>CM074584.1:4085000-6485000 GCA_037305975.1 Chrysolophus pictus | reverse complement strand
TTTCCTTCCATTCTTCCAGTGACCACCTCGTTTCCAAGTTCCCCAATTTCACCTCCTTTTGCCTTGGGTGATCTCAGAGAAGGTGTAGGGGAGATGCTGTGATTTGTCCTACGTCCTGCTGAACTGAATGCGCCTTTTCTCACTCCTCCACATATACACAGAAAATTTCTGATCGGAAGTAATACATTTTTTTTACATTAGGAAAAATATTACCCAACAGTATCTGGGGGTATTTAACTGGCAGAGATGAAATGTGCTTGTCCTCCCCTCCCTGCCCTTTGTCAGTCACCTCATGGTTGCACCACTCAATAGTGGGCTGTTATCTGAGGAAATGAAATTTAGCTAAAAATATATATATATTTTTTTTATAAAGGCAATCTGCTCCCTGGGAAAGGCAAGGGGAACGTTACAGCTGCAGTATTTAATATAATTTAAAAGCTGATTACCCTGCATGTGAAATAACTACTCCTCATAAGGCTTTCAACTATGTATTGTACACACCCTAACTCATATTAACGGCTCCTTAGGAGCCATCGTAGTTTATCAAGGAAGTAATATGCATTTTAAAAGCACTCAAATAGAGATTTACATGATAAACCTTAATGACTCCAGAATGCCTTATTAGCTATCCCTACACTCCCAGCACCAGTCACTCACTTTGGGCAAATTAGATAATTCAAGAAGCCTATGGAAAACTTCAGCCCAGAGCGAAGCTGTTGCTCACCCACTAGCTAGGATTTATTTCCTGCATGAAGGAATGCTTTTACCTCTGCGTTTGTATGGAAAGTGCTGATTTTTGTGGACAGGAGCATCACTATGATCTCTTCTAAAGAAAACACCCCGTTAAATGTTAAGGCTCATTATTTATCTTATAATGGCCTTATATCTCTGGCAATATTTCCCTGCAATTGTCCTGTCAGCCAGATGCTAAGTTCGATATCAGTATAAACTGGTTTCACAATATCTGTGAAATATTGCAGGAAGATAACAACATTACTGAGATGATGTTTTTAAATCATGCCAAGAGCAAGCCACTAAATTAAGCGATAGCTTCTGTAAAGCCAATGGAAAAATTATTACCGTGAAGAAGTGGGGTTAGCAACTGCATTTCCCCCAGCAAGATGAGATCAAAGCAACTGTGAAAAAGAAAGCTCAATGACTCTTAATTGTGCTGGAGACTGGGACCCCCACGATACAAAGACTTGCATGGAACGAGGGAAGCTGCATCCTAAGGAATAACAAGGTGCTCCAAGTGAAAGGATTCACTGACCTCCCTGTGCCCTTGTCCAGACAGCTTTGCTTTAAATGTCCCTCTTAGTAAGACTAGTCACGTCATTACAAATGAATGATTTACATTTTTTTTCCACTGACTTCTAAGCTGACACTTTCATGCTGTCATTTCTTTATTTTTCAGCTATTCTGTGTTTGCAATTATTTTTATGGGAAAAATACCAGTGCAGCAAAGCCTGCTGGCATAACTGCCTTGTGTCTACCTCCACATGGGTAAGGAAGGGTCTATGGCTTTGGCAGGAAGTGCTCGCTTTGTGCTGTGTCCAACCTTGTGCTCTACCTGAGCGTGAGATGCTTTGTGGCCAAAAGGGAGGAGGGCTCCAATGGCCCCGGCTCCTCAAGTGCTGCCCAACCCTGCCTCACTGCTCCTAGAAAAAATGGGTCCCTAGCTACATTAAAATTAATATTAAAAAAAAAAAAGGTCCTTAAAAATATCATTATTTTCCTTCCCTGTTATTCTTTGAAAATATGTGAAAATACTGATTTATTGGTTTCCTTTGTAAAGTAAGAAAAAACAACTTTGTGGTCTTGTGTGTGTTCCTCCTGCCCAGGCTGCTTTCAGGCTCTGATTTAGTAGCAATGGGAGCCGTGCTGTGCAGGAGGAAGGATCCTGGCTTACCCCCAGCTGACCCAAGTTCATTACCTGTTTATAAAAAGGCTCAGTGTCCATGAACACTGTGCAAATCTGGAAAACTGGGCTGCCTCCAAATGAGCTCTGCTTGTGTGAATGGCACACAGCTTAGTCTTGTGTTGGGGCTGGAAAGGAGGAGTAAGTTGGCTGGGAGCCGAGCTTGCCTTCCCTTAGATGGGGCAGTCTGAGAGAGCAATATCCTGCCCCTGTTCTCACCTGATGAGACTGTTTCAGATCCTGCTGGTCTGATAACTACTTTACACGTATGCATTTAAAAATAATGTTATTTCCCCACAGACTTATTTTGCTGTATCTCCTTCAGCTGCCTGATGCTGCTGATCCCACCTTGAGCACTAAATGATTTTCTGACAGTTGGAAAATGAGCCTTGAGAAGAGGCTTTGTTTCTGCAGGAACACAATGAAGTTTTCCTTTCCTCCTACCATGAATTTTGCTTTTGGGGCTTGAATTGTAGGTATGTTAGGTATCTACTTATACAAAATGGAGAGTTTAGTTGTGAGAGGATAAAAGCAAATCTGGCTTTATTGATTCTCTTCCCTGTTTAAGTGATCATAGAAGCAGCAGCAGTAGCACAAATGCTTGGACACGCTCATTTCTCCTTTGGCATTTCCTCTTGGTAGCCTAAGTCCGACTTTGAAATGAATTTTCTGCAAATTTGTTTCTACGTATGAAGTTTGGCACAAGGCAGATTTGAGACTTGGCACAGCAACAGTGAAAGGAAAACTGTTCTGAAACACAGGGAAACAATCCTGGCAGCGTTTCAGTGCTATTTACCTTCCTCTGGAAACCTTCCTTGTAAACACTGGAGCCAGTAAAAAGCTCTCTGTGCTCCCCTCCTCCTTTGCAACTTGCATGCTCCCATTAACAGCCAGGTCTATTGGCTTGTGTGATCCCCTAGCCTGTCATAAAAGACTGCTCTAACTAAATAGGTAAGTGGCCATCTCAGAGTGGGAGTGCAGCTCCTGAGTGGACATTTGCATGGGTAATGCAAGAGCTTTGTGTAATGGCATTTAATGTTAATAAATGAGATTTTGGAGCAGCAGTAAGAATCTATGCTTCAGGGCTCAGTCTGTCGTGATAAGACCATCACTAGCATAGATGATCCTGCATTTATCAAAGAAAGGTTGCTTGGTTTCTGACCAGGTTGTCCCCAGGCAGAGGTGGCAGCTCTTAGATGAGGGGATAAGACAAAAATAGCAGTACCCTTAAAAATTATGGGAGTAGACGATATGGGATTTAACCAGTGTGCTGGGATCTGGGAAACTGCTGACTTTGATTTAGCCTTTCTCCGTGTTTTTGGACAATGCACATAATTTTTCTGTGGCTTTGCTCATCTGCTTTAAAATAAAAAACCAGCATTTTCCCCCATCTTTGCAGTCAAAACACCAGCCCCTGGCTGGGTAGGAATCTGCTCTTGCTGTGGGCTTGTACAGCGAGTGCCGGCACCGTGCAATCATGGAGCCTTGATTGAATTTGAGGATTTTGATTTTTAGCTGTGATGCTGCCACTCCCAAAGATAAGGATGACAGCTGCAGCTCTGCATTTTCTGAAGTTTATTGGTTTCAGCATTTGTTTTTATGTTTCATTTTCTTGCGGTAAAAGCTACTTTTCACACATAACAGCCTGCTTATTTGATTTTTAAATTGTGCGGATGGATAGTAAAGGCAGTCAGGAGTTAGCAGAAGGTGAAGTAATTCCACAATATTACCAGAATCTGAATGAAGAAATCAGGTTTAATTTATGATAAAATGATGTCTTTGCAACATATGTTTTGTCCTATTCATCCAGATTTAGCAAAGAAAGATAGCACGGAGCAAGACACGTCTGAAATCTCTGGAGCTGGGAGATGCTGCCATATATAATTTGTTACTGTTTTCTCACGTCTCAGTATAAAATACTACAGATGAAAAAGATGAGTTAGGGAGGCAAGGGAACTCTCTTTGGGTAAACAATGTTTCCTAGTTATGTTCAGGTGAAAGCCAGAAATATCACACGTGGTTCTAAATGTGAGAGGGAATGGAAAAAATGCTGTTCTGGGAAATTTGTATCTGAGAATCTGAATGGCGGATACCGCTTTTGAGGGGGAAGGTTTGTTTTTGTGGTTACTGTGAATCCTCATGAATGAAAATGTCATTTTTCTGGATTTATGATATAATACCGTGCAATTTAATGGCTGGCTACAAGCTCTCTGAGAGGAGAGCGGATGGCCCAGTTCCAGAGATGCTGCAAATACAGCCTTTTCCCTCCAAAAAATGACCATACGCAAAGAGTGAGAAGAGAGCACAACCTCTGTCTGCCCCTCCACCTTCCTCTTCCCCAGCCCAGGACTGCTCTGCTCCCACAGGCCCAGGATCTCGGCTGTTGTGCAGCCTCAGAGAGCTACAAAATGAACCTTCTGTACTCGCACTGTGGCATTTCATTTGCAGCTGCTGCTATCCCAATCTTTCATCACTCTCTGCTGCCCACACTGAACAGTTCAAAAATATGAATGAGGTACTTCAGGAAAGGAAAGCTGGGATCCTTCCTCATCCTTCCTGAGAAAGCTAAAGCAGGCTCCGTGCTCAGCACTCCGCTGGGCTATAGGTATACTGGGTGACTGGCAGCTACAGGGTGACCAACAGCCTGCCAGAGCAAGGGCCCATGAGAAGTGACCAGAGGTTGTTGCTTTGGTACCTGCATACTATATTTTGTTCAGAGCCTGTGTGGATTCACGTGTGGCTTACTGCTGGTTCTGCACAGTTGGTATTGTGTGCCCGGGGAGCACAGAGCAGTCAGCAGAATGATGCCAATGGCATGTCAAACACAGACAGCTAATTACTGCCCTGCTCCACACTGTGCCCCTCTGAGACACTGCAAAGAAACTTACATCCAGGTGCAAAACTTACATAGCAAATGTGCATCCACTTGGGTTTTCATTTCTTCTTTACAAGCTATACCCAGGGCTGTTCAACTACTGGGACTTGTAATCTTGCTTCAGAGAGTAGGAAAAAGGGCAGAGAGAGGCTGGGGGCGAGGATACCAAGCTCTGGGTAGGATGGCTCTGGCTGGCATCAGGGATGTCAGCACTGCTGAAGTGCTCACAGGCTCAGCGCTGCAGGGTTTGTTTCCCAGCAGGTTCCCCTCGGTGATCCCCAAAGCAACCTGTGTGCTCACATGGGTGGCAACAGTGGGTTGTTTCCTCTCACTGTGGGGAATCCCAATGTTATCCAATGTCTCGTACAAGCACTGTGTTCATGTGCCTCCTCTAACACATTTAATTTATCTTTATGACCATGTGTTTGTCTACCACCTGGCACAGCCTGAATCTTTCAGCAGCCACCACGTCAGACACATTAATAATAAATATGCCAATTAGGTATAATTAGTCTGATAACTACTTTGTGTTTTGCATCATGCATGAAGGTGCACAAAAATTGCCATACGTTCGGTACGCTGTCTCACAAACCAAACACATGAGTACTCATCCAAATCCCGTGCCAGGGACTCACTCCTGTGCCTCAGCTTGAAGCAGTAACAGTAATCCTGTGCTTCATCACAAAAAAAAAAAAAAAAAGAGACTTTCAGTGTTAGGTGATGCTATTACAAACTGTTTCTAAGCTGTAGGAAAGATATGATGGCTGTGAGTTTTTTGATAGAGGCACACTGAAAATTGAAGACAAATGGCCTTGTTGTCCATTTTCTAGAGAAGTCTGGAGGAACTCTTCCTGCCAAGGGCTTTTGAAAATCCATTCTTTAATTTTGACAGGACTCTTTGAAGAAAAGTGTTGTTATTGCTGGTGTTTTCAGCTTTTGGCAGATCCCAAATTTGTGATACTGTATTTCTACCTCTGACCAGCCAGCATAAAGCAGTGCACAGCCGCACTGTAATGAATAGAAGGACAAGTGGCTTTGTCAGACCTCTGATGAAGTGTTCGCATTCGATTTTCTCAACTTTAAGACAAGAATCAGGCTGATTTTTTTGTCCAAGCCTGTTTGTTCATTTTTAGTTGTCAAACAGCAATAGAATAGGTTTCCGGTTATCCCTGGCACTGTGCTGAATAATCCCTTCTATTGGGTTATCAAGTGCCATCACCAGCCCTCCATCAGGATCTTTTGCTGACATCTCTGAAGGACACTTCCATATTCTGATCCCTCCAGGGTAAAGCAGTTTGACACCTAATACAGTTCTCAAGGCAGAATGTGTTATGAAGGTGAGATTCTGCAATAACATTTATTCTCTGATTGCCTTTATAAACTCCCAGTGCATCTTAGCCTTTTTATATTTCTGACATATGCACAAGAGATGAAAGTTATCAGTGCGAAGAAACGCAAAAATCATTAAGGATACTGTCACAGGTGACTGTGATATTTATTCATGCACATCTGGGGAACTGCTAAGGCTTTGGTATAGCCCAATAGAAATTACAGGGTTGGTGGGTTTTTTTAGCATTAATAGTTGTTAAATATGTCAAAGTTACTGAAGGCAGAGGAGCTTCACGTAGAGAAATGTATGAGCAGCATGACAGTTGGTGAGACTCATTGATGAATGCTAGTAAGATTGATTGGAAAGAGTTATCTCAACTTTTCATGTGTTGGGGGGCTTTAAATTAATTACGTTTTAACCACTTTGGAGACAGACTTGAGAACAAGTTCTTGGAGCCCAAGTGGACGTGGCTGCTTGATAAGAAGGAGAGGAATAGAAAAGTAATCAACATTTTAGCTGTGTACAAAATGAAAAAGTAAGAAACCACAGAAAATATTATTATAATGCCATTAACATAAATCAATTGCATGCTCTCCCCTCAGAATCCATTTTTATTTCTAGTCATCCTATCTCATAAATTCTCTAATAGATGTAAAAAGAGTGCAGAGACTGACAGTGAAAATGATTAGAGATATGTGGAGATTTGTGCACAAGTGGAGGCAGTGAACTGGGACTGCTTAGAGAAGCTTTAGCCTTCATCTGGAGTGTTCCTGAAAGCCAAACACTTTCTATCTTTCTCCTTGGCTTAAAGGAGAGGAAAAAAAGGAGTATCTCTGAGTGAGATGTAAATAATGTTCAATGACCAGGTCTTGGGGTTGTAAAAGAACATGTGCACTTGTGCTTTAATAATTTTGGTGGTTGATTTTAAGCCAAATCCAGCTGGCTTCACTGAGGCAATTAGTCTGATTATTGCCAGAGGGATTCTCACACAATTAAGGTGAGCAACGTTTGATCCTTCTTACAGAAACAACTTGTCTGCACAGAACTGGCTGACAGAGGAGTTAGGGCAGAACAAGAGTGCTGACAGAAACCTTCAAACCCTGATAAAAGCATGGCTTCTTCCAAAGAATTTGGGCAGGCTTAAGTGCCTGGGGAAGCTGGGGAAAGGTAAAATCTAACAGCAAGATGTGCATTCTCACATGGAACTGAACTGTTGCTGCTTCCACAGCTTCCCTAAAGGAAGAAACATTTAATAAGCTCTACCATTGCTATTTATCTAAAAGAGCATCTGAAGTCTTCCAATGTTTTGTTTTGTTTTGTTTTTCCCTCTCCTTGCTATTTCTAAGGTACCTTTCAATGTGGTACATAAGTACCATCTGGATATCTGGCTATTGACCAGCAGGCTATGATATGGGAGGCTTTTTAAGTACAGGCAAGCAGAACAGGGAATAGAAAGAGTAGACAAACAGTGAACAGTTTAATGAAGACTGAAGAGGATATTGATGAAATCACTGAGAAAGAGAGTACAGAAATCCATTTGTTGTTCAACATTTGCTGCTCAAAGAACAGGCTAAGCACTTCTACGAACCTCCACAGCATATTTAAGCTTCCTGGAAAGTGTACTTTGCAGGATAGACTCATAGAATAATTAAGGTTGGAGAAGACCACTAAGATCATCTCATCCAACTGTTGAACCATCATCACTGTGCTCACTAAACCATATCTACTGCACTGACTCCAGAAATGAGTATTCACAAAAGAAGGGAAGGCACAGCACTCAGCACAGATATGCTGGATTTCTATTAAGGAAAGGAACAGCTCTGAGATCAAGCCAGACCTTCTCCCTCACCCTAAATTCAAGAAATTTAGTTTTTATCTAATTCATAAGAAATGAAGAAATGTTACAAAATGTGAATATGTCTTTTTTGATTGACCTTAAGAGTCTCCGAATACACGACTGCAGGGTTTTAATGTGAACAAACTGATATTTGCTTATTCAAACTCACTCAGGTCAGTGGACTTCACTGCATATGATAGTACTGTTCCCCATGTGGTGTCCAGCAGATGATGATGTTGCAGCCTGGCAGAGTAACACTGCTAAAAAAACCTCCTGCTGTCAATTACTGGGAGTTTTCTTTCAACTCTGATAATTTTGGAGGTGAATTATGACTTGTGGAGCTGCAACAGAATCTTGCAAGTTCTGTGATGGCTTTTGACAGCCCCATCCCAGCAGGGAAAGACTCCTTGCTCGAAATCTATCAACCTCTTCATCACACAGGAGAAATGAAAAAGAAATCTGCCTAGAAGCTCAAACCAAGTTTGAGTGGGGATTCTCTCCAACTAAGCTGAGTCACTGCAGTCATCTTTACATGACAAGCATATTCATTTGGGGAACCATCTAAAGGCAGGTGCCCATAACAAAGACATCCTGTTCACGCTTAATGCACCAGATAAATTGTCTTAAAATGTGGAGTTATTTTATGAGTTCTTGAATAAGTGCACTCATATATACATCTCTGAAGAGATTTTTAATTAATTGCTTTCAGTCCTTTTCTTTTTGAAAAATTAGAACAATGAAGGAATAGACTGGCTGTGGAGTTTGGCCGAAGAAAGATTATACTAATCCACTTAAAATATGATTAAAACAGCAAGCAAGAAGAGATAAAAGCATTTTTTTCAAAACTCGTTTACCTGTGACAAAATCCCTCCATATCAGCTGCATACAAATTGTTGGATTGTCTTAGCTAAGCTCTACTAAAAAAAGATTTTGCTGTGGACTTCTTGGACTTTACAACCAGAAAGTCCTGTGATGATCTTTGCAAGATGGGGAATTGCACGTTTCATGCAATTAATACGAGAGCAGAAGAGCTTTCAAAGAACAGAATTGTCAGTGAGATCAGTGTTTTATATGGAAGCAAACAAAGACAGAGAAGTTTTCAGAAGTTTATGCTATGTCCTGGTGCTTCATTAAAATGGGTTTTCAAAAGCCAGGACACTCATCTTCCGCAAGATCCTCCAGTTAATAAAATGCTATGGTTCCAAATGAACTTCCTTTGTTCCCTGCCTGGATTAGTGCTCCTTGAAGTATATGTGCTTTGTTGGAGGGATTGAAAGATGGCCTAGTTGCATTGATGTTTTCCACTCAGGCTCCCTGAATGTGCATTTCCTGGATCAGTAAACTTGGCCAAATTACAACAGACATCCTTACATCGGCTCTACAGTGTTTTTTCACAGCCATCGATTCTTGCCCTATCACCACAACAGCAGCTCTGGAATTCAACATATGAGCTCAAAAACTACTCATCAATAGATAGAAGGGCCTCAGCAATCAAAGAATGCAGGCAAATTCTTGGGTCTTTTTTGCTCTTCAGTTCTTTTATACTCTTGGGCTCTACAGTATGTTGCTATGGTCAAGATGTGGTTATCTGAAGCCTGTTTCTGCAGCAGGTTCATTGAGTCCTTAGGACATAGGAGTTTGGGGTGTTTAGCTAGAAAATGTGCTGTGCTGATGCCGCTCCTCACATCTCACTCCTGGCTCTGCTTTCCTCCTGCTTTTATTGCACCAGCTCTGATGCTTGCTGAGTCCCAGCTGGCATCCCAAAACCAAAGCACATTTTCCTGGATCGTTTGTGAGCTGATTTTGTGTGCCAGGAGGAGTAGAGGGGCGGGAAGGGGGAGGCAGCAGGAGGAGATGGAGTAATACAAGGGCAGCCTGGCTGCTGAGTCTCTGGGGCTGTGCTCCCAAACCCATGGCTTCTGAGGTCAGCGTCAATCTGTCTGGCAGCAGCTCTGAAGAGTGTGCCTGCTCCCATGGATGGAGACAGGCACAGGTCTCCAATGGATTTTATATTCCTTTGTTTCCTCTGACTTTGATTTAACCAGACTGTGATGCTTTAAGTACCAGATATTAATTAGAAGTGGTAGGGAGTGTGTCCCAGAGGGACCATACTAGTAGCCTTCTCACCATTCTGAGTTTGACTTATTTCAAGTTATTGCTCTGAAATATTATTTATTCACTCAGGAGCCTGACGTTTATAGGGCCCATCTAAATTTGCAAATAACTAATGGCTGTCAGAAAGGAGTACCACTCTGCTGAGGTGGAAAATAGCCTGTCTGCAAGTAAAGTACAGCCAAATATACTGAATGTTTTCTGCAACACTTCTTTAAGGCAGCTATGTTACCCCAGCCCTCCTCTGGTACTGGGCCTTGGAGGCACAAAGGGCTGTGCCATGCAGGGGCTCCTGCTGGGACAGTGACATTGGGAAATGGACCGTGTTGGGCTTACACAGAAACTTCAGTCTCACTCTGATCTCTGATCCAGACAGGGAAGTGGGGAAATGGGACAAATAGTCTTTTGTCTCCTCTGGTCTTCAAAATACTTCTGGTGGTGGTTGATTTAGGGCAACTCAGTGGCATGCAGAGCAAGAGGAACACTGAATGTTCCTGAACAACAAAATGGCCAGGTATTTGGGGGTGGCTGGGGCTGGTCCTAGCTGCCGCATGCCCATCGCATCCACTGCATGGAGATCTAGTCATAACCCCCGTTAGAGCTTTAGGGTCATCTAACATCTCCAGCTGTTTTCCTCTTTCCTCCTGAAGGACACCTTCTCTGTTGTTTTTGAATCTCTCAGTTCCTTGAGGAGTTTGTGGGCAGGCCAGTGCCAAGGGGCTAGCAGGCAAGACAGAAGGTTTTAGTGAGGTTTTGGCCAAGCTCTGATGCAAATGGTTACCTAAAGAACTTGTGTGTTTACTGACGTAGTTTTGAAAGACTGATGAGTGCCTCAGAGCTGACAAGTTACTCCTGCAGAGCTGCAGAAGTGGATGATAAATGGACAGTGGGGAACTCCTGTTCACTAACAGCCATGTTGCTGCCTCTAACCTTTCCGGGATCTTGGCAGAAGGTGCTACAGCTCCAGGATTGTTGCTGGGTGTCCCTGCAGAACTTGCCATGGGAACATCAGAGATGCAAACATGGCACCCAGCAATGAGGGCAGAACAAGCTGGGATTTCTCTGTTTCCTCTTTAAAAATGAACTACTGCTTTATAAATGGTCTATACAAAATTATCCTGCCTGGAACAAGCACAGATATGGGCTAACTGTGGCCAATAGGTCAGCTTTATACTAAGAAAGCAAAAGCAGCATTTGAAGAAAGAGACATAGCAGGAGTTTTAGCATTATCCAAGGGGAGTTTTAAGCTGGGATTTCACCCCAGACATGAAATCAATTTTTTTGTAGCAAAGATCCTCTTTGTTTTCTTTGTTTTTTGTTTCCCTAGTTCTTCTAGTTCTATTACTCTCCCCAAGCAGCACTAATCTGGCACTGTGTATGCCCTGACAACATAAATGCACATGTGCTGCCCATGGTAACTGTTGGTGTGTGGCTTGTTCGCTGTGTGCTGTTCAGGCTTGTTTCTACTTTTAAAATAAATAGGGATATGTAGGATCATTGAGGTTCAAAATCACTGAAAGAGTGGAAAGAGCCAACAAAATAGGGTGTCACAGTGCTGGTACAGCAGTTCCGACCATTCAGCAGGCACCTGGCTTGTTCTACATACAGTGGGGAAGTAGTTAAACTATACAAACACTTGATAAGAGACCTGAGGTTTCCTATTTGACAAAAGTACAGTACAGAATTAGTTCAAAAGGCAAACACATCTCTGTTCTATAACCTTTTCCTCCTCATTTGTTTCCGAGTCAAAAGAGCTTGGTATTTTGACAGCTGCTTTTTTTTCTGTCTGAGAAAAACCACTTGACTGAAACTCTTCGCCCAACTGCTTTTCCCTGCTTTTCAGCCATACACCAGATGTTAGTTAGTTTCCTTTCGGTCTGCTGCTTCACAGCTCCTCCATATCTCCCTGGCATGCCGTCAGCGCCCTGCATGACAGCACTGAGCCACGTCACCCCCTGTCCCCGCAGTCAGCACCCGCAGGGGGGGACAGCTCCGGGTCCTGCCCTCGCCCGTGCTTGCTGGGATCAGGAACCTTGAGGTAATGACCTCCACTCACCAGCTTCATCGCTAAAAATTGTTAGGGCATATTTACTTGTTCATGCTGTGCCAGACCCTATCTCATAATGTTCACACTCCGCAAGCACTGCGAGAGAGTGGCCCATGCCGTGCGCAGTGGATGATGCTGACTGTTCCTTTTAGCAAAGCTGCAAGAATTCAAACATTTGCCATGAATATTCATATGAATCTGAAAGCTGTTAACCCGGCTCTCACATCTGCCTGGTGGGAGCCCTTCAGCACTTATGTGTTGCTCATATGACTCCTTGCAAGACAGGAACTTTAAACCTGACTGCTCAGATAGTGATGGGAATCCAAGATGAAATTGTTCGCTTGGTTGTAAAATCTGCTATTCACTTGGTTAGTTAGTTACACAAATCATCTACCCGAGGAACACCACATGACTAAAGTAGGCAACGCAGTATGAATTTGCAAGCATTTGCCGTTCCCAAAAGATCTGCCAGCCAAGTGTTATTCACTGATGAAATTCCCAAATAATATCAAATAAATAAATTAGAAAATTGCATGAGCTCCACAGGCAATTCATAAAGCAGAAGGACGAGTGAGATTCATAGCATAAAGTACTCGTTCAGCTTTTGAAGAAAACGGCAAAATTGTTTCTCAGCACAGTGAATCAATCTGATGCAGGTTACTTCATTATCTGCTGTGCACTGGTGGAGCATAGGGAGCACGAAGAGATTTGGAGTCGCTTCTGACAGGCTCTCAGACAAATGGATATTTGCTACTGGCAGACGTTTTTGTAAGTGGCAAATTCGTCTGGAATAGTTCTGAAAGCAGATTTAGTTTTGAATCATGGGATTTGCAATATGTCTTATTTACAGTCAAAAACACCTGAAATATGAACCTACTCCTGCAACAAAAGTTTGCTTTGCATTTTCCCTTTTCTTGAACTCTACGTGCAGCCTTGTTCCCTAAGCACCACTAGCTACATGTTCACTGGTACACTGTCCCACAGGCCTAGAACTACTGCCTATGGTGCAGTGAGGCTGGGGATTGCCCAAGGCCCTGAAGGATGGAAAGTAAAAAAAGTAAAATTGCCAGAGCCTCTGGATAAAAGGCAGATGGAGAAGAAAAGATGGGTGCTTGACTTCTGCTTGCTCATTTCTCACACAGGTTTAATATCTCTGCATCACATCTCTTTAATCCATATTGCAAACTACTGGGAACATTTTCTTGAGAGAAATTTTTCCCTATTATCATTTCATATCATGTAGTAGTGTAGATAGTATGGGTTGAAACGATTTTTCCCCCGGTCTGCAATGCAAAGCAATGCGCTTGACTGAAAAGTTGTTGCTCGGATGCTGAATATTTTTAAGTTGTGTTTCTTAGGGGGAATTCTCACTGCTCCCAAGCTAATATTTCTTCCCTTTGGCACAAACTGTATTTGCTGTAACTGAAGGCATGTGGCACTTTTGTTGTTAAATTGTCATCAGTATATCGTTTTCAGATGAGTGACACCATGACCCACGTACAGTTTGCTTGCTATAATCGTTGAAATTCTCCTTAAATGGGACATTTGTTAGGATGAGTAAATTCAGATTCCTCTGTAAGTCCCTACTACATTGGAATCCTTTTTTTAATGAAGCTGTAATGAAAACACTCAATCTACAAGAATTCTTTAAGTTGTGAGCATTTAACAACAGCATTGTAAAGTATGCCTGTAGACACCCACACTGAAGTAGGTTTAAAATGATATCACAGCCTTCATTTTTATACTTAGCAGAGTGAGCAGTACTATATCCCTTGCTGCAAGACATGACTCTCAACTCCTTTAAGTGCATTTTTAATAGCTCCTGTGAGAAGCATTTCCGCAAGCAGAGCATTTTATTGTTGCTAAATACCTCTCACTCTGAAGTCTCTCTGTTGTTTGGGAATTTGAAACTTTAATGCGCAAGTAGAAACAATTCATCAGCCCAGGGAAAGTCACACTCACATCACACACCCCAAACAATACTGATGCTGTGTATGCACCTTCATAAGGTTTTTGTTCATTAAGTTCCTGCTACTTATCCTGGTGATACACACAAATGTAAATACATAAACTCGCAGCCCAGCACTGAGCAGGGCCACACACAGACCTCACTGCCCTGTTCTGCTGTACAGACCTGACTCTCAGGTTTGGACATTTTTTGGTCTAGCAAAGCCAAACGGGCACGTCGCTAAAAAGTCCACGAGGCTCCCAACTTTGCATATCTCCTCCAGGACTTTGGTTGAGATGAAACCAGCCTTGTCCAGAGGCTGTTCCTGTAACAATGCTGAGCATTTCTTCAGTCCCCAGCCCTGGCTGCAGCACTTTGGGTACCCAGCAGAGCACTGATCACATCTCTCCCCACACCACTGTTTTATGGAGGGGGGTGGCAGGGATTGGCAGCAGCATAGCAGGGAGCCCTCCCTCCTTCTGTCTGAAACTACAGTTCTCATCCAGCAAAACAATGTCAACAGTGCAGAGGAAGCTTTGATTATGCAAAATGGATGGACACGTTATGTTTTGTGGTTTCTTTTTTTGCAATAAGTTATAACCCAAGGAGTTCCTCACTGGAACCTTTTCATTTTCCTCTTTCCAAATGACAGCAGTGGCACACCAGACACATTTTCCATGTTAATAGCAGTCTCCTCCAGCTGACAGGTCTGTCGCTTTCCCCTTCCCCTTTTATTTTAGCGCACCCTCCCCTCTCCACCCCAGAAGCAGCTCGGTAGGTGAGGGGCGAAGTATTTCCCGCATGACCTCTATGCATTCCGCTCACGGGAGCTCACACGCAGCGGAACGACTCTGGAGCCGCTTTGTCCCCGAGACGTTTCTGCCAGAAACCCCAGTGCTGGCGGCAGCGCTCCCCGCAGCCCGGCCCTCCCGGCCCCCACCTGGCTGCACAACCCGGAGCACCCAGCAGCAACAGCTCCCTTTGTCTCGCATGCAAATCCTACCTCCGACAGCTGTCACATCTTCCTCCGAGGCGAAGCCTAATTGTTAATAAACAGAGCTCCAGCCGTATCCTCCAAAGTGCCACCAGTTGTTAAGCGCTGTCATCGTCCCCTCCCGGTGCTCCAACCCCTTTGGACCATCGGTGTCACAACCCCTACTAACTCATAGCTGGGTGCTCCCCGCTCAAAATGTCTGAGATAGTTTGGAAGGACAATGGGAATGACAGGCACACTAGACAGCCATGCTTGAAATTAGTTATCTCCGGAGCACTTAAGGCTGTTTGCAGCGCTTTAAGGCATTGCTCTCGGGAGGGTTTATTCACCCAGGCTGGGCACACTGCTCCTGCCGCGATTCAGTGCTGGGAGAGGGCGGCTGCTGGAAACGCAGCGATCGCTCTCACCCCACGCATCCCCCCGCGGCTTTTAAACCTCCCCGGGAGAGGAAATAGCTTCAGTCATCCTTAAACTCACTGAGGCTCCTGTGCCTGCAGAACTGGGCTTCACACATTGTTTGGAAACTAAGAGGAAAGCCGCTCCGGGGAAGGGAAGGAAAGGACTGGAGCTCCTGAAACCGATGCAAGCAGCAAAATGAGGGCAGCAGCACCTGAGTGGGGCTGAGCTGGGAGGTGGGGAGCTGAGAGCTCTCGGAACTCCGTGGGGCAGATGAGGCAGGAGGGGAGCAAGGGGATGTAGGGACTGTGCCAATGGCTGGAATTACATGGGACAGAAGCAGGCTGCGCTTCCCAAAAGGTAAAATACCGTTTGCAGAGAGGGTCTTGTAACCTAAATTTGCAAGTTGACAGGATGCAGGATAGTAATAAATGGAAGAAACACAAACAGTGTGGTATTTGTGGTGTGTGGAAGAGGGGTTGTAACAGGATGCTACCAGGCTGCTGTTTTCAGTACACCTGTGTGCATCCCTAAATCCCATGTCAGAAATGTTATTGCCCTGCTGAGCTCTTTGCTCCTTGGCTGCTACTTCATAACCAGCCTGGTGAGGACAGATCAAAACTCGTTGGATAACATCTGCCGTCAATCCGAAGTTGCTGGTCCCAGTGTGGTCCCTAGTGGACAAAAGGAAAAGCCACCAGTGCAGCTGCACCTCCAGCAGCAGTGGCACAAAGGCTGGAGGCAACCTGAGGCATTTGGCACTCTGCTTCTCACCAGCACCTGCCTGAATTTTTGGTACCATTCAGTCCAAGACCCTAAGATTAAAATGGTGTGCATAGTGACAATTCCTGCTCTGTGATCATTTAAAGAAATCTTCCTCTACCACCTATCCAGCATCTTCCTAAGCACTGAATTTACCCTTAAGGGAGAAGAAAAAGGGAAGGAAAGAAAAGTTCTCCTCGTCCTGAGCAACACACACCCGTCTCACTTAGGGGCTCACTGTGCCATTGGTTCGTGAGTGGGATGGCCCAGCAGTTCAAGAGGCATCAGACATTCCTGCTGAGATTGCACAGACCTGGGGGTTCTGACTTTTTCTGTGACCCTTTGAGAGCTTTCCGTGCTGAAGTGGAGACAATTGTGTTTACCAGCAGGCTGAAGCAGGGGATCATTGCCATCTATTTGCACTGTTCCCAACCTGTGTATGGAAGGTGGCTCATAAAGAATGGATGGCTCTCAGTTCCCCTCACGTGGTCAATAAAGAACCCCTGGATCTCCTTGCCAAAGTGATCCCAAAGGAGACCCTTTGTGATAATTTAAAGTCACTCTGACAACAGGTGCAACTGTCAGAGGGAGCTGCATATCAACGGCCCTGGTCTGCAGCAAACCCTCTCTGGGAAAGCTTGCAAAGGAATTGCAACAATTTAAAAATGCTTTTGTCTACCCGACGGATATGTGTGTAGGAAACAACCAAGGAGGGGTGGAGAGGAAGAATTCAGGAGATTTGGAGTTTGCATGCTGATTTTAAGTCAAACAATATAACAAACAGAACAAATAATGCATAATTTCATTATGAGTCATCCTAATTATAACAAGAATTTGATAGAAACGTAACTAGGAAGTGTAACTCTCTGTTATACATTTCTAATTGCACAAGGGAAGTACACAATGTAATTAGAGCTGCAGGTTACACATACAATAACCTTTTCTCCTCCTGTGGTGATAAATTCTCTAGGAACATTATGAATTTGTTTTGAAATTGCATACCTATCAGACAGCACTCTTTCTACTCACTTGCTGCGTGCTTTTCAAAACATGTCTGCATTTGAAACAGCAGCAGGGAGACTCGTTAATCCATAGGTACTTGGTGTGAGTCATGTGCTGAAGACATTGGAGCAGTGATGATTGCTCTTCCATGCTGGGTCAGCACAGCATTAGACTGGCAGGGCTGCAGATGCAACATGCACAGCAGCTAACTCTGTGCATTAAGAATGTATAATTACAGCATAAATGAATCATAGAATCATTAAGATTGGAAAAGACCTCTAAGATCATCTAGTCCAATGGTTCATCTATCATCAGTACTGCCACTGACCGTGTATCTCAGTGCTATGTCTCCATGTTTCTTGATTGCCTCCAGGGATGGTGACTCCACTGCTCCCTGTGCCAATACCTCACCACTCTTTCAGAGAATAAATTTTTCCTAATATCCAACCTGAACTTTCTCTAGTGCAACTTAAGGCCATTACCCCTCATCCTATCACTAGTTACCTGGGAAAAGAAGTTAACATCTAACTTGCTATAACCTCCTTTCAGGGAGTTTTAGACAGTAAAGTTAGTTTTAGGCAAAATAATCCTTTAAAAGAGGCCAAGTTCTATCATGCACATCCAGATACTCTTGGGCTTTGTGGAGCCTGAAGTCAGAACTGAGCTTTGCTGATGGCAGGTATTCCATAGAAAAGGGGAGTCCAGCATGGGGGAAGTTAAAATCCCCATGTTGATCTTGGCTACACATTTTAATCCCACTCCTGGCTTTTTGATGAAGGAATTACTAAGAAAGCCAGTTGATGTCAGTGCTTTCATTTACAGCTCTAGCTGCTCTCCATTCTCTTTCCTGTCGTACAATAGTCAACACCTGTGTCTGCTGCAGCTTTGGAGTGCACACACTCAGCCAGGCTGCCGGGTGACTGGTGATGATGTACAGTGCTAGCACAAAGCCAGGAATGGCTTGTTTCCTGATGGCGAATTGCAGCCCTGTGTTTGGCCCCAGTTCTGCAGTCTCTATTGTGCTGAGCACCACGGACAGCCAGGTGTCCTGCAGCTCTGTCCATTAACTGAGTTACCTTTCACAGAGTGGTTAATCACTTCCACATGCTGCTTGATTGTCCCTTTCCATGCCGACTGGTTCTTTCTCACATTGCTCTTTTTGAGCCTCTCGCCTCAGAGAAAATGACTACATCTGGAGCACAGTTAAATGACCCAGAAGTCTCTGCCTTGCAGGCTGACACTATTTGATACAAATAGATGGCTTCTTGCTGTGAAAATCTTCTCGGTTGACAATCCATTGGGTACTTCTGATGATAGCTATCTGAGGAGTTAAAGCACGGGCTCCTCTCTCTGCATATTGACGCTCTCAACCTCACCCAACTGTGGGTATTAAATCCTTCCCGCGCAGTTTTGGAGGAGGCCTTCCTCCTCCCCATTTGTTCGACAGCTGCTGATGCACGTTGCTGCTTCTCTTTGCCTTCAGCTTTTGCCATCTGCCATCATTAAGTTGCCCAGGTGTCGGAAATCTTCTTGCTCTTCTCTTGTAAACATTATTCTGCCTTCTCCTTCAGTAACTCAGCCTTCATTTATGTAAAGGCTGATAGATCAGGCTAGCTGTTCACAAACATCTGCTACATTTTGTACTTTACGGGGGTGGATGGGGAACAGAGGATGTATACTTGCTGGCAAAAATAAAGGCAGCTTAACCCTTCCATCACTTTTTGTCTCCAAGAGCTTACTGCCTTCCTGTGCTTCCAGATTAATATTTGCCAGTTGCATGTTACATTAATTAAATATACCATAAAGCACAGCTAATTTTCAGAAACATCAAAGCATCCACGTGTTGTAATAATGTCTATAGCCCTCAATGGTACTGAGGAACAGCAGAGATGGGAAATGTCCGAGACAGCTATCAGCAAAGACATCGGAATAATCCTTTTCCCCTCTCTTGCTGGTGCAAACAGGGGCTTCGCTATTTTTTCTGCTCAGATACAAGTCAGGCATCCTTTTATGATTACCCGGAGGGGACATTCAGACTCGAACAGCATCTTTCACAATGGCGGGTAGTGTAAACTATTGAATTCCTTTGGCAGAGATGATGAAATAAAATGATTTCTGGTGTGCCCAATCCTCCTCAGTAAATCACTGAAGATTGACTGTGAGTTTGAGCAGCAACAAAACAGAATCCAACAAAACAGGCTGCTTGCACAATGCTGCTTGTTGGGCCCAGTGGATGTTTACTGCTTAAAGGGCAGTAAAATATGTATCTGAGGATGCACACCCAGTTGCTGGGGCCAGTCTCCAAGGTGCGTGGAGAGTAATTCCAGCAGAATTTCATGCTCTGGTGATTTTACTCTGCTCTGTTTGGGGCTCAGCAGCAGTGCTCTCAGAGCCTGATTTTGTGTGCAGCCATTGGGCAGGGATGCTTTCCTGCTCTGAACAGTTCTGCTGAGCAGCAATTGCTGCCTGCTGCTTTCCCATTTGTTAAGCAATGGATTACTGCTCAAACATTTGCAGCACATGTTGGCCTAAGCTCTGCGTGCAATTCTCCCAATTTACTCCTCTCCTGGAATGCCATGATCAGAGGGGTTTCTTCTTTGTTCAGTTATTTCCAGAAGCAGTGTCCCAATCATCTCTGATGCGATTTCCATGCTTTGTGTTGGATAATCCGTTCTGTTATTCACCTTCCACTGAAAAAAACAAATAGGCCACTTAGATGCTCTCTGATTTTATATATAGTGTCCAGCTGTTTCTTTTCCACCTCGTGCTGGCTTCCTCTATCCACATTATCCTATTCCTACAGTAATTTTACTTCTCTAACAACTTATCAAAATATTGCTCCAGAATTGATCCCTCACCCTTTTTTCCCACCCCCTGCAAATCATTTGCTATGCAATGCTCTCCTTTCTTCGGGACTCAAGTATCTCCTTTAATCTCTTCTTGCTTTTATTCTTTATTCAGCTGCTGCTTTGTTTTGCTGGAATAGTCACTTCTCTGATGAAGCTCATGCTTCTATTTTCATTCTCTCTCTTTTTGAAAGGTCTTTTGCATCAGTGAAATGTTTCTGTTTTAGTGCCTTTGATGACTTGGTGCTGTGTGCTCAGCTCTGCACTCCAGGTACTAAAGATCAAGTCGTGGAGAAAAGATGCAATGCAGGAGGGAAAGTGACTGTTTTGTTGAATGAGGCCATTTTCGTTGAAGCAATGATGTGGTATGGGGGCAGAGGGTAAATGCCCTGGGAGCTGTACTGTGTAGGGGCTGTTTTGTAATGTTGTGCCTCAGCTTCCCCACCTGTAAGGCAGAAATAATGGCTCTGCTTTACAAGGTGCTTTTTGAGATTTGGCTGAAAACTAAAACGTATGTGGATATGTAGATATCAAAAATTCTCCAAGGGTCCAAAATTCTCAGTGGTCTTCTACAAATCAGGAGTGACTAGTGGGATTTCACTGTGCTTACTGCAGTAGAGTCATTAAAGATTTATACCACTGTGGTCAATGTTTGGTCTGAAATGTTTATCTCCAAAGATATATGGGCTGTATATGAAGTTATCTCCCACATAAGTGAAAAACTTACTGCATCTGCACAAAGCTGCCTCATATTCCCTGCCATCACAAGTGCTAAGGACATGGGATGAGCTTATGGATAAAGGACTTGGTCAAAAAAAAAAAAAAAAGGTGTTTGGGAACCAAACTGATGCTTTCTAAGAGAAAATGTAGAATGATAAAGCTTTGCCTTTATCACAGGCCAGAGGGGTACTCCTTTGGCATAAACACACTTTTTCCATTGATAAAAGAAATCTATGTTTTTCATCCTCACTGATAGGTTTTTCAATCTTGCGTATAAAATATTAATGTATCATCAAAGGCTGCAGTGAGGAGGACTCCAGAGGAATTTAGCCAGTGAGTTATCTCAGTTTTTAATTACCTAACACTATTTGTTTACATCTGTTTGAAATTATTTTGTACTCATTATGCCTATTGAGCTAATGTTTCATCATTTTTCTACTTAGGTAACGTTAAAAACAGAACAAAGTAGAAGGAACAACTTGTCCATCAATTCACCTGTAACCTGACCTTTCCTCTGCTCTGGGAAGTTTTGAGATTCTCTAAATTCTTGTGTCTGTACTTGCTCTATTTTGGGACTCTTACAAATAACCTTGGTAGGCAAAGAAGACACTCTGCAAGTTGTGGAACACGTCCCTACTGTTGTGAGGGGCTAACTGCCTAAAATATACATTGCCTATGGATTCGCCCAACAGGACCCAAGTCCTGTGCTTCTATTGCAGGGCTCCCAGCCTTAGCCCACAGCCACTGCCTACATCTTAGTGGAGAGACAATAGAAACGATCTGAAAAACAGTCCCAGAAAGTATTTGCTCCCTCGAATAATGCTCAGTGGCAGTGAGAGCAGCCAGATGTTGTAGGATTTCCTTTAGTTAGCTTTCATGCTTATATTTCTAATAACCCTTGGTGCAGCAAAACAATGTGAAAACAGAATGTGGCCATGCCTAACCTGGGGTAGTGTGAGGATCACTGACCTGGTGCCAGTAGGTGCTACTGAACTGGCAGTAAGTGATGCACACACCAAAATGAGGAACACAGCTTTGAGTCCCAGCACTGAAGATGTGCTTATTCTTCCCTCTTTCACAAATAAATTAACCACAGGTATTAATTGTTCTGGACAGCTCAGTCCTTTCAGGATTTCCTGCCAGGCACTGCACTGTTGTGTCAGGAGCCGTGCAAATACTGAACAAAAAGGCACTGTCCACAATTACTGGTGCACTTTATTTCAGTAGCCCCTTGGTATTTTAGCTACTGGAACACTCCTTGGCCCATACGAAAAGTTTGAGATACTCTGATGATATTTCATGTCATTAATTTTAATATAGCCATCTTTAATGAAATAAAGGAACAAGGTTCTACATCTAAATATTTGGTATGATATATACATGATATATTCTCTACTCTGCTCTATTTCCTGACTCTAGATAGACAAACATTTTACTCATAAAAACTTAAAGCCCAAAGTGGGATTTTGCTCCAGAGATCTTTCATTCATTTAATGACCCTCAGTAATGTTTGAGTACGATGGGAGAGCCACCTAAATGTACATCTCAGCTCCTTTGCTATCAGGCAATACAGTTTTACAAAGGAATTCTTTAACTTTCCTGAAGCCCTTCTGATTTCAGTGGGCTGACAGGAATATAAACGAGAAGGAAATTTCCCCCTTTGCTGGCATCTGATTTCTAAATTGGATTAATTATGACAAGAGCTTCTTTTTATCCTGCAAAATCAGATTTGCTAAAATTTCCTTTCTAGATTCATAAAAATGTTTTGTGAAACATTTAAAAGTAAGTGTGGTTTTTCTCTGCAGTTGGGTTCAAATTTAGCTGAACTTTCATCTGGACTCTGATATTCGTTCAGAGTCTGTCTTTGTTAATAACCATATTTCAGTTTCATTACTTTCTCTAATTCCAGCCACTGACCATTCATTTCATTTTTGTAATAGGAGCAGGAGATTAATTGTCCATGCAAGGCTGTTTGAAACAATCCTAGTACAGCTCGAGTGAAATGCCCTCATTTTTCTTAATTTTCATTAACTCGTCAACTTTACTGTTTGCATGTAGCACAAACAAGTAGTAAAATGCCATATTGCATTCCTGTACGACACGACTTGGAGGTCTGCCTCATGAGTGATTGAAATGGCCTGAGTGCCCCTGCATCCTGCCATGGGTGCTGAAAATGAGGATGTGAATAACTTGCTGACATGAAATCAGCACACAGGCACCTATCAGCTCCACAGATCTATGTCCTTTTCCAGAAGTGACCAAAGGAAATAGAGCTGCTTAAGAATTAGATCCTCAGCCAGAAGGCTGTGGTCACCTAACAGCCTGTTAGCTGCACCATCCAGAAGCCTTTGGAGCAAACCCAAGCAAAACGCATGTAATATTCTCCAATTTATTTTCATTTCTAATCACCCGCTTCTGGGTACTTTACCATTCTCTGGTATGTTTTAGGGAACAGATTCCCTAATTGCCATGGGAAGGTATATTGTATTTTGTTTCCACTGGTTGTGTGGAAATACAAGTCTTACATTGGTTTTCTAGAACTTAGTCTGTTTGTTTCCTACACCCTGATTCTGTACTTCAGCACTGCAAAAGCCATTGTAAACCGCTTTTGAAGTAACAAATGTGGAACACTCCAAACATTTAAAAAAAGAAAGCCACCAGCAAAGTAGGTAATAGAGGTTAGCTGCTTTTTTGATCTGTCTTTGCTGGAGTCAATATGTAGGGAATCTATCTCCAGACAGGGCTTGGATCCCACTACCGCTCTGTGTAATACCTGCTTTGCATATTATAAGAGAAATGTATGATCAATATGACTAGAGGCTTGTTTGTCTGACCTCAGCGTTATAAAAACCTTTACAAAAGAAAATGACTGCTTTTTGACAGAAAGAATGCAACATAGATTTAGCAAAGGCATATTGGGTCACTTGAATTTGATTCTTTTGTTTGATAAGAATTTATTTTCTTGATAAAAGAGTGCAGTAGATTTAATCTCTCTGGACTTCTATCTAATCTCTCTGGACTTCAGTACATGACACAGTGAAAAGTTTGGTCAAACTGGAGGGAACAGAGATTAGTGAGATTGTGCTGAAAGTCACTGATGGCACAAGGAAAATATATAATAGGGAAAGTTTGGGATTCAGTGGCTGCCCCTGGACTCCCTTTAGGATTGCTGTGAGAGGTTGATGGCATTTATGATTCTCATGGGAGTTTATATGCCTCATGGGAATCATGTCATGCATTGCTGATGTGAAATCCAGCATTGAGGGTCGCTGAACCAGGGCTGAAGAGGCCCCACCTGGAGTAGCAGGCAGTCCTGGCACAACCATTCAGAGAAGGTGTATTAAAGTAGGAGAGCTGCAGAGAAATGCAGCAGGCGCAGCCTTTATCTGGCATGGAGTGATGTGATTGCTGTCTATAAATGTAAAGTTAACACTGGAGAGTGAGGAGAGGGATTTAAACTCAAGGCCAGCTTTGGCACAGGGACAAATAGGTATAAATGGGTCATGGATATACTTAGGATGGAAATTCTGAGGTTTCCAGCCATCAGAAGAATGAGGCACCAGATTGGTCCTTTTGAAAAAGAAGTGGAGGTAAAAACAAACTAGCTTCAAGACAGCTTCACTGCTGGTTGAAAGAGATCTTGTGACATGGTGACTTGTGACTGGGCCCAGTGACGCAGAACCCCCTCCCAGTCTGCTGCTTTTCTCATCCTGCCATGAGGGCTTCTGATTCACAGCAATTCTGTGAAACCCTGCAGGGGAGGGGCTGAGGAGAATTTTGCACCCCGTCTGTGGTGCAAAACTACCAAGTGAAGGCCAGCCCTGTGAGTCCATGTGAGAATATCCCCAGTGTGCACATTTGTGAGTGTCAGCATCTTTCTGTCCCCTGGATGAAGGCTTGCTCGATGCAGGGTACTCCAGCCAGGCAGCTTGGCTGCACTCCTGCTCCTGCCCCACAGGAAAAAAAGGAGTCAGGCTTCCTTGCAGCTGAAAGATTCATGACCTGTGCCCAGAATTTTTATCTAAATCCTGAAAATAGAACTGGTCTGAGCTTCAACTCCCAGGCAAACAGCAGCAGCAGAAGGTGCAGCAGTGACAGTCCTTCCCCCTTCTTGTTCCTTGGGCTCTTGCTAAGTGACATCCAGCTGCTGCTGCTCCTGCTGCTCTGGTTTGGGAGCAGCACAGAGCCAGGCAGCGTCATGGGGCTGTGGCACCTGCAGAAGATACACACACTGCTGCAGATGGCTGCTGCTCTGCTGCAGTGCTGCTTGCAGGCCAGTGCTCTTGGGGTATGTAGGCACACCCAACCCTGCATGGCTGTGGCTTGCGTGGTTGCAGCCTCCTGCTGATCACACCACCATGGCACAAGGATGCAAAGAGCACTCAGGGCAGTGCTGATGCTCTGCACATCTCGGGGCTTGGCACTTCAACTAAGCTTACTCATGTCTGCTGGTAAAGGTCTTAGCACCATGTCACAGCGATGCATCCCAAAGGGTAGCAGGGCTATAGCGGAGTAACAGAAGCCTTATGGAGCACAGTGAAAAGTTCTCCTTCTGCTGGCACAAAGTAGATGTCTCCTTAGCTCATGTAAGAAAGGCAAGCTGAGCAACAGCATGGTTGAGATGCCACGTACTCATGAAAGTACCTCTTGACACACTTTCTTAAGAGTGACTGAAGCAACGAGGATGCCATTCAAACACTTGTTCTTATCCAAGCAAGCATGTTTTCAACTCATGCCCCAGCAGGTCCTGTCTTTGGGGCATAAAGGTATTCAGAGTCCATCAAATTGCTATCATAATTAAGTCAGGAAGCAAAGGGGACTGACTGAAGTGTCTGTATGCCTTCGTTTAACAAGTTCAGGCCATGCAGTTTACTGCGCAGAATCCAGACAGCATTGTCTGAAATGGAAATAAAAGTGGGTAAGTTAGAGTCCAGGTACTATCAGCGCTTGAGAAGTACCTGGCACTTCAGGAGAGCAAACACTTGAATTTGGGAGGCTTCTGTGTGTCACAGGTTAAAGATGGGAAAATAAGCCTAGTTTTGTGATCCCTGCAGAAAATTTCTGAGGGGTGAAGAGCTCGTGTCAAGTATCCCTTCCTTAGGTACTGGGTGACACCTACCAGCGCTTCTCCAGCAGTGAGAGCATCACAGAATCTTTCCCATGGTTCTTTGTCAGTGACAATGCAGCTTCTCTTTTTCAGAGGAACTGAAAAGATTGTGTCAAAGAGAGGGCACAAATCTTGCCTTTTGACAAAAATAGCAGATAGAAGAATTAAAAAGGCTCAGAAGACAGAAAGTGGGTACTTAAAAGTAGGGGGAAAAAAAGACCCAGGCCCATTCTCCAGTGTGAATGACTTCAGGCTCATATTTTCTACATGAGGTCCAAGAGCTCAGGGCATCAAAGGTGCAACACTGGGTATGCAATCATCATCCCAGTACAGATGTCTTGGGGTGATCCTTCACCCCTGGGTTATGGAAGGAAGAAACCTGTTTTCCTGACCCTACTGCAGGCTTTCTTCCAAGAAAGAGCTGCTCTAGAGAAAGAAAACACTTCAGAAATTGATCATTAAGTGTTCACAAATATTGGGAACACCATTTGGGATTACTCTGGTGATGGAGGATTCATTGCCATCTTTTGTCACTGTGTAATATGTGTGAATGTGAACGCTGACACTCTTGCTTGGCTTGGCCCCAAGGAGACTGTAGGTAAAAGAGGAATTGGCAGTCACTGTTTCTGCAGTCACTGATTGTTCTGTTGACTTACTGAGCAAAACTTTTTTTTCTAGTGTTTCAGTTTGCTTATTTGTATAGCAAATATTTTTCTGTTGCTGAAGATATTTGTAAAGCCAGGCAGTGTCTGCGGAGTGCTTTGAGATCCCCAGCAGTCCAGAATTACCCTACTCCACTGGAGTGGGCAGGGGGTGCTGTGCAAGCCCAAGGTCATGCTGACCTTGGCTGCTGGACGTGACTGAGCTGCCTTTTTTGTTGCTGTTAAAAGTAGATGCAATGAAAACAATTCACTCCCTTTTGCTATTTTGGCAGATTCTCTTTTACTGTGAGAGCTTGCTTCAAGTCAAATGGTCAAATTGTAAAAGGTTTCTGTCCATCTGGTAAATGCCTCAGAATGAGAGGAAGCCAGCAAAGATGACACCACAGCATATATCAGCTGCCTGAACTCAGCTATTACAGAAGACTTTTCCCCATCACCTCATCTGAGTATTAAATAGCTAAGGAGTAATTATGTCTAATATTTCCTGATCTCTTCCCTCTTTGCACATGGTAGCTGTTCTGTTTCTGAAACACTGGCCTCATGTTCATGGCATTTGGCCTGCAGCACTGAGGTTGAGTCCAGCCCCAGAACATCTAAAACATTTTCTTCTAATAGATTGCTCACCGTGAGCTAGAAATGCGTCACACACCAGCCAGTTATTTCCACATCATAAACTCCTAATACTTCTTCAGACTGATGGGGTTTCATATTTGCTAAGACCTGGAAATATGCCAAATATTCTTCCATGCATGATCCTTCCTTTATTTTAGCCACTGCTGAGCTAATTGTTGGGTATTTCTGGTGCTTGAAAGCTCCTCCATTTGTTTCTGAGAATTAGCTTAAAGCACCATTCACTCTCAGCTTAGCAGCACCCAGCATATCAGGGACAGGAAACAGTTGTGCTGCGATGTCACATCTCAGCAAGGCCAGCAGGTTTGCATTGCGGACATTCTCAGGGCTTCAGGGAATTCCTGGGGCTGTGAGCTGAGCTGTCCTCACGTCCAGGATCCCCCTTGGTGTACTTCCAAACATTTTCTTCGAGCTCTATGTGCTGCTGTTTCTCTTCTTCCACATCTCTTCCTTTTTTCCTTCTCTGCTTGCCTTCCCCACCTAAAACCGAGTTAAGCAGCCTGGCTGGGAGTTTTGAATCATCAGTGTTTGCTGGAAGAAGAGGTGCTTGAGAGGGTGTTTAGAAAGCGTGGGCTCTGAGCACAGATTTTTTTCAGTGGTGACTTGACTTCTGCCCTCAGCTCTCTCGTGTTCCTGCTGGGATGCAATTGATTTCTGGTCCCAAGAGCCAAAATTCAACTCTAGTTCATTAATCGCTTTGCAACCTGGTTTCTGATGGTTTTACTCACATGATTTGCCTTCCACAAGCTGTCCCACCTTTGAAGTGCTTCCACTGCTCACTTCTCCCTTTAATATACTCCATTTATGGCAATGCTTCAGTACCTGTTAGTAGAATTTTCCTTTTTCCCCACCTACTCCAAGCCTGATGTGCTTTCTAGAGTCTCCTGCTTATCAACACTAGTTAAGACTATGCCAACTTGCCAGCAACAAAGCCTTCTTTATTTTTTTTCTTGTGTGTACAAAGCTTCAAGCATAACAATCTGCCTCAGTCCTGAAGCTTGGCAGACAGCATCTCAGGCTGGGAGCAAGTATCTTTGTCAGCTTAAAAATAAAGATAATACATTTGGCCATTTATCAGTAATGAAAGGTAATCATTGGTGTGATGCAAGAGTTTATGGGTTTATTTAACCAAAAATGAGTTTGATTTTGCACAAGAATTTTGCAAGGGACTCATGCTCAGCATAGCTTTATTGCAGTGCTTTAAATCCCTCCTCCTCCTTTTTTTAAGGTTAATGCAGTTGCATTCACACAAAGGTAAGAATGCATGTATTCTGCTACAGTGTACTTTGTTCTCCAGAAGCTAGGTGTTAATTACATTCACAGACTCGCTTGCATACGCACATGCATGCAAATACACACGGGCGCATGCACACCTGGTTTGTTTTCTCTTTGCCCTTTCTAAAATCTCTGACCTTGTACCAACTCTTCTCCTGGTGCTACAGGAACGGCTCCTTCCAGCTCTGCAGAGCTCTCCACAAACAAAAGATTTCTCTCCTCAGTGCATGGCACAAAGTACCTGCAAGCCTTCACTCCTGCATCCTGGCTGACCCGGCTGACAACAGCCCTCACTGTAGACAGAGAACCCTTCAAATGTCAGCTCCCCTAGGGAATACATATCAAAGGACGGCAATAATAGTAATACATTCCACTTCTACCACACTTCTCATCACAGGATGGCAAAGCATTTGATCAGTGCTGGGTTCTGACTACAGGCTTGGAAAATAACTGCAGAAGAAGGGTGTGCTGGCATCTTAAAGCCTAAAAAAAAAATATCTTGACTTGACTGCAAACATCACCCTAATGCATGCTGTGGCCATGGCCAGAGGCAGGACAGGAGCTCTGGACATGGCAGGCAGGCAGGCACGAGAGTGTGGAAGGAAGGAAGGAAGGAGGGAAAGAAGGAAGGAAGAAGGAGCAAGGCAGCTGCAGTGATGAGATTCTGCTTTTACTGCATTCTGACTGTGTGAGTCAAACTGGTTCAGCTGAAAGCATTCGTAACTCACAGCAAGCTGCGTAAATCACTGTAAACAAAAGCCAGCAAATCCCCTCCACACTACCTGTGTACCTGCTGATGTATATTCTTACAGCATCCCTACTTCCACAGCAGTGTAAAGATGGGCCAAATCTCACACCTTAAGATAGATGAAGCCTCTAAACATTTTATGATGTCTAGAAAATAGATTAAACAATGCAGTAAGTTTACCGTGACTCATAATGCACAACAATTAATAACAGGAGCACAGTTACTGCCCAAATCCCTATAAGCACAAAACAAAAGCCTTCCTGTAATAAACACAGCATCGTGCTATACTGCTTAATTCCACCCCAAAACAATTCAAATCCCCTCTGCCACCGGAGGGCTTTGCAGTTATCAGAAATCCAATAGATGAAACCAAAAAGGCATGGCAGAACCGAGACTGTCCAAATTAAATCCCGAGTTTCTCTGTAAATCCATAAACAGAACATAAAAATCATTAATTTATCTCCCGTCTTCACATCCTCCTGTCAACTTTGTATCCTAATGTTTTACTGGTGGCTTTTCCCAGCAGCTGGTGAGTCAGAAGAAAATCAGGAAAGAAAGGGCTTGTGGCTACCAGCACAGACCTGGGCATCGTGCATCCTCTACCCTCATGGTCAAAATACTTAACCTTTTTATGCCCCATCTCCCTCTCTGTCCTGGATAACAACTGCTGATTTACTTCACAGGGCTTTTGTGAAGCTCCATTTGTCAGTGCCTGTGATGTATTATTTATTGTCAAAGCCATAAACAGTCGCATCCTGAAGATGCTGAGCACATCAGCTGCATTTTGATTTCTGCCAAAACCTGTTTCATTTAGGACAAACCCTTTCTTCTCCTTCACAACTATAATAGTATTTTATTAAATGATGATCAAATTTAATAAACTAATCTGCATGTTTGGCACCACAAAGTCATCTCCCAATTAGAGACCTGCTCTAACAGGGGAAGTTCCAGGGAAAGCCTTTGGATCTGCGATGCAGTGGTGGCAAAAAGCTTTCCCAGCTTGGAGGGCTCTTTGGAAAATGCTTGCAATGGGTGTCCTGCGGGGTGTCTCCAGCAAGGTGTTGCCTGTGTCTGAAGGACAGCTTTTAGGGTATGTCCTGCATAGACGCTTAAAGAGCAACAGGATAAACATGTGAGGAAGGAGCTGAGCAGAGCCCAGAAGAAGCATGTATCTCTCAGTTAATTCTACAAAGGGTAAATGTGTAGAAAATATGAAAGTACATTTTCTATGAATCTTGGTGAAAATACAGGTTTGGTTTTAATAATTATTTCTTTCTTCTGGAGATTCTGGTCTATCACACTCCCTTGTTTCTGTTACAAAACCTGATGACAAACTAGGCAGCAGCTAGATTTAACATCCTGACTGACCTTATCTAACTGACCTTGCACCAAAGCAGCACAGCGTGCTGCCAAATTTCCCAATTCTCTTCAGAATCTGAAGTCTCAGGGGCAACATTTCCTGAACAATTTTGCATCTGCTGACCTTATCACACCGGCCAGAAACAAAGATGCCGGGCATTCAGGGGGCATATGAGCACACTGCAAAGAGGGAGTTCTGGGTGCAAAGCTTTTCTCTAATTGTGCCAAAGCATGGGCTGGCCTGGCTGATGCAAAGGGCTGAGGGCAGCAAGGGCTCTTGCTGACATTGATCTGGCCTCCAAATTTCCAGGGAGGTGATGGAGTCACCATCCCTGGAGGTTTTCAAGTAAAAAGTAGATGTGGCACTGAGGGATGTGGTCAGTGGGCATGGGGGGGGAGAGGGGGTGGATTTATGGTTGGACTGGGTGATCTTAGAGGTCATTTCCAATCTTAATGATACTGTGATTCTATGAAATGCATCTGAATATCAGTATTTGACTCAAATCCTGTCACACTGTGGATGTCTGAAGACGGTTTCAATGATACAAAGTGCTGTGTTTCCAAGAGTTCCAGTTTAAGGCAGAGCTCTATCCAACAGTTACAAAAAAAAAAAAAAAAAAAAAAGAGAGAGAATGTCAGAAACCTCTGTCATGACTCTTCAGAAGAGTTTTATCTTGTCACTTGTTATGCAAGCAAAAAGTGGGCTTAACACAAAATGCCACTGGCTTTTCAATCATTAATGACACAATCAACTAAAACACATAATCTGTTGCAGTGAATACAGTGTTTGTAAACACGTGCAATTAAAGTGGAATAAGATTCAATTATAATGGGTTATGTGTGCATAATAATGCAGATCATGCAATTCTTATTAGTCGGGCTGTAGTCTGAGCTCAGTTCGGGAGGAAATTATATTGAAATGTACTATAATGAAGAAGAAATTTTAATGAGAAGACAAGGTTGAAAAAATATTACTCAAAGCAAGAGAAATGAAAGCATCCGGAGGCAGAATGCAAATGACTGCACAGAGCCATCTGACTACATCACCGCTGTTGTGCCAGTATCACAAATTTACACTTAGCCACTGCCAGGACCTGGGCAGAAGTGGGCACTGCACAGGAGCAGGGTCCATGCTCCCTCCCTCTGCCTTTTTGTGGTCAACTGCTTTTTAAGTGGGAGCAAACAATACTCCCAAAGATGTTTAACTTCATTCTTTCCATGTTTACTTCAAATAAGCACACGGTTAAAGTCCAAGGTAGATGTTATACGTTTCCTCATCTTTCCCTTTTTTTAATCACCCAAATTCATGTGATTTACTTCACATGAATTGCTTTAATTAACTGCTGAGAGGAGGGGAGCAGGACCAGACTACTCAAAAATGCACAGAAAATCACTGGTAAGCAGCATGTAGCTGGTACTGAGCACAGGAGAGCTGATCTCAGCTGAAACATGCAGACCTTGTCTAATTCTGGAACAGACAGCTCACCAACTACTTGATAAAAACCAGTTATAATGGATACACGTGTATAACAATGCAAACAGTGCTGCTCTGATTAGAACAAGGCTTTGAATTGACTTAATCAATATCTGAGAAGTGAAAGCAATACAGCGCATGAAGTTAAACAAAACAGATGAGAACAACAAGGTGCTGCATTGCATTAGTTACACAGTTCTTAGGAAATTGAAATCCTGAGGAATTACTGGTATCAGCTAGGGCAGGGCATTAAGAACATCTGCCCTGAGCTTGTTGCTGTCAGCTTGAGCAGCTTCGCTGAAGAACATAGAGAAGAATTTCTGCAGAGCAACAAGTGACTGCAAGTGTGAGAAATCAAATGGGAAATACAGATGCAAACCAGAGGAAACCTATGTGCACGCATCTTGCTCCCAGTGTACTGTGAACTGTAAATGCACTCAGACAACCAAGGAAAAAAACATTCCAGAGACCAGAATCCCAACTCTTCATTCTGAGCAAAAGCTCACAAGAGGAAATTTGAAATTCTGGGAAGGAAATGATGCTGTCACTACAGCTCGCAGTGAGTGGAAGCCTCATACAGACAAGGCTATGTGGCCTCCCTTGTCAGGAAATGTTTATGGCTCATCAGTCTATATTTCCTCTTTCTCACTTTGGACTCCTTGTACTTTCTTTTACACCTTTCCCTGCTGCTGAATTTTCCCCTCAGTTTGGTGTTTCTGCACTAGGCTATAATGTCTCTCCATAGTCATTTCTCTGAGTGACAGTGTATTACAAATTCAGCTCTTCCAGTACTGATTTAGCTCCTTTAATCTTATAAATGAGTCTCTCCATCCCCTTGATAATTTTTGTTGCTCTTCTCTGAACTCACTACAATTTTTCAATATTTCTTACTAATAAGTTCCCCAGAACTGAACACAGCGTTCCAGGTGCAGCAGCAGCAGAGCAGCATCCAGGTGGGCAGGAGTCGGGCTGCCCCAAATGCACTACCCTCCCCAATGCCCTGTCTCATTCCCAACTTATCCCCACAGGTTTTGAATCTCCTTTCCTCCTGCCAATGAAAACTGATTGGTTTCTTCTCTTCCAGTGCAAGGAAAGCTGGTTAAATTCTCGTGTGCTGTAACCAACCCTGAATTCATTTTGTAATGTCCTTATCCAGCTGCTTCTGCCTATGGATCTTTTGTGGAGTTTTTTAGTTCCTCCTAATGTCATCTCATCTACATATCTTATAACATGTCACTTTCTCCTCTATTTCTATATAAACAGGCAAGACCTTAAATAAAACTTCTGTGCTTTGTGGTTCTTCTAAGGATTCCTCATCTTCTACTCTCTGCTTTGTCGCCCTCTGTTAACCCCTCTTTATAGCCTTCTAGCCTGTTTTCAATCAAGAAGGGAATGTTCATCTCCAATCTGATTTAAATTAATTTTTCTAGAAAGATTTCATGAGGCACAGTATCAAATGCTCTACTCAGATGCAAATATATTACAGCTGCAGCATTCCCTTCATCTCTTAATTTTCTGTTTCTATCAAAAAAGCAATCAGGTTTGTCTGGTGAGATTTATTCCCACCAGACCAATGTAGTCTGGGGCTTTGTGCTGCTGAAGCTGCTGAACACCCATGGCCAGAATTGCCTCCATGGCAACTGGATGTGTAGGCACCTCCAAAAATGAGTGTTGGGGTCACTATTATGTCCATCCTACACTGGGGTTCTGCTAATTGGGAGTTCTGTCTTAATTATAATTAGTGCCAAGACCTTGAAGGGGCGCAGCATCCCTGTAGGGCTGTCCCAGGGTTGTGGTCCCTCCACCTGCTAAGAGCACAGCCCTTGTCCTGCAGCAAGGTCACCTCGCACAGCTCGGGAAGCCCTGCAGCAGCACGCCTCACTTAACACCATCTGCAAAGCACCCGCTTCCCTGCCAGGGCTCTCAGCAGTGGCATGGTGCTTGGCCAGGACGGGGACCTCCTGCCTGCAGTCTCTTGACAGATTGAGGAGCAATGAGCTCCTGGCAATGGTGGCCTTTGTCATGAGGGACTGCAGGCACCCGGGGACAACTGTGGGACCTTTGGATGGACGAGGTTTCACCGGGCTGCATTCCAAAGCAATACGGATTTATTTCAGAAAGATAGAGTTTTCAGCAAGATGTGTTTGGGGATCATTTATTTCTCCTTCTAAGTGTCTGTATGCACTTTCCTTTAGTCACCTCTCAGTCTTCTGTTTATAGTTCAGGAGGGCACAGTATGATACGGACAGTACAATATGTTTGCCACTTCCCCCTATATCCTGGGCTCATCTATATCAGCTGATTTGCATGTACGATTATTTTCCCTCAAGTATTTTCTCACATGTTGACTAGGAAGAGATATTTTATTGGCTTTTCCTCATTTCTAAATTGTTCACATTTCTTTCATCTGTCTCATTAAAGATAGATTCTAGCAATCATTAGCTTCACACTCACCCTAATTTACTAATTAATGGACATTCTCTCTCATTCCCCCGACACTCATGCAGTAAGTGTCTTCCGTATTCCCTTTAAATCCTTTGGCAGCATTAATTCACTCTGAATTTTTTTGCTGTCCTCATCCATCCCCTGCTGAGCATTAAATGAATCTGTATTCTTGTTTGATTTCTTCCTCGCCATTTCCTATTTTCAGTACAGGTTTTTTCAACCTCCCATCTCTGAGCATTCCTCATGCAGTCTCTGTAATTGCAGCATATAGCAATTTTTTCATGCACACGTATTAGTCATGCAGATTTGTGGACACTCAGCTGCCATAGAAATTGGATGGAGTAAATGTGGAAATGGCCCTTTGTGAAGAGTGGGTGTGGGACTGGTCAGGATGGTGACCACTGCCATTGGTCCTCCAAAGCTGAGTGCTTTCCCTTGTGCCTTCATGCTCAGGAAGAGCAATAAACATCTTTCCCTCAGTAATGAGTTCCTTTAATAATTAGTTAATATTTGTATAGTGCTTTGAAGATGCTAAGTGCTCAATAAGTGCACACATTATTTTTGGCATTTCAGAGCCCTTTCAGACTGTGCTGGCAGCACCTAGTTCTCAGCTTTAATGAGTTACATGACATTGCTTAGGGGGATTTGTGTTTACCAGGATTAGTTGCTCTCTCTTTGCTATTTTGTGGGAGAAGGAATACCTAGCTCCATTGACCCTTAGGGCAGCTGAGAGCCTCGTCCTGCTGCAAAGGCTTTCTCCTGGGTGGGAAACACAACCTCACTCTGTCCAAGGCTGCTCCCAACACAGTTCTGTTGCGAATCCTTTCTCATATGGGGATCTGGTGGGATGAGGGGAGAAAGGTAAATTAAATCCTCTCCATCTGAGCCAGGTAAATCATTGTTTTTTTTATTTCAGCATGGACATTGGTGACGTTACGCTTAGTGCTGAGCTATGTGGTTACTTGATAGGATATATCAAAAGCAAATGGGAGTGTTGGTGTTATGGGTTACATTGTTCTTACAAACATACTTAAAGCTCCTAGCTAAGTCATTATTCTGGAAACCTAATGCAAGGCAGCAGGTACTACAGTTTCCCCGCCGAGTCTATTTTCAATATTAATTATCTTGCTGTGCATTAAGTAGTTTTTGTTTTTGCATTAAAAGGTTTATGAAGATTAGATGATTAAAGTGATAAAAACTAATTTTCTCAAGCATAGCCCCTTGGCAGCAGCCAACTGCAAAGAGAAAAATACATGCATTTATTTGTTGTGGAAGGGTGGTACAACGAGTAAGCTATTGTATGGAGGGGAGGGACCAGTGGGAAATGCTGTTCTATCACTAACGTAGCTGCTGTCCAGCTGGCCATACACTTGCGCTGTGTAGATGTGGCAGCCATTCATTTTAATTCCCAATAAAGCAGATTTTTGTCTGAGAAATCAATTTCTCCGTATGAAAACCAGTGACAGGAATGGCTATCACTTGCAGACATGTGACATCTGCTGCAAAGCTAAGCTCAGTGTGACAGCAGGGTATGCCTTGCTTGCTCTTTGAGGAGGAGGGGAGCTCTGCGGCTGGGTCTGGTTTCATGGCACTAAGCTGGGCTGCCAGGTGAGTGCCTCTCACAGGGGCAGCTGTCACTGGAAGGAGATCTTATGGCTGAAAGAATCCCTTGTGTAATAGCAGGGTTTGTACCTTAGCCCCCTCGCTGCCAGCTGATGAGGAAATTCTGAAGGAGAAGTTTCAGCTCTGCCTTCTGGGAGTCTGTACAGAGTGTGCTTTTCCTTTTCTTTCCCCTGGTCATAAACATGGTGACATATAGGCAGCATAAGTTGTTTTGCTGTAACAATCTTTCCTTCCTGTCAGGTAGAAGAACATACGTAGTACTTGCTAATGCTAAAGCCATAGGCATTAAAATCACTGTTATCATTAGCATGGTCATCCCCCATTGCACAAATGAAAGTGAAAAAGTAAAAGGTGCTCTGTGGAGTACAGTGCCAAGAAGCTGAGGACACGTAGGAGAATTGCACTGATTATTTTGTATATTGCATGGATCACTTTATGCAGTCTTTATGATTTCTGTATTTTGGAACACTTCCCTTCATTGACTAGCACTCTGAATAGATTATTTCTGTATGAGTTTGCTGTCATTAGTGTTATGAATCCGTATTTGTTAGGATCATGAAGTCTTTTCAATGCCTTAGAATTTATTACAGGTTTTAGAAATGCCTACATTTATCCATTTTACACCTTCATTATCTGATCTAGCCTCATCATTGTACCAAATAGATACAATGGTATTATCACTGCTGTCTCATTTCATTATATTTCCCATTTCTTAGAAATAAAAGCACTAAACAATTTATAAGAAGACATGCCTGAGCATAATCAGCACCAATATTATATACATCTGAATCCTGGGTATTGACAGAACGTGTCCGTGACTCAGGGCTGGCACAGTGTGTGTTTTAGGCCAATGCTGGTAATTGGGCCTATGAGAATGTCAATGCAGGATCCCCAAAAGCCTCTGAAAAGCCTGAAATACCCATAGTGAGCCTTCAGCTTTCTCTACATCCACAGTGCAGGTTCCTCACAGTGCTAAATATAATATCTGTCCTCAGAAGATTAATTTGTCTTACTAATATTGTATGATGTGATCATTTTCCCTAGTTCTTCTAAACTGAACTTCATGCTGTGTGAGGCTCCAGAGCCAGCTGCAGGGAGTGGAAAGAAGGGAGAAGGCACGGGGGAAAGGAAGGTGCAACTGTCTTGAAGATGGACATTAACATCACCCTCTGATGGTGACAACTGTTGTTCAATTCTTATGTTGAGAGGGATTTTAAGGATCAGCTAAATAGAAAGTAAATCCAAGATGAGAGGAAAGGGGACAGAAAGACAGCTTCAAAGTGTGTGACATGAGGTGACTCTTGATTAAGAAAACAGCCTGTCCACAATGGGAAGAGAAAGTGTGCTTGGAGACTAGGATAGCTCATTGAATATCCCTCCTGAGAGAAAGCATTGTAAAAGCTGACCTGAATCCATTTTTGGCAGTGACTGTTCTTCCAGCTGGAAGTGTTTTCCAGCTACACTAAAGTCACAGTTCATAGGCAGGATCTGGACTCTGCTGGACTCTGCAGTGCTGGTTCTCAGCCACCAACACTTGGAGGAGAGCCTCGTCCTCTGGCAGCATGATGTAGCTCATGGCATTCTTTGACCACAAGCAATAAAGAGTTATAGGAAGTCTTGCAAACTGCTGCAAGAAAAGCAGATAATTATCTCTGTATTTTAAGGAAGCTTACAATGAGTCTGTGTTAGTAGTCCCAAACACAGCACATCAGCCATGCTAAAGTCTGAAGGGAAAAGCTCCAGTTTCTCAGTTTGCAAAGTAGTGTTAATAAATCAACCTACAGAGAAAATATTGGAAGTATTTTGGAACAAATAATGTGATTGAAAAAGGCGTATTTCATCCAACAAGTCAATTACTACACCCACTGATATTTGTTAAGATTCAATTCGGTGAAAAAAGAAATGTGTGTTTCTGCTACAAACTCTGGCCCACTTCCCATAGATACTAATCCTCAGTTTTTAGCCAAAATTTGCTGATGCATTGTCTGACACAGAAAAGGGCCTCTGAGCTCTGACATAAAATCTAATTACAGGAGGTATAGTAAAATAGGGCAAGAGATGATGAGGGAGAATGGTTTTAAGCTCAAGGAGGGAAGGTTTAGTTTGGATGTCAGGGGGAAGTTCTTCACAGAGAGAGTGGTGAGGTGCTGGAACAGCTGCTCAGAGAGGATGTGGATGCCCCATTCTTGCAGGTGTACAAGGCCAGGTTGGATGGGGCCCTGGGCAGCCTGGTCTAGTATCTGGAGGTTGGTGGCAGGGGGTTGGAACCTGATGATCCTTGGGGTCTGTTCCAACCCAAGCCATTCTATGAGTCTCTAATTCTTGTAATGCTGAAGACATGCATGGTGCTTGCTCTTTTCCATAGCAAAGTACCCGGTCCCACTATCACTACATTAGATGCAGAACATGCACGCAGACACATGCATATGCCTGTACTAAAAAGCATAAACTGCCTCCTCTTTGCTCGAAGTCCAACTGCCTGCAGCAATATCAACAAATGCCATAGAAATGAGAAATAACTCTCCAATTCCCAGTGCAAGAAAGCTGTGGTGTGTGCATGTCCACAGAGAGGAAACGTGAGGATTTGGCTAATAGATAAGAACTCAAAATTGATTCCACACAGAAGTGTCTCATGAAAGCTTGTCTATTCATTGGAACCTGCCTTGTGTTTGGGCAATGGTGGCAGCTGGATAAGTCCCACGATATGCTGGGGTTTGCATCTCTGTGGACACCAGCGCCTGCAGCATCAGGATGGATTCCCTGGGTACCTTTTCTGTTCTTAGTACTTGTGAAGCTGCACTTTGCTGACACTTTTGCCTAGAGGCTGTGTATCCACACAGACAGGAAGAGTTTGCTCTACGAAGCAGCAGAGGAATGAAAGTGGCTGGCAAAAGGCAGGTTTACAGCACGGCTGCATAACAGCATTTTCCAGCTGCTCCCATTGCTATACCCCACCACTGCTCTTCTCTGCCATCCATCTCATTCTCACCACATATCTAAGACCTTGTTTTGAGCGGCACAGTGTAATCCTAACACATCAGCATGCCAGACAGCAGCTGCCAGAGCTCACGTATAGGCCTCAAATGCATTTGTTGAGAGCAGGGTTCCCAGATGGGCACAATTAAACAGTCATTCTCTGAGATGTGCCTGATCACGCACCATTCCTTTGCTAAACGAGGATTAACATTTCAAAGGATGCACAGTCCCTATGGCCACTTCCTTCAAGCAACAGCCTCGTGTGTTTCTGCTCTCTTTTCCAGGGACAAATCGTAGAATCACAGAATCAGGAAGGCTGGAAAAGAGCACTAAGATCATCTAGTCCAACCACTGACCCATCCCCACCATGCCTACTAAAACATGTCCCTTGGTGTTCCTTGAACACCTCCAGGGACGGTTAAATTACCTGTGCGCGTTCTTGACCTAATGGTGTTAACTCCTATCGTAATGATAGCAGGAGCTCAGTTTAACCCCTTCTTTTTACCTTAGTAGCACAAAAAGCTAAACTACAGCTATAGATACAACATGCTGGAAACCGTGATCTCGGGTCTTCCCTCTGCAGTCCCCGCAGAAAGCAGCACAGCCGGCTGCAGTGCTGGTGTACACGACAGTGACCGAGATGCTTCCAAAAAGCACTTTGTGGGGGTGCGGAGCGCTGCGGCATCCCCCCGCCGCGCCTCCCCGCCGCTCCCAGCCCATTGCTGGGGGAAGAGCAGCACCTAGAGGCCCCGGGCGGCCCTGCCCCGGGCTCCGCAGGCACAGGAGTCCCCAGGGCTCCGGGACTTGGGGGCACTTCGCACTTCTGGCAGCTGGGGGATTTAGAGATGAAAGCAGAACGAACCCAACCTCTCTGAATCCTAGATCTGTTCCTTCTGCGTTCAGCCCTGCCAGCCTCTGCATGGAGGTCTAGCGGAGAGAAAGAGTCCTCCAGTGCTTCACTTAAAGGTTGGTGGTTGGGAGGTTGGGGTGCGATGGCCTTGTGCCACCTATCTGTACTGAGCCGTTCGTTGTGCTCTGCCTGCTGGACCGGACCCACGTGGTGTTCTGTGAGAAGATGCTGCAGACCACATAATGGCTTTCCTATGGCCCTCCTCTGATCCCCAGCTTCTGCTTTAAAAATGTCATTGCAGTGATGGGTTTCTGTAGGATTACTGTAATTCAAAAGGTCACATAGGCAGTAATTGTCCCATGCGTTTGGTTTAAGGATCTCAGAAATACAGTGTTAATTCTAATTCTGTCATCTCAGATTGAATGATTAATTCCTGCTTGCAGGTGACTATAAACACCAGGCCTAATTTTTGAGAGAGATTTCACCAAAATAGTAGATCTATGCCCTCAATATATACCAAGATTACTTCAGATGTTGAATACATTTCTAGTGATGCAAAGTTAATAGGATTATGTTTCAAATCTCTGAATAAGTGTTTCACAAGCAGCGAGAGCTTGGGATAAACAATAATTTGCTCTTCATTAAAGAGTCCAAAGGGCAAATTTTGAAATCATCCCCTTTAGAAACCTGAAAATTAATAAAGATGAACTTTGCCCAGTGTTTGGATAGAGGAGCCCAAAAGTCACACTGCCCTCATTTTGTGCGCAGCTGTTGAGCTGTATCTGTCTTTGTATTTTGCCTAATTAAAATCTTTCCTATAGGCTTGAAATGATGGTATGGCTGGACCCTTCATGCTGGAGTCTGCTCTGAATTGACACGTTCCAAAGATTTGCATCCTTTGCTATCAGCATTTAGCCTCGTTAAATGCACTGTCAGGAGTTTGGTGGTGAAATCTGGAGCCCTAATTCTCACCTACACACAGCTGAATTAAATCTTTATTTCAGCTCCTAAAGTTTAGGTGAGGAGGCAAGCTGTAAATCTCCACTGATTCCTGGGCCCTGATGGTACCCAGGGTGTGGGATAGCAGTCTGTTCCCCTCCTGCACCCCATATGGCTTCTGCAACACTGAGAGCACAACTGTTGAAGAAATGTCATGTTCGAATATTATAGTCAGACAAACGTGGGTTTTTTTTCAGCAGATCTTTTTTGGTTTGAGTTAATCCAGGTGAAACCTTTAAATGAGGGCTGAGGATAGAACTCTCATTGTGGAGGATGAAAACAAATCCTAACACAACATTGTCCTTTTTTAAACAGACCAGGTTAAGAACATAAGGAAGAAACAGTCCATTAAGTGGGAGAGCTGATGAGTACATGGAGAGCTCACCTTGCCTCTGCCTATCACTGCTTGGGCCACTGGTGGATTCATCCTAACCCTGATTAGGGGTGGGCTGAGGTATCTCTGAGCTGTACAGCCCCTGCAGTTGCTGACAAGGATGGCTATGACAAAAGCTGAGCTCATGGAAAGGCTACGCACAGGACAGATGGGCAATACATATGTAGAACAATACAAATTAGAGCAGAAGAGCATTTTGTGTGCAGATGTGCTTTTCCAACTCTTCCCATTGATCTTAGTTTAAGGTAGGCCCAATCCTAGCATAGACAGAATAACATAGGGACAGAAACAGCCCTTAAGACATGGCCTCAGTCCTGTATTAAAGCTGTTGGAGATACAGCCTTTACACAAAAACTTTGACAGACATATAAAAATATATTAGAAGACAGACCTGGAAAAAACACCAAACAAACAAAAAAAAAACAAAAACAGGCAAACAAAGGATAGAGACATAACCAGAGAAAAAGGAGAAGGGAAATAATTTTCACAAGTAAGGCAAGTCCCTCTGCCAGAGACACTTTGCTCTTTACACACTCTTTAGAGCCAAACTGTTTCTTTAATCTTGTTTTGCTTCCTTCCATCTCTCATTAACCTTCAACTTATGCAAGCTGTGGTTATATTCTATTCCAAAGCTTTTATGCAAGACAGGTGTTGTGATAACTTAGTGCTTTCACCATGCCCCGCCAAACATCAAGCTAGCAAGATAATTCATCACTGCTCTCCCTGTGCCTGGCAAACTGGAAGGCAGTGCCTTTGGATGTCAGTGTTTGTAATGGTAACTGCATTTTCATTTGTGGGCTTGTAATATGCTGGTCACCACTTCCAGCTAAGCAGTAATGATCTATAGAGAGTCCAGACCTAGGAGTAACTGTACATTTGGTAAGACTTCAGTATGACTGTGTGTGCTGGAATTGCTGAGACATGGCCTGATTGAGCACCTGGGGAAAGGACCCAGTCAGCCCTGGGAGCACAGGTGAAGGCAATTCATGTGTGTGACCAGAAGGGGTGGAGCCTGGCTGTACCTCTTAGACCTCATTTAAGGACTGACTGCCAGTTTTGAAGGCTTTCTTTTTGGAGATTTCTCCTTCGTGGAGCTTCTTTTGTAAGCCTGGAACCTCAGAGATAGGTGAGCAATCCTTTCTGTTCCTTCGTAACATCTTCTCATTGTTATGATCCTTTTGCCTTTATACTCTGTAATATCTTCCTTTTGTGCTGGCCTTTCTGTCATTACACTGTGCATAAGATCAAAACCTGCAAAAATCAGTAAAGCACTGTATAATCAATGAAAATTATATAAAGGAATATTATATAATCAAATAATATTATGATGTTATAATAATGAGATAAGCAAGAGAGTTAGGCACAGCAAGACAAAGAGAATAAATAGGACGTGCTTGCCCATGTTGTGGGCTTGCTCAGGAAACTCCAGTGGAGTGGATCTTCCAAAGAGAAAGAGAACCTTCCCCACTGGTAGTCAGCTCTTAAATGGGTCTAGGAGAGATGGAGCCAGGCTCCACCCCTTCCTGCAGCACAGGTGAATTGCTTTCACCTGTGCTCCTAGGGCTGACTCATTGCTCACCTCGGGTGATTAATCAGAAGTTCAGGCCGTGACTCAGCAGTTCCCATACAGGCACACAAGCCAGTTGGATTTCTTTATACTGGTTGGTCAGACACCAGCTCTAGGCTGCTGGAGTGTTTCCTTAGAAAACATGGAAAGAAGCAAAACAATGTTTGGAGCAGGATTTTGCAGGCACACCAGGGCAGCTGTGGGGCAGGGCAGTGCGAGGCAGCAGAACAGGCTGCCTGCATGCATCACTTGGCATTAATTACAATTCTTGGACTTCTGTGTGTTCCTTCACAACTTATGTTTGAGGTGCTGCTAAATCAGGCATGTCACCACGACTGTTTTGAATTGTGGCAGTGATGCTGGTCTGGAAACTATGCTAACAGGAAAATCTACAAAGCATCTGAGGTTGTTGTCTAGACTGTAAGTAACCTTGTTTGATTTTATAGAAGGTATTAGGCCTGATGGTATTCTATTTATTTGAGTGAAAGGGGCAAATGTAATTGCTGTCTTGCTCAATGTTGTGAATAACTATTGAAGTCAGTGAAGTCAGTATTGGCTATGAGGCCCCTTTCTCTTGTTAAATTAATTTTGGTGTACAAGATTACATCAGGTAACAAGAAAGCACTCATTGACTGAGTACTGCAAAGCTTTTCATAATTGCAGTTATTCCTTTCTATCTTTTATTAATAAACTGAATCCGTACTAGAACTGTGTATGTAGCAATGTATTTAAAGACAGAAATAAGTTCCTTTTCAATCTCAAAAACAAGGATTATTTAGCTTCCTGAGAGGGAAAGGTTGAGTTTCCCATAGTAGAAGAGGAAACTTAAAGACCAGACCTTGGCTAGGATCTCTCATTTCCTGTATAAGAGCCAGGAAATGAAGCTGGACCTCTCATACTTCCACAGCTGCTCTGTAACTAGGGCTATTCTCCCTTTTTTGTGCAAGTCATCAGACTACAAACATGATCATTAGACTGGTAGAAAAGTACTTAACATTGAATATTTTTAGGATGTAATCATTCCAGCCTCAACTGGCAGTAAAAAGATTGCTCTTAATGTCAAAGATAGGGAAACTGGGGCGCGACACTTCAAGCTTGTGTGACTGTTGGAATCAGAGTCCTCCAGCTCCAGACTATAACCCTGTGTCAGTCCTATGAACTATGTTGTCTATCAGTGCTAGGGACTGCCAGTAAATTAAATAATTGCTTAGTGGAAGAAGAAAATGAAGCAGTACTGACAAGGGAGACAAGATATGCTTTTCAATGAGACCTGAAAATTGAGACAGAGTTGATTAGGCTCATATCACCGTGCAATCTGGAGATACTAAGCAACCAGCTCTCTCCATTTACATCAGTGGGAATATTGACCAGGTGGAAATTTCAGGCTCCTCCTGAAATGCAGAAACCTCTCAGTGCTGTATGGGGGAGGGAAGAGAGCTATTTTGGAATTGGAGAAATAAAAACTTTCTCTGACTCCCTCTTAGAGAAACCTGCATATGGCAGCAAGGTACCTAAATCTTTCTTGAGTTTATTTTGCAAAGATAGTGTCAGAGAACAGCCTGCTGGAAGAGTGATAGTCTGTAGGTAACTATCCTACTATTACCAGTACAATGAGTATGTCTGTGCAGTGAGGTCACATCTATGTTGGGATGGGATGAACAACAGGAAAGTGATGTCTGAGTGTGCTGAGCGCCAGGATGAGTGCTCCTGTTCCTGGCACAGGTTTTGCCTTGGCAGTGGTTTTGTTGTATTGGATGGTGGACAGACGAGTAGGTGAAGCAAATGCCCTGCATTGCCTCACACCTTGTAGATGAATGAAGCTGGGACAGATATTAGAGTGGGAGAGATTAGGGACTATTTACAATCTAAGGTTTTGTAAAGCTTTTCAGTGAGATTTTTTGGTTGCAGAAACGTCTCTCTCAAAACACTCTGCCTTTTTGGTGGACTGCTCTGCCCTTAGTGCTATTATAAACTTATTTACCTCATGATGATGGATCTGTGGGCTGCAGAAGGGTTCCCTGATCTGCCTGCTGGCTGCCAGAGATGCTCTTGCTGACTGAGGGAAAAATGTGCTCCAGGGCTCCTGCAATGGTTTTGCTTGAGACCTTGCATGGCCAAGGGGGACGTAGCATGTGCAATTGGAGGCAGTCAGGGTACCTAAGGCTTTCTGGAAAATGAGCAGTATTTCTGGCTGACTGGGCCCAGTGGTGAATTTACAGAGCTCTTTTTGCCTCAAAAAGGAGCAGCAGAGGTGAGGAGGGATGGATCAGCATTGATTAAGCTGCCAGTTCTGCTAATGTCACTGTGGACACAGTCACTTTTCTTTGCCAGCAGCAACTTAAATAATAAGATGCAGAGGGAAAAGGAGGAAGTGTCAGTGCTGAGCTACTCACAGTGCTGTTGGCAGTATTTAGATGAGAAACTGGTGGTGTGATGGATAGCCATGATGCAAAGATACATGGTGATCAGCTCTTGAAACAGGCAGGCTAAGGACTGCACCTGGCTAGTCTGAAGGTGACTTCACCAAGAGCTGTTTGCTAGATACTAATTAATTTTGTGCCAGACAAATATTATTTGTACTGAACTCAGCAGTAAGTTCAATAATTCATGCAAGGTTCATAATTCAATATGTTAGCAAGGACTGCTTTCACGTGTTGGTCTAGGTTTGCACACCATGCTGCTTGCAACTGGTCCTAGGGCTCACAAGCAGGGATGAGCTTGTTTGGTTCTGAGCAGAGCTGTGAAGGGTGGTGCAGCATTTCTGTTTCTGTTCCCTGTGTCCCTGCTGATCAGCCACTGTGTGCTCACTGAACAGGCAATCACACCACGGTCTGAAGGTGAGTTCACTTCTCAAACCTTACAGAAATATTTTTCCAAATTCAAACTTCCTTCTGGCAGGCAAAGATCTGTACATCTCTACTTAAGGACCTCTAGCTTCATGACCTAGAATGAAGTAGATTTTGTATTTCACACCCGGCTTTTTATGTTGCTGGACTTACATTAGGCCTCGTGCCTTTCATTTTCATGACCATGGTATCCTATGGTCAGAAATAATGAAATTTGTTTTGTGATTTTTTTTTTTTAAAGCTTGACATGCATATATATAACAAACCCTGATGAGCATCTCTGAGAAGAACCTATTGTATGAATACCCAGACATTGTTGTTTGGATCCACACATTGCTGGTCATTATGAAAAAGTGATTTTTTGATGTCTTTCCCAACAGTACATCTAGCTATTTTAAAGGAGGTTTCTCCTTAGAAATGAGTATAATGCTTTTGTTCCAATTCTGTAGGAGTTAAATTGAATGTTAATAACATCTCCAACATTTGACTTAATGTATAGAACATTAGGAGCATCTATCTAGTGTTTCCAATTAACCAGGGACACTGCCTTTCCTGTCTGTTTCATCCAAGGACAAAAGTAATTTGTTTGGATTGCAAATTCCATTCCTGCACATTAGCGTTAGAGTATCACTGCAAAAATAATCCACACTATCTGGATTATGGCAGTGAAATTGCTACAAGTGAAAGCTGTTTTCTAAACTAATATTTGGAGGAGATGAGAGAGAAAGAGAGACATGAGGGGCATCATTAAATAGATTTTGATATTTCTTGTTTTGAAAGGTTTCTACTGAAAAGGAGAGTACATCTATCTTGCAGGGGGTTTCCTTAGAGGGTTTAAATGAAGACTGAAGCTTTAAGAACAAAGTGAAAATGGAAGAAGAAATATACTGCCATGGGTAGCTCAGAAATGAGGCACTGGGGGTTTCACAGAGTTTTCATTAATCCTCTCCTGCCCTGAGGGTGTTCCTGTGTGACCATCAAAATGACACATGTGCAGCTGTCTGGTGCTTTGCCACATCTCTAGGTCTGATGTACTTTGCTCTGGGGATGGTTAAAGCTCCAGCTGTTCAGAATGGCAGTTTGTTTCCTTCAACAAACATGCTTGGATGTTTATCTGAACTATTTAAGTCCACGGAATTAGATTATAAATTTTCAAATGGTTTTTCAACACATTTTCCTTGCTAGAACCTGGTAATCAACATCTGAAAACCTGTCTTGCTTGAGCACTGCTTTACTATTACAGCTGGACTGGTGGCTGTGCCTGGGGTGTCCTAGCAAGAGCCACTTTACTAATACAGCGGGGAGGAAACCAAGCACTTGTCTACCTGACTTGGTGATAGGACTGCAAAGCTCATATGTACACCCAACATAGCAAAAAGCAGTCACTAGGTGCTTCTCTGTGGCAGTACAGCTCGTGCAGTTACATGGCAGCATATACTTGGGCAAAAGGAGGCACCGGGTGAGTCAGACACATCTGGTGGAGGAGCACCAGCTGGAGATGAGGGCAGGCAAGCGAGGACTCCTGGGAAGGCACTGTGCTTCTGCACACCTGGCTAAGCCAGCAGTGGTGGAAATGATTTGGTTCTGATCACCTCATCAGCTTGGACATTCTAGAGATTTAGAGCATTGAGAAACAGTTTAATAATAACTGACAAGATATTAGCATTGATTTTTAACATGCTGTAAGGGTCTGATAAAAGAGTAGGTATGTGACTGATGACAACTGTATGAACTGTTTGTTTGGCTGAGCTCAGTTGGTGCTGACTGAAAAAGATGAGAGAGGAAAAAAGGATCTTCTCAGCCTGCCATGAATCTTAGCAGAGGAAGTTCAGACCACCAAGGTTATAACAAATTTCAGAGCTTCTCTTAACATCCTATGTAACAATGTACTGATACAGAGATTGTTACTGAGACAATATCTGACGCCTAGAGACAAAATATTTGCTTCTATTGAGAGGAAAAAAAAAAAAAAAAAGGCAGGAAGTATGGCTCAGGAGTGTGAACTGGGAAAGAGGACAGATATTTCCAAAGCTAGTGCCAATCCCCTTACATGGACACGATGAGACTATTGCACTGTACTGGAAAAGGATTCATGACTCAACATGTGAATCTGCACTGAACTGCATTCACAGGTTTAAGTTTATTATGAGGCCTAAGGTCCAAATACAGGAGCCTTTCAAAAAATGTATCTTAGAAAGATTTTCGAGGGTGATTAAAAACAATACCATTAAACCTCACCTCTGAAATAATGGGAGCAGTTATACATCTTGGCAGTGGAAGAACTAAAATCCAGGCATTTTCTGACTCAGATAAATCTTACATTTCCCATGTGTGCATTTGCAATTGTAAATTTGGAGAAAGACTACTGCAGTAAGATGAAAAGTGCTCTTGCCACAGGAGGACCTGGCCCTTCTTGCTCAAATGACAATGTTTTCAAGATAATTCAGTTTGTGATGTATAGGCAGCTCTAAATTCACATCTTTCAATCTCTTAACTGAAATGTTCCTGAAAATGTTAAATTCTTGTATAATACAGGATTCAGGGAAACTAAAACCAGTTGTTTGGCCTCCTAACACACAGATGAAGTGCATTTCTCCACTTAAAAATCAGGACAACTGTATCAGTACAGTGGAGGAATGTCATTCAGGTGGTATTGCAGGCTGATATAGGCAACTAGATATGTTGTAAAAAGCTGTCTAAGGGCAGTGTTTGCATGCACAACCTTTCTGTTTCTGGGAAGGGCTTAGTTTTTCAGTTTTCTGACAACACAAAGACCAGCTGTGTGCATAGCCTGTTAGCTCTCCTCCAGAGCAGGACTGTGCTCTCAAAGCAAAAGCAAACACATCAAGTTGGCTTCATCTAAACCATTCTGCATTGCTTCTGTTACTTGTCTACTAATGCAGGCCAGCTGTTTAGTCAGTGAAACAGAAGCATCAAATTACAGAAATAATAAAAAATGGAGAGTAAGAGGCCCCTTAAAGGACATCTTGTCTGCCTGCTCCCTTGGGCGTGCTCAGATTTACCTACACCATTACTCTGTGGTCTGTTGAACTGGTTTTCAAAAGTCATCAGTGATGGAGATTCCAGATTTACCCACAAACAAACAAGTAAAAAGTAAAAGCTATGTTAACAGCTGAACAGCTGATCGGTTCTCTCCGTGACGTTGGTCTTACAAAGAAAACATCCACTGCTGAAATATCTGTGTGCTTTACTAATGCTTCAAGGAAACATGCTAATCCTTTGGAAACATGCAGACCTTAGCACTGGAAAATGGGAAATGCGTGCTGATTGTGCCTGTAAGATGGTGAGCAGTAATCTGCACGGATGCCTTTCGGCAAGATTTTGGGATTTTGGGACTATTGTATTTATGTGTGATTGTCTTTTAGACTGTAATTGTAACAAATGTGATTAGTCTACAGTTCTCCAAGAGGCTGAACTGTGACAGGGTTGGGAGTGTTTGCTTCCAACCAGTGCAGGCCAGGCAGCATTTATTCCAAGGATGAGCTGCACTTTTGTTTTCTATTTTGAAACCTTGTCCAAAGCACTAGAATGTAATGAATTAAGACAATGCTGAATTGCTGGCGTAGAGCTGGCTATTTTTTCTCCCTGTGACCATTTTTCTGTTTGGTAATAGTTATTGTTTGAGTGGATTTGGTTGAGTGCATCTTTTCTCTTGTTTTGTTGTTGCTTTTTTTTAATATATGTTTTTAGAATGAGGCCCCAGAGGAAGAGGCAGAGAAGCAGAAAGCAGGAGCAGAACTTTCTGGGGCAGAGAAGTTGATGTAAAACCCCAATCTTTCAGATGCTTTTTAATGTCTGCAGATGTATCCAGAGGAATAAAATATATATTGGAGAGTTAATTTTGTAAATAGTTCTCAGTAACCGACCAGAAGTTTTGGATATGTAGTTGGATATTCCTTCCAGTTCCTTAAACACAGCAGTACAATAAGGAATAAACAGATAACTTGGTTGCAACCTAGCTTCATACTGCCCAGGACATACAGTGTCAGAAAAATATTTTATGTAAAAGCAGGAATTTCATTAAGAAACAACAGCTGAAACACTGTCTTCGTTAATTTGCAGTTCAAAGTCACTTGCTTTTCAAAATCTCTGCTTTGATTTCTGTCAGATGCAGAGGCATGATACATGACACGGCATACATCAATTAACTCTCAACATAAAAAGGTGTGATGATTTTTCTCTAACTGAGGGGATGGGAAAGCAACCTTTTTTTTTTAATGATCTCGTGAAATGATTTTAAATGGCTGTCAAACATCTGGCATCGATTAGTAGCCAAGTCAACTGAATGGAAGGCTTTCATTTTCTGTAATTGCCTGTTCCAACGCTTTGTTTTTAAGAGTATTTTACTTTCTGACATTTCTCTTGTTACTTATAGAATGCTTTCCTCCATTTTTAAGACATATTCAAATTTGCCTGATGACTTCAATATGCCATTCTGATAATTTCCTTTGGGATCAGTCAGTTCTTTTCCTATGGTATATTCCATGTGAGAGGTTTTTTGATCTTCGTGTGACTATCAAGTATTGTCCATGAGCTTTTTTGGTTTTGCTTTTGTTTCCTCCTTCTTGTTGGCAACTCTAGTGCGTTTTATTCTTATGTCCCTACTGACTCCCAGCATGTTATTTAACGGGTGAATATTGTTCTGTGTACTTTGCACATTATTTTTCTCAGACTCTGTTTTCTACAGTTGGCAAGATTGCACCTTTTTAGTTTAGAAACTCGGCTAAAATAATTTGGGGCAAAATGTGAGAAACAGAGAACTTCTAACTCTGAACTGCTCACAGTAGAAAGCCAGGCTCTGTGCTCCATATGAGAGCTCAGGAGAGAAGGGGAGGCTGGTCACACCTCACCCTGTCTTCTCAGGACACCATTCTGATAGTTTGGAAATGTGGCTGTCACTGTGTCTGTCTCAGTGCCACTTCTGAAAAGCAAACATCTGCAGCAGGAAGCCTACTGGAGGTCTTAGTGGGGGTGGATGTGCTCTGAAAAAGCAAACGTTCCAATGAGCCATAGCTGCTGCTTTGGGCGGAGTGACTCAGCTCTCTGGGCATGGTTTTGCCAACATAAATGCAGTTTAACTCAGTGTTTCCCTGAAACTGATGAGTAAACTTAACTTGGGGTCTTGTACTGCCATGTAAAACTTCCATCAACTTCAGTGAACTTTTTGCTATGAAAAGGGATGAATTAAGTCAGCACATTCTAGTTATTATCATCTGTGCTACGCTGCTATATAACTACGAGGCAGACACTTAGAAGAAGTGCATGAGCACCTAATAAATGAAAGTCCCTCCCCCAAGGAATTGGTATCTGCATGGGAGAGGAGATTGGGCAGGAAGTGAACAGGAGCAGCCAGCGGTGATGTGGCTGACAGAAAGATGATTCAGATGCTGCAAAATATTTTGGGGAAGTGTTCACTCTTTTTCATATGTGAACTAACTCTGTGCTGTGTGACCTGCACTTTTTTCTGTCAAAAGTCCTAAATAGACAAAAGATTGAATGAACAGAAAGCAGAAAATAACAGTGGATTATTGGATTATTCTTTCTTTTTTTTTTCCCTGGGAACTGAAAAGTCATGAGAACACAGTTGGAAACAAACAAAAACATACCATAGGTGTTCATGTAAAACTTTAAGTGACTTGGGGTTTGATACTAGAAACAGTCTGCAGAAAGAAGAAATGATTTTTTTTCAGAATTGTTTGAAGAGAAGTACAGGAAAAAAACCCTGCATCTCAGTAAGTTTCAAGATACTTGAAAGATCTTTCAGAAAATGGAAAGAAGAGATGTCTAGAACTTTTACGTTTTTATTGCCTGCGTTTGACACACATGAGCAGCGTTGATTGGATACGTGCCCCTTTCTCCTCACAAACCTTTTCCATATTTGTACAGCACAATATACCAGACTATTTTCATCCACCCAAGTGCCAGATATGACACCCTGTGGGTAGAAGATCTGCATGTCATCAAATCCTGTACTGAATGGTTTTCCTTTAAAGACACCATTTTCAATTTATCTCAAAGTCCAGCTTAGCTCAAAGTATCTCTTTTATGCTGGTACCACCAAACTGTATCAACATTACAGGATTATGAAGTGGGATCACTTACCCTGTCAGCTCTGTGCTAGCATTATGGCTTCACATTGATACTTCCAGCAGAGCAAGTGCTATATTTTATTAGTTACAGAGATTCATTGTGCATCCAGAAACTGCCCTCTGCTCCCTGCTTTTATAACAGGATTCAGTACAGCTGAGCAAATACAACCTCTGTAATATATATGAAATACAAGAAGATAATAGTAGCAGGACAAACTCTGATTTGCTATATAGCGTGCACAGTGAATTGGGAATACAGAGATACTTTGCAAGATGGAGGGAAAATGTATTTAAGGTCTGCCATGAAGGCCTAGCAAAACCCACTTAAAGGATTCCTATCCTAACCAACTCTCAATAATTCCTAACAAAGGCCTGAATGCAATTATTTCTACAGTGTATTTCCAAGCCAGACTTTAGTTACGTTCTTAAAATTGCAGTCGAACTGCAGGAGAAAACAAACCCAAATAAATACTGGTTGTTATCAGCCTCCAAATAATGAGCTGAAAGCAAACCCCCAACCCAAACAGCTCGAGCCATTTGTTTCTACTTACCTCCATTTGTCTCTCGGATATTTAAAGCAAAGACTCATGTTGTCCTGCAGATTCGGTGCTGCTGCTCAGTATTATCTTCCTGATTGTAAAAAGGCTCCTGACCAAAAGGAACAGGAAAGCAGTACGTAAAACAAACACAGAAGCCCAAGAGGAAAGCTACACCCTAAAGACCAGCACTAATAGCAACTGAGAGACAGGGAAAGAGAGAACACTCCCAGTTACTAACTTTTTCCATTGATACATCTGTTACAAAACAATTTTGCTGCAAACTTCTCTTCCTTTTTGCAGGCAATGCTTTGCTGTATGTGTAGACCTCAGATAAACCACACAGTAAGTGTGGGATTGGGCTTTTTTCTTTTTCTTTTTTCTGTACCAAGTAATCAAATTAGTGAAATATAAGCTAGGAGCTCAGTTGACTACTCTAAAAGCATAGTTCTGGGCAGCAGTTATCACAAGGTGCATTTGTCCATACTTGAGTTGTTGTTATAATCTAAAATTCTTCAGTAGAAAGAGGGTGATATTTGGAGTAGCCACCTATGGGACTTTCTGGCCAGAGAGCCTTGGTGCAGCAGAAGTGAATGTTTAGATGATTAATAACTTAATTTTCTAAGGGCTTGATGGGCAGGCAGAGAAAATACACCAAACTGTCATTGCCACAAAGGGGTTTTTCAGTGCCGAAAATAATAATTTAAAAAAAAAAATTAAGAATGTGAGTTCATGAATTCACCTCTAAGGATTTTAGGATGAGGGGAATGTGCAGGGGGCAAAGTGAGATTTACTGCAACAGCAGAAGGCATGGAGCTCAGCGTGTGTTCACACTGTCCCTCAGTGGGTTTTGGCTTCTCCAGGGCTGTTCTTTAGTGCAGGTCGAAGAGTAGCAATGTGTGCCCACAACGGCTGCACGGAAACTTTTCTCACTGACATTTAATATGTGACTTGGAACAAATAACAAACAATTTGGTTTGAATTAAAAAGTTTTGACAGTTCCATTTTGCCAAGCATTAGTCAGAAAGGAAAATTGATGGATGTGTCATGTTTGAAAATTCCCAGGGTGTAGTAAACTCATTTGTTTCAAAAAAGTTAGGAGCAGATTCTCCCCTCATTTCAGAACAAACCTGGCCCCATTTCAGGGAGGCTGATCAAGCTGTGGTGACAGAAATTAAGGTCATGTCACTTACTAGGGTAAGTGAAATCTGCTTTGAGTCCACAGCTGGGAAATGCTGCATACAGCATCGGAGGTGGGAAAGAACCACTTCAGACAGTAAAGCTGACACTGGGCCTATGCAGTCAGCATCTCCTTTGAGTCTTGTTTTCTGCAGGACTGTGTGTGATGGGGAGTCGTGCACAGCTCAGAAGGGTCAGGGCACCGAGAGCCCCTGCTCTGCAGTCTGCCCATGCTGCTGGTGTGCTGGCAATATGGGTTTGTTTTCACGCCTGCTGGCCTTACTGCAGGGCATTCGGTGTAGCTGAGGACAGCTCTCAGCCAGCAGTGCTCCAGTCAAGCTTTAATTCTTCAAGACAAGGTCATTACCGATTTGCTGCGCTTGCCTCGCTGACATGTTTTGCTGATCAACTTATTCACTGAGTGTGGCCCTCTGCACAGCAGGGAGCTGCTACAGTGGGAAAGAGGGCTCTCTGTGAAGCTTTAAATAAGATTTGTTTTCCTTTTTCTGTGTGTGTTTGGAAGAAGCTCTGTGCTGACTTGTCAACATGATTTTCTTCCATCTGTATATGTTTATCCTTGAATTAGAGTATCTCAGAAGCTGAAGAAGGAAATCATTTTAGTCCATCTAATTTATCTGGGAGGTCAGATATACAATTGGCTGCTATCACAGATTTTCCAGAGGTAATATTCCAGTTGATATGTTGCTTCTATTACTTTGCATAGAGGAATTTTTTATCTCAGTAGATCTTTCTCTCTAAAGGTTTGCAGTGGCCTTTGTCTTACTACCTTCCTGGGAGCTGCAGTGCCGCTGTGCCACCCTCATTCATCTCTGCATTATGGATGCTTTCAAAATCAGCTTATATGAAATGTTGACCACACCAGTCAAGTTCTTCTAGTTTGTCCATGCTTCATGTCAGATCCACTAATTGCATCATTTTCTTTGTTCTTTTTTTTTAATTGGGACACAGCTTTGAAGCTGAAAATGCCATAGGTTTGGCTGTTCAATATGACTTTGCAATCCCCATATGTGCCTCCGTAAAGCACGAGTGGTTTGCAGACTGCAGTTTGATGGCTGATCTCTGTTTCTGTGCCATGCTTTTGTCAAGCTTAAAGCATTAAGTACTTTTCTCTTTGACAAGTGTTGGAAGGCGTTTCCACAACGGTGGTGTTTGATGGCTAAGTCTCATTATCACCTCTCCTGGTGGTGCAGGAGGTACAAGGCAGGATTTCCAGTTCATAAGACAGGGCAATTCACCCTTAATGGACAGATTTTCAAAAGAGCCCAACGTGTTGAGCATTTGCACAACTTTGGCCTGAAGCAATTGGCTTGGAGTCATTAGTGAAGATGCCTGGCTGTCAGATGGAACCTGCAAACTTGCAGAGTGCATGTCTCACAGTGCTGCACAGAATCACAGAATGCAGGGATTGGAAGGGACTTCTAGAGATGGAGTTCAACACCCTGCTAAAGCAGGTTCCATACAGCAAGTTACACGGGTGGGCATCCAGGCAGGTCTTGGATGTCTCCAGGGAAAGAGACTCCTGGTGCTCTGGACAGCCTGTTCCAGTGCTCCATCACTCTGACAGTGTCAAAGTTCTGCTTCACTGCTGCAATTCAATGCTATAGATTTCAGTGTTACGAACTTGGCTTTCTGCAGAGTTAAGGCTCTAGGTTATGTGACAGCGCAGGAGGCACTTTCTGAATCTGATTTCCAAATTTATGCACTCAGACTTTGCCTTTCAGCTCTCAAAGCACTTCACAGACACTATACATACTGATCTGGTCAGCTGCTTTATGTAACATAAATGCATGTAGGGCGAGGAGGTGTCCACTGCAGTGAGGTACTAATGAACTCTGCAGGGCAGGGGAGCCGACTGCAGTCAGCTTTGTTTGGGAGCTGAGGTCGATGCAAATTAAGTTTGTTCTCCAAGAGCAGCTGGGGAAGCAGAGGAGCTGGAAAAGGGCATTTTGGAAAAGATGTTAAAAAGTGATTTACAGGGCATTAAAGGGAGATGTAAAATACTGGCAATCATAAAAAGCCTGGAGGCTGCTCTGCAGTTCTTTGAAGCAGGAAAATCTAGTCTTGGGAAGCGAAAGAGGAATACAGAAACAGAAGAATCAACGTGTACTTGGAGCACAGACTGTAAATTCGTTGCAATCAGCACTATGGGTTGCAAAGCATCTCAGCGGCGCAGAAACGGTGATTTGGGTCCGTGCTGCCCCTTTCCGACTGCACTATTGACCTTTCAGAGGCAATCCGTGCGAGCAATCGACCTCTCCGGGCTCCCGTTGCACGAGTTGCTGCTCGGGGCAGCAGGCGCTCAGCGCACCGAACGGGGCCGCAGGGCCTCCCGCCTTCGGGCGAAGCGGCCACGCGCCGGGGCCGGCGGGGGATTCCCGCCCAAGGGCCGGGTCCGCCTGCGGAGCCGCTGCGGCGCCACAAGATGGCGCTGTCGTCACGGCAAAAACGCTCCTGCAAAGCGCTTGTGGAGGCCTTCCGAGATGGTGCTAAATACGCTTCGAAAACAAACAAACATAAATACGTTAATTTCGTGGGCAGCAACGTGGTAAAGGCTGTAGGAGGGGAAAAAAAAAAAGGGCTTTGGAAGAATAATCTGTAATCTCTGAGTTTGCAAATTGGCCCCAAGCATGGAAAGCAAACATACATGTGGAGACAACCCGGGCGTAACTGCCGTTCTGGAGAAGAACAGGTACGTTTGTAGGGCTGACAAAACGCCCAAATCTGACGTGTAGGGCTGTACAGAGGGCCATTTCCAGTGCAGGACCAAGCTCACGTCCTGCTTCCAGCAAAGGACCCTGAGGGAAGAAGTTCCATCTTTCATAATGCTCATTTCTTAAAGGTTACCGTTCCTCCATTCTATTCCCAGTTAAATGCACCTGGATATTCTTACTGGCAGAAACAACTGAATCTTTCTTTAATTCCTGCTATTTTGGCATCAGAACAATTCTCAGCACACACTCTGGGAAACAAGACTTCCCATCTCTTCTACTGGCCGGCGCCATTTGCTGGCGTAGTTGCACCTCTTGTCAGTGTAACGCAAGGCACTGTGAGCCTTCACAGCCTCCTGCTGACAGGAGCTCCACGAGGGTGATGACGATTTTGGATTGAGGAGCCCTGAGAACCCTGAATGCCTTGGAAAACCTTCTCTGTAGGAAAAACTCAGGACAGCCCCACCTGTTTGGCTTTATAAATTTCTGACAGATCTGATCAGAGTCATAAGTAACCTTACGGATAGAATATGAATTGATAATGTGATCTCCAGTCTGCTGAAATAAATGCAAGCTGATAGCTGAGGGTAGTCAAATGCAGATGTACAATAAGCTGCAAAATCCTAACAGGATAATTTGCTGTCAGAACAACTCTTTGGAGGCTTTGGTGGATATCCAGCCCTAGGAGTTTTAATGTGATTTACCCAAAAATCCTGTAATTTAACATAGTTCTGCTACAGCATTTCCTGAGCCTCTTTGGTGACAAAAGGAACCAGAGCTAGAACTCTAAAGCCGTGGTTTATTTCTGTAAGACCGGCAAAAGCAGCCAGACAAGGAGTTTCAAGTAAAACTGCAAAAAAAGGAATGGTCTTTCACATGGAAATTATTTTTAGAACAGCTGAGAGTAAAGAGGAAATTCTGACCCAGAGGCTATTCTGAGATATTGGATGATTCCTTTTGCAGCCAAATTCCCTGGGAGGTTGTAAGCAGTGTTTAGTGGGCAGAAGGTGCAGTACCATTTCCTCCGGATATAAACCTCGCTAAGATCCTTTCAGGCTACAGGTGTGCATACTGGCAATGAAAAGTGAAGGCTTATTTCCAGTCCCAATCACTACTTTGCTGCAATTCCCTATGATGATACAAACTCACTCTGCAATTTTATGTTCAAATGTGGATAACTGAACTAGCATCTGTGCCCTTTCCCTCCCAGCCCTATCTCATTGTTCCAGCCATGTAAGTTGGCCTCAGGCAAAAAATCTCAGCCTCTCCTATGTCAGAGTGCCAGATCAGAGTATGAGCTCTGGTAATGAGCTCATATACATGATGTTTCTGAGATGAAAAATAGAAGTATCCTGACGGCTTGTACTCACCTTGTTCATGCAACTCTCTGGGACAGTGCCTATCCATGTAACTTTTACACTTCATCTTGCAAAGTTTTGATTTTTCTTGCTGGGTAAAGGTCTCTCTCCTTGCAGTTGTCACCCAAGAAGGGCTACATCATTAGGCCAGAACAGGGTTGAAGATTCTTTTCCTGCTACTAGCAAAGGAAGACCTGAACAGACTTGACCTAAATCCCTTTGAAATAACTATACATTATTTTCCAATTTCTTGTGGTGGCATAGATGCAACTGAGTAGGTGGTGGTTGCCAATGTAACAGTTTGGAGAGGAAATAAAAGATCCATTAATCCCTTGAAAAATCCACGTGTACTTTGCCTTGGGGTTCTACACTCAGCGTGACCTGAGTTTGCTGTGTTACTCACACAGAAATTTGCTTGTCTTTAGTCTGATGCCAAAAGTTCCTTTCTCTGCTGGGCTCTGCTGTGAGCGTTCAGCTAGCCCTTGCCAAGAGTACTTTCATTCACTGTGCCTTATTTTGGCACACTGTCTTGGGAACTAAGGATTTGCAGCTTACCGAGGAGTAGACGTGTCTTCTACAATGCATTTTTTTTTTCTTCCTATTTCTCTTAACTTTGTGTTGCCTCAAAGCTTGATTAGTTTGATTCTATTCCCCGCTTTGAATGCGATGCTCACCTTGTGTTTTTCTGCCAAGCAGTATTGCTGTTTAAAGATCTGAGCTTCTGTTTTTAATTTTATTTTGCTCTGTCCCATTGCGTCTTGCAATTCTCTAGTGTTTAGTCCTGAGGTATTGTTTCCAGTGAGCCTGCTGCCTCTAAGCCTTGTTCTCACAGATGCTGCTCGTTTGCTTCAAGGAAATCTTTTGTGCAAAAGCTCTGTCCGTGGCATCTGTGAAGTGCATGGATATGTGAGGGGGGTGCATGGAGGGCATCCGCATGGCTGCAGTCAGTGGGGGAGCATCAATAAAATTCACACTTGCAGTTTCCGCAGCCTCGGCCACTGCAACAGCTCCTGTTGAGAATGTCAGAATTGAACGTTTCTGGGATGGAAAATGATGCTGAGAGATTTCGTCGTTGCTCCCATAAATGCCATGAATACTTTAATATAACTAACACATCGAAAAGTCACAAATGTATGATACATCCAAGATGTGGGCACTTAGCCAAAACAGTAATTCTGTCAGCGCACTTACTTTTTTGGAGGGGTGATAATGAGGGATTTCCTTTAATATCGATAAAGGACACCTGGGCCTGCAATGTTCTTTTTAGAAAGGTTATTCCAGCAATAGGTAGATATTTTCTTGTCATTATACATGGTACAATATCTGCTCCCAGAGTCATTGCTTTACTACAGAGCCATTTTATTGAAGTATTACTCATTGGTAATGGTCATATTCATGCCATGTATTGCCAAATGAATATAATAATAAATGAGCAAATATTACTGCATGTGCACATCTGAGAACTTACAGCCATTGAGGATTACCAGTGCAGACAAGCCATAAAACAGCCAGACAAAGGCTTAATCCTGCAAGGAGTCCTTATCTGTGATGGTCCCAGCACATGTATTTGTCCACAGTCAGCTTTCAGCCTCCAAGCCACAGTGCTATCTATAGAAGTCTCAGCCTTGTTTTGTAAATAGCTGCGCTTGCAGTTAGGAGGCACGTAAAGTACGTTGTTTGTTTGTCAGAGCAGCCCAAGAGATTGTTATAGACAATTATCATTTTTAATCTGTTAAACACAAATTGTATGGTAAAACACTTTGCCAAAAACACAGTGCTACTTTGGCTTGTCTTCTGTGAACCAGCCACTTAGGTTGAAAAGCTACATGAACCCTGCTTGTATTGCCGTGCAAGGATCTGGATGTAGCAGTCTCAATCAGTGCCAAGCAAGACATTCCTCAGGAAATGTGAACCCTGGAGGAATTCAGTTTGCTTTAGTGACCTCGATCAGTTATGAGATGAATAAACTTTATGAGCAATTGGACTTCGTGTCCAGTGTGCACCTAGTCAGCTATGCTGGCTCTGTGACTAGGGAGCCTTCCTGCTGCTATCACAAGTGTAAATTCTCAATTCATTTCAAATTTTATTCTTTGAAATGAGTCTGACTAATCTCTAAGCAAAGGTTGTCCCCTAGTGAATCTCACACTGGATGTGAGCAGGGTCACCGGGAATTTAAGAAGGGTCATCAGCTTTTTGGACTCACTTGTGTTCCGCTGCCCTTGCCAAGGTTTGCTGCTGGTGTTATTGATTCTGTGGTTGAAAGAGGTTCTGGAGGGCTCTGCTGAGCCCAGTCCTGGGGCTGCCCAGATCAATTGTGAAAGACAGATCCTGCTCAGAGAAGGCAGGATCACGTGTGGGCATTGATCAGGTTATGGATCTTCTATGCTTCAAATTACTGGGGCATACAAAAACATATTCTTCTTCAGCAGTATTTTCTCTCTTTCATAAGTGTCTCCCAAGAGAAGTGTAATGTATCATTAATTCTGAAAAAGGGAATGTTGGAAAGATCAAAGCCTTTCAAATGGCAACATATTTCTCCCCTCAAGAAAGCATTAAAAACAACAAAAGTAGATTAGGAAGATGTTATTAGTCTCCCACCTTAGGAAAAAAAACATAATTATTTTGGCAATTACTTATTTCCAAAAGATTAGAAGGTATCAAAAACTGGCCTGTTCCATTTTGTAATTTAAAGCAATTAGAAAAGCCTGATTTTGCAAAATTCTGAGCTCTGGTAAAGACTTTGATATTAAGGGTCCCTCTGGGATGTACCCATTCTGGTGAGTTCCCTTCAGCAAAGCAGCAGATTTGTGTTCACAGCTTAGCTTCTCTTCTGCTATTGTCTTTCGGTCTGCCATGCGGGTGGTTCTGGGGTGTTATTTTATTTTATTTTTTTTTTTTCCCTCAGCTTTCTGCTGACTGAAGAGGAAGAAGGAAAACAAGAGCCTTGCAACAACCTCCTATCACTGTTGTGCAATCCAGATTCAAGCCTTTGGTGGCTCTGGGAAAGTGACAGGAGCTCTGCTTGACACCATTAACCTTGACCGTCAGGGTAAGCCTGTGGGAGGAAGAGACTCTACAACTTATTGCTTTGACCCTATAACATACCAGCTTAGTTCTAGTTTAATTCCAGTAAATTCAGTAAGGTTCCATCAGGGATCAATTTGTTCCTAAGTTTTTATCAGTGCTTTCAAGCATAGAAGTGTCAGGTATTATTAGCAACAGAAGTCTATCTTGTGAGATAGTTTTGAGAACCTGATACAAGCGTGATTTTGTTTCATATTGGCAGAGAATATAGGAAATGCTGTTTGATTCCCTTCACAGCATGGATTAGCAAAATTAGACTTGTCTCCTTTGCACTAACAAGCCCCAGAACAGACTGTGAGCTATTAAATAAAGGAAACTCCTTTCAGACACACACACATGCACACAAAAGCTGTGGGAAAATAAATCACATAGGCTTCTAGGTGGATAGATTATTACAGAGTTCATATCTGTAGGGCATCTTCTCTGCAGGATTTTTCTGTGCATGGTGATACGACTTTATGGTTTTATTTACATTTTCTTAACAGTTCACATGACTTGTTTCTGTGGGGGAATGCTGCAGTTGCCTGCAATACCCTTTTATATTTACATCACACACACACACACACATGATTCTGCTTACACACTGACTTGGTGCCGTGTGACTAATCAGCAAGTAACTATGATGGGCCTGTTAATTTAACAGTTCAAGTCAAGTTTTAATCTCATAAGAGTATTGCTACATCTTCATTTTATTTTACTATTTGCTTATTTTTCCTTTCTTTGATTTTTTCATGAGTAATACTTTTGGAACCCAGTCAAATCTGGAAGCAGGTAAATCCTGTTCTCTGAAGCTGCATGTAATATTACTTGCCCTAGGCAAGATTTGCAGAGAAGCTCATTTCTATTAAAACATCCACAAAATTGACTGGAATCTACCTTGACCTTCAGGAACAGTCAGAGTCTGGATGCCAGTTATCTCCTAGTCAGGAGCTTGAGATTTGGGGTAACATAGCCCTGAACAGCCATTGTGAGCACTTGAAATTTTCTCTGAATCTTTTGAAAATCTGCCCTTGAGGTTAAGCTCTAAGCTGACTTTGTGGAACAGAGCGACTTCATTCATTTAGTCCTGTGGGCCTTAAATCTGGCTCCAACTAGTTTCGCTTACAAATAAAGCTCAGCTTTGAGTTGAGGTTCAGTGAGTACAATAAGCAGAGTTAAAATAGACATAATCTGCGTTTGCCTTTTCAAAGCATTTTGAAGTTTGTAGACTCTGTTCACACAATGATGTTTCAAAGTATTCATGAAAATTTTCTCCCATTTCTATCACCTTAAGTCATACCATCCTCTGCTTGGTTTTGCAGAGGATTTTGTTAGGAAAGTCTTGGATTCAGAGCTTACACCTCAGGCAAAAAAAGCCTCAGTGTGTAATGAGAAAATTGCAGTTTCTTCCTCAATAGATTCTTCTGAGCAGCAAAGAAGCATGCCTTTCATGACATTGCCCCCTCTTCAGTGCCTCTCCCCTCACCCTTCAGAATATCAGAACTCCTTTAAACTCTTCAAAGTACCAGACTGCCAAGTGTCAGATAGCATAATACCACAAAGTGTTAGAGCTTCATAAGGTACCAGAGAGCCAGTCAAATGCCACAAAACATTGCTCATGTTCAAATGACGTTATTTTGGTTCTGAATGACTGTGCATTTGTCCACAACCACTTTCCTCCTTATTAATTAATCTCATTTGTTCACACTAGGCTACTTCTGCTCACGTGCATGTTAAAGGAATGACTGTATTTTCAGAGGATTTGAATAATTGGACATTTGTTTTAATATGGATCATTAAGTGCATGCCACATATTAGCTGTTATTTCATTAATTATTTGTCACATATAATCTTAATTTAAGAAGTTCTAGTTATCCAGTCATCCAAGGATGCTGTCACGCAACTTGTGACATAATTTCATAATCATTTTATGTTACAAAAATCTGTCACTGCTTCTTGGAATATGGTGTCACCTGCCCATTTTTTCCCTTCATCCTACACGGTCCCATTTTTCAGCACAAGAATTCACTTGGTCTTTCAGAGAAAGAGGCCAAGAATATGACCTAGGTTAAAACTAACACCACAAAGGGCAGACAAGCATTTGTGCTGGTGCACAAAGGAACTGGCAGAACAGGGAGTGCACAGGAGTTTCTGGAGGAGAATTCATCTTCTGATGGTCTGTATAAACTGGAACTGATTGAGAAAGAAGATTGTAAGATGACTGTTACCCTTGCCTGAGGAAGAAATGGTGCACAGCCAAAGCAACAAGTTTGTGACTGCCCTAGATGGCAAACGTGTTTTAAGTTCTCCTAGATGTGGGTGCCTCCTCTTGCAAGGGTGAAGAAAACCTCCTAGGTGCCCCTGGGAGGCCTGTGGTACCAGTAGTCTCCACCACAGCACCATATGCTAAACACGCAGGTAGGAGTGACAGCGTGGTCTCATATAAAGACACCAGGCAGTGGTTCTCCATCCCCACTGGAAAAGTTGGCCTAGCTTTATCAAAAGAAAAAGGTTTAAACCAAATGACCACTTTGTATTATGTTAAGCTTTCTGTTCAGTTTAAGAAATTTCTGCCTGTATCCCTAGTGCTGTCACCATGCTGCATTTCCTTGTGTGTTTACGACCCAGACTAATTGCTTGGACTGGTAGCCAATCTGTGCCACTGCAGGGAGAGGAAGACTACTGTTTTTAAAATGCAGGTTACTGGCTAAAGAGCAGCATAGTGTAGTTGCAAACCCAGCACACTTCAGAGCTCTTACATGTTGTGACAAAACTGAAATGCACTGTCCAATTCATTACCCTTACTGTCTGAAAGAGTGCTTCTGCTGCTCAGCCAAGGTGTTCTTGAAACAGATAACATGCATCTGTGCTTTTCACAGGATAGTAAAAATGAAGACTAACCCTTGACCAGTGTATTTGTGCTGTGCAGGAATTTTCCTTCAACTCTGCCCCAGACTGGTTCATTTTACAGGCAGAGCTCAGCTGCTGGAAGAGCTGGGCTTCTCCTCTTGGCATGCCTTATCTTCCCTTTTGCTTTTCTCATACTGTCTTATGGATTGTTGACTCTTGGTTAATATACTTCTCCCCTGGCCCTGGATAACGTGTCTGTTCTTCTGTTTCTCTTGACTCTGGAACTGAGAAACAAAGCAGCACATCTTAGCAATGCACGTTGTTTTTTGACCTTGGTAAATTGTTTTTTGAGTTTGATTTTTCTCTCTCCTCCTTCAGTGTCTCCAGTAACCTCGAGTCTCTTGAGCTCCTCTCATCTTCTCTCCACAGTCTCTTCCTACTGTGTTCCCAGAACTGTTTGTCATGCAGATAAAGAGAAGCATCAATTTACTAGAAAGGGAATTGTATGTTTAAACATCACCAGTCCGACACATATTGACTTTTATTTTAAGAGGGAGCATGTGAAACAAATAAAATGTAAGTTTCTGGGGCTTTCTGCTTGGTCAGGCTGCAGCCCCTCCATCACTGATGCCTAATAACAGACTGTGCAACCCATCTCCATATGCTGACCCACCTGCAGACTTTCTCTGAGGATTTAATTTGTGCTGGATTATTTACATTACAGCCCTGTGTATTTGCACTTCTTTATCTCCAAAGTGGTACAGCGATAAACCTTTAGCCCTCTATTCCACTTTGCATCTGAATCAGACCCTTTTCAGTGCTTTTATGGAAGGCATATCATGTCACTGCTTAAGCTGTCTTTGAACCCACAAGCTGAAGGTGCCCCTATGCTTCAAGCACACCTGCCATACTCAGTTTGTTATCCTGTACCATGGCTCCTCATCAGATACCAGCCTGAAACGTGCCAAGACTTGGCTTGAAAATGGGAGACTCTAGCACCCATGTGTGGAAACATCCTGGCATTGCTGAGAGGTTCATACAGTGTTGCAAAATGAGTGTCAAAGTAGACTCTAAGAAGGCTCGAAGAGGAGCCCCCGACTTCAGGGTATGCATTGCTTCAGCTACCTAGGCCCCTTAGGCAAACAATAGGAAATTTAAGGCCTTTCAGGTGGAGATATGCCACAACTGTAGAGCTGATGACCCATTTACTTCCACTAGAAAGTCATTTGGATTAATCCAAAGCACCTGCAACCCTAGTAAAGCAGGTTAGAAAGATGTTTGCAGCATCTCAGAGCTCGGTTTTCTCTGTAGCATGAGGGCAGAAATACATCTGGTGGCCCAGTGAGATCTGTAAGGGACTAAGGAATTGTAGTTCCAAACGTGTTCTTACTGATGAGCATGTGGTGAGTGTGAAGGTTCACAGTCCTCTGACTGACCTATCCTGCTTCTGAGGATAGCCAAGCTGTGAGCAGCACTGCACAGAGAAGTAAGTATTTGTGTGTGCCTTCTCTAGGAGCATCACAGTTGTGTGCTTGCTCAGTACTGTGTTTCTGTCTTTGTCCAGGTCTCTACCCAGTGTAGGAGGGTCTCAGTTGGAATTTACTGAGCGCTTTCCTGACTTTTTGCTGTCTGCCATGTGCTTCCATCCATATGTTTGTTATGTTGGCTGCTCTGGATAAAGTAGTCACTTTTTGCAGGAGCCTGCCATATCTTTCTTTGTGTTAACTTTGTACCCTGAGTTTTAATGCCATGTTGTCTGTCCCCTGCCATTTCACTTGCTATTTGTGCTCAAAAAACCCTTATTGCTGGCCTGTATTTATTGATGATTGAGCTTTTCATGGACTGGTGAAGAAGTGTGTGCTGCTTTTGATCATGGAGGGAATTAATACAGGAAATCATTACAGGTTGCTGACCTTTTGAAATCTTAAGCATGAAGCTTTCTTTTCATTTGAGATCTTATTGGAGGTTATTGTCAAAACATAGACAAGCTTTTCACAGTGCAACGTACAACTCAAAAAGGTTTTTCAAGCATCAGTGTAATTTTCAGAGAGGACAGGATGTGTAGCAGAAAAAACTTTAACACCGTGTTTAAATTTACTGTAAGCTGTGCTAAAGTAATACTGGAAACCAAATAAATGAATTACTGTCTCCCATACCTATTGTTACAGATTGGTTTGGTTTCCCATAAAAGGAAGTGATAGCAGAAATAGCTGATATACTTAAGAAGAATGAACCTTGTTGAATGTGATGAGCTACCACGTGGTGTTAAAGACAATTGCAGTGTAAGGCATGAAACCATCTTTGATTGCAAGACAGCTTTAAGGGCCCAAAGAACTTTGTGCTTAATGTGCAAAATGAAAATGTATAGTACTTGGCTGGCAACGTAATTTAGCTTGCTGATTCTGTTGGTAGCTCATGGAACTGACTGGTGTCATCCATGTTGCTCTTGCAGGACGTCTGGGTTCTGATTAGGAGGATGCTTCTCCTAGTGGATCTGATACTTGGTAACGTGTATTTTTATTTCTTGACTATATACAGGCAGTCCAGTCAACATGGTGTAAAGCACTTTTCTTATGCTGTCATTCTAAGAGTGAGGCTGTATTTTGGTAATTTACTGGTAAGAGGCTGTAGTGGCTTCCTGGAGAAATATAGGTGAATTATAAGACTTTTTTCTTGAGCTGAGTCTTCTGGTGATGTGCTTTTGAAACCTTGAAGTTCTCACAAAAATCACACTTGTTTTTAGGAAGTATTTTAAGTGCTTAGACAAAGAAAAAACAGATAACAAAGGAAATGGATATTATTAAAGAAAACTATGAACATAAGTTATAAGCATTCACGTAAGCAGTATGAAATGGAGGATATGTAACTGAGATCTTAAAATACTGCAGCCTCCAGGTTACTTTGAAAAGTGAAAATGAGAGCAAATACTAGATTTTTATGAGAAGCATTGTCAATCTGCATGAGCAACAGCATGCACCTTAAATTTTCTGTTCTCCACAGTGTGAATTGAACACTAAGGTACGAAGTGCTGCATGGTGGTGGTGTGAGACTCTTGGAACTGCTCATGGAGACCACAGAATGGCCAGGTCTCCGTTTGCATTCTATTGATTGCCAAGGTCCAGCTCAGCCTTGAGGGCTCTGTTTTTCCCCAGAGCCTTGTTCCCAGCACAGTCCCTGAGTGCAGGCAGCTCATAGTAGTCATAGCCTGATTTTTTGCTTCTCTCGCTCATTCAATTTATCAGGTGTGCAGCACTTCTTACTCTAGAGGTCAGTATAATGTTAAGAATGGAAGTGGTGCAAACTCGATTCTTGTTCCCCGATGAGATGTTCCAGAGTGAACTCTAAATTATACTCCTTCCAATTTAAGATGGAAGAGAAATTTCATACTAGGGAAATGTACTTGTAAAAGCACAACAGCCAATATGGGAAGCTCAGAGGGCGTTAAAGAAAACAATCATTGAGCCTCTTTGTTGAATGGAAGTTATGAATACGCTAGTAGTAATTTTCTGAAGCCATAGACAATAACATAATGTGAGTGGGTGATGGAAGAAATTACATAGGGTGAAATTTAGAGAGCTGACAGCAGCCTATGCATCGCTTAAGACCTATTTCTGAGGGCTTAATTGCAGCTTAAATAGCACACAGGACTTGTGCTCATCTTCTGAGCACAGAAACAAATTCCACTGAGAGAGAGCACCGTGAGCGGAACGTGGAAATTGTAATCTGATCAGCTGTAAAACTCCTGCTTTGGGGAAAGGGTGTTCTGTACTGAGAACAGATGTTGGCAGTGTAGATTTATGTTGTAGTACGTACACTATAAAGGTCTAGCGCTGTGTTTCACCATAGGATGCAATGATCTTAGTCCAAAGAGATGCCAAGAGAATATCAATCTTTAAACAAATGGTAAAATCAAGTAATGAGCACACTGCAGGACGTTGTGATTATCTACTTCATTCGTGAACTATGTGGCTGATAACACTGAAAGCAGTCTCACGAGTGCTTTTGAGGCATTTATATTACTTTTGGGCTGACTGTCCACAAATATTCATTCTTAGTGGTCTGAAGGCTTATAAAAAATACATTTTCAGTTTTGTTGTATGGCTGTGCAAGAGAAATCAGAACGGGAGAGTCGTGTATTTGCTACAAAATGGTTGCAAGCTACTTCAGTAAAAGAAGATCCAGAGAAACATCGAGGTGGAAAACCACTTTGCATAGTGAATATTAAATGCTTAGGTTTTCAGTCAGTTCCCAGAATGTTTAGAAAAAGGTACGGTGGTAAAGCCGAACCCACTGAACTTGTCCTTATCTTTACATGCTTGGATTTCTTGTAATATTTAACTTTTTCTTTGCATTTCCTGGACTTAGGATTCTTAGTTCTATGGTAATCAATGTTCCCTTGTAATGTATTTTGACATATGTTCCTGATAAGCATTTACCACTTTAAGTTCTAACAAAGGTTATTTTGGTCAGAAAATAAAAAGTAAATGGAAGTAGTCTCCCACTGGCTCTTCTGAAAGCAGAAAGAGACAAAATATCAGGACTACACTAATAGCACTTTTCAAAGCATGAAGCTTTATGGGTTTAACTGTTTTCTTTTTAATTGAGAAGCAACCTGCAAATCATTGCTGTTCTCTGAAGAGATCTGCTATTCAGATGTCTGTTAAATAGTTTGCATGGATTCTATTCTGGTTCAGGGTTTGTTCACAAACCGTTCACAAATTGTCTACTTTTATGATTCACAGTGTGTGATTGGGCATGTGGTATATTTTCTGCTCTCTGATTTAATGACTGAAACATTTTGACAGGGAATAACAAATGGTGAATGGCAACTAGTAAACAACATACAACTTGGGGCATTTGCAAGCACTTTCAAGAATATTAGCAATCGGAAGAACGTTACTGAAGTCTGGGTAGCCTGACCCCTGTGAACGAGAATGATTCATATCTCAGCCATCTAGCTCCAGTTGTATTTAAGTCACTTTGTCATTGTTTACCAAGATCTACAAAGTCTGCATGGAAAATCACTTACTATGAATGATGCATTTTTTTCTCAATTCAGATCTTACGCTACTTGTAAGTAGTCTAATAGTGAAACTTGCCCACAAAGGAGCAAATTCTCTGTTAAATACATGTATAACTAATGAAAATAACACACCATCCTCTAGAAGGACTGTTGACATGAATAAGTGCCATATGCTTGTGTGAGGTATAAGCATGGTACTACAGCTAGTGTATCTGACTTTAGAAATGCTGCATCTCTGAGATACAAAACTAACATGTTCATTTAAAGATGCCCTGTTACTTTTCTCCAGGTATGAAAATCAGCCCAGCTTTAGTTGATAAACTTAAGTCTCAGTTTCCACACATTTCTTCACTTCTTTAGCTTGGTGATTGAAAAATGACCCCATTCCAATCCAGAAGGCTTTGAAATGGTGTATGATGTGATTCTCACGCGGAATATTTTTAACTTTTTTTTTTTTTTTTTTGCTATGTCCTAAGATCCTTGAACTGTATAAATGATTAAGGTTTCATAACACTGCAGGCAAAATTCTTTCCCTTGATCTGAGCTGCAGATATCCTTTGCATTTTCTGCACACATGGTACTTTCATTTCCATCAATGGGAATTCCACGTGCTGAATAGGGAAGAAATATTTGCATTCTGGGTAAGTGCCTTATTTGGGCACTTTTTCTTGCTTACTTGTGCAAAACTCCTTCTGACTTTGATCTTGTTGGCAAGCTGCCTTTTGGATGAGAATCCCTGGTTTGAGGAGTTGGTAAATGGCGTTTTAATGACAAGGGTCAGTGATGATTGCCGTACCATTTTTCTTGCTTTCCCCACCACAAACCTATCATCTGAAGTAAGGCACTGCAGTTCTTTTCAGAAGATTAATAGTTCTCTGCTAGTAACAGATTTTCCACTAGCCAGAAAGCAGTACACCCACTGATGAGTTTATCATTTGAACTTTGAATCCAGTCGGGAAGTTGAGATGTAAACTCTTCTGTGATGGTGATTTGTGGTATATTTCCAGTTTTCAGGGTCAGGTTATTAACCAGTGTAAGAGTGATATAAGCACATGTCGTTGAGAACATGAATCAGAGGAAGCATCTGACAAAGACCTCACTGTGCAGGCAGCTTTCCTTGGAGGCTGTGCAAGTCTGATGTGTGTCACGAGGCTCCAGGTGTCAGGCTTGAATACACCACAAGTATTAACAACCAGTGTGTGTATATAAAACTGTTCTTGGCTGCATTTTTTGGTGCTCAGGATTTTATGCAGTGGCCTAAGGAAGGATTGTCATTTTGTTCAAAGTTCTTGGTTTTTCTTTGCTTTTCCCTATTGATATTGCATAGTCTTTAACTTTTTATGTAGAATGAATACTTGCCATTTTGTATTTGGTAATCTTGTTATGTGCTCCTGTTAAAATGAAGGTACTGAAAGAGTATAATCATCTCCAAATTTTGAATGTGTGTCCTGTCATCCTGAAAGTTCTAAAATGTATTAAGAAAACTGGGAAAAAACTGGTGGTGTAAAAAGAAGTATTTGAGATGTACAAAAGTGAAACCGTTATCCATAGAAATCTCTGATTTTTCTGACAGGTTTCTGTCCTCAATTGGAATAAAAATTGAAAATCCTTATGAACAAGAAGTTCTGTAGAACAGTACAGTGTAGAAACACTTAGCCTTTTGTTTAGAACCAGTATAATGTGACACATTTTGGGAACATGTTATGAGAATTGCAGTTTAGGTGTCCCTTGCCTCCATTCGGCTGCAGGGATTAGATGTTCTTGCAGCATGGTCTGTCCCATGACACGCTCCATTTTATGGCTCCCACAAAATACTAAACGCAGAAGAAACCAGAAAGTACTTCCTGTGGCAAGTTTTCAATTTTGCAAAATCTGGTTTTGGTGTATTATTTTTTCCCCCATTACAAATTGCTTTGAGGAAAACCTCTCAGCTAGCTCTGAATAATAACGAGTTCAGCTTCTTATTTAATAGACATACTCAGTTATGCTATAGCAACTTCTCTTTTCTGAACTGTTTGGTCTGAACAAATCTTTAGAGCACAGAGAGAAAAAGCCTGTCCTTTAACAGCACTTGAAATAATGCTGCATCCCTCTTCTGTACTGACTCCTACTCAAAGAACTTGATGTAAGCTGCAGATTTGGGTGTGATTTAAATGCAATGAAGTCACACAAGTTTTGTGGTCTAGGTAAGTAGCATGTGAGATTTAGTAGTACGTGGGTTGGACTTGAGAGAAGAAACATTTCTGTTCCATTGCAGTGGCTTAAACCATGCCCAGAGTTGAAGCCTGTTACTTGCAGCTCTGCCAGTGACTTGTCTCTCTGCTTCTGCATAGGGATTCCTCTGCTTTCCCTGGGGAGAGAATGTAGATCCTATTCAGCAGCTGTTGTCACGTATTTACGTATCACTGACATGCAAACACTAGTTCTCTAAGTAAAATATGCATAATAAAAATTCTTCATATTGCACGCACTTAATTCTGCATGTTGAAAATGCGGGAGGCTGAAGTGCCAGGAGAAGGAGCCCATCCTCACAGCATCCTGCCTCCTGTGAACACTTTGCTGTTGCCGTGAGATGGTGCAGCAGCCTCTGCTTGTGTCACATGAAGTCCTGCTGCCTTTGTGGACGGAGCAGCTCAAAGGTTGGCATATAAATTAAGAATGAGTAATTGGAGAAGATCCCCACTTCTCTAGAAGCAATACACAGACTAGATAATAGGCCTTGGAAAACTAACGAGATGATAGGGTTTCTAACTTCACATTTTCTAATTGCTTCAAATGAAACCTATTAGAAACAGCTGGTCTGATTCTCAACTGATATAAATTGTCATGTATTTTTCAGATTTAAATAGCACTCGGCTGGCCTCACCCAGATGTAAACTCTGGCCTGGATTATGCGATAGCTATTGGCTTTGAATGGAAACTTTAGTGCTACTTTTATAGGCAAATTTATTTTAACGTATTATCAGGAAAATCTAGCACATTTCCAGGTATCATGTGTCTGAAAAAGTAATCACCAGTGCCAGTCTGCTAAGAAGGCAGAATAAAAGCAATGCACATGTATCCACATCGTTGTTGCTTGGGGCAGCAAGCTGAAACAGAAATCCATGCTGTGTGCTGGGGACTGGTTATGTAGGGCTGGGTGCACTGAGCCAAGGGTGTCCTCAGCTTCCTGGCTCCAACAAAAGAGAAGGGCATTGCACTTCAGGGGTGCCAAGATCCTTGTAGAATTGCCAGTACATTAAGATAAATGAAAGTAGCTTTCTAGCAAGAGTAAAATGATTGATTTAAACAGATTTATCTGATGTGATATTGTGATTCTTCTCTAAAGTAAAATAAGCAAATGTTTCCTTTTTCTTTCTAGGATAGATTCTCACTTACTTAATATTCAGAAGAAATCACAAATCTGGCCCTTACTTAATTGGGATTTGGATTAGTGTTGAGCAGTCCATTGCTATGGCCTTTTTCACCAGCGTTGTTCTATAGATTTTTTTTTTCTGACTCACATTGAAAGAATTCTTACTCATGGGTCTAAGGCCTAAGGGAATTGGGTTGTGGCATCTGAAGTTGACAGTGATGCAAAATTACAAGAAGGCTGTAGGAGTCCAATTAGCCTCCTTCTCCTTTTCCATAGTGCATTTATTTCATAAAGTGTGTGTGGGGGTAGGAGGAAGGATTAGAACTGGATTGAAGTGGGAGAAACTGTAGAATTTTTTTTCCAATAACCATAAGCTAACTACTTACCTATAAAAGACCTATTGCCTATAAAAATGATTCCTATTTCTGACCTAATTTAAACTAATTTCAGAGCAGTCGATGCCACTATACGTTGCTTTAGAAGAAAAATTTCGAATGAGCTCACTCAAGGAATGAAACATCACTGAAGTTTGTAGATATTTGCAGCTGTGGGACTCATTTTAGGGAATAAATTGTCTGAAAGAATTGAATTCCAAATTACTTCCTAAATTAATGACAGTTTTCCTGCATGCTTCTAGTTTTACACAGTTCCATAATCAAGCAATATGGAGTCACGTGAGTAATTAAGGTTGTAAACCTAAAGCCCTATAGTACAGACATCAATATAAATATACTCAGCAATAAAGGATTGTTATGTTAATGTGTGTATTGATCAGTTACAAAATTATTAAAAGGCCTCTGTTGAAAAGCAAAAGGTTTATAATAGGACGTCAGTTAAAATTCTCATATCACAGACAGCAAATCTCTCTGATAAAACAGCAAGTTAACAAAATGAAGCAGATTAAAAAACTCCAATGAACTTGTTCTTTTCATTTTTCCCAATATAGAAGATGTAAATAACTATTTATGTTATTACTATTAACATATTATTCCAAATCATGTTTCATGTTAGCCTTGTGATAGTTGATCACAGCTGCTCCCAGTTGGAGTTAAAGGATATCAGATAAATTTAAAATTGATCATAGAATTTTAAAGGACTTGTTCTACCAAAATGGCAATTTGAAAATGCATTTTATTTGACGATACCATTCTGAAAAAATGGACTCAGCATATTAGGAATAAAGCCTAAGTAGAAAAATACAAACTGAGTGACTGGCTTAAAAGCCATATGAATTAATAGGCCTCTGTGAGTATTAGACTCTATATTTCAATATCTTAATTATCTTCAATATTTCATGCTTTTCTGTCCAGTCTTAATGACTAAAATTTACTGGAGGGTACTGCCCTCCTTCCTGGACAATCCTCAGTGAGCTTTTTTTTACCTGCAGCTTATGTTATTCTGTTGATGGCCACATTTCTCAATGTGGATACATTTAAGTATTCAGAAATCATCTGTCACATTCACCTCTCTTCCCTATGATCTCTTCCTCCATTTTTTTCTTTTACACCAATGAGCACTGCTGCTTTTAGAAGTTTCATCAGAATGAGTGCTGCTATAGGTAAAATGTTTCTCCATGTGCCAAAAAGTTGATGCTCATGTTCATTGGATTAGAACACTTCAGCTGATAGAAACTGATGCTCACTGGGCTGAAAGCATAAGGTGTTCTGATGATACACACCAGAGTTTGTGGGGCAGGAGATCCCCTAGATAGACATCACTGTTTTTATGTGAAAGCAGGGAATGAGTAGAGGAAGGAAAAGCAAATACAGGGCAAAACATTCCCTTCTTCACATTTTGTTTCCTTCTGCTGTTCTCAGTAGGCTGTCATCTTCCCTGTCACAGACGAGAAAGACAAGCACTGTTTGCACCAGAATCTGGCAGTAAATCTCCTGCTTGCTTACATGGTTGCTTCCATCTCTCTTTCTGGATAAATTTGCAGAGTAGCTGCCAGTGCCATTTATCAGTGAGTAGGTCTGAAGAGGGAGCATTTGAATGAGACACCTGCTTAGAGGCAAACATGGAGCCTTTTAAATCACAGACCTTGTACTGCTCTTTATTTTAGGACTAAAAGAGAAATATGCATCTCAGTATTTACTGCCTTTTTATTAGGAGAGACTGCTTGCTATTTCTTACAGATTTTATTCATTTTAATAAGGCCACATCTTAATCATCTGGGCTGAAATTAGGAAATACGCTTAAGATCTTATCCACTGAAGGAAAATGAAAACTCTGGTTTGCTCCTTAGCTAGCTGAGAGCATCAAGCTGACAGAGACTTGCACGAATAAGCAATCCAAATGACAGCGCAAAGACAACATGGCTTGACTTGTCTTCCCAACCAGAGAAGAGTGTTTCTCACTCTGGGAACACCAAATGCCTGTGACTGAGTCTTTCATTCATCTATCTCTCTATGTCCTTTGTGCTGAGCGAAGACCACGGGACACCTCCTGAGGATGTTTTCCCAAGTGAGAACGTGCCAGGATTTCCCACATGCATTTAAACCCACTCGTGGAGGTTGGTCCCTTCCCCTATGCATCTGGTGTTCAGCCTTGTTGATGCGTTGGAGGTTTTGGCAGGACTTGAGCTGCCAAGGTCAAAGGTTGTTAAGATGCTGGGACTTGTGCCACTAGGCACCAAAAAACTCAGGCCCTGTCACAATTTTATGTGTGGAAAGTAATAATCTTAAAAACGTGGAGGAACAAAGGGATTTTTTTCCCTTTTAATCCCCTTACATCTCAGTTTTGCATCTGTGAAAAGAGAACAATATAGCTTCGCTTTTATGAGCAGCAGTATGTGTTGTATTCCTCATGAATCATGCAAATGCTGTGTGATGTCCCATATTCTCGTAAAGTGTACAAGGAAACAAATAATGCTATTGTCAGAGCGCAGCAGCAACAGAGGTGGGAGGGAAAAGGCTGAGAGATTTTTCCAAGTGAGGAAATGCAAGTAAAGCACGAAGTAGTTGCTCTTCATGCAAATGTCTTCCCCTATTTTCACTGAATGAAGCAGAGGTTTCTGAAGGAAGGTGATGCGAGACGTACAAAATTTAAGTTTCCTTGTATAGCAGGATGGAATTAAGCAGTGACAATGCTGATGTTTCTGTGCTTTCAGTACCAAATTAAAATTAGATCTGTTCAACTGACTGCAAGCCCCATGACAGGCCTTGATGAAACAGTACAGTGGAATAAGTGTTAGCAATGTTTGGGGATCCCCTCACTGATGGACCTGATTTATCATAAAACTGCTTTTTCTGATGGCCCACTCGTGGCAGGGCCTGTACTTGCAGGCTGTTCACTTGGGTTCCTGGTCCTGGCTAGTGATGGAGGACAGCACTTCTCTATAACTGTTTTACCCTTCCAATCAGCTCAATTACACTTCACAGTGCAAGAAATATCCCTCTGGCTGTTCACATCAGTCCCATGTTCTCCTACACTTCCACATCACATAATCAGTTTCATAAATGTTCATAAAATCAGAGTGCTCAGTAGGTGAGTTGCCAGACACATTGCTTGTCTGATGCTGAAATATTTTAATTCCATCTCCCTCTTGAATATTTTCACACATAATGGAACATTTTGGCAGTGTAGATATCCTTGAGCCTGCTCAAGTGTGGATGTTCCCGTTCTGCTGCTATGAAGGCCGCAGATGAGAAGAGGTGGTATGACTCAGTCTTATTAGAAGGTATTAAACTACTTCATCTTTTATCCCTACAAGCAAAACCCGAGAAAGGCTGTGGGTGGCTATAATGTCAGTGTCTCAATTTTTTTTCTTTGTGTTTCTGTTGCTCAATAAACATTAATGCACTGTAGGAGAGTTAGAGATTTTATTTAGCTGGAGCTGTAAAAGTGCTTGTTCCTCTCTAATTTCATCTCATATTTTCCCTTTTACCGCTGATGACTGGCATCATCTGTTTGTCTCCTGGAGGGTTTTGAACTCAATTATGATGATTGTCTCTTGCTACCCTTGTTTTCTGTGCACAACTTCTATATTCCCATTGTCTTAGATTAAATTTGCCCATATCCAATCCCTATCCTTAGCAAATTTAAGCCTCAGTATGGGAAAGAATGATCCTAATTTTTAATATGGGATTTTTTGCTGACTTGGGAATGCTGTGAGCTTTCAAAAGCAACAATGTTGTTTTCCTTAAAACCTCTATAGATGTTCTTGGGCTTTCTGCTCTTCTTGTAATCTCCTCAGCCCAAGATGCATAGCTTATGGTTTGGCACCTTGGTTTCACGGTTCATTAAAAAATTGCCTCTTCCCTGGTGTTTTCACTAATGAAAATTCTATTTAATTTAAATACACACCTAAATTAGGACCAGGTCTTAAAACATTGGGGTCTTATGACTGCATAACAGAACTGCTTTTTCCAAAGTATGCGGTTTTTTTCCACACAACCCTCCAAAATTAATATTGTGTAAAATTAAACTTCAGTCCAAAATGCAGGAGGGGAGGATTTTTAATGAAGATTTGCTGTTAGAATATCTTCTTATGCCATGTGTAAATGAAATAATTTTTAAACAAACCAGAAATATCAGACTTGTTGTTTCAAGCTATGAGATTAAAATATGTACAGGTTTTTTTTTAAGCTTGTGTTCCCTTCTTTTATTAAACCTCTGAGGCAATTCAATGATTTGATCTGGATTTACAAATAATTGCAGTTGAGAAAGATCTTTCTCAGAGAAAAATTTTATTCACAAAAATACTTGCTTGGCTCTAGCCAAGTAGCATATGGGACTGTATAATTTCTCTCTGCAGGATGCATTTAACCCCAGGTGATGAGCATACTGTCAGTGCTTAATAATTCTCAGTGGAGAATGTGTCAGGAATCATGTTGTTCCTAGGACCTCAGCTTATTTTATGCTTACCTGTAATGGATCCTTACCTGAGGATGCTGGGCTGCCTTCCACCAGTTCCTTTTTGTGCTCTTCAGTTGATGGCCCATGAAACACACCTGCCAAGGAGAACCGTGCAGCAGAAATGATCTTCAAACCTCAGGCTGCCATAAACCGAGCAATAAGTGTGTTCTTTGTTGCTGAACCAGGCTTCTTTTTAAAATTCCTTACTGCCTCCTTATTGCTTATTGCACTCCTGTAGAAATCAAGGGTAGGGGAATGATATAATGTTTGGTAGTAAATTGGAGAAATTATGACCACGGGGTTCCGCACTCCCTAAGAACATTTCTACTGTGCTGTATTGGAAGAAACCAACCATAGGTCCATCCTTACTTCAGAGTACACTAATATATTCATTAAAATGACTGGAGAAATGAAGGATACTTGGATAACTGAAGTTCTGATACAATATGTAAGACTGAATGAAACATAAATTAATTTAAAATGGTTTGCAGACTTACAAAAGGTTTATTCACTGCATGTAACATGCTCAGTAAAATAATATCCTTTAATGTGCTGAACTCTCCATGCTTTTCATGAAGCTGCATCTAATTGTACTGCTCAGAGTTGACTAATTCTTCTACTGCTTTCCTTTGAGAGAAATAGCATTTCAAGACGTGACTAACACTCTAAGTAGTCATTAATTCTTAATTCAGAATGAAAATGAAACTTTTATACTATATATATCAAACTGAATACCATACAGACACATGCAGTCAGGTCATTAATTTTGACATTAATATTAGTTAATATTAAATGTTAAGGGGAAGATGGAAAAAAACCCCATAAAAATAATAGCAACAGCCAAACAATTTACTAATATAAATATTGGTTTTATTGACATCTACATGTTAATGTATTATTACAAGGCTTTGTTTATACTGCATGATAAAGCCCATTATCTGGGAATATTTCACATTTTGAACATGAAGAACAAGCTTACAATCATACCAACGTGAGTGATCCACTACTACTTATGTTTATGTCAAGAATATTGAATCTGACAGTTCTTGTTTTTTGTTTGCCTCAATGAAAGAAGGTAGAGATGTCTGTATGTCATTCTTCAAGTAGACTTTTCTCTTGACAGTTCCAGCTAGGAATCCTATTTTACGGATCTTGTGGGCTCCACAAGAGAAAAACCATCAGACAGACTGGCACTATAGTTGTGTTTTGTTACTGCTGTGGTTGTGGAAGATGCCATAATAACATGGGTTAGCAGAGATCTGTTTAGAACAGGCCAGCTTGACACTGTATGCTCCTGACCAAGCTGGATCCAGCTGCGTCAGGGATGTGGTGGATGAGAACATTTCAGAGTCCTAAGGAGAAGAGATTCAGTAAATCATGCTTCTGTTTGTTATCCCTGGGTCCACTTGACTGCTGAAAGTATTTGACCAGATTTAGGCTTGTACGATTTTCCTGCAGCAATGATGTGCCCATGGTCATGAAGAGGCATTTAAACACAATACATGCATGCAGGTACCTTCCTCCAGTGAATGTACTGACTCAGAATTTTATCTATATTTTATTCAGAATAATGGCTATAAAGAGCAGGTGTATCATGAATACATGGTGAATATAAATAGGAATACATGTATAATCGTAATCAGATATATATGTGAAAATTTGTGCCAGAACCAATGATGGGGCATCCTGATGATTGCTTGTAAAGAAAATTTAAGTTTAGCATCCCTTCATGCCTTTGATCTTTGCATCGGAACTGGTAAGTAATGAATTCTGGAAGAGGCTCTCTGGGCATTTTATGTGCAGCAGATTATAAAAGGAAGTAGTGTCTTTGAAGGAAGGCATGAGTTCTCTACAAATTGTTTATTAACATAGGAAGGGGGTAAATTAGTTTAATTCATTTGATATGTAACATAATGAGAAATGCCATGAAAGCCCAATGAAAGTGACAAAGACAAAATCATCCTGATTGGTGGTAGGGATTGTGCCAGGAGAGGTGGAGCATGGGGTCTTCAGGCTTGCTTATCTAGAAGATGAGAATAAAGAAATCATTTAGAGAATAGGCTAATAAAAGTTCAAAGGCCCTCTGAAGACATGCTCAAAAATATTCCTTCAGAAGATCTGGAACTGAATCCAAAGACTATTGGAACATTATAATGCGGGAGATGGTATTCATCTTAAAAACCATCTCTTTGCAGCCCCTGAGCATTGGACTGAGCAGCTTCTTTTTCTTTTAGTCCTCTTTTTGCATGGCCTGGCATTATATAACTCTTGGGCAGCAGTCATTGGAAATAGGCTTACCTGATCCCTTGTGATAACTGGAGGTGAGCAGCGTCCTAAAATTAAATCTTCTAATGAAGAGCTCAGGATGGGAATTTTGCCTGTTCAAAGGCCTTTCCACCTTTCTATTTCTTAGAAACAGTGCTGCACAGAAATCACCAGCTGTCTGACTGCCAGCCTGGTGACAATACAATTCTTTCCAAGCTCCTGACCAATTTTTTTCCATCTGTAGGATTGGTTGTTCCCTGCCTTTTGCATTCAGTCTGTTAGAATAAAGGTAATGAGCTTCAAACAATAATTTCAGTGCACCTCTAGCTTCTGTGCTGGTAATCAAGGCACAATGTACTGCTGGGGATGCGCTCTGTATTATGCAACTCATTCACCCTGTAATTATCCCTGATCCCCCCCCATGTTGTAGCTGAACAGCTACAGATGCTGATGTGACCGTTCTGTGTGGCTCCTGCTGTTTGTTAACTGCTGAGATTACAACCAAATTGGTGGTGGTGAACTGGGGTTCAGGGCTGCAGAGATTTTACAAATTCGAGTTCATTTGTTGTCAGAGTTCTTGAGAATATGTCCAATAGCTGAAGCTTACAGCTCAGATGCAGGTCAGGATCTTATAATATTTCCTGGCTGAAGTGCTAAAATACTTTAAACCTGCCCCTTCCTCTTGGTTCTTCAGCAGAAGCTGGCCTGGGAGGTTGCTTGAAACATTAAGTGATTCCAATACTACTTCAATTTGGAGTTTTTCAGAGGTCAACCGAGTGATAGATTTTTTTTTTTCCCCTTCTCCTTTAACCTATCTGAAGCTGCCCACTAGAAGTGTGGAAAAGGAAGTGCAGCAGGTATAGCCAGAACAACTTAATTGACTTAAAAGAGGGGATCCAAACCAGAGATCACCACTTCAGCCTGTCCATGGCTCTCACCATGATGGCTGTGCCCACCTCTCTGCCCCGCTGTCTGCTAGCAGCTTGCTGCAGCAGTGTACCATGCTCTGATACTGTTTGTGTTGGCACAACCAGCTGGGGTCAAACAATCAGAGATGATAGGCTGTGAACTTCTTTGTCCTTCCTCCTGTGCCCTGGAACACTTACCCTACTCCTATTGTATTCCATGCTGTAAATATGCCAATTTCATCAGTTTGTTTCTTTGGAAATAACTTTTCCTTTCAACCCTATTATGGGTGCTGGTGTCAGTGAAAGCCTTGTGTTCCTTGAAGGACTTTGGATCAGTTCACTGATGTTGGATGTTAAATGTGGTCTTGCTGGAACGCATTAAATAAACAAAACTGGTGCAGACTTCCAGAGGAGAATGGGGAAAAAAAGTACTGATATGGATAACTGCACCCCTGTGTAATGTAGTCTCCATTAAATGCAGCATTTTTTTCAGAATTCTGAAATATTCACCATTATTGATTTCCATTTCTCCTGCTGGATTTCCAAATTGTAAAACAGAAGCCATTGCCAAATTCTGCTGCTTCAGTCAGTGCTACTGTAAGGCTTTGTTCTTGTGTTTTTGCTGGGCAATGTGGCCTCTCCTCAGAATGCTGTTCCCCAGGCAGCGGCGCCTTCTCCTATGAGTCAGGAGGTCAGCTTTAAACCTGGAGATGTTTGCCCTCTGACATTGTATGGCAATATTCTTCAGTGCATATCCTCGCCAGGGCAGTGGTGAGCTGGACAAGTGCACAGGTGATCGACAAGCCATAGCTCCCCAATATTTCTAGCTTTTTTTTCTTTTCTGGATGGGCTAAACAAAATATAAGGCAACACGGCCATTTGAAGCATGATCTCTTCTTATGGATCACAAAACTTGTAACCTTGGGTTAGATTCTTTCTTGTACATTTGTTTAAATTTTGTGTAATAACAGTCGCTATGATGATAGCAGTTACCAGCTAATTCCCTGCTGAATGCAATTGAAGTTACATGAGCCAGGATGCTCTCAATGAGCCTTTTACTTTATTTTTTTTAATACTTAAGCATTTTTGCATGGTGAATGTCAGGAACACTGGCTGGCACTGTGATATTATGAGTAAATGAAACATGAAATAATTCTTACCTTAATTTGTGTTTTTGAAAAAGATGTGAAGCACAGCTCTATTAGACAGTTGAGCTTAGTGAGAGAATTACAACTTAGAATTTTTATACTTTGCTTCTCGTAACTAAACATGTCAAAGCTAGAAGGGAGAAAAGAAATGTAGCAAGAATTTTGCTGTGCAGTAAAGCTTCATTGAAACATAAATGTTATTAACAGAAGTTGTTAAGCAGAACATATCTATTTCAGTGGAGAAATAATTATTTTCAGGTAACAAAGTAAGTTAAGCAAACGACTGTAACATTAAATCATGACAAATGCCAATAACGTACAGCTTTAAAATTAAATGACAGGAGGAAACAACAACATGAAATAGAGCAAGAAGTATACTTGTCTGTTGTAGAAATAGCTGTATTTTGGGATCAAGATTTGGGCAGAATTGCTGGTCTTGGAAAATGAGAAAAAAATCACTTACCTGCTTTTGTTTTTGGGATGCAACCCATGAGTTTGGCTTTATGGGATTAACTTCATGTGCAAACACAACCTTATCCAAAATTTCACAAATTCACTGAAGCAGTTTCATTGATTTCCAACAAATTCTTGACTTGAATTTAATTAAAGTGTAGTTGTTGAACTGTAACCAGTGATATTTGACTGCTGATGGGAAAGGTGAATTTCTCACTTCATCATTCCAAACTTGAGTCTCCGTGAGATTATTATCAAAGTGTGCTGTTAGAGGGATTTCTAAAATAACTGAGACAAAAGCTGACAACCTAGACTTGACTGCATTGCTTTGAAAATTTACAATGTCAAAAAGGGTAAAGTAAGTCTGAATGACAGAAGCATTGCTGTGCTTAAAAAAAAAAAAAAAGCCCTATAGAAACCAAAGTTACAAGGAGTGTATACCTATGAGCCCTGTATGGGCTCTCATTCATGCACTCCTCCTGTGGGTATAATTATGGTATTTGACTTTTAAATCTCTGCATGTGCCAGCATGGTGATGAATGGGATAATAATAATTGACAAGTCTGATGTTACCTAGCAATGGTGCAGTTTATGCTTTACCACTGTGTTTTAATGCTATGCTTCATAAAAGACAACAAGACTTGCTTTAAGTCTTAATCTGTCACTAGGACTGTAATCTAGTCAGGTGAGCTGTACTTTCCTTCTTGCACAGATAAAATAGCATAAAAAGTGAATAATTTGGAGAAACTTAGAAGTAAAGTTTAGGAAACAGTTTCACTCCATGCTCCTTGCTTTTGTGCTTTATACCTAGCCTAGCTTCAAAAATGCTTCTTCACTGAGGAATTTCAGGCTGTCAAAATTAGGAAGGATTTTTGTTTGAAGAGGGAAGTCTCTCTTTTTCTCTCCGTGCTGAGAAGGAAGCTCATGTTGGAGACCAGCTGTGGCTTCCATTGACATATTTGATCTCTGCGCAGGTACACTGGCAGGGATGAGATGCAGGATGTGCTTCTATATCCCTGTTTCTTACTATTTAGATGGTAAACCCTTCTGGGCAAGGGCCTCCCTCTCCTTTGTGGAAAAATACCAGCAGCCAGGACTCTGTACATGATGGTCATTTATTTCTGGTTGAGAGTGACAGGGTACTGAATGGATAGGATAAATGATTGCTGCCCTGAAACGCTGATTGCCTTTGAGTAGGGACAGCTTGGGGCCTCTTTGCAGCCTTGAATGTTGCTGCTTAAAAGCAAGCAGAGGAAGAGTGCAGTGTGCTGAGGAAGGGATGCATGTGGTGCTCCCTGAAGAACTCTTGCTCATCTTCCATCACAAGTGATGGGTTGAAGTTCTCTGGCCTGTTCTACAATGCTGCAGCAGTAGCATGAAACTCAGTTTCAAGCGCAAAGATGTATATCCACAACTGCAAATCTGGTACAGGACATAAAGTCTGCCGTCCTTTCCTCAAAAAGCTATTGCACTGCTTGGAAAGCCATGAACAACTGGGGAAATCACATCTGTGCTTATTCATGCCATAGTTTCTTAAAGTTATGGGCAGTGTCTTCACTGCCTGGTCACTGCAGAGTTCCAGCTTCTGCTACTGGCTCCCACAACTAAAGATTTAATTTCAGAGATACGTATAAAAGGTGAATTAATTTTCCCAAATGTTAAGCCTGAAATATCTGGTTGTTTGACCTTCCAGCTCAGTCAGGACTGGCTTGAACTCAACCTCCTGCTAAATGAATACTGCCTATTGATCTCAGACAGCCTCACACCAGTTTGAATATGTTTAAAAGGCATTCCTTCAGCCTTCCAAGGGTAATAAATCAAAGTATTGTGAGGCTGTTGGGGGTGGGCTACCTGGACAAGATACTCCAAACAGGCATCCTTTGTGTGGGTGTTTCTTAACAGATCATATTTTTCACGTGGCAAGGCCAGGTTAGAGGCCTCATATCCAGGGCAATCGGGGCTGTCAGATAATATTTTTTGATAATAAGTTTTAATCTTCATTTCTGTGTTTCTGTTGGAGTGGAGCTAGTAGAAACTTTTAGACTAAAAAGCAAATATGTTTCAGTCTCCCAGTGGGGAAAAATTAGATTTTCTTTTGTGTTTTCTTTATGGGGAAAAAAAAAGTTTTCTGACACTCTTTAGAATATAGGATCTTTGCATGGCATTTCAGACTTCCCTGGAAGTGGCTGCATTTCAATGGCAAAAGATAAATTAAGCATTCAGAATACTCTAGGTTGTAATAGTCCTCATATATAGTTACTGGAGCTGACAGATTAGGTTAAAGTGAGTAATATTAAGGCCAGTGTGTGGTGAGAGTGTGATCCAAAAGTTGTGGAACACAACTTCTTTTTCACTTTCTTGGAGAGAAAAACCCAAGCTGAATTCAATGAGGTTTCTAAATATGATGTGATAGCAGTAGTTGCTTACTTCAGCCTATATAATCTTCTTGTATTTCTGATATAATTCTACCCTTTTAAACACATCCACAACATCTACTTATTCTCTTTTTCCCTTTCGATATGTTGTTTTGTTTTTAATCTTTTCCTCAGTGATTCACTTGAAAATTAGAACAAAACAACTGTGTATTTATTTTGTGCCTTTGGTAAGTTTGGAAGCCTCAAAAAGAATTAAATTTTGTGCTTCTGATGATTATGGAATATGTTCATCTTATTTTTAATCCATCACTGTATGGCCAGCCATTCTTTACAGCTGTTACTACAACCCTTTCTCGTCAATTTGTCCTGAGCACGAGGTGGTTTACTTGATTATCCCTCTTCCAATTTAAGTTTTCTCATCCACGTAATCAAGACAAGCTGATCAGCAGATGGGAAATAGCTACCTCCATGACTTCTGCAGACTTTTCTCTTTGATTGTTCATTACCTGGAAAGCTGTAACTAAAGGAGTGTGAAATCCTCAAAAAAAAAAACAAAAACAAAAACAAAAAAAACAAAAACAAAAAAAAAAAAACCTGTCCTGTCTCTAACTGATAATAGCTTTGTTTAATCTTTGTTGTTTTCAGGTATTTCTCCCCTGGCAACACAGATGAGCTGGTCATGAAACACCTACAGATGACGTCTAGCCTTGAAAATGCCTGTAAACTCCATACCTTGACAATTTTCAGCACCATTTTCCAGAACATTCAAGTAGGTCTGCTTGACTTTTTTCTTTTCTTTTAATGTTTCTGGTATCTTCTAATCATTTATTCTACTTGGTGTCTTTTATACTTGATAATAAAATGTGTGCTCATCCTTAGAATTACAAATCTCAAAGAAATGCTTAAGTTATATTTAATAAGGCATTCATTGAACAGTATGTTTTCCAAATGCTACAAGATTATTTAAAAAGCGTAATGATGTTTGTTGGCCAAGTAATTAGTGCATTATGCTGTTGGAGATCTGTAAAATTTGTAGTCAATGTCATTTAGTATATGACAACCAAGAACTGTTGTTATCAAACTGCTGGGATTCGTACTGCTTGTAGGCGTGCAAAGACTGTGAGACAGGAAATGCGGCATTCATGGTTTAGTGCATGCTATGAGCTATTGGAAATGTTTAGAGATAACACAGAACACCTTTCTAAAATGCAGACTATATTTTAGATGTAGTAGACTGGTGAGCTGGAAAGGTGTGGATTTGTTTCAGAGTAAGACTTTTTGCAAAAGATACTGTAAACTTAATATTCTTTTATTTTGATTGAATATAGTTGGATGCTCTAGGAAGAGTCAGTGTAATAGTGAGGATCTTCTGGGAGCTGCATGTCAGCTGTTTCATTTTGGAAGAAAAATAATTTTGGGACATGAGCAAAAGTTTAGATCACCTAATTAAACAGTAAATTAGGTAGACTGATTTAAACAGTAAATCAATAGACTGATAACTGTAGAAATGTTTTGCTCCATTGTGAGGATGCTGTAAGTTTTTAAAGTTACACTCTGAACATTTATATAGAATTTGCTTAAACTGTGGCCTGGCAGAATGAACAGGAGGATGTCACTGGTATGGCTTTGGTATGGTATTGAGTTTGGGCACAAAGAGGTGTTTTTCAAAACAGTACTCAGAATCCTTAATCTCTCTGTAGAAGAATACTTAAGCCCATGATCTCTAAGTATATTGACTTCTAAATGAAGCCTGATTTCTAAGTGCTTGAAAGCCAGCTTTGCAAAGCAATTCAGATGCTGATTTTAAATTCAGGAATATGTCACTGACCACAGTGACTATTTTCTGTGGATTTCATATTCTCTCTAAATTATTTTTGCTGTTCTCCTTAGACTTTATACTATGTAGTAGACAACTTTATGATTTTTGGCTAAATTTCTTTCCGGAGTAAGGTACGTACTTAGTATGAGTTGTACCCAAGAAAGATTTGGTATTTGCTCTCTGTTTCTAGAACTGAGAAACCAGCCACCCTTAGCTTGCTTGTTTGGACATCCTTACCTTTTTAATCTGAGCATTTTAAGAGGCGCAGAGAGTGAAAGATACTTTAAAGTCCTCATTTCTCATTATTCTGTGTTTGTCAGCTTTGCCATTAGCTTCTAAATAACCAAAGTCTTACTATAACTGACAGGAGCATTCCTCATTCACTGTTCACAATCAATTTATAAGCACTTCTCAATTTGCTTCCTGTTCTAATGCTTTTTGTCTGCTTGGATGACTTCTCCCCTCTTTTCAGCTTCCTGCAACATTTACTACTGACCTTGAATTAGTGTGGTATTATTATTATTTAAAACAACGTAATTTTCAGTTGAGAATATGTGCTATCTTCATTGTATTATTGTACAACTAAGTGATACACGGCTGCTCCAGAAATTAAGCTTTCTGCCTCCGAACCATCGATGTCTGTGGCACGAATAAAGTAGCATATTTCTAGCAGCAATCACCGTGCTGTGTTGTGGGCACTGCGCTGCTGGCTGCCTTCTAGTACTTTCACAGCATCTGAGGTTTTGCATTGCTGTGGTGTTCCTGTCAATTGCACTAGGAATAAGAAATGTTATGGGAGCTAAACAGAGACAAGCCTCTGTTTCACAGAGCTCGGGATGAAGTGAAGGGCTGAAGGTAACAAGGGATTGTGGTAGGAGGGAGAGTGGAAGTGCTGAGGACAACAAAGCCAAAAGGCAGAACTGACAGCTTTTCAGCTGCCTTCTGCTTAATTAACAGGAAGACAATGATTTGTACCTTTTATAGAAGAGTACTTTCAATGATTTTCCTTATTTCTGTTAGCATAAGTTCTTTTGAAAGAGCTAACCATGATTCTCCAAAAGCAGGGCACCCTGCATGGTAGTGTTTATTGTAGAGTAATTTCTGATTATTTTGTACAAGGTTTTTACTCATAAAACTGCACAGCAAAAGCTACAGCAAAAACAAAAATCAGTATTTTTTTTAAAAAAACAAAGTTTTTTTTTTTTAAAAAAAAGTTGCATGCACTTCTTGCTGTAATAGCCTGCAGGATAATTCATCTGCAGGAAGGATGTATATGTATACCAAGCTGTGAGCAGTGGCACTCTCCATTAATTGTTAAGTGAACACAGTTTCTTGACAACTTTCTGATTAAACTTTTCTCCTCCTCCCCTTTTAGACCAATTTGATTCAAAGTATCAACAGAAACAATTTCTGTGGGGAAAATCAAGAAGTTGATAGGGTAGTTGAAGTTGCATACCCTTTCCCGTTAATGCTCCAGAGTGTTCATTCAATTCATCTATTATTTATTTTGCCCCTGAGGTATAACATGAATAACATTTCTAAGGCATTACCACTAGACTTCTTGCATATGGTGAAGTAGTATTCAAAACCGGGCCAACTTTCACACAGCAGTTTACCATAAGAAGAAGTACTATTACAATTGTACACAGACAAAAACTGTTAAAATAGGCATGTGTTCCTCTTATGGAAGTGTTGCTCAGAGGATAAATCCGTTTTTCCAGCTGTAACAGAGTCTTTCTTTGACCTTGGGCTTTAGCTATGTCTGCCTATAGTTTCACTCTCATACTTTTCTCCTTTAATATTTTGGCTAAACATATGGCTTGTGCTTACACCCACACAGTGATCCTATTCCCTTCAGCCTTTGCTGTGACCTCTTGGCACAGCGCTAATGGGAGCAGCAAAACTCACGCCTTCCCTCTCAGTGGGGAATAAGCTGCATCCGCTGTCATGTCAGCATCTTGGTGAGATCAAGTCATCATCTAAGGTGTGAAGCAGCGTGCCCCCACCCCTGCTATCACTTCCAGGACTGGGTGTGTAAGAGAAGTCTGTCCTGCCCTCAGGGGCACAGATCGACTCTCCAGGACCAGAGCAAAGCACTCCCCTGCTTTTTTTTTTTTGTTCCTTTCCTGGTAATTATAGGTATGGCACAATCCCTGGGCACTCACAGTCATGCCAAGTATCTCCATCAGAAGCAGCAAGGTTACTACAGATTTATGCCAGTGCTCCCAGGAGATGAATGATTTTCAATCATCTTTGAGAGCTGTCACTGCAATGCCACTGAGCTCATAAAAAGGATAAAATGTAAATATTATTGAAGCCTAACATAGCGCAGACATTAGGTGTGATATTAAAGGAGTTTTTATCAGTAGCCTCTCCAAAGATTTATATCTGTTGATCAATGCCTTTGCTAAATTAAATACATAAAATCTTTACTTGAGACATAACAAAAAGTCACGAACAATATCAGTATTCAGACAGTATTAGTGACATTCAGCATGACAAACTGTGTAGGAAGCTAGTTATCATAGCCTTGTGATAGTGAAAATGGCTCTGTTCACAGCACAAAGTTATTACTTATCTTTCTTAAGGCTGAAAGGCTGCCTTAAAAAAAAAAAAAAAGCCTTGTATATTTTATACCTACATTAGAGTTATCAGCATACCAGTTTAGCGCTGGATGCTTTGTTTCTGTTGCTCTGGTTAGGTTACATGAGAGCAGCTCAACCATTTCCCCCTCCAGGAAAACAAGCAGAAACCTGAGCAACTGCAACTGTTGTGTGGTTTGTTTGCTTTGGTTTTTGTTTGTTTTGTTTCTTAACATGATGCCAAACACAAAGGAGAAGTAAGTGTTTTCTAAGAATGAATTTAGAATCTATCTTAAACCATTTGTAATAAATAAAAACATACTCTGTCCAGATACTCAGACCTGAATGTGCGCGTCTCTTCTATCTAAAACTAGCTGGGGAAAAAAAGGAAAGCCTGGGCATTTTGAGATGATATATAATAGAAGCAATAGACCCATAAACGTTTTTTATTTCCTTTGGTATATTTGAAAATTAGGAAGTTTCTAAAACACAGAAACCGATAAATATAATAAGTTATTTTATGTACCTAGGTGTATCAGTCTTCCATTACAATCAACAGATCTAAAACTTTTGAATCCGTATACGTCAGGACTATGATGCTGCCAGATGTGCACCTTGCCAAGCAAGTGCTGTAGATGTGCAAGGCAGGTATGTTCTTAAGATGAGACATCCCTGTGGTGCTGGAAGAAATAAGGGATGTAATCAGCAGCATCTGGCACATCCCTGGTAGGACCTGCACTTGATCAGGACTTGAGCTCTTCTGCACAGCTGTGAGGTGTCATCAGCTTCGTCCCAAGGTCAGTTAGGGTTAAGCCTGAGCATCGCAAGCTGAGGGGCATGATTTCCATGTGAACTTGGAGGCTACCTACGTACCAAGGTTAATGCAGGAGAAGATACAATACAGCCATTATTCTGAAATGTGATTCAGGAAGCGTGACACAAAGCTGCAATGTGGAACATGCCTGGAACCAGATTCCTCCCCCAGTCCCCCTAGGTTGTTAGCGTCATCATGGCTTTTACTTCATATTTATCTAGTGTTGTTGCTCAAGGTCTGTGGAACGTGCCCATTGAATAAGAAGAGAATAACAGGAGAAAGAGCACTATGTGCTCTGCCAACCTGCAGCTGTGACCTTCCTGTTTACTATATATTTTTTTTAAACATTTGTTAGAGGAATGAAGCAGCAAATCACCAACAATAACAGAAAAATCAATACCCGCCTCTGCTTCTTTTGTGAGATCTGGAACATGGCCTCAATCTGTCAGGCTGAATTACAGAGACTGTGGGTGTCAGCAAGGGCTCAAACAAATAGACCTGCCACTGCTCATTGATAAAAGGCTTAGGTCTATATGAGTGTCACTGTTCCTGCTGCCTCCACCAGGCATGGAGAAACACCAACCTTTCCGCTGAAAGGCGAGTTATGGAGCACTGGTTGTGTTCACTTGTACTTTGCATGTGAGATTGCACTGATCTGTGGAATAAAAAAGGTAAACAAACAATTTGACAAATACAAGAGACTGGGGCATTACCTTGTTAATGATTATTAATGAGTATTAAATTAGGTGGCTATAATTGAATGGAAGGTGATATATCAGCACAGAAACATCATTCTAAAATATGCCATTGATCCACTAGCTAAGAATCCAGTCTTTGACAAAGGTCAATACATCAGAGAGAGGAACAATCTCTTTCCAAACTCATCATTTTCCAAGGCAACAGTAAAGGCTGCATCAGTATGAAGAGGAAAGCTGCTTCATGACTCCAGATGGTAATTAGTTTATATCCTGGAGCATCAAGATTAGCATCCTTTATCACTTTTAATTTTGCTAGTGGACCATAGGCTACTGCAATGAGCTTTTGAGTAATAAACCCTGTCATTTTTGTATTGCAACAAGGACCTGGTGTGGAAGCCCAGCATGATCTTAGTGTTGTCCCACTGCCACTTCTGTGAAGAGACAAGGTAGGACAGCTGCTTTTGCTATCAGAGGAAGAGGATTGTCAGTTTGGGTATAGAGAAAGTAAAAGTTACCATTAGGAAATTATGGCACAGAATCAAGCTTATGAGTGGAGTTGAATATAACTTTATTACAATATGAGAGAGGCTCAGACCACCTTTGGTTTTCCTATTTAAAGATGCTTGACACCATGAAATAGGAAACAGCACTAAGCTCTGAGTAACAAAGGTTGCACTGCTGAGTTTGCAGCAAACTATAATCTGCAGAGCAGTGCACAGCTTTGGCTCTGCGCTGTGCAAACAGCCATTCTCCTTCAGAGCAGCCTACTTGTGCCCAGGCAGGCAGGAGTTCAGCACCCAGCCTGCCCACCTCCCTTGCCCAGGTTAGGGTAGACAGTGCCAGCTTGGTGCTGCTTGTACTGTTGGTCTTGATGTGTCCCTTTTCAGTAAGATTTTTCTGACTTGTCCAGATATTCCTGTAGTGAGATAGAAACAATTGGCTTTCCTACTCCAGAAATCAACCCCAGATTTCTGAAAGTCTGCAGCTGCTTGACTCTGCAACTCACTGCCTTCTTTTTTGGTCTCTCCCTTTTCTTCGTTATTTTTCTCATCTCCATTTACTTCTCAAGCATCCTATTCTATGTGCCTTTCTTTTAAGAGCATTGTTAAGCCTAATCCAGTCAGATAACTCAGAGCCTTGTAGAGACCAGCCACTCCTGTTTCATCTTTTCTTTTAACTAAAATATTCCCTTGCTAATTTATTTCCAAATGTGCTTTGAGGAGATGAATATTGCTAGATTCCTGTATTTAAAAAAAAAAAAAAAAAAAAAAGATACAAAATACAATTTCATTCTTCCTCAACTCTGAACAGGCAGCGGTTAATTTCACAGGCTGGTTGGACCCTATGTTCAGCAGGAAAGTCTTTCCTTTAATCCGTATCAGCCTTTGCAGCCTTTCTAATTTCATGAAATTTTTCCTCATTCTTGTCCTGTACTGTGGGTAGAATAGGAAAATCCAAAGAGGTTTCATTGCCTTCTTTGTTATTTTGTGTGTCTTTGTCATTCTACATCTATCTATGCATCAATGAAATACTGTTAATAAGGGACAGAAGCCTTTTGTTGAGAAGATATGGCTGATCACAAAAGGCGCATAACTAATAACGTGGTTAAGGCAGATCACACATTGGACCTAGGCTAACACCTGAGAAAGCAGTGAGGAGCACACTGCTTTTCTTCATAAAAAGAGTCAGTACTATAAAGAGAGCAAAATAAAGGTGAAAAGGAAGAAAAAATCCCCCTCTTGGAGACTGTATTCACTTCTGTACCCAATATTCCTTTTTTGCTGAGTTTCTTGTTTTGATTCTCAGTATAGCAGCAGTGCTCTGTGAAAGATTATTTTTGTGATATCTCTACTTTCAAGATTGTTATGGTAACATTTGCTCTAGCAAAGTGCAAAAATCTTGATGATCCAGACAAGTCTATGAACCCTTGTGTGGCTGAACCAGACCTAAATTTGCAACCTTCATTAGGGACCTGATTCAGCTTCCTGTAAAGTGAGCTGGAATCTTTCCATGGAAGTCAGAACGACCACGTAGAGGCTAATAGGCTTGTGTAGGTTTGTACTAACTTGCTTTTTGGTAGCAACATTAGAATCATTTACATGTAGACCCAAGAGAGGCTATGACAAGCAATGGATATTTAAAGGGATATGTGACAATAAAGATCATGCAGCTATTTTAATTTTCACAGGAAAAAAAACAAGCACTGTATTGAAAGAAATATGAATGTGTAGTATCTAACCCAAGATCCCCAAATGGTGACCCAGCTGGCGCTGACGTGCAAGCCAGATTTCCTTGCTCTCTGAAACCCCATGTGGTATGCCTTCAGTCAGATGTTAACCTTGTCTCCTCAGGAGATAGGAGCATCTACAACAAAGATCTGGCTGTTGTTCTCAAACCCCATACAGGCTGAAATTCCTATCTGAAGTCTGCATTTTGAAAAAGTAATGTCAGAAAGTTGGCTACTATGAAGTGTTGGGGAAACTCCTGCATTACCAGCTACAGTGTGATTTGTGAAAAAAAATGAAAGAAAATGGGATTTTGGAAAGTGGGTAGTCACCAAGGCAGGTGGGCTGCTGACATCCAGTACACGAATTACTCAGTATGTTTCTGGTAAACATTTTCTTGATTTGTCTTTTAGTAATCTTTCTGCAAAACAGTTTCATTCTAGTGAGCCAGCTCTCTGTTGGTTCAGTACACTTCCCAACTCTGTTTCAGAGATTGCTGCAGTGCAGATTTTAGGTAGTGGAGTTTTCTGCTAAGGTTATGTGAGATGAAACTAGAGGTCTATTTCAGGCAACTAAGAACGCTTCATGGAAACAAAAGCTGTTCTACTTGATCATTCCCTGCTACTCGTTTGCAGAAGTCTTATCAACCATTATAATGTCAGCAGACAGCCAGGCGTGTACACAGCCTGTCATCTCAGAGATGCACTATGGATCAGCTTTGGAAAGGGATTATGCTGAATTTTCTTTTCATCTGTATTTATGAGTTTTTTGGCTTGGTAATGCACTGTGCCAATCTTGTGTTTGCCCAGAGGGAATGTGAACCACAGCCTTCTTCTTGCCAGCTATTTCCTGAATACCTGTGGTAACAATTTCCAAGGGGGTGCGCAACTTATTTTTTCATCTAAATGGAAAAGTATTGCAGCAGCGCTCACAGCAAACAGTAGGGAATTGAAAGAGAGTGAAGTTGCTGCAAACTGAAGAACAAGGACAAAATGACTTACCCTTGCTTGGAAAATAAGCCACAACACAGAGATGACCTTTTTAAAACGAAACACACAAATATGCAAATACCACTGTGGCTGCATGCCTTTTGGAATTGTTTTGTGGGCAGAGTTTCCGTTGGCAAAGACATTCACGTGGCATGAACCACAATCAATCAATTGGCTTTAGAGGTGCGAGCAGTTCTGCAGGGCTGGCAAGGCATACTTATTCAGTAGGCATGCATCCATTGCTGTTTCCTACACAGCATCCATGTAGCATCTCAGTAGTTCAAGAATAGTAAACAAAATTCATATTCATCTTGTGCAGCACTGAATAATTCACAATCTGAAGTATTTGTCCTGCACATCAGGTAGGGTGGTAAACATAAACAGAAGAATCCTTTGTGGGAAAGCCAGCCATGTGTCAAGGATATGTGAGAGAGAACATCAACCAGGATTACCTCGCATAGCAAAAATGAACTAAAAAGAGTTGCTCCTGTCATTCACCCACGCAGGCTTTTGAAGTCAAGTGACTGTTTAGTGCTGTGGTTGGTGGCTCCAAGAACAAATCTGTGGCACAGAGCTTGGGAGAGCTGTGGTTTTACTTGTGCTTCTGCTTGATTTTAAAGAGGTCACCTAGTCTGTTTTCTTTTCTACCTTCTGTAGTTCAAATAGGAAACCTTTGTATACTTAATACTGACCTACGGCTCATCTGTACCATGTTGTGTTTCCTCAGAAGGCTGGCATACCGCCTTTAGGCAAACTTCCATTTTGGGCTTGCCTGGCAAGGAAAAGTCTGCCACTGAGAGCCAGCGCAGAAGCTGAGCTGCCTGCTGCAGGCAACTGGGGGGGATGCTGGTGGGAAGGCTTGGAAGGTGCCTGTGGGGAAGGGAGTGTGGCCATGGGAAGGACTCGCACTGTGTTGACATGAGCTGGGTGATGCTATCTCTGTAGCAGCCTCCTGTGTGCAGCTGTAGGGAAGCTTGTATCACCTGTGTTTGGCCGATTTGAGAGCAGTGGGCTCTTGTCTCATTGCATTTCCACTCGTATGGAAATAGATTACCTGCAATATCAGCCCTGGAAGTTGTGCTGGAAACTTGTAGTTCATGGAGATAAGGCAACATATGTCCTCATCGGTCCTGACAAAAATGAAAACATGAGTGTGAGAATTGAGTTTTTGCTGGCAGATGATCACTGTGACTTTTAATGGGTTTCTGCCCTACCTTGAGCTGCCCGTAGTTATAGTGCTTTTAGTGGCTCTGTACCAGAAACTGGGCTCCTGCAGAATGATTATATGCAGCAATGTTCTTTTCCCTTTCCTTCTAGTGACTATTTTAAAAGCAGCAAATGGCTTTTCTCTTGGTGCAGCTTAACGAAATCCAGTAACCCAGCAACCAGACACTTAGCAGGTGAAGCCCTGGACACAATAGAAGCGAAGCAAGAAAACCTCCAGGCAAGCACCAAAGTTTTCAGTGCAACTGGTGAGGGTTCTGCAGCCCAACACACAGGGTTTTGGGCTAGCTCTGCCCTGCTGCAATGTTTGTCAGACAGCAGGTAGCTAGACTGAATGTAAGCAGATGATGCACGAAAACCTCAGGAAGATGTGTTAGCAATTAGTTTGCTCTCTCTGGGAGAAGACTTGTTCGGAGGCTTGGTGCAGCTGTGAGTGTTTTGAGGTGGTGGAGGGAGACAACCACTTCCTTACACTGACTCAGACCTCCCCACCCAGCATTTGAAAGCCAGGTTTGTTCTTTATTAATATCCTTTGGAAAAAGCTTTTCTTTTTTTTTCTTTCTTTCTTTCTTTTTTTTTTTTCCTTCCCCAGAGGCTCCATGGGCACAAGTGTCTTTTGCAGTTGCTTTAACAAGATGAGTCAAATTTAAAGGACGGATTCCCACAAACTGATTACATGGGTAAAACAGAGCTCTTCAGGAGGGCGTCTCCTAAGATGGCTGCCAGGGGTATGGTGGTGCAGAAACCCAGAGCCACTCCTGTAGTGACAGTGTTACGGTGGGAAGGAACCACTAAACTCATCTCAGGAAGCGTGGCCTGTACCGTGCCTAGCACAATATGCCTGCAGTACGCTACCAGAGCTTGGGTGCGTTGGTCTTAGCTGTTTAGGCTGTGAAATGTAAATGGTGAGAAGATTGCTGATGTGCAGGATTGACAAATAAAAGCAGAGCGTCTCAGCTGCTCTAAGAGGAGCCTGTGGTGGGGCTGTGGCCCTGAGAACAGGCCCAATTCATGTGCAGCATGGACTCTGCTTTGGTGAATTCTCAAGTCCTCCAAATAAAAACAGATGTTGGTTAGACACAGGATTTTTCATGAGTAATGTTTAATTTTTTCTCCTCTGTTTTGCAAGAAGAATATGGTTTCTTGTGCCGATTCTGGTAGTGTTTGGTTGAAGCCTTGGGGAGATCACAGAGAGCTGAGGACTTCCTACCAAGGTGATCTCACATTTGTGGTGTTTGCTTCAGTCTGGTCTCATTTAGAGAACTGAAGTGCATGCTTCTCATCTGGTTTTTATGTTGAACCAAGACTTCCAGATGGTGCTGATTTTCTTCCTGAGTGCTATCCCTGCTGTAATGGCAGGGCAGCCTCACGGCTCTTCCTAGTGCCATGGAAGAGGTCTTTTAGGAGTTCAAAGCACACGAGGAACACATGATATGAAAAAGGCTTTTGTAGTACAGATTCACTCTACAATAGTTCTGTGCTCAACAACAGGTTGTGGTTTGAAGAAATATTGCTTCTGTCAGCCTTGCATAATGGAAACAGTAATCAGCATCCATTAGGTCAGAATGTATTGTCAATCCACAGTGAAGCAGAAAGGACTACATCTCAGAAAACCTTTTCATTAAGCAAAGAAAATTGATACCAGTGCTTGGCTCAGCCTAACACTTTGTTCATGGAGTTGAGTGCGGATAATGGCTGTGTTTGTTTTCTTTTCATTTGTTTCTCTGTGCACAGTTATTTTGATTAGGAAATGTCCACCTTTCATTCTAGATGAACAATTCTAAGAACTTTCTCCCATCATTTATCATCTTAAGTACACAATCAGTGCTTGTGTAAAAAACAAAGTTAGACATGAAGTCAGGACAAAATATTTTGGCTTACATGATTTTTCAACATTGTAGTTGAAAATTAATTCCTTTTTTTTGTCTGTGTAGTTAAATACAATCTCTTTTTTTTCTTTGTGGATTGTCTCAGAATAGTACAGATGATGCTGGTGAGTAATAATGTGCTTATGAGCGGATCATCACATATGCGTATTAACATTGTTATACAGGCTACATGGGGCCCTGTAGCTGTATTGCCAGTGTATGGAGGGACTGAGGGTTGAAGGGAGTAGGATGGTGTTTTGACAGAAGGGATAACGAAAATTCTTTGTAGCAACATTCTGTGAGGGTAACAGAACAATTAATGCTCAGTCTGACTCGTTAAATAAAAATCATTTCTGTACTCTAGCCTTGCAAATACCACTATCACATTACTGTGACGAACTGATGATGATGAAAAAGAGTTGATGGATGAGTGGTCTCTTGCATGCTGTTATCAAATGTAGTAACTGCAGAATGAATTGCTGCTACTCACTCCTATTGCTACAGGATTTTCTCTCTCTACGCTCATCCTGTTACCATTGAGCTGCTCTCCACTGCGGAGAGGAGGATGCTACCCAAGCATTCACACTCCTACATTGCTGCAGAAGTTGCTGTGCAGTGGATCAAGCTTGAATTAATGTACATAAATATGGGGACTGGGTATGAATGTGAATAATATGTGTAGGAAGGATTTGTACTGATGTCAGGTACAACATGATATATCCTTAATCCCAAATTAAGTGTTTTTGTAGATGGAGAATGTCTCCCCAAACTTTTACGTGAACAAACTGTTGGAAATCCTGATTTTTGGCTTCTTTCTCTTATACTGAAGTTCCCTGTTGTTTGTTACTCTACCTGTTTGTCTGTCTCTGGATACAAATGGCTCTTTTCACCGCAGTAACTGAACATCATGAATAAAATGAGATTGTAAATTCCTTTAGGGGACATTAGCCCACATGTGAGTGCTATATAAATAATGATCCATCTAGAAGGAAGGTGCTATACAAATATGAGGCAGTTATGGTTACTTCCATAGTATGTAAACCTGATACTGGGTGCAACTGCCACAAAGTGTTTAACAGGTCCCTTACTGCAGAGCCTAGAACAATTCCTCCCCAGACTAGCTTTCTTCTGTCCTTGTGTGTTTATCTCCCGGACTTTTGGACCACAGTTGTACATTAAGATGTCAGCTTTATAGTCGTTTTTCACTGTCACACAGAAGAAGTGTTAAGCTCAGCCACAGAATTGCAAGTAAGGAGAAAAAAAAGTGCATCTAGCATTATTAGGCAAGCTTCATAATGCCAGCACCTATCTGTGCAGCATTTTCTTTGATTCCGTATACTTCTTATCACAAATCTGGGTTGCTGAGGAAGGATTTTTCTGGTAGAGGTTTTCATCCTTATCTGACATATGTATTTTGGGGAAAATGTCTATTCACTATGTTATTTCCTCTTTTTTTTTTCTTTTTTTTTTTTTTTCTTTTTTTTCCCCATACAAAGCATAAATCTGACTGTGATGCAGCAGTTTTGAGTAGGGAGCCTTACAATGGATTTGGCCCTGGGCTGTGGTGCAGGAAATTAAGGTCAATGAGGTCTTGTGTGAAGGAAAGGGCTGCAGTAACCCAAAGCAAGAAGCATGGTGAAACAGAGCTGTGGTAGGTGCACATCTCTGATAGGCTAACAGCATCATGAGACAGAAAGTTTACCTGTAAATTTGTGACTACTATCTCAAGAGAACCAATCCAGAATGAGTACAGCATCTTGCTTTGGCTTTACGTTCTTTTAAAGTTTAAGTTGTTTGGCTTTTTGCTGTTTAAAAAAAAAACAACAGACAACAACAGCTAAAAAACAAACTAACAAAAACCAAAACAAAACTTGCAGGTTTCAAAGATGCTGATTCTCAACTAATATTCTCAGAACAATTTCTCCATTAATTTTCTAAAATTTGTCTTTCTGGAAATGTTTCTTTTGTCACTTTGGTTTAAATGCGACACAGACTAATGACCTTATTAATTTTTTGTCAGTTTCTCCTGTTTCAATATTTTAATTGTGATTTTATCTGAAAATGATAATCTCAAAGCCTATTTCAGTTATCATTTTAGAAAATCCTAAAGCAGCATGTAGAATTGCAGCTTTTATGGCCGATGTTTTAGCTCAGAAATTCTACTGGAGACCAAGCAGGTTTTTCTAAGGCTGATTCAAAACAAACAAACAAACAAACAAACAAACAAAAACCCATACCAAAACAAAAACAAACCAATGAAACAGAGGAATGGGAAAAAAGATATAAATACATAGCAAATGTGATATTTGCTGACCACCTCAGTCTTGAAGAATGCAACTTTCCTGTTGTGTTTTGGCAGTTATATCATCTGGCATGTTTTCCACTGCCTGCAGGGATAACAAATACCAACAAGTCCGTACCTGGAGGCCTGAACCTTGCTTTAACTATTTAATGTTGCACAATGATTAGACCATGTCTCCAGGCCCATTTACTCCATCAGATTAATACATCAGGCAAGAACACATACTATAGAAAGAAGTATATCCTGACAGATATAATCAAACAGCATTTAAATCAAGGGAGACGACCGTGACATTAATCTACCCTGGTATAACAGCCCATTTAAATGAGTAGGAGGAGGGAGGTGGTACAAGTGAGGATAGATGGTGTGTTTAAGTAGAGAAATGAAATCTGTAGAATGACTTCAGTGGAGATAGTTTTGATTGAAGTCAAGTAGTAAAACGAACAAGTGAGAGAGATAAATTTCTTTAAGCTGGAGACGCTTCAGGAAAAAGAATGCGTGCATATCGGGGATCTGTAACCTGCTCAGACCCATGCAGATCAATGGTCTTGATGCAGATAATATAAGCCAAATTGTTCCATGCTGTTAATTTTCTTGTGGAGGTCTAGAAGTTGTTTTCTTCCTTTTACAGAACAAAACACTTGGTGTGAGTTTGAGTTAGTAGATTAAGGCCAATCAGATCATAAATAAAAGGATTTTTTCAGCCCAGTATAAAATGGGAGTTGTGAAGCAGGAGAAATAAGGTAAGACAAGCTCATAGATGAGAGAAAATTACTGAAGGCATATGCTGAAGGTGGTACTGAAAACTAGTGGTGTCACTAATTAACTGGAGCAGTAATGCAAATGAATGCAATCGGGAAATCCAGATATGTGGCAGCATCAGTACCTGGCTTTGTGCAATCTCGTATATTTAGCTCATGAAAGGGAATTTCTGGGGTATCAAACAAAATCATGGCTTGCTCTTAGTGCTCTGAAGGCACTGCTGGAGGCTGAGGGAGCACATAGGCTATTTCTGAGACCAGCTTGGCATGGAATTGATGCAGAACACTCACTTGCAGGTCTATCTCCAGGCACAGTGCCTCAGTTTGGGTTTCTGCAATGTCTTGTTTAGATCTTCTTACTTTTGGTGTGAAAGTGGTTTTGTCTCACTGGATGACTTAAGTGGGAGAGTAACCTGTAAACGAGAGAGAACAAATTAAGTGTGCTTTTGTCCTTTCCCCATGGCTAATGCCCACCAGCTTCCCTGAAATTATGCTTGGTTTTTACATCTACATACAGCTATACTTACTCAAGAGCCTTGAAGAGGTGTCTGACCTCCTCTTGATTCCAGGCAAATCAGATTATTAAGAGAAAAACATGACATGAAATGTGAGTAGTCTTCAAAGTTGCATAGAAAGCTTGGAGAGCTCTGTTCTAGCAAAGTGCCATTATCAGCTACTACAGATTATGCAAAGGGAGGTTAGGATTGGAAGGGACTTGCTATGCTGTTCTGGAATGGCTAATTAGATGATTCACATTCCATGTAAAGGGATACAGAGGAAATCAAATGAAGGAGGTAAGGTATGCATGCATGTTGCATAAGTCTCTCCAGGAAGAACACTAAGACTAGACTGTACTTGCTAGACAGAAATACTAGGAAATAATGATAAATAATCATGAGATGACGTCCTTTTTATAAAAACTTTTCAAATTCAGAAATGCGCCATGAAGATATACCTCCATACATCTGTTACACCTCAAAAATAATTCCTTGGATCAGACAAAAATTAACGAAGGACAGGCGTTTTTACGAAAGCATTTTATAAACACAGATTTTTTAATTTTTTGTTTGTTTGAGTCTTTTATTTTTTTTTTTCTTTAAAGGGTGTTGTTAACCACCACTTCCTTTGACCCACAAAGAAGCTGGGGTATGCAGCTGGGAGTGCACAGAGCTAAGGGTAAAGCGTTAACGAGCAGCAGATGAAGCTCATGTATAGTCACTGTCATCCCGCCCCATTCAACAGGATTGTTTAAAGCTGGACTCATCTGGGCCTTTTCTTCCTATATTGCTCTTTTGTTTCTCTTTTCTCTATTTTAGGACAAGGGGTCTGTATTAAGAAAAAACCACATCTCACTGGGTCTACTCTCTTTATTAGGATTTTCTTTCTGTGAGGTTTTCACTTAGATTCACACTACACTTTTTCCTAATACAATGACTATTTTGTCGTGCTGAATAAGTTTTCCTACTCTTCATCTTCCATTTGGGAATCTGGGCTAAAACTCAGAACAAAAGATATGATAAAAGATAGGCATAGTGCTTTCATTAAGAGGACAGGGAGCTTTTGAACTACACTCCTGAAGTCAGCAAACAAAAACTAGGCAGCAAAGAAACCTGCCTGTTACAAATGTGCTGCAGAGATGAGACTAAGCCCAAATGAAATATTATGCTTTTTAGTCACTGGTCCTGCTTGAGAGTGATGAAAGGGATTTGATGACTTTCTCCTTAGTCAGAGCTTTCATTGCCCCTGAGGAAGGGATACATTGGTTATATAAATGACAATTAATTGAAGTACCCCAGAGCCTGGGAAACTCCAGAGCAGAGAAACACAAGCCTTTGTAGGTGGCATGCAGAAACTATCAATCAGGAAAAGTGTAACTTTTTTTTTCTTCTAAGCTGCAATTGTTCCTGCTAATATATTTATTTCTGAAATCCTACATCCACCCCCTGAGGCTCAAAAATAATGTGCAATATCATTACAAAACCAAACTCTCACATTTGAAATGCACAGAACATAATGAGGAAACCCTCATCAAACTAGAGCAACCACTCTTGCTATTTTGCCTGAAACTGTCTCTACATCCCAGATGAGAGCTCGTCCCCACGCACATCTTCTAAAGATGTAAGACCTACTTTAGAGAATGACATTTCCTAGTATGGAGGGCAGAGCTATGAGAAGCCCTCGGGATATTGGAGTGACTTCAGATTCCTCTCTCCACCGAGTTTATTCAGCTGTGCTCTATCTACAGTCTATACGATTAATTAATGTGTGATAGATTAGTAATTCCCTAATAGGAAATCAAGCTTTAGCCGCAGGCAGTAGCAGAAGTGCACGGGGTCTTACTCTGACATTACTTGTGCTGCTAAAACCTGAGAGCAAAGCTGCTGAGTCTAGCAGGCTGACAAAGTCAATCCAAGGAAGATGTGGCTGGCAGAGCAGCCAGCAAAGCCCCCCTTGCCCCGGTCTCTGAGGCAGTCAATGCAAGTGTACGGATGCTCACATGCAGATGCTTCGTTTATTCTCAATCCTTTTGTTTAATGGGATGAAAAAGAAGTGTCCAATTGGTAGAAAATCATAAGCTCCTGGTGGTTACCCCTGAAAGGTTTTCTGTCTGGGTTGTTAAATAAAACAAGTTATTCTGAGGATCAAATCAAAAGAGGGAGTTGTCTTTGTTGCATATAAATATTACTGTTTTGCCTAAGATCTTAGGAAAATGCAACCCTAATTGCAAATCCACTCACTATTAGTATTCAATAAGCATAAAAGAAGTGTGGATGAACAATTGTTTGAGACACATCTGCAAACACTATATTTAAACCAGTTGTTCCCAACAAAATAGATTTCTTTGTACCAAATCTGAAAATTGCAGTGAAGTGTGGTTTTTTCAGGTGAGAGTTTCCAGTAAAATACTGGGTTGTGGCCTGCAGCACAGGCAGCCTGTGATTTGGTTCTTTTACACCCAATCTTGGAGTTATGTCTCTAGCAGAGGGTAAAAACCTTGATTTCAGTGGTGTACCATCAGGCTTGTCTGTGAGTATATGGTTTTGTTTGATTCCCCTTTGTATTGGCATATGATCCTCAGAATTTATAGGAGCGCTATATCAGCGAAAGCCCCGTGCATTCCTATGTCATTTTTTCCTCTCTGTCTAGATCTCGCCTCGTTAATCTGTGTGTTGCAATGATTTCATCTGGTTGCAGTACATTACTGAAGTCAAAGTGACTTCAGCTGATATTTTGCTAACAGACCACCCAGCTATGCTCGCTATCATCTGCCATACTGAGAGCAAATGCTCTGGGAGATAGAGTGACGTAGCCAGTCCACCAGTCTGTGCTCACGGTATCTCATGTTGCTACATTTCATTTTGCTTGGATCATGCGTTCTTCTCTTCCATTTCCTTTTGTCAGGTTTTCCTCTTTATGATGTTCTGAAGTCAGCCGCAGACAATCTCTCGCCATCTGATGCCTGAACATGAAAGGGCTCTTTGCTGCACAGCGCGTATTTAAGGTTCCCTTTCCTTAACGCTCCTCAGGATTCTTTGGCAACCTGTGCAGTCTAAAAACAATTATGCCAACAAACCTGTTTTGAGAATAGCTGTAGAAATTTGCATTCTGTCCCAGTTTCTGTCACAGACTTCCTTTCTAAGGACGGAAAATTGCTCAGTTCTTATCTGTCTCAATTCTCCAGCTCTAAGGCGGGAATAATAACATTTCCTTTCCCCAGTGCTTTCTCTGTATATTTAGATTAGAAGCACAAAGGCACGATGACTGTTTGTGTTCTGGGATAGCTGCTAATGCACAGAACCGCTTGTCCTGGCTGTTATTAATACACATTAAAATAACGCTTTCAAACATAGAGGAAAGCTGCTTTAAAATTTGAACCACTATTGATTTTCAAGATTTCCCAAAGTCTAATCAGTAATAAATGAGGAGCGTTGTTCCTTGGCTGCGCTGTGTCACATTAGTGCTGGTGCTGTCACCGAGCGCGTCCTGCAGTGCCCAGCAGCTCTTGCAGGCTGCACCTGACACACTGCAATGCTGCTACTGCCCTTGGGCCTGAAAATGAGCGCGGCCTTTCTGCTATGACCACACATCTTTTAAACCTTTCCTTATGGCTAATTAGAAAGAAGGTTTCACTGTAACTTACAGTTATAGCTGCAGACTGGACCGCTAAGTAGTCTGCTATTCCTCGAGAGTATTTGCAAACTGCTCATGTTTCTCTTTTGCTGTTATATTTATGTATTTGGAGTGGCGAGAACAGCTGGTTGGGAGGCTGAATTTCCTCCTGCTAGGAAAAAAAAAAACCCAAACCCTACAAACCTATTGCTTTAAAAATATCTTCATCAGAGTGTTCTCTGAATAATCTTTCAATTTTTGCACTCATAAGAAGTATTTGGTCATTGGAAACTGAATATTTTCTGATTTAAACATAATATTTTTCTGGGAAAATCCTTTTTGCTAAAAGTGTAATTTTCCTTCAGAAAGACAACGTGACCATTTCTGTAATAGTGAATGTGTCTGTAATTGGTTTTGTCACACCTCCATAGTGGTGTTAGTGCAGACAGAGCTCTGGGCTGCTTAAATTGCTTTGCTGCCAAATACCATGCGTTGAGTGCAGGACTGTGGGAACATCCATTTCTCAGGGAGTTTTGAAATACCTTCTTGTCTCTGGCAATAAGTGAAGTGTTGGTAATTTGAAAAGTGGTCAGCAAGCCTCTTAGCCCAAGATTCATTCAGTTAGTTTCTGTATTAACGGGTGGAGTGTTTAGTTTCTGACGCAGTTCAGAGAAGTACTAAATTCTCTTCTGGTTTTGAAAGTGTGACTAGCAGCCACTTAATCTCCTTTATTCTTGTTAACCATCAGCAGTATATCTAATTTGCTGGGGTTTCCAAGATACTTGCTTTGTTTTTAACAAGCTTTGAGGTTTAGGTTAACTGATGTCTCTATAGAATATCTGACTACAACTGGCCGAGCTAAAATTTGTGGCTCACCTGTGTCTTTTCTCTTTGAATCATAAGCAATTCGCCATTTTTATGATTTTACCCCTACCCTGACCCTGGGGGAAAAAAAGCTCGTAGATCACCTTGCAGCCTGAGCCCTGTCCCTTGCACAAGACTTCTTATACTGTTAATTCTGATGTTAGGTTTGACAGTTGAGAGATAGTGGCTATAAAAGTCCATTTCCTACCAGTGGAGGGAAGAGTTAGGGCAGGATCGTAAAAGAATGCAAAGCAATTTCAAAAGCATTTCCTGCTCTTCTCACTGTGAGATGGCACGATTTCACCAATGTTCTGTGTCTGAAGAAGGGATCAGCTCCTATTTACCGAGATCCCTGCAGGGAAGGCAGGCGAGGGGCTGGCAGCTGTTTGGGCAGGTTGCTTATTGAGATACTGCTTCAGAAACACCGCACAACAACTTACAGTGGATGTGTGGTTACAAGCCAGCAACTCCTTGCAGAGAGTTATGCAGTCGTCCTGCATTGGGCTACATGCTAGCCATTCAGTTCTGGGTTTCAGCTGAAATACATTTGGCCCTACAGAATGCCCAGGAGAAATGTGAATATCATCTCAGTATCCAGATACACTGCAGTATTTTGTGCTAGGAATCTGTGGAATTGCTGTGGTCTCCGTTGTTGTGCTCTGAGCCCCTTACCTTTTTGTGGTTTCCAAATCGAGTATCAATACATCTTTATGTTATTCACAGACAGAGGCACAGCGGGGTTATAGAACTGTTCATCTGCATGTCATAAGCATCAATCCATTAAAAGAAAAAAAGTGTAAATGCATTCTTAGCTCATAGAGATTTTGAAAGAGGTGAAGAAGTTTGTAACCAGAATTGGCGTAGAGTGCTAAAGTACAGAAACTCTGTCATAGAGGACTCGAAGAATACTAATAACAATTTCTGCTCTCGTTTTATAAGAAAGTGGCGAAGCATTAGCATGAACACAAGTATGTTCCCACAAGTGATCTGCATGGGGAAGCTGTCGGATTTTTGACCTACTGAGATCTGACATTGCTTTGGATGTGCTCTGCCAAGTCTAAGCATACCGCTGGTTTCCCAATTCTGCAAGACAGTGGTTACTCCCTTCTGTGATAAACGTTTTATCATTTACAAATGTGGCTGCCACAGTTCAGCTCCCAGGTCAACACAGGTATACATCAAAGTCTTTCTGATTACGTTTAGATTTTTTAAAAACAAATTAGTTCTTTCACTGCCCCTCAAGCACACCAGTCTTTGAAGTTAAATGTCCTCTCAAGCACAATTAGAGAGCTAGCTTCAAGCGGAGAGCTGATTTGGCTCTTGATCATCAAAAAGCCTTTGAAATGCTTCATTTAGCCTTCTTTAAGGAATCTGGACATCTTCAAATTCTTTAAAGTATCTTAAGTATTTATTTGTTTTTGGTGTTTTGTTTTTCTTTCCAACAGAAGAAGTGGAGATGGAATGTATTTTTGGAAGCCGTTGGCTTTTAGTATTCAGTTAGGAAGACTGGAACATTGTGTCGGGGTTTGCTCCCACTTCTCTGGGTAGATACTGTCTCCACAAGTTGTTTTCTACAGAAAACTTGCTATGATCTGGATCTGTTTGTCTTAGCTTTCAGCAGGTAGCATATTGTTAGTGCAGCTGAGAGATACAAAAAGATAATCTTGCAAATGCTGTCAGAAAGGCTGGAGCCTGCTTTTTTCAGATTTCTCCAAACTGGAGCTTACCATGTGTTTATGGAAGAAAAATTCCCCGTCTTGTTTCACTGTTTTTGTTTGTATAAAACTGGATGGGATTATTATGGAAAAACATACGCTCTGACCTTCAAAATGGGAATTTCACATGAAAACATTTCCTTGTGAAAGTGCTTTCCAAAATACATATTACAGTTTCCTTTTGCATCCGCAGCCAACCCCTGCTCTGGTGGGTCTACATGACCATCACTGACTGTGACAGCTTTCTGCTCTGCTTCTTCCTCACTTTCTGTATCTTGTTTAACTCCAGGAGTTACTTCTCTGGGGAAGGGAATGTCACTTGATCTTCAAAGCAGTCTCCTCTGAGACTTGAAGGAGTTATTATAACTGAAAATAGTACTGTTGTGTGGATTTTCTCAGACCTGCAAGGGTTCGTTGCTTTTCCCAAAAAAAGGGAATGAAAAGCTTGATATTTTTCTCCCAGAGATATTCCACTTTGAACATGTATTTATCTGAATATTGATTCAAAAGCAGAGCATGAGATCTCCAAACCAAGCTATTCTGAACAACAAGGCTCCTGTGAACCGCTTGGAGCCAAACCCTTGGTGTTCTTCTCAGCCTTGTAGGAGAGGATGAGGAGAGCTGGGAACCTTGTTACATTCCTGTCGCTGCCTCTGGGTATAGTGGTGGTTTGCCTCAGCTGTCGGCTTATCTTAGTGGAACAAAGATACTACAGATATTGCTTTCTTTCTTTCTTTCTTTCTTTTTTTTTTTTTTTATTTAAAGCTGCTCATTTATTTAAGTCTTCTATCTCCCTGCTGATAACTGGGATAACAAAGCCTGCCGATGTTGTCTCTCTCAATATATATTTTAATACATCTGACCTGCTTGTCATATTCTTGGCAATGGAGCCTGTGTGCTTTAACAAGACTGCTTTGGAAAGGAGCTAATGACATATACAGGGGATTTGCCTGGATACCAGTGGACTTATACAGCTGCATGGCATGAGAGCTTTAGGAATGCAGAGAGCAGCTCTGTGCTCTATTGCTTTAAATGTACATCGCGGCGGGGCTGGACCTATTTAAAAATCCCCAGAGGTCTTGCTAGTTAACTTCCCTTTCATGTAATAGAAAAAAAGGTTGAATGAGTCATGTGAAGCCAGCCATGAGATTAATATAGACAAAGATGTCATATCCTCATGCATGCAGCTGTGAATGGCATATCTACTTTGCCATCTGCAGATTAAATGGACATAGTGTCTCAGTGGCTGCTGCAGGGCTTGGTATAACTCAGTTATCATCAGGCAGATTTCCTGTTGCCTAAGACCCAAACACAATAGTTGTTTAGCGTCAGTCTTTGGTTTCTGGAGTAGTTTCAAAACCCGCCAGCCACAGTATGTAGTTTTATAACAACACCACCGTTAACTAATTGCACACACTCACAGAATTATGAAACCCAGGAGGATAATTTGGTGCATCATTGAGTATATCTTTGTGAATTTTTCATAGGCAGTTTAGATTTTAGCTGATACTTAAAATGAGAATATTTTCCTGCAGATCTGTTTGCACTGATTTCTTTCCTCCTGGTAATTTGGGGCATTCTTTTCTGACAATTACAAAAACAGCATTCTGTTTAATTACAATATTTACAGAAACAGCTTTTTCCCATATTGCAAGTTTTAACTCCATGTGCTCCTGAGATGTTAATTAATATCTATATTTGCAAGGACACATCTGTCTTGACCTTTAGGTACCATTCGTTCCATTTGTAAATTGGACAGTTGAATGTGAGTGCTGGATTTATAAAAAGCACTTGAGGACATAAATTACTTTAAGCACGCAGTCTTGGTAGGGAAATATCATAACTCACATCTTTGTGATATTCTTGTTATGGAGGATATCACTGAGAAAGTTTATCTAGATTCTTCATCAGAACTTATTTGTAAGTTCACTTGAAAAGGCCAAAGCCAGGAGAAAATCTGTGCTCTTCAGTACTGAAATGTTTGATGCAGTCACGCAGTTCCCATTTACTTCTGTGAGTCACCCATGTGCACAGAGATGAGAAGTCTCCCTTGTTAGGGCTTTAAATGTTTCCATGGGAGTTTGCTTCTTTGAATATTTTATTTTCAGCTTTGTTATGGTAAGATGATTTTTCTGACATTTTGCTGATCACAAAGCAGCTGGCCCCATAAAAAATAAAGCACACACACAAAGAAACAAATGACTGAGTGTCTGGGGAAAAATGTGAGTTCTGTGTCGGAGCTGCAACAGATTGTCATCATTAAAAGAAAACATCAGCAAATGCTGGAATGATGGGCGTTGAAGAGTTGAAACCATTTCTCAGGTTGAAAGACAAAAGAAAGGTGGTACTTCTTTAATTAGGCCGTTGTTCATTTTGGTTGTATTATCTGGGTCTGATCATTTTTAAAAGTATAAAATAATAGTGTTGAATACAAAGGAGAAAATTACCTGAAGAAACACTATAAGGCATACTTGGTTTAATTGTAAACATCTCATCATAACTCTCCGTGCAAAGTCCTGCAGCTGGGGAGGAAAATCTCCAAGTAGCAGGACTGTCTGCGGCCACCCAGCTGAGAAGCAGCTGTGCAAGAAAGGACCTGGGGGTCCTGGTGGACAGCATACTGAATGTGAGTCAGCAGTTTGCCCTTGCTGCTAAGGCGAAACATCACCAGTAGGTCAGGAGAGGTGATCTTTCTGCTAAGAGAGGCTCTGGAGTCTCCTTTTTGGAGATCTAAAGCCACCAGGACATGTTCCTGGGCACCCTGCTCTGGGTGGCCCTGTTTGAGCACAGGTTGGACCTGATCAACCCAAAGATCCTTTCCAGCCTCAACCATTCTGTGGCTACAGCTCTAAATATAAAGCTGAACACATCTGCCAAGATTGGAGCACCACAAAATAAGAAAATGCAGATGCTTGTCTGTGTCAGAAGATCTCTGGCAGAGAAAAGCTGAAATGCAAACTGCAACCAGGAAAAAATACGCACATGCAGACACACACATACACACACACACATACACACACACAAAAGACCAAAAAGCATAAAATAAACAAAACAAACCCAAACACGCAAATAGCTGTTCTAGGAATAGCCAGTTTCAACTATGATCTCTCTTATATCTTTATAATATAATTACAGTGGCAGATGCTCTTGCACCTGGTTCTGCACGCCCGTAGCACCTCTTTGGCCAAGCCCTCCTAAGGACTTCTCTTCTAAGAGACCACGCAGGTGGATGATGGAGTGTTCTCTTGGAAGGAGATGAGAGCTAGACCTTTGGTCCTTGTTGTACCATTGGTGCAGGAGAGGGAGCTCCACCAGTGCCAAGGAACAAACATCTATCACTTTTCATGTCATAGAAATATCTGTAGCAAAAGAAGTGGTCCATGAAGGGCAAAAAAAAAAAAAAGCGAATGGCTTTTTTTTTAATACCCTTCTTTAAGGTTTTAATAAGTTCTTTGTCTTCTGAGTTTTCCATTTGTTTCTGTATCTATTTATTTTCATGATTTATTTGTTTCTGCTTATCTATATTGCATGAGTCATCATCCTGTTCAAGTCCCTTATTAAGGAAAGTAAATAATCTTCTTAAAGTAACTTATATGTGTCTCTGCTCCCTCCACTTATAGTTGTTTTCTGCCTCATTATTGGAAATTAGAGGCCAGAAAATGGGCTTGGCCCAGAATTTTCATGGGATTTTTTATTTTTTTGAGGTTTTCTCGTAAAAGCTGTTTAATCAAAAGCTGGAACTGAAGCCCAAATCACTTCTACATTTTCAAAAGGAATAGGTCAGCACTCGGGGTTTGTATGAAATGTTACATGTTCAGAAACAAAGAATTGTAACCTCCAGTTGAATAAAAATGTTCTTAGGCAGACAGCACCCTGGCTGCTGGCCCAGGCAGCTGTATTGTTTCTCCCCAGGCTGGGTTTCTGGGCAGTCAGAAGTGATGCAAAATATGGAATCCAAGACTTCCAGTGATGGAAATGAAAGTGCTGTGCACTGATGATTTACCTTGTTCTTTATCAACAGCTTTCCTGTAGTTGCTTTCATTACACATTCTTTTTTCCCATTCACCTTTCTTTATCTGCTCTTCTTCCCTTCTCTCTCATACTCACTTCCCTGACCCCTTCTCACCTTGTTTTTGTCACCATTCTGATGCCATTGCCCTTGCAGTGATGCATCCATGTGACCCAACACTGGAAACATTATGTAGGACACAACATGTCCTGCAGAAAGCCAAGATGGATTTCAAGGCAGGCTGAAAGCATCATTTATTCTGCACAGCCAGAGCTGTGGGTCCATACTGCAGAGCACACTTCCTCATTCATCATATGCTGTCTTATCTGGTGTCTCACAAATCTAATATAGATATTAATTGCAAATTGCTGAGATAAGCCTTTCAGGTCTTGGAGTGCTCTTGTGATCTTCCAGTTTGCCCCCTTTTCTAGCCAGTTCTCAGAGAGGAGTTTTAGTTTTTCTTTTACATTTTTGGTGACTACTTGGTGTTTGCCTTATCATTTGAAAGAAAGCAATGTGAAGAAGTGTGTGTCTGATGAAATATTTAGACTTTTAAGACTAGCAGCTCACAGAATACCATAAACCATAATTTATACCTGTTTATAGCACTTCTGCTGGAAATATCCTGCTAATCTACCTAATATATGTTAGAAAATGCAGACATGCTAAGATTTTTTATTATAACTATCAGTCTTCGCTACTATATTATGAAGTAACCAGGAATGGCCTTTCCTAGGATCTTGATGTCCTATTTATTAAAGATAATGTTTCATGCTGTGTGTTAGAGACCTGTGTAAAGCACTGGGCGACCTTTTCTGAAGAATCCTATCGGCTTTAGGCTCAAGATTTTGTCACTTCCCCATATGAGGCTGTATTAACTGGATCCTACTTAGGTCCTATATTGTGCATCACTGAAAGAAACCTCTCGTGGCTGATACCTTCACAGAAGCTGCTGGGTTGAGCACAACTGAATGGATGTAGTTACCTTGTGCTAGTGGATAAGTAGTATTCACCAGTCTGCTTTTCCCTCAGTCCTTATGTCCAAGGGAACACATCTCAGAGATGTGCCTCCTCTGTGGGGACTACATTTTCAAATCCCCTACGGTTAAATATTCAAGGTGTCTTAAATGTTGTGGCTTCATAACACTTTTTCTCCATGTTGGACCTGAAGTTGGGACATTTATACAAGAATAAGCTTTCCCATCTCCTCTTCCTCTCTGCTCCAAATGGCCTGTAAACCTAGAGACATGGTTTTGTAGTTATATTTAGCTGAGTTTTCTATCACTCTGACCTTGAACAAAGGATTTATAGGCCCAAAATTGATCAATGTATTTCCTAAATGCAACTCTCGGTTTGACAAAAAACATCTTCTCTGGAGGTGTTTCTTCCTACTTGTTATCTTTAGGTGGATGTGGTTTAGACCTGCCTCTTCCTGTAATGCTTTCACATATGTTGTTAAAATGCCATTAGCACGGCATTTTCACATTCAAACTCTACTTTCAGTAGACATGAATCTTCACAGGATAAAACCTTAAGAAGAGACCTAGCTTAATTTTTCCTGCTGAATACTACCCTGGTCCCCTCTATGTGACCTATTGTAGGAGGAACAAGAATTAAGTCTGTGCTAACAAGGTTTCCAACCTTGATTTCCGAGGAATTATTTTTACAGTGGCAAGCCACATTCTGTCCCTAAAAACTAATTTTTGCCATTGAATATTGTCATCACATGTAGCAAAATTTAATATTTGTTATTGTTTGTGGCAAGAAGGAATTCTATCGAAAGCTAAATCCCAAGATCTTCAGATGGTGGTGACTGCGTTTTATGTGCTACAATAGAAATGTAATTCAGGTCAGTATGCAGTGCACAGGAGTGAGTGACTGAAAAGACTGCTGCTGTACCAGAGTTCCTCTGTCACCTGAGGGAGAAACAAAAATATCTTAGAGACAGTAAAAACTCATTTCTTTGTCTGCAGGAATTTTGTGGAGTGTGATGCTCGTCACATCCAATCTTGGTAGACTGGCTTGGTGGTACAGAAAGCAAAGAACTGAACTGGCTCAGGGACCTGGAAGTAATTACTCTAGTCAGGCTTCTGGAGCATGTCTGCACAAACTCACATGGGTACCAGATGCGCTTAGGGTAAAGGCATTATGTTTTCTTCATTGGCTGAAGTCTGCAATATGTTTTTAAGTTAACTGCATGCTCTGCACTTGGCTTCGGCATGCAAGATCAAAAAATAAATCCTATTAATACTTTTATTTAAAGTAGATATTCAAATTGGAGCAAACTGAGAAGTCATAAGCACCCAGGTTTGCCCAGGATTACCCCTAGCATAAATTATATACACATAACAGAAGTACGAGAATATCAAGTGAGTTCATTTAAATTAATGTTATTAAAACAAATGGAAAATTGATTTGTGGTAATAGAGGGCTTGATTTACCCTAGCTTAACTCCGTTGACTTTGGTGGATTTGTTCCTGCTTCACTTTGGTATAAGTCAAGGGAATTCCAAGCCCAGGAAGTGTAAATGCTAAGACTAAAGGAAATGTTTATTATCTTATGTCTTATTGCATTCAAGGCAGCAGGAAATGTGTTTCTTCTGATTTATTCTACCATAATGCAGACAGTGGCCAGGAACAACAGAAATAACGATTAGCTGTTTATTGTAGTGAGTAGCCCTAGTAACTTAATATTGTGTTAATACATCATTATGGATTCAAATTGAGCTTATACTTAAGATATTCCTAAAGCAACAAGCAGAACTCAGGCTTTGATGGTTCACAGACTGAGTTGGTTTCAAACCCTTGGACTGCACAGGGTGTTAAGCTGTAAACTGCCCATGTACCCAGCTGCAGTCCTTCCTCCCACCTTTTTAAAGTGCCTTCTTACTGCTCCACGAGTGAAAAATTAATGGACCTTCCCTCATTTGCTTTTGTGACGAGAAGGAAGCACTTCCATTAATGACACTAAGAATAGGATTTACTGTAACTTGGGCTGAGATGGTATTTGTGGTTCCCACACATCCTGTAACAATATGCTTTCTAAACTTAAACGGATATTGCCACACCGACTGTTACAGAAAAGCAGAAGGAAGATGATGAAGCAGCTCCTAAAGGCTCATTTTTTTCTGAGGCAAATTTATTGGCCTTGTGTTCAACACCTCAGCAAGGTACAAAAAAAAAGCCCCAACATGAAAGCAAGACAGGTTGCGAGTGTGTTTTACCAGTGTGTCTGCCATGTGATTTCCTGCCGTTAATTACTGATGTGAGAGGTAAAGTAGAAAAACAGACTTTTAGAGCTGGCTTTTCACTCTTGCATGGTGGAAGTAGGGCACAAATACCAAGCTCAACCCCTCCTTTCCCCTTCCTCAGCCCACCTCTCCTCCACCTTTCCAGCAGTTCTTCCAGCAGCTCCTGCCCAGTCCTTTTGCACGCACACCCATCTGTATCCCTTGGGCAGCTCTCTTGCTGCTGATGAATCGCCAAGTTCAGTTCTGGCTGACGATCTGCTGCCTCTGCTTCTGACCTCTTGCCTGAGGCTGAATGTAGACCTGTCAATCACGGGGATATTTTTTGTGAAGTCAACTCTTTAAGCAATTAAGGATCTATATGTAGGCAGCCAGAGCATCTTGCACGGTGCTTGGGCCAGCTAAAACTTCTCTTCCTCGTTACCAGGCTCTGAGTAAGCCAGTCCTGTGTAGCATAGATAAATACCAACCATCTATCATCCCCCATATGCCTTAGGAGTGTAATTTCACGAGCTGCCTGTGTGGGAGAGAAGTGTGAGAAGATGCTGCGTCAGTGTGTGGGCTGCACAGGGGACAAAGAGGTTACTTAAAATTTATACTGGAAATAGAGAGTGAGTAATAATGTGCCCACCATGGACCTTTCTTCAGGAGAGACATGCAAATGAAAAATGAGTTGAATGATTGATGTAGCTACCAACTGAGGAGGAAGCTAGAGAAGGGAAGTGGAGGTGTGAGCCAGCCCTCAGACAGGACAGAGCAGCACACAGGCATGTGCTGCAGAGTGCAGTGAGGGTGCATGTGCGTGTGTGTATGGATGTGTGTTGATTTGGAGCTTGGAAAGAGAAAGTTCCTGTGTACCTGTGTGCTGTTGATCTTTTTGTCTTTCTTTTTATTATGGAGCTTTCCCATAATTAATGGAATTGCAAGGGGACTGCTGAGGTGATGTTCTGTGCCTGAGATCGGATTTCTAAGATGAATGCAGATCAGAATCGTATATCCACAGGGAAAAGGGATGGAGTTTGTGCCTTGGACAGGTGAATGTGAACCAGACCACCAGATCAGTCCCTTCAGATTGAAGGCATTGTAAATAGGGTTCATAACCAATTATTGGCACATTCCATTTGCTCTAGCAGAAAAGACTTAATTTGCATACGTGAAACAGACAATAAACTGCTGGGAGAGCACACAGACTATATTTAAGTCGATAGAATGATCTATCCTGATGTGGTATTTGTCAGTTGTGTTCCCTAAATCCTCCTGTGCAATTCTCAGGCATTCATGCGTCACGCTGAAGCAGGTTTTTAGCAATAAGGAGTCTTCATAGAGAGTCCCTCTTCATGAAAATAAGATGGAGGGAGCATTCTTTTATTTTTCTTGCTGCCATTTGTGTGAGTAGGATAAAATATTTTCTCTCCTCTCTATTCTTATGCATCTTCCCGCTTGAGATCATTATGACTGCAAAGCCAGTTTGGTGAAAAACATCTCTCTCCCATCCCTTTCCCTTATTTCCTAAGAAAATAGATACTTTGAGAGGCATGAAATATAATACCGAGTGCTGCCTTCCTAAAGAATGTCTAAAATTCCTGCGAGACAATGCATTGTTTCAAAACAAAGCTATTTCAGGCAATTCTATCCTTGTATGTACAAAGCTATTCATCGGAGAGACTTTCTTCCAGCACAAATATTCTTGCTCTGGGGCTTTATCTTTTAAAAGAAAAAAGAAAGTGTTTTAGAAGATCAGTTTCACATTGTTACAATTTAAAACAAACCAAACAAAAACAGATTCTGCAGAAGTTCAACCAACTGACATTCTCCCTGTCCGTGTCTTGCTAAAGCCAGCGCAATCCCTCTGGAACTTCTTTGACAAACTTTATTTATTTAACAGTCAGCCTCTGGTGTTTTTTTGTCAGATGTACCGTGAATGTTGTGTCACACTTCACTTTTAAAGGAAGAGTACAGTGGATTTGGTTTTGTGCATTCTATAGTCTTTTATGGACCTCAGCATGGTGGGAACTGCAAGTCAATGTGTCCCTGTTTTGGTGCTGCTGACTCAGAGAATTGGCACTGCAGCTGGCAGGGGAGAGAACCAGAAGCCTGGCCTGCTGCAAGACATTTTCTGACAGTGAAGATGTGACCGATAAATTTTCATGCACTTTGGTTCACAAAATCACAGAGCTGAAAAGTTATGAGCTCTGTAAAGGCACCGCTGTTTCCAAAGGAAATATTTTCTACAAGGTAGGTAGGTTTTGGCCAAGTAGAGAAGCTCAGCTGGTGCTTTATGTACTCTTCCCATGCATGAATTCACTGTGGGCTTGACCAAGAAAACTTGGCTAATGCTGTCACAGTAAAAGACAAAATGAGCTCAGAAGTATGGACAGAGTGATAATGCTCTCATTTCTTTCAATTATTTTGCAGAAAACATGGCCTCAGACCGTTAGTGTTGCTTCTGTTCTCAGCACCAGCCCTGCTCACTGAAATTAGAGCTCAAAACCTATCCTTCTAACCTTGTGTTTTGACTCCACTCCAAGGCATTGGTTTTGTTATTACAGCAGGAAACAGATATTCACAGAGCAAGGGCAGAACACTGCAAAGTAAATTGTAGGTGTCCAAGTAGATAAAGATCTGAAGGTGTCCCTTTTCATTTCAGTGCTGATGCTAATGGGGAGGAAGCTGGTTTTAGCACCCATTGGTAAATAGCCACTTCGCAGAAGCATATGCTTTTTTGCAGCAATAACAAAAACAGAACAACAACAAAGAAACCAAACCAGAAACATCCGTTCTTTAGAAATATCTGTTAAACAAAACCAAAAAGTGGAAAAAGAAAATTAGCAGCTGCTCTTGCACTAAACTTTAACATACGGATTCTGCTTTCAGAGAGCTATCATTGTAGCCAAATTAAAATATAGCTGAAATTTTTCTAAATAAAGCTGTCAATGAAGATAAAAAAGTTTTTATGTTGACAGTAAAGCAAATGATTTTTTCCACTCTGTTGAAGTTTTGTAATGGTGCAGTATATCTGGTTGACTTATGGCGTGCTAATGACAGATTAACAGCTGCAGGAGAGACGATTGCGCCGAGCCTCGCTCTCAGAGAGTAAAGTTGAGTGTGGGCAGGGGCTGGATTAGGAGGCAGAAATGGGTGGAGGGTTTGTGCACATTGGTAACACAGAGAGCAGATTCAGGATGGGAGAAGTAGGGCTTCCTGGTTTTGGGGAAGTCCTTTGTAAGAGGTCACATCTCAACACTGCAGGGACTGAGCTGGGGTATTTCTGTAGGAGAGGGACAGTTTGCGCCAGGAGAGGATGCTAAGTGGGTTAAAGGAGAATTATTCAGGATGGTGCAGAGGGCAGCTCTCTGTAGCGTGGTACATGGGAACAGGGCTGTAAAAATGCTTTGCGTGAGGCAGGATTTGGCTTCTCATTCCCCCATGCCGCAGTGTTTTAATGCGTTGCTAGTATGTTCAGACATCCCAGGAACCAGCCCCAAATAGTTATTTCCTTGGGTGTTTCCCTGAAAAATTCACATGGGAAGAAAAGGTCACACTAGAGAAATTTGTCCTATTTCACCACACAAAGCAGGGAGAGCAGTCAATGCTGTCCTGCCCCGCTGATCTCAGCATTGCCACACTTCCAGCTGGGGGCATGTGAAATGAGGGCAAGGCTTTGGGAAGTTGCTTTCTTGGCGCAAACAGCCGTTGGGTTAAAAATTCACCTCTGTAGATTACCCACTTAGAAGCTGCCCAGAGGTCAAGGACTGTTGCTGCTCTGCTGGGTCTGTCTCCCCTTAGTTCCTGAATTTCACCACTTTTAGCACAGAACGTGCATTTAGCTCTTCAGAACTACTGTAACTTGGAGATCTTTGAATGCCTCAAAACCCACTGGCTGCAGTAACCCGAATTCACTTGGAGATACCTTCACCATTTAATTAGACTGCTTATTTTGGCATGGAGAAAGAAGCGGGGGGGAGGGGGGAAGCAGAATGTTTAGAAAAGATCAGCTTTTGCCTGGAATGTGACATCTGAGTAATTTAAAGAGGTTTTAAGAACAATGCTTTATTTTAATTAGTTTCTGAACCATTTTCTTTGCCTATTCTCCCCCCTTCCCTCTTCCGCCCCATGTACTGTTTATTTTTGATGACATCTGCAATCCTAAAAAAAAAAGACAAAAAAAAAAAGCAGCAAATTAACTTGGTTCAAGGCACATCAGCACATCCCTTGGAAGATCACAGCAGTCAGCTGTAAAAAATGGGTTTATGCTGGAAGAAAATGAGGAGCTCAGAGGGCTGAAAATGTACTTACCTATTTATTAACTACATCTATCTCTATTATTTTTGTATGACACCAAAAAGTGTTCTTGGCAGATCACAGATGTGCACAAAGGATGTGAGATGGACTGCTATGGCACTATTTTACTAAGGCAACTCTGCATTTACTTCTGCCAAACCAGAACAAAGTACATCCTTTGAGAAACTTGTCTGTATCTGAACAGGCGCAGCCCAGAAGAACACCAGGGGAGGAAATGGGCTGTGTGGCTGTGATTGGCACTGCAATTAAGGAACACCACATTAGTCTCACAAAATCCTTCTTGCTCCTTGCAGTTCCCTGCCCTGTGGTGCTTTGTGTTTTGCCAAGTCCTTCTGGTGTCCTGTTCTTGCCAGGCAGTGGGTGAAGGATAATGTTTTGGAGCCAGACTGCCTGTATAGCCCACCTGTGAGGTTAAGGCATGTGAAAGCAGGCAGGGCAAAGGGGATGATTGTTGAATTACAGAATCATAGAATGGCTTGGGTTGGAAGGGACCTGGAAGATCACTGAGTTCCAACCTCTTGCCATGGGTAGGGCTGCCAACCACTCAATCAAGCACTGGATCATGTTGCCCAGGGCCCCATCCAACCTGGCCTTGAGCACCTCCAGGGATGAGGCATCACAAAGACCTTCTGCAGACATACGAGAAGGAAGAGATCTGGTAACCAAAAGCCCAAGGAAAGAGATCTGATAGACTGATTGCTCCTAACTACAGTTTCATTTAGCTACGGCTGTTTTTCAGGTGGGACTGGTTGATCCCTTTAGACCTAAGTTGCCCATACACAGAGCTGCTCTCCTTGGATGCAAGGGAGGGAAATGTGGCTCCCTTCTAGACCTGGGGGCTACAGAAGTTGGCAGAAAGATATACAGATCTTCTGCCTGTCATTGCCAATCCATTTTTCAACATCAATATTCCTGTGTATTTTCTGGAAATATAGGATTCTATGTAGTAAAAGAACATGAAATATCGTTGTAATTTTTAGATGATTTTGGATGAAAAATGAAAAATTGCCTTAACTGATATATCTTGCAAATTAATATGAGGCTCAGCTAATATTTCAGGTAAGAAAGAAAAGCACGAAGCAACCTGTCACAAAAAGACAGAATGTCTGATGTTTCATTTCAATATTTGTCAAACAATAAGTTTTGAATTTTTTTATTTGAAATGAACATTTTGGGTTGTGAAACGTATGTTTTTCCTCATTCTTTTTCCATCAAGCTGAAAGTGAATCATACAGTTTTCCATCCCCAAGCCATGTTTATTTTCAACCTTTTCTAAATGCCAGCAGGATAAAAAAGATTAAAAAAAAAAGAGAAAAGAAAGTTTTTAGTGCAATTGTGAGAGACGTGTTTTGTGAAGGGGCCGTGCTGTGACGAGGTGCTATACACTGACTCACTGCTTCTGATCTGAGTTCAATAAACTGAGCATGTAAGGCAGGTTGCAGAGGTAATTCTGTTACCGTGTCATTCTTGTCTTGCCAATCCTCTCCTAAGCATTATAAACTAATGTGTGACAGCTATAAAGTGGATTATAGGCCGGTCTGTCTGATGTGACTAAACTGCATCTATCGAACATATATCACTCAAAATCTCAAATTGGACTTGAACCTTGCTCTGTGAAGCTGCAGATAAGTAATTTGTCACGTTTTGCTAACACCTTTCTTCTGTTTGGTGTGTCCCTTGTGGTCCCATATTGCAATTCAGCATGCTCATTTTAGCTATGTTTTCAGGATGTAATATGAAAATTACTAGGCATTATGAAAAGGTCAGCTCTGTTAGACTGGCAGAGTAAGTAGGAGGAATGCAGTTGCTCTTAAGATATTCATCATTTGTCATTACGTCTTATTAATCATCCCAAGCAAATCTCGAACGACGGTTCATTAGAGAGCATTTATCCTGCAGCTGGCAGCAATAGGTGTATCTTCTCTATCTACTGGATCTTCTCTTCCTGACTTTTTCATCATGTTACTAATTGAGATTCTTATTGTGGTACTTTGATTAGTGCAAGTATAAAAGGCATACCAACATTTTACCTCTGCTAAAAGACCTTTGTTGGAGGCAGATTGTTATTCCCTGGCAGCCACATGGCCTTGGTGAGCAGAAGGACTGTGTGGGCAGGGATGAACCTACATGCACAGTTTCCCTGCTGAAACCAGATCCAGAGGCTTGACAAAATTTAGGAGATGCAAAGCATTTTCCATGTGACAGAAATACACAATGTCAAAAATTTTTGATATGCTTGGTGTAAAGGAAACATTAGACAGCATAATAATTCAACTCGGCACAGCCCAGTCCACTGTTAACAATGGAGATGCAGCTGTTGTTGGAATGTTCTCTGAAAGGTCTGTGCATGTCAAAATGGGCTCTGGAGCACACAGACTAGATGGGGTGTGTCCTTGAAAGGCTTTCAGTTATGTTCTTTGTTTCTGGATTTCAAAAGCAAGTCTGAAATTAACAATGCCGAGTATATCCAACTGAAATATTGAACTGCTCAGCTTGTTCCTGTAGAACTGAAGAGCAAATACACATTTCAGCCTTCATAACACCCCATCTGAAGGAAGAGACATATCTGTCACATCAGAAGGGCATTAGATCTGAAATGGGCCAGAGAAGGTGGAAGCACACTATAAAATAGTGTTCAGAGATTATCCTCTGACTTGTAGATTAGAAAAAATGCTTGGTGCCTTCTCAATATTTGTCTTCAGACCTCAGATGTGAAGGTTTAAGACTTTCTTTTTGTTCTATGTCTTTTGATGGGGTGAGTAGAGGGGAATAGAGGTGCAAGGCATTTTTCCTTTGCTGCCCCTGTAAGCAAGAGAAGTGCCAAGTCCTCTGTTGGTGGAAGCAGCAGCAGTGCTGTTGAATTTCAGAAGCTGCTATCAAGGGGTGGTCCAGGGAAAGCGAGGTCTGGAGCTGTTACATTATTTTTGCTGCAGCAGTTTCAGAGAAGGTGTGAACCCAGTTTGCAGTGGTGTTCTGACCTGACTCGTCAGAATGATGAAAATGAAGAAGATGCAGACTGCTTTTTTTTTTTTTTTCAAACCGTAGGACCAGACTCCTATCTTGTGTAAACAGACAGAGAGAGGTGTGTGAGATAGCAGGTGTTACACAATTCTACTCAGCACTGTTTGCATGGCTGTCCTCTAGCAGAGGAAGGCTTGTGATGAAATACCAGGAAAGAAAAAGAAATGGAACAGCTTGGCCTCTGACCAGCACCAGAACTGGCCTGTGGGGACAGAAGCTCCAGGCTCTGTTGAGTCTGTCCATTTCACCTGGAGGTTTGCTTTGAGGCAGTGGGATTTCTTGCATTAGGACTAAGAGACACCAAGGAATATGGGCATCTGTGGTTTTGTGTAAGTTCTTCCTTTAGATTATGTGCAAGAAATAGGAGAAACACATCTGATTGGTGCAAACTGAGGCAGCCTTGTAGTAGGCAGGAGAACTGTGCTGCGCTCAGCAGTGTCACAGCCTTCAGCTCAGCAGTGGAGCCAGCGCACGTCTTTCCCTTCTGTGTTTGTAGGCCTCCTGGCACAGAGGAGCATGCTTTCAGAAACCACAGCAGTACAAGTAAGAAATGGATAAAAGAGGATTTTGTTTCCTTCTCCAGGAGAGTTTGGTCTATTTTTAGTGGTCTATGTAAGATGAGCCACATAGATAAATTTTCAGCACTCTCTCTGCTTGCAGTACTCTGGTAGATTGGCAGTTAGCAAAAATAAATAAATAAATACATACATAAAGTTGTAATTTGGCCTTCTTTCTTCCATTCCCAGTATTTTTTTTACAGAGATTAAATCTATCACCACAGATTAGCAGGCAACAACCAAATGGTTTTATGATAGCCATTGGAGCTCAGCTGTTTAGGAGGTAGAAGGTTAGGTTTGCACTATTGCATTCATTTATGGATAACCCCTAAATAAATGTATAATTGTAGAGGGGGAATTTGTTTCATGGACATTTCAGGAGCAGCATGTTTCAAGTTGCTCAAGGATTTGATGTGTGACATATGTGAAAAATATGATGCCCTGTGATAATGCAGATGTTGGGACGAGGAGAGTGAAACTGGCTCTCTGGTTCTATGCTGGGAGCTGGGGGCATCCTGCTGGGCTGGGGGCAGCAGCTGGTGGGTTTTGTCAGTTCTTTCTGATCAGTTCTTTTGTCATCCTCCTCTAGAGGGTGACAAATGGCCATGAGGAAGATTGTCAACATGAGTTTGTCATGAGATACTCTGTCATAAGTCTTCACCATAAAATTGTAATGGCAACTTTGTCATAGGACTACCTGTTATCAGAGCTCTTCTGGCACTCCCTTGTAGACAGACTGTGGTAGCGAGGAAGCTGTGGAGCAGCATGAAGAAAGTGAACAGCAAGGAATCATTTGCTCTGTTGTGAGCATCAAATGAAGTACATGCGCTCTATGCAAAGAGCATAGAACCTTGTACAGGGTACTTTTGAGGCTGACACTTCATATATAGCCTTCAGAAAGTCCTCACATTGCGGGCTTTGGGAAGTGAGGAATGATCTGTTGAAGCAAATGAGCTTTCCCCATATTTTTGTTTTCTCCTGGGCTGCAGTTCTGAGCTGGAATGGCCTTTGGTCGGACATGGTATGATGATTATTGTGTTGGGATGCATTGTAATAGCACAAAACATAACATTCTGCAAAAATAAAGTGATTTTGTTTGGTATGATTGACACAGACTTGGAAATAACATAAGGACTTTGCAGCAGACTAACCATATGCAGTACAGTTTCTTGAGGCAGAAAAAGGAAGTGATGACTACTAGCAGGTATGGAAATGCATCATGAAACCAACTCTGTTCTTCGGTCATCGCCTACCTTTTAAATAAGCAGAGGACAAAACATAACTGCTTTTTATTTCCCCAGAATAAACACAAAAGCTGTAAGCAAGGTATCTTCCTATGCATGTCGCATTAAGAATTGTAGCCAAAGCTCCCACAGAAGAGGGTTTGTATCCACCAGGTCAGTGAACTCAGTAGCAGCAACAGGACAGGATGATTAAGGGTATGGAGGGGATGACATGATGCAGAGACTTGTGAGAGCAGGGGAAAGGACTTGCATTGGTGTATCAGACATGAATAACCTAAGAATCCACTCCCACCATAAAAATATTTAAAAGCGTATTTTAAAGATTAGTATATTAGATAACAAAAATTGAAAGAGAAGCTTTTCTATGTAAAAGTGAAGGTAAGATTTGGAGTTTGATGGCAGGAATTGTTAAGCAAAATGCTACTCAGACACATCCACTTTGTCAGCAACATCCACGCATCTCTTTCGCTTTTGTGAGGGACTGCAGAGATGGTTATGATACAATTATATATTATGGTGCTATTGTTGCATACAGAATGTGAGCAGGGAAAATGTTTGGAAGGAGGCACAGAAATGAAAAAAAAAATGAAAACCATCAGGACAGCCAAGCTGAATAATACCAGCTGGGGACCTGACTCATTTTGTAATGTCTATGGCACACCAGATGCGTGCACAAGTATTGTGCTTACTGCCCTGTGGGAGTAGCTGAAAGGAAGAAAAAAGACATTTCTAGAACAATACTGGCATAAGGCATGTATTTTAATACTAACCCCCCTGATGCGTTATGGTTTTAGATTAATTGTGTGGGCGTTTGGTGTTCGAAGGAGAAAGGAGAGATACTGCAATGAATCACCTCTTCTTCCCCTCCTGGCATTTGCACTGTGGGCAAGGCCAGCAGGACATCAAAGCCTTTTCTTGCTGAAACACAAAGACATGTATTGACCTTTTACTGTCTTTTAAGGTCACGTGGGACCATTTTGCTTCACTTAGTGTAACCCAGCCCAGCAAACATTGCCCTGGAGAGGCCTGTCCCACTTGTCTACCCCTTCCTGCTCATACTGGCTACAGCAGTGATCCCTTCTTCTCTCTGACTTGTCCTTCACCCATATTCCCATTGTTTCTGATGTTCTTTTTCTTCAGTCTTTTGGGGCTTCTGTCTTCTGCTTCTGCACTCTTAGCTCCAGTGGTGTGAGAGTTCAGCCTGTGTGGTTGTGTTTCCCTGCCAGGCAGTGGGCCGTAGGTGCATGGGGTTTTCCCCAGGTGGTGTCTCCTTGGAGGTGTGCTCTGCAGCAGAAAACTTGGCCGTGAGTAAATCAAGTGAAGGTTTCCATTAAGTCTAATAGGAATAAAGCCTTAGCTGGTGAGGCAAACGCGTAGATGATGTATTCTATTTCAACTCTACATGATTAATATGGGGAACCAAATGTCTGTATCAAATTCAGTGTCTGTTGCGGTTATGCCAAGTTTTAGGGCTCAGACAGCTGGCAACCACTACGGAATTTCTTTGGAAACGCAAACCATTTGCAAACAACCCTAATTCTTTTACTACCTTTTTCCTTTTCTTAGCTATTTTTACTCCTCCTTTTCATTCCTATTATGTTTGCAACGGATTTTTCACAGTCATTTTGAGACATATTGGTTTGTACTGCAGAGAAGACAAAGCCCTGTTTGGCTGAGCCAGCTGAGGAGCTCCCGCTGCACCTCGCTGCTGTGCTCTTCAAAGAGAAGCTCTGATGCAACATTCCTGTGACCAGAAAGCAAAACAAGTCCCATGGGAACGGCTTCATTTCCTTTGATGTTTGGTGGATTTGGCTGTTCAGCATCACTTGATTCACCAGCCTGGCAGAGAGCCGGGATGCCTGCAAAGCAGGTCATGGCTGTCGTAATTTCACTGTGGAACAAACCCATTTTCAGACGCTGTTTCGTAACAGCAGCCACGCATTCCCCTGTTCCACAGAAAGGCTGGGTAAGGGGTGAAACCCTGGCTCAGCACTTGCTGCTCCTGGGCCCCTTGTGTCTCCTGCACACTGCATAGCCAAGCCTGAGTCCTTGCTGAAACTGCAGCAGTGGAAAAACACCCACAGCTCTGTGCTGCTGCTGGAATAGCTTACTTTGATGTGCAGAGTGCCCAGATATTGTGCTTGTGGTATGCCCTAATGCATGTGCATACATACATATGTATATATGTTTGTGTGTAAATATATGTTATTTTAAGAACCTGAATGATAGTTCTGTGTGGAAAATCTCTGAGATTGTGTCAGGCCTTTATACCTTTAAAAAGCACTGGTATTTCCTAAATCTACATTGACTTTGTGTTTCCAGCTCTCCCAACAATATTGATTATGAGAACCGACCAAATGCTGAGTTATATGTTCGCTGAGCTTAGGTGGGACATGGTTATGCTTGCTTAATTCCCGGGTATTATTCCTTGCCACAGGGCTTGTGTAGGGATGAAGTAACCTAAATAGGCAGTGTTGCTTGTCAGAAGTGGGGATTTTAGGGTTCCCATGGATGTTGCATTAGTGGCAGTGTTCGGTGCTCAGCAGGGATGGCTGTGATGGTGACTGAGTCTGTAGGGAGATGCTGTATCCAGACTTCCAGGCATTGGTGGGGCAATGCTGGTCCCCCAGATCAATGCAAGTGTCCCTGCCACCCACTGCCCAAGCATAATTCTGTAATGACAGCTCTTGTTCCCACTTCCCCGTCATACATGGTTAATTGCACTGAGTTACAGGCCTGGGGATGTAATGATATAGGAACAAAACATAAGTGTGCCATACATGGAAAATAGCAGTAAAAAGGATTAATTATCTTTAGCACTAGGAGGTGTCAGCAGTGAATGAAATGAGAGCAGCTCGGATGCCTGCCTGCTCGTGTGGGAGGAAGGTGTGGAGGCTGTTTGTTTACAATTCTTCCCTTTCCAGAGAGTTGGTACAAACCGGTGCTCCCTGACCCTGTTCAAAAATCAATGAAAATCCTTCTTGGCTTTGATTTTTTTGCTGTTTCACTTAACCTTTAAACTTTATCTGTTGGGCAAGCCAGGAATCAGCAAACCAGAATGGTTTGGACATGAATGAAAGCCCAAACCTCAGTGTGACATTCACTGTGCTGAGGCTTGGGCTGGGATTGGTGCTGGAAGGTCTGCAGAAAACAACCACTGCTCACTGCCTGCTGAGGTGCTAGGTTGCTGCAGGATCCACTGATGACTTGCATGAGCATTTTTTCCTAAGTCACCTCTGGTTTTGCTATGTTCTTCTCAGGACAGGAAGGGCAGAAACAAGCTGTGATCTTGTTATTATTGTTGTTATTATTTTTCCATTTTGGCTGGAAGTGCTAGGGGTCTTGAAAGAGAAGCACATTTGGTCACCCTCTAGGCACCCCACAGGACCTCCCCTACAGAGACCATTTCTTTTTGGTCATGCTCCCTACTGTGTTACAAGTGCCTCTGCCTCCCAGAGCCACTTTGCTGCTCCTGCCTGTCTCCCACCAAAGCTGGTTTGTCTGTGATCTCTCTGTGTTTTTTTTTTTTTTTTGCCAGCAGCATCATTTAAATGCTTTCACAGGGCTCTCTGTGACCAGGAGGTTGAAGAAGCACCTAAATAAGCGCTATATATATAATCAGCTGCAGAGACTGTGACTCTACACGACAGCTTTAAGTGCCTAGAGCCAGCTGTGAGCCTGCTTTAAGTCCTTGGCAATTGGCTTGGCATTGCAATGCCCAATTTAAAGATTTTTTGTGTGAAAGGACTTAAGCAGGTTGTAAAAATCTGTGACTTCAGCCTTTGTTCTGAGATAGGTAATTCCCTCTGAATGAAGTTTTGGGGCTGAACTGCTGTTTCTGAAAGCTGGGGTTGATCTTAATGCCTCTGAGCACCCATGTTGCTGCAGTGTATGTGGAACAGAGGAAATCTCAGACTTCTTGTCCTCTGGGGTTCCCTGGATGGCAAATGCCAGAGGGGACATGATGGGGTCAGTGAGCATCAGACCGATTTTATTTATTTATTTATTTATTTACTTACTTACTTATTGTTAAGAAAAATACATTCTAAATATTTGTAGGTATTTAGACATTACGTCAGGATTCCTTCCTGCTGCTCAATGCACCAAGCACTTCATCTGAAGAGAATGGGCTCAGAGTGAGGATGAACAGAGAGGAAAGAAAGGAGGGAGATGGAATTAATCACAGAGCCATAGGAAAGAACAATGGCAGCAGTATGACAGAGCTCCCTGGGTACATCTGGTGCCCATAGCTACAAGTGAAAAGGTGCTCTGTTAGAAGAGGAATCTGTACCCTCTTTCTTAGTAATTTATCCACTTTTCACTTCTTTTTAAGCTGTAAGCTTTACTGTATACACTTTCAAGGGTGAGGACTGTGCTCACAGCTTCTGTACTGTGAAACTCCAAAATGTTGGTGTCAAGTTTAAAAATGTTTCTCTGGAAAGAAAAAAAAAAAAAAAAAGGTGTCAGCAACACCTATACCTGCAAAATTAGGTGTTTAACTGAAGAGCAACCTATGGTGGCTCAGGCTCAGGTATCTGAGTGCTACCAGCTTTAATAATTTGCTGAGGTTTTGTAACAGAGATGTGGGTTCAGTCATTTCTTTGCAGAGAACACAGTAAAAAAGGCTATTTTGGCTTGCACCACAATGCTGCATAATAACAGTGTTAAGCTGCGTGCCAGCTATTCAACGGGATGCTCCTTTCTTTGGATCACATATCTGTTATCTCTCCAGACAATGAATATCTGATACAAAATAAAAGTGATGGATGCCAAGTGAACCAGTGAGTGGGGAGAAGTTACTGTGGTTCATTGACTAACCAAATTACTTTAGGGGTACTTAAATGTATCTCTAGCTTTTTATTCTGCATGGACTATTATAGATGAATTCTGTGATGATTCAGCCTTGGAAAAATTAACCTGTTGTGTTCCTTGCGGGATGCTGGCGATGGCAGGGTTATGATGCTGTGGTGAGGGTCTGTAATGCAGCCTTCAGGACATGAAGGGGCTGAGTCTGGATACCAAAAGAAAATATTTCAACATTTATCGACAATTCATTTAATTTCAGAAGAGCAGTGTAGCTGTTGGTATTTACAAACTGTGCTGAAACTGAATGTAGATTAGAAATGATGGTCTGTGTAGCTTTAGGCAGCAAACCAAGCACTGCATTAATGCATTTGCTTGACTTTATCCTCCATTTCACTGCTGGGCTTTCTATTCCACCATGACAGAAACGGAGGTGGATTGATGAGTTTACGGCAGAAAAAAAGAAACACCTGTTAACTGGAGTGGGGAAAATCCCTCAGCAAGTTATCTGCAAAGAAGTAAACAGATTCCTGGATTGGCTTTGCTGGTGGTTGCACCCATCTCTTACTTTGTTCTGAGGGGATCGTAACAGATGAGTTTGTTTGCAGTGATGTTTGCATAAGATGGGAATTAGAGCTTGATGGCAAAGAATATGTGTAGAGAGATATTTTGGATTTAAAACATAAATAAATGCAATAAGAGTGGCCAAAATAACATGTTTCCGTCAATGTATCTTGTCCAAATTAATGAACAAAGCACGCTTTTCCAGTATCAGATACCACATTCCTTATGAACAGCTCCAATTGTCACGAAAAATATTCAGACAGATGGTTAAGTCACTTTGGAAAATGTGATGCTGCTTTTGGACAATACATACCCAGAAGAAATCCTATCCCACCCGACCAATCAGCTCAACTTTGAATTCAAGCTTACAGAGAATAGAAGCCCTCCAGTTACCAGGAAAATGCTGTAATTCACTAGTGTGTAAGAATACCTGAACAAAAACATATTTTAAAATAAATGCTTATATTGAGCTGCAAAGCATGCAGAGCAACACAGGGACACTTCTGTGGGTATTCCAGTGGGTGACTTGGATTTTGCTGCAGACAGGCAGTTGCCATGCAGAAATGCAGACTTGGTGCTCATTTGTCATCTTGGGTTGATTTATGGCTGACCATGAATACATCACGATGTTCTGCTAAATGCCATAAACTGGTTAAGTGAAAGTTGCTGTGTCTTTCTCTGCAGCTGTTGAGTTAAGATGACGGCAAAATAAAGTTGAACTTAAAGACATCTGGGAGGCTGGGGAACTGAAAACCATCAACATGGAGGATTATTTTTGCAGATAAGCGTATATAAGCTGACAAGTAAAGCCTTCAAACTGAATATGTGCTGCCAGTGATGTGCAGTCAAATATTTATTGAAATCCAGGAGTGGGAGAATTTATAAGAAAATAGGAATATTGGTTAGTGGGAAACTAAAGGGGTCAATCAGAGACTTCCCTGCCTGTGGTTGTAACCTTCCAACAGCCTCTACCATTAGCCCAAATTGTTATCTGCTAGGCTGTAAAGTGTTACACATCCCATTTAATTAACACATTAAAATTGATCTTGATGGTGTGAGAGCTCCTGGAGAAAATGAAATAAATTCATGACTGGTGTTAACAAAGACACTGTTGGCAAGCGAATAGAAATCAGCCCAGTTGCCTGAGAAATGTCCAGCTACCTCTTTGGTATGGACGTGGAGCTGGGTGAAGACATCAGCTCCATACACGTTGCAGCCACCCACAGCTCCTAGCTGCCCATGAGGACAGGCAGCAGCGATGCGGGCGTCCCCCAATGCCTGCCACTAGGTGACATCAAGAATCATGGAATCAGAGGTTAGAAAACACCACTAAGATCACCAAGTCCAACTGTTGACCCATAACCAGTGCACACTGAGCCATGTCCCTAAGTACCATATCTACACATATCTTGAACACCTCCAGGGATGGTGACTCCACCACCTCCCTGTGCTGCCTGTTCCAATGCACTGCTACTCTTTTGGAGAAGAAATTTTTCATAATATCCAACCTGAACCTCCCCTGGAGCAACTTAAACCCATCACTTCTCATCCTATCATTGTTACCTGGCAAAGAGGCTAACCCCCCTCTCACCACAACCTCCTTTCTGGGAGATGGAGAGAGCAACAAGGTCTCCCTGGAACCTCCTCATCTCCAAACTGAACAATCCCAGTTCCCTCAGCCACTTCCCATAAGACTTGTGTTCCTGGTCCTTCACAGCTTTCTTGCCCTCTTTTGGACATGCTCCAGGGCCTCCAAGTCTTTCTTGTAACGAGGGGCCCAAAACTGAACGCAGTATTTGAGATGTGGCTTCACCAGCGCCGAGTACAGGGGATTGATCACTTCCCTTAGGACTTAGTGTGCTAGGAGTAGGAGGACTTCTGTGTGCAATTACAGTTTGGTGATCAGTGTGTGACAAAAGCCTTTCAAAACTTGATTTTGAAACAGGAATAGAACAGATTTTCTGTGGGCTATCTAGTGGATCCATTGCTGGTGGCAAGTGGAGATGTATGACAAGAAGCATGTACGTAGAGTTGGGTTTCTTTAGGTAATTTTTTTAATTTCTTTCCAACCCTATTTCTGATATTGCTGTTATTCTTGCCAAAGATAACAAAAAAAACCCAAAACTCCAGATTATTTTTATATAAACTGTTAGTTTATATAACTTCTTTTGCAGGGAAATAATCATTTCTTAAGTATTTCTATGTGCAAAATATGTTCCATATGGGCACATACCAACTTCAGAGCAGGAAGTTCAGCACTGCCATACTGGGAGCGATCTTTCATGTAGGACCCGAAAGCTGCAGCGTGAGCCAGCAGCAAATTGCTCAGCCTCAACTTAGGCTCCTGCTTGCATTTCATAACAGACCCTATCGTGGTGTCATTCAGCAAGATTCCTGCCCTGCTGGCATTTCTCACGTGATGGAATTTGCTTGCCCCCTGGGTTGCTTGATCCATGCCACAACCCACAGTGCCAGGTCGGACTGCAGCCATTCATTGCCCAGAATGCAGCAGAGGGGTCAGCTCCTGGGTGCCAGCTGCTGGCTTGCAGATGGTGCATCACTGGGCTGCGAGGGGACTCCGCTCCACACTTAACATATCAGCCGAGTCACCCTCGCTTCTTGCATCACGTGCACACCTCGGCAGAAAATCCTTGCTGTAACCATGGGAACACAATTCTGCTTAAGCAGCGTTGGCTTGTCAGGATGCTGTTCGAAACGAGCAGCAGTGATTGGGGCAGGTGTGCAGGGGAGAGAGCGAGAGTGTTCAGCTCTGCTTTCCTCTGTCACCGCTTTAATCAAGCGCAAGAAAATTGCGTCAATGAAGGTCTGTAATTTCCCTTCACCTCTCCACCTTTTCCCAGGTGTTCTGTCACTGGATTTTGCTTCTGCATTAAACACAGCCCCACAAGTCTTGTTTTCAAAATCAGGTGTTATGATGGATACAGCAGTGTGATGCTTTTGCACCCTGGGAGCCCTGGCAAAGCCCTTAGAAGCCAAAGTCCTGGGGGCTTCAGCTTCCTTGGAGAGCTGGTGTCAGAAATATGGACATTACAGTGTATGTATTCCCACAGATTGGTGAATCTCTCTCGAAGCTCCAAATGAGAGCCAAGTGAATACGTGCTCCCATCCACCGTGCTCTCCAAATTCTGGCCATGGAACTGCTTTCAGGTTGCAGCTGCAGCCACTGCATGTCTGGTTGTATTGAAAGGGGACGAAAGGCTCCTTGTCACAGGGGACATTTTCTTGCAGGTTTTCCATAAGAAATCACTATCTGATGGAGCTCAGCTGCACATGGAATCATCTCAAGTTTCCACTCCTCTCCACATAATACCTCCCTCCCCTCCCTCCCCCACGACGGTAGGGTCCAAACTGCTCTAAGCATTCTGTCCCTAATTAAAGGGACCATTTAAGGCATGTTTAATTGCAACTGAACTAACATGCTCCAGTGTCTCCCTGAGGAGGGATTTCCCTAAGCCAGCTCTCCCTGCCCTGGTTGTAGTGGGAGCTGCAGGAGAAATGTTTTTTCCAAAATGTTAATTCAAGAAAATCCCTCCCCCTCATGCCTTTTGTTTCTTTTCTTTTGTATGAATCTATTTTTTTAAATTTCAGTCATCTACACGCATGACTTAAGGCTGAACCAAACCCACATGAGTTGGGATATCAGCTCTCGCAGACTTAGAGGAGCTCTGGGTCATCTCCCAGTGTGCCGGGCATTGGAGCTGAGCTGAGATGGTTCAGGCTATGCTCAGATGTGAGCATCCTGGGTATCAAATGCCACAGGATACTGGATCGATATCTTGCTGCTATCCCCTCTATTTCATCTTTTATCTGTTCTGTATTATTGTTTTCTGCAAATAGAGGAAAAAAAAAAAACATCTAAGGAAAGAGTATGCACCAGCTATTGCCTGCCCCCTCGGGAGAAACCATTTGGGAGCACTGTAATATATATGTAGGGAGAAATTGCTATAGCTATTAAGCAATGAACAGAGACAAAGCTGAACTTGCATCCTTGCTCAGCTGCTCAACATGGCAGTGTGATAACTGCAAAAATGTATTTCTCGCTGTGAAGAGATGGGAGGATTTAGGAAGTAGAATCCATTGTTTTTCACATGCTAGATTACTACATTTGCTTTTATGTTCTGTTAGGTTGCTGTGGGTGGGGGAAGTAGCTTGTTTCCACCAGGGGATGTGCAAGTCAGGCACGGATCTGGAGGCAATTTGTGTAAGAAGTACACAGCCACCTCCAAAATTCACCTCACTACTACCACGTCACAGGGCAGGGCCAAAGAACAGATCTATTAAACCACTCTGCTAATTCCCCTGCTAAAACTGAGTCTGGGCAGCATTCCCAGGCACTAAACCTCACTAACAAATCTATGGGCTGCACGTTTGCTGAGGCAGAATGGAAATTCTCCCTAGCTTTTCACTTACCCAGCCTTGCCTTCCATAAATAACATTTATGAAGAAAGCCTGATCATGCTTACTAGAGGGAACATTGTTTTGCTTTCACAGCTACACCCAGCATGGGACGGGTACCAAAACCTCAGAGCCGCAGACTTCTCATCCTTCATGGGAGGGCTGGTGTGCGTTCTGCTGGGGCTTCCCACCCATTCTGCAGCCCACATGGGCACTGTGGAGCATGGATGTGTGGGTGCTCACTGCTCTTTGTGGATATGTGCTGTGGGGCATGGAGCACTGCATGCCTGCTGGGGCTGAGTCCAGGCGGGGTGTCTGGAAGGCAGTTAGGAACTGAGAAAGGCCTGGAGAAGGGCTCTTTTGAGACCCTGGGTTTTGGGGCACTGACCTCAGAGGAGCTGGGAATGTTCAGGTGGTGTGTGCTTCAGCTCTGTAAGGAAACAAAGGGAAGGAAATGTGATGGATGATGATGATAATTCTTTCTTTGCTTCGACCTAAGGATCTCAAGGAGAGTACACTGAGAGCAGCCTCAGCCTGTTATTTTTGCCTTTTGTTTTTTTAACTGTCATTGACAACAGCAGAAAGCGCAGTTCAGCTCCTTTCCCCTCCTCCACCACAGCAGCCTCTGTTCTCACGAGCCCTTTGGTAGCAACAAAAACATTAGCAAATTGAGCTAAGTGCAAAAGGAAGCTTCCAAGATGTGGTTGTTTAGCAACCTCTTTGCTAACAACAACAGTGTCCTCAGAGTGTAACAAGCTGGACACCTTCAGTGGGTATGTTTGCACTTCTGGGGACAAATTGCACACCAACACCCTTCTGGAAAGGGGAGAGGAGACAGAAAAGCGAGTGCAAGATTTCACCTGCCATGCTGGCTGTAGCTCTCTCCTTTCCTCCCTTCCCACCCACAGGACAAGAGGGAAGAACCAGGGAGTGGTCTGGTTTGCTTTCAAAGTGGTTGTCACCCTTCAGGACAGTGCTTTCCTCCATTTGTGACTGAGCCTAAGACTGACAACCCTAGGTTTTCTACTGAAGAGCAGGCATGGCTGCAAAGTGCTGGCTTTTGCAAATGAAAAAGTCATGGCATGTTCCAACACTGAAGGCAGTGGGAGGAATGGCTGTGGAGCTTGCCCCTGCTTCAGCTGCAGAAGAACATGTGCAGTGCAAATTATGCAGCCTGAATCTTAATGATGTCTTGTTTGCATCGCTTGGCAGTTCTAGCTGAACCTCTGGGCTTTGGGTTTTCATCTTGCTTGTGGGGCTGGAATAAAGTTTTCCTGATTTATCCCAGTGGTCACCCAGTGGGCTGTGTACGTTAGCCATCCCATGCAAAACTGGCCAGAGGGAGGCAGATGGTGACCTGCTGTCTGCAGCAAGGTGACACTCCAAATGACATGCCATGAAGGAATTGGGGCTGGCTCACTCATACTTTCCAAGAAGGAGCTTTTTCCCTCTTTAAGGAGTCACACTGATGCTTGTGAAAAGTGCTGTGCTCTTGTGAAGTTCGCTGCTGTGGCAAGGGATTGCCCCTGCAGTCACAAATCCTGCCAGAAAAGCAGCAGAGCTGGATAGCTGAAAGAAAGACTGTAAAGCAAAAAGGCAGCTAGCATCCTTTTCCTCTGACAATAATCTGCTGTGTTTTTAACCCCTGTCTTGTTATCCACCTCCAATGTTAAATTTTTCACAGGGACTCTGATCTATCATGGCTTGTATGATTGGTGATCTCCTGGTCTCAGTTGGAAGCCCCTTGCTCAGCTCCCAGCCGTGCCCACCCCTGGGCTGGAGGCAGGCAGGGCCAGGGCTCTAGCCAGCCCTTTTCTGAGCCCATCTCTGCTGCGCTGCACAGAGCAATTGGGTGCAAAGCACTTCATGTCAAGATGATGATGAATCTTCTGTCTGACATCACGGAGACATAGGCTGATTTTTTTCCCCTTCTCTGGTTTTTAACAGAGTAGGAGTTTGCCTTGTGAAAATAAAACCAGTGTGTTGTTTCAAAGTAGATTCAGAAGATTTGAAGAGTTGGTTCACATCCTTTTCTCTGGCTTGTTGGGTGATTTTGGCCAAGTTTATTGACCTTCTGTGTATTCATACTTAGAAAACAGACACAGAAGTATTGTGCTTAGTTAAGAGGGTAATTTTTTAGTTTAGTTTAGCAATACAATAGAGGAAAGAGCTATGGAAGGGCAGGCAAGTGACAAGCAGAGCAAAGTGAAAAATAGAAGCCTTTGTAATCATACATAACAATTACTTGGAGTCACAAGATGGCAGGATTCTAGACCAAATTTCCTTTTGTCCTGCAAATGAGAAAATAGCATCTTCTACAAATGTCTGTCCAGTGAGCTGTGGATCTTCTTAAGTGCCAGGGGCATAGTGTGTTACCATAAAGAATCTGGGTGCAGAAGTCTGGGAGCTATGATGAATAATCTGCAAAGCTTTGTCCCTAGGCATGGCAGTAGTGGGGAGTGCCACTGGAACCAGCCTGCGTGCTGAGCTGTCATTCATCAGGCTTTGCTCCAAGGTGTGCAGTGTTCTTCTGGAAGAGATGCTGCAGCCCATGTGGGGCCCCATGCTCGGAAGTGCTGTGGCTGCAGGATGAGGCTGCCAGCTAATTGCTGTGGTCTGTGATTCCTCCCTTAGGTGTAAACCTGGAATGTGTCAGCTGTTGACCTCCAGAGCCATTTTACCAGGGGGCAATAAACCAATATGCATTTTCCAATGAATGACGCAGGCAGCACTATTTCATTTTTCATTGTCTGCGTGATGTAACAGCGCTCAGGTCATTGTGGCGTTTCCTAAGAGGTAGGAAGAAATGGATAGGACTTCTGTGGGATGTCTCTGCTGTCAGCCTTCCTTTCTAATAGAGGACATCAAAAGAAATAACAGAGAGCTGACAGGAGGGGCTGAATGTGTAGCACCAGGATAAATAAGGCTCACAGTCTCTTGGATTTAGAGGACATCCCTTCATTTTTGCTCAGTAAAGTCCACTCTCTCATTTTTTCTGTTTTCATGACAGATCTGACAAAGACAATTTTCTCTTGTAATGCTGAGTGCTGCAAGATGCTCGGTTCTGTAAGAGAATGCAGTTTTGATCAAACCAAGCCAATTACCCCATCAAAGTAGATAGTTTACCATTCAGAGTTTGTCCATCTTACAAGACACTGCTAAAATCTTTTTTTGTTTGTTTTATGTACTTAGGTATTTTTTAGATCTACATCATTATTTGCTTAGACTTCTCTGCTAGAGAGCAAATGACACACTGCCATGGAGGTAACGTGCCTTTAGCTAAATAAAGACTTAATTGTGGCACAAGTCATTCAGCACACATGATAGCAGATGAGTACATTCAGTCTGAAAGATCGATGATGTTGACAGCTTTTGAAAATTGTAAAATGGGACTGTTATTACAGCAGGGTGCTGGGGGAGGAGCGGCATGGTCCAAAGTAGGTCTTGTTGGCAAGACAAATATATTCTTTGGGGCTCTGAGTATGGTTTGGTTTCTCCTTAATTCCTGGTGATGGGATGGAGCCAGGTGAAACTACTTCCTCTGTGCCCAGGGCTGTCGGTGGCAGCACCTGGCAGCAGCACTTCCAGCCCAGCGTAGGAAGGCACTGCAGTAAAAATAATCTCAGCTGCTATGCAGGTCGTTGTAAAAGGGTAGCTGGTTTTTTAGAGCCTGCTGGAAAGTGTTCATCAATGGGCTTTTTTTAAAAGTCTTGTATTTCCTGAAAGGAAATTACTCCTCGTTCTGAGAAGCTTGAGTTCACAGTCACTCAATCAGTCTCCTAATGTGTGGTTCTTTCAAAGGTGCTTGGCTCCAGCTTTTCAGCTCTTCTCAGTGGCATCACCCTCTTTTCTCCCTGCACTTTGGTGTTTTTCTCCAGCCTTCTTCCATTCTTCTACCACTGGTGGCCTCCATAAGCTGCTTCTGCAACCCTTTCCAGGGCTCGTAAATGAACTCTCTCGTCCTTTTATACCCTGGATCTGTTGTTGATACCTTCAAGATGTGCCCCTCTACCTCCCCCACAAGAACCCACCACGGTCTCCCTTTCCAGTTTCTCCCATTCAAGCTGCAGAATGCCAGGCGGTATGTTACATGTGAGCTGACAGGAGCTGGTGTGGGACTGACGTTTTTCGAAATGCCCATCTCAAAACATTTTGCCAGATGATGTGGTCTTTTCCTTCATTGTAGTTTTACTTAATTAGTTTTTGACTTGCTGCTGTAAAAATTGAGAAGTAAGGATTTACTAATCTCCAAATTGATTTCCACACATGCTGTAGAGAGCACGGTGGAAATTACACTGGAAATTGAACATCATACAGAGTGATAAATAGTAATTTGGAGGTATATTAACCTGCTTCCTTTAGGTAAAGAAATGTCTCATACAATAACTGTCCTCATTCAGGAGCTGACTACTCTTTTTGATGAGGCATTTATCTTATGGCTTGATTATCTCCCCATGAAAACACTTCACCTCTGCCCTTTCCAGATGCTGTACAGAATGTGCTTCCATGCGGACTGGCAGCTTGCAGTGGCACAAGGGCAACTGGGAATACGAAGTGTTTTGCCTACTCTAAATCACCAAGATGGTGACAACTTGTTGAAAAGCCCCATGATGAAACCTAGTTCCTTTTCTTTCACTGAAAGATGCCTTATCTCGCAAAGAAAAATGGGACAACATAGCAAGGTCATGTGGTAGCAAAGACAGTTGTGTGCCGAGGCGAGAGCCAGCACTGCTCCCCGTGTTGACCTGCCCCATGTCATGGGGATATTTGGATACAGAGCAAAAGAGGGCTGAAACAAAGCCAAGTGCTGCTAACTCATGGAGTTAGACCTCCTCCAGTGCTCCCTTTGCTTAACCTGAGCCAGGACAAGGCTTATTTCTTTATGTTCTTCTATTTCCTTATATTTGTATATTCCTATTTCCCAGAACAGCCTAGGGCTCAGTACACCATCCTCTCCTCACCAGCCTCCTGCTGCAGTGCTGGATGAGACTGCAGCTCCTATGGGACTGAATTCAGAGGGAGAGGAGAGTTGTGTTTATACAAAGCTTCCTCTGTAAGGAGTGAGGTAGGGCAGTGGTGAACTGTTTGGCCTCATTAAAAAGAGCCCTGACAAAGCCACAGGAATGACAGAGACAGCTGCATTCCTTCTGAATTTCTCCTCTTGAGTTTTTGCTGTGAAATGAGTTTCTCTGTTGGGTCTCACACCCTGCTCCTCTCCTCTGTGCGGCCCCAGCAGCACCGGGGCACCTTCTGCACCACTGTGCCTCTGGAGCACCTTAGGAGAGGGAGTGCTCAGTAGTGCCTTGTGTGGGAACAATTTTAGGAGTTGTCTATGCTTATTTACGCAGCAATAGCTAATTCTAGAAGATACACCATGTGTCAGAAGCGTCACGCTCCTTGTTTCTTGCAGCTGTTTATCCCACTGCTTTGGACAGAAGTAGTGTTGCAGAGGCAGCCTATGAGGAGAGCCCTGCTGAGCTAAACAGTGGCAGTGTGGGACACACCTCGTGCCTGAGAGCTGTCAGTGTCTGTAAGGGTGTCCTCAGGTTAGGCTATTGAGTCCCCTTTGCTCCCAGCCTGTCCCTGAGCTCACCAGACTCGGGCAGGCTCTCAGCAGGCAGCTGCCAGCACCCCCCTTGCACTTTCTTGCACAGTGTCTCAGAATCACTGGAGCTCCTTCCACATCAGCAAACTTCAAACAAATCCAGCTGTGGGAAAAGCATCAAGCTTTCTGGTGGGTCTTGCCCCGATCCAGTACACGGGATTTCCCACCTCCATTTTGCAAAACTGAAGTGTCCTTTTCCCCAGTACATGATAGGCATCCAGCACCATCAGTGAGATTATTTTCTTGTCAGCATTTGGCTTTCTATCTTGCAGCACCACTGAGGTGAGCAGAAATTGTAATCACCTTCTCCCCCTTCCTTCTAATTAGTGGTCCCTCTCTTGTGCATCCTAAAATTGGCCCCACGTGACTCTGCATGTCTACAGGGCATTAATTCCCAATTGGCGCAGAGTGATTCTGCAGCTCAGCATGCAGCCACTGGGTGTGTCTGTAGCTAAAAGGAGGGGACCCATGTGGGGTCAGAGGGGAACGGCTGAGACAACTAATTGCTTGGGCATTTGAACAATTAACACCAGTTAATGGAATCACAAGGTGGATCATTTGTAAGTATCACCAAAAGTTGATTTAACTGAAAATAATTTAGGAGTTTTGGAGGTCTGACTTGAAATAAGCTCCTGTTGCCCATCCAAGTGCATGCAGCTGTGAGGCACCCAGGTGGGAAATCGGATTTCTTATAATCATCCCCTCCCTGTACCTGGTATCTGAGCACTCTTTGTTGGGGATCTCATCACTTTGGGGGCAGATGTGAAGTCAATGTCCTGACCATGTGCGGTCACTGGGGATCCCACAGCGTTCCTAGCAGTGGTGCTCTGGCCAGCTTCCAAACTGGGTAATTACACTGTGCTTCCCCAGATTCCCCCTGTAGTTTCCACTGGATACAATTTTCTTTTTCACATCCTGCCTGAGTCTGTACTGTGGCCCTGTAACTAATTAATTTAAGAGCTCTGAAAGTATAAAATGCTATGTAAGTGCTGCAAGTACTATTATTACCAGTGTCCCAGTGTGATGCTGTGCAGCTGGTGTGGGCCAGCCCCAGAGGTGGGGATGCTGCAGAAGAGCTCTGAGGCTCCTTGCAAGGACACTGTAGACTTGTACCAAAGTAATATCCCTGGAAGAAGGAATAAGAAGTAGATTGCATTTATTAAACTTTAAAAAGTTTAATGCCAGTATAATCTTCTTCTCTTAATCTCCTTGAATGAAACAGTTTAACTAATACATTCTTGTGATGTTGATTTACTCTCATTTATATTATAGTTAGCCACACAGAGATTAGCACCTCCTTATGCTAAGAGCTGTATAAACTGTAGTAAGGATTGGATCTCATAATACAAATAAATCAGACAGACAAGGAGATGAAAGTAGAATTGAGCACTGGAACCTAGAAGCCAAGGCTGCACAAGACCGGACTTTAAATTCTGCTCTATAACCCAGTCTTTATTTCCACCTATTGTGGCTACCTCATCTCTGGAGGTGATTAAGTCCAGGTAGGATGGGGCCCTGAGCTGGTGGGTGGCAACCTTGTCTGTGCTAAAGATTGGAATTAGATGGTCTTTAAGGTCCATTCCAACCTGTGCCATCCTATGATAATCTAGGGTACCCTGCAAGATACCCACACGCAGCATTTGGTGCTCAGGGCTTCTCAAGGAAAAGGAGTTGTCTCTTCATGGAATTCATGCTCCCTGGAAGCCGCTCCTGGAGAGGAAAGGGACAGTTGCCAACACACAGAACTCTTTGAGTCTCATCACAGCAGTGCTGGGCAAACTGAGGGCTCTCCATCCCTTGGGATAAGGAGAAAAGTGGTTATTTAAGATTATTTGGAAGCAATGCTAAGGTGAGCTCTTGTATGTACGTGAGCACAAAACAACTATCCTGTGACAGAGCAGGCCATTGGAGCAATGGATGGCTTCATTTTAAACAGTAAACTTTTAAGCTTAAGGAGCTCAGAAATGAAATGATGTTTTTAAAACTAAGACAAAGCACAGGCTGTGTCACTTCAGCTCGCAGGAGAGCAGTCCTTACAGTGGCAGCTCTTCCGCCCTGCCTGCTGCTAGCTCTGCTGACAGGCTGTAATGGGAGATCCATCAAACCTGGCTGCTCACGGTGAGGCTCTCTGGGAACCAAGAGGAGAGAGATGCTCTTTCATCTCTGCCCACACAGCTTTTGCAGTAACACTACTCCAGCATCTGTAGTGGAACTGATCTCAGTTTGTGCTGATGAAAGCTTGAGAAAAATCAGACTGACTTGTCTTTTTTGCTGGTTTATGACCTAGTCCTCCAGCCCTGAGGCACCCTTACATGGAAGGCAGGATACACATCAGAACCTTCATGCTGCAGTAATTGTCTGTGGCTGAGGCTCTGGCAGCCCCTCCATCCCTGAAGCCTGTGCTTTGGATTCTGTATGGCTTTCTTTTGGATCCTCTGTCTGTATGGGCAGACAAGAGGTTTAGTTCTGCACATGGGAGAGTGTGCTTGAAATGATCAAAGAGGGAAAGTATTGATTTCAGCTGAGCTGTCTGTAGCCCTGAATTTGGAAAGCCTCGGAAAGGAGATGGTTAGCTGTGTCCAGGGGAGTCCCTCGCACCATTCTGACTTGAGGAAAAGAAGATGAGAAATTTAATTCCCAGGGAGGGATTTGGACAGTCTGAGTAGCCCAAAGATGTTACACATAATGCAGAGGAAGTTTGGGTCTGAGTGCTATTTATTTTAAACTCAGAGACGCACAGAGACAGTAGTTTAGTCTTCTCTTGAAGCAAAAGCCCAAACCCAAAGGCGCCCAAGCTCTTACTCACTTTTTTTTCTCACTTTTCTTTGTGTTCCTGTGCGACCTTGCTGTTGTGAAGCCCAAGTTAAGATTATGAATTCTGGTGGGTGCAGAACATGAGAGCTGTGCCAATCAAAAGCAGAACATGGATAGTAGAAGCATCCTGAAACAGCTGTGCCCAGGTCTACATTATATACAGCCCAGAGCATCTCACTTCAGCCTGAGATTTGCTAGCAGCTCTGATGCTGAGCCAGGAACAGGGGAGATAGAACTGTGTGTGGTAGAGCAGGGTCTTGCTCATGGCATGGCATTGATGCAAACCAGTCTTTGGCATCAATTCAAGCGAAATGCTGGATTGGAATTAGGACAGGGGATGGGAACTTTTCTGTGTGCCAAGGTGAGCTGGTGACACTCCGCAGCTGGATTCACATGCCTGTCTCAGAACTGGTGCCTTCCATGATCAGCCTTAGGGACTGGGATCCTTCATGCTCTCTGCCAAACTGCATAAGCCAGCAGAAAACCAGCAAACCTCTCCCCAGCCCAACTACCTGCTCGTGCACTTATTTGTTTTCCTCATTCAATGACCGAGTGAATTGTTCTGTAATCTTGGTAATTATTATATTTCATGGTTCAGTACAGGGGAACGTGCTCACTTCAGGGGGTGCTGTTATTTTAAAGGGACAGAACTCGAGCCCGAGGACGCTGCAGGGGTGCAGTGTGCCATCTGTTTAGCTGCTTTGTTTATGGTAAGCTTTATGAAACCCATTTTGCTCAGGAGGATGAACTGGATGTGAATGGTTGACAATGACATTTAGAAGAGACAGTCTGGCAAATAAGAAAGCATGAGAGTCTCCTGTGGACTGCTAACTACTGAATAAAATATGAATAGCGCTGTGTTATTACTAAAGTGAGCTATTTTTAATGATTCCACTTATAACCTGCCAACCCTCTGACGTAACAACAGCAGCACTCAAAAGACATGAATAATAAAGAAGGCCGTTTAAAAGTTGCCCTATATATTAACATATATTCTGACATGGGTCTCAGGTGTCTCTAATGAAGAAAAAACGTTTGCACAAAGAGCTAACAGGAAAATCATGGATTTCTCTTTCCCACCTGAAAGTTATTGATTTAATTTAGTGTAATGAAGCAGAAAAAAATCTCAACATGTTTGATTAAAATTTTCTGTGTTGTTTTTGGACAGAAGCAGGGAGCTTTACTCTTACTAGGTGAGGAAATTAACAAGATTTAGTAGAGTTGCCTTTTTCTGATTTAGTAGTCTGGAATAATGCACCCAAGAACTTTGAAAGTCTGGATGAGATTAACATCTCTGGTTAGCAGATGTTCATTTTGAATAAATCTTGGACTACCCATAAAGAGTAATAGAGCACAACAAGTCTGAAAATACAATGTTCTAGTTCAGATAGAGAACTGAAAGAAGAGGAGGTGTTCTGGCCAAAATCCAGCTTCCAACACAGGTCCCTACCTGAGCTTGTTCCAACTTCCCTCCATGGCCACACTCCTCCTTCACTGCGGTACCACGGCGCAGTCTGCCTTGGCAAGTGCTGCTGTCCCCTTCAGCGAGAGCAGAGTGCCAGGTTAGGATGTTCCCAAGCCCTGAACGAGGAAAGCAAAGGTTAACTGGGCCAGGAAGCAGCCTGGGGATTTGTTGGTGCCTGGAGCATCCTTAAGGAAATCTGCTGCCACCGAGAGATAAAGAGCCAGGCTGACACATGGCAGGAGGAATAGCACTCTGATGGAGGTGCTCCCTCTTGCTGTAAAAGATTATGTTGTTTAGGTAAGGAAATGGCAATTGGAGCTGAAATAACAGAAAAGGGGCAAAACAGCCCCAACCCTCAAGGCTAGGTGAGTTCACCAGAGACCTATAGTTGTTCCAGATCCTTATGGCTTCTGCCTCCCATCATTGCTGGTGAACCAGTGATTTATGCACACACTTGTGTTTTTCCAGGGCTTTGACCAAGACTTTGTCTTCATCCAATGAAATTATTGTGGATGACTTCCAAACCAGACATTCATGAGTATAATCCTAATTTATGTGGGAACTTCCACAACCTGAGCTCTCTACTCCATGGCCCTCCTAATGCTTGTAGTGGTTGTGGGTACCCAGCGGACAGACCTTCTGAAGAACAGCATCATCAGTCACACACAGTAATCCTTTTCCACGCAGAAGTTGAAGGATTTACCAGGACCTTGTGACATGTATACCTGAATACCTCTGAATTTGATTTAAAGGTGCTCACAGAGTAGTAATTAACTCAGAACCGCCAAGCACAAATGCAGTTCAAGGAAGTAATATTTCAGCTTTTCAGCACCTAAATGGAAAAATGAATAAATCATTGGCAATTACTGAGTTAAAAGACTAAACTCACAACTCGAAATGCTCCCACACGGTCTCATTTCCAAAGTCTTCATTAACTGAGCTAATAATTGCTACTGCAGTTATTTAAAAAATTTACTAGTCGGTTTTGCAATGTGTAAGAAATTCATGTTGTCCATTCTATGGAAATGTCCCATTTGAACATAAATCCTTGCTTTATTGGACAGTAAAAGTGTCTCATGTGCTGGCAGAAACCTCCTGGAGTCACTCCTAAACCAAGGGTCTGTTCTAGCTGCTCATGGGCTCTGTGGTCCCCATCAGGGCTCTAAATGTGTAGAGTAGTATTTTTCCTCAGAGAATGAAGCTGAAACGTCTGATGTTTCTCATCAGCTCCCACGTCAGCATGGAAAAGTTTTCATTTGATTCCCTGTTTTTGTTCTGTCTAATATAAAGATGATTCAGTGTCAGTAACTGAAGGAATGATATCAAACACTTAACAAAGCCAATGCTGGAATAGCAAACAATTGTGTCTTATTGCAAACATCTCCCCCAAAATGACAGGTTCTCTGCCAAAAAGAAAGCTTGGAAAAGAGAAGAGCTGGACAGGAGAGGAGGTCATGGAGAGGGGCAGCTGGCAATATGATATGGAGGAGTTTGGATGGTGGAGAAGAGAAAGAGAACAGGGAACAATGGGCCTGTTTTGTTTTCATTTCTAAAACGGTATCCTCATGTATAGAGTAGCGCAGCTTTGATCAATAGGAAGTTTAACAAACAGACTGATTAATCAGGTCTTAAACATAGGTTTTTTGTTTTGTTTTGTTTTGTTTTTTTCCTTTCTGGCTTATTTGTTTATTTTCTTGTCAAGAAAAAGGAAAAAATACTGCTTTGCATTAATGCTCAGTGATTTTTTTCCCCTTACCCTTGAATTAGCCACCAAACAGAGGAACCTGTTCTCTGCAGAGCTGTGGGTGCCTGGGGCATTCCCTAGCTCTGCAGCTGCCAACACAAAGCAGGACGTGCTGGTAGCAGAGGTGAGCCTCGCTCTGCATCCCTGCAGCACTGGTTGTGTTTGTGGAGCTTCCCTGGGTGAATAATTTAAGGCTTTTGCCACGGTGTTGTACAATCCCTTTTGGGAAGGGAATTGTAAAACACTGATCTTGATTCTGTTTAGTGAATAGCAGGATGGTGGAGGACCAGAAAAAAGAGTTCTGGAGAACAGAGTGAAATGTGTTATTTGGAAGTTGTTCCGCAGCTCTTTTTTCTTCACCTTTGCACAGTCTCTGTGTGCATGTGCACATCAGTGTATGAATAGTTTAGCAGACCTTGGCAAAGGAATTGGGAACTGCAAAAAGCTATACTGAATGGCAGGGAGTTAGGAGGGGAGGCAAATGCATCTTGAGGCCCTGCTTCTTTCAGTCCCTCACTCTTCCCATGTACTGATGCACATTCAGGGGTACAGCTTTGCTTTACTGCTGACTTGACACAAAATCTTATCTTTTTGGCTCATCTGTGATGGGCTGAATGCGTGCCCACATCAGAAATTCTCACTGATCTGATCTTCACAAAACACCGCAGCTATTGGCAATGCTTAGCATAGAGCTTCACAGCTTTTGGAAACAACAGGAAAGAGAGAGGGACTTAGAGCAAAATCAGAACATGTCTAGGCATTGAAATCCCCTGGTCTTGTTTTTGTTGGACACTGCAGCGTGTCTTTGTGGTATCAGTCATTAGGCAAAGCATTTGCAATAATTTATTTGGTGCATCTTGCCCATTTTTATTCTTACTAATTATACTAAAGCAGAGTTTGATGTCTGTATTTTAGTTTTTGGTATTTAAATCAGATCCAAAGCATTGTGCCAGCTTATTCCTGCCTGTTGGGCCTATGGAGAAACTATTCACTTGGAGTATTTACCACTTAATATTCATTCTTCCAACTCCACAATTGGGCAACCGTGTGATCTAATACTAATTTTGGAACTTGGCTGAACCTCTGAAAAACCTACAGAGAGGATAAGAGGTTCCAACTTCTCCTACCAGGCTGATTCAGTAGGAGGTATTCTACGAACTTGCTAACCTCAACTATTCTGTGTTGTACAGTGCCTCTAGAAAACTTTGCAACCAGCATTTTAATGAACATAGATCTTTTTGTATATATTTGAGGATAAATAAAAAAAAAGGGCCACAAACTGAAGCAGATCCATGGGCTTCGCTCACATCGCTGAACATTGCTATGTGTTTTCCAAGCTGTGATGTTGATGGCTTTTCATCTGATTTCCATATAATAAGAAAAAGAATCATTTTTCCCTAACTGTAGGCAATTGGATGAGCCATAAGTCAGAATTAAAATATGATTATCTGTTGCGAAGATCACATATTCCTTTCAAAGTTTCATTATTTACAATCCTTTTCTTGGTGACATTTCAATTCTTAGGAAATTATGCTCTAAATTGTACCTAACATGCTCACCACCCACACGTAACACATGCAATAAGCTTATGAGATAGGAAGGGCGAATGTTTCCATTTTAATTTTGTTTTTTAATGAGATTTTGGAGTGGAGGGTGAGTATTTTACTAAAATATACAGCAGAGATTTCACAGCAAAGGAGTCTAACAGGGCATTCAATACCACTTATCTGCAATATTATTTTCCTGTCATCTGGGCAGCATTCATCCCATTCTCTCAGAAGCACTGAGAATGTTTTCTGGAGATGCACACAGGATTTGCTCAGCTTCATAGTGTGTTTGGGACTCATGGGAGCAGGGCATTTGTAGAAGGATGCATCCCCAGGGGATATGTAATTCATTGGCCATATGTAGGTGCTGTGGCAGATGGATGCAATGTGTGGGGCCTTCAGTTCCACTCCTTCCTTCTCCAGGAGCTCCAATGATTCCCTGCTTTATTATCGACACCAGTGTTTGGCTCACAGAATCACAGAATCACAGAATGGCCAGGGTTGGAAGGGACCTCAAGGATCATTAATATCCAAACCTCTCTGCCACATGCAGGGCCACCAACCTCCCTATTTAATACCAGACCAGGCTGCCCAGGGCCCCATCCAACCTGGCCTTGAACACCTCCAGGGATGGGGCATCTCTCTGGGCAGCTGTTCCAGCACCTCAGCACTCTCATAGTAAAGAACTTGTACACTTCAATGTGGGTTTCCTCAAAAAGGAAAAAAGGAAAGCACATCTTTTATTACTATTAATTATTATTATTATTATTTTTTTTTTTGAGAAAATTTGGTAGAACATATGTTGAGGGGAAAAATAATTAAAAGCTGTAACTGGGTCAAAATCTGATCTCAGATAATCTGCTGTGACCCTGAAGTAACTTTGTGGGACTGAAGCCAGGACTGCAGTTATTCTGCCCTTCCTTAGTGCAGAAGCACAGAATCCGTTCTGCTGTCTACTGGGAAATACAGTTGGATGTGATTTTGTCTTCTCTTTCGGGAGCTTAATTGGCTTCTTTGCTCAGAGCAAGAGCGGAATGCTGAAATCTATAGAAGATATACCCATAATCATAAAAGATTTATTTAAGGGTATTCCTTTCTCATTTCATTACAGCAGCAGCGTAGCCTAAAACCTACCTATTTCCAAAAGCTTACAAAACTCACCTCTCGAACCAGTATCTAATGCACTGTTCAGTGCTAAAGTCCTTGTGGGAGCTGGCAATATTAGAATTACAGGATTCCCATCTAGCAGCTGCAGGATTTCCAGCAGGCTGAGACTGCCTGTAAAGACCATACGGATTTCGCTTGTCTTCACGTTAGGAAAGTATTCCCGTTTTATACACCAGTGTCCAGATTCTCAGCAAGCCTCCAGTGTTTACAGCCACAAAATTTGTCAGCTCATATGTCTGGATGCTGCGATATTGTAACAGCGGATGCACCAGGAATTCCCTGTGCAGCTCTGTAGTTACAACTCCCATGTCCAAAAGACAGCTGCAAAATGTGCTCATTATTGCAGAGTTGTAGCCAAAGAACTACAGCACCCCAAATATTACAGATGGTGCTGCAAAGACACGGGGTTGTGGTGTTTGCTGACAAAAACAGCCTGGGAGCTGAGGCTTGTGCAGGGGAGGGACAGTGCTGGCTGGAGACTGTGCTCAGTGCTGTGTTGGGACAGCATCAATAGACAATGTTAGGTATGAGTTTCCCTGGGAAAATATTTGTATTGCCATGGCTTCCACAGATCTTAGCGGATGGCAAAGCATCCTGAGGCTTCCCAACTTGGCAGGGGACACTGGATGAGCTGCTCAGGTGCAGAAGGGCATGTGAGAGCCGGGACCTGACCCAGATTGCTGTTGTTTTTTGATCTTAGCTCTGAGACAGTCTTTTCTTGCTGCTAAATTTTAGAGCACCCTGATCTAGATTTTCTTCAAGCCGTTCTCTGATCCGCACTCTATAAATAGTCTTTGCATTCAGCAGCTTAGATGGAATAAAAAAAAGGAAGGGGTATACTCTTTGCTGCAAAGCTTGCAAAGCCCACAAAGCTTGCCTTTTGAAAGCACTCTGCTTAGTAGGAAGAGGAGGAAGTAATGGGTGTTTGACGAAGCTAATGCACTTGGTGAACCAGGGGAGAGCTGCAAACTCACATTTTTAAATAAATGTCAGATTAATTTTTAAAGTTTAAATGCATATTTTGCATTCTCGCTCTTAGCTCTCTCTGATGCTTTCCAAAATGCAGGGATCACTGCGGCCGGGCTGCCAGATCGCTGGAGGCAGTGGGAGGGATGCGGGAAGGTTGCAGGGAAGCATGGAGGAGGGATTCTGTGAGCACCACGCCCCCCATGGTGTTTGCAGCATGGGCATAATTCCTTCCTTGCAAAGAAGCCCTTAACCTGCTGCTTAGCTCACTTTGACAAAAATGAAAGAGCACTTTACCTTTCCATAATGCTGTTTATTTCCTTTGGGCGATACCAAATTGAAGCCAAGTGGAGCACATGTTTTACAGCTCATCAGTGCAATGGCATCTCCTGTAAACAGGGCCACTGTAGTTATGTCAGATCTCTACTGAGCGTAGATTTAATTTAATCAAGGTATTTTCTAGTGTCAAGGCCCATCTGTTTAAAATTAGCTCTATGATCTCTATAGGTCCTTTTTAAAATGTTGAAGGTCCAGAATCTGTATCCCATAAAGGTTTTACTGTGCAAATGACATCCAGAGTGCTAAAAGAAGATATTTTCTAAAGATGAAGCTGTCTTTGGAAAGCTTGTTGATGAGCAGTAAAAACAAATACATGAGTAGGGAGCTGTGCCATTCGCTGGGACTGAAGGAATTTGGCAAGAGGGAGGGCTATAGGGGTAACAAAGAGGTAACAAAGGTGTAAGCAAGCAGTTCCCTGGCACTGGAGTGGGAGGAGAGACCCTTCCAGGCAGCAGACCAGCTGCAGAGAGGAGCAGAGGGCAGGCAAGGCTTCCTGCAGCCCTAACAGCTGAGCAGGACCAAGGGAGGATGCTCACCTGTGGGACAGGCAGGGTGTTCTCCAGGAGGAGATGTCACAAAGCCAGAGCTTTAAGCAGGCTGGTGGTTGTCTTCTCTTTTCCTCTTTGGCTGTACAATTTAGGTAAAGTCCCCAGAAAGGTCCCCCAACTGCCAGCTCTAACAGCCTGAGCCCCTGCAGTGATTCACCAAGGAGGACAGCTGGCAGTCACTCGGTGTTGATTTATCCTCCATAGCACAGCAAGGTATGAGTCTACTAGAAGCTAGTGACAGCATAGATTTGCTAAGTATTTTTTTGATTAAATGGGCCTATAACATCACCTGGGAACACTCAGTGTGTAAGTTTTCCTTTCCAAGAAATGGAAACACTACGAGCTTCTCCCCCACATCCACTGCATTCCTCTTCCCAAGTAGAAGTGAGCTTTGTGCCTGCATCCAGCCTGCTCCCACTGCTCTCCTTCTGAGCCCGTCCTTTTCCAAATATCAGCAGAATTTAAAGGCAGAGCTTGCAGTAAAAAAGAGCTGCGCCTTCGAAAAAGAGCGCCTTTAATCACAGTTTGCAATGGCAGCTTGCACAGTAAATAATATCTTCTTAAAATTATGTTGCTGCTGTTCAGCGAACTCTTTTCTGCGAACAGAAATGTCACAATGATCCTAACCCAGCCACCGTCCCCCAGGAAGCCCTTTTCCCACCCCATGTGGGCTCTGGGTCCCCTCCCTCAGCTGGCAGAGCTGAGCCTCTGCCTTGACGGAGTCATGCTGGGGATTCAGGTCTGCAGTTATTTTCCATTTCTCTTTTCAAAACTGCTCTTTAATAATGACTAAAGTCATTATTAATTCCTTTTTTAGCCTAAAACAGAGATTATCACGACTGTCTCTCAAGTATGCACTAGCACTCTTTAAAAGCAAGTGTTTTATATAGCACCTTCAGATTAATATGTATGCAAATAACATTTTACAGATTAATTAGTATGCAAATTAAGCCATGTGTTATTTGTGTATACATATATCTTCCCAAGCCTGCTGCATGGACAGGATGGGGGCACTGGTGTTTCTCTCTCTCTGGCAGTTGTGTGCACTTTATTTTGTCTGCCCCTGCCCATAGGGGCCACACAGAAATATGAGGTTTGGCTGCAGAAATTGAAACCAAGGAGTGTAGCTACAGAGCCATATAATGGCCTGCAGTGCTCTCGTGGTGCTTCCTGCATCCTTTTCTTCCTCTTTTCCCAACCAGCTGAGTGTGGCTGATCTCACAGAGCATCTGGAGTAGCAGTCATCTCTCCAAAGCCAGCTTTCCCTGCATAGCATCACTCAGCACACAAACAGTGTGGGACCAGTTTGGTGGGAGGCTTTGGTATGGCCAACTGAGATGATGAGCCATGGGGTGGAGCAGCCTTCTGTTTAATTTAAGAATCTTCTCCCTATGTTTCGAGCCCAACAGTGAAATCCCTGCATCCAGCTGCATTTCACTGCCTCATTACTTCATAGATCATCTCAATAATCTGATTCCAGAGCTCCCACACTGTATTCCCACTTCTCCAGCCATCAGCCAAGTGAGCTGGGTTAAATTTCTCGCAGTGCAGAGGGAACTAGAATAGACTACGCAACAGCCTAATTAGCAGTCTTTTCCTTTTACAGCATATTGAAGTTTTCTAGGCATTGAGCCATGTTCTTTCATAGCCTTTCTCTTCCCTCCTTCTCTCTTTTTTTTTGGTAGCTTCTAATTTTTTATTAAAGGATAACAGCATTATTGGCAGTACAAGATACCTTCTTGCATACCACTAGGCAGTAAAAAGGGAGGTGTCAGATATACAAGATAAAAATAGAGCCAAAGCAGTGCGAGGCACATTGCAGGAGCTGTACATACAGCCATAAGAAAACCTGTATCAGTAATTTGCTTTTAGTCAGTTCATATCTTGGAGCTTTCTTCCAAAGACATCCAGTTTCACCTTCCTGGGAATAAGAATAAAACCTTCCAATTTTCTTCACTGGGCCGTTTTTCTGGAGTGGGCATCTGTGGCCCAGGTTACCTGCCGGGGTTGCTCCCCTGGTGAGTGGCAGTGTGTCTTTCTGTCCACGTGCGCCCTACGCCAATAGCAATGAAAGCTGCTGACTAGCCAGGCAGGTGGTTATGTGTTCAACAGCAGTGCAACCATTGCAAGTTTCCTAGAAGACAAAGGATAAGCACGTGTCTAGGATCGCCAGATTACAAAGACCTGTGTTATGGTCTTGAGAGTTTCTCCCCAACCATCCACAGCACTGACAGTCCCCGTGCATAGTAAGAAGCTATTGAAATGATGAATGCAGCATGCAAACGCGTTCAGTAGTCGATTCATTGCCATTGAAGATTTTCCTTTTCCCTGAGCGTGCTGAACAAAGCAGAGCTGGGGAGTGACTGTGGGAGGTCCAAGTCCATGTCCTTCAGCTGCCTCCCGGGAGGCTTTAATTTCTTCTCCTGCAGCCTTAATGAGCGCCCTGGGCAGCCAAGTTAGATGTTTTTCCTCTGTCCCAATCAATGTTTAACAGCTCACACCACAATAACAGAGAAGGACTCACCTTGAAGAGTCAGTGGTTTGCTGGACCACTTCCAGTTGGCCTCTCTAAAACTGGACCTGCTTCTCAAGGATTTGATCAAGTTCCCACTGAATTCAATAGCGTAACTGCTATTAAAATCTACTGGAGCAAGTCATATGGTGACAAAAGTTGGATTTTAATTTATTATAATAACATGAAGCCTAATGCTGGCTTTGCACAGTGATCCCCTGGAAGGGTGAATGTGGAAAAGATGAAAAAGAGCAGGAAAAAGCAAAAAGATGCTGTTAATTCAGAGACAGATGTATTTATTTCAAGTAGATTATTCTTAGAAACACTCATAGCATTATTTACAAGAATCTTTAAAAAATTGCAGTGCTACAAAACTGAGATTCATCACTGAGGTAAAACATTTCATTATTATTTCTCAAATCAATTCCCCAAGCACACTATGAATTACAGGATTTCAGCCAGCCTTTTCAAGAAAGCTCTTTTAAAAATTTACATAGCTTATAACAGATTGCCAGAAATATTGCAAGCAGCCATTAATTTACTCCTAACCAATTAAAGACTATGCTAACACATGCACTAATATGCACACACTTGTTCCTAATTTTTCTTCTGCAGTTAAGCATGAACAAAAAGACATGCCTTAGAACTAAAAAGAATTTAAAGGCATTTTCATGCTTTCTTTTTTTGGACTCAAGGGCAAATGTGCCTTTGATAAATATCATCCTGTTTTGCTTTTCCAAAGATGAAACCTCTTTACAAATCACTACAATTTCTCTGCTGATGGTTGGCAGGTAGATTTGCAACAGCAGTGTGCAATCAGAAACAAGACCTCCATTAGCTTTTGGGATTAACTTGCTAGGGTTGGTGATTTAATTAATTTATTGGAGACAATGGATTGAAGAAAAATGTGGAACAATAGGATTTAGGGATTTTTTTTTTAATTTTTTTTTTACTTACTGAATGGACAAGGAGATTTACAAAAATCATGATGAGCACAAACGTTGTCTTAAGAGCCCTGAGTGCGAACCCATTTACTCACTCTTTTTGTTAGCAGGGGTGGTACTACTTGAATTAAATATCACTGCTTTGTCAACAAGGTGCCTGCTGCCTCAAAAGACTTGCATATTGTTGGGTTGTTTTCCAACAGGGGGATCCCCTTCATTCTCTGCTGTGGAAACAGCTAGGATTACAACTCCCATTGCCACTGTTGATGGTTTGTACCTGGAGAAGGAATTAAGGGGGAAGTAAAACAGCAAAGGAAACTGGCTAGAAATAGGAGAGTGGGAAAGCAATTAATCTGGCCATCAGTGATGCGCTCCCCTAGTGTTTCAGAGCAGTGGGAGTGTTTTGTACATTGAACTCACACTTGGTAGAACAGTGGTAGAAGAAGATTCCTAGCTGAAGCCAGGCCTTCCATTTTGTCTTTGCAAGTGGAAATCTGATTTATATCCCATCACAAGAAGGTTTGTGTAATGAGTGGAACGCTCTGGCTAACTCGCAGGGAAACTTGGGGCTGAGATGACCAAAAAATGGCAGGTCCACCTGCAGTCAGCCTGCAGGAGCTTTAGCTTGCCCTGAGGTTCACCTGAGGGTATGGTTCATGTCACTGGGTTGGTGCAGTCACACCAGGGCTGTAGGAGTGCATGAAGGCTGACATGGCCATCAGGGGATCATGCTTCAGACTCTTTCTCCTTGCCAAGTAAAAGCCGGTATGAAAATTGCTCTGCAAAGCTGTGGTCACCCTTGAGAGTCATCCATCTGAGCTGCTGGCTGTGCTCCACAGGGCAAGAACATTCCTCTGCAGCTAAGCATTTTCCAAATTATAATAAAACCCAAGTAAGACAAATGAGGTTGAAAACACTGTGATCCCTGCTATGAACTTTCCACTCTGTTTCAGCTAAAGCTGTAATGCTACAAGCCCTGTAAAAAGGCTTGAAACGTTGGGTTTACAATGCAAACACTGCCTAGTGCATGCCATGGTGCCTGGAGTTGGCAACATGCTCATGTACTCATACAGCTACAAGGAACCACAAGCACTTCTTTGGGAAGGCACCATGGTTATTCTTCCTTTGGCAATGGCAAAGCTTGCCACCTTCAACAAATTATTACGAATTTCAATAGGGAAAAGAAAATCAATTGCACTTGAATGAAATTTTTGATGGTTGCTCTAACTCTTCTGATGGGCGCAAACAAAAGACTTGAGTTTAATGTGTGTGTATTTTGAGCTGTGCCCCTTGCTGACCCTCCAGTTTAATTTCCGTCCTTCAGATGAGATGAATGGAGCGTGAAGCAGGTCATATCTCAAACACTGACACATGGGTTACAGACAGAACTCACGGGCAGGAGAGGCAGCCAGTTTGTAGATTAAATCAAAGCAGTTCTGAATAGATGGGAGGTCAGCAAGGGCCAGCTTTGACATTTGATAGGACCTTGTGATCAATCAGCTCTTTCTTGGGTCTTCCAGGTTTCTTGATGACAATGCTTCTTTAAATAAATAAATAAAGAAATCCAGATGGGACATATTGAAAACTGCCAAAGCAGCCCTGGATTGTGTAAAACGAGAGGGATTAATTATTATCAAAGATGATAATAGCAGGAGTTGTTTAAAGCAGCCAGCATGGAAGTTAGTGCTCTTTAATTGGAAGCATTTCATCTGCATGCAGCTGTAATCAATTTTTTGCATAGTGTGTATTATGTCACTAAGATTTTGGTAATAATCCAAAAACATGATAGCAAATGTTGGTTGTTTATGGCACTTGGGAGTAATCAAGAGTCCCTGATTAAAATCCTGCCATTGAGTTGAAAGAAAGCTGAGGTGATATCCTGGCCTCTAATGAAATGTGCCCCCTGCTAAGTCATCCATGCCAGCATGATTTATCTAGGGGGAGTGTAGGTACATCTCTGAGAAGCAAATGTTTGGCTTCAGACCTGGACTGGGTCTTGTGAATAACTATTTTATGTGAAATTCTCCATGGGAGGAACCCCCGTCTATGTTTGCCCCAATCTTTGCCACATAAACACGCTTAGGTAGAAGCTTGCAGGGCAGTACTGTAGGGTAGAACTCCACACCAAACCCTCTCCCCCCCCTTCGATATATTGATGTACATTGTTTTCATAGGCAGCATTAAGCTTTTCTGGGAGAGTATGCATCTTAGGAGAGTTTGTTGTGACCAAATGGAGCAGTGCACTGAAAAGATTACAAAAGGATTTTTTTTGGCTATTTTTCCACCCTTAGAAAAATAAATGATGTGGTTTCTTGCTCCTCTCCCTTGCTTCATGCAAGAATGGGAAATACAACATCTACTTGGGAGCTGGGGTGTGGAATCTATTCAGAGATCATTCTGAAAATATTGTTTTTCAGGAAAATATTAAATTTAAGAAAAGCTGCCAAAAGTTTCTTTTGGAGCATAAAAGAAAAATAGATGCAAAAACCTCATTTGATGGCAAGGGAAGTGCTGTAATGAAATGGAGTAGAGCTGATGAGGAAAGCAGGGTTTGGAAGCTGGTTTAGAGAACAGTGAATTTCCCCAGTGAGCCACAAACTTCTCTATGTGGTCTTAGCCTCTTGCTCATGGTTCACAGGCTAGGGCTAACATTTCCTTACCTTAGGGGATAAACTCCTTTCATCTACAGCAATATAAAGACAGTAGGTCCTGCAGTGATGGAGAACCATATAAGTAACTTGACAGGCAGAGTAATGGGCTTGTGTTTCAATGCTCCGCTAAATAAGGCTCCGCTGGGCATCCCTGGACACATGCTTTCAGGAGAAATGAAAATGTCAGGAAGTCTTGTTGCTGCCATAGGAATTCAGTCAGGCTGTGATCTCACAGATCTGATCAGCCAATGCCATGTGAGAGCAGGATTTGGCCCCTGAGACAGGTAGTGGCCATCAAAAGATATTAGCTTTCATAAACCCACTGGCAATGAGAAGATGGGAGTGGGGAGTCTGCTAATTATAGCTGGAGAGATGGAGCCAGAAATTCCCAGCTCTTCTCTCCTTACCATTTGGTGTCTTCTTGCAAGGGCTGCAGGCTCTGGGCAGCTGTAATTCTCTGTACTTTAGGAACTCCTGCGAGGAGTCTATTGGAAGTAAGGTCCATCTGCATGCCTGCTTTGTCTGCCCATTCCATGCCAGTCAAATCTCAGTCACCTCAAAAGGTCTTGAATTCAACAGTAAGCTACTGGATATGGAATGTTGAAGTATTATAGGTGTCGTCTGCCTATATGTGATGAGGAATTAGTTTAAATGATACCATAACTTAATCACAAACATTTCAACACTCTCTTCTGTACATCCATTTCTTCTATCAGAGACAGAGTCCTCCAGTCTACTCCCTCCCCCCACCATGTGCTGTTTCTCCAGTGCTTAACTATCTTCTCTGTGCTGTCCTTGTTTGCATCAGATCTTTCAACATAACGATATGTATGCGGCCATGTTCTCATCAAGACACTCCAAATCTTGCTTGGGAGGGAGGGGAAGCTGAAGGGGGGAGTGACAGAGCAGCACCCTGGCTGGGAACAAACATCCAGCCTGGGCTGCAGCTCAGCCACTGCTTCAGCTGAGGTTCTGTAACAGCTCAGAAAGAGCCTGGCTAAATATAATGCGTAACTACACTATGTTATTTCATTTTATTTTATAGGAACTCTGCTCTCAATTTATATTTAAGAACTTAACCCTTTTCTTCACTGGGGATTGTTTCCTGCATTCGCTTTGGGCTGGTAGAGGTCAAGTGCCCAGACGACAGCTTTGGCCAGCAGGCAGTGTTACTGTCTCTCTGGAAAAGTGGACATGTGCAAAGACATTCCTCAGCTCTGGGCAGGCCCCTCGTGTTGCTGTTTGCTTGTTCTTGGACAGCCCACAGAGGTGCTGTGACTGCTCGCAGGTCTTGGTCTTTACACTTGAACACTCAGAACTTTTAACATTTTGCTGTCCTCAGGCTTCACAAGATGAACCCTGGCACTAAGAGCAGGCTGCAGGCTCCTCAGATGCCCTCTTCCATAAAATCCTCAGTCTACCTCATCTTCAGAAACGATTACTAAAACTCTATTTTTAGGGATCTGCGAAAAGCAAGTTTTTCTAAAACCAATTACATATTTTGTTCCTACTCCAAGTGCTGGCTTTGACAGGAAAGGGCAGCAACCAGTAAATGGTTTAAATTCCTTCCAGTGGAGCAGATGCAGACCTGATGTAACAAAAAGCTGCATGCTTCGCATGCATACGCCTGCACTGAATGCTAGCAGTGGGTAGGAAGGCAGCTCTCCAAGACCTTTAGGACACCCAGTAAATGGGTGCCTGGTGCAAGATGCATTGCTTGCCTCCCTCATTTTAAGGAGCCATAAATGCATGCAGTGCCTTCCTTAGATGTAGTCTGACATATCTAGATGTAGAAAGACATGAGGCAGGAGAAAAAGAAACTGTTTGGTAGAGTGAATCTTTATTGCTACAGTTTAGCAAAATATGTCTGAGGGAAGCAAGAATGGCCCTTCTGAATCATTTCTTGCATTTATTATACCGCCTGTGGGAGAGAGGAATGCTTTAGGCAAGCTTGCTGCAAAATTTCTTGTAACAGCCCCTGCTCTGTCTGTATGTGCTGAAGAGTGTGCTCGTGTAAGAGAGCCCAATGTGATTAAAGCCATTTCTTTCCTCCCTGAGATCTGTCCTTCTGAAAGCATCTTTTCACTTGAGCACTTGGTCTGTGATAAACCAATTTGTCACCACCATGTTTGATCATCCACTGTGAAGAAGGACAGCCTAGCTACAAGGAGCTTGTTCAAGTAGCAGAATAAGTATTTATGAGTAGGATTTAACTCCTGAGATACTGAATTTTCTTTTTCCTGTGGATTAAGTGAAAACTTAAAACACTTTGGAGCCATGGACTTCCAGGTGCAGACTCTACTCTCAGTTTTGGCGACTGTATAATCATGAAAATTAAAAGGGAATGGAAGTGCTTTAGGAGCAAGAAAAAATAGGATCACTTCATTATTCATTATACCGTAATTTATTTGGGAAGTGTCTGCCCTTTTTTGTTTCAAATAATCTTGCTCTATCCTGATTCAAACACGTTGCAGGCTCTCCAGAACATATTTTCCCACTTGTATTCAAAGTCTGAGAAAAGAGTGCCATTGCAAGCTGCCATGTTTTTCATGCTTCATTATTGTACATTTTCTAGCACGTAATGAACTATCCCCATGAAAATTTGCTGTGAATTGTCTTGTAATTGCCTAGATATGAAAGAAAATGTGGTTAGAATAAAATAACATTAACGTTAAAAATAGGAAAATTGCAGTTAATCCATGTGAAGAGAAATACTCCATCTCAGAAGGAAGAAAAGGTGCTGGGAAAGAGCTGGTAGAAATGGGGAGCTCAGCAAATCGCCGGGACCTGGCCCCAGTGGGGGAAGGAGATGGCAGGTCTGGCTCTGGTTGTGGATGGGCCAGGGTCGGGTCAGCACTGTGGTCCTGGTGGCCATGGTTGGCCTGCTGAGGATGCCACCTGCCTTGCATAACAAAAGTTTTGCTGGAACACTGTCATTCTGGGGATATGGATGGGTTAACATGGAAAGTTATGTAGCAAGGCAAAAAAAAAAAAAAAAGGATAAGAGTGGAGGAAGGAATTAATGAGAGGGAAACCTATAAGTGCAGCTTGAAAAAATAAGGGTGATTTTAAGATAGAGAAAACACAAATAAAAGTATGCATATGAAGAAAAATGCGCAGTCCACAGGGAGGTGGTTCTCATGCAGCAGGATTTTGCAGAGCGGGCTGGGGAAAGCTCTGGGGGCTGTAGCTGAGCAGCAAATCATTTGCCTAACAGTGAGCAGGACCAAGTGATCTAATAAAGCTTTTCCGTTCCTCGTGTCTGGAACTGGGAAATTAATGCTGGATGCGCTGCCAAACTACGTAGGTTAGATGTGTCTCTGTCAGCGTTGGGGACAAGTTAATTTTGTATGTTGATGATCGCATAATCCGTAGCACGCTGTACCAGAGGAAAAGCAGGCAGTTAACCTGGGAGCAGGGAATGTTTATTTCATGCTTGCCTTGGGGTAAGAAGTAATGGCAAATGTTGTAGAAACAGCATGCTAGATACCATCTTGTCTTTTATTTAAGTGTACTGATTTATCTCCTGCGGGAGGTGCTGGGGTCCCTATCAGCTCCTGAGTCATTTAAAACTCGACTGAACAAAGCACTCGTGAATAGACTCTTGGGAGCAATCACAAACTGCTTGGGGATGGGCAAGATTAAATAGGAGATTTTTAGCCAACTATCGTTCTGTGGTTATAGAGCACTAATTAGGCTCTGAAGTGCACAGAGGCTGGCATCCCCTGCATGGCATCTCATCCCATCTCTGGTGACCGTCGTTTTGGAGAAGGGCTGCACAGAAAGGGCCTGTTTGTCACGTGTCTCTAGGGTGCCACGATTCCCAGCCATAAATACACATAGCTGTCAGCGTGACAAGATAATTACTTTATTGGTGAGTTTTCAAGAAAAATATGGACCCAAACTTCCTTGTCCTACTCATCAGAGAAACTTCACTGAATTTAAAATTACCATTCTTCCAAGTGAAACAGATTTGGCCCTAAATCATAATCAGCTGCTGGCACCCTGCAATTTAAATCTTTTCCACAACAAGGAAATAAATCTTTTTAAAATGTATATTAAAATCAGTATTGATTATTCCAAGCAGGAGTGCTGCATTCAGAGCAGTAAATCTTTTTTTAGGATCCCGAGATAAAATATTGCAGCAAAACTACTGTATAAAAATCACTACGATTTAATCATGTGGTAAATTACCAGTATTTTTGTTTGTGGAATTTATAGGGCACCATTTCTTTTAGACTGAAAGGGAACATTCCTGATTTAGCTCTGATTACTCATCTACAGATGGGGTTAATGTGATGTGTCTCTTTGGGGATGTATCTTCTTTAGTAATGATGTCCTTATTGTGTGCTCTATGGATCCATTGTCAGGATGCCTTTAAATATATCTTTGATGGCCCATGGAGGTACCAGCAAATTAGATGTTGAATTAACAGGTAATTCAATCCACCTTGGTGTTAATCTTATTGCAGAATAACAAGCTACATAAAAGCCATTTAAGTGCGATTTAAAAAAAAAGAAAGAAAGAAAACGTTCAGCAAGATATAATCTCTTTAATCAGAAGCAGATTTTACTCAATTACCTTCAGTCTCCTCTGTAAAAACAGCATGACTGGAGCTGCTGTACTCCCAACAGGGCAGCCTGGCTGGGATCAGGGCTGGCAGAGTGTCCCCTGTGCTGTCCTCTCCTTTCCAGTCACCATCTGAGGCATTCAGGATGGGTTTGGAAGAAGCAGCTCTTCCCCTGCTCCTCTGCTCATCTCTCTCTTGCTCCCAAATTCCTGGCATTGATGCTCTGTACGGGGCTGAGACAACCCACACTCCACTCCTGATGTTTCGTCTTCCCTTTGTCTTTGTTGGCTATCTGGTGCTGTCCTACTCATCAGAGATGAGGGATGATGGTGATGGTGGCGATGGGTTGATGGTCAGACTAGATGTTCTTAGGAATCTTTTCCAATCTTAATGATTCTATGATCGCATGATTGTATGATCAGTGTGAAAATGCTCCTTGGAACTTAAGAAAAGTCTCATGGTGGCTTTCCTGCTGCCCCTTGGGCTCTGTGGTCAGAGGAGTCTAAGCAAGTCTCTTTGCAAGGACCTGTGCTGGCACTGAGCAAATAACAACATGCAAAACAAGATTCCTCTCTGCTTTTTCTTTTGTAATTTTCGGGTTCATTAGCAATGCAAAACTATTTGCTTATCCACTACCAAATGTCTTTCCATTGTATGAATAATTGCTTGGTTTGTTGAGAAAAGTGCACTTTTTCATTAGTTTTCACATTGCCTTGTTTGTTTCTGCTTGTCTCCTGTGCTTCTGCTGTCTATGCCCAGGCTTAGAAGAAAATTGCAGACTTCAAATCTTCCAGTCAAATGCAGAATTTAAAAGCCTGTGTTCTTTCTCATTAGAGCTGAGCTTCCTGTTTGTGTGTGCCTCATGGCAGCTTAATATAAAACGGTCAAAACCTAAAACTCTTTCCTAGAAGACAAGCCATATTCTTGGAAATGCTCTCTGCTATGCACTCCTTCCTTGGAACTAATTTGAGACCATCCTGCAGCAAACCAACAGGCAGCAGATGGGAAATTCAGAGTCCATTAATCCCTTCCATTCATTTCACTGCTTTTCTGTAAGAGGCCAGTGTCAGGCCTGAGTTTTTTGAAGAGCGATGCTCTGTCTGAGCAACGGCCTCAACACACCTCGGTATGAGTCTACAGCTGATCTGTATGTGCAGAGGTATATGGATCTGAAAGCATGAGCCTTGATCTCCTGAAAACTTGTGTCTGGTCAAATCTTGTTACAGCCATTGGTTCAGATGGAAAACTAATGATGGCTGGCATCCCTTGCCCTAGGCATCCGTTTCACCAAATGAGATGGACAACCATGTTAGCTTACATGTGTGTGGGGATCCAAGCAAAACCACTACACTTTGTGGGACACTGAGTGATACAGATGAGATGGATATGAACAGGAAGGGATGAGGAAAGAGTTTCCTTAGCAGTCAGCACTGCAGAAAAATCCTCCAAGAATAACTCTATGTTCCCATTTCTTCTCATACTAGCAGTCACTTTAGGGCAAGCATGCAAAACAAAATATTGAAGGAAGACCTGAAGCAGAGAAGCATCGCTAGTCCCTAAATCTGTTCTTCCCAACCACTGCACTGCAACAAGCTAAATCCTGCCTTTGTATCCCACTTTATGCTGTATTCCTCAGGACTGCCAGCACTGGCTGTGCCCCAGCACCAGGGGGACATTGCTGCGTGTCCTTGGGGTGTCCTGAAGAGCATGCATACACCACTGGAGCATGCAGATAGAGCATGACTGAGGCAAGAATGAGCTTTACTCTTCCTAGTAGAAAATCCTTATAGTGAATAGGGCTCTGCACACTAGATAAGGCTTCTCAGATGAAAATATGCTTCCCCTTCCCGGCAGTCTAAAATTTCTTCTGATGGTGATGATGCCTTGAACAATGACAACTTTCATTCATCTCTTCTGGCCATGAGATTGCTGAGAGTTCATGTTTTAAGCTCTTTCACTTTCTTGAAGGCACATGAAAGCCTCTCATCTCTGCTCAAGCACAGTCCCTCCATTAGGAGTTATTTAAATAGGAACAGCTTTCACTGCTCCAAACATCTTTGTATGAAATACTTCTAGCACTGTGTGTGGCATCAGCCAGGAGCTGATCTGGCACACACTGGCTGGACATACTGGTAATGGATAGTTAATTAACCTGATTTATCAGCCAGTCCCTTTCCAAGAAGGCATTGATGATTTTAAAGCTAAAATGTCATACAGTCTTTCCATTTTCCCCAAATCCCTAAAGCTTTTTGTCATTGTCAGATGTTAAAAAAAATAAATAAATGAGAGCACTTTCAATTGCTACAGTTTTTTTCACGTATTTCATTTGCTGGGCCATTTGTATCAGCCATTGTCTTTATTTGCTGAACTGTGTCAGGACTTTGGGGTTTGCCCTTCTGGCAAAATGCAGTTTGATCCCAAATTTGTTTGCAATTTTTGTCTTATTATCTGTGTGGCTTTCCCAGCAAGCTATAGTAAAATGAAAGAATAGTCACAAGTTCGTTGATTGCCAATGGTGCCTTTTTTCTCCTTAAAAATTATTTTGCACATATCCACAAAGAAGATATTTTCTGTTGGAGCTAACACAGGAAGAAGAATGATCTTGCAGTTAAGGTGATTTGGAACAAAGTTTATTCCGTGCCTGGCTTGTCTCAGCCTTCTCTTGTGACCTTGGATACATCCCCTACCTCATCACAATTTTCTTCACTGGTAATCAGGATCAGCAAAGGTATTGTGGGTTTAAAGGTCAGGCTTTCAAAAGCGAGTGGTTTTGTTTTTCTGACTTAAGCTATGGAGGTTGAGTACTCCAGCACCTCTGAAAATGAAGCCCTGTTGCAGAAATTTGATGTGAAGAGAGGCATCCAGCAAGGCAGGCACCTAGAATCAATAGTGGCTTTTGAAAATTTTGGCCTAAACCCATGAGTTCTTGTGAAGTACTTTAACATCCAAATGTTTGAGAAGAGAGAATGATTTAAAAGTTTTGAACTTATTCCCAGGGCTAAAAGTTTGCAAGACTGTGTCACGGTAAATATATATATATATATATCCATAGCAGGATAATGAGGAAATTCTCACAAGTTCATGGGGGAGAGAATATTTTCCCCAAATGTTGCTGATTGGCTTTAGTCTGGTCTTGTCTTCTTTCAAGCTTGACATAAATCTTCTGAGCAAAGACACTTTGGGGAGCCAAGCAGATGTCTACCGAACGGCTGCATTTCACTGCTCAGCAGCCGACGAGGCAGTGCCCCGTGACCTTGCAGGGCACACCTCTGAGGATGATGTGCTGATTTATACCCCAGCAGCATCTGCCCTGTAATATTTCCATCTGTTTGCCTGCTTACTTCTTGTCTTTTTGCCCGGAGAGGGACTGACCAGCAGACAAACGTCCAGGCCCCGCAATGGGAGCAGTCCCACCTCGTCCTTTTGAGGCTGCTCTCTGTAGGTGCCTCCACCCACAGTGGGGCTCAACAAGGGTGGCTGCCACCCCACAGGCAAGCAGTAGCTGTGGGTCAGAGCTGGAGGAAAAGGACTTGGAAGAGAATCTCAGCCATGACCAAAAATAACCCCGCTGCTTAAGAGGGAGGGAAGGCACGTGATAGGTGGGACCTCTTCTGAGGAATTTCATGCTTGAAAGGTGAGGCAAGTCTCCTGAAAAGGTTATTATCTCGAGCAGACAAATCCTTCAGCAGGTTGGGCCTTTTTCTGTATACCTCAAACAAAGAGCCAGCACAATCAAAGAGCTGTAAGATCTTTTTTTTTTTTCCGCCTCTGTGCTATTCCCTTTCATTTCTGCTGCCCACAGAAACTACGGCACCTCTCTCTCTTCTGCTGAATATACATCAAATAGAAGGTGAGGCACTGGCAGCCTTCACAGGAGAAGCCAGGCGGTGACAGGGAGTCTGTCTTGCATGCAGTACTAATTCCTTAATTTCTTTTTCTTCCAGTTCAGGAAAAAATAAACATGAGTAGCCCAGGGCAGAATGAAAAAGGAGCCTGTGAGGTGTATGATGAACACAGGAGGCACAGTTCAGTTTAATCCAGATCTATCTGTACTCCTTTAGGAGGAAGCCTTTCCTTGAGCACCCCCTAAAAGAACAGATTGGTCCTAACCTCAGACCAGCGCAGATTAATGTTTCTCCTTTTCAGAATGCCTCCCTCTCTTTGCTTAGTCTCACCTAAAGCAAGAATAATTTCTCTACTCAGACCACAGCCATGTGTTGTTCCCTTCTGCAGATGCATCAGATACAATAATGGCAACAAGCATTGCCTTGTCCCGGAGGAAAGGATTGCTATCAACTTGGTTTAATGTGCAATTTATTCAGCTTGAATTAACCTTGGAAATGCTATTGCTGAGGCTACTGCCGTTCTTGTGGCACACACAGGCTTTGTGGAGCCTTTGCTCGAGGGGCTGTTTCTAACACTTGGCTAGTTCTCTTTAAGGGGTGTTTTGCTGATTATCTCGCTTGCAAGCAGGATTTGCTGACTACCTGAAGTAGATACTACACTTCTTTTTAGGAAAAATCAGCTGCACAGACAGAATAGTTGTCAGGTACAAGGTGACTGAATTGTACTTGCCCTGTTCACCGTTCAGACAGCAAATCTGTGGCCACACAATGCCTGGCACTATCACAGCAACACCCTCGGGGTTCAGGGAAGCCAGCAACAAAACTATCTTTGTGCCTCAGCTTGTTGTGCTGGGAACGAGCCTTGAAAGTTCACCTTTTTGAAACGAAGCCTTTATACGTGTGGGTACCGTCCAAGTATTTCTCTGGATCTTACACTGGAAGGTGAACTGAGAGTACGTTTTGGCTCAGGTGCTGTAATGTGCTTTTATTGCTGTGCTTTGAAATACATCTTTTCATTTCTCCCTGGAGCACTCGGCCTTTCTGGCAGATTGAACTCTGTCTCCCATAGTGTTCAGGGCATGACAATGCTTTGTATTTGTCTGGCTTTCGCGTTGCTTTGCTGAATGCCTTTGAGGACCACCCTGCCTGGGCTCTGACTAGTGATGCTCGTGTGAGTGACACATACAAGTGATTTCAGGCTGGGTTTTCAGCCCACCCAGACCTCCCTCCTTGCTCAGTGACTGGCCAGAGTTTTCGTGCTCAGCCCTCCCAGAGTGCTCCCAGCTCCCAACCCTCTCTGGCCCCAAGCTGTGTCCCGGCCCAGCACAACGTGCCCACCCTGCGTGCCCACCAGCCTCCAACAGCCTGGCAACAGGGGAACGCAGCCATTATGTAATGGCTTCTCCCAGCCAAGAAAAAAATCTCGTTTATCGATCTCCTGTCTGAAAACCTCAGTAACGCCGTGTAATTGATGAGCAGCTGTTCAGAAAAGCTGTTTGGAGGAAGAACATTTATAATTAAAGAACAGGCACTTCAAATTCAGCTCTCCCTCCATTTTCTCACTGCGTTTCTTGGTGCTGTCTTGGGGCTCAGCCACCCTGGCTGGGCTGTTAAGCTCCCAGCGTCACATCAAGGCATGCCTTTCCCAGAGAGCAGCCTTGCATTCTCCAATTTCACTCCCTGTGCCACTATTCATGGAGCTGTGTGAGAGAAGGAGATTAAGGAAATAGCAAGACTAACAGATGGGGAGCAGGCAGTGGATGACGTGTAGGCAGGGCTGATGTTACAGCAAGTCTTATCTTGTTAGTGAAAATATGTTGCAATAAGCAGAGTTCTGGTAGAGAGACTGGTTTTGAGCATGCAGCAGAAGCCTTTATGTTGATATGGAGCCTCTCTGCAGCTAAAAATGTCTTACTGCTTGATGCCCAACACCTCTGAGCCCCCTGTTTCCACATCTCTGATCTTGAAGGTGAAAAGGTTTTCTGTGTTCTTCTGCTAAAAGCATGACTGTCCCTGTCCATGTGAGGGAAACCTCAGTGCAGGTTGCTCAGCCTGGCCATGCTGCCCAGACCAACACACATATACAAGCCCAAGTACAGCCTCCCTCTCCTCCCCCTCCGAGGCACTCTGAGAAGGGACTACACTGGAAACAGATAATTTAGCGTGAGGATTATATTGTGCATTTATATGTAAATTGCCAGTGAATTGACAATTGCTTTGTTTGAATTGTAATGATCTGATTATGGTTTTGTTTTTTGATTTTTTTTTTCTTAGAGTGCATTTTAACTAGTATTTACATCCTTTTGCATTCATCTCAAACACCAGTGCTCACGTGTCCTTAGGCTTTCAGCTGTAAATCCTTGAGCTGTCACATTCCCATTAGGAAACCCATTTCTTTGACCTCTCCAGCTAATGCAGACTGGCACTTTTTTCTTCATTATTGGAAGACTGCTTATTTTAATGTGAAGAGAAGAAAAATCTCACATCCAGATGCTTGGGTCCTGTCTACTTTCAAGAGCTCTGTGCTGCTTAATCTGCCCCATACCTCTCTACTCAGTGCCTTATTTTTCACGTAGGAGGGCAGGGAAAAATATCTACATGGCTCTGCCAAGGCCTGGTGTCACCCCTAGGTGCTCTTGTTCTGAGTGCCAGCCCTCAGCATGGGTGACAGAGTAAGAGGGTGGCCATCACCCAAGTCCATTCCCAGTCTGGGTCCAGGAAGTGCCTTTTCATCTTTTAGGGAGTTGGTAAAGTGAGGAAAACCAGGGATTAATCATCTCTCAACCCATCAAGTCTCAGCTCTGCTTGCAAGGTGGGGACCAGCACATGACATCATCCAGAGTCCATCTGAGGTGCAGTCAGCTCTCAGGAATGCCGCATCTCATCCAAACAAAACCTGTGTGTTTCTCCTTGGTCTGGCCCCACTTCTTGAGTCTGTTTCATCAGTTGATACAGGAGATAAACAAAAATTGGAAAAACACATGCATGGAAATATAAACAGTGCACTCGCACCAAAGAGAGGGAGAATTGCAACATCAGCAACTCGTGGGACTTGGATGCAGCCATCTGGGGCCTGGAGCCAAACTGTTAGGAAAATAAATAAATAAATAAACATAAGGCCAACTGTGATAAGCCCCTGACCTTAATTGTGGGAATACACCTATGCGAAAGCTGGAATCAAACCTTTCCCTTCTAGCCCTCCTGCTAATTCCTTTGACTTCAGAGGTGCAAATGCTGGGGACTCCCAGCCAGTCCTTCCCCGTCCTGTCTGGGTGACCCTAGGGATGGATCTGTCCTTGTGCTGTGCGAGGAGACCACCGGGTCCTGGGCTCTCCTGCCAGCCTTCAACAACATCTGAAGCAGTTGTTCACCTCCTGACTTTCATACAGCGGTTGGTGATATCACATATTGCTGGTGATGAGTTTTCCCTTGCTAGGACCGATAGCCTTCACTGACGGGGAATGGCTGCTGGGGAGGCTGTATGCAGTTTGCTCCATGCCACAAAGGTGCATTCAGAATTGATTTGGTGCAGTCCTTTTATAATCTGTTACATTAGAAAAATCGCCCCTGTTGCTGGGGTCCCATCACACCCTGGGAGCTTCTCCTTGAGCTCTCCACCACCTGGGGGTACATCCTCAGTGCAACCCCGGGGCTTTCCCAGCCTCATCCTTGCTGTCTTACCCAGCTGTGTGTCCCCAAGCAGCACTCTGCCAGGTGGGAAATCTCCCCGGGCTGTGTTGTTATTCGGTTTAAATGTCTCAGATCTTCAAGTTCTCTTTTTCAAGTCTCAGACAAAAACATGACAGCTAGCTCACAAATCAGCCGTCTGAGGGGAAAAAAAAGTCACATTTAATTACTCCTAAAGGGGAACTTAAAAATGAGGAACACTTATTAGTGCAATATATATTTTCTCCTGTAGCTTTGAACTGATCTCTAATAGCGCCAGCAAAGTCCCAACGTAACCTTGGAGTGTGTTTCATTATCATTCAGATGGAAACTGCTGTCTTATGACCGCAGTTTTAAAATACGGTACATTTGTATAATTTCTAAGTAGGCAATCAAGTGGACATAACACACGAAATGATATCCAGTCCTGGCACCAAACCCTGCCGTTCGCTTGCCCATGCTGTTCAGCACACATTATGCCTGGGTGCAGCCGAGGGCTGGATTTCTGCAAGGTGATCCTACAGTTCTTCCCTGTCTTCTGACACAGACATACAGGCATTTATCAATTCAGGACTTTCCATTTTAAAATCACTCCAGACTGCCTCCCTCCCTCTTCAGCTTTACCAAGAACTGACCTATCTTCTGAGCTGCTCTGTGCAGGATATTCTTATTTCTAGCTCTCTCCTGCATTTCTCGCGGCATTGCTGCCCATGACACAGCCCTGCCAACAGCCTCTGGGGACAGTAGGCACACCATGTGCCAAGGATGGCTGGAGAACATGGAGTGGCAGACGGCCCAAGACACTCCTTCCCCGACCAGAGGGGATTTCGGTGAGGCTCAGGAGCATCTGCCAAAGCCACATTTAGCTCAGAACACGCACACTGCTCACTGTGGGTTTATAAATAAAAGCAACCCAGGCTAAGTCTCTCCTGACACTGAACGAAGGATGCAAGGGAAGACTCTGCTATACTGTCCTGCTAAATTCTGTCAAGATCTGTCTCCAATCCTTCCTTAACTTGTGGGTGAAGATTCCTAAAACGGCAAGCTGGAGTTCCTTTACCTGGCTGCCCAAAGCAGGAGTGTTTCCATGCTATTTTTTTCTTTTGCTTGACTACACTGAAATTAAAGCTGAGTGTTTGCTCCTCCAGTGCTGGACCGCATTCAGGAGATGCAGCCGAGATCCACCAGCCCACACCAACTCGTCTGACCACAGGCATGCGTCTGGGGCAGAGACCTTCAGACCTCTTAGTCCATACCATGGAAAACAACACTTGAAACTTGCTTCCTTGAATGCCTACCAAGCAGAAATTAATATTAATCAAGGGAGGCTCTTTCCCCTTAATAAGAAGCTGGTGCTGTGACATTGAAGCATCTGATGCAGCAGTGATCTATAGCAGCGAGGGTATGGCTTGCTCATGTGCCAAGCAGAAACGGAGCTTGTAGTCCTGAAACATGCAGGTATTTTCCCCTCCAAAAGTTGATTTATGTCAGCAGCTGCTTACAGGCTCACCACTGAAGGAGTGGAGATTTTTCTCCTTAAATTTAAAGGCAATTCTGGGTTCTGAATTCTATCGATTGTAGACATCGATTTCCAGTGGAGCTGCAGCAATTGAAGCCATCTGAAAGCAGGATTTCTTTGTCAGTTATCTTTTACAGAGCTCCCAGGAGCAGCTGATGGACCCAAGGGGTTATAGGCTGTAGGCTGCCCTGGCTGAGAGCGATCCACATTCCCTGCAGGAACTGTGTCCTTCCCAACCATCACAGGCACCCCCTGGTGTGTCATCCCCCCCAAGATATCTGAATGAGAACACTTGGGAAAAAATGAAAGAAAACTTCTCACTCAAATACATATACCTCTTCTTAATGCCTAATGGAGAAAGGCACCTAATGGTTTTCAGATCTCAGTGGCTTGATGAAAACAGAGCACAGAGGTGCTAGTGTGACAATATCTGTTAATGAAAACACAAAATATAGGGTTTGGGCTGCTGGGCACTGTGCCCACTGCTCGGCCGGAGCATGTTGACTGCACTGCGCTGTGATCGGCACAAGTGATGCTCAATTCCTCCCCTTGTCAAACGCTTTAAATTAAAAACAGAATAAAAAGCTTTTAGGGGATGCACTCCTTGACAGTTTAATGTGAGTGGCTCTGGGATCATTTTCTATAGAGAGGTTTATAACGGGAAAGAAATTACAGCTCACTTTGGAGCAGGTATTTTACTGTTATTGCAGAGTTTCCTGGTGTTTGACTTTCCAAACAAGTATCACACAAAGCCAGTAGGACATTGGGTCCCAGTAGGGTGCTGGTGATGTCCCCAGACACCAGGTGTGCCTCCTCTGGGCCTCCTGACCTGCTGACCTTCTCTGCTGGTGGGGAGATGGGGCACAGCCCTTGTCCAGTTCTCCCAGTGTGCATAAACCCACTGACTGGTGTAGGAGTGAATGCGAAGAGGAAAAGTACCCAGAGAATGTGATTTGAGTCAACAAAAGCTGTGGATGAAGCTTAGTGTGTAAAGTAGAAATTATGAATTTATGTTTCCAAAATGAGCATTTTAGTCTATTTTTCTTCATTATGTTAATTCATTTTCAAATTTCCATTTTTAATTCCTTCAAAAAGTTCATCGTAAAGTAGGATGAAATGGACACAACAGTCAACCCTAGATTAACTTTTAAAGCTTTGGTAGGTTTAAAAAAAAATCATAGCAACCCCACATATTTTTCTTCAGTTTTCCAATTCTTGTATTATGCAAAAATGTCATGGCTCAATTCTCTGAATAATAACAGTGCATCTTCTTGGCCATTGATTCCCAAGCCGACAGCACAAACCACCAGCAGTCTGCAAGGCTGTGGTGGAGTAATTTGTGGTTGCTCTGTGGAACCTATTCCTTTCATTGTGCTTTCACTCAGAATGTGGATAATAGACTCTTAGCAGTCTGGTCACTGTGCTCCTGCTTTTTTTCCTCATTTCAGCCAGTTTTATGGCTAAATAGGAAGAGCCATCTGGATCAAAGTTTCAGGAATATTTGGGTCATGCTGAATTTAATATTAAGATCCATGGATTTATAACAAAAGCAACATTACCCTTAATGTGTTTTTATTAACACTATCTAAGAAGTTTTATTAATAGTATGGAACTTGGCTCAGTGCTGGTAGATGTGAGCGTAAACCCTTCTGTTGGCTCCAGCCAGCCTTGTATCAAATCCTATCTGCATTTGAAAATGCAATTCAGCTAAACATAGTACATCAGCTAAATACAATCTAGTATAGGAAAACATTGGATTTGGAAGGGAAAGGTTGCTAGGTGCACCCTTGCTTTTCTGCCTTTTTGTGCATAATTTTTTTAAAAGCTCATCATAAATAATCTTCTTTACAGATTTGACTATTTCTTTTCTGCTTGAAAAGCATCTCAGAACATTTAGTATTAGGGAAAAATACTAAGGGATATTTGTTTCAGCAGTTTTGAGTTGGATACTAGGAATAAGAAGAGTTTGCGTTTGCTAATCACTGGTTATCCTCCAGCAAGGACATGCTCTTAGTGCAAAATCAAATGATGTCAAATAAATGCATGAGAGAGAGCTTGCTGTATAAGGGAGAGTGGAATCAGTGCCTTCTCCGGTGTGTTAATGCAATTATTGTTTTTAGCAACATTTTAACTCTTCTGAATGGGATCATAGATATTTTCTGGTGGTTTGGGAATGGTAAAGGCAGAATGTGTGGCTCTTCCCCATCCGGTGAACAGTTCAACATCAGCATTCTTCTATCAGCTGCAGCCCAAGCATGGGGCTGCCATAGCTCTGGGCTCATGCAGACTGCTGCTGCTCGGGGGCTGTGCTGTGCAATGACCATTCAAGGCAGAGATGCCTTTGTTTCCACTGTGTATCCTTAGACTAATGCTATCCATATTTGTTCTGCATTAATCATTTTTATAGTCAGCTCTGTGGGATTCCTTCTATAAATAACAGTCTCAAGTCTCTCTCTTACCATGTTTGCCATAGCTAATTCTTTACGTTGGGTGTCTCCAGCAGAGCTGTAGCCTACATGAGTCCAGATAACGTCATAGCATAGGCTTGGTTGGAGTAAACCAGGATTTTCTTGGTTCTGTTGCAAATCAGGCCTTTCCAGGAAACCTTTCTGTCCCGTCTCTACAAATACTGTACAGTGATGATAAAAGGCAGGTTCTGGTTTTGGGTTTAAAGCTGTCAAGTTAGCAACTGGCATTAAATACATAATTCCTGCTATGCCTGCGTTGTCGATAGACGAAAGTCTTCTGAAGAAGACTCCAGAGAGGGAACAGAGCTGTGAACCCATGGCTGCAGAGGGTGCCTTGGAGATGCAAAGTTAGCAGGAGAAGCTGAAAACGTGAGATGTCTTTTTCAGTTTGACCTCAGCCTCTAATAGAGTTTGGCAAGTCTGCCTGGCAGATAAATTGGTTCATATTAGAAAATGGGCTTGATTTATTATGAAATTGATTGCTTCCCTGTCCTGTGCTGAAGGCATTAGCGATAACAGCATAGGGTGCCTCAGCACTTAACTAATGGGCTTCCCCAGCCTATGCACTGCTGCTGGGCAGTTATGGGCAACCAAAGCTAGCTCCTGAACCACACACCTTTGGCGGTGCAGACACAGAGTCCTCCCCAGGTAGAGTGCTTCAAGGAGCTGGGCTTTCTGAATGGGCTGATGGGAGCATACAGCCATGTCCAGCTCTGTCGCCTGCATGCAGAGTGACTGGAGATGCCTCTTGAGCATCTCAGGCATGATTCATAATTATGTTGGCATTTTCCAGCAAGTAGAGACTGCAGGAGAGGGGCTGGTGCAACCTTTACAACGAGCACCTTGAAATATCAAAACATTTTTCTTCTGACTGTTTTCAGAAAATGGAGAGTGTTACAGGACATAGGGGAAAGCATTCATCAGTCCAGATGATTTCTTTCTTTTCCTTTTCTTTGGTGATACTGAAAAGTCTTTTACCCTCCCACCCCACAAAAAAAAAATAATAATAACAATAATAAATTCATTGCCAAACATAAGGAGAAAGTTTCACTACTTTTTGCAAACAAAACCGTATTTGCTCACAAAGACCACAATCTGCAGCGTAGTTCTCTCAAATCCCTTGACAAAGCAGGGAATAGCTCTCCATCTGGGCTAATTAAAATGAAAATGAAACCAAACATGGTTTTTTCAACGTGGTCACTTGGGCCCTGTAGATTGTTGGGGTGTGTTCCTTTAAGGAAAATTTAATCTACTGTTTACGATACGTATACAGTTGTAATAAACACACACAAAACAGAGTATGCTCAGTGTCTAATGCCAACCTCTATGTTAAAGCTTTTCTCCTTGGACGCTCATTCTGGGGGCTACCCTAAAAAGCAAAGAATTTTCCCTATTTACTCTCTGTAGTGGTTGTGAGGAGCCATCCTACAGCTGTGCTTAGAAATCACTGAATTGCAGACACTGAAGCATTTAGTGGTTGGTTTAAGTAATATTTTTTGGTATTTCTGAAGAAAAAGGGTTTTCAGTGATTGAAGTGTGCCTTCAGATTTTTTCCAAATGAAAAATTTCACTATGAAAGAACCGTATGGCTTGAAAGGAAAACTCATTACAACAGAGCTTGCAATTGGACAGAACAGAAAATAAACTGTTCAAAATAACTGAAAACAAATTGATTTGGGTGATGAAAGAAGGTTTAATTCTTAGAAACGTTTTGCAACTACTGCCTGCCAGGCAATCACATTTTTGCTCTCTTTTGGACACAACTACTTTTTGCAGTTGGCTCCCGCACCACCCCAAATCCTCTTATGCCAGCACCATCCGTGTCTTCCTGCCATCCTCACCTGTAGCCCTAGGTCTGGTGTTTGCTACTGCTGCTGAACCCTAGATGTGCTCACCAAGGTGTGTTCTTCTCCAGTGAGGACGTTCTTGAGCTGACGAAAGTCCTGTAGCTCCCACATTCTGTTGTATGTAATAAGCAGCCCCAAGGAGGATTCACCACAGATGGGCAAAATAGGTTTCAGGTTGGACATTTGGAAAAATTTATTCTCAGAAAGAGTGATAATGCATTGGCACAGGCTGCCAGGGAGTGATGGAGTCACCGTCCCTGGAGGTGTTCCAGAACTGTGGAGATGTGGAACAGAGGGATGTGGTCAGTGAGCATGGTGGGGGTGCACTGGCATTTGGACTAAATGGTCTTAGAGGTCTCTTGTAACCTTAATGATTCTATGAAAATACTGTTTTCCTATTATACCACCTCCAGTGGCACCAAGGAAATAATGACAGAGGTGGCTAGGACATCCATATATTTTCCTGCTTAATTTTTATTGGGTAGCACATTGGCCTGAGAAACAGTTCTGAATATTGTGCATAATTGTGCAACATATCCCTTTTTCTGCCTTGTGCTTTTATCATTAACACATCCGATTAGCAAAAGCTCAGCGTCTGAGATGTTCCTTTGATTTAAGGGGTTATAAATTTTGGATGCAATGTCATAGAGTGAATTTTACAACACAGCTGAGCTGTGGGCTAATTAAAAGACTACCCTAGTACTCTTCTCACCCAATACATCTCAGATTTGTGACAGCCTTCAAGAAAACTTATGAATTATGCTGCGTGCACCATATGCAATCTATTGATCTCTCTGAGTGTACATATGCTCAGTGTGTGTGTGTGCATGTGTGTGCTAAAGCCCATCTTTGTGGTGGTTTCTTCACTATTATGTGTGTAAATGAAGGTTTCTTATATCAGTGATTTTGTAGCAGGGCAGATCACAGTTCTATGGCTTCATTTCCAGAGTTACTACTGGTCTTTGACTTCAAACATTTTAGATGCCAGAATTGGACATCGTGCCTCAGAGGAAGAGAGTTCACCTACTTACCTTGCCCCAAGGAACTGAGGTGGGATTTATCTCTCTTTGTTGTTGCTTAGGTCCTGGTCCAGGTACCTGACAACATCTTTTCCTAAGGAAATGTCTGTAAAGGAGAAACTTCTTTGAGCCATTAGCAGAGAGAAAACAAAGTGAAGAAAAGGACAACATATGTTTGAGAAACAAGATCTGGGGTGAACAGGAGAATATAGGAAGTGATACCAGGCTTTGGCTAGTGAAACCCAAGGATGAAAACTTGTGTTTACAAGGACCAGTTTTCCATCTTTATCCGTCATTCTTATTCTGTCAGCAGTGAATTTGGCAATAGATCAACAGGGAAACAGAGGGACAGTTTTCTCCCTACCTATGATTCTCATCAAGATAGATGAGTGAAGTTTAGATGAAAGGGAGTTTCTGGCTGAGAGTGTTCATGTAAAAAGTATTATTCAGTATGGGGCTTTTGTGAGCTCCCAGTCTAATAAAGGAGAATTGTGTAAGCCTGAGCAGAAATGTATCACTAGGTCTTTGTTTTGATGAAAAAAAGCTGGAAACTTACACTTAGCTTTCCAACTTATTGTAATTATCTGGTGGTATTGAATATAGTGTTAGGGTTATCTGATGGGTAAGGTATGAGCAAGGATCGGGTTTAGTCCATAAATTAAAGCTGCAGAGTGTCAGCTCTAATTTACATGCATACAGTTTAAAAATTGTCCTGATGCAACTGCAGAGCTCCCTGGGACTGACACAGATAGGCAGCATATGGAGCCTGTGCAGCCGAGCGGAGACACGCGGCACTTGGCACTGCTGCTCTGCATTATGCAAATATCTGGGTTATGCAAGAAGGAAACAAGGGCAGAATAAATGTAGGGGATCTGGTCTCTCTGTAGGCACACGCAGAGGCCTTGGTAGCATTAATGAAATGTTCAGATGTGTGGGAAGGAAGGCAGGCTGCTCAGCTCTGATTTCAGACCTACAAGTGTGCAGTACCTTTTGCTGCAGGAGCGGTGCTTACTGCTGTGAGCGTGTGAGGCTTTGCACAGGAGGGGCAGCCTGCAGCCTGCACAGGGAGACACACTGTTCCATGTTCTCCCATACCACAGTGCAAACCCAGATACGAAAACCAACATTTTCCATAAGCAGGAAATTAGTGTACCCTGTAAAGCTTTATTATCTCTGGAGACAAGCTGTTCCTTCTGCTGCTGAGGTATTGGACAGGGAGGAGGCAGGAGGAAAAGTGGGAGATGATAGCTCTCACAGTTATGTCGTGTATCCCATAAGGATACTGCTGGACTGCCTAAACAAAGCGTAGAGAGTACTCACCCTCATCCTCTTCTCACTGTAGAGATGCTCTGCTGCTCCCCTAAATGCTTTTCCCAATGGTTTTCCATAGGATTCTTAGAGGAATTTGCTGAGAGACTCAGTAAAGGCGTTCATTTTACTGGAGCAGCAACAGAGCAGACCTGAAATCCCACCCCACTCCACTGCTGTGGTTTGACTTTCACCATGACTGTTGTGAAGGTGCCTGCCCATTTGCAGGCATTTGCAGTGGGCTTATTTCAGTATATCTTGGCATTCCAGAGGTGTCTACCTGATAAAACTTTTAAATAGCTAATTACATCTAGTTCTAGCTTCTACAGAGCCTAACATGTAAACATATGGCTGCATAACATAACACACTTTCTCCAGGCTAGTAACATGGTCACTGCTGCAAAAGAAACATCAGAAGACAAAGTCTCTGGTTAATGCTTTAAGCTCCAGGGATCCCATACTCGAAGATGAACTCATGCCAAAAGAAATTTAAAAAAACCCACATCATTATCCATTCCAAAAATGGCAACGCCAGATTTTCTTATCACCTCTGCTATCTTGGGAAAGCAGTGCTTTCAGAAATGAATTCTTTTTGTTGAGTCCTTGAAATTCAGCGCCAGTCATTTTGGATTTGAAATCTCTTTATAAAGGTTTAGAGATGGAAATTTCAATCCGCAGACCCCAGAGGAGGTGCAGAAGAAGTATTTTATTGTATTCATTCAGAAAGCAGCCATACTCTCCTGTCCATCAAAATCAGGGAATGCTGTTGTCTAGTATTTAAATTCAGTACACTAAGCAAAAGCTGTAAACAGTATTTGCAAGACTTCCAACATCTTTCCATAGCGAATTCTTTATGGCACAAATCTTTTCTCTCAGAATTTACATTTCATACCTATTTTCCTGAATCTTCAAAGTCAGAGGACCAAATCCTTTAGCAATACTACAGTGGAAGCTACTGACTCAGGAATAGCCAGCGTGGGAGATCTGGCTTAACTTCTTGGCTTGATGTAACATTTCACAGATCTTTTTTAGGTATTTCCCATTGTCATGGCAACTCTGATCAAAAACCCTCCCATGAATAGCCCTGTCGATTGCAATCTGAGCTCCTGGCTGACTACAGCCCGCAGTTCTGCTCCAGTGTGATTTCACAAGCTCCTCTTGCCTGACCTTTCATCTCCTCTCTTTCCCCAGCTCCCTTATTGCTCAAGCTAGAAATATTTCTTTTGTTTTGCAAGAAAGCTTTAAAAATCTTTATAAGTGATAACTAACAGCCAGATCTTGCAGCTGACTTCAAGAGAGAGCTGCCCTCTGAGAGATTACAGGCTGTAATAAGCTCTTCTCCTGCACAACAGAGCGCAATAAATTCTTACAACCACTGACTCTCACAGTCCCTTGATCCTTGTGCCTCCCTAAAACCACCCTGAAAGCAGAGGAATGAGCTCTTTGGAAGAGTGGGCTCGGGAAAAGAGGACACAGTAGCAACAAAAAATTCCAAGTCCTGATGTCCCTGCAGTGCCAGTGCTGCTGGTACCCACGGCAGCTAAGAGGGACGCTACGTGTCACATTTTGCTTTTCTTTGTGCCTGGTGGCTGTGGTGGGGCAGAAGAGACACGTGCAGGGGGCAGTTCCCTTCCTCTGCCGGCCTCATCCTGGCCAAACCCAGGTGTCTCTTGCTTCTGAAGGGAGGGCAGGGGTGAGTGTTCTGACCACACTTTCCTTCCGAGCATTTGCATGCTCAGCTCTGGGGTAGCAGGGTGGAGAATCCATACTCGTCAACGCTGCTAGATCTGGCTTTTTCTATCTGATTTTTTAAGCTATTGGAACAGGCACACGGGAAATTGCAGCACTATGGAAATCAATAAGAGCTTTGCCCTTGGCCTTCTACAGGGCCAGGATTTCACCAGCCGTCTCAAAGGTATTGTGCTTACCAGCAGCTGAAATAGCTTAGTGAAAATAATATACATTTTGCATAGACATCTCCAGTCAGTATTGTTATCGCCAGGGAAAATAAGGCAGGGCGAGGTGAAAACTCATGCTCAAGGTCAGCCCAACACAACCCAGGGAACAGAAGAGAGGTCTATGGAGTTTCCCCTCCCACACAGGAACCAGTGCTACCATTAATTATTTTAAGCACTTGTGAAAAGAGGTAGGAAGGAAGGGGGAACAGAAATTGCAGATTCCTCCCTTATACACACATCTATATTATAAAAATGCTATATATGTACACATTGTGGTGTCTTGTCTTGTGTCTTCAACCCTGCTCTAAATAAAAAACTCACAGACTTGTTGGTTTTCATCAGGCAAAATTATTATTCGGCTTTAGAAAGAACATCTTGCCAAGTGTTGCAGTTCAAAAATAAGGAAAACAGCTCTGCCAAAATGCAGCAAATGTGATTACACAAAGCCAAGAAGACCATAATTAGATCATTACCATGGAAACAACCTAATTACATGTGTAATGCAGCAAGGTCTGAGTTGCGTATCCGAATGTGTTTTGCTATTGTCTAGCAGGGCCGTAGCACTGTCATTGCCTTGTGTTTTTAAGCCACCTTGATCACTTTGGTTGGGTTTTCTTGGAACGAGTCCCTCCTCCCCATTTCAGAAAGAATTAAGCTGTGCATGAAATGACTCTGCAGGGTTGCCTGAGGCTTGGCCCCATATGCAGGAAAGGGATCCTGCCTTGAGAAATGCTTTTATTGCACTGTGACATAGAGTTCCCCAAATGACTGCCTGCAGTCCCTCTGCCATGTCCAGGAATTGCATTTTGTCCAAGTGTAAGCCTGGAGAAGAAAGCTGAGTTTGCCAGAGACTTAATGAAGGTTGCCACCCTCCTCTGCCTCATGTTGACTTCTCTTTAGCAGAAGTCATTCACCATCAGGACAGTGCTAAATGGGGATGGCCAGGGTCCCCATGTGGGGATGTGCAATAGAGCTGGATTACGCTGCTGGAAACAGAAGCACTTCCAAAGGACAGAGACATAATTCTCACTTTCAAGCAGGGAAAATAAGGCACAGTGAAATGTTAATCAGCTTGGAGAATGCAGGCAGAGCTGTAAATAAACTACAGAAAGTCCAAAATAATTTCAGGGAATGAAAATGCGAGGATGGTACATACAAACACGGCTGCACACCTTGCAGCCTGGAATTAGGCACTCAGGGAGAGACAGGGGAGTCGTTGATGAACTTCTGCTGTTATCTCCACAGGCCCGCAGCCCACTGCTGCTGAGTCATGAGTTTGTAGTAAATATGACCCATAGGGCATGTACATGAAGTCATGGTAAACACTGCTGTCCTCCTTGATGCACGCTGGATTTCTGTGCCCGTTCTGTGGTCAGATGGGCTATACCTCACCCAGCAGGAAGGGCAGGGGACGGCTCATTAGCTAAGGGGTACAGTAATAAGGCGAAAGCTGACGGGACTGTCTGGCAAGCACACTGCTCCTGCTAATTAATGAGGAGAGATGGTCGCTGGGCCAACTGCAGATGTTGCTGCAAATTATGTCGTTGCGATCCCTGCCAGAGAGCTCTCTCTGCAGCTAGCACATCTCCAGGTGTTCTTGCCACAACAATAGTCCCCGCTGTTCGTTTTGTCTCCTTCCAGGGAAAATAAAATGCTTCCTTTTGGTGGGCAGAAATGCTGATACAGAAAAGTTTTTCAAGCCCAGACTCCACTCCCTTAATTTCTCCTCCTCTTGTATCGGTCCCATTTTCTTTCTCTGATTTTTCCTCAAACTCTCATTTTCCATTCAAATTGCTTTCCAAACCACAGAATAAGGCTAAAGAGAAGCACCTCAAGCGATGCTGATTTCCTGCTTGGTTTCTGAGCCATGAACATGCAGAAGACATCTCAAGAGAGCTGCCAAGCCCTCTTCCCATCCCAAATCCCTCTGTCCTGCAATGGGGCACTGTCCCGAACACCGCAGGCAGTGGCACAGACCCATGTGGCACTGATGGTTCTCTCCAGTTCCACGCAGGTTATTTTTCTCTCACGCGTCTACTGTGCAAATTCATGCAAGCTCACTGGATAGATCCAGATTTTCAACTTTTGTGCAAAGTCAGCAGAAGAAAAGGAAGAAAAATCCCAACCCCCTGCTCTCCAGTTTTGCTCTGTATGCAAAACCTGTCTGCGCAGTGCTGCCGAGCGCCGCTGCCCTACTTCTATCCTTCACATAGCTCAACTAAAAATACACCCGGATTTCAAGCGAGGCCCTGCTGTGACCCGTCTGAGCATGCAGGCATTGCTGCAGCCTGCCCAAGCGTGGCCGTGCCCATGCTCTGCTGGGCTCCTGGGGCAATGTGTACCTGCCCATGGTGCTAACAGGGTGAGAAAATGCCCACGACCTTTTGAAAATCAATAGCTCTTCCCTCCATTGGGTCAGTTGAAATATCCTGGTATGGGTTTGCAAGAACAGCATTGGAGAAAGATCTGAGAAAATTTAAGAACTGTGTGCTTCTATGGCTACTATTAATGCTATTTCCAATAATGTTAATGCTGGATACAGGGGGCAGCTTTAGGCAGTAGCACCTGGGGTTTTCCTACAGCTATGGAAATAGGTCACCATTCTTGCCTCCACAATGGCAAGAAATCTGGAGCCCCTGCAAGCCCTGTGCCACCAGGGCTGTATCCGGACCCCAGTGCTGCTCCTCCAGGACTGAGCTGTGCCAGGTGCTGTGTAAAACATGAACAAAAGTCAATCTCCACCTTCAAGAGCTTCCAAATTAAGGATTTTCAATTTGACCGCAAAGAGGACTCCATAGTTCCAAAATTGTTCCCAGTGGCTCCTATGGGCTGGGTGTGAGATGACATGAAAAATGGAGAAGTCCATTTAAGACCGTGGCTGAAACTCTTAGTGCTAGACATTGCATGCATTTTTATGTGCTTAAATAGAAAAGAAACTACCACGCATATTTTGTTTAATTTGTGTGGTCCTGAGAAAGCATGATAAATAAAGGCTAGCAGAACCCAATTTTAAAAGCAGGAGAAGCTAATAGAGATGATTTGTGTTGAAGATAGGGTCTATAAATTCTTCCACCCTGGAAAAAGTGACGAAACATTACCAGCTGGCTTCTCACGTTACCCTGCACTGCATTCTTCACAACCACACGTCCTGCTACAAGGCTTCAGCCTGACGCTCACTTCAGCTTGCTTCTTCTTAACTTGCTTTTGCATAAGAACGGAATTATCTGATGAGATGTATGGATTACTTGCAAATGAGGATGTACATATGCAGGACTAATTTATGTGATGAATGGCCATTCCTGCTGCAAGTCAGTTCTTTGCACCTGCAGGTGCACTGACAGTGCAGGCTCTTTGCATGGAGCCATTCCCTGCTCAGGACCAGCATTTGCTGTGGCTGGGAGCTGACCCCAAATGGTCCCATATGTCTCAGGTGGGCTGCTGATTCCATAACTGTGCGGCTGCTCTCTGCCTGGTGCCACCTCCTCCTTCCTCCAGCAGGCTGTCTGCAAGGCACAGACAGATATTATTCCCAAAGCCTTATGACAGTTCCTTGTTTAAGAGTGGAATGGGGCTCTGAAGAAAAGCCTGATGTATGGCTGTGCTTCCGGGGGCACCCCGTGTTGCAGAAACCCCATTCCCTGCCCATTCCCTGGCAGTCTCAATGATGAATAAAGTGCTAGCAAGAGCCATAAAGGTATATGCATTTAATTAAGGCTTCGGAGAGCTATTGCATTTTTTCCTATTAAATATTAATTTCCTTTTTAAAACAGCTATTTTGACAGCACAACTGGTCCTCTAATGCCATCCAATTAATTAAAAATTTCGTACAAATACATATTAACAGCCTGCTGTGGTTGCTGAGAACATTTCAGTGGTATTTCAGCATACTGAACCAAATCTGAACCATGCCAGACCATACAGCCCCTGGAAGGGCTCACCCGGCGGTGAGGTTTGGCTCCCTGACCTCAGCATCCTGACAGTGCTCCAGACAGGATTTCACCCCAGGAATTGGGACACGGCAGGGAAATGGCTGTGTCTGTCCCCTAATACAGGATGGGAAGGAGCAGGAGCAGGCTTTGTGAGGCCACTGGTGACAAATGCAATCTTATCCATCGCAGTTGGCAATTGCTGACATCCTTATTACCAGCACTGTGTTTATCTGCTGAGCTGTCCTTTCTCACCTGTCTTGTTGATTCTTGTGATGTGTTGTTTTATTGGAGACGTTAACAGGAGCTCTGTGACACCCAGAGTCAGTGCGAGGACAGAGCTGGTGGCTGGGGACGTGGCCAGAACTTATGCCAGGGTCTCCATCACTAGGTCTGTGTTGCATGTAGGGTGTTCCCATCTTCTGATGGCCCCAAGGGTGTGTTGAGCACTGGGGAAAAGGCAGGGGGAAGGAAGGAGAAGTGGGGTTTTAGCCACAGGAGATGGATGCATCAGTAGGATATGCTTTCCTTTACGAATTACCTCAGTCGTTTCCATTTCCAGGACGAGTTCCCAGCACTTACGCATTACCCTTCGCCTTGTCTAATGTGGTTCACATTGATTTTTCCCCTTGCTCTCTGCTGACTGTACAGTCTGGAAAACCAGAGACCTTAAAGTCAAGGTCAAGTTTTTATTCCTTCAGTAAACAAGCTGGGGAGAAGGAGTAAGGGAGCGAGCACTTAGAGCAAATATACATTCAGAAAGCTGTGAAACAAATATATTTCTTTAAAAAAATTCTCAGAGGAAGAAAGCATACAAAAGATGTATCCTTTCAGTTTGCAAATTCTGCATTAAATAAAATCCCTACTCTTGAGGGATAAATGTTAAGAGGAGACCACTTTGTGTGTGACCGAAACAAAGGCATCCTGCAATGTTTAATGTCAAACACAACATTAAATGCTGTGTAGCCAGGGAACAGAGAAGCATTGAAAATTTTATTTGTTTTTCTGGCCAAGGAGCTTAAATTTTGTCCAGGCACTGAATGCTTTTATTTCTCATCGTCATTTAGAACCACAGAATCATTAAGGTTAGGATAGACCTCTAAGATCACCAAGTCCAACCATCAACCCATCCCCACCGTGCTCAATGACCACGTCCCTCAGTGCCACATCTCCACAGTTCTTGAACACCTCCAGGGACAGTGACACCATACCTCCTTGGGCAGTCTGTTCCAGTGCCTGACCGATTTTCTGAGAAGAATTTTTTCCTAATATTCAACCTATCAAAATATTCAACCAGTATCTAAGCATTGATCCCACTACATCATATTCTCACTGTTGTTTTTACCAACTGATGACTCCATATATTATGTTTGGCCATTTGTAATTAGAAACAAAATTAAGAAGAAAAAGCCTGGCTGCTTATCTATAATTCATGGATTCTCTTGAGTCTGTGCACTTGGCTGGAAATGTGGTAAGAAATTAGTTTGGCTAAAAATTTTGGATGCTTTTAGCTTCACGCTGAACTGGAAGACAAGGAGCTCAAGTGTTTTGGGGCTTCTGCTTTGGGATTCTTCCAGGCAGGGAAATGGGTCAGCATGCAAACAATGCTGGAGCTGGGTGGAGATGCAGAAGCTGGTTCTTTGGACCAAACCTGGTATCCGCAGGTACTGACAGGGGCAGCTCCATGGGTGCTGTTATCCACAGCCTTCTGAGCATTGACCTTTTCCCTCCTTGGCAAAGCTCCTTTCAAAACCCAAAGTCTGATGATTTGATTTGTGCTTTTTCTGTTATTTTTCATCAATTTGTTAATATGTGTGCAGTAATAATTGCGACCTGATGTCTTCACTCTTCGAGAGCAGTTTGGAAGCAGAACGCTCCAGTTGGAGGCAGCACCGCAGTTTGGGAACAAAACAAATTACCTTAGGCAGTTTGGTTCACCTGTTTTTAATGCTAATATAATTAAATGAGAGAAAGTCTACAGGGAGAAGTAATGCCTTTTATTATAACAAACTGATATTTGTTGAGAAAAAGCAGGTGCATTTTCAGGCACACAAGCTCTTTTTCAGATTTATTTGCCAAAAAGCCTATCAGTGCATCATTTGGTGCAACCAATGGTATTGCTCCTCTGTATAAATCTTGCCTCAGTCATATCCTTCGACCGTAACAGCTACAATAACACTGCTAATATAATTAAAAGCAGTTGAGGATGACTGAATGCCATTTCATAGCAGAATTGGCCAAGAATAGCAGGGTGGGGCTGTGCTGCAGACACACAGATAGTTGTGGTTTTTCCCTTATCTTCACTCTGTAATTCTGAATTGACCTATACTGGTATTAATGGAAGTCATGGGGTTGCCATTGGCGCAGACTTTGGGTTTTGCATACATATTCAAAACACTCTTCTCACCTTCTGAAATGTATCTCTAATGCAGAGGATAAAAGTAGGTCATCCATTTTCTCCAGCACCCTGCTATCTCAGTAACATTAACGGAAGGGAACAGTGTGTGCAGATTTTAGCCAGCATCACCGTCACTGTATTCCATCAAATTATGACCTTTTAGTTCCACCGTTGGAGTGATTCCCAGGAAAAAATAAAATGAAATGAAATAAAATAAAAACAAAAAGCAATAATCTAAATGATGCACAGATAAGAGATAAAAAATAAAAGAGAAAGAAAAAAATAAAACCTCCCAAGGTGGAAAATGTATTGACAATAAGCCAGCTTAGCTTTCCCTGATGGAGAATGCAATGTTGTTTATTTTCATGTGATATTTTTAAAGCTAATTTTCCCAAGGCATCTCACAACCAACTTCACATGCAGATACAAATAGAAACAATTTGTACACTGCAGTAATTCTTACGAGTAGCAAATCAAGACTTGTAAGAAGGGAGTCAAGACAGGAAAGATAAGAAGTAGAGAATGATTAAACGAAGTAATTCGGGAAATTTAGATATTAGAATTTGTTCTCTGGGTGAGAGCAAAACATGCCATCAAAGAGAAGAAGATTAAGGAGGTTTTACATATAGGATTAGGCAGAGTGTGCAAAAAAAAAAAAAAATCTTCCAGTGATTGGAAGCGGTTGCTGCAGGTGTTGCATGTAGAGCTTTAGTTTCTTCTTTCTTTTTTTAATTGGGTTTCCAGGCCTGCACTGTTGAGTCCCCAGACAGAATTGCAAGCTCCCTTGGTCTGAGAGATAGTATGCTGCTGACATGCTCTGAAATGCTCCAAAACCCTCTAAATAAGCACTGCCAATATTTATTTCTAAACATCAGAGAAGCAGGGGAATAGAGTAGCACTTTGACTGGTTGCATTCAGAAACATTTGTGCAGCTCTAATACTTGTCTGAAGCACCCTTCTGGGATGGAGCCACAGAGGTACAGCCACTGCCAGAAGTGCAGGCAGAGCACTTGGAGGGGGAATTCCAAAACTCCATGTAATTTGGAAGGAAAGCCACGTAAAAGATAAGACAGAAATGTTGTGTTTCAGATTGCGTGCTGCCCCATAGCTGTAACTCCCCCAGGAACTTCATGTGTCTGCTGCTTCTAGGTAACAATCTGGTAAAAGCACCGTGTTTAAAACTTTGCAGTGTCTTTGAGTGAGCCACATTTTAGTCATTACCTACTAAAAGACACTGCGTGCCCTAAAAGTGATGTTATATGACTGGTCGTGTGCACGTGGGTGGGGGTTTAAGGTTACCTGTGTGCATGATGAGATGCTGCAAACCAGGGGCAATTCCGCTCCCTTTTAAAACATTTAATGTTAAGGCAGATTTGCCTGGTGCCAAAATCCTTAAAACAAAATCTAAAGAGTTTAGAAATAGCCATCATTATTAACGCAGCCACCACAAACACATCAGCACTGGCAAATCTGATGACAGATGTGTGTTGTCTGTTCATAAAGCCCCAACTGTGTTAAAAAACAAACAAAAACTGGTGGCTTTTTTTTCCAGGTTTTTGTCCTCTCCCAGCACTGCAGAGAAATTTGGTACTGCTTGTTTGCTAACATAGCATAGCAGTGAGGGGTCACTCCTGGATGCTGCCCATTGCTTACTGCTGTGACTGCAGCAGAAAACTTACACTCCCTCTTTTCCCAGGGTACATAATCCAGTGGAATATTATTATATATTTTTTCTTTTTTAATCTATGATGGATATATTTGTGTTTCACATGAAAGAGGCCGGGATTTAATAATGCAGACAGGGCCTCATTATGGGAATGAAATCTCTGCCTATATTTGGCTGCACAAATTTAATTTTTGTCAACCTTAAACTGGCAGGAAAGCTGAGTGCATTGAGCAGCAGTGACTGGCAGGGCTGGCTGCACCAGAGGCCGTAGTACGATTGCCCTGGGCTGAGACTAATAATAGAGCTGGAAATGGCTTTTGAATTGGGTTGTCCTGGAGAAGGACTTTGTAGAGCAGCCGTGCGTGCCCTGGGTCTCTGCAGAGGTGGCACTGCTCCAGCTGCCTGGGGTGGTTAGAGGAGGGGGCTGGGATGAAAAGGGCATGGGCTGAAATAGCTGCTGAAGGCACGAGTGAATGAAACAGAAGACGCTGCTAACCACAACTCTGGGCAGAACGCTGAGATAAGCATTGATTTCGGGCTCACTGGTCTAACTGCAGAGCCTAGGAATAGGCTGCTGAAGGTTCCTGTGTCACACAGGGCATGAGAACAACTCCTAGGAAATTGATGGTTCTTAGAAATTTCTCACAATCCGAAATCTCACAGCAAACTCCCGAAGGGATGCAGAGATCAAGGAAAAAAGATGCTGGGTGTTCTTCTGTGGTGGGGGGCTGTAGGAACCACCACAAGGCAGTGGCTGGTGTCCAGCTAGACCTTAGGCAGAAGGACTTTTAGTCAAATTAGATGAGGAAGCCAAGATCCAAAAAACATTCTGATTGAAGATCAGGAGCATCAAAGCTACTGATGAAGAATAGGCTGAAATCTTGCCCCTGCTCTGTTCAACATGACGTTTTTCCATGGGTGCTCAGGTAGCAGGGATGTGAGCAGTGCAGACAGCTCACAGCCCTTTGTCACACACCTGTGAAATATCCTTGGGTTTGTTAAACACCAAAACCCATCTGATCAGATATGTGTGAGGATAGCCCCAAGGATCCAGATGGCTTCTCTGGGAGCTGTGCCCTTAGTAGAGCTCCCAGCATGAGTTCCTTTGGCTCTCATGGTCCTCAGGGCACTGAGCACAGGGAGGTGTCTGATTGCTACAGGGGGTCCTTGCTCTGGGATGAGTGCTGCTGGTGAGATGCTAAGCCAAAATACGGGCAACTCAATGGAGAGCACCAGGGGCAGGCAGCAAGCTGTCCATGAGCAGAGCCAGCCCCGTGGTGCTATTTTAAGAGCTGAAAGTCACAGGTGGGAAGGGAAGCAAAAGGCAGATTAAGTTGCCATTGGAAAGCAGTGTGGCTGCATGGCTGAGCTTTATCATGCTTTTCAGGTAGTGAGCAATAGGACACGACAAATTCTGCTTTGTTCTGCTGCTCCCTTGCCGCGTGATCAGGAGATAAACGCCAGCGAGGGCTCATTTTGCTGGCAGAGCACAGAGCTGTTCATTAACTTGTGCTGTTAAATAACAGCCTGATAAGGGCAGAACCTGGCGGGGACGAGCCCAGGTGCAGTCAGGCATGGGGGGAGGCTGTGGGGCACATCTGTATCCTGTGCCAAGGCCACCAGGTCACCCATGCCTGCACGTCCCCATGTGCCACTGCTGTGCAAGATGGGGAGAGGTCTGTCCCAGCAGCCCCCATCTGCACAGAGATGAGGATGTTGAGTAACTGAAGGGATGCATCTCCATGTGGAAGTGACACTTTTCTTTAGCAGCAGGAGATGCTACATGGATGCTAACAGGGAAGGAGAGAGATGGATATGGATTGTTCAGTTTGGTTGTCAAGTCCAAACAAACAACCAACCGAAATAATGGAGAGAATGAGTAAAACTAAGCATTTTCCTTAACAGGAAAATAAATGCTCTTTGTTCTGTTATATAATGTTGGTTTTTAAAAAAAAAAAAAAAAAAAACTTTTCTAAAATATAGGTCAATTTTTAAACAACAAAGCTTGTTTCAAAACAAAAAGTCAAAATATTTTGTTTTGATGCTGTTGAAACAAAATGTCTCCACTCCTCCAAACCATTTCTTTTGACATGTTCAAATGAAACATTTGTACACTTTCTAATTTTTTTCACAAATACTGTTGGTTCCTGCATTTTTCAGTGAACTCATCCATTTGAAAAATGTCACTCAGCTCTAAAAATTACCATACATATAGAGCTACCTCTGTTACCACATTATGTCTCGTGTAAGCGTGCCAAATTCAAATTCCTCACAAGGGAGCTGGTTAGGCTTCAAGGCTGACCGATAAAGCCTGGGAAGGTGTGTTGCCAATTAAAGGGGTCGAAGTGTTGATAAACTTCCCTTTGACCCACACCAAATGGGTCAATGCTAGCAAGGCTGCCAGGTGCTGCTGCGCTCGCTGTGACCCCAGTGCTCCAGGACAGCACTGTTGTGTTCTTTGGAGCTGCTGTCAGCACGCACCCCAGTTTCATGAGTTCACACTGACTTAAAAATAAATCCCCTTTTTGTCGTTAATTTGGGGCTGTAAGTCCACAGAGCCCCAAATACACCCAGTTAGTCAGCAGGTTTGTGGATATTTTGAGATGCTGGAGATCAGAAGGCAGTTTGTTGGCATTATCTTGATTATGTTATGGAAGTCATTATTCAAAAATAGTCTCAAAAATACAAGTTTATCAGTGCTTGGAACCACTGGAAAACTACCAAACTAAACTCACATGAGAGCAGTTACTGTATAATGGGCAGATGCTTTTAACTATCCTTTATGTCTTGGAGCCTACTCTCGTCCAGGAACAGTACTATAGGTGAGAGGTTAGAATAAAAATAACTGCCTAAAAACAGGATGCTGAATTTTAGTTTTCATATTCGGGTCTGTTGACTGCACATGTGAACGTAGGGTCCTTTAAAGAAACAAATCACACGTGGCAGCAATCTGCAGGGGACACTGGTGCCGCAGGGCAGCTGATGAGCTTGGCATCTGCAGTGATTTTTTGGGGACCCCTTTCCTGAGGGCTTTGTCTCAGTTGTCCCTAGCAGCTGGGGATCCAGCAGATCCCTGAGCACACTGTGCTGTGTGTTTGATGGCAGTGGATAAGCAAAGGATCCCCCAACACTCCTGATCCTCCAGCATACACACATACATTTATACACTTCTTCCCCACTTGCTGTGCTCCACTGCAGTGATTTATGTGTTGTCTGTCATCTGGAGCACCAGGGACACAAGAGAATGAAGAGCAATAAACAAATAACAATCAGCAGACATAAAACAGGAATGAGTCCGCAATTGTGCCCCTGAAAGGGCTTTGAGGGCTCTCAGGTCTCTGGGGAAAGTGGGGACTCTGCAAAGCAGTTACATCCTGCAGAGGACTGGCCTGGTGCTAAGAGCTTTGGGGATGCAGGACAGGTTGCATTTCTGCAGGGATGCCAAAGCAGCACAAAAGGTGACAGGAGCTTGGGTTGTGTTATGGTACACCATCAAACCCAGGGCCTGTGGGGCCGGCATGAAGAAGCCTGGTGCCACATCCCTGTGTGGCTCTGACAGAGTGGGCCCCTTTCAGAGGTTAGTGCCTGGTAAATTATTCCCTCCATTTGTTATTCGTGATGAATAATGAATTATTCTCATAACATTTACTGTGCTGTTCATTTATTATACAGGACGGGGGTATGTTTAGAAGCTAATTATTGCTAGGAAGGCTCTACCCTTGCAAAATACATGATTTCTGCATATTTGTTTATCAGTACTATTTACTGTGGGGGGGCTGTTTACTGTGTTAGCATGTTTCTTCTGCACCCTGGACAATGCCTAGCCCAGGGTGATGCTGGAGATGCTGCACAACCAGGGGCTGGCAGCCCCCAGCCCACCAAGGACACGCTTTCTTACCTTAGAAGCATTATGTTAGGAGACTTGTGGTGAGTAATGGCCTTAAGAGTGGTCTACCAGCAGCTGTAAATAATCAGAGAGAGTTATAAAAACTCGCTGTGCCGTGCTGCTGCTTACCAACAAATTTATCCAGGCAATTATTTTGAAAAATGTTTCTGAGGAGGCTTGAGTGCAGAGGACACAGCAGGAGGCTCCCAGGGCCCTGCTAAGAGGGGCTGCACCATGAGAGCTGCTATGTGCACCGCTCTCATTTTGCTCCCTGCATGGAGGGGAGCTCTGTGGGGCCTCCTGGGTTTCTCATGAGGTGCAGAGCCATGGGACAGCCCCACAGCTGACCCTGTGGGACTAACGGGCACCTAGAGTGGAGACTGAGCTCGTTCTGTGCTTTCTAATACCTCTCGTATTTACATGATGAGCTCAATATTTGTGTCCTCCTGTGGCCGGCTGACCTCTGGGTAGCCCTTACCACAGCTGAGCCAGTGAGAAGCTCACGGACCTATGGGGAGGGATAGTTCAGCTCCAGCTCCCTGAATAATTGATTATCGCTTGCTTTGATATAAACCCGATCTTCAGCAATACCCTTTTGGCTGTGCCCTGCCGTACCTTTGTGTTCCCCAGCAGAAATCTCTCTCCACCTACTGCCTTTGTAACCCGATAAGAGCACTATGAGCTGCCAGTAAATGATCTTTTATTTTATTCTTCATCCTTGTAGGGGTAAATTATTGTGTCAGCACAGAGACGATGCAGGTGACTAACCTCATAAAACGCAGTAAATGATTAATAAAATCTCAGATAACAACAGCTCATTGGGCAGATCGTAACTCGCCCCTCTAAGCAGCTGCATGCCTTTGGAGGGCATGGGAGCCACCAGCAAAACGCCAGCCCAGTGCCAGGTCAGGGCTGTGCTGAGAGGCACACAGGGCTGGGTGCAGGAGCATAGCCACCACCCTGAGTGGCTTCAGCCCATGTCAGGGGGGCCATGGCACTGCTGGGGACTGGGATCCCACCCAGGCAGTGCTGGGAGGTGTCAGGCTGTGTGCTGGCCTGTACAATGTGTGGTGATGAAGGGGGCTTTGCTAAGGTTGTAGCGAGATGGGGGCCGGCCTCTTCTGCCAGGTAACTAATGATAGGACAAGAGGGAATGGCCTCACAGTGCACCAGGGAAGGCATAGGTTGGATACGAGGAACAATTTCTTCTCTGAAAGAGTGGTCAGGTGCTGGCACAGGCTGCCCAGGGAGGTGATTGAGTCACTGCCCCTGGAGTGTTCAGTAAAAGGGTAGATGTGGCACTCAGGGATGTGGTTTAGTGGGTATGGTGGGGATAGGTTGACAGTTGGACTTGATCTTCATTGTCTTTTCCAACCTTGGTGATTCTGTAATTCTATGATTTTATAACGAGTGTCTGCCCCCCCAAATACCCCATTTCTTTTTTTTAATACCACCCTCCTCCATAAAGCATGGCAGACATACATGCAGAGATGCTCTTTGTGCACGCTGGATTTTGTAGGACCTGCAGAACCCAGTGCCTCGTGCATTATCCTCAGCAGTGTCCCTGATGGCTTGGCACTGACCTGCACAGGCGTGGTGCTCCCGCTGCACACAAAGATGCCTTTCATACAGCGTCTGTTCCCTGATGGCGTCACCCACGACTGGAGCCTCAGATGCAGGGAAGTGAGCTGTGCTCTTCCATTCGTCTGCCTTTATTAATATTCCAGCATTGGCCAAGCCCTTGTAGAGCTGTAATGAGAACATCCTCTTACGCACTGTTTCCAGAATTTATGCACAAGCAATACATAAATATCAATTAATGAAGCAACTATGCAAAAATTAATTAAAACATGAAAGGATAGGAGCCTCCATTCAACTCCCTAAAAAGGAAAGATGTGTTCAGAAACCCCTCCCTCCTGCTCAGAAGAAAGCTTTCTATGCCAAGGGAAGGAAAACATTATTTTCTTTTAATTGCACAATATTTTTAAATTAATTTCCATAAACAGTGAATGGAGGAGGGAAAATCATGGATTCTGTAAAGAAATCAGAGTGCAGGGCTGCAGTGCAGGCTCTGTGCAGCCCTGTGGGCAGCCGCAGCCCGGTCCCACTGCTCCACCATGTCTGTGACCACACAGCAATGCTGGTGGCACTAAGCCTATAAATCTGCAACTAGAGCTGTGAACATGTTAATTAGCCTAAATTAAATTTAAGAGCTACAGAAGAATACAACTGGAACTGAAACACAGACGCGTGGAGAGATTCCACCTTTCACTGAGTGTTTCAGCCCCACTCTGCACATGGTTTTCCCACAGAAAATCGCAGGTGGACGTCCCAGTGATTGTTAGTGCTTGTTTTGCCTGCAGCTTCACGCAGAGATGCCAGTTCATGGACACTGCTTATCTTCTGTGTAATAGAACTATCAGCTCTAACACTCTGCACTTACAGCCTTTTATCTTAGGGGCCAAAAGGGCTGGGTGCTCGTTAACAACACCCACTGTGACAGTGCCTCTATTTATTTACTTACTGGACGTTCAGAATATCATCTACTAACTGCAATGGGTAAAAATCACAATATTTTGCTTGTGCCTGGGGTTTCCTGCCTGCAGAAACAGTGACTTCAAGTCTTCCTGTGAGCTGGGCAGCTCATTGCCTATATCAATGTGACATTTGCACACATGGGTTCACCACCGTGCCAGGTTCTGCTCCCACTCTCTCCCCAAGCAGGAACTGTTCCCACTCCTCTTTTACAACCTGCAGCAAATTGCCACTCATTAGCCAATAAAACTAAAGATAGTGCCACTGTATGATGAGCCGCTCCTGCTCCTGCACATTGGGCTGTTAGTACCAGAATGAGAGATAAGGGCATTAAGTTGCAGCAGGGAAGGTTCAGGTTGGATGTTAGGAAAAATTCCTTCTCAGAAAGAATGTTGAGGCATTGGCACAGACTGCCAAGAGAGTGGTGGAGTCACCGTCCCTGGAGGTGTTCAAGACCCAGGAGATGTGGCACTGAGGGACATGGTTATGGGATGGTGGGGATGGGTTGGTGGTTGGACTAGGTGATCTGAGATGTCCTTTCCAACTTTTTTGCTTCTATGATTCTGTGATTCTGTTCATTCTGGCCTTGTGCTGAGCCCTCTGTCTGCACCAGCCAAGGCAGCAGCTTGTACCAACCCCCCACCCAACTAACCTGATTTACCATGCTTTCCTAGACTCTGTTTCTGAGGCTGTTTGCTCATAATGATTTTTTATGTGGGAGAATTTCTCAACATTTGCCCATCATTTGGCACCAGTTGTTCTTGCGGTGCCAGAGCCTGGCCAGGGCACAGTGACCACTTTCCATGATGATGATATGGAAGGGGCTGCTCCCCTCTGCTGGTCTCAAAAGAAGGAAAATCATCATATCTTTTCCTCTCTTTTCTCTGCCTGGCTGAGAAACACGAGCACAGGTGTGAGAAGGGCTTGGGTCAAGCAGCAGGCTGGCAGATGGACTGGGCATCGGCACTGTGAGGAACTGATTCTTGTCCGTGTCCTCTTGTCTCTTGGGGCTCCATCTCATTCAGGATATACAGAAACTGCTCCCTAACACGTGTTCGCTGAGGCATTTTCACCTACTGCCCTCAAAACCTGATTTTCCACCCCCTTAAAGCTCGACCTCAGAGACACTTTGTGCCGGGCGCCAGGCTGTTAGCAAAGGCTGCATCCTACGGCGGTGTCGTATTATGAGATAATGCTATGGCAGTTTCCAGTGGAGCCCACTCAGCCCCAGGGAAGGACAGACAAAATGTCACGATGCATTTGTGGCTTTGCTGATTATTGTTTTTTTTTTTTTTTTAAATCAGGAAAATGATTCAAAATATTAAAACATCAGAAGCTTATTTTGATATGGGATTACACCCAGCTTTACCAGAAATATGTGTGGTTTCCCACTTCTCTGCCTCTGAGTGCAGAGGACACATCAGTGTCTCCAGACAGGCTGGGACAGAACCGTAACGTAATGTGATTGTGAAAGACTCTGGACTGAGTGCGCAGGCTGTTCTGGATCGAGGTTATGACACTTTTGTCACAATGATTGGAGTATTTCCATGGAGGAATTGCTCTGCCCTGCACTGTCAATAGCCTTGGGTTCTTTGGTGAACACCACTGTAGGGTCAAGTGCGTATTTCATACCATTACTCTCTAGGATCAAGATTTTGATCTACCACTTACTGTCACTATTGTTACCATTTTTATTGCTGTCACTCATTTCTTTGTGCGCTTGGGGAGCTCCAGGGCTTCAGTTCTGAAGAAAACTGGGACACAGCCAATTGTAAGGAAGGGACCTGGTATCAGACCACATCCCAGAAAAAAACAAAGTGCAGTAACTGCATAGTCCCAGAGAAACCCTTGACATGTTCTCTTTGAAAGGGCTGGTGATGCTTACCATAAGCAATTCCTGTTTGAAACGCACAGCAGAAGTTTCTCTATTTCAAGCAGCTGAATAGCTTTTTCCTCTATTCTTAGTAATTACAAATAAGCAAAATGTAGTGTAAGGATACGTGGGTACTTGTTTCATCAACAGGAAAATTTCCAGTTACTCAGAAATGTCTTTGACTTGACCGTATTCAAAAATCACTGAAGGCCACTTTTCTGCCTTAGGAAATACAGTATTCAGTGCTGCTTTGCAGAACCAACTGTCCTGACCATAGAAAACCTTCTTCAAACTGCTCATGCCATCAGTGGGCTAACAGGGAGTCAGTCAATGTGCTGTTCTGGTTCAGCCATTCAGCTGCACCAGGTTGGTGGTAGGGCAATGGTAGCAGCATTGCCGTTGTAAACACACTTTTTCCTGGTCATGCAGTGCATTTGTTTCCAATTAACTTATTCCTGGAATTTGGCATATAACATCTCATGTGCAAAGTCTGGGGAAAGTTTTATTAGATGGGGAAAAGCTGTGAATGAGAGTTGCCAGTCCTGGATTTGGTTCCTGGCTCAGGACTTCCCTGTGCAGTCACTCGGTTATCTGGCTTCGTGCAGTAGTGCTGTGATGCAGGGCCTTGGTGAGACATCCCTCTGTCCTTCCCTTTACCCAAGTATAAAATCACTCTAAGAATACTCCTCTCTCAAGGTTGAGTTGACATTTATGGGTTCACTTGGAAATCTTGGAGGGGAAGTGCTATTAAAGCACAGAGAATGATTATTAACGGATGGAAAGGTATTTTAATGAAATATGCTGGCAAGCTTCCTGTTACTGCACGGTGCCAGCATTAAACAGGCTGCTTGAAGAGCTGCCTACCTTCCCTTTCTGAGTGATGGCTGAGAAATAACTAGAGCTGCTTCCCTTGTGCATTATTGCTCGGTCGCTCATGCCTCTTGCCATCTCTCCTTCATTTCCTCCCCAATAAATTCACTGTCAGCTCAGACGCTGAAGGAATCCACAGTTGTAATATGACAGCCTCACAGATTTTTTTCACCATTTGGCAGTGTTCCTCCTGGTGGTCCAAGTGGCAGGTGCTCCTTTTACATAATAAGCCCCTGAATAAGGGGCAGGGTTTAGAAGGCATGGTGGAGATGGGTTGACAGTTGGACTAGATGATCTCAGTGGTCTTTTTCAACCTTAATGATTATGTGGTTTTGTGAATGCCACCAGTTCTACCTCTGCAAATCTTCCACGTGCCCCAGACACCGCATGGTGCAGCCCATGCAGATCAAGCAGGGAGGGGATACAGTGAGAAATGAGTTGTCTTGGTATGAGTTTCATGTGAAGAGGAACCAGTGACACAGCTGGCAAGGGTGGCATGAGGACACAGCAGACATCCATGGAAGCTGCAGGCGGCTGAGCTGCTGAGCAGACCCGCAGCCATCAAGCTGTGCCTGGCCCTTGGGGCAGCTGTGCTCAAACCTGGAAACTGCTGCAAGTTCTCCCTGTGGGCACATTCCCAGATACCATTTCCTTGTGAATGAGCTTTTCTGCTGGAATTGAACCTAAGTGTGCAGGAGGGCCGTTCCCCTGAGCTCCCCCCACCCAGAGGCAATACATCTTTACAGCTCTGAACTAAGGAGAACCCACACATCCTGCTCAGATATTGCTGCCTCCAGAATATAGCCACGTCCTGCACATCAGCAGGGGTAGCAGAAGTTTTTCACTAACCATTTACTTTTTCTTTCTTTTTTTTTTTTTTTTTTCCCTTTGCAGAAAGAGGTAGCTTTCAAAGAATCCCCCTGTTCCTCACCCTGAAAGCTTCAGGATAGCCAACAAGTCTGGGTACAAGCTTGGTATCTACTTTGCTCACACCAGACCTCCTGAACGTCAGAGTATCAAGAGCCAGAACTTTGTTTCCTGGCCATCTCCAGCTGTTATTGCACCTCCTGGCACAGGAAACAGGTCAGTAATTCCTCACGTGTTCATTCAGCCTCTGCAGTGTGAAATATGAATGGGAAACAAAAACAAACCCCCAAACCCCTGCAAGCAGAAATTGTTGTAGAAAGATTGATGTCTGCAACCCAGTGCTACCTTCGAGGAACGCAGCGAGAGGCAGCCAAAGGCACCATCTGTTTGTGGTGGAATGTGTGAATTTATATCTATTTCTGAATTCTTGAGTTATGAAACTGCAAACGTCTCAGCTGTAGTGTGCACAGCACATGGAGCAGCATGGGGAGCCACTGTGCGTTTGATCCCAGGACACATGGAGCGCCTGCTTGCATCGGAGAAAATGAGGCAGGACCACAGCAGCCAGCAGGAACCATTGCAAAACTCCTGTGTCTCCTGGGGCATTTGTGAAGCTCTTTCAGTGAATTCATCAGAGCTCAGCATGCAAAAGTAACCACCTCTTGATGAGCCAGTTTCCCACACTATGTATCAGGCATTTTCAGCTATTTTCCTCCCTAAATTAGCTGGCTTTCTTACTATGAATGACTCCTACTTGCATCAGATGGAAGCCTGACTGTAGAGTTCTATTTTCAAGCTCTTCTATTTTCTTTCAGTTGTTTTCCTGTTCTGCTCCTTCTTTTGATCACTGTGTCTATTTAGAGCGGTCACTCTTCAGGGCAGAGGTTACCTCTGTGTTTGCAGCCCAGCGCAGCCCAAATCCTCCCTGAATTTTCCCTGTGCTCCTATACCACAGACAATGATAAAGATGGGAAAGAAAGAGAACAGCAACTGGAGCGTGGAGCATTTCCATGAGCTGTTGCAGAAATGCTAAATGTCATTGGCACACAATGACTGTGATGCTTTCCGCAAACATGAATATCCTTAGTCTAGGTTGGTCAAGGTGAACATTTTCGTAGTCGTGTTCCAGCCTATTAGTCAGGCTGTGTTTTGAGGGCTCATTCCTTCTAATGGAGCTGCCCTGCTCGTTTGTCTCATGCATACATTGCACCCCCCTTGATTAAAGTTGCATGGAGCCTTCAGCTGTGTCAGTGCCGTAATTTGCATTCTACTTGGCTTACAAGCCTTGGGGCTTTGTCTTATGTTATATAGAATATGCTATACAACAATTAGCCTGGAACCAAAACAACATATGAACATTTGCTTCTTGCAAAGACTGACTCGTGTTGAAGGGGCTATATTCCAGTCATCTTCCAATCATTTGGTGTGATTCTTGTCTGCATTTTTCAAAATTCTTGGCTGGGCACACTGCCTTGGGACAGTATGAACACAGCTACTGCGGCTGTTTGTTACCAGTCCCTGAGTGCTAGGTCCTAGCACTGGCTGCAAACGATGCAGATCAGGAGAAGAACTGGTTTGGTCCTTTAACTGTTGTTCTATGCTTGCCTAACATTAGGCTTTTGAACTATTATCAATTTTTTTGAAATAAATGACTTTATAGTTCTGAAGCATTAGCTGATGCCATGAAAAGCTTTTCCCACCCTTAATATATTCTTGCTGTCTTCTTCTGATTTCTCAGGGTTTGGGCTCTTCCCTATTTATTAAGTCTGTCCTTGGATAATTACAGCTCTCCTCCTCTGTGATCCCCTCTGATCATATTATAATTTCCTCTAATCTTCATATAAAATTTCCTTAGATTCAGGATCCAGTATAAATTTGAGCATTATTGATCACAATAATGTGCCACATCTTAAAAGAGCCCTTTGCACATGATGCATCTCCTTGCAGCTCATCACAGCAGAATTGCTTTGAAACACAGCCTTGTCCCTTTCCCTGTAATGGGAAGAAATGATCTCGTCTTGATTATACCATTGTTCCCCTCTCTTGATGTAGGATTAACATCAATCAGCTGGACAGTGTGATTGATTTTCTAATTAATAAGGCATTTGTATCAGCTTGCATAACCACACAAAGCTTAATGGGTTTCCTACTGTATCTGAAAAGCTGGTTGTATGTGTGTGGGTTTGCTCCTGCACCTAGAAGCCCTGTAGCAAGGCTGGCTGGGCTGTCCCTCACACGAGGAGGTGACTACATTAAGGAGTGTTTCACCAGCCTGTCTGGGGAGATAAAATGTCTCTCTCATCTGGATGATGACTTCAGTCCCAAGGCTGAGTACTTCAAGGGTTCAAGCAAGCTGGAGCAAAAAGAAGCAGTGCCCTGGGGTGGAAAGGGAATAAATTGAGGTGTGGGAAGAGGAGAATGAATGTCAATCTGCCAGCATGTAGAAAAGTGTAATTCCCATTTGGTAGCTCCGTGCTGTTCTGTCAGAGGACAGAGGCACAAAGCTTCGCTCCACTGCATTTCCCTTTGGCCACACTGGCCCCAAGGAGCAAAAGATGAACCAAAGACTGAATCTTGCAGGAAAGGCAAACTATAAGATGTTTAAGATGTGTTCTGTGATTCTCATCTCTCTTGTAAATTAAAAACAGCACAGGCATGGTCCAGCTCTTTCTCAGTCTTCTATCCTGACTTATGCTTTTGCTATATTATAAATCTGAGGGTGAGAGCTATACATCAGTGCAGATTTTGGCACTTCACCCTTACACACTGTCTGGAGAAGGAACAAACTCTGCAGTGTTAAAATAAATAGACCCACATACGGGCCTGGGATGATTTACATCAGCGGCCACCCAACTTGTAGCTGCCAGAGGTGGGGCAGGGATGGCTCCCGGCTGTGGGCTCCCACAGCAACCAATCCACAGGCCCTCGAGCCTTTTGTATAGCAGCTTCTCAACGCTTTACATCACCTAGTGAAGGAAAAAAAAAAGAATGAAAATAGTAGCTGGAGAAATCAGATGTCAAAGAGGCAGGAGGTGCTGAGTCCCTGGAGCAGCTCCTTGGGTTCCAGCCCATCAGATAGAATGGCACATCTGTGGGGATGCTGTGCAAACCTCCAAAGAAAAGGTTTAAGCTAAAACGTTTCAGCCCTCCTTGATGAGAATAGGAGCACATGCTGTGATGATATCTCAGTGATGTGCAGTAACGAATTTGAGCTGTAAGCACTCACACTGAATAGGAGATTTTCCATCAACAAGTAGATGAAGCTTAAACAAAAGACAAAGAAGGTGAGCTTTTGCTTTGTACCTGCACTGGGAGCACCTCCTGCCCAATACCCTCCATTTGACAGCATGTACCACAGAGTACATGTGTCCATCTTAGGGGTGCTCAGATTGTTGCTGTGACCTTTGGTTGAAGCCCTATGGGATACTGAAGCACTAAGTGCTACCAGCTTCTCTCACAAGTTGTTAGCTTGATTCTCACTTATGTTTTACAATTTTCCTATGTTTTATCCTTTTGGAGAATTTGTCATCCCTAATTAATCGTGGATCTTGTAATATTTTGTGTAATTGCCATATTGATTGATCTAAATGTGCAGTCATTTATTGTTTTACTTACTCCATTGGCTGAGTGGCATTTTCTTTCTTGAGACATTCATTCTTTGCTCATTGGTTTGAAGTCACAGGCGTTATGCTATGAATTCACAGATTGCTAGTAAAACCAATTAAATACTTATTTTATAAATAGTATTTTTTCATTTGGTTTCCCCAGAATGGAAGAAAGGCAAAATATTAACTGGGCTTTCCTAAATTAGATCATCTTCGTTTTTAGGCCTTTTTGGCCCTGTGGCAAGAGAAAGCAGTCAGAAGTCCACATCTGAATTTGGTTTTACCCTGATCCATGCAAACAAAATAGTTCTTAGGAAATTTTCTCCTGGGTGTTCTCTCTTGGAGAAGCCTTCTCTCTGCAGAGCCTCCAGTGGCCCTTGGCGACTGCCTGGCTGGGATGTGCTGGACCAATGGCCCACATACAGACCAGGTGTTTGCACTGAGATCAGGGATGGGCTGTGAGCATTGGTTGGAGCCAGGTTTAAGGCCACCAATTATTCCATCGCTGCAGCAACCCCTCTCACCCCCTCTCCAGCACCAGAGAAATGGTTTCTAGGCTCAGCCAGATAGTTTGGAAGCTGGCCCTGAGTCACCCTGAACACAGTGTAAGAATAGAGAATTGAACCCATTGGGCTCTAAATGAGTACTGTTATTTTCAGCATTCACAGATGTCACCTTAACAGTGCATGGAAGATGGCAGGGCTACCATGACCTGTGAACACAAGTAAATGCATTCAGGTGTGCCAACCCCCAGGGCTGCGTGGGAGCACCCAGGGGCACAGCACAGCACTGCTGTTGGGTTGCTCTCACTGCTTGGCCCCAAAGTATTTCCAGTGCAGGTTTGTCTTTCTGTAATAGCAGAAGGTTGTGCCATGTCCCCGTGATATTAAAATCTCTCTGTATTTTCTGTGGGTATTCTGTTAATTAGGAGGTTTCTCCTCCCAGCTACGCTGTAAATGGAAAGGGTTCATGCTAAACCGATTGCCCTACTTACGTAGCTACTCGGAGGAATGCTAAGATGGATTAATATGCATAGCAGAAGGCTTATGACCCTGGGAGACACAAGAACCTGAAATAACCTTAATATGCTGTCAACTTGCATTACTGAACCTCAATGAGCAAGAAGAGCCTATTTAGCAGTCTGTCTTGGAGGAAAAGTGCCTATCTTTTATCTGGCTTTTTCCTCCCTCTTTTCAAAGGGAAGTGTTGCTCTTCTCTCTCCGGACTCTGTTTTCACAAGGCAAGATAAAGCCCCATGAATCCCCTCTCCTCATTCCAAACCACCCCCCACACACTCACACTCACAGCACCCGAGGTGCCCATGCAGCCCGTGAGAATTTCCCACATCTGTTGGGGAGAAACGAGCATGGAAATAAGTCAGAGATGCAATGATGCATTTTCCATGCTTATGTATAGGAACCACCAGGTACTGGATTTCTGTTCAACATGACAGCCATTGGGCTTGAAAGCCCTAGTAGCTAATACATAACAAGGGAAAGCAACAAATATTTGTATTTTCCCGTATAAAGGAAATTAGAAAATATATTGAGGAGAAAACTTCACCCTGTGATGCACATAATGCGGTTCAGGCCAGTAGACCCATAGTGAGGTCTGAAAAGTTCACTTCTGGTCTTGAGAATGGCCAGAGACTTTGTAGAATTTCTCCCATTTTCTTGCCTTTTTTTTTTTTTTTTTTTTTTTTTTCAAGAAGGGAATGTGCAAAGCAGAAACACTGGGAAGTGGAGAGAGAAGGAAAACCAAACCACAAGGTGGGGGGAAGAAGCATGCAGCCCTGTCCTGGTGTGCTGGTGGGGAGCTAAGTAATTGAAGCTGCTTGCTGTCATGTGCCCCTGTTCTCACAGTGTCCCTTATGGAACACACTGCATGCTGTGGTGCTATAAATCCTTATTATCAGTGTCTTCACAACCAGAAGCTTCCCATTACCCAAAAGAAGGGTGAATCCCCGGAGACATGTTAATGGCATAGAAAACTCCTTCTGTTATCTTAAACCTTGATTAATCAACCTTATTTAGTACATGATAGCGGGATAATTGAAGCTGTCCCCATATTTAAAAAAATGCAGTAAGTACTTTAGCATCTGCAGCTCCATTTCCTTATTAGATCAATATTGATGCTTCCCGGAGAACGCTGTGAAATCCTGCATTTAGGGACAACTCCAGAGCTCTATATTTTCAAGGCACGTTGGCTGGGGGTTCTGGGTGGCAGCAGAGTGGGGTTGTTGCTCCTCACAATCTGTTCCCACTGCTCATCCACGACCTGCAGCCTCCTGTCATCTGCCCATCATCTCGGAAAATAATGACTGTGGGTGACAACGTAATGGATTGCTCATTAGTGTGGTTCTGTTTGTGAAAAGTGCAACTTGGGAGGGGCTGCTTCCAAAAAATGGTGAATTATTTTTATGCATTGAACATAATCATGAGCGCATCAGGCAGCTGTTATTTTGGAGTTTCTAGAAACAGGCTTTGAATGAAATGCTTAGAGAATACTTAGAGTGGAATTAAGCTTTGAAAATAAAAACCAGAGGGAAAGTGTCCTGTTTCCATCCCATTGCTCTTTGTTTCCACTTAGAATTAAAGGAAAACCAATATGCTTTCCTCTTTTTTCTCGTTATCCCTAAGGTCCCTGTCTGAATTGGAATTGCTGGGGCTTTTTCTAATGTTTTCCAATTAACATCCCTTGATAGTGTCTTCAGAGGCTTGAGGAAATGCAATGACAGCACAAGTGTGACCCCATCGTCACAGCTGCTGAACTCTGGCAGGTGATTTTAAGTAGAAAATGCAGATTTAGGCTCCAAACTGAGGGATCCTCCATCTGAGGCAGCTGTAAGTGGGTCCAAGAGCACAGCCCAGCAACCCTAAAGGAAGTGCTTATTGTGCATCTCCAATCTGGGGCTTAATCTGGGGAAAGAAAGCTTAATTTTGGGATAGAACAGCCTTTTCTGGCAACAAACGTCAGCCCTTAATAAACATATTGCTTTTGGCTGTGTGTGTGGGTGCTGGGGTAGGAAGCAGCCAGAGCAGGATGCTGACAGCTCGCCCTGCCTCAGGACTTCACGCTGAGGACAGAAAAGAGCTGCATCACCACTGCTCACTGCTGCATGATAACTTGAGCCAATTATATGTGCCTCATTTATCTTTCAGATAAGAAGCAGAGAAAAATGGTTTTTCTATTTCCATAATCATGCCACTAACTAGACAAAACGTGGTAATCCATAATGAGCCAGGGAGGGAATTAAGCAGAGAACAGGGCCTTTTGATGACTTGCCAGTTTTCTCAAGCATCATTCATGCAGGTTATTGACATAGGACCAATTTTTCATCCTCGCTTTAACAGGACTTCCACCGTGAGAGCTGAAAAATGACAGGCACAAATGTTTGCAGGCACAGCTTTGTCCCTTAATTTAAGATTTCCTCAGATTTACAAGTCCTTAATTGTACCTACAAGTCAGGTACTTAGGAAATAATGCCGTGTACAGACAGGTGCAGATATTGCTTCTGCATAGTGGGAAGCAAGGCTCTAGCTCTGGCTATCCACAGAGCAGATTTTCCTCCTCTCCAGGCACTCCCTCACCAGCAATGACCTGGCAATAAATCTCTGGGCCCCAGCCCCAGGGCAGTACAGGTCCCTGGTGCTGATGGTCCCTATGTGATGCTGGGGGGGGGATTATAGCAGGGAAACAATGGTGCTGTAGAGTACAAACGCATCCCCCCAGCATTCCCCCTGCAGGGAAATGTGTGAGCATCCTTGTCAAAGCTGATCGTTTTTCTTCATTCTTCTCGCTTTCTTCAGCCTAAGTGAAGGCTGGGTTGCACAGCGCAGTAAATAAGGCAACAGGAAAAGGAGAGGTTTTCCTGAAGCTGCGGATTGCCTTACAAAACACACAGGGCAAGCAGACTCAGTTCTTTGCAATTCCTTGCTCGCTGGTCCCATCTCATCCTTGTCAAGAACCCATGTTTTTAAAAATAATGATATTTCTCTCTTAATTCACTTAGCGTCAGTCAAACACTAAAGGAACAGTATCTGGAGATTACAAGAAAGGGATGGAAAAATGGAAAAAGCCTTCTGGGTATGATTTTGTTCTCCAAAACCTGATCTCCATACCTACACTTTGCTTTGTGGGATAAAACCGCTGCTATTTGGGTGTGCCAATCAACCTGCTGTGAGGCCAGCAGAGATTTACCGCCATCATTTAGCACACCGCTTGTAGATTAAGGGGGCTTGTCCTTTTCACTTTGCCTTATTTACGATTTCCAAATAATAAAGCATTCGGGCAGAAATTATGGCTCTGTGAGGCCATAGATATGTCCGTATTCATCCATCTGAGGGATGGAAGTTCATCAGTTTGACTTTGGGAGTGAGGCTGAACTGAGGCCAAGCCCATGCTGGACCCAGAGCAGGGTTGGTACCAGCCTTACACCAAGCCCTTGGCTTACAGCCTGAGCCCAGTCCCATCTGTGCTTTGATCTTGGCTCCACAAAACTCAGAAGTTTCATTTTACACAATAGAAATTGCAAGGAAGCTGCCTGCCAGGAGCAGGGCGAAGTTCACCCAATGAGGTTGGGCTGTCCTCAGTGTTTGTTGTGGGCGTATTCCCATAGCTAGAAATCCATTTCCTTAGACACGGTGTAGCTGTCACAATAAAATAAAGCATAGTAATAATAATAAATAATAAAATAGAATAAATAAAATACTATACAATGAAATATAAAATAATATAATTAATGCCACAGGTTAAAAGGAATTAGATGGATGGAGTCATCTCATTACTCACACAAACACAACAGCAGGAGCCGGAGCCTGAATATGCAAACAGCGCAGAGCCCTAAATATCCTAATGTATTTTAGAGTGGTCATTTCTAATTAGCACTTGAATCCAACACTCCACTTAGCCTAATTAGAGGCACAACAGAAAGCTGTTTGAGCTCACAGGCATATTGGAGATGTGGGATCTCTGGCATCTCGCTGTCCTTCTCCCCTACAAGGGCACGCACAGCACGTCAGCACCCAGCCCCAGCGCGGGCTGATCCCACAAAGCCAACGTGCTGAAACACGCACCGTGCAGAGGCTCCGTGAAGATGCTTCAGACGTGAAGCTGGAGGTGGGCGTTGTGTTACTGGGAGCAGTCAGGGCAGACCCACATCTGGGAGACGTTGCGGGGCTGGGGACAGGAGGGTTAAAGCATGGTGCTGCCAGGAGAGACAAAGCAGGCACCATTCCTGAATCTCGCCTTTTAAAGGTTTTTTTAATGGCTTTTTAAGGCGAGGCGGGCACACCCCCGCGCATCCCCCAGACTCCGTGGTACCCGCCTCGCTAGGAGATGGATTTAGCAAAGCACTGCAAGATCTTGCTGTGAATGAGCAGAGCCAACGCTCCCAGCTCCATGGAAACCCGCACCCCGCTCACAGCTACCACCGAAAGCACAAGCCCTGTTAATATCCAACACTGTGCAGGGACGTGGTAAAACCTAGCAACCCCGCGGCAGCTGTTATGCAATTCTCCATTAATAGCTCAGAGGGATTCAGCATCCTCTTAACATTTGCTCCCCCCTCTGCATTTCTAGATGGGAGTTTTTCGCTTCCCTGCTGCTAAATCTTGAAGTGGGAGGGAACAAAGGGATCACTGTTGCATAATGCAGCCTCACAGCCCTGCCGAGCTCCCACTGCTTTGGAAGCCCAAGCAGAAGGCAAAGGAGAGCTATGTGATAGGATCAGATTTATTTATTTTTGCTTCTCCTTTCTTCTGTTTTCTAAGTTGACAGCTAAAGGAACTAATTCTTTCCATAGAATCAAAGAATCATTATAGTTGGAAAAGACCACTAAGATCACCAAGTGGAACTCCAACCCATCCTCACTGTGCCCACTGCCCTTGTCCCTCAGTGCCACATCCCCACGATTCTGGAACATCTCTGGGGATGGTGACACCACCGCTCCCTGGGCAGCTGTGCCACTGCCTGACCACTCTTTCCGATAAGGAATGTTTCCTTATGTCCAACCTGAACATCTGTTGGTCATTGTGTGTTACAGAGCCATTGAGCACAACGCATCTTCGGGATGACAGTCACATCACATAGATCCGAGGGCCCGGAATGAGCAGGATGACACGTGGTTGTGGTCACCCCATTCCTTAAGGCTGTGTGGAGTTTGCTGGCAGGCAGGCTGGGAACGATGCTCTTCAGACACTCAGTGTGATCTTTACTCAACCAGGTAACTTTTAAGCATTTAGTTTTTCTGTAACAGTCAAAGCAGTGCATGAGCAGTGAGGAAAAAATGTCATTTTCAAATACAGTCGTGTCCTTGGTGAAGCTAACATGCATCAAATTGAGAGTTGTTTTCAGAATGAGAACTTGTCTCAAAAGTCCAGAAATGGGGAGAAATAGGGAAAGAAGTTCAACAAGGTTGCTAACTCAGTCTGGACTTCAGGGCTTTGACCACAAAACAATAGAAGAAAGTGACAGAAGACTCACTAACAGCTCGCAGTCCCTGATGGGTGACTAAGAAAGCTTGCTGCAAAGAGATGCTAGCATTGCTTCAGCACTCCTAACTGCTTAATCAGGGATCCCAAGCCCTCGTAAATCAAGATCAGAGCTCTGTGGGATTCTTATTTCCAATGAAGGCAGCTGGAAAGACAGCCTAAGCCAACAAGTTCCCCAGCCTAATGCTGGGAGTGTAGGGACAGTGATCATAAGCTGCCCCTTCCATCGCTCAGAAATAAGAAGCACCCCTCCTGCCCTCACCTGCCTTACAACAAACCCTTGCTCAGCCAAGGAAGTGGCCCATCTTTTGAATACCTGTTTTGCACTTGGTTGCCAAGGGCCTAGAGCAAACTTTGTCATCAGTGTTGACATAAGGAACAGAAGCAGTTGCAGGGGAAAATGAAGGGGAAATTAAGCTCTTTAGCACACGGGCATGAGACGTGTGTTTGAGTAGAGGCAAGGATTTAAAAATAATAATAATTACAAACCAGGGAAAAGCACCTTGCCTCCAGCAGAATAAATGCCAAGCAGCTCGATCCAATCAGTTAATGGAAAGGTTTACTTGGTCTGCCCTGCTGCAGTTCTGACATACAGAAAAAGGCTTGGGCTTTTTGGTGTTGCATGTGACCAACAAAGCAATTGTGATTTCTGTTACTGTGGTTAATGTTTGGAAATAATCTTTAACTCCTTGTGCAAATGACTCCTACCCCATCCTTTCCTGTGAATTTCTCAACCCTGTGTAATTTATCCTCTAACGACTGGCTCATGATTTGTCACCCACATCTCTGCTTTTTGCTCCATGTTTATGATGGGAGGTGGAAACTCTGTGTGGCCGTTAAGGCTGGAGATGGGCATGATGTGCTTCGGGATGAAATGGAAGTACTGGGACAAAACAACAGTGGTCAGGCAGCTCCTTCCCAACTGCAGTAATCAGCAGCATTTGATTTTAATACTCCTCAGTGACCCTTTTTTCACACAGGAATTGTGTAGCTTTTTGAGCTTATTTATACTTCTTTAACATCTTGTGGCAATCACGGACAGATTACAAAGATTTAATGCATGTGAATAGAAATATAGGCCATTATGTTTGGGTAACACCGAGCAAGATTTTATGCATACTTTTCCACCTTAACAGGAGAGCAGGCATCAGATGGAATCTGGCTGGACTCCAAAGCAAATTAATGATGCTGATGTTCAGAAAGGAAACACTGCTGTCCTTAAATAGTCAAGCATTGTTCTCTGACTTCCTGCAATAATCTGCGTTTTTTACCCAAAAAGATTCCTGTCTGTGTGGGTCCAAAGTCACTGTCAGCTCCTGAGCCTTCCCTGATGTCTGCCTGCTGTGTATCTGCAGTGTCTGTGGTTTTTGTTCTTTTTTTCTTCCTTGAACCATTCTTTGCTGCTGCACTGCCTGTAGCATTGGTGGCACTGGGGGAGTGCAGTGGATGTGAGCAGTCGGTCTGGTTGGTGTCAGGGCAGTACATGGTCTGGAGAAGCTCCTCCCGTGATGGTTAGGAAATCATTAAAATAAGTTACACAGCCCCTGTCCATTTCCACATCTCACTAGGATGGAGGAAATTCAGATCCCAACCTGAATGAGCAATCAGTGCCATGGCCAAAAGTCACTGCCTGGTGCTGGGTGTGAGCAGTGGAAGCCCTTAGTCCTGACCTGGCATCAGTTTTATCTGCTTAATGTTGCTTTTTTCCACCTCTGATCATCAAAATACATTGCAGAATTTGGAGTTCAGTCTGACATTTCTTATGGGTTTCCCAATCCGCATATCTTATTTAAGTTCTGCTTACAAATATGCAGTGACCTACAAACACTTCGGTAATGGGTTTGAGCCAGGAAGGGGCTGTGCTTTGCTGCAGTGATTATTTATTCATTTAGCAGGGACTGATGGCTCTGCTCAGCTGGGAGCTGTGCATAATTAAAACCACAGTCCCTGCCCCAAGAGGCTTCCAGTCCAAAAGACGAAGCAAAGGCTGTGCCAGAAGAAGTTGTGGGAATTCCACGTGCCTGGATCATATGCTTAAAAAATGTAATTTTCTGAACAGTGAGCTCATGTGTACACTTCGGAGACCCAGGCTGCTTGGGGCTGGCAGGTACTGAACAGAGTTTTGTTCATGGGGCTGCAATAGGGCAGGGTCCTCCCAGGAGCCATGGAGACACATCCTGACCCCCAGCCCTAGGTGGGCTCTGGTGGCTGCAGCAATGCCTGCAGTGTGTGTGTGTGTTGCCCGGCAGCAGCACTGCATTTCCCTGCACATGGAGAAGGGATCGCGTGCCTGAAAGCTCGGCTGGTGGTTTTGTGTTGTGTTTTTTTTATTTTTTTCTTCCTTTCCTAATTATATAATTTGCTTTAATAAAAACTATTGCCTCCCCATACAAATCTTACATCTCTTGAATAGGTTGGCACACTTCCAAATAGAACCAGAAAGTGCTTCTTAAACAGAAGTTTGACCATTATTGTTATTAAAATAGAAAAGGAAATGGAGGCTCGTTCACAACAAAGTGATATTTATTGCTCAGTTTAATTGCTTAATGTAAAGCACCTGACTGGGGATTGGAGGGGGCTGATTTGCAGGCCGGTCACCCTCCCAGAGCCACGTGTTGTGAAATCACATGTTAAAACTTAAGGTTTGAAATGGCCCTAGCAGATGGGAGCAGAATAAGAGCTGTGCAGCAAAGCCGGAAGCGAGTCCGGGTGATTCTGCTGGGAAACCATCCCTCCTGGAAGCCACCCGGCATGCTGGAGGAGCAGCCCATGGCTGTGCTGGTGGCCAGCAAAGACCTAAAATATGAGCCCCCCCTTCCTCAAACCAACACTCATTCTCTGTGAACGTGAGGATTTTCCCTAAGGACACCCACATAATGCCTTGTTGCTGTGCTTGCGGTGCAGGCCGTGCCCAGAGCACGCTGTTTTTTCCTGCTGTAACCACGCAGCTCTGAGCTATTCCTATAGGCTGCCGGTAATCAGCCCTGGTATGCTGAGAGGCATATTTGTCATGTCTCGGCCGGTCTCTCAGAAAAGCAGCCACAGGTCAGGTTAGTTACCGAATTTATGTGTCAAAGGCTGCAGGAATGAACCGATGGCATTTGTTGTATTGTTCCAGACAGCAGCTGGATATTCCCAGCATGCTGAGCCCTAGGAGTTCCCCTGCTTTCTGTGGCTGTTTTTGCAGTCCCTCCTTGTTTGGCTGATGTTGCAGCAATTCAAGCAGAAAAAAGGTGCTATCAGCACAGGGAGAGCCGATGTCTTCCTGTAGGTGACAGCTTCCCTGGGATGCAGGGAGCTGCAGCTGCTCATGGCGGGGGGCAGCCAACAGCTCCAGCCATGAGGTTGGACACTGCTTTGGGGACCTGACCTGAGGGCTGGGCAGCAGCATCCCATCCCCATGCAAGGAGAGATGGGGGCACCGGGTTCCTTTTCCAGCTATAGGAGAGAGGGCATTGCTGTGAACAGGAAGCCATTCCCGATGAAAGCAATATCTGGAGCACAAAGCTCTGCAGTGTCTTCAACTCAACAGGAACCCATGGCCCCATGAGCTGTGGGTGAAGAAAGAAAATAAATCCAAACAGGCAAAGGTTGCTATCACAGCGAAATACCGAGGAGCAAGTTATTAGCTTTGTTTTGTTTGGTTATTATTTTTTTTTCAAGATGAAATATGGGCCATTAGCTGCTGCTGGAAAATGCCTTTCATGCCCTTTGTGCAGCCATGCCCTGCAGAAGGGCTCTCCCTGCACCCAGTGGGGAACGCCCCATGGCCGGACTGGGGAAGTTTGAACCTGAACTCGTCTGTTTAGGTTTGACTTTTCCTGCTGGAGTCCCTGGCCTCGGCCCAAACCTCAAAACTAAGCTACAGCCAAATACTTTTGAGGTTGGTAATGAGGCACTGAAGTATTACTGACAAAAGTGAGCCCTGTCCGCAGTGTCCCGACTGCGTGCAGGTCTGGTGCATGGGGCTGCAATGTCCTTCTGGGCACGGCCAGGAGCGAGCAAAGTTCTTGCTTATTTCACAGCAAAGCAAACACAGCAGGCTTTCTGTTGCATGCCTGTTGCTCGGAGTTAATTGCAAGTGATCATATCCCTCCACACCCTACATTCCTGCTTGCCAGCATTCTGCAACATTGGACCTTTTTAAGCCCTTCCAGGAGTGTGCAAGCCCCATGGGCTGCTTGGTGCTGGGCTCCAAGGGGACCTGCTAAGGCAGAGAACAAGATCCTATCCTAAACCAGACATATTCCCTATGACCTGCCTTGCTCTTGGATCAGGAGCTGCCCCTGCACTGCTTTCCCTACATTATGACATTGGTGCTGTGTTGGCCTTCTCTGCAGGTGTGGTTTTTTTGCAGTCTTTTAATGAAAAAGAGTGACCTTGTGAATGTGTGGCTAAACATTTGGAGATCCTCAGACTTGGAAAACATCACTGAGCAAACAGCTGGTGATGTATCTGACACAGTCAGGGAAAGGGTGAACTGCTTTGGTTCCCCCAGTATTGATGGCTAATGCCAATCCAATCTGGAATGATAGGAATAAAATCTGTCTGCAACCTCTGGCTCTTCCAAAAGGGTGTATGTTTTAATTAAATGGAGACCTAAGCAGTTAATCAGCACAAGTACTGATGGTGTGATTAGCAGGAAGTGCAGGATGGAAAACAGAGAGCAGGGCTGGGGACTCGGGGGCTGTGGCAAGGGCAGGGGGCACCCAGAGAGTCCCCATAACTCCAGGCAGCTCTGGGGGTCTCTGTTTGGGGTGCTGGTGAGGGGGACCCCTCAGAAAGCACTGCCTTTAGCACAGTTACCTTTGTGAGGAGTGGTGTGAGGGGTTGCAAAATCGATTTGAAATGCATTGTGATGAAGAGGGGAAAAATAAAGCCACCCCAGAAATAAGCTTTTAAAATTAAAAGATCAATGAAGAAATGGCCGCCTGACCACCCCCTCCCCACGCAAAGCACACACTTTCTTCTGATGACAGCTCAGCCTGCAGCGGTTTTGATGGCAGGAGGCCAGCAGAACGCTCACAGAGCTGCAGCTTAAGGTGGAGCTGCTCACTGTTCCCTGCTCAGCACTACCCAGCCCCACAGAGCCAGCAGGACCCCTGCTGCAGCTGCGGAGGTGTGGTGGGATGTTCCCATTGGAGAATGCCCACATGTAGGGGTTTGCTGGCAGCCCCGTGATTTGTGTGGGTGCCAGCCACCTGGAAGCTCCGTTCCCAGGAGCCTCCTGCAGCTCTGCTGGCAAACACTCACTGTGGTTCTGCTGCTTCCTGGAGGTATGGCTGTGCTGTGGCACCAACACCCCAAGAGATGCTTGGAGAGGAAGTGTTCACAGCTTTACCATGAAGTGTTTTCTCCAAAAACCAAGAGGGACATGGGCAGCTCATGCAGAGACCCATCCTCCAATGTGCTCACTTGTTACAAAGCCAAGCCTGCATGGTACAGGTGTTCACAGTAAGCGAACTTTTACTGACACCTCCTCGTGAGCCCATAACTCAGCTGGCACAGTATATGTGCCTTCTGTAGTCCTTTTGCTCACAAAGTGGGAAGGGCAGTTTGTGCATTTCTTCCAAAATCAAACACGTGTGTGTGCCAAACATGGAACAGGTGCAGCACTGGGATTGCAACGGCACTGCCTTCCAGAGCAGCACCTGGTTAGTACGGTGTTTGCCATGGCTTTGGTGTTATGGGGCCATCAGTATGCCAGTGATTATTTTCATCTTCTTGTCCATAATGCCTTGGATGAGAAGGCCGTGCCGACGACGCAAATAGAAGCCCCAACCATCAGCCTTCCAAAGCACGCACCAATCCCCCACTTCTCCCAAATTTCAGAGCCATCCACTCCAATTCGCTGCCACTTGCTACGCATGCCGAGGTCATTGTCTCCATCTGAATCTCAGTACAAGTCATTTCATATCTCACTGGTTCATAAAGTAGTGTGTGCATTTCAAACCATGCCTTTTGCAGAACCCTCCCTGAAGAGATGCTCTGTGAGCTTTGTCCCAAGGCACCACATGGCACCAGGTGAACAGCACCGGGCAGCTTCACAAAGCCCGACACCCTCTGCACGGTGCCATCACTGAGACTGGAGAGCTGCCAGCATAGAACCTATAAATCACCAACAGTGCCCCATTCCTGGCTCTGACTCACAATTGTATTAAAAAGAAAGAAAACATATTGGTTCTTTTAATTTGCCTTTTGGAGTCGGTGCCTTCAGGCACATTTTCCAGCTTTTCTAAAACACGCAGGCTAGAAGCTTCCTTTCATTTCTCAGTGAAAGCTGAGAGCCTCACTTATTACTCCAAGAGCAGAGCTTTATGAAAAATTCCAAATATCAGAAGATGGGTAATAAAATCAGAGGGGCTGGCAATGCAAAGACTCCAGATAGATCCATAATATCCCTTTTATAATCCTCCAAGAAAAGCACGCACCACTGGGATGCTGCTCCTCGGTTTGGGTGAACTGAGGCAGACACATTGCTTAGATTTCTGCTCTTGGCCGGGGCTCAGCTCGCATGGCTGCGGGCTGAGGCAGTAACTGCGTCAGCAGAAACACACGCAGGAGTGGAACCAGGAGAAAGAGGGGCAAAGGTGGCTGGCACCCACACAAAGATTTTGGCAATTGTGGTGCCAACACCTGGCGAAGGCGAGCAGAGAGCTGGGAGGTGCCGGGGAGGCGGTGGTTCATCAACCCCTGCAGGGCAGATGTGGAGGCTCAGCCAGCCTGCTGAAATTATGGGGTATCTGAGAGCATTTCTTGTTCAATACCAGCTCATACAGCTATTAAAGCAGCTCTGTTGACCCATGTTGGGCCCGATGATCAGCATCCCCCCCAGCCTCAGCACTTCTCCCTGGATGCTCCATGCAAGGGAGCCCAATGGGACCACAGGGAATGAATATCCTCGCATCCCCATTGCCCACCCCCTGCATGGGCACAGCAATGGCTGCTCTCACCTTCATGGGGAGCATCTCTAGTCGCTATTCATGCAAATGGCAAGATAACAACCTCAACTCTTGGTTCCTTTAATGTAATTGGAAATGGAGTTAAGCTGCAACTCTAAAAAGGAAGTCTAAATTAGGTTGCAAAAGAGAAAAGGATATTTGACAGCAGGAGCAGGCACTGGAAATGCAGTCATTGTTTCTACTTATGGGTTTTGAAATGTAAATAATTTAACACCCAGCTAAGCAGAGGAAAATCTGCTATTTTTGGTTTATTCTGAACAAAGACATCTGTGTATTCTAAAACATACAGTTCAGCGTTAAAAAAAAAATAATGCAGCAGTAATGCCTGTGGGAATGCCCTTAGGTATTTAAGACCCAGTGCTGGGGTCTGTCTGACTGTGCCCTGTGTTACACCAGTACCCTCACAGCAACCTCCAGCCTCACCGGGTCATCGCAACAAACCCATAAATAAATGATTGGTGAATCCTGGGGATTCCTTACAGATTTCAGCCAAAGCACAGAAAGAAGCTGGGAAGGCAGCACTCGGGTCTGAGCTGAGCCTGAGCCAGGGCACTTGGAGGACAGCTCTGGGTTGGGTGGGATATGGGGATGTGTGGCTGCCACCAGGCATCAGCTGCATGAGATCCCATGCAGTGCTGAGAACCAGACTGAGATTCAGGCTCTGGTGCCCTTCAGAAATGAGAGCTGCTGCATGCACACAGGTGTTGCTCAGGGGCAGGATGCAGCCTCCTCCTTTAGAGACCTACAGTCAGTTGCTGTGCTTTGGGTAATTAGCACAATTAAGCCTGATTTGGTTCGCTGCTCTCTCAGCTCTATCAAACACACTTTTTCTTAAAAGCTTATTTAGAGAAAGGGTTAAATACCTCCATGCTGTATAAAAGCACCCCCAGGTGCTCATGCTTTCACAGCTGTGCTGTTAGATCTGCTGGCATCTGGAGCAGGAGGATGGGATCTTGGATGGACAAGAGGTAATGGCCTTAAGTTGCATCAGGGGAAGTTTAGGTTGGATGGTAGGAAAAATTTCTTCTCAGAAAGAGTTGATGGTGCACTGGCACAGGCTGCCCAGGGAGTGGTGAGGTCACTGTCCTTGGAGGTGTTCTTGAGCTGTGGAGATGTGGCACTAAGGGAGGTTGTCAGTGGGCATGGTGGGGATGTGCTGATGGCTGGATTTGGTGATCTTAGAGGTCTTTTCCAACTATAATGATTCTATGATTTGCAGTGGTTTGGGGCTCCATTTGGGTGCCTAAAGTTGTTTTTTCAGTTGCATACCAAAAAAAATAAGTTATGCCTTAAAGAAATCCAGGGAACCCTGAGCACCTTGTGCAGCTGAGTGGTTATTCCCTGTTTGCAGATAGAAATGCCACTTGTTGGCACACAGCAGAGTTGAGAACGCAGCTCACATCCCTCACTGCTGCTCTTTTCTCCACCCCAGAGCCACCACATCCCCTGGCCACCAGCACCGTTCAGTCAGTGTGCATGCAGAGCGACCACAGAGCCCTGCAAAGGCCCTCATTTGAGGGTGGTTTGGACTAACAGGTGAGCTCAGAGCATTGCCTGTGTTTTCCCCCTCTGAGCATGGCTCCATCTCCCATCCCTCCCTGCCTGTGAGCACAAAGGAGGGTGAGTCACCGCAGAGAACACCGCGTGCTCCCATAGTGCAGCAGATGGGATCGGGAGTCTGGTACAAATTGTCCTTTTTCATTCATTGAAACTCTCTTAACCCTCCTGAGGCTGTTCTCTGTATTGTTCACGGGCTGGAAATGAAGCAGCTCCTTCACAACTCGGGCTTTGCTGTGCCAGCCTTAGGTGTGACTTTGCCCTTTGTTGTTATTAAAAAATGGTGAATGTTGCTGAAGGTTTCTCAGCAGTGTGTGTGTTAGCACAGGCACTAATTCACTGGGTGAATTGTCTCCTTTCTTCATTCTCCACCTTTCTCTGAATGCTCACAGAGTGCATTGAGCTGGAATTGATGTTTGCAGCACGTTGACTTTTGTAGCAGGAAGAAAATCAATGGAAGACTTCAATTTCTCTCTTCAGACTGAATCAGATAAACATTTTGAGCCAAAGTAACAGAATTTGTCATGGGCTGAGGAGAAACAGTCAATCAAAATTATCCCAAACCCATGTTTTGGATTTCCATCACAGTGAACGGTCAGGCTTTGCTCAATCCTGTTTCCTGTAACAATGATTCACAACACGAGTTTTCATTTTCAGTTCCTTCTGTATTTAATGGATGTGCATAGGGTACTACAAGGCCTTTGGGGATGTTGGCAGCTGGCTGCATTCCTTCCCCTTTTCCCTGCAGGATAACTTTTTTCCTACTTTTGGTGATATTCATTCATAAGACTTGCATAACCACAGGCTTCAGGCTCTTGCCTGAGATCTGTGAGATTTGCTCTGGGTAGAACTTAGTTTTTGCAATTGCATTATTTTTTTTTTCCTACATACATGCATTTTAATGGAAGCTTCCCAGCTACTTTTATGTTGTGATGTTTGCAGAAACACAAATCGGTGTTGGGGGAAAGCTATTCTGGTGTTTACTCATTTCAGCCCTATTTTGATGTCTGAGCCAGGAAACAAACCCCACATCCTGAGATCAATGCCAGGTGAGCACCCAGCTCAGGAAAGTAATAGTGGAAAACCAGAATCCATTGCCATGAATGGAATGAGTTAAAAATCATTCCAAGTAATGGCCGCTCTGGTGAAGTCACAACCTGCTGGCAGGGACTCTGCAAGGAAAAAAACATCTAAATCCATTGGATAAATTATCTGTTGCAAATTATTTCTCCAGCTCTAATTAGTAATCTTCATTTTACACAGTAGGCCTCTAATGACCTGCTTGACAACTACGATGCCTGATAGACAGTAGGGATTTGCATGAAAATGAGTGTTGTTTCCTCCCTTCGAAGCCATAAAACAGCAGCAGCAAGGATGCTCTGCTTTGCTGTGCAGAAGTGGGATAACCATGCAGCGAGCTCTGGGTGAAAGGAGATAATTCAGCTGTATGTGAGGAAACAGAGAAAGAAGGAAGCACTAATCTGAACCAGAAATAACAGCACCCAGTGCACAAACAAGCCTAATCAGATCGGTTGCTAAGTGGAGTCATGTGAATAGCAGATGATGGAGCAGAAGCACAAGATAGAGCTCAATGAAAGCATGGGGACCTAGCACGGAGAGGTCTTGCAGTGTTTTCTGTGACTGAATTAACTTTTGTCTTTTTATAGGGAGGGTTTTTGAATTTTGGACTTGTTTCAACAGTGTTATCATGTCCTGTCTGCCCGTGATTGACAGGGTTTGGCTCTTTGTCTGCCTTGTATTTCCTGGATTCATACAGACAATGCTCTTGCCAGTCAGTAGAACTCAGATAAGGTTAAAAAGAGCAAGAGAAAATCAGAAGACAAGAAGTGTGTCCCCCTGCAGCTCTAAGGGCTTCTTCCTTTCCCGGGGAGCTGCAGTACTTTTGGTGATTTCAGCAGTGTTGTTCCCAGCCTAGCACAGCACTTCTTGTGCTTCGACAGCTCAGTGCACCTGGAATTTATTACTTGACAACAACTGGCAACTTCTCTCAACTGGGAAGGTGTTCTGGAGGTGGGGATTTATGCTTCCTTTCCTTCTGGACAACTCACTGCAGTGAATCCAGGAGTGGTCGGGGCAGCTGGGATCAGGACCTGAATAACATCGCATCAATTCATGAAGAAAAATGCAAGTTGTAGTTGCTGGTCATCCTGTTCACTTTGATTTTTCATTTAGCAATTTGGCAAATGATCTCCCAGCACAAAAGATAAAACATGGAAGAACCCACCTCCAGCTGCTTCCCCGTGGATTGATCCCACTCCTTTGTCACACATTGCTGATCTGAGTTCTTGCTAGATGGATGTACCGAGCACATAGTATGTGTCATCTAGGTTGGCCTCTGCTCCCCAAGCTGCTGGCAGGACTCATTGCTGGGTGTGCACCATCCCAAGCGAGCAGTGCAGCAGCAGGGGCCATGGGTTTACAACCTCACGGATTTTCTATCAGAGCACATGGATTACTTTGGGGACCAATGCATTTGGCACCTGGGCTGCAAGGAGGGCAGGGGAAGACCCACTGCAAAATGAGGAGCCCCTGCTCAGATCATGGGTATCAGGACTGGCCTCCCCATTGCATTGGAAGTGTTTTGATTTTGTTTCCTTTGCAGAACACAAACAGATTTTGAAACATCAGAAGTTGCCATGAAACAAACTCGCTGTTTGCCAGCCAGCTCTCATTGCGGGTCACGGCTAGCCCTTGCTTAAGCCTTCTGAAGTCAGAAATTACACAGAATAAGCATCTGTCTCTGCACAGATTTGTATGGAGAAATGTGACTTGTGATCATCTTTTAAAACAAACTTAACTATTGGGTTTATTACTTTCCATGTTCAGTTCCTCCTTACTCTCAGCAAATATTTGCAAGAAACACCACACCTTACATATGGGAAGTGAGCTGCTGCAGTGTGGCATGCAGTGTGAGCATGGCAGTGCCCTCTGCTTCTCACCCCTAAGAGCAGGGGATGCCATCTGCCAATTTTTTTTTTTTTTTTTAAATCAGGCTCAGGGTTTGATCTAAGAGAGAATTGTAATTTCAGCGTCTGATTTGGAATGCACTGACACTGCTGAATATTTATAAAGGACTTTTTCCAAATCAATCAGTGTTGCTCTTGACCTGAATTCAGGCAGTTGGGTTTTTCATCCCCTCTCATCATGATTTCATTTTCTCATCCCCGTCACCGCATGGATTTTTCTGCAGTGACTAATTCTGAGGAGTGTAAGCTCGCTGCTGAAAAGCAGCGTCAGAAATGTATGGTTATCCAGGATAATGGGTGCCAATGGCACAAATCCTACAGCTGTGTGAGGGGGAAAATGACAGTCATCTGAATGCCAAATTGTTTGTGTCCCTTCATCACCCTAGAGCTTCTGCAAAAGAAAAGCAATTCTTTTAAAGGGTCTGAGGAATAGCATCACAAGGCAAACACTTCCAAGTTACTGTTAAGGTTCCTTTGTGGTGGCTGCAGCAATCCTTCAGAAGGGTTTGCTCTGAGGATTTCTTAATTTTGAGAGGATAATGAGAGGATAACTCAGGAAGCAACTGCGACTGTGCTGAGTTAACACACAGCTTTGTTTTCTCAGTCAGCTTTTCTCAGGCAGTCTGAACTCTGTCTGGTTTCCATTTTTACATCTGCATTTTGGTACGCTACGACAAATATTTCTGGTAGGTGCAGGGAAGCATTGCATCTTTCCTTCGGAATTCAGGTTTTGAATAATTTCAACAAACTTTGAAGTAGTCTTCATGATGAGGGTCATCATTTGAGGAGGAGAATTGTCTCATTCATTCCATATTTTCCCAACATAATGTTTTAAGTATGACATCTCTGCAACGTTTGGAGGTTCGCAAATTTGGAGGTGTTTGCAGCCTTGCAGTGCTTTTCTGCTGCACTTTTCAGGGAGGAAAAATGTGATGTGATTTTATTGGATGCATCGTGGTTCATCTCAGATATCTGAAAGAATCTGAAAAATCATTGCAGATCCCTTTATGGCAAAAAAAAAATTGCATTCTTCTCATAGAGAAAATAAATAAAACTCTCATGTTCTGCCCTCAGAAAATCTTCAAGCAGGGAAAGAGGAGCTCACGTTCCTTTGATAGCTTCCCCCTGTGTTGTTAATTGCTGTAATAATCCCATAGCCAAATCCTTTGCTATCTGAAAACCATTGCAGTTGTGCAGTGGGCCTCGTGCCTCCTGAACCCTTGCTACATGCACTCATGGGCTTTGCTTCTGCATGGCTGTGGGACAAGAGCAGTTTCCAGCTCCGTTCACTCATCTCAGGGCAGATGCTTCCAAAACGCAGAGCATTGGACGCACGTGTTTCCAATTAGAGTAAGAAAAAATAATAATACATTTTTAGAGGTTTCCAGATTTAGGCCCAAGTGTTTATAAAACTGGTTTCAGCTTTTAAGAATGTATTTCCTGGCTCTGGAACTAAGAGGAGCCCCTTGACTCCATGGGACTTTGGATGGGATCCCTGAGCGTTCCTGAAGCTTGAGGGCGCAGAGCAGAGGCTGCTCACAGCTGTGGGCAGTTCTGCTCAGGAGATATGCTTATATTGAGGTCTAGGAGATAAAAACCCGAAATTCCCCCCAGAATCACAGAGTAGGGAAGTAGGGCAAAGGATGGGACCTGTCTCCTGGACACCAATGTTGGGCTGCTCCACGACCTCCTCCACATTTGTTCCAGTCTCACTGAAAATGACATACAAAAGCACCGGCCCATTTAGTCCAAATGGAATGGCTTCTAGTGTCCATGTTTCAAATATATATTCTCTCCTTCTTCTCCTCTTTGTTTTTTTGTGTCCGATGTGAGCGGTGAGAACCTATTTTGTGTTTTATTTTCCTTCGTTTCAGCATCTATCTCCATTCCCTGAAAGCTGCAGTTATTCCATAAAGCCAGTCACTCAAGTAAATAACAGTGATCTTTACCCCATAAAGCTGCTGAAACTGTTGAAATACATTAAAATATTGGAGCGATCATTATTAATATAAATTACAAGAAAACAGAACGTTAGCTGAATCTGTTATAAAAGCAGGAAATCTTTTCCAAGTTGGTTTTAATTTCAGTACAGAAATCATTTTCCCAGGAATGTGAAGGATGGCTTCATAACATCAGCCTATCAAAAATAATGCCCCGTTGGCCCTGTTCCCTGCCAGCAAAGCACCGCTGTCTCTTTTTCAGATATAGGAGAAAGTACTGATAATGAACATTTCATAAAAGCACAGAGACCTCTATCAAAGGAAGAGATGCATAATGTGTTTCCAGAGTTGTTATAGTATTTGCCTTCATACAGTTATTATTTGATGTTTAGGTTTGCTTGAGAGGAACATCTGAAAAAGATCTGCTAAGTCAGAGCCAGCACTTTTAAAAGGCACTTAATGAATTTTTCTTGCTGTGTTGATATTGAGAGGTGATTTATTTGTAGATCATCCCTCTTTTTTTTTTTTTTTTGCAAAGCATTTGGGCTTTTCAAAATTCTATTAGTAAAATTACTTGGGCAGTGGTTTTCTGATGGAGGCAATCCTGCAGGAGCTTCATGTGCATTGATTTAGTGCCCATGAATGAGGCTCATCTGCCCTCCCTGCACACTGTTTTTTTGCAGTCAGCAGTGACTCAGCACTGTGATATCAGGGCTTGGAGACGCCCTATGGGAACCCAGAGCTCAGCCTCCCCATCCTTGGCACCCTTTGAGATGATCCCTTTGTGGTTTCCAGAATGCCCCTTCTCTGAGCTGTGGGGAGACACATGATGCTATTTCGAAGCAATATTAGAACATATATTAAAATTTAGGAACCAAATCTTTTATTTTGTCCTCAATTGTGACATTATCCAATCATTAATTTCCTGTGAAATTCTTGCAAATCACATGTGGGGAGAAATGAATCACTCCACTGGGGAAGAGCTTCCTCCACCCTGCCCAGACCCATGCGGGGCAGCTGCAGCAGCGCTGCGGTGATGGGTGATCACTGCATCCCCCGGCAGTTCAATTTAATTGACGTAACATTAAGCTGTGTCACATCACTATTAAAAATAAATGGCACAGAGCAGACATCAGATAATCAGGTAGGAAAAAGGTTTCTTTCTGATTTTCCTCTCGGTGTCTCTTTTTCTGCAGGAAGGCAGCGGGCAGCACAGGGAATGTCACTGACTCACTGTGGCTGTTCTGCCTGGCACATCCCCACCCTCATTAGTGGCCAGGCAGTGATGAGGCTGCCGGGTGAGCTGACAGCTCGGTCCCCAAATTTTACAGATCTCCTCTAGCAGCTGAGCTTGTCAAACATTTTGAGTAGAAAGAGCAGAAATGTGTAATAGAGGTGTCTGATTAGAGCTGTAAAATTCATCCAAACCCAAAAGGATGCAGAGACACTTTGGAAACCCCACACAGATACATGAAGGCATTATCAGGCACCAGGGTCAATTAGGTCATTGCCAGCAGTAATAAACCTATGTGTCTCCATCCCAGCTGCCTCTAGAAATGAAGCACATTTCTTTCATGGCACTGGCACAGGCTGTGGGTACCCCAACACTGGAGCTGCTGAAGGCCAGGCTGATGGGACCCCGATCTGGGGGGTGGCAACCCCACCCCACAGCAGGGGTTGGAACTGGGTGGGCTTTAAGGTCTCTTCCAACCCATTCTATGGGCTTCTCACTAATCTTTGGCAACTTCCTAAGGACACAGGAACGCTGTGGGTAGAGCACCCCATCTACCAAGTGCCCACCCGGTGCAGGGCTGCTGCTTCTCAAGGCCTCCACTTCCCTGGTCCCAACTTTGCCACATCTGTGCTGAGCCCTGGGACTGACACTGATGTCACCACAGCCCAAGCAAGCCACAGAAATCGGGTCAGCTTCTTCTGGTGTAAAGCAGCACACCTTTGCTGAAGCCTGTGGAGTTAAAAGAGCACAAGAAAGACCAGAATTAGGTCAATCAGATGCACTGCTCCTTCTATGCAGCAGTGTGACCCTCTTCTTCCTTCCCGTGCTCCTCGGTGCACTCAAGTAGGTCAGGAGTACCTCTGCCAGGCAGTCAGGCCCACCCAGGTCACTCTGAGATACTTCCCAGAACGGCAGAAAATAATCCCTTCCTGAGCACCAGTGTGCACCCTGAGCACCAGCACCTGCTGAGAAAGGAGCATCACTGAAACAACAGGAAATAAGGTCCAGCTTTGTATTCACAGCACCCAGAAGCAGTGCCTGGGGTCAGCAGAGCAGTGTGGTTGCAGAAAGGCCTCTGCAGTTATTTACCACTCGCAAGCGAATTAGTCATCTCCTCGCCATACCTGAGAAAGCAGATGCCACAAAATACCTTCAGTGCCATCTAGCTACTAAGTCACAGCGAGATGCACGTTGCAGGAGTGCTGGCTGCCATCAGGCCCTTGCCGGCACCCCGCTCCAGATGATGCTCCGCCCTTGGGACTCTCATCAGAACAGTGATGAAAGCCACACAGATAATTTGCAGCTGCAGACAGCTCTGTTTCAAATGAATGTTTATCTGAAGTGCTGCAAAGCAAATTCCTTGGAAAGAAGGGGAAATAAATAATAAAAAAGGCACACACCCCGAGACTGTGGGATTTATCCTGCAGCTCATGAAGGCGCTTCGCTACAGTGTGTGTATGTGAATGCTGCCAATAAGGAACACTGGCAATTCTTGGCTTTGGCTTTTGTTTCAGGAGACTGAAACAAAGATTAATGAAAAGCAAAATATAATTAATTTCAGAAAGGGGTTGTTCTTGTGGCAGGCTGTATTTTGGTGGGATTATTACATTTGCAGTGTAATTTGTCCAGATAAAACCTGTCTAGGAATGACCTTATGGTCTAGGCATGAGGAGCTACAGGACAAACACCCGTGCTCACTTCGTGTCCCATGGCAGTGTTTGGCTATGGCACAGTGGATGGGGTGCAAACCTCCCCACTTTGACAGTGCTGACTCAAATCCAGAGGGAGTTCCCAGCGGCTGGAGCCATTCCCCATATGACAAAGTGGATGTTGGACCTCGGCACTGTGGGGTGGGTCATGGCACAACATCCATGTGCAACCCATAAGGAGACTTCTAGAGGATACATAAAGCTTCATCATGGAAGTTTCTATCATGGCAAAACGTGACAGCTCCAGCAACCAAGGGCTGCAGCTCTCAGCTGTCCTCTCAGCCAGAATTACCGTGCAGACACTTAAATAAAAATGAGAGCGGTGCTCAGACCTGACACCACATCTCAATCCTGGCTGGTTTACACCTGCTGAGCACAGAGCTGACCCCAGGGCCAGATCTGGCCCACGGCTCCATCCTGGCAGCCACAGTGATTTAAAGGCATGTCGGTGTCAGTCACCAACGATCCCTCTGAACACCAGATTTATCTAGCAATCTGCACTGGGAGGTGGGAACGGCTCCTTCTGCTCCTGCGTGGGATAAATCAGCCACATGCAGCCCTGCAATTTATAGGGCACAGCGTCAGCACGGGGACCTGCAGCCTGTGGGTTGTACAGAGGTTGATGCCCACCCTGCAAAAGCAGCACAGATTTTGGGATCACAGCAGCAAAACCAACCCAAAAGGCGACTACTGTGCCCATCCCTCCAAAAAATAATGCTGGCAGCAGCCACAGTGGGCTCTGGCAGTGGCAGCAGTCAAGTCGAGGCATTTTTCCACAGCCGAATGACTGGGTTGTCAAGCGTGTAAAGCGCAGTCGCTGAAATTGATTGTGGCTCTACGTGGATAATTTCTACCAGTATTCTGTTATTGTGTTGAAACAGTAATGCATAATGTATGGCCGTGCATTCCTGCAATAAACATTTTACGTTTAATTTAGAAATCTCTGAGTCATTAGAAAAGTTCTCTCATTAGATGGCACAAACCTTTGAGGAGTCAGCAACAGCAGAGTCTCAGGAAAAAAACGTTAATGGTGAAGAGAGTTGGAGCAGTGCAAAATACCTGTGCTGGGAAGGGGAGCGGGGCCGTGCTGGGTCCAGCTTGAGGGATGCCCATGCTGTGCACTGACTACGGCTCCCCAAAATGAGACCTCCCCAGTATGCGACCTCCTTGTGGCAGGACTTTGGAAAGCAGCCTACAGCTATGAGCTTTGTTATTGTTTTTCCCCAAGTTTTGCATCCTTAAACGCTACTTGGTGACCGTTCCTCTCCAAGGAAGGCTTTGGAAGATTTAAGAAAATAAAAGCACTGGGGAAAAGTAAAGCATTGGGATTCCAGTTGGCACGTAGTGCTGCACCATGGAAGCCTGGGCACCCAATGCCATTCCCTGCCCTGTCCCCACCCTGGGTGTGTGCAGTGCCTCAGGCACCTCCTCCCATCTCCGTGTTATTTATTCCATGAAGTATAAAATCACATGGAAGATATTTGAGGTTATCTGGATGTTGACATAAGTTAATCTCTCCTAAACTACTTCTGATTCATTTCTAAGAAACTTGGGCTCCTATGACCACATTTCCTTTATAGTCATCAGTGAATTTGGAATTACAGAGAGGACATCATTTGCTTTGCAGGGAAGGATGCCAACTGTGAGCTTTATCCAGGGATTTGACTCAGCTGCAAGAAGACTGTGCTGACATACACGAGTCCATAACAATTAATGACTGTATTTGGGGGTTTATCACTGTACTGAGGATCCCACCGTGGGTCCGCGTTGCTTTTTGGCAGAGCTAACAAAGGCTGAGGTTGTGTATCTTTATACCCAGTAATTGCCTCCCCATCCACACTAACTTTACAGAGATGCACTGTTTTTCAACATCCACATAGGGCCTTGACCTGTACAATTCAATTTCAAACGGTAAAAATCCCCTGGTCACCATAGATGCTGGTGACAAACTAATGTGTTATGTTCCATAACCGTCTGCTCTGAGCACTGGCTTGACCTGTAAGTGTTCAGGATATAGCCTGACTAAAACGGGTTTTATTATTTTCCATTAGTGCCTGCCACAACAAAATCAACTGGCAGTCCACAGAGGAAATAAAAGTATTTTCCTCCTCTAGATAGCATCTGCTGCAAATGTAAACGGGCCTTTCCCAGCCCTCTCTTTACTTCCATCACACCTGAGGATCCTTCCCAAGGTTCACAAATTAAGGGTTTGCCCAGTGCTCTGTCCATCCCCAGCAGCATCCTAGCTTTTTGTGCTCTCCAAATGCCTTCCAAGCTGCCCTTGTTTGTGCTCCTCTCCTTTCCAAAAACTTCTTCCTTTTCTTAAGGCAAATTATTCAGTTAAAAAAAAAAAATTCTCAGCATTAAAACCTTTCTCACGTTGTCTTGTCTCAGTAAAACAATGACATTTTCCCCTCTTTGATGCTCAGATCTAGCTCTGCAGGAAATTTTACTACCACGACTCTTTCATCTCTCTCCTGGTTTGAAGATAAATGATCCTTGGACTCTTCTGGACCTGCATAAATCACAAAAGCAATCTACTAAGAGAGCTGCCTGTGGCACTGACTTCAGCTAGAATTGAAAAGGACAGCCAAAAATATCCACAGAGCTTACACAGGGAGGAACCCAAACAGTTCTTTGGGAGGAAGTAGGATGGCCTGGGGTTATCTTACATCCCTGCACTCCAAGTGATTTGGGAGGTGAAAACGTCCCATGCACCATTCTCTGCCACCAGGCGCACAGGGCATCCCCGTCCCAGGGAGCCTGCAGGATGCAGCTGCAGCCAATGCCTTCCCATGAGCTGCGATGCAAAAAACTGCAGCGTGCAGCCTCTCCTGGGTGCCTTGTGCTTTCCTGTGGGTGGGACTGTGGGCTGTGAGCTATTTTTGCATCTCCCCTCGCTTTCACCTGATTGCAACCGGATACCACAAGCCCCATCAGCCACGAGTGGAGCGTGCTGCCTTGCTAATGTAACACACCATATGCTGACGGGCGAGAAGACAGAATTTTGGGCTGCCAGGCCGGTGTTTGTTTTTTCCTTAAGAAATTTTTTAAAGCTGTACTTGTGTTGCTCGGAGCTCCTTGTAATTTGGGGACATCTGCAGAGATCATTCACAGTGTCATTCTTCATTAACGAAGGTGTTATCTTGAAACTGGAGTTAACGCAACTCCCCGTGATGCTCAGCTCCTTCCAGTCTGATGCGTTGCTTTATGTCCCATTTCCAGTCGTACAATGATGATCCATGGCAAAATCATTTCAGAACGTACACATACCCAGGTACTTAAAATAGTTATTTGCAACACCGTTTCATCACCGATTCAGTGGCCACTCTACAGATGAGTTAAATTAAGCATCCATGACGCGTAGCGTTAAGTGCCTGCTGACTCTCAGGGACAGAACAGAGCTGATGCCTTCCACTCCTCTCTCATTTCTGGGATTTGTACCCCTCCCTTCCCACTTGCCTAATTTAACTCTGATTACCTTCATTTGAGAGCTTTTTGAACCTCTGTGTGTTACTGAGCTGCTCTTGGTGGTACTGACACAGCAAGGGTTGGACCAGATGACCCCTAAGGGTTTCTGCCGACCCCAACCAATTCCTCCATTCTGTGACTTTCTGATTTTGTGAAGGGAAAGTCTGAGATAATGTTCTTCCATCCAGTACTACACCCAAAGGCAGCATGTCGCTCTGTCAGTCTCAGCTCTACACCTGAGCTGCTCAAATCAACAACCCAAAGGCCTTTAGGTAAGCCTACGGATTGCCATGCTGGGATATCTTTACCAATGATGGTGGCTCAGGTCTGGATTTCATGGCTGCTTCAGTTTTCCCCTTTTCTTTTCTGACATGGAAAAACAGCAGAAGTATTTGTGTGGCATTTTCCACTCAAGGAGATGCTGATCTCATTTTGGTTTCTTCTGCCCTTTGATTTGGGCACAGCCACGTGCAGGGATGCTGCTGAAAGGGTCAGAGATATGCATGCAGATTTTTTTCACAAACCAAATGGAAATATCTTCTCTCATCAGGTGATTTTCAGTGAAAAAAAAAAAAAAAGCCAATGAGCTTCAAGGGCCATCCAATTGCACATGGAAAAAAGAAATAGTCATGACCAAGCCAGGACCAGCTTCTATGACTCAGGTAGTTGCAGTCCTCTGCGCCATCAACCTGATGAGCTGTAGATATCCCTGTTCATTGCAGGGGAGTTGGACTAGATGACCTTTAAAGGTCCCTTCCTACTCAAATGATTATATGACTGTATGATGATCCTGCATCCAGCTGCATGCTGGAGATTAACCTAGTGCTTCCCTATGGGCTCCAGAGTGCAGTTCTATGACTATCTCCTTTGTTCTTAACTCAAGAGCGTGGCTGCAAAATATACTGAAGCATGCTGTTTTTCACCCTTTAGTGCTTCCAGAATTTTGTGCTCATCTATCTTATGTTATTTTTCTTTCTATTTGTGGTTTGGAGGTCATGGCTCCAGAAATGTTAACCCTTCAAGTGAAATTCAGAGCCAAAACCAGATTCTTCTCACAGGAAATGACAATATTTCTGCTATTGCCTCATAGCTGCAAAACATGGAAACGAGTGCACAGTAATTGATTTATCTTGCTGATCAAAAGGTGCCTCAGTGAAGTTATGTACTCATGGAAAATGCTGTGTGATAGTGTTGGGTGGATAGTGTAAACAAACACAAACTTTCCCACAAATATTTGCTTGTGTTATATTAATCTGCTTGTCTCTGCTCAGGGCTCTCCAGAGTTTATTTTCCACAAATATTCTTACAACAGCTCATTGGCAGGAATACCCACAGAATACACTCAAGGTAATATCTGAGGAAGCTGTTTTTGAAAGTCCTTCTTAAAGCCAGAAGCCCTGAATCACTGCTCCTTCCTTTCCCTTCCTCCTTCCTTTCCCTTTCTTTCCCTTCCTTTTTGCGTTTAGGAGACCAAGACCCTACTGTAGCAGGCTGTAACATGAATTCTCCTGGCAGTTTATATATAGCTGGGGAGAAGGGAACAGCGTTATTGTGAGTTCATGAATTAGTCTTCATATTCCTTGCAGCAACCACAAGGCAGTTTGGGCTAGACTTGTGCATACAGGGCTGGGAGCATCTCCTCTCTTCCCCACGGTGCAGTGAACCTTGCACTGCAGAGCCTGAGACCTGAAGGTCTGGCTTCGTCTTGACGCAGAATAAAATTTATGAAATTCTCTTCCAAGCCAAAGAAAGCTCTGGATACATCAAAGCATTTCATTTTTATTAAAACTCGTTTATTTTCTATTATTATAATAGATAAGAAAGAAACTGGAAAGCCATTCCAGAATGGAAAAAAATATATTTCACAGTGTTTTCTTCCTTTCTTCCTTTCAACTTGCTTACCCTTTGGGAAACAGGCATAGTTTTGAAAGCAGTTTGATGGAAGTATGCATTTCTCTGGGAAAGTGTTTTGAACTTCTCCCATCAGCACTATTAATAGTACTTAGCACTTATTCGGATATCTTAAGCAGCGTTTCTCAAAGCACATTATGAAAGTATATCATTAGCTCTGCTCCAGATCGATCTGTCTAAAGCTGAGCTGGAATGTTTTTAATTTGGCTTCTAAATCACCATTGCCAATACGCCTCTGTGAGTTACACTTGTACAGGCAGGAAATGAAACAATTTCTCATGATGTATGTCAAAATTAGCCAGCACGACCTGGCTGCACCCCCAGGACAGGTCATCCACCGCACTGGGGATCAGGATATTCTTCTCTGTCACCCCATTCCTGTGAGGCCATGTGCAACTCTCTGCATTGCACTTCTTTTTTCCGCCTTTTTCAGTCCTCTGGAAACTCACCATGTCCTCCCGCTGCCACTGGAGCAATGCCAGGCAAATCATTTTAGAACAGGAGATGGGTCAGGGTGGCAGTAAAAACCATATGCATTTTTGCAGAATTGCTGCTTTAAAAGATATTAAGAACTTATTTGAATCACAGAATCACCAAGGTTGGAAAAGACCTTCAAGATCATCTAGTCCAACCATCCACCTACCACCAATATTTCCCCACTAAACCATGTCCCTTAGTGCAACATCTAAATGTTTCTGCATATCCAGGGACAGTGACTCAACCACCTCCCTGGGCAGCCGTTCCAGCACCTGATCACTCTTTCAGAGAAGAACATATTCCTAAGATCCAACTTGAACCATTCCTAGTGCAACTTGAGTCCATTCCCTCTCATCCTATTGCTAGTTATGTGGGAGCAGAGGCTGACCTCCACCTCACCAAAACCTCCTTTCAGGGATTTGTAGAGAGCAATAAGGTCTCCTCTGAGCCTCCTCTTCTCCAGACTGAACCATCCAGTTCCCTCTGCTGCTCCCCACAAGACCTGTGCTCCAGACTCCTCACAGCTTTGTTGCCCGTCTCTGGACATGCTCCAGCACCTCACTGTCTTTCTTGTAGTGATGGGCTCAAAACTGAACAGTTTTTTTGTTTTTTTTTTCTTTTTTTGTCATCCTAAAAAAAAAAAAGTCATCGAATTTACAGAAAAAATTGTCTCTTGCCAAACATGGTCTGAGGTGGTTGTGATACTAGCAGCCACCCCCCTTCAACACAAGATTTACGTAGGCATTGAGTGGAGAAGGCAGAATGGCGTGTTTGTAAAGAACTCTGTTTTTCATAGGTAGCTCCTTCCCTGGTGGCAGACCACAATCTGAGAAAAGCTGACTGCCCTTCCGGCAGCAGTAATGCAATGAGGCTATTCATAGCGAGAGGGAAAAACACCGGCTGATTTCTTTGTGTCATGATCTGCTAACCTCACAGTTAACCTTGCTGGACACAGATCTGTTAACTTCTACATGCTCCCCCCAATTAATCTACTGAAGGCTGGGACAGAAATAGCTCTCCACAGCTGTTATGAATTGATGTGTTCCCCGATGATGCTTGGCACTGCTTTCAGAAAAAAAAAAAAAAAAAAAAAGCTTGTTTTATGCTTTGCTATTTGCTTTATTATTTTATTTTTACTATTTTTTAATGCTCTTTCTTTGCAGTCTGATGACATTATACTTCTCTGTTTGGCTCTGCTTGGAAAGGCAGGCAGACTTGCTACTTGAGGATGCGCCGTAACGGTAACTTCATTGCTGTTATTTTGGTTTTAGAAAAAGGAAGGGTGGGGGGAGCTTGTGGGGCAGGTGGTTCAGAGGGCACTGGGTTACATTTCCAGCTCTAGCACGTAGTAGCAGGCCCTTCGATGCTCTGCCCTGCTACAGTGCCTGAACGGAGCAGCGGGATCTGCCTGGGGCAGAACCCCACAAACCTGCCCACATGCAGCACCAGCTGCACCAGTGCACACGCTGAATGGAAATCCCCAAATGTGCAAACTGTGGAAATCAGCAGAATCCCCAGATCTGCAGAGCCACCTCTGCAAACCAAAGCTGTATGCAAGTACCAAGCAAACACAGATCTTCAGAATCATATTCAGTCACATGTCTCCCATCTTTCCCACACCCATTTTAGGCTTCCATTCCTGACAGTCGACTGTTAGGCTGTAGGACATTTAATCACATGTTGAGTGTTACATCCATGGGGTAAAGATTTCATAGGTCTTTATGAAGCTTGGTTAAAATATTAGCTTAATTACCAAGAATTAGATGGTGGTTTTGAAGTTTATGAGCACTCTTTCTGCTCGTGTCAAACCAGAGGAAAGGGAAGAGGTTGCTGAGTCTTCATAACAACCGGTTATGGCTTTTATACAGGAGTTGAAGTGTTTGGTTAGATGTGATGTAAACCATAGTTATAGAAAACAAAGCACAGAAAGGTGTTTAAAGTGGCAACAGTGGCAGCAGAGCCCACACATGGCGATGTGGTGGCACCAAGTAGGATGCTTCAGGCACAGCTGCCATGCCAGTCTGACATGAGCTCCATTCCTCCTCCAACAGCGTAATGCTGATGGGTTTGGTTTTCTTCTCCATAATCTCCAGCACTGCTTTCTGAATGAACAAATGACAGCACTGAGTACCTCCCCAGGCTCCAAACAACTCATGTTTTCTCATCTCTGCCCCCTGCTTCACGCATTACTCTTCTGCTTGTCTTCCCTCGCCCTGCATCCAGGGGAGAGATTACAAGTTGCACCATCAGCAGCCAAGCAAGGTCTAAGCCACAAGGAAAGATCTGAGTCATCTCCCCGAGAGAGTATTTTAGCCATACATCATTGTTTGTTTTCAGGCAAACCAGTACAATTATGCAACATAAATTCTTTTAAAGCATTTGGGACTTCAGTTCAATTTAAAATCCTGTAGGTTTTATGGCCAGAATGAGTGATTACAAAGTGTGTGCATACAAATGAAGGCTGGGGAAGAAGCATACGGGGATGGAAGGGCGCACACAGCCCTGTGCACACTGCAGCAAAGACAGGAGAGCTGAGGAGCCTGTGCTGGAGGCTCTTGTGGTATTTAGGGCTCCAGAGCACTGTTTTGCTCTCTGAGTGCTGTGAGTATTTTCCGTGACTGCGATCTCCTGCAAACACTTTTCCATTGGCTTCATAGATGCGGGTGACTGCCTGGATTACCTCCTGATTTATGCTGGCTTAAATGGGGATGAGAATCTGATCTATTTAAAAACAAGACTCTATCATGGCAGGAATAGAGGGAGACATGAAAATGTCTCCAACCTGAGTAATTTATTACCCCAGGAACGTGCTGAGCAGCGGCTTGAGGCTCAGATGCAGCCCTCGGGCAGGAAGGACAGGCTGTGAGGATGTGGCCGCTGTGTCACCAGATTCCCACTGGGAAATCAGAGCCACTGCTGAGCTGCCTTCAGCACCGCCCTCTGCCTCCTCTCCCTCTCGAGGTACCACACCATCACCACTCAGAGACCACCGTGCTGTGGGTGAGGTCCCACAGCAACGAGCAGAAAGCAAAGGAAAAGTGCTCAAAGCTCCGCTTCGTGTGCTCTTTCAAAACAAATAATTCAGACTCTACAATGCCAGTACCTATTTGTTTTTTTCTCCCTCCATATAGAGGAGTCTACAGGTTTTTTTTTTTTTTCTTATTTAAGGGAGCATATTGATAGGTTTGTGTCTCCTTGTTCCATTTTTACTTGCATAGATGTAAATTCCACAGCAGCAGGGGGAATTATTGACAGCAGATGCTGGGATGATCCAAGGCCAGACTTTGACCTATTGATTTTACCAAGATTGCACAGGATGTATGTAGCTTGTTGCAAAATACAGTCTTTGTTTGTTTTGTTTATTGCTCAATATATAACAATGTGGACTAAAGAACAATGCCAGACTGCAGAAATGCCCAAGGATTTCTCTTTAATTGAAATCAGGACTGGGAACATCCTTGTAAATCATGAGCAGTCAGCCTTTAAGAAAATGCACTGCTTTTCCAAAGTTTACATTCAAATGGGATTTAGCTTTAACTCTTCACCTCTCACAGCTCAGCTAAATAATCTTTAATGATTTCCCTGGAGCCTCCATAGTTTGAAATCTCCTGTGCACAACAGATGCTGGGCAGGATTCTTATTTCTACTGTGAACAGTGATGGAGAAAAACCAAATCCAGGTGAAAATTAGAGACATTCTTGGCATCAGTGTAAATCTACATTCTTGAAAGGCTGGATGCTCTTCCAAATCAGAATTTTGGTTCAGTCCGTTAAAAACCTGCTGGCTCACCTTGTAAAATTATGACCTACATCTACATTTTACTGGAGTGTGATGGCACTTTAATGAACTTTTAATCCAGAACTCTGCAGCTGAGGTGCCATAGGAGCACCCAACCCCAAATTCCACCATGGATTGGCCTCAGCCTTGCTCAGTGCCTCAGCCCCAGGACAAGGGTGCTAACCGGCACCAGCAGAGCAGTTCTGAAGCTCTCGTGTCCCCACTGGAGCCCCTTCCTTCCCAGTTTGGAGCTGCCCATCTGTTATGAAACATGCAAACAGTGCTCTGCTCAGCTGAAGATTTCACAACGGGACTTCACTTCTTCATCTTTATTTTTCCAAACCCACATTTTCAGAGGCTCTTGTTTCAGCGTGTTTATTGAATTGAGATGTCTCCTAATTATTTACAACAAAAGAGCTCATCCTTCCAGCTCATTGTAAATGGGCAGCACACTAAATGCTAAGTTAGCAGCAGCGGGCTGCAAGAGGATCAAGCTATTAAGATTAATGCAACAAATTTGAATTCTTTCATCCCCACCCTCTAGTATCCCATCGGCGTATGTGGCTGGGAAGGAGAAGAAAGGGCTCCTCTGCTCCAGAATAATAGCAAGAGCTAGTGAGAGGAAAAAGGAAAGCCCTGTTTATCTCTAGCAGGAAGATAATTGATCTCCAGCCTGCACACAACCGGTCTCAGAGCAGCCGGGAGCTGCACAGAAGAGCCTGTAGCTAACCAGAGCCCAACCAGCCTGTCAGACAAAAGCTTTATAGGGACACCAGGGAGAACAAAAGTAGCACATTTCGTTCCTTCGCCATAAATCTCCCATCTTTATTGTGTGGAGACGCCGGCTTCGAGCACGCCGCGTTGCAGTGCAGGGTTACCCCAGCTGCTCTCGGGGTGCTCACACAGCTCCCGGGCTCCAGCTCCATCACTCTCCCTTTTATGTGTGCTGGAGGTAATAAAATAACCATTTCTAAATTTAACTAGCATTGCATAATGCAGCTATTTATTATGTAAAGCTGCTGTTTACAATGCCCGGGATATTGATCACTATAAAAAATGCAATGCAACGAAAGCTCGTATAAATTACTGTTACTGTTTTCCTTTCTTTTTGTTTAAAGGATCAATCAAAGGTCTAATTTGTTCTCATGAATTCACCCCTGCGTAGCATGCAAAGCACCAGGCAGTGCGTTGTTTACTGTCATTCAGGCTTGTGTGCAGCACTCAGCTCAGAGCCTGACAGAGGATATGCAAAGATGACAATTTGTTCATTATCCGAACCATTGGAAAAGGCAAATAAAGCACACTAACCTGCTTTATTTCAAATCAGGTCATTTTTTTTTTTCTTCCCCTCAGCTATAAAGCAGCAGTGGCAAGCACTTAAAAATTCCAGCTTTATGGCTGTATATCATCATTATCACCTCCAGTACATTATGAATAGGTGTTTTCTTACAATAGCACTGAGAAAATGAAAGATGCTCTCCTATTCTTCAGGCCTTTTGGGGGTAGAAAGAAGGATGGAAAAAGAGAATTAAATATTAACAGAGCGAACAGATCACTAAACAAAAAACAATTAAATAGCACAGCATCCATCCAACAATAACACCAAATCATGATGCAACTGCTGAGCGTGGGGTGACATACTAATCATGGATTAAAGGGACTGACTTGTGTCTCATGAGTATTCATAGGCAAAACCTGATATGTGGAAATTGAACTCGGGGAAATGTGTTTTGTAGGAAACATGAGGTTGTACTGGTGTCTGTGCAAAATGGTGATGGCTTTTCTTGACTGTGCCGTAGGGAGAGAGGAAAAATTTATCATGTTTTCACTTATTTTCTTTTTCCATGGGGTTGTTTTCCTCCTCTCTATGTGACCTTTTTCCTTTCAGTTACTTCGGCTCAGAGTGAAGGAAAAGAAAAAGTGCTAATGGACCAAATTATGGCCCAGAGCAACGAGGCCACCAATGACTTCAGCAGCACTGAGGAGGCCACCGCTGATGTCTGATGCGCAAGTATCAGAGAGCAGTCTGACACAGCCAACTGGTTTCTTTTCCCCATTTTACAATTTGGAAAGTCCCTGATTCCCCCAGCTATATCCCCTTCTGACATTAAGCAGCAATGTCGCTGCAGGACTGACTGCTAACATGGAGATCAGTCTTCTCCATCAGCCTCTGAGCTGCATCTTCCATTCGGCACAGTGAAAAAACCCAGCGCCAAGGCAGCACGTTGCTATGATCTTGATGGAGCTTGTATTTTAAAGTTCAAAGGAGCTTAAACAGTGGGAAAGCCCCTGTGGAAAATCCAGTGTTTTCATGTGCGAGTCAGGTTTTCAGTCATGTATCAGTTGTTGTTATTTTCAGCGGCTGGTGTTTCATTTCTGCACAGAAGCAAATGTAAAAAAGCAAGCGAGCAATTTATAATGGACTAATCGATGCTGGTGGTGGATTCGCTGGTGCCTGTGCACTTAGCCTTGCCGATGATCAGAAATTTCTCTTGAGGGCAGCATTTCTTACAGAGATGGATGGCTTTATTTTCCATCTTCCAAATGTTTACCGGCACAGCCAGACCCGCTCCAGCCCTGCTGTTGGCAGAACAGGGACATCATGAGCAGGGGGAGCAGCCCAGAACCCAGCCACCATCCCCTTCCCACTGGGCCCAGGACATGCACCTAAACCAGGTGACAAACACAGCTGGGGATGGCTGAGTAGCTGCACGGGCCATTAGCAAATCGTGAGGATTTAACTTTTCTGTGACCAGAGCATGTGAAGAATATAGCTGAGGTTAGAAAGAAAGCGATAGTGAGCAGAGGACTGAAGAACTGCAGCGGTGTGAACGAGACCAGAGCAGGAGCAAAGGGAGCTCCTGCAGGGAGCAGTCCCAGAAACCTGGATATTACACAGGATAAGCTGAGGAGCTTTGCATCAAGGAAACCTCACAAAACTCCATGCCAGGCGGGATGCCAGGAGCTCAGTGTTTATCAACAAAGCTGTGGAGACAGTTGTATGTAGAGCTAGCCTAACACCCGAGCTCCAAAATAGGCGCTTCTGAAAGCACGCTGAGATAAACCCAGGCCATTTTTGGAAGATGGCCTCTTCTTTTTCCCCTCTGGTTAGCTCCAGACTGTCTGGAAACTGATTTTCGTTTTCCTTATGTGATTGTAAATCAGAAACAAAGTTAGCAAAGGCAAGAGAGTGGCATGGTACTGGGGTGGGATGCTTGAGAGCCGTCCTTTTGGTTAATATTAAGGGACATAAAGGAGAGGTAGGTCATCGTGCAGCCTCTGTGTGCTCTGTAACACAGAATCTTGGCTTCATGGCTGCTCAAGGGCCTCCTCTCACCTGCTCCTCCTACACCAGGGCTCTGTTCCCAGCTGCAGAGCTCTGTACTCTCTTGGGGGAAGCGAGATAGGTCCTTATTTTCAGGATGACAAAAAAAGAGCTGCAGAAAATATCTTAAAGGCTGCCCCTCCCCCTCTGCTCTGCAAGTAAACATCCTCACTCAGGTGTGCCTTTACCATATCAAAAGCTGCTTTCTTTTCGGTAATCACCAGCTTATTTCTAAAGAAACTGCAGCACTGCTAATAGCCAGTGACCCATAAATGCAATACAGCACCAAAGGTCAGGGAGTTATCTCATGCAACAAACTCCCTTTTGATAAATTGGTACCGTTCCCTGGAATATTCTTACAGTGATTTTAAGAGTCATAACATCTTACCACGTGCTGCACCAGCTCTCTGACATGCAGCTAAAAATAGCAAGTGCTGCAAAGCCTGGGAGAGCAGCTTCCAGCTCAGCCCCAAGCTGAAAATCCCTGCTGCTCTCATCGCTGTTTTTATTTCAGCACACCTTCAACACAAGGTTAAACCAAGAGGGTTGGGTATGAGTCCGGAGCAGGCAGGGGATGCGAACAAGGAGGGTGAGGGTGAAATGCTCAGAGCTTTTTGTCTGATTCCTGAGAAAACTGAGATGCCTGGGCCATTTTACTGTGCTTCAGTGAGTTCCCTCAGGCCCAGCCCTGGGTTTGGCCAGGATGACCTTGCAGTCGGACACAGGGCAAAGAGGGGCTCTGCCATGGTTACATTTCAGAGCAGGACTGCCAGATTGCAATGCGTTGAGTACTGCACAGCGTAGGCAGAGTGAGCACCCTGCCATTTGCTGGGGATTTGTACACCCAGATTGGCTTTCTCCTGCCTATTTCCTTTTCCTTTTTTTTTTTTTTTTAAGGGATTGTGAAAATTTAAATGACGTTTTTTAAAGTGTCTTGCCTCTTCTGTTGTATTTGATGAACCCTAGGCAAAAAAACAAAAACAAAAACATGGCTGTGACACAGTCCTCTGCTTCAACCCATCTGTGCATGCAGGTTTTCTAAGAGAGAAAAGTGCCACGGTGGGTCCTGCTGGGGACACAACAGAGTGATTAGCAGGCTGTGAGTCCCAGAAGCTGGAGAACCCGACAAATCCCGGTTTCTGCTTATTTTCCCCTAAGGATCTATACAGCATTTGGAGTTAATGTCGGATGCACACATTCCAGAAGGCTGGCCCCACTGGGTGAGGAGTTATATGGGTCACAAGAGGGCACCTCTGAAGCTCTCAGTGCCCAAACCCTTGGGTTAGATCAACAAAGCCACGAGCATGGTTCCCTAATTCCGTGCATCTCACTGCTAACCCTGTGTCGAGCCTATGGGCACCGTGCAGCAGAGCTGGTGCTGCTGCAAGGAGAGGCTGTAGCCCAGGCTGGGAATTAGGAGCTGTGCCTCCTGACCCCTCAGCATGGCCCCGCTCTTTCTGCAGGGCCAGCAGCCTAGCAGCAACTCCAATTAAAAAAAAAAAAAAAAAACAAAATAAACGCATAAATAAACATGGATCCTCGAGACGCAAATTAAGGCCATACTGCAAGAGAAATGGAATCCAAAGAATGCAAACAGCCAAATACACAACCAAGCAACAAAAGAAAATCAATTATATTTTTGAGGAAATCACAAACGAGCAAACAAAACAGAGTGCCTTCAGCCTGCAGTGCCTGCAGTGCCATCCCAGCTTGCTGGCCATGGCCTGGTACCTCCGGATCTCCTCTCCGAACTGTTCGCTGCCCTGTGGCTACAGACTAAAATGACTTAATTGCCGCATGTGGCTTTGTGTGATGGTCCTGGTGCCATTTATTTTTCTTTAAGCCAAACTCTCAGAAGGGTGAAGCTTTCCTCACAGCACCCGCTGCAGAAGCAGCGCAGTCGCGCTCTCCTGGGCTGGGAGCGTCTTCCAAGATCTCGCTGCACCACTTGAAACACAGACGGGATGGCTGAGCTGTTGTGAGCAGCTCATGGAGTCACCATGTCGGCTCCACGAGGGTGAAAGCAAACCTCAGAAGGGAAGGGGCCTGGAACGGGGGGATCCAGCCCTCACAGCCCGTCCCTTCAGCTTGATGGCCTTTGTTTCTCTCCTGGCAGACTAATTATTCCCACCCACTCTGCAGAGCTGCACGTGATCTCCGTGCCATGAATTATAGATGCCCGACATATCGCACCCGGCTGCGATGATGATTTTTTCCACGAGCAAGCCATGAATTATGAAGAGGCCGCTTTGCACGTCTAACATCGCCCATCCCGGGCGTGGGGCGGCACAGCCCCATGAGACCTCGGCGGACTCTGTGTTTTCAGGGAAAACGAAGGACTTGGCGTGCAGATTTTGAGATGCTGCCGTTGGGGCTGTGGGGGGCACGCGGAGCCGCTGGAAGCGCTCAGCTGCAGCCCCCGCTCCCACACCAGCGGCCTCCCCTCACCGCCAGGCCGTACAGCGGCCCCGCCCCCTCCTTTTTTTCACGCGCGCCTCTCTTCGGAGCTGGCGGCAGCGCGCCGCGTGCTGCGCGGCTCTTCTAGAGCGGCGGTACCGCCGGCAGCAGCCGGGCAATGCCCGCGCGCCGCGGGTGACGTCACCGTGTTATTGACTTTCCAAGTCTGAATGACTGAGCACCAGGGAGGGGGCGGGGAGGCCGCGCCGCGCGGCGCCCGGCCAGGCGGAAATGGGCGCGAGCGGCTGAGCGGGGGAAGGGCGCGCGGCGGCCGCCAGAGGGGGGGATGGGAGGGGGCGGAGTGTGGGGGCGGGGCCGCTCCCCCTCAGCCCGGCCCCGGCGGGAGGCGCCGCGAAATGGCGGCCGGGAGCGGCCCGGCTGTGAGGCGGCCGCCCCGAGGCCGGGCCCGCTGGCACCGAGCGGTCGGGGCGCCGTGGGTGTCGCCGCGTCCTCCTCGCCTCCAGGCCGCGCCAGGCGCGCCGCTTCGTTCCGCCTGCGTAACCCCGCCACCGGCCGAGGGGCCTCCCCTGCCCTGACCCGGGGCGAGGCCCCTCTGCCCTCACGGCGTGGTTCGGCCTGCAGGCGGGCGGGATGCGGGGAGGCCTCGTTGCTCCCTGCTGCTCCGTGAAAGGCTGTAGCGAGGTGGGAGCCGGCCTCTGCTCCCAGGTAACAGCCGTAGGATGAGAGGGAACTGCCTTAAGTTGTGCCAGATGGGTTCAGGTTGGATACTAGGAAACGTTTAATGTCAGAATGAGTGTTGGTTCCGTGGCACGGGCTGCCCAGGGAGGTGGTGGAGCCAGTGTCCCTGGGAGTGTTAAAGAAATTGGAGATCCCACTGAAGGATGTGGGCAGTGGTACGGTTGGATGGGTTGGGGCTGGTCTTGGTGATCTCAGAGGTGTTTCCCAACCCTAATGGTAGCATGATTCATTTCTAGGTGAGTGTGGTGCTGTCACTGTGATCAGCAGGCATCCAGTGTGAGCATTCAGCGCAGCCATCTGCAGACAGGTTCAAATTGCAGGATATGGAAGCACCAAGGAACAAAAACCCCAGTATTCATTTCAGTGCCTGCATAGAGTGCTTAGAGCCCAGGCCGTTGCCTATCGCAGGACAGAGCACAGGGAGAAATGGCAGAATTGTGGCTCAGCCCTCCTGTCCCTGACCAACAGGACATTGGAACAAGACAGGCACAATGATACACGCACTCACAGGTGCAGCAGAAGGAAAGGAAGACTTCTGTCAATGATTATCTATGCAAGCTGCAAAAGCAGCATTTGCGGTAGCTCTCCTGGGCCCTGAGAGTGCTTCGTGAGGCGTGCTGAGATGGATAGGATTTATAAACCGTGGATGGGTATTTCCTTCTGTGCAGCGCTCTCGGCAGCACTGTTCCACGAGGCTCTCTGTAGAAGACATATATGTTCATGAAAACATTTTATAGCCCTGTTGTGCTGGGATTAATATCAGATAAGAAAGTTCAGACCACGTGTACTTTGTTCTTCCCAGCACATTTCTTAAGTCCGCAAATAGAAAGGAGCCCACGGGAGCATATGACTATTAAGTAACTAATATACTTCCCAATTGATGCAATTTTGGCATTTCATACAGTTTTCACAATAATTTACAGACAGTGCATTTCTTCAGAAGCAGACAGCATCTGTGTGCACTTTGAAAGATGGTGTCTCAATCTACAGATACACAGCTGTGAGTGATGTGCCTTGGTATATACAAGCTGCAAGTCAGCACTGTGTGTGCTGTTACGTTGACTGCCACTGAGTGAGCCCGGTGGTACTCAGTCACCCAAACGTGCTCTGCTTTCCCTTCACACTGCCATAGGGGTGTACCTGATAAAGCACTGGATCTCCTTGCAGCAGTGATGTTTTGTACTGGACAAGAGCTCATATCATGCTGCATTACGCATTGTGTTGCCACAGCCAGCAGTGCACACATGGAGCCTTTCTGTCTGCCTTGGGGAACTTTTGGTAACTTTAGGCCATGCCCTGCTTTGATGGAGTCAGTTCTGAGCCAACCAAAACCGCACGAGCTGTGCTCCCAGGAAGACTATGGTAAGCTGAGCAAGTTGCGGGGAAGCTCTTAAAAGGGGAACTGAACTTGCTGTGCTGAACATGTTTTATATTAGGCTTATAATTTTAGGCCTAATGTTTGGTTTGGAAGCTCAAAGCCATGCTTGAGCCCGCAGCTGCCAGCTCAAGAAGAGGCTGTAGTGCAATAGTCATTTAATTCATCCGTGTTGTAATCTGATGGTGGGATGTGCTCCCAAGCTGCTTTTAGGTCTGACTGGGGAACAAAATCAATCACAGAATGCACATTACAAGAAAAGTGCTGTTGGTGTCAATTACCTAAGCTCTGTGAACGTAACTCTTCTAATTTCCTGTTAAATCAGTAATGTTACCAATCTTAGTCTATTATTTTAATTAGGACTGTGACTGCAGTTGCTAGGAGCCGAGCAAGTGCAGACAAATGTGAATGTGTAATTAGTCCCACAAATGAGTGGCAAGTGGAACGTGTCAACAGCACGGGTGGCTTCAGCACGGGGTGCAGCAGGAGGCTGAGCTCTTAGGGCCAGGTTCTGATCCTGTTGGCCTCAGCACCAGCCCAGCATGACTCTGCTGAGCTCACAATCACCTCAGATGAGAGCGGGGGGTTGGAGATTCTGGGTCTGGCCCACAGTCATCGTGGTTCCTTGATGCTGCACCGTGGGCTATTTTTAAAGCACCAATGTGACCAATCTGGTCAGTTATTTTTGCCGGGATGTTAACTGTACACCAAATGCTGCAGGCTGCTTGGAAGATGTGGGTGATCTCAGCACCAGCAGGTGTCAAATTGCAGCCCTCTAGCAGAGCTGCAGCTCCCAGAGCAGGCAGGGAATGTCTTGGCTCCTCTCTCTACCTTTTGAGCTGAAGAAGAAACTTCCCAGCTTCTGTCCCATCTGACTGCCTCGTGCACCCTTCCGTGTTGACAAGTGTGACAGTGCACAGGCAGCATTCGCTACTGGCCTTACTCAAAAAACAGGCTGAGGACAGAATCCCTGGCTAAATACAAAGCCGAGCTGGGGGAGAAAACAATGTGGCAACACAGCTCAATCAAAATTAAGAATGAAAATCTTAATTTGCTGATGGTGTATGACTGTGGGCTACTTGCAGCAAGCACCATATTCCTGGAGGTCCAGCCTGCCTCCAGTACGAGCACAGAATGGCACAGGAGGGAGAATGCTGCTTTTATTAGTACTTGGCTATCGGTCAGCAGTCCATGCTCCACAAATAAATGAACAGGCTTGGTGCATGTCATCCCAGTTCACATGTTACAGAAATAACACTGGACTGGAACCAGAGTTAACACAGCTGAGGTTTGGGATGCTGCTGATTTGGAGGACAGAGGATGGCAGAGCCTCGTTGGGTGCTACCTGCTTTTGGAGGCAGAACTGATCTCTGCAGCTCAACCTGTCATCTGCACTCTGATTTCCATGCATTAGTGGATCATTCTCTCACTTCACTTAATAAGGTACTTCTTTTGGAACAAATGGACTCATAAAATGTCAGAGGTTATATGAATGTTAGATTTAGTTTCCAAGACAAAAATAGTTGATAGAGAAGAAATACTGTGAGGTTTGCATTTGAAGGTTGTTCACAGGGGACAATGCACACAACTGCTGGGCTCTCCCTTCCTGACAGTCAGTGCAGGAGTTGTCCAGCATAGTACAGCATGGGGCACATGTGCTTGTGCCCTTTTTGCTCCTGTTCGCCATGGGAAGGTGCAAAGCAACTGCCCTGCGCTGGGCAGTGCTGGCTGGGTGAGCTCCTTTTAGTTGAAAACTGGTACCTCTGGATTGAGGCCCTTGTGATGTCATGTATATGTAGAGTCATCCATAGCCATAAGATTGCACAGCTAGCTCGTAATGTGCATGTTAATAAGGCTATTAAGGTTTACAAATATTCTGTTCTTCCTTACAGTTTATAATTTAATTAATTGTCAGTTAATTGTCTTGTTTTCCCCTTGTGATTGATGTCACTGAGTGGGATTAGGCAGCATCAGATTATAGAGAAGGCAGCAGTGAATGCAGCATCCTATGACGGTGTGAAAGGAGATGTTTTTATGGACAAATCCTTTCCGACATGGATGAATACCTCAGTGAGATATCACAGGGTATCAGCTCCATACATATTGTAATGGGATCATTAGTGGAGGTACCAGCTGTGTGAGGTTTGTATTCACAAGCCACAAGTCAGTATCAGAGAAATATTCTCTCCTTGGAAATGTTTGCCAAATGTAAATCTTTCCCTTTTCACAGAGCCAATGCTCAGTTTATATAAAGTGGGAAAATACTCTATTAGGCCCATGGGACTGCCCCAGCTACCCCTGAAGTCAGAAACGACAGGGGAGCCTTTGGCTTCTGTGGTGGAGGAAAGAAACCTAAATGCAGTCCTTTTCAGTAATATTATTCCCAGGAGGAAAAGCAGAGAGGAAGGTCTTTCATCAAAAGGCAGGTGATGTGTGCGTGAACCGGGCAGCCCTCATATAAGAGGCACCTTCATTCCTAGGCAGGAAAGGTGTGAAGGCTTCCATCCTCACAGCACAATTTGCAGGCTCTCGCCAGGTTTGTTCTCACCTCCAGATGCACATTTGCACCAGAAGCATCCAAACAGGCTGCCAGCAACACTCCTGCAGATGCTGTTCTGCATGCAGGCTGGTGCAGGTCTTAATCATGGCAATCCAATGGGTCACCGAGCTCCAGGTTGGCTTTTAACCTGCCCTCCATGGAGCATCGAACTGGAGGTGCTATAGAAATTGCTTCAGGCATTTTGCCTTCCCCAGGCACTGTGGATGAGCAAGGGCAGTGCGCTCTGGTTGGAAGGGCACATCGACAGCTCCAGAGCCAGCCACAGTGCCAAGCAAGGGGATCCAGGGTAAATGAAAACCTGGTCCTGTGTGACTTTTGACCAGGCTTTGATGTCGTTTCAGCAGAATAAACCTGGAGTGATTCCAGTGACTTTGATGTGAGTAAAATCAGACTCTGAAACTCTGCTGAACAGAAAATAACCCGTATGTTCCCGTCTGGGTGGGTGTGCAATGAGTTAGAACCCCTGCATAAATCAGCACAAGCTAAATAGGTTATTTCTGAAGCTGTAATCAGAACAAGGAGTCAGCCAAACCACATCTGTCTCTTTTAATTCATTCCTTCCATTTTGGGGACTTAGCCTTTAGAAACAGCTATCAGTGATTACATAAAAGAGATTAGCTAACATTTCTGCATAAATCAAGGCCAACGCAAGATGTTTCCTGCAGGCATTGCGAAACCCACGGCTGGCAGAGGACAGTGGTGTGAGGGCTGGGTAGGGCCAGGCAGAGCTTCACTGCTGCTCTGAGCCGCCCTGCACAAAGCAGGCTCAAAGAAAACATGTGTGGGATGGGGAACGGTCTGCCCCAGGTTTGCGTGGTGGGTTTTTTTAATGTGAGCAGGCTTTCTAGCCAAGATGCATGACAGAAACAATGAAAGGAAGAGAGGGGCAGGAGCACCTTATTGTAAACCAGATTTCCATGTGCGAATGCAAATCAATCTTGCTGTTAAAGAAAGAGCCAAGCCAGAATGTGTTGCAGCTTCTCTCTTAGCGCAGTTGCTAACGAAGTGTCTTCATGTGAACACTGTTGTGTGACTCAACAAATCTTTTTGTTTGCTTCTTTTTTTTTTTTTTCTTTTCATTTCAATGCGATTTCATCATTTTTGCTCTGCTAACACGAAGGGTGAGGCTTAGGGTCACGGAGTTGGAATTTCCCTTTCAGTGTTGTCTTACTGCTTGTCTCCTATTCTTCTTTCTTTTTTTGCTGCGGGTCAGAGCAGATCTATGCTGAGGTTGATGGGGAGGGCTCAGCTCTTCTTTCCTATTTGATCTGCCCTGGACTTAAGTTCTTTACAGAGAGAGTGGTGAGGTGCTGGAACAGGCTGCCCAGAGAGGTTGTGGATGCCCTGTCCCTAGAGGCCAGGTTGGATGGGGCCCTGGGCAACCTGGTCAAGTATTAAATGGGGAGGTTGGTGGCCCTGCATGTGGCACAGGGTTGGAGATTTGTGATCCTTGAGGTCCCTTCCAACCCTGACCATTCTGTGATTCTGTGGATTGGAGACCATCTTCCTCTGTGCTGTCCTTCCACTCACCCTCAGTATGTCCACATCCGAGCTTTCCTACCAAGCCTTCAAGCCAAAAACACCGAAAGTAGTCTCGAGTTTTTCATTCTTTCATTTTTGAGGAATTGAATTTGAGACACTGCTGCTGAGTTTCAATGCTGCCAAATAGCAGTAGGTCTGTTAGCTGCTGAGTGCTCACTGCTTCTCAAAGTCATGGTATTTGTTGCTTAGGGTTCTGCTGAAAACCTTAGGAAGACCTGGGAAATACTGAAAAGAGAATATATTGCTTAGAAAGAAAGGACTGTGAATCTAAGTACAATTTAAGGCCGGCTCCTTAAGCATGATGAAACCAGCTACCCAAAAACATTTAGTGCTTTCAAAAAAAAAAAAAAAAAGCAAAAAGGTCCCCGTTCCCTATTGAAATGCAGAGGAAATACATGCCCAGGAATATATCTGAAAATGAAGCTGGTTATCTCTCTTCATCCTTTGATCTCAAGTGTCTTTTGAAATCTGGCCTCCAAGTGATATGCGCAAGGATGCATGAAATCAAGCACTGAATCTTTATCTCCTCCACTTGTGCATCTCTGCACTGTGATTCACAGCACAGATCCATTCCTCTCCAGGCCTATTTCTGACTCATAGTGATCAACAAGACAAGTCCCAGAAATAAGGACTCTGGGCAGCATCACAGAGTGGGGGAATCGCCTGATGGCAGACACCCTCATCTCCTCCTGTCCAGGCTGCAGCTGCATTTGGCTCTGGATTCTCCCCATAGGTCTAAAGAATATAAAGATCTGCCCCTGATCCTTGACCTGCATTGCAGGTTGTGGATCAAGTCATTTCTGAACTAGCACCCATAGAGAATATGAGAGCTTCTCATGCTGGCAGTGCAGGAGGGAGGAGGGTGCCTGGAGAGACTGCTGATATAGCGAAGGGAAATCTGAAGTTTCCCCTCTGCTTTTTCATGCATAACAGCATCTTTATGCCTCATTTCCATCTTCACAGCTCCTGCAATTTACATAATGAACATTTGCAAAGCCTGAGATCTAGGTTCACTTTGTATCACATTGACTGTAGATGACCTTCAACATATCAGAAAAGTTTCCCAAGCGGTTTTCCCAAAGGGTATGGCTATGAAACATAAGACCATCAGGAAAGGAGAAAGGGAGAATAAAATCAGATTTTGGAGATATCTGCCTTTCAAAGATGTATTTTCTACAGCAGGGGAAAAAACAGAATTTAAAAAAGGAGTTTGGGACTTAACAAGTAGCATCTTTAAAGCCTGTATTGGTAGACACCAACAATAAAGTAATTTAATTAGGTTTGCTTTTCCAGATCTGCAGAAAGAATATTTCCATAGCAGAATGCATTTGAAGAAGTGTTAAATTCATAAAAAACTAAGACCAGAGAGGCGGTTTTATTTGGCTGTAGATGAGTGTATCCATTTTGGCCACCTGATCAGGTGCTACATCAGGAAAACCTTAATAACACATATGGGGCAGAGGAGGCAGAGATTCAAGATGAAAGAGGAATCCCAACCTCAAAGGTCAGAGCAGGACATCAGGGTACAAACAGGCACCTGCAGCCTGTTGTGCCTTTGTGAAGGTGTCAGGTGCAGCTGCGATTCCTCCTGCTAGCAGCGGGCAGTAAGCAGGGGATGATAAAGCAGGAGCTGGGGAACTGAGGCCCTTTTCCTCTGACACCCCTCCACAAAGCACTGTTTTCATCAGCTCCTGTCTGGTGGTCCTGGCAAGTTGTATGGCTGCTGTTACAGTGCACAGCGTGTTACACCAATGTAGAACAGCAGCAGAGCAACTTCTCCAGTTGTCATTTGGGTGCTGGGTAAGCACAACTCAGGGATAATCTCTAATGAGTGCCTGTGAGTTTTCTTCCATTGTTTGGGGTGTCCAGCTGGTTCACTGCAGTGACGGAGGGTACTTTGAAAGAAGAGATGCCTTTTACAACTGACTCGAGGGCTATAGAATTATTTTATATAGAAAATTAACTGAAAGTTGAAATACAGAGGCTCATTCTGGTGATGAAAGAAGGAGTTCGTGTTAGTTGTCACAAGACTCCTCAAATAAAATGGATCTTATGCACCAGCACAATAGGTGTGTTAGAAATGGTCTGGCACCATTCTCATCACCACTGACCAAGTGTGTAAAAAGTACTGCTCTAAGCAATAAGCACAAGCTGGTAGAAAGAAAGAATTTTTGATTCCTTTGTTCTTTTATAATGGCACCTTGTGTGTTCTTTCTGGGCAAGCATGTGTATTTACCTGCTGCTGATGCATGGTTGCTGTTAGCTTGTATTTTCTGGCCTCTTACGTATTGCAAGAAGTTTATCAATGTCTCCTGTGTGGCTTGATGCTACCCCTCGAGGATCTGCTGCAGCTTGGTGTTCCTTACCAGCTTCTTTCCTTCGATGTGGTCTGGCTTTCTCTCCAGTTGTTAGCAGAAGAGAAGTTCAGAACAAAAGTTGCGTGTTGCAGAATTTCAGCCATGGGACCAAATGCGAAATGGAGCTGGTGGGGAGGGGCACCATGGGAGGGATGCTTTCTCCTTCCATCTTTTATTTTTTAATGATACCATATAGTGTTTAATAATTCAATATATACATAATCCAAAATAGGCACACTAATTAACCTTTGTTTTGAGAAATTTAATTAATGCTTAGTCTCTGTTCAGACTCTAAACAGTTTGGAGTGGAAAAGGTGCTACAGGGAAAGTGTGACAGAATATCTTCAATATTGAACACCTTCAATTATTTGAGCAGAAACGTGGGCTGGACCAATTAAGGAAAAAAAAAAAAAAAGTTGTTATACAGTCACATGTGTGCTAAAGTAATTGCATGTGGCGTTCTCAAACTCTCATCCCACAGCAGAATGGTAAAGCATTAGGCAGCTACATGGAGGAGGGAGTCTGACTTGGGAGTGCTTTTGCTGCTCGTCAGGAAGCCCTGAACCTGGAGCTTGTTAAGCTGGAGCTCTAGAAGGGAAAAGAAGGAACCCCACTCAGTTTCTGGCAGTGCTGCCCACCCTGGCTGGGTAAAGCTGGGCTCTGCATGCCACTCTGTGTCCCAGAGAGATGATGAATTTTCTGAAAGGTCAGCTGCTGTGCTGTGACTCACTAGCACTAGTCCTCTGCAGCCCGAATGCCTTCAAAATACATCACTGTATGATAAGAATTTTCTCCAAATGCTCAAGCTTTAATATTCTTCCCCAGCTGAACTGTAAATAAAATTATTTCCTAAGAGCACTTATTTGAGCTTGATTATTAAATACATTGCCAAAATCTGGTCGGTTAATATACTGCCTGCTACTTGAGCTGAAGTATCTAGAAGACAAAGAAAGAAGTAAACGAAAAGGAAATCAACATTTTGCTAAATTGCATGTTTTTAAAAATCCCGTAATTGAGGCTGCTACTTCATTTCCATTTGTAAAACAGATTGAGTTCCCTTTCCATCTACTAATGGATTTGGTTTATCTCTGATACTAATTGCAGCATTTGCGTGGCTCACACAGGCTGCTTGTGACAGGACGTTGAGTAAGGAAAGTCAAAGTGCTGCGGCTGTGCTGTGAGGTGTCATTTGGGAGCAGTGCTCAGCACTGAGCTCTGCTGAACTTCAGGCCCTTGGTCTTTTTCCTGTGGCTCCAAAGTCTGGGTCAATCAACCAAGATAAACTTGTTAATTTGCTGTCAGGATTGTGTGCCTCAGGTCTCACTTGAGAAGCAGTGGGAAGGTTCAGGTGATAATAAGGCGATACCAGACAGTCTGGATGTTTAATTAAACTTGGTCATGCCCTCTTTGACCTAGTGATGGGCTGGAAATGTCACCAGAACAAAGGTTGCTCATGAGGTTTGCAGGTGTACCTGTGCTTTGCAGGGTTTGTGACGGAGGTGGGGGTTTGCACCATTTTTCCTCATGTTTTCACGTCACCTTTGGAAAGAGAATTGTGTTCTGAATCTCTGGGGGGAGAGAAAACGTGTGTGTGTGTGTGATGAATAAACCTTTTCTTTGAATCTGCTATAGCAAATGAGTTTGTGTGCTTCTGAATGAAGCAGTATGTATGATTCTGGGTCTCATGGTAAATGGAGAAAACACACTGTTAACATCCTAGCCAGTGTTCAGCTCCTAATTAGCAGCAGGGCTGCTCCCAAGCTCAGCTACAAACTGTGTATTGCTGGGGTGGGAGGGCAAGCAGCTTTCCATAGCGTTGTCCCCAGGAACGTGGGCTGTATCAGCACCCTCAGCAGCTAGCAAACCGAGGATTCACTTTTTGGCTTCCATTGTTTCATTCTACGTTTACAAACAGAGGCTTTATTATTATTTTTAAGGCACTCCTGAAAGCAATCCATCAGATTCCCAGGGAGTTCAGCGTGGCAAAGAAAGCCCCAGCTACAGAGTCGCCTTTGTGGAGCAGGTCTGTGGGCGCTCTGCCATCCGCGCAGCAGGAGAGCGTTGTAATAATGACACCAACATCTACCAGATGTCTTCTGGAGGATTTTGTTTCAAGATGCATGGCTGCTAGTTCACAAGAGTGTGTGGGGGGTTTTCTGCCCTAATATACATGATTTGTTTAAAAACTTTGCAGGTGTTAGAATTTTTATTGAAGTCAGAGAGCTGAGAAATTATATACAGTCAGTGAGGTAATGCTTTCTCCTCTCAGATGGGAGCAGAGAGTGTACACAATCTGTATTGAATAAGGGGCAGCTGTGTTGCCAGCACAATTTTATACATCTGAAAACTAATCCCAGCCGTACCAAGCCAGCTCTCTGTTCCTGCAAATCCGTGCAGACAGCAAGAAAATCCACCGATCGCTTGCTGCTTTCCTCCAGAAGCTTGCAGGGCAGACCCTCCCCATGGCTAGTGGTGGTGGAGGACCTCTTGGTGCAGCTCTGTTTGAGCCAGCACCACATCTGGCCAGCTGCAAGGAACTCCAAGCCCCCCCAGCTCTTCCCACAGCCCGCAGCCGTGCCCTGACAGCTGTAGAGAAGAGCTGGGGGTATTAGGGCTTGCCGTGGCTTTGGGGAGCAGGACAGCTGCTTCCTCTGTCATCACATCGTGCAAGGATTTTGTTTCTTTTCCTCTTTCTCTGGGCTTGATTCAGCTGCCTGCTGAAGCTGTAGCCTGTAGAGATTTGAGATTTTTTTTTTATTATTATGATTTTTATATAGGTAGGTTGTAATGTCAGGATATGAGGTTGAAAGGACAAGTCTGAGTCAACCCTCCGATGAATTCTAAGTATTTCCTTTCTACATGGATGAGATCCAAAAATTTATCTTGGTTCAATAAGCCCCACTTATTTCTGGTGCTTGTTCACATAGACTTTGAATCCTTTGTGTCTGCAGAAGAGGGCTGGTCATTTGGGTTCAGCATAGCTCTTTCCTAAGAGCCTGGGATGTGCAGAGTCAGCAGGGGAAATATTTTGGGGTGGCAACTGAAACAGGCCATATTTCTTTATATTTTAGTATATAAAATGTATATATAAATAGTATATGTGCAGAGGACGAAGGTGCTGCAGATTGGGGCCTCTCTGTCAGGGCCCCCTGCACCCAGTTGTTGTTCCTTCTGTGTCCCTGGGCCTGGGCTGGGGATGTCCAATAGGGTCTCTCAGCTTCCTGAAGTAAATATTCCCTTATTTCCCTTATTCCAGGCTGTCTTTCCCCCTGTTGCTGAATTTTGCTCAGCATAATGATTTGAGGGTACCATTTTCAATTTCCTCTATGGAGCTAAAATTAATACTGTGTTATGCCATAGAGCAGCAGAGCGAGGCTTTAAGCATCCACCAACAGTGTGCATATTTCAAAATAACCTAATGGCTTTTAAAACCCAATACTGCTAAAAACCACTGCCACAGTCCACAGTAAATATCTGTGGTGCTTGCCTGAACTGCATCACTGGGGGAACAATGCTAGTTGGTGCCTGTCACCATCCAACATCTGAGTTGGAAAAGGTCTGCAAGGGTCATCAAGTCATTGATTGAGAGGTGCTGGTTCTCATTTTGCCCCCATCTGCATAGGGCAGCTCACTTGGGGGCTCACTTTCTCTGTCCCCAAGCCCGGTGGGCAAAAATTAAGAATTTCCGTTTGTGCCCTTCTGCTCATGCCTTGCTCTTTACCAGGGAGATCCTATTTTGTTTTGAGAAATACATTTAGATGACAGAAAGAGAGGAAAGTTAATCAAAACACTACATTGTAACTGGGGTCTTTGTGGTTGCCTCCTGCTGTCTCAAGGGAATTTTGGCCACCTACAGCTTCTCCACCATGGCTCATTGGGACCAAGCAGCACCAAACAGACTCAAAATGGTGATGGATGGGCAGGTAGAGGTCAGCTGGCCATCTTGGTTTATAAGAGCTCTTGCTCACTGTGTTCCAGAGCTGCTCAGACTTTTCATTCATTTAGATGCTGGAGATCTGTGCTTAAGTGCTGGTGTAGGCTGCTTATAGGAGCAGGAAACCACTCCCTTTATCCTCACTTGATCTTTGGGAGTTAAATGTGTGCAGTGCCCTTGTTGGCAACAAGAGCGTCGCAAGGGGTGGGGGGGAAGAAATGTTAACACGGATGTTTACCTTAACTTCTTGTTTTGTGTGGACTAGGGAAACTGGGGAAGAGAGGAGATAAGGGACGCAGGTCTGCAGAGCATGGAAAAAAAGCTCTCTGAAAGCCAGTGGAGGTTGTGTCAGATTGAATCTGTAATTCCCTTGATTTTTGCAGTGGCTTTTCTTTGTCCTAGCATTTTCTTATTGTTATTTAAACTCACCGTTCTATTAAAAGAGAAAGATAATTGCTTTTTCTTTCTTCTACTGGAGCTTCTCAACACGATTAAGATATGGAAAACAAATGACTGGATGTAAGGATGATGTAACAGGTAGAGACAAGCTGAAGTCACTGTGGCCCAGTTTAAAAACCACGACAGTTCTCCAGGATCTATTTGTTTCTCTTAATACGGTGATTTGTTTTTATATATTGCTCTCTATAATTATCATCACGCTATGTACTCGCTGGCTCTAGGTTCAATGTAATATAAATCCAGAATTAGTCTATTGAAGTCAATGTCCGATACGTTTGCTTTAACAACTAAACTAGGTCCTAGTCTTGTTTATCCTACTGTAGCTCCAAAATAACTCCACCAAAGTAAATACATCTCTTCTCTCAACAGGGTTTTCTGAAAAGCCCTTGTTGTGCTCCTTGGCTACCCCTCCCCCCCTTGTGCTGCACTGCATGCTGCAACACTGCTCAGCTGTTCATCTTGCTATTGCTTCAGACTCAGCCTTGCTTTAAGCCCAATCTATGTTTGCCCAGGCTGGAGGAGCAAGATGTCTTGGTTGGAGCCATCTCCTCTCTCTTTGCCATTGGTGATGCAGATTGGCATTTGGGTGCAACCTAAACTCTAAGGCAGACCTTAGATCAGAAAAGTAATACTCTTGAACTTAGATTAAGCTCCAGAGACAGCTTTTTAAAAGCCATGAGATCCCTTGGTTTCTTTACTGGGCTGCTCTGGTGAGCCACACAAGGCTGTGGCTCTTGGGAGCAGATGAAGGAGCTGACTGCTTCTGATCATCACCAGCCAAGATGGATCTTTAACTCATGTTTATGATCTTCAGCCACCAAAGCCAGAAACAGGGCGGTCGTGTGTGCTGATCCCCGACTGTGTTCCGGGGTCTCAGCTGTCATCCAGGGATCTGAGTGCTGAGTTTGGGGGTGAAGGTGGAGAGGCTCAAAAGAATATGGCTAAGCTTGGGGAAAGCCACAACAGCTCTGAAAACTACAAAAGGAGAGTAAGAGGGCTGTGAATATGGGAGGCGATGCTGAGGGCTGAGGAAGCAGCGGGCGAACAGCCAAGCTGAGGTTGAGAAAACCTCTGCAGGCTGGAGAACAGCCACACAGCTGGAAGCCATCAGGGCCGTGGCGCTGGGAGCAGGAGGGCAGGCACACGCTGCGGTGTGCTGCTGGGTGCTGTGTCAGTGCTGGCAATGCGAGGGCTTGGCCATGCTCAGGTTTGCTCCTGCATGAGTGGGTGGTCATGGCGCTGATCTGTGGCGGGCTCTGGAAGTCACTTCTATCTGACAGGGGAGAAAATAACTTCCAGTGTTTGTTTCTGATAATTTGGTGCAGTTTTTATGTCATCAAGGGCAAACATCAGTTTTCTTCTTTTCCTTTCTCAGACAAAGACACTGCACGTCTAGGGATGCCCAAAATGCTCCTCAAACTTTTCTGCATTTTCCACAAACTTTCTATTCGGTAGATGTGCAATAATTGCACTTCACAGTTATATGCTGTTACTTGATAAGACAGCTGCAAAAAAAGCTATTTTCTGATTTTCAGATACAGGAGTTTATCTCTAATGTGAGTTTTCACTGGCAGTTAAAGAAGTTCCTAGAAAACTGTTCCAACTTCCCCCTCAGTACTAAGATGGTGGGAGGCAGATAAAACTTATCATCTACTAATAACCAGCAAAAAGCTTAGGATTTTTTTTAGCTGTAAAATGGGGACCATTCATTTTTTTGAGATGACACACTGATTACCTCTACCCCAAGCAGAGGATGGTTAGCCCTACAGAACCCAGACTAGAAGATATAGTGTTTTGGCTGAAAATTTGAAACCTAAAGATTTGGGGCAAAAGACTTTCAACCTGAAGTTCATAGTTTTGATTTGGAAATGTCATTAACAGGGGATAGAGGAAAGTGCTGGAGGACTTCAGCCTTGCCATATGTCCCATGCTATCCTGCAGCGCTCTCTCAAATGGGAATAAAATGTTTCATTGCCATATGAGGGATGAGGTAGGGCCTGGGAGCCATTTATTGTTACACAGACACTGACTTTCCATAGGAAAGCAACCTTTTTCTCCTAAGATTTTAGCTGGAAGAAAAAAAAATTGCCATAAAACCTTGCATGTGCTGGCTGTGTGCATTGCTTCAGAACCCAGAGCTCCTGCTCCCTCCCTGAGTGCCCCAAACCAGCAATATCCTACTGGCTTCTTCTCCCCATTAAAATTCAAAACACAGCCTTTCTCTCCATTCCTGTTCTCAGATGACATTTAAACCTGTCAGCAGTTACAACTGGTGTCATGTAATCTCTGTAACCAATGCAAAAATTGCTCTCTTGCTTCATGATGGCCTCTAAAAAAAGAAAACGCAATGGAAAGAGGATGGCTGAGTCTTCCACAAGCACTCCAAAATGCCCATCTGCTGCTTTCTGTATTTCTTGGTCTGAAAGCATTTCCACCGCTCCTTTTCTTGGACAGCAAAATAAACCTGCTCCATAGTTAGCAATCTGCTGTCCCAAACTGCAGAGAGAGAGCTTGGTTTTGCTGGATCCCATTCGGCCATGAGGACAGACAGCCCATTCCCTTTAGGCCTCAGATGAGATTTCTTCCACGCGTAGTTCAGCATACTGGAGTGTATTTCTGGATAAATATTCTTCAGACAGAAACAGTTTCATGTCTGCACACAAAGCCGGAGCCGACGAGTGCACAGGCATGCGCTAATGCTGCCTCGAGCTTTGAGTGAGCATGCAATCATTTCAGTTGCTTTCTTTGCTCCGGGCCTAAGTTTGGCCACCGGTAAACAGTAACGTCGTATTGTTTATAGAAAGTGCTGCGGGTGATGGACGGTCCTGCCCGCCTGTTTCCATTTCCCCGTGATTAATGTATTCAAGCCTATAGCCATTTGTTTTTATGAACTTCACAAACAAAAACTTGATGTTTTGGTACCGAGCTTAAATATGGGAACAATTTTATTCTCGATGCCAGCGTTTGTGATGCGAGAACTGAAAGGCATCCAGAAATGCTGTGTTTTGGAATATTCTTTGGTCCCAAGATATAGCATTGTTCAAGCGTTACAGAAGCAAAAACAATCCCAGTGCCTTGAAAGCTTTTCGTTCTGCCTCTGCTTCACGGAAACATGACTCAGGGCCAAATGGCTGATTGTATCATATGATGTAACAAGGAGTTAGAGAGCTTAGCAGGGAATTAGAATAATGCGTTCTGTGTGTGCCTGTGTGAAGGGAAGGGGGGGGGCACAGCGTTTATTGGAAAGCTCTAAGTCTTTTTTGCAGCTATATGTTACTCACTTACAAACCTATCCCCTTGTTAAAAGCAATGGGATCTGGTGTGTGCCAAGCTCCTAGCTGCCCAACTGAACCCAAGGTCAAGATCTTTTCAGCTCAATTAAAGGCTGCAACATCCTCCTTGCTAGGGTGCGGAGGAAGCGAGCTGGGTAGGAAGAGCGGTGAAACCCCTCAGGGAGGGGAAGGAAGGATCTGGCCTGGCCTACGTCATCATAGCAAGCTAAACATCTAGGGACGTTCAGGGCTTTCTGCTGGAGTGGGTGTTGTGCTGCCAGGAAGTGGCTGGTGGTGAGGTGTGAGGCTGCCTGTGCCGCTGGCGGATTTTGTTTTGCTTTCTGTCTTGGTTCTGCCAACAAGAAAAGGCATTAATTGTAAGCTTGAACTCCGAGACGAGGAAAAATCAAAGATGACCCAAGTGCCTGGAGGCATAAAAACAGCTATGGAATTGTTCAGCTTGTTTAATGAAATGGAGCAGCACAAAGACGCAGTTAATGTATAGATTTATATATACAAATACAACAACACTGGCACTCAGCTTGCTGCAAATTCTAAAATGGGGAAGCCTGTCTCCTGTTGGCTACTGGAAGGAGATTTGGGACAAAAGGTCCCATTAGAAACGTCCTGCCTTTGTTGCAGTGCTGTGCTGGCAGAGTGGGAAGGAGCCTTTGGTACACTGCCCAGAGCCTGAGGCTGGCCATGCTGGGTGCCATGTCCCTAGGGTCTGGTCCCATCAGAACCCACGTGCCCCTGCCCCTTGGGTATCTGGGGTCTCATAACTTCATTCATAAGTTTCCATAACATTGGAGGAGAAATCCTCATCTCCTGCTGTACCTGCAGGACAGACAGGGCTATGAGCTGGGTCTCATGGGAGCTGCCATTTGTTCCCACTGCCTACATTCATGCTTGTGTGTATCCATGCACGTATACCAGCCGTGGGAGACCGTGCCATTCCTCCCTGTGCTGGCAGCACACTGGTGTTCCTTTTCAGCTGGTTATCTGCTTGCAGGGTGAGCAGGGCTGTCTCGCCATGTCTCTTTCCATCTCCAGTGATTCATAGGAAAAATGAAATGCCTGTGTTGAACTATATTCAATGCTCATATCTGAAACACTGGGTTTGAATGCTGGTGCAGGTCATTAGGTCCTTAATTTTCTCTTTAATGGATTTTCTAATGCATTTGATGAGTAAATAGAAAATTCCATTTGCAATCTTGGTCTTGAAACGGCCATAATGTTGCCATTATTTATGTTTACAGAAGTCCTGCAGACTTCCTGGGAGGTGCAATACGTGCAAATGTTAGGATTGCTGGGGCCCAGACACGTGCAGCTTCAGCCCAGGCCAGTGTCAAAGAAACAAGTCGAGTATGTGCTCTGTTTTAGGAGCATGAATGATCCCATTGACTTCAGATTGGCTACGGCTAGACCTGAATGTATGTCATGTTTGCACAGAAAGATGATCCAGAAGGAACTGACTGTGCAGGAGCGATGGGGCTGGGATTCGTGTAAGTTTGCAGGAAAGGGCCAGCAGAAGGGGCCACCCCATGCAATGTGTGCTGCCCAATGTTCTGTGTGCTCCCACTTTGTGCAGGTGCTGCAATCTCTGGGCAGCTTCCTTCTGCCAGAGCTGCTTGCCTGGCTGCTCAAAAATCTGAGCCTCTCGGTTTGCAAGTAGCATGTTTGTGCAGAGTAATGTGATTACACGCTCACGTCAATTTGTGTAAAGTTGGCAGCGTCCTCGGTGAATATTTTTGTACCTCCAGCTTCTAAATGGTATTGCTCTTAACAGCAATGTGTCATCATTAGTAGCGAGACTTTAGTGGATGCACGAGCAAAGTGTGATATTACTTCAACCTCTGAAAATACTGTGTGATAATTAATCAGGCATAGGTTCACTGTGCTTCCACATTACTTGGTAGAGACTAATGCAATGCCCTGAGCAAGCTTTTGGTTACAGGGCAGCTGGTTCCCTGTAAGCCCAGCAGTGCAGTGCCTCCCAGACACCTCTTTTGGTGCAGCACCAAGTACTGACACCTCAGTGCCTGAGGTGGGAAGCCAGCAAGATGAACCAAAGGTCCGGTCCAGTGCTGCAGACCCTCAGCCCAGACCTTGATTGATTTTTGGGTCTCATCCTGCAACAGTTTTGAGGAGCAGCGGTGCTGGCTGTGGTGCTCCCTTCAGTAGTGCAGTTATGTATTAATAGGGGACGGCGCTGGCAGCAGGGAAGGGTAGCAAAAGAACGCATTTGTCTTGCTGTCCAGCAAGGCACGTAACAAATAGCAATGCCAAGTGTAATCCTGCTTCGGTTAGAACTGTTACTTTGGTTTGTCATCATTCATTGTTCGGAATACAGCTGCTTAATGACAGGATGTGGGAAATGAAGTTTTTTATGTCCTCGTGGACTTTTTAAAATTAAAAATCCCAAACAATGGGGGGGAAGGATGCGATTGCACAGAGCAGTCTGACTGTGCTGAGATGCTGCAGAGACGGAGCTCTTGCCCTTCACTTTAAAAATAACCTGCTGTGCAAACCAGGGCAGCATCCACGCTGCAGCTTTGCTTACATTGCACAGCTGTCGCAGCTGCCCCTGCTCAGCACTAGGGTTTGATACGAAGAAGTGAAGAATAAAAGACAAATGCTATGGATCTGCATGGGACTGTTGCTTCTTTGCAAGTGCCCTTGGTCCAATTCAGCTAGCGAGTGTTGTGTTTCTATCAGAAATGGGGGAATGGAGGGAACTGGCTGTACAGTCTGGGGGCGCGTGGAGGCATGAGTGGAACCAGCTGGAGCAGGGGCTGTTCCAGCGCTGTTCTCATTTTTGTGTTCATTTTAATAATGGTCTTCATTTTTGTACAAGCTGTGATGTGGGTCCCCCCTTTGCATGTTCGTTGCTTATTCCTGGCGGTGCAGAACGGCAAGTGGGCACATGATCCCTGCTCCCAGTGGGAATTCTTTTATCTGGGTGCGCTGTGCATTATGTAAGCAAATGGGGAAGCTGATGGGCTTGGTGAGAGATGCTTTTCATCCAGGCATTAGACTAATTTTTGGCCTCAAACAGCAGGCACAGCCCTTGAAGAACCACCAAGGGCTGGGATGCAGCCAACAAATCTGCATAATTGCCAGCCCATCCCCTGCTTCACTGTGCCTCTAGAAATGTTCTCCCTCCTCCTCTACATACATTTGTTAAGCCCTGTCCTGAGCTGTGTGAAATCAGTGAGGAATTCGCCTGAGGTTCCTCTCCGCCAGCTCTGGCCCAGGGCTTCTCAGCAACGTAAGCAAAATTAAAGGAGGTTCTGGGGCTGGGATGAAACCACCCTGGCTTGTGTACAAGGGCACACAAGGGAGAAGAGAGGAATGGTGATGCTGAACTTTCTGCCCTTAGTGCAGTAAGAAGGGTGGGGAGCTGCTGAATCTCCAGGCTGTGGACTTCCCACATCCCTAGAATTTTCCGTGTCTTACAATCTCAGCTAAACACCATCTTTTTAGGATTATTTGTTAGTCATTTATTAACAACAGATCACTGCCATGCTCATCTCCACTTTCTTAGTTATAAACTTGTTCTCTTTTTTCCTTTCTGTATCCCTTGCAAATTTCTACTTCCAACAAGCCTACTGTTATCTCACTTGTGCTATTTTAAGTTCTGTGGCACAAAAACGCTGACTCACAGAAAGCCGTGTTGTAGGAAATATTGGCTCAGCTGAGGAAATAATTCTCTGTTCATTCTTCCACCATGTGCTTTGGTTTTGTTTCTGTCCTTTTTTTTTTTTTTTTTTTCCCCTGTCTGTTGATCTCATGTTATGCCACACATCTAGCACCGTGAAAGATGGAAAGCTATTTCTAATACACACGGCACTGGTCAAATGTCTTTCCGTATATACCCTGGAGTGTTTTATGTACCTGCTAGAAATGTTACACAGAATGCTCACATAGCTCATAAAATTTGGTCTTGTATTGGAAATGTTTTGTGGAAATATGCTGCTTAATCTACTGCAGCGGCTCACAGTTAATGTTGTCAGTGTGCATCAGAGGTTGTGAAGATTACGACTGGTTCAGAGGAGTATGATACGTTATCACAAGTCCTCAAGAATGAAGCTGAAAGAAAGGAATGTTCCACAAAATGTAGATAATTGACAAAAAAGGGGAAATTCAGGAGGCTCAGGCAACGTAATCCTTATCGCTGGACCCGTGTTGATGCCATGCATCAGAGATAAGTACCTGCACGCACTATTTCAAAGCTAAGGGGCTGTATGAAACAAAGCCTGAACCACGCTAGGGTGTGCTTTAGGTGTTAAGCACGTGGGTGAAAAGCAGTGAATGTCTAGGCTGAAATTCCAGCTCGTGGGGTGGGAAGGGTGGAAGGGGGAAAAAAAGCAACCTACCTCTTATTGACTTCGCAGTGGCTTCAATCATTGGAGTGAGCTGCCTAATAACGTACTGCAGGGCGTGCTTTGGCCATACCATATAGTTTACTTTATGTTTAATATATCAGAAAATAATGCTTAAGGTCTTCTATATGTGGATATAGCTATTTACAAGAAAACATCTGATGTCTATAACTTAAGAAATAGAAAAGTCAAGGACTTTTGAAAGTACTGATTGATATTTTTGGCGATATCAACAGCAAAACCTAATTAGAAGGTAGTTTTCCACAATTGCTGTCCTCCGTACATAAAGTATAGCCCTCCTATAAATAATATCACCATCTTTAAAATACTTTATAATAAACACTAATTTACCCTCCCAATTTTCTTGTGAGATAGATAATTATGTGTTAACAATATCATCATCATTAGTAGCTGTGTTAGTCCTCTTTTTATAGATGGAAGCTCATGCACTGATAATAAACAGCTTGCTGAAGGCCACATGAGGAGCCTTTCAGGACTCTGATTAGAGAGCAAACAGTCCTGGCTCCCAGTCCTCTGCTCGTGTGGAGGAGGAGAACAACATAGGTATAACGAGAGAAAAGCAGGAGCTTAAGTGTTGGTAAGAAAAAAGAATCCTCTTCAAATTGGCTGCATTCCTGTGCTGCCAAGAAATATTAAAATATGATGTGATAGTGATAAAGGTAAATATCTAGTAGATTTTGCGCCCTTTGTGCTTGTACTTTTATTTAGCAATTGTAGCACATAATGTGGACTGTTTTATGAATCACCATGACACTTAAAACACTGAATTTTTGCAACCACATCCTGGTGCCATGAGATAATCCGTTTTGATCTCAAGCTGCAGCCGGGTATGTCTCGCTTGAAACTTCAGAGGTGTGTGATAGCTGCCAGTACCGCACCCTTTTTCGTAATGTTGTTAAAATAAAACAAGTTTGGATTTGCTTGGCCATTGCAGGATGCGAGATGGAAGTTAGAACTCTGCCATGAATGTAGCTTTGCTGTGACCATGTGGCTAATGGCTGCTTCAAGGATCTCCAAGTGGTGAGCTTCCTTTTCCCTTGATAGGCACCGTCCTCTTATGCCAGCAAACCCACAGCCAGATGCAGTGGGAGCAGTTCATTTCTTCTATTAAAGCCAACAAGATTTCAGCCCCACTTGTTTAAATATCAGGTTTAACTGGCACTCGCCTGCATATCAAAGGCAGTATGGTAATTTTTAGGAGGAAAAGTTTGCCCCAGTATTGGCCAGACTTGTCCCTGGTCTCCCTGTTGCACAATGTGCTGCTGAGTCACTGTCATTTCTCACCCAGTAAGAGCATATCACTGGGGCTGTGTTCGTGCAGCAGAGGGTAATACAATGCATGCTGTAACCAGGAGAGTCTTTGCATAAACAAGAGCTAAAAATGAACGAAGAACATTCCTGGGTTGCTCGTATTTATTTATGCACTGCCATACATGGGAAGTTTCATTCTGGCACCTAAGCTGCGTGGTGGGACTGGGCTCGAGCTTGCTTTTCTGAACTCGGTAATCTAATTCCTGCTGATGTTCTGGCATCTCACTCGGCCTTTAGCTTCGTCCCAGTCTGTAGAAGATTTATGGTCAGATAATATACAGATTTAACACAATAGCATGGGTTTTATTATTTGCTGGAAAATGTTAATAAAAAAAAAACCCTAGTATTACAGATGCATTTTAATCCCTGAAGTGATTTTCGAGTAGAATGCATGAATTATTAATTGTTGTTATTGTTATTACTGCAACACATACCTATCTCATAGGACACTGCGAGGATTAATTAATTCTTGTAAAGATGTAAAAGGCCATATAGGTGTCAAGGGTTATGACTAAAGTGCTTTGAAAATGGAAACCCCTCTGTGAGTGCCAAGTATTATTATTTATGGAGTCCAGGCGGTGTGCTTGGTGCTGTGCAAACACCGGTCCAGTTATTGCAAATATTTGCTTGTATGTGCTTAGTAGGCGGAGTACTCACTGTTACAAGTAATTTCAGCTATTTTAAGGATATGCCTTATAAATATGGCTGTAAAAAGACTTCCCAGAAGTTGAGGTGACGAGACCATGGAAAGTGGCGGCATGAAGTAATGCCCTGTGCAAGCTTGTGAGGTGTTCACTGAGCTGGGGCCATAGTGAAGGAAGAAAAAATGGAACAAAATGGAAGGGGTAAAATTATTGCAGCATACATCTGCCAGAATGCACTTTGCAGATTCTGCAGGGCAGAACATGCACGCAGGTAATCACAAGTTCAGTGCGTGATAATCGAAAGTGAAAGCCTGGCACGCTGGAGTTGTGACTGAACATTTGGTGAACAGGAGACCACAGAAACCTTCAGCCAGATGACTTCAGCTCAGCATGTTGTCGCTGCTCGGCAGATGGATGGGAAGGCAGTGTTTGCAGTTTCTGTGGGCCAAACAAGGCAGTCTTGAGGGGTTTTCCCTCCCTTGTTTCTGGGCTTATATCTCCTATTGCTATCTTGTGGATGTTTTGCAGCCCCTCCCACGTCCTTCTTCAGGGTAGTCCTCTACATGAGGTCCCTTATCGTCTTTCCTTCTGCCTCAGGTTATGTGCATGCTCCCATTCCCCCTTCCTCCACCTACCGTTACTCCTTATCTGCTCCTAACTAGGAAATAAGTCCTTCCGAGTACCGAGAGGTTAAACTCCTTTAGAAGCACGGGCACATCTGAGATGATAACACAGGAAGGTGCGAGTGAGTCTCTCACTACCTCTTCCCCAACCTTCAGCAAACAGCTCACGTCTTCCTTGACAACAACCTTCTCTAAAATTCTGCTGTTGGACTTCATAAACTTACTGCATCTTTAAAGCCTACGCACCAGTGCTGAGAAGAGAAAGTTGTCCACTTTGCCATCAAAATACAGAAATAAAGGTTGAGCGGTTTGCAATTACAAACATGCTGCCTAGCTTTCTAGAGACTTCCGTTTCCTCGTGCAATTTAGTCTTCTTTAAGCAAACGGATTGAAGGCCCACAGTTTTCTCAGAATTAAACAATTTTGCGATGCAAAAAAAAAAAAACCCCAACGTGCTTTCTGCAAAATTTAAATACTATTCTTCTAAAACAAAGAGAAGCCCATGAACATGACCCTAAAAAATGATCACTGTGAGGTGATGCTGCGCCCAGAGACCCACCCCGTCTGCTTCCATCACTATGTCATGCAGCAGAAGAGTCCCATCAGCTTGGGAGTTGAAGCTCAGGTAATGAAATCTGCCTGTAGCTCCAGAGTTGGGATGAGTGTGATTCTCCAGCAATTTCGAGATATTAAACAAAAAGAAGCTACGTTTGTGGCCCGTGTGTCCACAATCGTATTGCGTCAGGCGTGGTGGAAGTGCATTCTGCAGGAAGACACTGATACGGAGGTCCAGTTCTGGCATTCTGCAGCAGGGCGGCGATGCGGAGGTCCGTTTCAGCCCCGTGTTGGTGGGAGCCTCACACCGCACCTGGTGCTGCAGCGGGGCCCGTGACGGTCGGCGGTCACTGCAGTGCCGATGGGCGCTGGACCGATGCCCGAGAGCGTGAAATGCTGTTGCAAAAGCATTGTGTGATGGAAAGGACCGCCCGGTGATGAACGTGGCTTTGATCAACAAAAAAATAAACAAACCTGCAACAGAAATTACAAACAGCCTCACATTCTGAAAATGAACAGCACGCAGGTAGGAGACGTTATCACCGCGGAGGGCTATTTTTATTCAGCAAAACGAAAACGGGCACGGGCGTCGAGCGGCGCCGATCCTCAGGCCTGGCTCCTGGTGCCACAGGAGCCGAGCACGGCGCCATTAACATCTTTCCCAGACGAACGCCGAGGCCCGAGCGGCCGCACTGCCCGGGCTCCTGACCCCGCGGCCGGCCTCCCCGCCCCGCTCCCCTTCCCGCCACGGCCCTCAGCCCTCCTCCCCTCGCGCGCGGCGCTGCGCCTGCCTGGAGCGCGCGGGCGCGCGAGGAGCGAGCGGGCGGAGGGGAAGGGAGGAAGGAGGAGGAGGAGGAGGAAAAGGAGGAGGAGGTGGGGGCCCGGCCGCCGCCCCCCGCCCCGCCGCAGGTTTGTTGTGCCGGGCGGCCGCAGCAGGCCGGCCCCGCTCCGCCGCTCCCTCCCGCTCTCCCGTCCCTCCCGGCGGCCCCGCTCCCCCCGCGCCCATTTCCGTGCGGCTGGGCACCCTCTCCCGGCGCGGAGTGTCTGAGAGCCGTTGGCTGCTCCGAGCCGTTTGGCTCCTTCCCTTAGTAACAGCTTTCACATTCTGCCTCAATTCCTCCTCAATCTAAATCACACGCGCACACACACACACAGATATTACTTTTTTTCCTCCTTCCTCGGGACTTAATCTCTAATCCCCCCTCTTTCCCCACCCTCCCCTCCCCCGCTCGCTGGCTCGGGATATAATTGAATATCACAGCGCTGTTTGGTGGCTGCGTGGTGGTGGTTTTTTTTTTTTTTTTTTTTTCCTTCCTCCTCCTCCTCCTCTCGTGTGTGTGTGGTGTTTTTTGTTTTTTTTTTTCCCCTTTTTTATTATTACTATTTTTTTTTTTTTACCTCTCGTCGTGGACTTAAAATAATAATAATAATAATAATAATAAAAAGCCATTATACCTCTCGGTGTGTACACACACAGACATGTGCCCGTCTGTCTCTATGGCCGTATAAAAACAACCGCGGAGGAGAGGCGGACGCGGGCGGATTCCTCTCGCGCCTCCGCTCCCGGGGAAGGGGAGCGCCGCCGCCGCCGCCCAGGTAAGCGCCGGGGGATGGGCGCCGCTTCGGGGCCGATCCGGGGGGCTTCGGGGGCGGCGTGGGGGTGCGTGTGGCTGCGGGGTGCGGGGTGGTCCTCGCGTCCCTTCCCCCAACCCGCGCTGCCGCTGGCCGCCCCTCCCCCCACCGGGCCGCGTTTTGGGGGGGTTTTAGGGGAGAAACGCAACGATGAGGCGTTGGGGGTGAATTAAATAAAGGAGCCGTGGCGAGGCGGGTGCCGGATCGCCTATTTTTAGCTCGATTTGTGTAAAGAGGAGCGCTCCCCTCCCCCCGCTCCCCTCCGTACATATTTACTTCTGGCGGAGGGGGAGGGGAAAGGGAGAAGAGAGAGAGAGGGAAAAAAAAATAGATTAAAAAAAAGGGGAAAAAGGCATCGAGCGGAGCTGCGGAGGTACGGGGCCGGGAGGGCGGCGTGGGGGTCCGCAGGGCCCGGCCAGAGGTTGGGGGAGGGGCGGCGGTCCGGCCCGGGGCTGCGGGGCCCCGGGAGGAAAGTTTGTGGCTGTGGGTGCCGCACGTGAGCGGTGCGGGAAGTTGGGCGCGGAGGTCGCGGAGAAGTTTATGAGATAAGTTGTGAGCGCTCTCCGGTGTGCTCGGCCGCCTCGTGTTCCGTTCGGTGCGAATCAGAGGGGTGATCTGTGGGGTGACCACGCGACCTGCTCCTGAGTGCTCAGCCAGGGGCCGTCGGGAGAAGCGGATTTGGGGCCTTGTGGGCTGAGCGTCCCGTGGCACTGAGTGTGGTTGGGGCCCTTGGTTGTATCCCGAGGGCTGTGCTGTGCTGCTGGGTGCTATCCCTGCTTGGGGGGTTGATTTGGGGCCTCGGCTTGTGCCAAGCCAGCCTGCATCGAGGCCCAGCGCCACGAAGTTGGGTTGGGGCCTTCATTTGAGTGCATTTGTGTGAGCGGTTCTTTCAGAACGTATTTTGTTAAGGCTTGGTCCTGCAAACCCTTTTGTACGTCTTGGAACTTTGGTGAGCATCTGTGGAGGAGAGTACGGTTGTTCCTGGGTTGTTCCTGCCGGCCAGAGAGAAGAGGAGATGTGCTGTTGATGGGTTGTCCATAGGATGCGGGTGGTGCACTGTGCATCAAAGTAGCAAACTTTCTGTGGTTTCTTGTAGCCGTTTTTTTTGCTTTGCCTTTGGTTAAGGCCCAATGGAACAACAGTGTGCTCTATTATCTTCCTAAAGTCACCTGGGACCTTATACTGTCACCGTTGTTGGGTTTCTTGGGGATCGTAGAGTTGGCTCCAGAAAAACAAAGGCTGGTGTGGTGCCATGCCTTGGGAACGTGGTGTTAGAGAGCGCCTGGAAATGCTTGCTCCTCTCTCAGTGGGATGGAAGTGCGATGCAAGAGTATGGAAGAAGTTGGGTTTGGCTTTCTTCTGGTGCTGTGCAGCAGTTCATAATTTTTTGTGCATGTGAATATGTGCAGCCATAGCGTGTGTTGATAGCATAAAGAATGTCATAATTACAGTTAGGTTCTCTTGCTTAAGCTTTTTTCCCCTTCAGACAGGTAGTCATGATTTTTTTCCATTTTTTTTAATATAGGTACTTTCAGTTTTTACTCTCTATGGTAATTATTGATGTTTGTGCAGTGCTTTGAAGTTGTAAGGCATCACGTAAGTGCTAAGTACCCAGGAACAGCACTTCAGAGTTCTGTTCCTATCATGAAAGAGTTTGATGCTAAAAGGTGCTACAACCCTATGCATAAAGAGGCTCTTAAAGAGGATGGATTAGGGGAAATGGTCAAAATTGCTTATAATTTTGTTTTCAGGTAATATTTTTTAGTTAGGAAGAACAGATCCAAATAACGTAACGCAAACTGAGTTATTTTACCTAACTTGATTTTTGGATGCAGAATTTAATTTAACATGGACATCACGTTTGAGTCAGAATGTGTTTGCTGTTAGAAATTTTGTAGTGGCAATAAAGACCCACATCCTACAAGGATATAATTGTGCAGAAGTCAGGAAGTCCTGTAAAGAAACACACACAACTTCATGCACATCAGCAGCCTAGCTCGGCTGAATGAGCTCCACAGATGTCTGTTGAGTCGCACACAGATGAGTGTGTTTTGCATTAGTGGCAGGCAGTGGGATGTGCCTCTTTCTTGATGCTGATGTGTTGGTTTTTTTTTTTTTTTGGTATAAAGTGCTATTCAGTGTTCTGGGGAGGCCAAAGTGTGGCCAGTGAGGTACACACTTGTGGAGCCCCAGTTTGTGCCTGCTTGGCCAGCTGTCTCGTCAGCTCCGTGGCCCTTGGCCATTTGGGGTCATGGTGCCATGAACTCAGTGACTTTGCTGGAGGGGACTTCTGCTGCTGAGTGAGATGGGGAGGTTGCGGAAATGCTGAGGTGTGTTGGATGGAAGTACCACTGAGTTCTAAGAACATTCATTTTGTTTATATTGAGATTTGTGATTAATGCCCTGTGTAGTGACCACCCTTACCGTGTGTTTACATGTGTGCGTGCAGCATAGTCCTCAATAAAGTGTGTCTTTAGAGCTGTAACCATCTGCTCATGCAAGTATTGTGGGTTGGAGAGAAGTGAAAGCGTGCGTACACAGAGCGCCCATGTAGGGCTGCTGCAAGAAGTGAGAATAGGAGAATAGACTTTCTGTGTGCTCGTTTTCTTAATGTAAGTATAAATATTTGTGTTAGGTGAAGAAATGTCTGAAGCTTCCTGTTAGGAAGGATGATTGATGGCTCTTCTCAGTGCATTTGTGTTGCACTGCAGCATTAATTTCGTACCTTCAAATTAACAAGTGTTGAAGAAACGGTTCCTACGTTCCTGCCATTGTTTCAGGTATTGCTGTCCTCAGTATGTGCAGCTTTCCAAGCACTGTGGTCTCAAATTAGATGGTCTTAATTTCTGTGAAGTAGCTTAATGAGAAGAGTGACTTTACTAGGAAAAAGTTCATCTAGTGATACCAAACAGAGTGGATGGAGACCGCCTTATTCATCTCATAATTGGTTTCCTCCGAGATAAAGTATGACAATGAAATAAGGAATAAGAATTATCTTTTGCAGATGAAACTGTAAGGGAATATATAGACTCCATTTTTTTTTTTTTCCTTTTAATTTAGCAAAATTGAATTAGCTGACTTGAGGTAAGAAGCAGTGAGATCGCAGCAGCGTGGCAGTCATTTCAGGAGAGTTGGTGGGTTGACTATAACAGTGTGGAAGCCTCTGGAAATCACTACCGGTTTGTGTGGGAATTACGAGCTGTGTTCTTGTTAGGGTTCTGCCTTGTGCTACTTCAGCCATAACAGGAAGGCCCTTTCCATTCTTCTCATGAAAACAAGGCTGAAATGAGTTATACAAAATGCCGTGGAGTTTTAATGGCTATGTTTGAACTGGGAGTTGAGTTTTCCTCTGTTTCTGAAAGACCTGTAGAGCTGTATTTTAACATATCCTCTGAAACCTTGATGTTGAATTCCAGTACCACGTCGGTTCTCTTAAGTCCTTTGTGCTCTCCTTTTTATACCGCAGAGGAGCCTTAAAAACTTCTACCTTGGTAACAAACAAGTGGTCATCCCAACTGGGAGCTTGTGTGGCTGAATGAAGAAACTGTCCAGCTGCTGGCTTTGCAGGTCTGGCTGGCTTGGCTAGCCATGGTGCAGCTGGACCCTGGGGGTCTGCTTGCTAAAGAGACTTCTGAGGTATGTTCTTATCTTAGAAATAATGATAAAAGTGCTCAGTGAATTGGCATTACTTTGTTTCAGAAGCAGTGCTGCGTGCCTGCTGGGTCAGCGCCTGCGCGGGGCCCTTGCACATCTGTGAAGCAGGGTACTGATATGCTTGTGTTTTTAGAGATGCTGAGTCCCCACAGTTGCGTTTCGAGTTGGCAGTCGCCGCATGTGCTCAGCATCTCGAAACAAGTCTCATGCATGGCTTGCTGGCTTTTGCAAAATCCCATTAGGGTGTAGTTTCTGTTTCTGGGAGTTGTATTAGTAAAGGCTGTGTTGTGTGCTCTGGCTTGTGTTTATTGTAATTCTCGAGACTCCATGTTGCAAAGGAGCAGTTGTGTTTGTTCGTATTGTCTGGCATTAAAAAATTTAGAATCATCCAAAGAAGAAACATTTTCGCCTTTTAGTGATCTTGGAGATACATCTCTGTCTCTCTTGCATGTAGGCACGCATAACAGACTCTCCACATCCCATGCTCTGTGCAGAACTGCACACAGAGCTGTTTTGGCTGGCTGGAGGTGCGGAGGCACTGCTCTGGTCATTGGAGCGGTGCAGTCCTGGGCTGGGCTGCATCCAGCTGTCTGCAGCTCGTGCTGGGACTCCTTTAACCCGCTGGTGGACTGGCAGGGCAATTGAGTCGCTTCTCTGCCTTTGTGTGAGTCTGCCATGGAGCTGGCTGGTGACCTACTGCAGATTGTGTGAGTTGGGACTGTGCGACATGTTTTGTTGTACAGGCGTTCAGGAAAATCGTGGAGCATTTTCCCAAGGTTGAGTTATGGGTCAGATATTTACTATTTATGAATACGTGGTGCCTGAACCACAGAAATTGTCAAGGTTTGGAGCTGTAGATATATAAGCTGTCCCTGAAGCTGCGTCCCTTTGATGTTACCGGTGTTAGTTCAGGCCCACGGATAACCTCTCACCACGCTCAGAGCTGGAAACTCTGACGGCAGGCACACGTGGGGTGGATTCCAGTCCCCTGGTGGTTCCCTGAGAGTACCGGGCAAAGACGGGGCACTTTGATTCCTAGAAGTCTTCTAGACTGGCCCAGAGGAAGTGCAGTGAGATGTGCATGTCTTCTATGGGCATTTTTGGCCAGACTGATAGGTGCTTGAGCGTCAGCATGACTTCTGGAAAGTACATTTTTGCCTTGAAAAAGAGCAATGCAAGTATTAAATATTTTTTCATTTATCATTGGTAATGGTCTAACCTACAGTTGTGTTGGGCCAGGTGAGAATTGTTGCTATTAGTTTCAGCGGTCGGCAGCATTAAGTGCGGCTGAAAATGTTACATTAAAATACCAATTGATTTCATCTGAATTGAGTCTGTTTGCTGACCCCCTCCCCCCTTTCCGGGTCTGCTGAGCTCACAGAAATGATGACAACTTTACCTCTTTTAGATTAAGTCTAAATTTGTAGGAAAAAATAGTTTTGCTATTGCGTAGACCTATGGGGGAAATAACAAGAGATCTAGGTCAAAAAAGTAGGGCATGCAAGATATAGAAGCTGTTGGAGTGCATTTATTTGTCCTGTGCTAGGTTAAAGGAAGTGTTGGTGCTTTCGGTTTGGCAGTGTGTCCTGCACTGCTGTGTGCTGCAAAGGAACACGGCTGTTAAACGAGGAATCGCAGCTAATTTTTGTATGGATGTCAACATTCTTCTCCAGCGCAGAATTTTTTACTTGGATGTTAACACAAACATGCATTCCTAAAATGCAAACTATTAGCGATAAATTTTAATTAGGAAGCGTTCTGTGAAAATGTGGAATTTTGCCACGGTGACTATTTGTGAATCTGCAACGTATTTGCTTTGGAGTTGTGTTTGTTCAGATTTAATACTTCGTAATGTACTTTCAAAGCAAAGTTAGCACAGATGCGGATGGAGGAAAATGAAGAACAGTGTTGTCAAACTGTCTATTAATGTTGGCATGAAATAAATTGTGCTGCAAACACGTGTTGTGTAGCAACAGGTAAGCTGTTTCCCACGGCTGATGCAGCAGACCTGAGGTGTACAGGAGCAGGGCCTGTGCTCTCTTTATAATGGGAGTGTTTTGCTGATGCAGATGTGGAACCTGATTTTTCACTGTGTTTCAAGTGCACAACTGAATTTCTTCAATCTGGCGTATCGTGGTTAGACTGTAAATTTCCAACACCGTGTGAGATGAGAAAATGTAGAAATACAAAACTTCCGTATGTTTAATTGCAATTAGAAAAGAAAGCCAGAGTGAAACAGCCTACTAAGCAGTTCTGGTAAGCTCAATCTGATAGCAGGAACGGATATCTAAATGTAGCTGATTAATGTAACCCAACTTTTTTTGAACAGCTTTCATCATTATAGTAAATACTTGTCTCAAGTGGTTGAGTTGTAAGAAAAATGCTTTGTATGTCTGTTACCGTCTTCCACGGCAAATTCTGAATGGCCTTTGATTACATTAGAAATATCAATGTGTTTATTGTACTGTTGGCAAAGGCCATGGTAGTTGGTTCCTCTGATGTCTGCACATGCAAGGTTATTTTGATACGGGTTGTTTCTAGTTTGTCAAGGGCCTCTATAAGATTCTGCCTTATAATACACACAATACAAAATGCATTAGAAATGAAGTTGTGGGAGTGTTTTGTCAGATCCCTCCTTGGCTGTCTGTTGGATGCCTGGGCACCCAGGTACATTGTTTTCTGGCAAAACAGATGAGTGTTGCTTATCTCCTAGAAATGAGCCCTCTGCTTTCTGCGGGCACCAGGCTGGGGCTTCCCATCAGCTTATCCCCACATTGGGCCAACCACGGTGTTCTGCTGCAGCGGGGCTGGGACAGGCGTGCTGCTGGGCACAGCTGCCCTTGTAACCATCCTGTTTGCATGGACAGAACCACCAGAGTTTTAAAGTAAGTGAGGGCTCAAAGGAGTTTTGAAATAGCCCACGGGATGTTCCAACTAATTCTTTGGTGCTGTTGATGACTTGCCACAAGAGCTCTGCAGGTATGGGAAGTGTCGGCCTTTACCCAGGAGTGCTTCCATCACACAGACTGAGGCTTTCTGTTCTGCTAAACTACCAGCCAGCATCAGAGCTTGTGTATGTTGGACCTTGATGAATGCAGCTTTCTGCTGCTCCTCAGCATGTTAAATATGCAAAACCTTGTTGGTGTGTGTATCTGTTCACGTGCTCCCTGCTTTCCTTGCTGCCTTGTGTAACTGTCTGCTCTTGGGATGGAGCTTTCCAAGGGAAAGGAAAGAAATGCTATGTTTTCAAAAATGTTTTCAGTGATCAAATTAATCAGATTTCATTTGCATTATATTACTATAAATGGTAAATTTAGAATTGTAATGTACATCCACATGCCCATGGCTGTCTGGTTCTATTTGTTAGCTCAGAAGAATAGGAGAGTGCTGTTGGGGCTTCTGCTGTTGTGTATCATTAAAGGAACCCTCTGAGGCCCTGCTAATTAACCTGAGTGGTGTAGGGCTGTGCTGCTCTCCTCTCATGAACAGGCACACCTTCCCACAGGCTCGTGCCCTCTGCTCTGCCTGGTTTTGCTTCCCCTGTTTGCTGTTGCGGGCTTTGCTGCTGCACATGGGGCTCTGTCTTGGGCACTGCACTTTGCATCATTTCATTGTAATCCTTCCTAAGTCTTTATTTGTTTTTCTAATCTCCCCTTTTTTCTTTTGATTTCCTTTTCTTTTTCTGCTCCTGTGATTTTGGACTGTTTCACCTTCTCCCCGTCTGTTCTGCAGTCAGTGCTTTGCTCCAGACTTGTGCCTTTCCCTCGTGACCTTTTTGTTTCTCCCACTTTTCTCTTTCTGCTCCTTTCTCCCACCTCCAGCTGAGTGTGTACAGAGGAGCTGCCCCTCCTGTGCAGCCCATGGTGCGGTGGCCGTGCCACGAGGAGCTCTGACTGCTGCTGGCAGAGAGGAGACAAGGCCAACAGAGTTTGGCAGGGCCTTTAATTGATAAAAATAATCCTGGCTTCCCACGTAAAGCATCGATCCAGGGCTTGCTCAAGTCAAAGGGAGGCTTTAGAGGAGGTTGGCATGGGTGTTTAGTGAGAACTGAAGAAGTTTGAATGGAAAGCTCAGTGCGCTGCGAGGTGAGCTTTGTGAAATAAAGGCTTTCATGCCATGAATTTTACTGGCATTGTGACTTGAAATGAACAAAAACAAAGTCGTGATGAAATCAGTCATGGCCTTATCTTATTGTGTTTATTGTGGGTAGTGTTGACAAGTCACATGCCCCATTGTTCGAGGTGAACAAATATAGCTTTGATACTGCAAGCTGATACGTGCGGACAGCCGCCTTTGTCCTGCGCTGCACAGATGAGTTTGCAGAATTGTGACTTCAGAGCTGAATGCTTGTCTTTGGAGAATTCATGTTTCAACTTAATCCTGAAACAGCCTAATATGTGTAATATTCTGTTGCTTGTTATTTAAGTGCCTTTTTTTTTAAATTAACTTTTTTGCAGAACATAAAATAAGAGGTTAATGTATCATAAACTTTGTTGCACTTGTTGCCCAGTAAAACCTATGGATGAGGAGCTCATACTGCCTCTCTGGTGTATATGAGCTTGGGTTGAAAGAATGCAAGGTGTGCTTTTGAGTGTGTCAGTAACAGATTTCTTCTTGAAACTCTTCTGCATCTGCATCCCTTACTCTTGGTCATAGTGAACCTCATTTCTACTGAAGTCAGTGGGTCATCTGAAGCCAGCGGATCATCTCTGAATTGCTTTTACTGTTGGTGAATTCCTATAATTAGGACTTACGTAGTGTAACTAGAATATATGTAATAGGGACTTACTGCAGGGGCAGACTTTGCTGTGGATGTAATCATCCAGTAGTATCTGGGGTAGTATCTGGGGGAGAATCCCATTGAAATTGCCTAGGGATGATCAGAAAGATTGGTCTGTTTACAACAGTTTCTTTGTTGTTTTTAGCACATCTTAATAATGCCAGTGTAGTTGGTTGTACAGTGTTTTTAATTCTTAAAATATGTTTGTTTGCTTTTTCTGGTTGTTAGCTTGTGGCCGTGCCTGAGATAGTCTTTTTTCCTCTTCAGAAACTGGTCTTTGCAGTGTATTTCATGCAAACAGCATTCACCAAAATGGTACTCCAGGCAGGTGCTACCGAGACATGTAAATATTTAGCAGCACCGAGGCTGCTGGTGGCTGTGGTTGTTGCCTTGCCTGCTTGTGACAGTGTCAGCTGTGTGTTTGCCTACCCCAGCAGCAGGGAGGCTCCTCCAGTTGTGGTGGCTTACAGACAGTCTGTAAAGGACAACCCTAATTCCAATACAGAATGAATGGCAAGCTTTTGTTATCCTAATGTGGGTGCTGTATGATAGTGGAATGTATATTGTGGGTCACTGTGTAATGTTTTCAGACGCCTCCTTAGCTCTGCTGCAGTTTGCCCATACAGTTCCATGGCAGGGACTGCATGAAAGAGTTACCTCCTGGTTATATATTGGTAGTCACGCAGCTCTGCACCATGCACGGACATCAGGCTGTGTGGTCCATGAAGTTAGGACTGTTTGTGATCTTAGTAAGGGGAAGATGGAATGTTGTATGAAGTGCTAATAGACACCGGTGTGTGCTCTTCATGACCTTCCTGTATGTAGTGCTCGTGCTGCTCAAAATGCCTTGCTGCTTGCATTTGTGCGTGTGTGGAATGGACATAAGTAGTGACGTGGTCTTTGTCGCATGGTTGCAGTTCCACTTGGCCTGCTCTTCCTTAGTAACTTCCCAGGGTGGCTTTTGCTAAATTTGGGGAATTTCATCACTTTGGGATGAGATTCCCCAGTCAGTACTGAAAGTTGTCTACAAGTGCTTTTTGCTATTGTCTAACATACTTCTGTATTGTGGCTTCTTATCTCACTGTACTCCGTGCTGAGAAGTATCTTTTGGTTAATTTAGAAAGAAAATCCTGCTAGCACTGTAATAAATCCCTTAAACATTGCAAGAAAGCATTTATACTCACTGAGTAGTGTGGCTTGAAGTTAAAAGAGTGAATTTACAGTGCGCTCACATTTTTTGGAATGACTCCAGAATGAAAGTGTCTTATTCCTGTTTAGCGTAATCCTTTTTTAGCAGATAGCGCTGTTGCTGTGATCCTAATTGATAAAAATTAAAAAAAAAAAAAAAAAAAAGCTTTTAAGTGTGATCATTGGATATTTTTGAAAGAGCTGAGTGAACTCCTTTCCTTGGTGAACCATTTTCTGGTGTTCGGAGGCAGTCGACGTGTTCTTTGTAAGACATATATTATCACTCTATTTAAGTCGATTCAGGTTCTCTGGAAGTGATCCAAGCTCCAGGAAAGAAAAATATTAGTGTGTGTGGTGAGGGAAAGGGTTTCCCTTTATTTCGGAATTTGCTTGTCATGTTTAGCAAGTAAGCCATTTGCAGATGCATTAAGGCTCTGTGAAGCTCATTTTAGGGGCTGACGGTTTTTCAGTCTCGGTTTGAATGGAAAGATTTACATTTAATGTTTCAGATTTTTTGTTTTAAAAAGCCAGGGATATGTACATTTGTTAAGTTGTAATTTGAGTGCCACGCATGTTTGGGGAGAATAAAAAACAAACTGTTTAAAATGGTGACAACAATGGGTAGCATTTTTTAAAATTCTTCTATAACCAGACATCTGCCTCAATGTCCGAAATACTTTGTTGTGCCCTTAAAATCGTTGAAGTTTAAGTGAAGTAGCCTTTGCTTGGAAGACTTAAGTATTTGCAGTGTGTTGTTTATTTGGCTTATGCAGTTTTGCACTCTTTAAACACCACTTTGTTTTAGTTCTGAATTCCAGCAAAGCACCGTTCTAGCACATGAAGCTGCTCCGAGGGAAGCTGGGGGGCACTGCTGCTGTACCTCAGCTGTAGCAAAGCGTGAGGTTAGGTGGGAAGGCCGTGTGTGTGATGGCATGGAGCACTGCTCTGTGGGGACCTCCAGCACACCATGCTCACACTGAAGTTCCTCTGCCTTCCAGGAGGAATGCAGCAGCCATCGAAGCCCGTTATGACTTCAAGGCTTTATTTCGGGGGTTGGGTTGCAGTTTTCTAGGCTTGGCTTATGCCTGAACTCCAGTGCTGTGCACACGCACTTGTCTCAGTCAGTCAGTTTGGCCTGTTGACCAAAGCAGGTTGAGCTCCTGGGATTTTTATTTAAGGTCAGCTGGACTTTCCATTGGGTGCGTGTGTGTTCTTCAGTGCAGGACAAGCTGCAGCATCTAGCAGCGGGGCTTTGAAGTCTGCAGCGCAGCTACCAAGGGCTGAGGCAGGGGTGCAGTGGGAAGGAGCCCTGGGCTGGAGCACTCCCCTCTCCACCCTGCTGGTAGGGCTGAGGAGTTGAGCGCTTCCTTCCCTCAGGTTGAGGCCTTCCTTCCCGGCTCCCCTCCTGCCACAGCTGCCAAACAGGATGGTTTTCTCACACCTTTCCAAAGCACTTCTCGCAGTGTTGGTTGGGAACCAAATGCTATCTTTGCTCCCAGTCACTGTAATCATCAAGCTATGGCTTAGGAATTATTTTTTTTATATCAATGTACATTTTGGATTATTTTCCTACAGTGCTTTATTTAGAGTTCTGACATCTTAATGACTGAAAATCTCAGCTGGTTTTGTTTGGAACTCTTTATTCCTCGGGCAGAAATCAGACCTGAAAATGTATTCCTCTGAAGTTGGTGAGGGAAAAGCTCTCTGGTAGCGTTGCTGAGTTGTTGAGATCAGCTCTGAATTGCCAGATAGTGTAATTTTCTTCTAAGAAGAGCCTTCCCCCCACCCTCCCCAGCAAGCCCTAAAGTGTTCTTTGTGCGAGTGTGCTATATGATCTCTAATTATATGATCACATACCATTCTGCAAATAGTGCAATGCAATAGCATAGAATTAATTCCAGGATCTTGTAGAGGACTGTTCAGCAGTCTGCCTTAAGCCCTCGTCTTGCAGGCTGGTTTGTGGAAATCAACTCCTTCTCCTCCCAGAAGCAGTGTTTACTGTAGCTCTGTGTCAGAGCTGGGTTCAGAGCTCATTACAGAATCTGGGCTTGGGATGTCATTTCTGAAAGTTGCCATTTAACTGCTCTTATACAACATATGCATATTAAGTAGGGTAGCAGAATAACAGTGAAATTGCTCACCTAGGTCTGCAGATGAATTACCATAATTAACTGCTTCTTCCCATGAATTGCACCTAACGAGGCCTGTGCTGTTGGCTGAAAATAAATTGCATAATGCATTACTGGTGACTAAATTATTTACATACCTTAGAGAGGAGATGGTATAAGAAGTCTGCAAAATAAGTGCTGGACCATTATGAAAATGAAGTGGGGAATGAAAAGAAGAATCACAGAGAGAACATGGCACAGTCTGCATTCTCCTGGGTCGATGAGGAGTATTGTATTTGGTTTGCAATATAGTGTGTGATTTCATATTTACGTATTTATCACGTGGCATTGTGTAGAGTGTACGTGCAGAAGGCAGAGTTAGGTCTGTGCATACAGCACTGGGCCTAGCATGGTTACAGTTTGCATTTATTTAGTTTTTGTTGCTTCACTATGGTTGCAAAATACGCCAAGTCAAAAGCAAAAGTGGGTAAATAAATTAAAAGCAAGCCATGCAACTTAGTAAATGCTTGCTGTTCTGTGCTTCCATATGAAGTATCCTTTGTGTTACTGTTCTGTGTTGTGCGGCATGCAGGGGTTTCTAGTCTGTAAGCATGGCCTGGTTTTTATAACATCATCCTTGGTCAGGAATAACTTTGAAAGCACAGCATGTGCTTATGTAGATAATGCAGATTCTTGTAAGGACCTGTTTATGGATATATATTGTAAAAGGTGGTTCTTGCAGAAGTGTCCTTGCCTGGATGGACACATTCAATTCAGATTCTCCAAATGTGTGGCATGTTTTTGAGCACTTTGTTGCATGATGCTCTTCACAGTGACACGTGATTCACGCCACTGCAAATATGCCGTGTGCAGTAAATACTGCAGAGGACCAGATTGAGCCGTTTTTCTCTTTTTAGATTACATTTCTGCTTTCCTCCCATCCCGGGGCATATTGTGGAGTGTGCATTCCCTATGCTTCAAGCTCTGGTGTGAGTGCTGAGTTCTGTAGGTGAACACAGAGAGATGCAAGTGCACGGAGGTGCTGACAGTGTCCGCTGTGGGACAAGGACCTGTCGCTGTGTTCACCTCGCTTCGGCTTTTTGGTTGGGTGGAGTTTTTTGTACCTCACCAAAGAGTAATGTTTTGAAATAAAGAAAAAAAGTGGGGAAAAAAAATTATGAATGCTTACAGAAGACTTGAGGCTGTGAGAACCTACTAGGAAGCGTAAGGAGAAGGGCAAGGCTTTCTGTTTAGGGTATAATTACGGGTATGGAATAGTTGTGAAGTTGCAGATGAGAGAATGTTCAGTTTTGCATCATAGGCTGCTGAGTCCCAGCTGAGCAAGGATGGAATTCATCTTGGCTAACGTCTGCTCCTTTCTTGAATTCATTTAGAGAAAGGCATGAAATTTGTATATGTTTACCTCAATCTCTTTGTATTTTAAAAAAGAAAAAGTATTTTATTTTCTTAGATTCAAAAATTTAAGGATACCTATGCAAGCTGCTGGCTCTTTATGTAATTAATCATATGATAAATACAGTTAAATTGAAATCACTTCCACAGGAAGCTGGCTGTCTGCCCGGACATCTGATGTCATCTAGGAAGCACACACTCAGTTTGGACAAATGGTTTTGGCACAGTGCTGGGAAAGTCACCGTGGTTGGGTTCTTCATGTCTGCATGGAAGCGAGCTCCAAAGCCGCTCCTCCTAATTCCTTCCTCGGCATCTCTCTTCCCTTGGATGCCTTTCTTTGTGTGTTTGAGTAGCCCTGCTGCCCATAGGTGTGGAGGGTAAGGCCAACCTTCAGTCGTTAAGGTGTGCTTTCATATGTAATGAGAAGTTTCCTTCAGCCTTCTAGATGTTTGTTTCGTGGTGTGTAAACTGGGACGAGGACTTGGCTATGGCCAAAATAATTCTTGGTAAAACGATACGAGGAATAATGTCTCATTAAAAAGAATGTATTGTGCCAATACAAAAATCGTGTTTATTTCCAGTTCTAGAGTTGTATAAATATAGATGCTAGACATATGCTGAGTATTGCTTTAGTAGAAATACTGAAATTGCTTTTGCTCAAGTTAATGAATCCCAGAGTTAGGAAGGAAAGTAGTGGAGTGCTGGGTAGAAACAAGACAAATGAAATGAGCGGTAGAAATCAAACGGTGGGAGAGATGTCTGAATATATTTTCACCAGAAAGCAATTGCATAATATTGCTCAATAAATTAGGCTTTTATCTACTTACGCTTGTTTTAAGGGCATGACAGAATAAACACGACTGCTGAAATCCTTGCATCAGGCAACTAATTATGCTTTTCCTTTTCTTTAAGTGAATGTAGGAGTGGTGAACGTACATTGGATTGGCAGTAGTGAGAGCTGTGTCTGCGGAATAAATACTGTCTGGAATGCAGAACTTGCTGTACCATTGGGCCAGTTGGAGGGGTAGTCCAAATTATAAAAGACTTTTCTGTCTTCAATTTCTTACACCTCTGCAAAATTTGTTCTTGGAAGACAGTTGCTGCTTATGATACAGTGTCTATTTTTTTTTACTGTTATTTTTTTGAAATGGTAAATCCATCTCAGTTAAGTTCTCCAAAGCAAAACAACATCAAACCCATAAAATAACGCTGCACAGTTTTTCCCTTCAAACTCCTCCTTGCTGCTTGAGCATATAATTATCGATTACAACAGTAGTAATGTTTGCTCAACACCTGTAGCTTCTCGCTAGTGTCGACCTTTCTCAATAAAAAAGCATTCTTTATTCACTGCCAGTAGAGCAACCAGCTCCTCCAGCACCTTCTCAACTGTTTCAGCTTTATCCAGGTCTAATACCAAAACCAGGTTTTTGTGGCACGTCCACCTGTTTCTACATTCTGACCCTGGCGTAGATATGATTTATTTTATTATTTTTTAAAGGGACTATTGATAGAAATGTTATAATAGCATTCTGTGGTGGGTAGCTTAAACAAGATGAGCAGGGAAGGATTTTTGATCAAACTAGCTTAATTATATATATGATTTTTTTCTTCTTAAGGCATATTTGTTATGTGTATACTGAGGTGGAAAAATTGCAGTGTTTTGAATTGCTGTCCAGAACATCAGAAAACTCACTGAGTTTCTGTGGTTGGAGTATCTATCTATCTATTTTGATGCTCTGGGGACACAGATGCTGATTTTCTTTCTTTTTTTTTTTTTTTTTTGTGTGTCTGTGTGTGTGTGTGTATGTGTGAATGAAATAGTTTAGTTCTGTTTACTTGGAGTTTCTGGTATTTGGTGGCCTGGTATAATGGCTGGAATGGGGCAGCATGAAAAGGCTGATGGACTTCGTTATTTATGGGATAATTTTTATTTTGTTGTTCATTATGTTAACATAATTAATTCTTATAAAATTACATTTTTGTGAAATATTTATTTTATATTTTATAGAATGCCCCAGCTGTTGTGGTAGGCATGCAAAATAATTGAAACAAACGGTATGCAAACAATTATTTGAATACCTTGGCAGTAGGGATGCACTTCAGTATGCACAGCAGGATGCCATCAGCCTGCTAGGGTGAATTCCCAGCCTGTGGCTGTGACTGTGGCCAGGCAAGGTGTAGCCGTCTACTTTTAACTCAGAAGCACAGAAATAGCCATAAACACACCTTGCTTCTGGACTGTGAGCCACTTATATTTTAAACTATAAGGAATGTCTTATATGCCTCCTCAAGTGTTTGTAGGCCCTGTTTCCTCGTGTTGCCAAGTCTGCTGAGTCTCGGACTGATGTCTTGTCCCCAGCTGATCTTAATCACCCTACATGTATTGCAGTGTAGATCTGTCTGTAGTCAGAATAATTTATCTTTTAAAATCAGACTTCACTTAGGAAAATATGTGGCTTGCAGAGAAGAGACTTCCATTTTCATTTATCACTCATGGTGATGAGATGTACTTCATAGCTTGAGAGATCTCATCTTGAATTGACTTCCTTTGAGTCTAAGTTCATTCTGACAGCATGGTTGGCTTTGACCCCAGCCTTTACTGGGAGAAAGTCTTGTAATGGTATGGGTGGCCTCTGGACAGATCTGATAAGAGGCAGTTTCTTATGTTTTGTGAACAGGTCAGGCTGGAACTGACAAATACAAGTTGATGCAGGCTGTAAGCGGAGAGAGACTAGGTGTCACTGAAGGTGAAAATTGGGTTAGTGTTGGGAATGGCTGTGGTGTGTGAAGTTACTGAAGAAAGACTGTGAAAGTGGATCTTAAAGAGTTACTGCTGGAAGATATGTGAAGTGCTTTACTGTCATACCAAGCTGTATTTGAGTGTCTTCTGTGTCTTATCAATACACCACAACTGAAGGAACTTACTTTGCTTTTGGACTGCAGTGGGTATGGATGTTTAATAACCAGTTTCAGGATTTTTAGTTGAGGATGGTCAAGGCCTTGGATGGTCCAAGGGCGAAGTCGCATACAGTGCGTGTGGTTTTGGAGTAGGAAGGGATGGGCTCACTTGAGAAGAACACTTGCTGGTTTGATGGAAGATCATGAAGAGCTAGGCAACTTGTTTAAGTTGGTTCACCAAATTAATTTCTGGACTACCTGATGGATCAGAACCATTAAGCCTCATGTTTGTATGGAGGGCACTGAACTGGTTTTACTTGCTCATAACTTCTGGTTCTGGTCTGTCCTGTGCAGCATTGCATAGCTGGATGTTAGGCAGGACCTGTTCTTCATCAGTGATGACTTCCTGCAGCATTTTTTGGAGCCATTTGTTCCTGGAAATGATAAGCTTTGAGTGGCAATAGGATATTTTGCTATTTTTGTAGTTACTCTGCGTAACAAGTGTAAACAGCTGTGCAGTTTCAGACAGCAGATACTGAAGAACCCAGAATCTGCATGCGACTGTTGAAGCTTTCTGCTGTGATTGCACACGATACATGGCCAGATGGAAAATCACAGAAAGATTGGAAGGGTCCTCTGGGTCTGTGTGGCTCAAGCAGACACCCAAAGCGGGTTGGCCAGGACCACATTCATATGCATTCATATTCATCTTTCTGGTTTTACTGTGATGTAAAGACTGTATAAATTGTGTAAACTACCTAAAAATACAGGCAGAGCTAGGCGCAGGAGTGGGCTCCTTATTTGTGCTGTTTGCCTGTTACATTTCCAGGCAAATGGAATGGGCAAGAATGTGACATGACTGATTTGCAGCCTTTGGGAGGAGAGGCAGTGTGTGATGAAAAATGAGGTGTGCTGCATCACAGCCACATCTCTTCCACTGTTTTATACTAATTTAATTCAGCTACTTAATTTCTTCCCAGCTCTTTGCTTTGTCTTGTATGGCAGCCTTGTGGGGTTCTACCTTCAGCTGAAGGAGCCCTTGGCTTGGTTCAGCTGGGGTCTTCCGAGTGAGTGCAGGAACAAGCAAACTTCCAAATGTTTTCTGGAAATGAACTTCTGACAGCAACACTCGGTTTAGGTGACTGAAGAAATGGAAACTGCTTTGTGCAAATGGTGGACTTTTACACCTCTGTGTGATTTGCTCTTTGGATTCCCTGATGACAGTTCTCAGTCTGTCCTTCAAGCTTGCACTTAACTGGGTACGTGTTCACTGAATATTCTCCCTCCCAACAACCAAAATGCTTGTTTGCTCGTGCATGGCTCATGGCAATTTTAGGTATGCCTCTGCAGTGAGGAAATATGTAGTCATTAAACTAGAGGAAACTTGAATGCAGCTCGCTCCAGGCAGCTTATTGCAAGGTTGGTTAATTATTTCTTTTTTTTTTTCCTCAGCAGCAGAAGAAAGCTAGAGCAGTACAAACTTTTAAGTTCTTTTTTCTTGCTGCTATTTCTTGCCTCTTCTTCCTTGTTCTATTTGCTGTATTACACAATTTTAGGGCTATTAGTTTACCAGACATTCTGCTTTAGCAGAGATGAAAATAGTAACCTGAGTAATACCATATGCCAAGGATGGCACGGACACCACCTTCTCTGGGTCAGAGTTTGAAGCTTTGAGTCTGCAGTTTTGCAGAGGCTGGTGATGTGCCTGTCCCTGCTGCTCCAGTTCTGGGAGGTGGTAAGGAACAAAGGGCTGGAGGTGGAAGCCAGGGATGCAGGGGTGGCTGCGGCCCTGGAAGAAAGCAGAAAGGCATCAGGTGGGATTTAAGGCCTGGAGAAAAGATGGCTGGAAAGTGTCAAGGCAGTAGATGGAGGTGGTAGAGGACAAATAGTTGACAGGGTAAAAGCTCCTTTCAAAATGGCTGGGACCATTTGGTTTATGTTAACACATTTTTGTTCACAGTTGGGGAGGAGTGCAAATAAACTAGGTCACCTCATGCAAGCCTTGTTAAGAGAAACAGGAAAAAATGGCTAAGGGTTGTAGGAGAAACTATGGGAGGCATCAAGGATAAAATTGTATGATCGGGTTTGTGATTTCTGAAGTGATTATTTTTATTGGATATGCGGTGTTAACTTAGCGAGACGCCATGGATTTTATTTTCCCTGATGCTGTAGTTAATGATTATCTTGTTTCTTCTGGAGAGTGAGAAATAACAGTGATTGACTGTGGCTAGTAGCTTGGAAATGTCTGTGGCTCGGTGAGAAGCAGTGAGACATCTCTGCAGAGTACAGAAAAATCTCTGGAGCAGGAGAACCACAAAGCCTTCCAGTGCATTTACTGAAGTTCTGGCAGGTTCACACTTAAGAGAAAGCAAAAACAGTATTAGAGAACCTCCTTTGCTTGTGTCTTCAAATCTGTACCAAAAGTGAATTTCCTGACTTAAAATTAAACATAGGCACTTATTAGGACAGTGCTGCTTTGCTGTGGGTATCGTGGGGAAGTTGGTCACTTAGTGTATTAATGGAGGCATGCATGTTGAACTTCCTTTTCTTCCATTCCTTTTTGCTTCTTAGAGCAGGAATAGGAGTTGGATCACTTTTTTTCCCCTACTGTTGCAGGATGACGAATGGGATGAAGAGGCGAGTCAGGCTCTGTATGAGGACTGCTACTGGGGTGCACAGGAACCAGGGCTGTGACTTCCCTGCAGGTTTCTGGTTCTACACAGCTATCTCTTCATCCTCTATGAAGTTCAGCCCTAATTTTTTTTCTCATGGCAGGAAGACAAGGTGTGGAGATGAAATAACCATAGTAGCCAAGGGAAGATTTGGCACATTTCAGCTTACTGTACTGTACTTTCCCTTCTGTTGGCATGGGTGATCCTTGCAGCAGAAGTTTATAGTGTTGGCACATTTCCTCGTATACTTGATGCTGGTCTCAGCATTTCGTGTCCTTGAGGCAGAACAGTTCCAGAAGCTCATCCTGCTGAAGGGAAAACAAGCTCGTCTCTTGTGTGTCTTCAGTAAGACCTTAGTGAAGCATCCTAGCCAGAGGAAAGCAGCCTCATCCCTACAGTCAGAATCAACAGCAGAAGTTTTGTTAAGCAGGCTCATGGTCTTCAGTTTGTGGGTGGGAGAAACCCAGCAGAGCTGAGTGAGGTCATGGGAGAGGTTTGTAGGATGGGGAGTGTTATAATGAGGGTCATCAGGAGGTGTTTGTTTCTACAATGCTAAAGCTAAAGGCATCAAACAAAACTAGAAGGCTGTGTCCAAAAAAAGGAAAATTTGGTGTATTTTTTAGAGTATCCCTGCTGAGTTCTTTGTGTCAGAACATGATAATGCTAAAAAGTTTGTGAATTCAAAAAGCCATTATGCATATTAATGGAAGAGAAATTCACCTGGAGCTACTGAGCGCACAGTTTTTATAGTAGACATGGAAAAGGAGACTTTTGAAGAGGGATTCAAAGGAGATTTGTGAATTTGGGAGCCCCTCTCCTAATGAGCACTGTGTGAGAAAGTGTGCTGATGCTCATTTGAGTCAAGAATGTTGTTAGCCACTTGGCAGTAGCTGGAGTCAGCTCTTTGGTACCAAGTCAGTGATAAGCAAGTGATAAGTGCAAAGGCCCTTCTTCCTAATTAAAAGGGAATCTGGTATGTTATGTGGTGTGTTATGCTTGAGGGAATGGGAAGTGAATCTGACAGAGGAATACAAAGAGGTGAGACGAGATAAAAGATAATGAACTTTTCAGAAGGGTCCTAAGTAGATCTGAGTGGGACAAGCTTAATTTTTGTAAGGACCAGCATAAGCTCAGGCAGAAGATGATAGCAGTCTGGGCAAGGATGTCTCTCACATGGGTGGCTGTTCTGTAGAAGCACTGTGCAGAAAGATCTGCAAAATGTGGATGTAATCTAGCTCACCTGAAGTCTGTGTAAATATGGAGGGGCGTAGGCTAGTAGAAGTGTGTTTTTCTTTTTAATGAATGACATGAATGTTTTGCATCTTGTGTATGTATGCACTTGAACTTGTTGAAGATGTGTGCTCGTAGTCTAAGCGTGTGGAAACCATTTCAAATAAGGATAGCATTGTTGTTTTGTTTTTATTTCTCTTTGCTTAACGTTTAAGGAGCTTTCAGATATTGTCTCAGACTTCCAAGAATGTCTGGGTTCACTTCTCTTGGTTATTTAAGGGGTGGACATTCAAACTGCATAGTCTTAGTTAACAAGATTTTTATTGGAAAACAACAGAAATTGAGTGATGGTATATGTCAGATATGAAAGGGACTGCCTATAAGCCTGTATTCTAAGTATGTACTTTAATTAATTTAATGATCACTTTAGGTGATTGTTATATAAATAGAGTATGTTGTGATCTGCCAAGTATTGCTCTGGTGCATGTCATAGGTTCATAATTTTGGATTTTTTTTTTTTGTGGTTGTTAATTGTTGTGCTGTGGGAAGAAATTTTGCACTAGGCTGCTATTTAGCTAAAGAGAAGAGTGAGGAATTTTGCAGGTATTTCAAAAATCTGGAAGCACTGTAAATACCACTCTGCCAAATTAACCCTGCATTAACCTCTGGTGAAGGTGGTTTAAAACATAACATTTTCAAGAGAATTCTATTTAGCAACGCGAAACTTAATTTGTGTCTATGGAAACGTTAGAAGCCTTGTAAAAACCAGAATTTTGCTGTGTATTTATATTATGAATGCTCCAACAAATCCTGGTGTATTTGCAGGATGGGATATGTTGAAGGCAGGACGCTGCTGAAGCTTGGGCAGAGACTCCTGTCAGTTCCTTCCTGCTTTGCTCCCACCCAGTGCTCGTGGCTTAACCTCTGTCTTTTTGCAGCTGTTCTGTTTCCCACCAGCAGACAGCTGTGTGTGCATCGTGTTGGTGGCTGTGTGGTCACACGTGCTTTAGCTCTCCTTGCATGAGGGGCAGCGGTGTTGGTCTTGCCCTCAATATACTCTCCTTCATGCTTTCAAAGTGTGCTCCTGTATAAAATATTTGAAAATGTGTGTGCACGCATACATGGATACAATGATGTGTTTGTGAACGTGTTTTTTGGCTAGATTTACTTTGTTTTAGTTTGGATTAGAAATAGTGTTTCTCTATGCAGAAGCTGCCTATTGCAGATACCCAGTATATGATTTTTTTTTTCCTAGTAATTTGTAACAGTTCCAAGTATGTGTGAGCACGTGCTCTCTCTCCAACACATTCCAATTGTTACACACTGAAATAAACAAATTTGGCTTTTTGTGTGTGTGTGGGACGTACTGAATTGATAAGGAATCCAAGTTAAATAGAAATTCAAGGATTCACTCAGCTTCTGGTGAATGAGCGGACGCACTCACTGCAGTCACCTTTAGCCTTGCTCAGCTTGAGCTAAAGCCCAAAGCTGTTCTCTTTCTCCACAAATCCATTCCTTTGTGTCAGAGAAGGCCATCGGGCTGCTCAGGGATATCTACCCCTTGTCCATCAGTGCTATGTGTTCGAATCACGTTTGTCCTGACCTATGTCCCAGTATGTGTTAGGCCATCCGTGAAGCATGGAGGTGTCCTAGATTGCTCCCAAGGTCTGATAGTTGCTTCTGAAAGTTTAATGCTTCTTGTCATCAGTCTCGGGTGGTTTTTAAGAAGTTTTCCTACAGATACGGCAGTAACTCTCATTTGATTTATCCACACACAATTCGTTCACACATAAACTAGTATTAGAAGTGACACCATGAGAGATAAATATTGATTACTATTTTAATTTTTAAAGCAAGGATATGATCATGCCCAGGAAAGCACCCAGCATCTGTGTGTGCCTCGTTCATGGCAGGAGAACCTCATGCCTGCTCAGAGCAGAACTGTGCCATAAGCTCAGCACGGAGTGTTCATTTGTATGGGCTGCTGCAGTTGGAATTTCTCTAACGCGTGATGTAGTGGCCATGATAATGTGTTTACAAAGTGTAAAATTTCAGCTTGAATTATGATTGCTAAAATAATTGATCATCAGCATTTGTGCTTTGCGTAAGAAGAAGAGTTGAAGAAAGCTGAATATTAAATAAACAGCGCGTTGGATGAGCAGCGTTTCTCTTTCCTCACAACTCATCAATGAAACAAAAACTAAGAGCAGAGCGTGTAGTCTTATTGCCAATTACTGTCCAAGGAGGATAATGATGCAATCTTAATAACCTGCTAGAACTGTATGGTTAAAACAAATTTCCCATTACATTCCTCTCAATGTTCAAGCTCTGTCTTTGTACCTACGGAGATGCTGTGCTAAAAATAAAGCTGGAAAGGTCTCTCATACATAGTTTCTGGTTATTAAATAACGTGCTCGTTCTCCATCTGTACCCAGTGGGCTCTTCTGTTTTTTTTCTAAAGGCTTTGGGAATTGCTTTATGAAGCCAAGGAGTCAGTAGATGCAGGGGATGAATGAACAAAACTCAAGTCCCCTTCTTAAAACCTCTTACTGGTTCTGATCATCTTACTAACAAGTAGAATTTCTACTAAAAAGTAGAAAGGGATTTTTGTTTAGTTTTAAAATATTGCTTATTCTGTATCTCAGATACCCACGGTGTAGGAGTTTGGCAGTAAAGCAGGATCCTCCTCCTGTGATGATTTTAAGTTCTGCAAATGAATTACTATGCAAGCTTTTAGATGTGAAGGTCAGAGGAGGCTTTTAAGAAGTTGGTAGTGCACCACTGGGTACGTTTAACCAGCCCACAAGTGTGAGCATGTTGGAAGGTGACCAAAGTGCGCTGCAGCACGTATGGATCTGGGGAACAAGTTGTTTTCTTAGCTTTCTCAAGTGGTGTCCCAGCCATAGAAACAGCCCAGTAAGCGTACTTGTGGTGTGGGTGCACATCAGGGATTGGCAGATTCATTCTGCCTTGTTTGGAAATTTCTCAGGCGCTGAACTGAAGAAAAGTGAATCTGACAGCAAGTTGATGGAGCCAGAGTGACAATTAGATGCCAGTCCCATCTTGCTGGATCCTTTTATGTACTTTGTGCTTAGGGACTCCAGCATCTGAGCTTGATTACTTCCCAGAAGAAATGACTTGGCAGAATGCTAATCCCTAATATCTCCAGACCAGGAGTAATCTGAAATGAGACTTTGGTGCAACGATCCAAAGATTTTGAAGTTACTGTATGTAAAACCCTTCCAAAACTAGCAGAGGCCTTGTATCTACTGATCAAAGAGTGCTGCTGGGTTGCTTTGGCTTCCCCAACCGGATATTAATGAGAAGTGACTTTTCACATAGTTCTTTAAAAATAGGGGAACAAAGCAGATGGATCCTTAGAGATTGCATTCAGTTAATGAACATTTTTGCTTGAAGTGAGAAAAGCCTCAATGCCTTCTAGAAAACCATTTCTCAGGTGTGTGTTCTTTTTATGACACGCATTATTTGGAGGTGCAGGCAGGAGGTGTACAGATGCTGACAGACAATATTTTGCTTCTTATGTGAAGGTCTGTTTGGTTTTCTTAGCTTTTACAGTATGCTGTAAAATAAATAAATAAAAAAAAATCTCTACACATCAGTATCTTATGGGATGTATTGATATTTCTACATGTCAGTGTCTTATGGCATGCATGGATATTTCAGGGTTTGGCATGTTTTTGTAGTCTCTAAGGTGGAACTCAAAAGGGGGTTCCAAGATTTCCTGTACTGTACGTATCTTCTATTGCTGTTAGCTTCTTATTTGTTACCGTACAAATGGGAGCAAGTGTATTATTCTTCTGCTGTTGTTTGCAGTAATTCAGTACTGTTGATCTGGTAGTCGGTGTATCTGTTGATGTTGCAGATGGGATATGGAGAAGGATGAGATACAGTTTGAGATTTTGTGGTATCCAGAGTGAACTACTGGGGAAGCTTGCAGAAGCATTGGTGGTTGGGCAGTGCTACATTATAGAATGATGGAAGTGACTTAAAAGGTGAGTTCTGAATGCATACAGCAAAGAAAGAGTTTTGCAGGTTCCACTAAAATATGCAGCCTTACATGTGACCGTGTGACCGTCCTTTAATTCTCCTTCTCAGCATGATTATTGAAGTTTTCCCAAGGTCTGGATGCAATTTTGTTTTATTTCAGTATTGAACATTTGCTAGATTAGAAGTGATAAAGCTGAACTCAAACTAACAAAATGAAGAAAAATCCTCAAAGAAGATGAGACTTGTTCTTTTGTTGGTAAGGCCGAAGTATTGGTCTCTGTTTCTAATTTTTGGATCAGTGATGTGTTGATACAAATTGCCAGGAACGAAATTTGAGTGTTGCATAATAGATTGAGCCTGTAAATTGTAAAAACATGGCAATCTGATATATATATATTAAATTCGTATAGAAAACTCTATGTCAGGGCAGAAAGCTGTGCCACCACCTGAAAATTTCTGGATGCGATTTGTAGGTACTTAAGTTGTTCAGTAAATCATACTTTTGTTCAGCAGGGCAGAATTTACCATATTGTCAGAATAGCACCATCTGAGAGCTCCCATTCTGTTGTTAGAGTGCTGGAGCTCCCTTAATCGTCTGTGTGCCACATGTGCAGCATTACCCGAGAAGGAACAAACCTCGGGAAGTGGATATGTCCTTTTGAATCAGTTCCCACTGCCTTGCATCCAGAAATAGAGATGTACCTGTGTGTGGGCCGCTGTCTGCCTTTCCTTCCTGCTTCAGACCGTGTCCTTTTGAAAGCACTGGGCTTCTCTCTGAATACTGAGGTTGATCACTGCTGTTCCTCTGAGAATGTCTTTCAAGCCTTCATTTACACCTTTGAGTGCTTAATAGCAGGAGGAATTTCTGCAAGGTCCAGGGCGGGTCAAAGTGAAAATGATTTACATCAACATGCCCTTGTTTCAGAGAATTGATTGTAATTTTGTTTTGGATTTAGAACAGTCTTTTTTTCAAGGGGATAACTGTGCTGGAATCTGTTAGAACATTTATCTGCGGTTGGTGTTGAGATTTTTTTTGTAGTACAACTGCTGACTTTTTTTCTTTCTCTTTTTCCTTCCTGGGCAGATCTGTTGCTGTGGTGTACTTTTGTTAAAGCACATAAATACATAATTTAGCCTTTGCTTATGCCTATTCTGTCCGTTTTGTGACTACTTAGAAACTTGCAAATTGATGAAGAGCACGTTTCTTATTTGCCATGTCAAGCTGTAATTAGATAAATGAGGTTATCCAGTGCATCACATCTCGGGTGTAGTTGTTGCGGTGTGCTGGATACATTCATGTATCAGTATTAAAAGCCAGGAAGAAGTGCTGTTTCCTTAGTAGTGGAATGAATTGATGCTTTTCTTTGGGATTTCAGACTTAGAGAGGTTAGGTTTTCAGAAGTGGCAGATTGAAGGCTGAACAGAACTGTGGGTGGAATGCACACTGGATGGGGTAGGAGAAATGCTCGCTCCCTGCTCAACACCTCTAACAAATGCTCCTGGTAAACGCTGCATCACTGACTTCCAACTGAATGCATATCTCAATATTCTGTTTGTTTGAAATTATTAGAGTGGCTTCAATCAGATTTTGGAAAAGGTTGCCAAAACTTCAATTGAATTGAATTGGAAATTAAACTGGGAGCCTTGGCCTTATGCTCATGGCTCTGGGCCGTGTGAAAAACCTCTCTGAACTTTTGTAGCTGTGAGTAAATTGAGAGTGCCTTGTGTTTCTGCCGCTGCTGTTGTTTGCCAAAGAAACAAGAGGCGGTCTTCAGTTATTATGGAAAGTGGAGAGATGGCAGTGAGTGGTTCCTGTAGATCAGTGCTGGGCTCCCATGCTGGGACGTGCTCCCCGCCAGGCTGAGGGAGGATCTCTGGTGGGCTCAGCAGGCTGTGCCCAGGGGAACTCCAGGAAGGCTCAGCTTCTGTCCCCAAGCTCAGCTGCTGTAGTTGGGCATTGGAGTGATTTCAGTCTTTTTGATCTGGTTGGCATCAGCCAGCATCTTTAGTTGCAAACTTAGAAAACTTTAAACTATGGCAAACTGTGTCATTGGGAAAACTTTACATCCTTAAGGGACTAGGAATGGGCCTGCATACCAAAGCAGCTGCAAGGATGAAAAAAGTGTCCTTCTAAAAGAGCAAACTGAAATACTTCTGATCAGAAGTACTGTGCACCAACCCCCACGTGCGTGGTTCAAGGCTGTCAAGTGGGGCTTCTTAGAGAAGGTGCAGAACCAAACTGGTGGCAGTACTGCTGTGAGGATATGGCAAATGGCTTTATTTCTGGATAAAGCTAGCGTCAAAATAATTGCAATGTGTTAAATGGGATGGAAGTGCTAGTGTTTGAGATGGCTTTGTAGTGTAAGGGTTTGCTTGTTCCTCAGGCAGTGAAAAGAATAAGACACTAAAATCAGCTCCAAACCTCTGATAAATGATTGCAGCTGTACAGTTTCATGCGACTAAGCGTGTAGATGTTGGACTGTTTGGTGAATAATCTCTTCTGTAGTGCAACAGTATGTAAACCTGGACTGTTACTACTCCTGAGCCAGTGGAAGATGCATCATTATTGTGCCGTCAAGTTTTATCCGTTTATTACATAACAGCATAAGTTCTACGTGTCTATTAGTGCTAAATACCTCATACTGTTCTATTAAAAAAAAAAAAAAAAAAGGAAAGGAAAAAAAGAAACACCCTTGACTAGGTGTGACTACAATAATATCTGCAGTGTGCTCTGTTTGGAGATGAACCAGAGCCTGGTATTTGACATGTCTGACATGAGTGGAAATAGTTGTGCAAGGTGGAGTGTTTTGACAAGCGTGTTGATTTGATATTCCTGGCTCAAGAATTTCAGTTGTTTCCTTGGTTAATGAACCTGTTTTAGCATGATCACAAAAGAAAGTAGCAAAATGCACAGCCCTCCCCTGCGGTCTATCAGTAACAAAAGAACTAAAAATCTGTGTATCAAAACTGAAAATAAAGGTATCGACTTTATTTTGAAATTTTATATACGTATTTAAACTTGTAGACACTGCATTTTTATTTTGAAACAGAGTGTTTGAAAGCTGACCCTTGTGGGCAACTCTGTGGATGCCTTAGGAAATCAGAATCAGCAGCCAAAAGCACACAGGGAGCAAGTAATTTCAGTGGTGGTAGCCATCCAGTGTGTCCTAAAAATAAAGTTTGGATAAGCTTTCTGTCTTTCACATGTTGGAAGATTAAGTAGATATGTTTGTTTTAATTGAGAGTAAAGGGTTGACGTTGTTCTTTTTTTCCCAAGACCAGTACTGGAGGACTTCCAGTCTTCGCTGCTTGCTTTGATCAGTGTAGCAAATCCCGTTGATAATTGTGAGTTGACTTGGAGAAGGAGTAAGCCAAGAAAAGAGGACCTTTTTCATGAAGACCAGACAGCAGTTGGAGAGGAATTCTGCAGGCAGTCTCAGAGGCAGAATTCTGTAAATGAAGTTCCCAAATGGTAAAATCCTATCTTCAACCTAATCTAGTCTGAACGGCAGGATTTGCCGGATGTGCAGCTCAGCCAGTTTCAAATTCCTGGTGTGAAACAATCGAGATAAGAATCAAAAAGTAAAGAAAGGGAAAAGACTTAGATCAAACACTGTGCTAGATGTGTCCTGAGGCAGAATTACTCCTTTTCCAGTCTTTCCTAGTCTTTCTTAAAATAACAGAAGTCCCATAGCATAGGCTGTTTCCTATAGCAATTTTCCAGTTGCACAATTTTATTTTGGGGAAGCTTTTCCTGATTATTTAACATGTGTTTCAAGTTACAGCATCTTCAGTAGATCTATCTAAAACTTGGATCTCTTCTTTCCCTTGACTTTTGCTCCTCTGAAATTGCCACGTCTATTCTCTTGGTCGGGGAAGCTGGGTTACTTCCCTGAGCTCACATCCATTAACGGCTTCCTGAGTTATCAGCTGGGCTTTCACCGAGCTGAAAAATCTGCTCAGTGTACAGAGTAGGGAGCAGTTCCATTTTTGTACTGATTTTGAAATTGACATAACATACTTGAAATTGAAATAACATACTTGACAAAACCTTTTTTTTTTTTTTTTTCTGGAATGCTTTTAAAAACAGTGTCAATTCTTCAGAAAAGCTTAAAGCTTAAATTTAAGTCATTCCTGATGGCGTTGATACATCTTTTACCATTGTCTGTTAGGACAGTCGTTACAGGGAAAACAAATGCTATTAACCCTGTGTACTGGGAGCTCTACTGAAGAGCAGAAGAGAAAATAAGAGTGGAAAGGTGAGACACTGAGAAGAGTATTAGCCAGATTACGGTGGAGATGAGATTTAGAAGTTGATAGCTTCCTGAATAAAAACTGGCACACAAGAAACAGAATTCTTCTAGGTGTGAGCTCACAATGGGTGCATGTTGGCTGGTACTCTTTCAAGGATAGTCTTGAAATATAATATTGTTCTTTTAAATAACGTGTGATCCCTTCCCCATTTCCCCATTGTTCCCTTCCCCATTTCTAATTCCTGGACACCTTTCTAGATGAACACTTCCAGTGTGCCAGGGGCTGTTTTTTTGGTGATGTATGAGTGGTGTTCTTCCTCCTTGCTGCCCTGTCAAATGGTAACACTGGAAGGATGGGAAGTGAAAGAGAGTTGGAAATGCAGTGGGAGGCTTCAGTTAATACTATGCCAAGTGTACAGTTGGATGAAAATGTACTACGGAGACCGGGTGTCCCTTTCATGCAGCTTCTGGGTATGGAAAATTTGTGGCATGGGACTGCAGCTGTAGTCGGCAAAGCCTTGAAAACCATGGAGAGGATGAATGGGGATCCGAGGTTCCCGTTCTCTTGCAGTGATGGCGGGTTACTCTGGCAAGAGGCAGATGTGTAAATGAGCAAAGGAACAGCCTGTGTCTTTCACTGCACAGCAGGGAGTAAAACTGCTTATGAGGAAAGGTATGTGCTCAGTGTTTGTGGGAATGAACAAGTTAATGGAAGGTAATTCTGTTGACACTACTAAATAGTAAATTACTAAAACTAAGCAAATTGTGCTCAGAGAATTCATCTGAGTTGAAAATAGCTGGAGGCTAGGAGATAATTTAGGGGACTAGATTCTGTGCTCGTGCTGTTTTGACTCTTCTTTTAGGCATTTGCCTTTACATCCCTTCTGGTTGGAGGTGAGGGCTGGGGATCCCTGGGGTGGCAGTCCTGAAGTTCTCACTTGGGGCCCTTGGAATTTCTGCTGGATGGAATCTTTTGACTCATACAAAGGAAGGTACAAGGTGCTGGGCAGCTCGCTTTTGCAGTCTCCTTTTTTCAACTATCTGCTAAGCAGCACAGTAGATTTCTGATTGTGTTTCCATCTGCTTGCAGGATGAATGACTGCTGTGTGTGGCTCTGCACAGGCAGTACGTAGTTTAGAAGGGCTGTACATTGAGGCAGTGATTCTGCACTTACGAAAGGGCATTCAACAGGTATTTTCAATGAAACAAAGATACCGACTTCAGTCATTTTGGCAATGAGTGAACCTGGCTTTTTTTTGGTTGGTTTTGTTTTATATTTTTTTGCACTCATTTGCAGTAAGAAAAGCTATTTTCCTACAGTAGGAAAAAACCCAACACAGCTGAAAAGTTAATTACTGTAATTAATAGCATTTTTAGGGAAAGCTCTTTTTAGAACTGGACCTCGTAGGGTGAGAGGTGCACGGTATCACTGTGCAGCTGTGTGTGTGTAGGTAACCCTGTTGTATCACTCCTTATGGCATACTGGGTGAGGCACTGTTTTGTTGTTCCCAATTAATCGTGGCCTCAATCCTGGGACCTCTGTGCTGCAGCTCTGTGTCCCCATGCTTGTCAGATCCTTCCAGTGTCACTGATGATTCAGATACGCTTGTTTTCCCTGGTCGTGCTTAGATCCTGTTGTTCAAAAAGCTAGGTGAAGCAGTGGCATGATTAGTTTAATGCTGCTGTTGATTAATGGCTTCAATTGTTTTATTTAATAAGCACTATTCTCTTTGACCACACTGCTAATGTAAATATTTGCTGTGTTTTTCTGTAGGCTGCTTATTCTATGGAACAAGTTTCAGTGTCTTTTACCGCATATATAATAAGTATGATAGTAGTGCAAATATTTCTCATGTTCCATCAGTATGGTGGGCACGCATAGGAGTCTAAAGCAGACAATGTGTTTTTAATACTGGTTTTGTTTCTGCTGTGATCCTTGTTGCCTAATGCATCGTTCTGTTCTGCTGTGAGCTGTTGTGCTGGGATTCCAGGCCTGTGTAAGGCATCAGGCAGCCCCTGGTAACAGAGGTGTGTTTTGATGCTGGAGCTGCAGCTCTGCTCATGAGCTTTTCCCTTCCAGGGCTGCGTCCCCTGTGACCCCACAGCGTGGTTGCTTAGGGAGCCAGGGGGAGAATGCAGAATGTAGGGAGATTGACACAAGATAATCCCCAGCAGTAAGGAGCATGTTGTGGGCTCAATATCAGCAAGACATGAAGCTCTTGGCTGGCATGTGGGGCAAGTGACTGTGGTGGGACTTCTGGTTCCCACTGGCATCAAGGTGTCTGCAAATGATGCGTCCTGCAGCAGAACCCACATCGTGCTGCACTGCTTGAACATTCCCTGTAGGCCTTTAACTTGGCTGGACACAGCACAGATTGAGCTTTTGCTTGGAATGATACTGTGTTGGACTTTAGGTTGTCTGAAAAGTAAGGGGAGTAGTGGTGCTGATGCTGAGAGAAGCACAGCCACAGCCCAAGTGGTGGTTACCATCTGTAGGATTGGAAGTACCACGATGTTATGTCCTCTTGTTACTTTCAGGGAATTTCTTATTTGAACATTTCTGCAGCACTTCCAAATGTGATACCTACTTGTGACATGCATCCCACCTCCCAAAGCGTGGCACACTTGACACAGAATTCTGATGAATTCAGTAAATTAGATTCTTTAAGACGAACGAAGAAGCATGTAGAGTGGTACCCTTGCCCAACTCTAACAACTTCTGGTGCCTTCTACAGTGGACTGTTTCTTCTGCAACACCACGGTTAGTCCCAAAGCAGAGGAACATCTTGTCCTCCATATCTGAAAACAGGCAGGGCAGACACCAGGAGCAGAAATCTCAGTGAGAAAGGTCTTTTATCCAAGGCAGCAGTTTGAGATCTGTTCCATACCAAGACCTGTTTAGAAGCCCTGGTAACCTTGTAGCTATCAGTTCATAGGAACAGGTTCCTGTGCTGGCAAAGGAAGGGATCTCTGCCATCCAGCTGTGATGCTGTGCTGGAAGCCACTGGTGGTTGTTGCTGCTGAGGCTGTTTGGGAAGCGCTGTCACAGGGAAGAGGCTCTTTCTACCACCGGGAGAGGGAATTAAACACAATTTGGAACTTATGTTTTTTTTTCTAATTTTTTTTTTTTTTTTCCCTGGGGTGGATTTAAATTTTGTAACTCAGTTCTAGAGTAAAAATACAAAAACTTGTCAGTGAATCAACACCCGCTATTTTCAGAAGAGAACAAACAAGCGGCACAAATTAAATGTACCTGGGGTTTATATAGATGCACGGTGGTCACGTACGTGGCAATGTAGAGGTGGGATTTATAGCATATCACGCTCAGCACTTGGAGCAAGAGCTGTTGGAGCAACAGCCATTCATGCTCTTTCCAACCTCGCTCTTTCCAACTTTGTTCTCTAGGATTTTTAACATCCAGTCTGTGAATTGGGTTACTTACTAATGAATTTCATTTAAATGACTTGCAAGTGAAATTGTGCTGCAGCGGGGCTCTTTCCCCGCCTTCCCTGATGGTACAAACTAATTGGTATTGACAAGATTACTCTGGTGCTTTATGTGTTTTTAATGGGGCTGGCCAGTACGGTTTCCTCTCCAGCAATTGAGCTTCCTTTCCTTTCAGTATGTTATAAGCTGTCTTCTATGATTCCCTCAGTTTTGGGCTTTTAAGGAAATTTTTGTTAAACATGGAGGCAGCTGCTACCATGCTGCAATACTGTTTTGCTTTAGTCTTGCATTTCTGTGCTTATCATAGTGCATTTCTGTGCTGCGTTGTGCACTTGAAAGGCTGTCTGTGTATCCGGATTCTGTTTTCTCCAGTGCAGTTGTGCAACTTTTATGTGTGATGTGAGTGTGTGTGTTTATGTTAATATATATATTCTTTTAGAAGTCCAGAAAGTTGGCTTGCATTTGTGTTTTCCAGATTTCTTACGTAATAAAGACCTAAAACCAGAACCAAGGTTAGGAAATGGAGATTTCTCAGTTAATTGGCAGAAGAAAGCTACTTCAGATGGAGCTTAGGATCACAGACAGGCACCTCGCTGGAGATCTCTGAGTACTGAGTGTGATCTTACGTGGCCCCACATGCAGTGCTGTGATGATGTTGAGCTACCTGGGTGTGATGCTGGGCATCCCTCTGACACGGCCCTTCAGCAGTGCCCAGGCTGGCTCATGCTTTGCAGCACCAGCCCAGCTGCAATTAGCCAACTGCAGGTGATGAGCATTTTTAATGCTGTCTTGTGTGCGGGCCTCATTAATTTTTTTACCATTTTCCTTCACTTGTCCATATTTGTTTCTCTTCTTGAGTTTGGTTTTCTTGACTCCAGTTGGTTGAGTCTTCGTGAATTGTGATAAATCTGAATTCAGTTTCTCTTAGATCCAAAAGCAGATGTTATTGCAGAAGTACTGGGCTGGTTTCTTTAAAAATCCCATGGATTGCAGGGAAAGTGTGATTACAAGAAGTAACTTCTGATTTTCTCTGTTTACGTTCCAAGCATGGCAGTGGCAGAATCACCACTGGTTTTGTATATGCCTATTAACCAAATGAAAGGAAGGATTCAATGCAGTGATTAGTTTTCAATTTAGGCTTTTAAAGCTATTGTCTGATGCTTTTTGCAGCCTAGTTACTGAGGGGAACATCCAGGATTTAGTTATTTTTAATTCTGTTTTGATTGGGACACTCTGCAGATACTGAAGCCAGATGAAGGTGGGTCACTCGAGGAGAATTGAGGAGGAAAGATCTGTGTCCTTGGAAGGCCTTTGTAATTCACAGAGCACAGCGTTTAATGAGCAAATTTGTTATTAAAGCTCAAATAGCACAAAAGTCTCAGAAAGCAGTATAAACATTGCTGTCCTAAGAGGATTAGAAGAAAAATCAGAGCACGCAAGTGGAAACGGGGAGTGGCGGTGGCTCAGCTCCTGCAGAAGATGATGAGCGTTTCCAGCTGGTTTGTCTTGGTAGCACACCATTATGACTTGGTGATGACAACAGGCCTAGATGCTAATAACACGAGTTGCCATTTTGGTTTTGTTTTTAGGGCTAGCAGGTGTGGGGAGAGCTACTGGTGGGTTTGTCTGTGCAGTGCGGGCAGAGCTGGCCAGAGTGTGCTGCCATCCCTGGGATCTGGCAGGATGCACTTCTTCCTTAAGTTGTATTTCTTCCTAGGTTGAGAGGAGTAGTGCAGTCAAACTGAAGGTGTTAAGAAGAAAACACCAACAAAAACAAAAACCACAAAATCCTGCTTTCTCTGAGAGGAGGGATCTAAATGCAGCAGCTGATACTGTCTGCACAGGTGTGTCTTATCAGCCTCAAGGGCATTTAGTGGGTTATTTTTAATTGTTGGGTAGTGTGGCTGTTACTACACCTGGTCACCTGGTTAAATCACTGTAGCAGGTCAGCCTATAAAGAGAGTGAGTCTAAAATCAATACATTACAGCTGTCACCTGCTTTATTTCAAGGTACGTGCCAAATAACAAACTCCAATAGGATAAATTGGGAAGGAAAAATCTGCTGACAAGGCAGAGTTCAGTGCTTAGCACTGGGCTCTGAAGAAGGACGTCCCGGTGTTGTCCATTCCATTGTCATTTCAAGTGCTCTTCTTTAAAATCAGAGCCATAGCAGATAAGGAAGAGTGTAGCAGAGTCAGGGAGCTCTTGGTGTACTTGCTTCTCTTCTTCCAGCTTTTCCCATGTTCTTGCTTAGTTCAGCTGTAAGGCACAGGTGAAGAGACTGGGCACCCAGCCTGGCCATGAGGTGTGTGGGCGGTTTGGGCGGTGGGCACTGAAGAAGGCCTTTCTTCATTGAAAGTGTTTGTGCAGTTGCTATTTGATTTATGTTTGACATGTTCCTTTGCAAGTGAAACAACCCGAAGGACATGTTGTGTGGAGCTCTCCTCCATCGTGCTTGGGACACAGACCTGACACTGATTTAACCTGTTTTCGGATGAGGAGGCAGATATTGGTTTTTTTTCTTTTTTTAAGGAAAACTCCAGTTATTGGCAGATAACATTTGTGTATGGGATTTGCTGAGCGAGCCTACAAAGCCTTTTCTTCCGTGCTGCCCTGCAGCCCTTGCTGCAGGAAGAACACTGTGACCAGCCCCACGTGGGACAATGTGCCCCTTGGCAAGGGCAGCTCTGCTCTCCCAGTGTACATAGCTTCTGCTCTGCCAGCACAGCCAAGCAAAGGAAAATGAGCATGTGTGCAAATTCTTTCAATTCCCAGCATATTCACATTCTTCAGCATCCTCTGCAGCAGCTCCTTGTGCTGTTAGGTTCTGCCTGCCCTGACTGTGGGTTCAGGCATAGGTTTGTAATCAGCTGTTTCCTACTGATTGAGTTTGAGAATGGCACTTGAGAACAGTGTTAGTCATGAGCCCTGAAGGTTCTTTACTTGCTGTAAAGGCCTTTGAATAGCTTGGAGATGTTTTGTTTAATCTAAAACCAGACGGATAACGCTTTATTAGTCACCCATGTCCTTCTGTCCCTCTTTCTGCATTTTGAGTGGGTGATGAAATTATTTCCTAACAAGAAAGGTAGTGTGCAAGTGCTTGCATGGTGAGCAGCCATGCATAAATGTTGGTGTGAGTAAAAATAGTTTACTGGTGCTACATGGAAATGGTTACAGCCCTGCATGGAGTCCACGCACACACTTGGATGTGGAAAAGTGTTTGCCTGTGCATACCTATTTTATTGTAGGATGCATGAAACAATTACCAGGAGAATTTAAAGAAAACAATGACAGTGTTATGATAGCATGGAAGGTTTTGAACTATATCCTTCTGTTTTGAAAGATGGAAAGATTTCTTGCAAGATTTCTGTTCTGTGCATATTGCCAGCTTTGGGCAATTGCTGGCTCAGGCTCTGAGCTCACTGCAGAGCTCTGGGCAGTCGGGTGCCTGGGCACACCTGTGGCCATAAACCTGATTGCCCAGCACAGGATGTGGTAGGAAAACAGATTGGATTTATTTATTTATTTATTTAAATTGCTGCTTCTCAGTGGATGTAACCACTTTGTAAAAGAGGTCCTCTGTTAAAGCACTGCAGTGTTAATTTTTATTTGGGGCTTTCAGGGTGTTTAAATGTCGGTTGCTGAAGTTTATTTCTGGCATGGGCAAAAGATCTTGGGAGCTGCCTGCTCTGCCTGGTTAGCATCCCACAGTCTTTTCTGGAAAGTTAAGGCAAATCCAGATGTGAGGGTTTTGATACAGGTGGTGGTTTGTGCTCTTGATTGGGTGCAGTGCCGTGGAGATGGTAGTGGTGCTCATTGACCAGGCAGTGCTCAGAGGTGGGTGCTGCAGGCTCCCCACAGGGCGCTGTATGATGGGGCTCTGCAGGTGCAGGCAGAACGTGAGTTTGGTGCTAGGAGCAGTGGGGTAGGCTGTGCTGATGTTGTACTGTGTTAATGCTGCTGTTTTCAGAATAATAAATACTATTTTTTCCTATTTTTGTCTCCTTGTTTATTTCAGCATCGCCCCTCTGTGGCAAGAGACACCTGAAAGGAAAACTTCTGCATATCAATGCACTGCCAATGGTAAGTACCTTTTTAACTGAGTTAGTGGTGTGGTTTCTTCTTGCAAATACACTGTAGGCCCTCTTCTGCTGCAGACAGTATTTTCAGAGTGACTGTGGTGGTGGTGTTTTTTTCCAGTACACAAATTGATTTTTTTTTTTCTTTGTAAGAAGCATCTAGAGCTTTATTCTGTTTGACAGAATATTGAAGTTGTTTCTCCTTTACCCTATGGAAAGCAGGGCAGCGTGTTAGTCTTGGAGCAAGGAGTTTGACTTGACAATGACATAGCTCATCCTGCTGGTAGCTGGTTTTGCTTCCTCTTTTGGCCAAAAGCCTGTTCTGGGCAAGTTGTAGGTGAGACGAGTGCTCTATTGACCCCCTTGGGGGTGCTCTCTACTTCGTATTTCAATGCTAACAGCATCTCCTATTACAAATGTACACAGTGCCATGTGTATTTTGCTTCAATGCATTTGACAGAGGAGGACCAATGAAGTTAAAGATCTCTCTAGAAGTAATCTTGCTTGGTGGGATCTTCTTACTCCCATCTCTGGAGTATTACTGAATGTTTTGGATGGCTGGAAGGTGATATTTGCAAACTGTCATGATGGTGTATTTCTGCATTCTAACAGTTGTGCAGGTGGAAGGCAGAGGTGAGCTCTGAAGAAGACTGGAACTTTATCTGTGACTTTGATTAGATTCACAGTCTCCTTTCAGCAGTTCTGAGTCTCACATTGAGCTGCGTTATGGGAGTGTCAAATGCAGCACTGGACTTAAGAACTAAATACAGGAAATGTCAGCCTGCATTTCAGGCATCTCTACATCATTATGCTCAGTGCTGAAAGGATGGTGTTTCTAATCACAAGGTGTGAAACTCAGTTTGGGATCTGAGAGCTGAGTTGATTTGTGTGGGCACATGGGTCTGAAGAGTATGTAGATCAGTTGTAACCTCATTAACACCTTTACTACTCTGCTTTGTCCCGTGACAAAAATGGCAGTTTGAGAGAGTTTGGATGTAACTGATTACTGGGAAATATAGTCAGTGAGTCTGTGTGGACTCTGGGACATCACGGGGTGAAGGGTAATGCAGCATGTGTTTGGCACCAAGCAAAAACAACTCACAGATCAGATGATCTCCACAAGAGTTTATGCCATTTAATACCCTGATGTTTAAGCTCAAACTTTGCAGATATCAACTGCACTTTATCTTTGCTTGGGATGAATTTCAGCTGTAGGGAACAAAGTTGTGGAGTGAGAAGGTGCCAGTTGTACCTGGTCATGTAGCCTGCCATTTTAATTGACTGAAAGTGAAACCAACAGTGCCCTCGGACTCTTCTGTTACTGCTGAGTTTTCACTGTTGCTGTTGACCTTTTCCCAACAGAAAGTTTCTCTGGTTTCTTCTTATTTTGTATTAGTTGTGCGTGGTTTTAGTTATGACTTGAAATTCAGGTCTGTGTTACTGCTTCTCTTAAAAACGTGACTCATTCCATATTAACCTAGTCCTTATACTTCATAAAATTTTAAAGTACTCAGAGACTGCATTTGAAATGTTGCTGCGTTTTGCCCTAATTTTCCCTCTACAAATTACGTTAGAAATTCAGAATTGTACTCTCTCAAGGGCATGCTTGTTGTTACAGGGATCGTAAAACATACTCAACTGTAGTGTGTAGCAAAGTGAAATAGTTTTTACTTCTGTTTTTTCTGTTTTAAAGGCTGCTTTTACTATAAGGTGGCATATTTCATTCTTCCAGAGATTTCTAAACACTTATTCATCTCTTGATTAACTTTGAAACACTTTGAATGTAGACTTTAGTGCTAAGCTAGACACCTTCATCATTCCAGAAGTAATCGTAGTAAAATACAACTTTCATGGGTTTTTATTATGTTATTGTTCTTTTTGATATGTGCAGACAAAGAGTGGGACAGGGGCTGACCTGCAGAATGCAGTTTGTGCTCTTCTCACAGCATTGGTTTCATTTGACTACCCGTGTTCAATATGTGTTTTTCAATCAGAAATACATTTTTGACTCCCATGGGAAATGGTACGAGCATTTTGATCAGTCTGCTAATCATGACTGTTAGTTCCATTTCTTGAGAGTCAAAAAAACCAGTCCAACACTAAAATGCAGAAGTTGCACATCCTCTTTTGTTTTTTCTTTGTTTCATTTTAAAGGTGAATAAAAGATGATGTTAATTTTTTTGTATCAGATATGTTGTGTTAACACATAAATAGGGTACAATATTAGTTAATTCTTAAAAACATACTGGAATTTTTGGCAATTTTTGTAAAATCATGTATTTATATTGTGTTCAAGCCTTTTAAAATGGAGTATGGCTATGGTTAGTTAGTGTGGATTGGCCTCTTAAAAGAAAGATGTGACAAGTTAACAAAAAAAGGCTTTGTGAGGAAGGCAGATTGGTGCGTAATGCAACGTTTTCTAGGATTTCAGAGGTTAATTTAGAGGCTGCTAATGGGGTGCCTCAGGTCACAAGGGTTAACGAATGTGTTGAAAATAAAAAAGAAAGTCCTGGTCCTTTGGCCTAAAGGCAAGATGGCATCAGATTTTCCATAAAATGTTTAGCAAATTATTATTATTTCTTTTTGCTGCGTGATGGAAAAGCTAGCTTACCCAAGAGGTATTTTCCGTCCTCACTGTGCAGTGAGTTTTGGAGGCAGGGCAGTTTGCCTTGCTTTCTTTTTCTTCCTTTCTTTGCGTCTGTGTGGGCACGTGTATGTATGAATACATGGAGCTATGTATGAGTATTTTTGTTTATATTCATATGTATGTACTGATACGTATATGTATGTCTATTTAATTTGAATAAAATGGTTCAGTTGAAAGGGGATTGTCAAAGCTTGTTTACTGCAGCAGCCTAAAGAAGTCCACAGAAACTAGAAAGCTGCTGAAAACTGGCAAGCATTGGGTTTTACCGTTGTATGGCAGCTTGCTGTGATGGGTTTAATTCCATAGGAACGGTAGAGCAGCTGTTCTTATGTGCAAGAGACTTGTTCAGGAGAAGAGCTTTGCAGGCACCAAGACTCTCATGGTGGGAAGTTCCATGGGTGCAACACTTCAGCGTAATTAACCTGACAGGTTTTGCCCAGAAACAGCAAGAGTGGTTGGAGGATGGGCAGGAGCAGTGCTCCCTCTGAAGAAAATGCATCCAGTGATGGGATTAGAAGATATCTGCAAAAACCTCCCTGAGATCATGACAGATCTTGCTCTTGGAGATCTTCTGTGGTGCTGTCTGTAGAGTCTTCCTGCGATCTTTCTGCTCCTTTAAGGCAGCAGAGGGAGTGAGTGAATGTAAATTTCTGGCAGTCCTTTTGCTTAAGACAGCCAAGGGAAGCAGGAGATTGTGCCACTAACCTCAGGGGCCCACAGGGAAGTGTGGTGCAAAGGGAAGTGAAGGATTACTGGTAGTTGCCCTGGGTCGGTTTGGCAGGTTTGGATCAAGTCATGGGAGTGGTAATAGGTGTGAGTGCTGTGCTAGCTGGAGCTCCATGTTGTGTCAAAATCACAAACAAATGGTACAGCTGAAGTTTGTTTTTTCTTACGTTAAAAACAGGGGCCCTTGCTTTCAAGGGGATTTGAAACTTGGAAGTCCTTAAGATACTGGTGAATAGTTGCTTTAAAATAAATAGCTCTACAAGACTAAGGCTCTTATCCTTCAAATACATGTGTGTATGCGTGCATGTAACTTCAGGTGTAGGAATGGCTCTTTTCAGATGTAAGTGAGAAATACTTCTGTGCATAAAGCTAACCAAGCTTGAAAGTGTTTTCAGTGGTAGAGCCTACAAATGCTCATGAAATTTACTGCTGAAGGTTTTGGCTGTACAGCTGATGGAGTACACCTTTAAAAGGAAATTATCTATGTGTGTGTTTGTAGCAGTTTTTGAACTAGTCTAAACTGAGTGATGACATGAAATTTTGGGCTGTTCTGCTCCTTCTGAAATCAATGGATGCTATTATCAACAAAGAAAGGTGGAGTGCAGTGGTTTTCTTGTCTGATAATTGGTTACAGCTGAAAAAAGATATTTCAGAGTGTTCATCCATAAATTCTCTTTATTGGATCAGCATGAATAAGCTGACAGTGGTATATGTGTTGAAGAGGAAGTGCTGGTAATATGATATAGAGGAAGTATTGATTGGATTATGAGAGGGTGCGTACTGTGATGAGAATTAAAAGTTTATATACTGCTGCATTCTGAGACATTTGTGGAGGGGTTTTTAATTACATATATATATATATATTTACAAAGAACAAATAAAAGCCACTAGCAGTCTCTCTCTCTGTTTCAGAGGGAAAGCACCGCTTGCCTTTATTCTACTGCCAGTTAAAGTTCACTTACTGAATGATTCAGCTGAAGAGGAAACCACCGTCCTTAAAAATTACAAGAAGTGGTGGCTCTCTTGTGAAGCCTCATTTGTTGGAGAACTTTCTCTGCTGATCCTGTAGGCATTTTACAGTTCAGAAATAAGCTTTGACTAAGAATTCTCGGCAGAATCATAAATATGTAATTATGTAAGCAGGCAGGATATGTAGCCCCTGGCAGGTGCCCAGTGCAGTGAATCACAAGAGCAGAGGGAACCGGGCCAGCATCAGGCCAGAGGAACGTCCTCTGTAATCGGATGAGGGCCACTGCAGTTTCTTTCCTATTGCCATTCCTGGTTGTTAAATCGTAAACGTACCCAAAAGCAGTCTGCCTTTGCTGCTGTAGTTTGTCTCCTTTTACTGTTCTTGACTATTCTTCCTTGTTGTCCTCTCCCTCTGCCTCCCCGGTGTTGGATTTTTCTTTGTTTGTACTACTTTCCACTGCTTTTGGTTCCTGATTTAATAGCAGTAGTAGCGCACTAGCATCAGATTATATCCGACTTGATCGGCGTGCCATCTGTTTTAGAGGGGAGGAAGATCTTGTGTTTCTGCTGTGGGTTTGCTGCCATATGCCAGCGGTGAAGTTGTGCAGCCTGAAGTGACCCTTTTCCTACTCTGTGACTGATTGTAGGGAAGAATTGGAAATGTAGTGTTAAACGTTCCTGACAGTGACTGTGTTTGTTGTAGGACTGGAGGGAATAGCATCAAGCTGTGCCAGGGGAGATTTAGGCTGGTCGTTAGGAAACACTACTTCTCTGAAAGAGTGGTCAGGCACTGGAATGGGCTGCCCAGGGAGGTGGTGGAGTCACTGATCCTGGAGGTGTTCAAGGAACATTTGGATTTTGTGTTGAGGGATATGGTTTAGTGAGAACTATTGGTGATATGTGGATGGTTGGACTGGAAACCCCAAGGATGGTCCATGCTGTCTGAGTGTTGTCTTCTGGGAGAGGAGAAGCACTTGTGGCACGAGTGCTTTAGGATGTCACATGCGCTCAGGTTGCGATCCCGGTTTCGTTGTTGTCATCAGAAGGCTGATATTGGTTCGACTCAACAAAAGTAAAAGCTCCCGTTAGTTTCAGTGGTGTAGATGCTGGGAGATAATGCATGCTGCTGCAGAACAACAGGAAGTCTGTAGGTTGGGGGGAATGGCATCGAACATACGTGCTTCTGTTAGCTCAGGATGAGACCTGCAGTCTGCCAAAGGTGCCCTCCAGCTGCATGGCCATCAAAGTGGATGCCAGAACAAGAAGCTTGCACTTATACATGAAGACTCTGTAGTACTCCATACAAACAGAATGAAAGATCATAGTAAATGGAGGCTCCTTGTATTCTTCTTACCATGATTTTATGAAAGTATTCAGGACAAGGGGGCTGAATCCTACCATCCCCACCCCCCTGGTTGGTATTGATATAGGATCCCCACCCATAAATTGTTTGCATAAATGGAGGGTATGGATGTCAAAAGTGAGCCGTTATTTGGATTACTTGTCCTCATTATAGATGTCCATGGCATTTCCCTCTTTCATTTCATTTTTTCTGGCTATACAAGGACGTATTTTATTGTGTTCTACCTGTGTGTTAAAATGCTCTGTCATGCATTCAGGTATTTTGTGACATCTGTTTAAAAAAAAATTAAAATCAGTAACATAAATGAATTTTAAGTCCCTTGTGAATATGAGGGAACTTCAATAATAAACTGACAAATGGAATTTCATTACAATCAGAATAGCCATTGCACTGCTTTCTTTGAGGTGGTTTTCCTGTGTGAAAGTAGTTGGTGTTTCTTGTGAAAGCATCTGTATGGTGAAGAGAATCCAGTAAGACAGTGAGAATGTAAGATAGGCTGTGAAGAACCAATTTTAAGTGCCTGTTTATTAATGAATATCTGGAAAAAAAATCAGCAGTGGTTAAAATGAATAGAGGGCAGTGGATTCTTTCTTCATGAATAAAAGAAACAAGTTTAAAACTATCAGGTACATAGCACACAAATTAAGGGGAAAAAATAGATGGTCAAAGGTTAAAGAGGGAATGAAAACACAAGTTTTATGGTCACAAGATCAAATGAGGCATTAGTTAATTTTCCTTTTTTGGTGCAGTTCATCGAGAGTTCAAGTAATTCAGCAGAGTGATTGAACTGGAACAGAAAAGAGTGCCAGAAAACTGATTGCTAATAACATAAACAGAAAAATAATCAAATGAACTTAAGACTTGATGTCAGCATTTCACATTAAAATAGTTACAAAAAGACTGGAATTCCTTTCTTGTTGCACAAAATCTGATTTGCATAGAAAACAAATGTCTAACAGCAACAGTTGATGAATGATTCTACTAATGAGCCGTCAGCTTGGATTTAAGCTAGAGGGGGCTGAGGCACAGATGATGCCTTCTGGAGATTGACCATCTGGGATGTGGGAAGTAACCTGAGGAGTTGGTAAGGGTATGAGAACCCAAGGAAATGCTGTGAAGAGATCAATGATGGTAGGAAACAGTGCTAGAGATGCTTGCTGTAAATAGAAAATAGTAATAAGTTGCTGTTTGCTACCATCAGTAACCTGAGGCCATCAGCTGCTCTGTAGGTGAGATCACTGCTGCCTTTGCTCCTATAGATTCGGTGCTTTTTACAATAAGCAAATAATTGGTTTGCTTATGAATTTACAAGTGTGAATACAGCTTAGAATAGATTGCTGGCATACCTTTCTGCTCACTTCATTTCCCAGTTTCTATTATAATTAACTTCTAAAAAAAAAAAAACAAAACAAAAAACAAATAAGAAATGGTTTTGTGCTCAATCGTTCAGCCTCAGTCATTGCCGAAGTATTGCCTGTGCCGTTGCAGCTTACTAGGGGCAGCTGGTTGAAAGACACCCCCCCCCCCGGCAGGCTCTGGGGGCTCACGCCTCCTGCTTCTTAGCTCAGCCTGAACGGGCTGCTGAGAAGTGAAGTTGCCTGCACTGACCCATCCAGTTTTGCTCCACTGCCCTGTTTACCTAGGCTGCCTGCCCTTTCTTACCGTACTGACCTCCCCTTAGCTGAAAGGAGCAGGCGCTCCCTCTTTTTTTTTTTTTTTTTTTAATTCATTCTTGCTCCACAGTCTTCTGTGTGGTGACCCAGGGTATTTCAGTTGAATTTCCTTCTTCTAGCCTGACTTAACCAAGCTGCTGACTCCGTCTTGCATTAGTTGGACTTGATCCGTAGTTGGACGTATGCTGTAGCTATCTGGAAAAAGAATGAATATTTTATCACAGAATCATAGGATTGTCATGGATTTGGGATAATGCAACTGCAGCCTCCTGGGTTGCCTTAGTATGTCCTGGCATGCTGGCCTCTGGAGCCACTGGCTTTGCTTTAAGAGGGAACTGAGCAAGGGTTGCTGCCTCTGTGTGGGTATGTGTATGGATATGTGTCTGTATAGGTATGGATTCATATAAGTAGGGCTGTGCACATAAATATATAAATATAATATATGCATATAATCACAGAATGTAAGCACATTAGTTTCATGGACACCTACAGTGGGATCCATGTTGTCTTTCCTTTCTGAAGTTGCTGTACTTGGGTTTTAGAGAAGAAAATCGAGCTAATCTGCCTGTTACAACACTTGCTCCAGCAGTACGTAGGACTTCATTAGTAAGAGACTGAGATGTAGAAGAGTTGTTAGGGTAAGGAGGTCGCCTGCAAAAGAGGAGGTCACATTATTATGTGATCAGAGGAGGGCTGTTGAGCCTAAAGGAAGTTAGTTGTGTTAAGAACTGGGCTGACTTTAATGCATTTGCTAATTAACTTGACTTCAAAAGTAGGATGTGCAATAAAATTTGCTGATGACGTTAGGCTCGGATGTGCTGTCAAAGCTGATGAGGAACAGAGTACTGAGCAGGAGGAGCCAGATGGCCTTTAGGACTTGAGTGGAAAAAGTGGGCTGAAATTTCATAGCACAAAATGGCATGATTGTGCACTTCTGGATAGATGTGAATAGTGCCATGACCTGGCTGCTGGTCTCTTGAAAATGACTGAGGAACAGAAAGTCTATCAATCAGTTGAGTAATTAGCCTGTAAAATCAAGGATAACTTTTCACTAATACCCTGCTGCTCTGTAAAACGTAGACCTAAGGTCTGTAAGGTGTGGGCTGACTCACAGTAGAAATCAGAAAGTGTTACTGCTGCTTGTGTGCTAGGCAGCACTGCTGGCACCCTGTGTATGACACTGAATGGATGAAGCAGGCCATGTTCAGGAATGACGGATCTGATGTGGAGCAGTTGCAGAAGGAGATGACCGAAATGGTGAGGGATGAGCAGTGCAGTAGGACACCGAGAGCCTGGTTGGTTTGTTTATCTCAATAAAGTGCAGTCTGAGAGGGCATGCAGTTGCTTTCTCTACATATGTGAGGGCTTGCCAAAGACTTGAGTGAGTGCAAGTATTTTTTGTTACATTGAAGGCAGCACCAGGAAAAAATGTATATATCTTGGCAAGGAGCGTATTCAGGCTGGAAACTGAAAAACAGATCTCATCCATCAAGGGAGTAAGATTTTGGGATAATCCACCACTAATGAAAGGGGAGGCAAAGAGGCCTTCCTCGTGGTGAGGTGGGTGCTTGTTATTGCAGGCTGGGCTCCAGGGGTGACCCAGCGGTTTTCCCAGATAGCACCATTTGTTTCAGGAGCAGCAGGATTTCTGTGAAAGAGTAGGGAGCCTCATTTTTGTACTGTGCATCAGCTGTCTGTCAGCAATGTTCTCCTTCGGCAGATGAGGAAATTTAAGACGTACAGAGGTAAATGATGTCCTCCTGTTAGGCAAAACCTGCTTTCAGGAGAAGACTGTTTAATGAATGCTAACACCATAGATCAGCGAATTCAGAAATGTGTAACAGGTCTTGGACTCTTCTTTTATTTTTGTCTTTTTTTTGATGTGGAAATCAATCAGTTACGCAAATATCTTTAAATTTACACATAGAAAAGAAGCGTTCCCTTCTTAAACTCTGAAGCTTTACACAGCAAACCCATGGAAAAAATACTTGCTTGGAGTTCTTAAGCTTCTGTCATTATCCCAAGATTAATCTGGGACTTTTTGCATAATGCATGAGAGGAGAAATGTCAGCAAAGGCAAAGCTCGATGAGAGTGTTTCTGGAAGTGCCAAGTTACAGCTGTGGGTGACATCTACTTAAAAAGATCTCAAGTATGCAAGAGTCATGAGTTAGGAACCCCAGTGCTTGCTTTTGAAGAAAAACGCACTGCAGCTTAAGCCAAATGAATTGTTCCACATATTTTTGTGGCTTGTAACTCATCCGGTAGAAAGGCTGCTGCAGTTTGTAGGCAGCATTCTGCTCCGTTATTTTCTTCCCCTGGCAGCATGTTCGTTTGCAGTTTGAACAGTGCTGTCTCCCTGGGAATCTTTCATTGGAAAATGGATGCCTGTCGGAGCACATCTACCCCTGCACGTGCATCTTTGCTGGCTCCTGCCCTGCGAGCTGCCTGGAGGTGAGCTAGAAGGACCTGTTGGGAGCAAAGGTGGGAGAGTCGTGACTGCCTGCTGCTTACATCCTGCTCTGGGTCAGCGTATGTGAGCCTGGTGTGCTCAGTGAGCTGCAGGGTTCCTTTGGAGGTGGGAGATGATGCAGCACCGCACGCGTGCTTTGGTGTGTGTGAAGAGAGATTTTGTGGCTCGCTCTGCTTCAGATTCACAGTGTACTTACACAGTGCCTCAGCTGTCATACACTGAAAGCCTTTTTCCTTCATTAATATACAATGAAAGAACTGTACGTTCCTATGACTGTAGGATCTAAAGTGCAAACTTCAGTGCAGAAAAAGCATCTATGTGTCACCTGCAACCAACTCTGGGCAAGCTGTGTGTGTTTTTAATCACATCTAGGAATCGTCTGTTTTGGGATCTTAAACCCACTGGATATTTGCTGAATGGAGAAAGAATTCTAGTAGGCAGGTGCACATGTAACGGTTTGTTGCGCATGGGGATAATGGCTGTACATCTCTGGAGATACGGCTGTTAAGGCATTCCCTCATCTCAGACCCAGCCAGGACCTGAAGCAGTGTTTGTTCTCGTGATGTTCCATCCTTCAGGCACCGTGCTGCTCTGTGCCTACGTTCCTGCCCAGTGCATGGCCATGAGGGGAAGAGAGTCTGTAGGAGGCTGTGCTGGATTTGTGCAAAAAAGCAGAAAACAGGTGTTGCCACAATTACTTGTATGCAGGTTGTTTTTTCTGAGCACAGTGAGTAGTATTGTTATGCAGCTGCTTATCTAGTTTTGCTGCACACGAGTGAAGGACTTGTGTTTAACTCTGTTTTAGTACTGAAAATATTTAATTTCACTGACCAGAGAAGAAATTACTGAACTTAGAGAAAGATGTCAGTGTACAGCAGTGTATTTATCCTAATGCAGAAACATCAAGCGCTTCAGGAATAGCTGGAAATGCTATGCTGCATCTCAGCAATTTCATGATCTTTGGAAACTACTTGATTTTTAACTCTCACAGGGAAGGATTTGAAAATAATAGTAATAAAAATTTTTTGAATGAGATGTGCCATGTGGACCCAACCTGCAGCAGTGGTGGTGCAGGCTGCTCGCGGGACCTTGATCAGTAAGAAAGATTGTAACAGATGGTCTAAGTAAAATATATTAAAACAACAAAAGTTGCATGTGGGAGATTTTTTGTTGTTATGGCCGTCTTACTTTTTTTGTCAACCTTGTCTAGTTAGATTACAATCTGTTCAGCACAGGAGCCAAGTCTTACATGTTTCTGCAGTGTTAGTGCAGTGTGGCCCCAATACTGGGAAAGGATCTTCTGCATGCTGCTGTTGTTGAAATAGACAGTGATGATAATAACATTCATACTTTCTGGTTTTAATTGCTATGAAGGCTCCTTGACCAAAAGAGAGCTCCCTGAAATAGAACAGGAGGATGTTGGTGAAATGAGTGAAATCCCTGTGGTATGTTGCACATGTTGCTTTTTAATTGCACATGGTTCTTGGTACATCCTTGATGTAATTATCCACATATAACCACATCACAGCTCTTGTAAGGGTTTGTATCAGTGCATGTTGCACTCTGGTAGCAGAGACGACAGGGCCTTGTAGTCCTGTAGCAGATGGGCAGGATGGATCAGAGCTCGTAGTGCTGGAGGTGGGAATGCAGCTCTGTGCTGTGAGAAGTGCTGCTGTGTGTATGCTGCACATTTGGGTCTGGAAATTGGGTCAGTTCTTAATTGCATTGCCGGGGGTAGCTCAGACTTAATCGTTTGCTTCTCTAAATAAGCAGGAACAAAAGTGGGTCTGCTATTACTTTCTTCTCACACTTAAAATTATGATACATACCTGTAACTATGATGTGCAACGGGTCAGGAAAGCCCAATGAACTCTTTCTTGCTTGCAAGGGCTGTTTCCTTCTTGGCAAAGAAGGTGTTTCTCAATAAGTAGTGCTGTGGCAGTGTGTGGTCTGGTCTGCCTCCTGCTCACCCGCTGCTGCTGTTCTGTACAGAATGGCGAGGTGGCTTCACCTGAGGCAGAAAATAACAACATTTTTTTTTTGTCTATTCTTGAAGAACATTTTAAAAAGCTCTGCAGATTTAGGAGCTCGGGTCAAGTTCCAAACTGATCTGGAGAAGAAGCGGTTAAACTGAAACAAACTGGGCTTTGATTTGGTGCCATTGTGTTTTCCATGGGGCCTCACAAGGTTGGTTGCAGCGGGGGGCTGAGCTGGCTCATGGAACCTGGGCCCTGCAGTTCCTTGTTGGCTATGGGATGCATTGATCCCCACAGCAGTGGCTTCAATGAAATTCACTGATAATGGAAAATTTCACTTAGCTGGTTGAGCCCATCCTAATCCTGAAATGTTTAGAATGATCTATTTAGGGTTTAAAGATTTTTCAGCATATGAAAGGAAAAGCCCAGCAAGGTATATGGATGGGATCGCATTCGTCTTTTCTTACTTATCTCCTTTAGAAGTACCCTGCAGCTTTCCTGCTTACATGTGTGACGGTTATTAGAAAAAATAAATGAGCCAGTGTACAATGGATATAAAAATATCCCGTGTGATGAAAGTGGCTCTGGATCCTGGCTGGTTTCTATGCTGTTTCTTCTTGCAGCACTTGTTTCCTTTCCTCTTTTCTGACTCCTCTAGGTTTTAATAGCTGTAGCCTTAAAGTGAATTTATGAGATAAAAAGAAAATTCAGGAAAAGAAAGAATGCAGGCTGTCCTGCTCAATAGCAAGTGGTGATTTTAGTAATCCAGCATTCCCATCGTTTCCAGTTGCTTCAAGGTGAACCAGCAATGTGCAAAGCTGCTTGCTGCTACAGCTCATTTCTTTGCATCGATGGTTTGGAATAGATAAATGCATGAGAAATTAAACGGTTGGCAAGGGGCCCTGGTTTGGGGTCCATCTTAAGGCTGAGAGAAGAATTATTTTTTTCTATGGTAAAAGAGGGAGCTGAAGAAGGAAGTTCTGTGAAAGATGTTAAAAGAAGACTGCTCCTGTGAGCTGACGGAAAGTGATACGATTTTACACTGAGAGATGAGCAGCAGTGATGGCTGTGTTTCACTTCCAGTCTGTCTTTCAGTGACTTCTCACTATTCCAAATTTAATCTGCTGAAAAACTGTACCACATACCAGTATCTGCCAAAATGGCAGCACAGGTCATCTCTTGTCACGGAGATGGTCTGAGGGTTATTTAGGGAGCTGTTCCTGTGTAATTCTTTCTCTGTTTCTGTTTCCTCTTTGCCCGGGCACATCCAACACAAGTCCCCTTCTCTGGCAGGGCAGCAGAAGACTCAGAACATGTTGTCAGGACTTGCCTTGCCAGCTCTCCTCTGTGCACCTTTGCTGAGTAATCTTTTTCCTCTTCTTCCTCTGGGAGCGGTGTCCAGTATCTGGAGAGAGAAGGGTAGAAGGGCTGTTTTCAAGGCAAATCACAAACTGAAGAAAACGGAGTGGAATAGGCAGTCTTCTTCAACACCTCTCTCACCACGTACAATACTGACCTATGAAATCCAGTTTTGCTAGCGAGATCCTTAACTGCATCATTTTCCAAAAGCTGCAGAGGAGCTCCCTGCTGAGGGGCTCTCTTCTCCTTTCCTTGCTAGTTGAAGAGCTGGAGAGGTCAGAGATGTCAGGACATGGCCTTGTGTGTTATGCCCAGCATCCCGGAGTCTGAGCTGAGCAGCTGTGGGTCTGCACAGGGTGTCAGTGGGTGCCTGCGCCTTTCCCCCTCTGACTGACAAGAAGTATCACTGGAGATGTCATTTCTCTTCTGCTGGTAACTTTGTGATACGAATACAGTCTGAAGATCTAGCAGTACATTGCAGTTTTACATCCATAACACGCTGCTTGCAGTAGTCAAAGCTTATCACCAAATGGGAAATAATAAAATCAGATTCAAAGGTTTCATATTAGCATCTCCTGGACAGCCACTCCTCCCTCCTCATTGCTACACAGGAACACAGGAACTTGAAGATACAGCCACGTCCATGTCCTATACAGCTTCATACAGATGAATTACTTCACACTACTTTTTTTTTTTTTGCCCCCTCTCTGAATAGAGTTCTGTATGGAAGAATGTCTGTACCAGCTCATGTGATGTAATAAAGACTATAAAAATACAATATGACTTTTGTACGTATAGTTGCCTATAATGAGAGTTAGGTGTAAGGGTTTAATTCAGGAGGCACACAATAGGAGCATTGTAGTTAGCAGCGGCTGACACGTCTCTCAGAGCTCCAAGTAGGTTGTACTATAAATACAGCCTCTTGTTTTGCAATTGACATTTTGCTAGTGGGTGGCTAATTGCTAATTTGAAGGGAAATAGACCAGAGATCTAATATTAATAACTAATTAATAGTTATGTGGATATTTTAAGTATTTTTTCTGCTTATTTTAGGCATGTTTTATTCATGTGCTGTGCGAATCCTTCTTTGCATATACATGTCTAACTGTGAAAATTTTGCTTCAGTCACATTCAGGCCTATGTGCAAACAGGCTGGAGCACCAAGGCAGGTTGGTCGTCTTTCTCAAACCCACTGCTACTGAGTGATGATTTGAAAGAAGGCAAATGGCACTTGAGGAAGCTATTTTAAGAAAGAAGCCTTCCTGTTGAACCAAGCCCTGAGAGGAAAGCCAGCATTGTGCTGCCTGCCTGGTATCACCTTAGTTTGTAATTACTGAATCAACGTCAGCACTGGGTGTTCCTCTGAGTGCAAGGAGAAATACAGGGGCATGTTTAGGCTGGTTTGCTCTGGGAGGTGAGCGTGGCCTCATTGCTCTGTGGCTCTCATACTGCTGCTCTCACTGCTCTGGAAATAAGTGTGCAGTGCTTTGCCCTTGGAATGAAATCCCAGTTTGTGGTAAGAGGGGAAGGTTGTGAGAAGTGCATTAACATTGCACGTGCCTGATGTTTTCACATCTGCTGTATCACAGAATTAAACGTGTTCCTATGAGCTTGGTGGGCAGTTGCTGGGCTGTGCCTGTGCTGTGTCTGTTCTGTGGTTCAGGTAACTGCTGTGAGCACTCACGTGAATAACTCACGAGGAGCAAAAGCTTCTTACCTGCTATCTGTGTAGTGCCTACTATTCATTTTGCTGGCTGTCCTGAGGGATTTAAGCTCTGTCCTAGAAAGCGTTTGCTCTTGTTGGATTAAAACCTCACTGGCTGCTGTCTGTGAGGCTCACGTGTCAGAGCAGCAGTGGAGGGGTTGTGGGCAGCACACTGCACCTCTGCATTGAGGTGTTCCCAGCACTTACAGCAGCTATGAGCACAAACATCAGTGCCAGCCTGGTAGCAATGCCTGGGTGGGCAATTCTCTGCAATTCCGCCTTCTTCAGGTCCCAATTGCTGGGCCAAGTGTTGAAGGCTCAGCTGTCCTCCACTTGTTCAGTGCAACTGGTGGCCCTTTACCTATTCTGCAGGTTTTGACCCTGTGTGTTTTTCCAACTCCTGCATCACAGTACTTTTCGTCCTCAGTTCCATGTGATTCAAGACATGCCGTGTTTGTGTACCTGCTCCCTGCATGCACTCCTGTAGGAAGGACAGTCTTTACATGTAAAACATCTTCATGTGCCCTGCGAAGGGCTGCAGGCAGAGGCAGGGGATAGGCAGCTTTTGGAAGTGGGTCTTTCAGTTTGGCGGTATGTGCTGTGTTGGTGACTGGGTTTCTGTTTGCATTTATGTATTGTTATCTACCATCTGAATGAATATTTTACCTCTTTCCTTTGTTATTTTTTTTCTAATGTTTCTTAAATACATATGTGCTTCTTCAGCTTTTTCCTGGTTTCTGTATGGTGGTTTCCTATAAACTTAGAGCTATAACTATTCCTATAAACTTAGTAGCACCAGAGGTCAGCGTCTGTTGTGACACATTCTCATCTCACATTAAGAAAGGCCCAGTGTGTCTGGACAACGAGTCAGTGGCTTTCCACAAACATAATGATTGCTCAGCATATTTGGAAGATGTTTAGAAGAGCTGTCTTCAGCCCTTTACAGCCAAGAAACCAACCAAAAACCCATCAGTGCACATCGAGATGCGTGCGCTGCCTCCGTGTGTGCCCTCAGCAGCTACTCAGGTATAGAATTTTTGAGCACCATCACTGGGCTTTGAAAATGCCATCTACTCTGGTAATATACGGCTTCTTAAAGTGCAGAACTGATGGATTACAGAACTGACAGTGATTAAAGAGGAGAAGAGCGACGTGTTCACTTGGGATATTGCCTTGGGGTGGTCAGAGCACGTTAATATTCTACAGATAAAGATCTTAAACTTTATCATTTGGTTGTCAGAACCTGGAATAACTGTTTTGCTAACAAGTAGCATTCTGTAGTACTGTTACAATTAAGGATGTGAAACTGTGAAGCTTTACTTGTCATTGGCGGTTCAGTCTGTGTCTGATGATCCCCCTCCTGGGGAGCTTTATGGGAAATTTTGGATTTTTGAGCTAAAAGCTTACAAGATAATATTTTCCTGCCTGTTATTTCAGTATCATTACTGACCCAAAGACTTGAAACTTACGGTGATGAAACTTCAGCCCTGCCTGTTTCTCAGCCTCTGCTGCAGTGTGAATGGAAGGGATCAATCAGAGCAGGCAGCAACCCAACAGCGACCTGTCCTGCCTTCAGGCATTGCTGGTTTGTGCTCTTTGGAAGCTGTGGAATTACAGCAAAATAGTTAGGAGCGAGCACAATCATACTTAAGGAGACTTGCTTGTGTTTTGTGGAGCAGTTCTAGGAGACTGTTGTGAGTTTTTCAACCCAGGAGTTTGATTTTCTTAAACCACATCTCCTGTTAGGTTTTTGTTTTTATTTCTCTTCCCTTCCCTTTTTTAAAAATCTCCGTTGTGGCCAAAGGGAATCTGTAATGCTGTTTGTAGGGACAAAATGGAAGTCTCATTGTTACAGATGAACCGGCCCTTATATTGTTAATGCGTTTCTTGAATTTCAGTTTTTCTGCTGGTAACATTTGTTGGTTGGACGGTCTCTGAAACAGAGGGATTAGAGGGAGTAAGTGGCAGCGAGCAGATCAGATCTCACTGTGATAACGTTTGGTTTTATGCAAACAGAGGGAAATCAGCCCAGGAGTTACACTGCTCTCATAGGTCAGTGTGAAAATAAGGGCTCATTTGTGCGTTGGGCATTCTGAATATCCAAAATACATCCATTGCTCTAAGTTCAAGATAGAGTTTTTTTATATAATGTCAGCATATACTGTCTTCCTTTTCTGTACACACGCATTTCATCGCCGTAGCAGCATTTTAGTTATAGCCATACTCATCACACAGTAAGAAAACAACAGCAAATACTATTAGCAGGAGCTCCAGTGGGGAAGAAAGCAGTAAACAATACTTCTTTAAAGTGGATAATTTCTCTCTCCCTCATGGGCCACGTTCAATTTATACATCAGTGCTTTTTATGAGCACATGATTTACTTCTGTTTTTTTCTTTCCAAGTATACATGATTTAGTATCAAAACAAACGAAACCCCAGGCAATTTCTTCAGAAATGTTATTTGTTTGTTAAAAATCCATTTTGTTTTTGATTATTAAAAGCAAAATTGCATCGACTTAAGAAAACCCAAATCCAAACGTTACTAAGGATTTTGGTTATAATTCATGGTCAAGGAGAATCCGTTATGGAAATGGCTGCCCAGAAGCTTGAGAGGGTTGTGTACAGAAGTATGATTTTTAAGGGATACTCAGACTGCTTTGGTGAGCTGTGTTCCTTTAATTTAGAGAAATGCAAGACACGCTTTTTTCCCTATGTTTCTTTCAGTTAGCAAAACTAAAATGTTGTGGGGGAAAAAAACCCCAAAACAATGATATGAGTGAATAGGTGCCAGTGCCATGGAGCAGGGAGGTGCTCCCGGAGCATGGCTGAGCTGGGAGTAGCCTTAGCAGTGGGGTGACCCAGCCTGGCAGCCCCTGGGGCACCTCCTGCTGCTTCCATGTACTGCACGATCAACTTTGCTTTATCATTTGTCACATCCATAGCTGTCCTTTGCCAAAACGGTGCATTGTGTGTTTACACTGGGCATCACTGGAGGTGTCAGTAGTTTGATAAAATACACATATACATATATATATATGAACTTCTTCTTATGTATGCTACTTACACACACACACACACACACACACACACACACACATATAAAAGAAGTAAATACAGTTTAAAAATACACAGGTGTTTTAAACTGCAGAGAGAAAGATCTTTAGCTCACAAGGCACAAATTCTTGTATGGTGAGCATTTCTGTAACAGATCCCATCATTAAGGTTGCCACTTAGAGTCACGTGAAGTGCTGGGTTTTGAGAGCATCCACATTTTTGCATTATTTTCTGTCCCTGTCCTTTCCCTGAGGCTGATTATTTTTTCCTTGCCACCTTATTAGCTGTTCCCTTCCTCCCAAGCATTTTTGTTGTTGTTTAAAACAAGATTGTAGATCTGTGGTTTAGTTTATTTATGATGTGTTTCCTCCAGCTTCCCTGAGATATTTCAAGCTAAGCATCTCCTAGGAAAGAGAAATAAAAGACGACATGTGCAACTACAAACCAGCCCCAGCATTGCTGCAGAATGAAGCTCTGAAGGTTAAATCTAGTAGGGGAAGTTCCACTCTGTGACATGCTCCATTTTAGCACATCACTTGGTAGGAGCACAATTAAAAGTGGAGTCACAGAAGCTTTAAGGTTAGGAAAGACCTCAGAGATCAGGCAGGCTGACCATCCAACTACTGCCCACATCCCTCAGTGCCACATCTCTGCCACTGCTGAACACCTCCAGGTTTGGTGACCACCACTCCCTGGGCAGCCCGTGCCGATGCCCTGCATCTGTTCTGTGTCATATGCAAGGCTTTGCAGGACATGCCATAAATTTTACTGTAATCATTAATTTGAAACCTGCTACAGCTGTTTCCAGGGTGTCTGTGACTTGGGGATTCCCATGTGATGCAGGTGAAGGCAGCAGCGAGATGCTCGGTCTCTCTAATGCCAGCGCGGGTGCTTCGTCACCCAAAGGGCCAGGTGGGCTGGGCCCTGTGCTTAATTCTCACCGTGTGCCCTCTCAACCCTCTCCATCCCATGGCAAATTAGTTAACTGTAAACAGATTTCCTGTTGTTGTTGTAGAGGAGGCTAGTAGAGCAGCGAGCTTCTGGTGTTCGGTGTGTGTTGTGCTTTTATGTGCGCTCTGTGGGGAATTGAGGAGAGGAAAGGAATTCCTCTTGAACTGGCTTCTGTTCAGGATGTGGTAGTGCGCTGCTTTCCTTCAGGGCCTCCTTGTTCTTTCTCCTATTTGGCATCATTTTGGGGGTAATATCAATTAGTTACTTCAAACAGCGTGTGCTCTGAGTGAATGATAAATGCTTAATGCAGAATGCAAGAAGTTCAAAGCATGTAAATATTGAAACGTATCATTCCCTCCTGCCAGCTCAGGCTGCATGGCAGCAGCCCCATGTACTGATCATTTCAACTGGAAGGAACCCTTAGAGGTCACCTAGTCCAACTCCCCTGCAATGAACGGGGAAACGATCTTTTGCACCATCACTTATCTTGCAGTTAAAATGTTCTAAGAGTTTCCAACTTTGCATCTGTTTTTTTTGTTTGTTTGTTTTAATTTTTTAAGTTCAGTGTTATCAGTGCACTTGGTACGTACGCTTAAGTTTGCAGGAAGTGATCAAGAGTAGCGTATAATATCTGAGCAGGGAATTGTAACTACAGAATATAGGTCAGGACCTCCCATTCAGCTTCAGCTGTGTGTGTGTGTGTTACTACAGAGAGGGAGTGGGACACTTGGCCAATCCAGGTTGGTGGATGGGAGGAGTTTTCCAAGAAATGGCAGGGGCAGTAAGGAATGAACTGATGTGCGTTGTTAGGAAGCTGCTGATCTCTTCTCACCCATCTGGGTAACTTGGTAATAGAGTACTGGAGGGGTTCATAGAGTCTGAAAATGATGTGAATTTGTAGTGCTGCCTGCTGTTGAAGGCACGAGTTGCCTTTTTTGGGTTTGGCCCTGGTTTTAAGGAGGTATTTGGAAAGTTTGAATGTTGGCTGTAATGCATTTGTCAGCCTTTCTGGTGGGAGCTTAGTATTTAGAAAAAAAAAAAAATGCTATTTTCCTCATCTTCATCCATCTGGGAGAGGTTTTTTGTTCCATCAACAACATTTTGCTTCAAACAGCTTTTTTTTGGATAGGTGATTCTTCTGTTGCTGTGCCCAGGCGGTGTTCCTGCTCTTTTACCTCCAAGCCTTTCTCCTTAATCCCTTAGTTTATGTTAGATTTCTCTCCAGTGATTTCATCTGTAATGAATATCCGTGGTAGGAACCTCTGTGTTACATAAAGGTGTGATCAGTAATTGTTCTGATCACAGGTGTATAATGTACTTAAGTCCTAGGGAGCGGTTAAGCTTTGAAGTCGCTTGTGGAAATTAACTCTGTGAGGATATCCCAAGGATTCTTCCATAGAACGCTCTTCTTAATTGGCTGATGTTAAACTTTGTTTTGCAGTAGTCAGTTATGAGAAGCACTGGATGGGTTGGTAGAGGCCTTGTGTTTCCTATTTGTCATCTTACTGCTGAAATATTTTAGTTGCATACTTGGGCTAAGACTGAATAAAGCCGCCACATCAGTACTGTGCCATTTGTAAGCTGGATCCTCTCAAAGTTCCCATTTGTCTGTATGAGCAGACAGAAAGAAGAGAAATTCCACTGAAGCGAATGCTCTGTTCTGCGCTGGGGTTTTGTCATCAACCAAGGGTGAGAAGAGAGTAAAATTGTAATTTTTTAAAGCATGTTCCATGCGAGTAACCAAAAAGATGGTCTTTTAATTTTTTTGTTTGTTTGTTTTTGTTGCATAAAAATATGTTATGATCCGCAGGAAATTGAATGTTATTTTAATGCTTTCTCTAAAAAGACTGGTGGAAAAATAGCTTTTATCCTTTTATCATCTGTTAAAATAAGTATTGATAGAAACTATCATAATATGGTTTGTGTTACAGGTGGTGTAATACCAGGGGCTGTACTGCTGCCACATCACAATTTTGTGGGGTTTCAGAGAGTAGTTCTGGTAAGGACACTCAATGATTTATCTCTTTTACTTCTCATACTAGTGGACAAAAATTTGGTACGATTTAGAATTAGTAATTACAGTTACATGCATTTACAGTATTTGTTAGGTATCCGTTTTTGCAGTCCATTGAATGTCTACATTAAGTGTGCTTTTATTCAGTGGTATTTTAACAGCTGCTTTTGGAGCTGTTATTGTCTAATGTGTAAATCCATATTCACTTTATTGAGAGCTGTTATAATATAACACATCAGTTCACAGCATGGACATGTTAATATCTGGACCTTTTGACAAAGCATCTTGGGAAAGCCGTATGATCTATGTGATGCATGGATCCTCAGTGTGCGTCAGCTTCAGAAAGGGGTGGGGGAGGCGAAAAAGTTTCTGTGTTTTCGTTGCAGTTTGGGGTTTTTTTGATTTGTTTTCAAGTACCAAGGTCTTTGCTTCCTAAAGGAAAATATGAGTACGTCGTTCAGAGGGCAAACACCCAGACGTGTGCTGTTATCGCCTCTCCTTACGCTTAATGTACAGTCATGATTTTGCAATTGTTTGCTTTAAGTGTATAAGTGCAATCCCTCTGTCTTTTTCCTTGACTTGGCATACTTCTCTTAAACACACTTTCTTATCTTTAGTCTCCTCTCTTCTGCGTGGCTGGAGTTACAAAGGAGAGCAGATTACCTTACTTTTTCTAATAAAGGGAAAATTCATTCTGAACCGGTCTAGCAACAGCAGTGCTTACGTATTGTGCAGGAGCACAATCGAGTATTTGTTCTTGCAGCAGTGGATAACTGATACTGCATTGGTATCTGTAGAATTGTTAATATATGCTGTAATTTAACAAATGTGTTGTGGGTGGAGCAGATGTCTTTTTTTTTTTTTCTTTAATCACAGTCTCTTAAAATTTTTTTCACGAGCCTTCCTTGTGTGCTGTCCTAAATCCATAGAGGGCACTCAAAGACAGAAGGAGGTTGTTTTTAAAAACTTAGCCTGCAAGCAGACCCCCACAGCCCACAGAAGGAAACTGCTGACTGTTCTTAATGGCCTTGCTCTTGCAAGGCACTGTTATACTGGCTGTGCTCCAACAAATCACTTAAGCAATTGAAGTCAATGGGACTATAATATGCTTACATATTTTTCTGGATTGATCCCTAGCTTTCTATACTTTCAGAAGCTGTTTTCCATCTTCTAAAAGCAAGGTGGGGTACACATGAGTTCTTTAATGGGGTTCTCTAGTCAGCCTAAGAAAGTAGGAGAAGCCTATTTGTGTTGGAGATGTATTGTTTGTTGGGTTTTACATTTTGTTTGTTTGTTTTCCCCTCACCCCTTTTTTTGTCTTTCAAAGTTCTACCAGGTGGTAAATTAGGGAAGTCAAAGGATGCCATTTGAAGATGCAAGTGAATGGGTGTAAAGATTGAAGTAGTTTTCACTGTTGTCACTGAATTAGATTGGCATATCTGAGGTATTTGTGTGTGGTAGCATTCATGCTGTATATTTTCCAGCCCTGTGAACAGATAATACCTTGAGCACACACAAATAACACATCTAAATCTTGGAGTAGAAGAATAAAGGCTCTCAGTTTTATATGAGGGGAATGGCGTCATGAAGTTTTGAGTAGCATTACTCAAGAATATTAAAAGGTGATTCTGCAAAGTAAAGCCGTCACAGCTTTATGAATATTGTAAGAAGTGAAAGATGCTGGGAGCTCCTTGGAGACTGAAAAATATTGAGGATTTTTCAAAATGTTGTGGGCAATTTGTGCAGTCGTTACTGAAATGTGATGTGATCTAGCAAAGACCTGGCCTTCTTCCCCGCCATCATCTCTTTATTTTCAAATAACACTGCCATTACTGGAAATGGGTAAGCAGAATTATTCACGCGTGGAAACTTGGGACTCCTGTGTTGGAGATGAGGTAAAGATAACCCAGCACGGTGCGTTTGTTTTCTCAAAAGCTGTCATGTCTAATTTCTTTAAATCTGAACTAGCGGTAGTTAATGTGATAGCTAACTGCACAAAAGACAGCACAGAGGTCATGTGTGGGACAGTTTAAAGATGATTTCTCTGCAGCTGTATATGTAATAGTAGCCTGCGGTTGTTAGCTGTGATGTATTTCCATCTCTGCTGATGTTTAACTTCTCTGCATGGAAGTGTTTTCTGTACATGAAACACAAAACCGTGATTACGTTTCTAACAGCACCAGCAGAGGAGACTGTTTGCCTTTTAACTGAGGGGAATCCACATCGGACACATGATGCATCTTCAAATGGTGAATCGGTTGCCTCAGAGGGGATTAACTCAAAAATTGGATGTGTGATGTTGGCCTAAGCAGCCAGAAGTGTCCTGATTTTGAACTTCTTGTCTGAATTGGATCCTTTGTGACTTGGATCAGTTTTACAGTAGTTTCTTCACAAGACTCCTGCCTCTGCTGAACAAAACCATTGGTTTTAAATTTTAACGTTTTTTGTGTGTAGGCACTCATTGTGAGCACTTTTTCCCAAACAGAAACCTTATCTGCAACAGGCTGCTTTTTATATACAATGTGCAAAAATGAAGTTCCTTCAAAACATCTTTTAATATTTTGTAGAAACTCCTTTTGCATGCATCTGCAGTTGTGATCAGATTCTTCGAATCAAAGACCCTCTGTACAGTGCCAAATGAGCAAGAACATTTGGTACATGCCTTTAATCTTCAGAGAACACCAGTGTGATTGCTTCTAGAGATACAGGTGACTTTGCAACGTGTAGGAGCCATCTGGGGCTGTGTCATGGCAGGCTTGTTCATAGGATCTCTGGGAAGGGTTCCTTTACATAAACATGCCTCAGGACATCGCAAAAAACAACAAAACAACAAAACCAGGGAGTATTGGCACTTGGCACTCATTCAGCGCTGCTGGTAGTTTTAGGCTAATTTGTTAGGTAAAAGATTCCATTTTCAGAGGACAAGGAAAGAAGCTTGTTTTTATTTTTCAGGGTGTTTAGTGAAAGAAAAGACTGTTCTTGATGATTCAGATTTTGGAACGGCTCCCAGTAAAGAAAGGATGCATTGCAGGGTATGGAAAATCTTATCAAGGACGATGACTGTAGTGTATGTCTTTTCTGTGTGTTGCAGACACGTCAGCTCACAATACCTGCTTTTCTTAACGTTTTGCTAAAAGACCTTTGATACACCTTCAATTAGAGGTGGGGAAAAAAAGAAGCAAGTGCTGGAGGTAGGAAGGAGGGGGGGGGGGGTAGATTAATGGCTAGGTAAGTTTTGGAGGTGTAAGTTTTTCATTAAATGGAAATACAGGTAGAGCTAATACAGATTAAGATATTCCATGCCAAAATACATGGCAGTAAGGCCTAGATAACGTTTTTTTGCTCATGACAAATTACACAGAGATAGGATGTAGTGCAGAGTGGAGATGCGGGGACTGAAGGTGTGCACTGTTGCGTGCACAGGGCCTGAAAATGGTGTAAATTGAGTAGGAGCACTGTTTGGCTTAGAGAACAGTCAGTGTACGGCTCCCAGGGCTGAGGTGCTTCTGTTGGACGTGTGTCCCACTGAGGGTCTGGTGTGTGCAGCTCTGACTGTGTGTGTCAGCGTGCCGTCCCGCAGCGGAGCGGGGCCATCTGCTCCGCCAGTCAGTTCCTTGCCTCCCGTTCTACAGCGTGTGGTAGAGATGCTGACAGCCACGAGAGAGAGATGATGGGAGAACGGTCGCCCGGCAGTGCCCGAGCTTTCATGTCAGTCTCTTACCATATGGTGCTTGTGCTGTCACAAGGCTTTTAGCTGCGCTGTGCTCTGTCTGAGCAGTGGTTACGGAGCTGCTGAGCAATCCCCACCTCCCCCAGCTCCAACTCTGCTGTTGCTGCTTTCGATTCTAAGAAGCCATCACATCCAAAAGCAGTTCTGTGCCCTCATGCCTACATCTGCATGACCTACAGCAGCAGCCCTTTGTCTGCCTCTGTGTCCAGATGTATTTTGGCACGTGCAGCTGATTACACCGCTGTTGCAGGCTGGTGCACAGCGCAGTAAAAGAAAAAATGAGAATGCTACTTCTTTATATTTACAACCTGAAAAACGAAAAAGGGTGATTTCACTGATCACAGTGAGGCACAGCACAGACAAGTTGCCACGTGCTTCGTTTTGCCTGTGGCTGCATTTGGTCCCATTCATGTATCGCCATGCCCATTTTGATCAGGAGCTCTGAGACTGTGGGTATTCAACTTTTATTGTAGTATTTGATTTAAATTTAACAGATGACAAGAGCTCTGAATGACAAAGAATAATGTTTTCAGACAGTGTTTATTCCTTAATTTACTTCGTAGTTCTTGAGAGACGTGATTTTGATCTTAGAAAATACACCAAGAAGGCAAGCACTTTGTATCCTGTTCTTCATTTGAAGTCAATTCCAATAGGGCTCGTTAGAGTTCAGGTGTTTCTGGAAAATTTGGCAAACTTTCAGAGTTCAATACTTTATGATCTATTTTAACACTCATTTTTCTGAAGTAAATTTTTAAGCTATCAATTAAAATTAATTCATTCAGCTGCCTTTTCTATGGAATGTCCAGATAGTTATTTCTTGTTGGTTATTAATCTTTAATTAAAAACAACATAGGTGGAAATGCTTTCACACTGTCCTATTGTGCGTGGTCTTGTGTGCGTTGGTATCCTGTCTGTTACTGCAGCTCAGATAGTGCAGTCCTATTGATGCTGAACAGAAATGTGCTAACTATGAGACTGCTTTAAAGACTCAGCAGCAGTTTGCACCTTACTTAATACTGTTATTGCCTTTGATTTCATTAGACATGGGAATGAAAATGAAGTGGTGTAGGTGGTATTGGTGGAGTGGATGTGAAGAAAGTACGTCTTGCTTTGTGGATTAGAGATCTAATAAGGCTGGGATAATTGGGGGTGCAGGAATGAATGTGAATGTGTCTAACATAGATTCACAAGTTGTTCCTATATACATGTCATGTTCACAGTCAGTTGCTGAAACGTATTATTTCTGCTTTGGAAAAAGTGTTTTTCCATTTCTTTTCCTTAATTTCTGAGCTCATAATGGTAATTTACCTGTGTATCCGCACTGGCTCGTTTAAGGCTGCTTTAGTGACTGGCGTGGATGTGGAAACGTTTGAGTTAAGGAAGTAGAGTTGAGTTTTTAATCTGAGGGTAAACTTTCTTAAGCCTTCCTTCAAACTCTTCATTCAGGCATAATGCTACAGTCAGTCATGGGTTATATGTCTTTAAGTCTTGTAAGTGAACATCTTGGGGCTAGAAAGAACTTGTCAATGTGCATTTAATTTATTCCAGGCTTTAGGATATGTTTTGTGGCTGCTGAAAACTTTGAACGCTAAATATGATCAGTGTTGGCACATATTTTCAATACCAAATCCCACTGTTTGACTGCAGTTACATTCTCAGCACGCTTAATATTTGGATTAATATAGGAAAGCGTGTCTAAAGCACACTGTATTTCTACTATTGATGTTCATAAGTACCAATCTACCTGTTTGCCATCAGTCGGTGACTCATGAGTAACAGTGGTCTTGTCCCAAGCAGTTAGAAGGTGTTATAAAAACATACTGCCATCCTCATGTCATTGATACGTTGGTTTTCTTCTGTGAAAGGTGCTTTTTGCATTTTCTTCATCTCAAGCAGGAAAAAAATAAAAAGGAATCTCTCTTTCCTGCTTCCCCCCAGAAAGTAGTAACTGCTTTTTATCACTGGAGCTGAGAGGTGATGCTTTCCCTTGTTTCCTTGTTAGACATGAAATTGCAGTAAAATGTAATTGAAGGATCTTTGCGTCCTATGAGTTTGCTAATTTATTTTTTTTTCCCCGCCCCATTATTATAGTTTCTCATAAGGGTTTTCCATTTCACCAGAAACAGTGGACTCAGAGCTGTTGGTACTCAACAGAACATCCACTTCAGGAAAAGATTGGCAGCTTTCGAGCAGTTACTGGTTGTTATCCACAAGCTCTGCGGCCAGAGTACGTAATTCTGAAACTTCTTTTCTCATGGGAAAGGCATGTAAGACTTAGGCTTAATAACCAGGGAAGCAAGTCAGCTTTATTTGCATTGGGAATAGGTCAGCCCCTCTTCACTGGCTTTATGAACAGAACACATAGTTAATTTTTTTCCCCCCGTAATCAAATTGCATGTTTGCGTATCCCTACTACAGTACTTATGTGCTATGCCTGATAAAATCAGAGCTTTTCTGAGGGTGTGTAGTGGGGGGAAGGCACTCATCCAGCATTGCGAAGCCTTTACTCCAGACAGATTCGCAGGACTGCCCTTCTCTGCCCTGTGCTACGTGTTGCTTTTGCACCAGGATACGGCTGAAGACTCAAGGCTGTACGGCCAAGGGCAAGTAAAATGAACAGAGTTTAGGTGGAATGAGTATCACTGGGGTTAAGGATGAATTGAATTTTATTCAACTACCAGATTGCATTGTGAGAAGTGTTGGCAACTCATCTGTTGTAACAGAAAAGCAGTAAAAGAACGTGAAGTAAGAGATTTCAGGAGGAAGTGCTGATAAAGTCAGCGCTCTTGAAAGTGGTCGGGGAAGTGAGTGCAGGAGAGCAGAGTTAGTGTAGGCTACGCATGGTGAGGAGGTGAAAGCCAGGGCAAATGCATCACCACAGGCTCAAGATTGTGTGTCAGATCAGGAGATGAAAGCCAGAAGATGGATCACCAGCTTGAAAAAGATTGCAAATGCAATGGATAGAAGCTGTAAAAGGGTGATGATATTGGGAAATGGAGTCCATACACCTCTGTGAAGAAATCTCTAGTCAAGACCGGGATGCTCTTGTAGGTGTGCAGAGATCCTTTCTGCGGATGCTGTTGAGTTACCATCAGGTAGCAATGTAAATATATTACTCATAACAGATGGAATCACTGGCAGGCTGCATGGCCCCAGTAAGTTTTCCAGAGCAACAATAAGTGGAAAATCAACTAATTACAGAAGTGAGCTAAAAAACCTGTAGGAGTTGGCACTGAGAAGTATGGAGCTTTAACTCAGGCTCAGGGTGAACCTCTGTAACCCATCGGTATGCAGGTCAGCTTCAGCAGTGTGGTGAAAAACTGCGTGGCTGTTAGCACACCAATATCCATCAGCTCAAGCAATTGATGTAGATGTAATCACTGTCTCTAATAGAAATGAAGTCAGGGTAATGGAACATTGTCACAGGATCAATGTCTCCTGTTTTGAAAATAAACCCCCTTAGCTTTGCCTTTGCATTTATGTACCAGCAGGCAACCATATCATTCAATTCAATTGACACAGTCTCTTAGAGCTCTGAATGATCTATTGTGGGAACATCAGGAACAACACATTGGAAAAAATGGAATGTTCTTGATCAGACTTGCAGGCCATGGGATTCATTGGGTTTTCCAGCAGCGAAAATGAGAATAAATCAGCTGAGAGCACAAACTTAGCACAGTACGGAGGTCGTTAACTCCATTTTTAGCTTCAATTGTTCAGTTTTTCCATATTCCTGATCAAAAATGTTGGACCGTAGCACTTGTGCTTATTTTCGATGATGAGTAGTCACAAATAGAAGACATTTTTGGCTGTTGCCCCTCCCTTCCCTTAGTCTCAGCAGAAGCTCTTGATAAAGCTTATTTTGACTGATTCAAGAGCTCTTCTCATTCAGTTATTTTCTCTGAAATTTTTACACAGCTTGATCCAAGTGAGGATTAATGGGTGTGTTCCCACATTCATCCATAATTAATTTTTTGCTAGGGCTTTAATGCAGAGCAGGACACAAGCAGTCATGTATTTGCACTCTTAGAACTGGGTGCATGGTTAATAGTTATATTGCATTGGGTTTTAAATAACGTAGCAGGTAATGCTTATTCCAGTTTTTGTTTTTCTTGCCCTGGATCCCAGAAATCTGATGTTAGATCCAGAGGATGCCAGCAGGCTGTTAGTTCCATGGGATCATTAAAGCCATTTAATCATTTGACAAAGCCTCCTCCGGAGTGGGTCTATGCAGTTGATTGCAAGAGTCTATTTAAATCAGGTATTCCTGAAGAATTGTAACTTCATCTAAAGGGACGTGGCCTAAGAAGGAGTTGAACCTAAACAGCATTTATTCAATATCAAGTATAAGTAGCAGAACCATCCTAAGTCAGTGTAGGGAATTACAAAATATAGCTGCCACGAAGCACTGTAAGATGCTGTACAGCTGTGTGGGAAGCTGGGTGTGACTCCAGAGAGCAGTGAAAGCTTTGGAGCCCAAGCATGGGAAGAGTGGCACTGAATACACCGTCACTGGTCTCTGCTTTCACAGCCGGGATCCCAGCCTCCTGGGTCACGTAGCATATGACTTTGGGGAGGAGATTCATAGTTCAGTAATTAAATACTACTTTGCTCTAGGCAAAACCAGCAAATAGGTTTCATCTGCAGCTTATTTTGTAATAGTGCTCAGGACTGTGCCTGGTGTTCCTGGGGACTGAGTGCTCAGATAAGTAGACAGTCACTGTTATTTTTAGCTAAGGTTTTGGGTGGTTTTTATTGTTTTTTGTTTTTTTTTTTCCTTTCAGGGTTGCAGTTCTTTTTCTTCCGAAAATTGCAGACTGGCTTTGTCATCTTGTATGCTTCATACTCTCAAATTGGCACAGAAAGACAGAGACTGCTGCCATAAATTAGGTCACTAAAGCTGAAGTACAGAATACAAATATTTATTGCCTGAGCTAAGGAAAACAATTCAGATGAGGAAAGGAAAATGTATTTATTTATTTTAGTATTTGGCAATGAAGCTGTATTCCTGAGATTATAAGTAAAAACAAAGCAGTGGAGTTGTAAGATAAGCCTGAGAAGCACCTCTTAAATTGCTGCAAGGAAAACTAGCAAGGCTTGACCTTATGGTAAATCACTACGAAGGTTCATGAGGTAGAATTACAGTTAATTTTTCATGCAGGTTCACATTTGGCATAGATTTAGCCTTAACAGCAAAAAAAAAAAACCCCAAAGGAGATGGGTGCTTAAAGATAGCAGTGTAAAAATACAGGTAAACATGCAGAAAACAAGATAGCTTTCATTTTAGAATATATTTAAAAAAAAAAGAAAAGTGAATGTGTGTAATTTTAGAAATATTTACGTTTAAATTTTAAAAAAGTTAGTGAGAATTCCTAATTGCAGATTTCTCTGATAGTTAGAGAATCTCATTAAGGACTGATTTGCGTTGTGCCCAGCAGTGGGCCCTTTTCTCGAAGGAAGGTTTGAAGGAATGACTGGGATTCCTTAAAGCAATTGAGTTAAAACAGTTAAAAAGACAGTTTTTTTCTTTCTTTTAAAGTATGAGAAAATGTTCATTTTGATTGAAATTAAATTGATTTAATCAGGTGATACACAGAAGGGCATACAACACTGGCTGTGTACTGTAGATTTGAAAGACAGGATTCGCCAGTTTGTTCACACAGGTTGTCCATTACAATCAGTTTCTAAACAGTTCTAACTATAAAACTCCTTGGAACACTTGTTGCTGAGTTTGGAACCATTGTGGAGCAGCCACGTCCTGGGGAAGAGCCTTGGAAAACACTAGGAGTTCAACAGTGGCCACCAGGAGAGGTGTTCCATGGGGCACAGACCAAAACTTGGGTTCTGCGGGCTGCTCACAGCATGAGCTGTGTGTGCTGCGTGTGCGCTGACCGAAGAGTTGTCAGGTTTCATGGAAGAGGAAGGAATGACAAGGACTTGTGGCGGTGTTGTTGATGGAGGAGATGCTATCGTTTTTGTAGCCAGGTTCCTGTTTTCCGTGCAAAAATGGAGTGGGTTGTTCACATCTGAACAATGCATCTGAACATTGAACACTTCTCAGAGCTGCTGAGAGCATTAGCTGTTCCCTTTAACGTATCGTATTGGTATCAAACTAATGATTGCTATGTTTGGGGAATTGCTGTTTGCAGCAGCTTGCCAGGCGGTTCTGTTATCTTACCTAATGAGGATGTGTTTGAGCCCACCTTACATTGCAGGATTTTTTCTTAAGCTGTTGTTGGATGAAGGAATAAATCTGAATTGTAGTAAATCCGCTATATATTATAAAACAGTAATGAAGAAGCACAGAGTGCTAATCTGATGTATAAACTTTCTCTGCCAGTTCAAGGTTTGTTGTTGTTTTTTTTTTTTTTTTTTAAAGCACAGAAAAGCTATTAGGCAAGGAGCCATATCAAGCAGCATCTGTTCTCTAGCATTTGGCATGAACCTGGAATAAGAGTACAAAGCTAGCATAAACACGTATGGTAGATAATAATTTGTCAGAAACGCAATCAGATTGGTACTGCTGGGTACCCATCAGTCTGTAGATCCAGTTTTCGTGACAGCGGAACTTGATCTCTGTACAATGAATTCTCCTTGCAAGTGCCACACAAAAGATGAGAGAAGGTAGATGGTCCTTGAGGGCAGGAGATGCCACACTAACTGCTGCACGCTGGTGTTTCGGAGTCACGGTTGTCCTGTTGCAAAATACAGGCACGTTTTTGCTGAGCGGAAGCTGAGATGGAGTTGGTGTGCGGGCTCTGAGATGAGAAACCTAATTTCCTTTGAAAGAGTAGTTTCTGAATGACTTTGACTCCAGCCAACGATTCACTGCTTGGTTGAGTCGGAAGAATTTGTCAAAAGCACAGGAGTGCATCTTTTGAGGTTCTTACTGGTGTGTGACACACTGAGCTTTTGCCTAGATCTTGAGGCCACCGTAAGTATAGGCAGTTGGCTTTTATTTTGTGACTGGTATGTTATATGCCTGCTAAATTAATAACGTCTTGGGATACTTTGGTACTGTATTGATTGGAATTTAACTAGTACTGTGCATCCTGCCAGCGTCTGTGGCCCAGTGGTTTGGGATGCTATGGGGGAAGAGCACAGTTCTCTACCATTGGCACGCTGGCATTGCTGAGCATGACTGGGACGTGTGCAGGTTAAAACAGAGCCTGAGCAGCATGCTGAGGTGGATGTAGGGCCACCAGGAGCTGCCACAGGGCTGGAGGGCATCGTGTCTGCGGCTGAGACCCCTCTGCAGGGGGTGTGGGTGAGGCCTTGGGCCTTGTTGCTGCTGTGCTTTCCGCAGAGCTGCTGTGGAAAAGCTCAGTCCTTGGGCTGTGGGGTGGAGCTCAGGCTGGCTCCCCCAGGTGCCCTGCTTGGCGCTGACTGGAAAGAATGATGGAATCCCTTTGTATCTGTATTGCTGCTGTATTTTCCCTTTGGGGGTGGCAGGGGGAGTCGTTTGGTTCTGTGTGTTCCTTAGTCAGCTCCTCGCTTCCCTGGGGTGTGCAGTGGGTGAGCCACGTCCTGCTGAGGAGGGAGCACCACAAAAGCCTCTCAGATTGAGACAAGCACTGAAAAACCGGGTAAAGCAATATCTTGATTTTTTTTTTCTTTTTTCTTTTTCTTTCTTTCTTTCTTTTTTTTTTTTTTTTTTTTTTTTTTTTTTAAGGAAACTTTAGCAGCCTTTTTGGTTTCATGCCCTCACCAGGAAAGCTGTGTATTTATTTAACACATTTCTGCATTTTTGGAGTTGTTACCATTGCAAAACCAGTGCTGCACTGCCACCTCTTGGCAGCCGGGCAGGAACGTGCATTGCCAGCAGTGGCAGCGCCTGTCCTTACCTTGCCACAGCTTGCTTAGAAACACTTTGAGCCAGCCTTGAAAAATTACACTCATTTGACTCGGGCAGGGTGAGTAGCACTTCTGACAGCCAAGCAAAACGTTAGCTTTTTTCTTTGGTTATCCAGCTGCGTAACGTGTGGCAGGTAAATGTGTGACATTTCAGCAGTTCTGCTTTCAGTGGGGAGTCTGTTTTGTATTAATAATACAGATCTTCTCTCTGTAGCAAATAGTGCTTATATCCAATCCTTGCATTTTGATCCATCCTTTCGGATGATGCAGTGAGATGTTAAAAATCAGTAGCAGACTCATGAAACAAACACTGCCATTTGCGTGTATAATGTGAAAAGGCATCTTTACAAGACTTTTTAAATTGAATTACTGTGTTTTTCTGAAGGATATCTTTTCTGTAGAACTTCTGTGCCTTTTCTGTAGAACTTTCCTGCAATGAGCAGAGTTTGAAGATGATTTGCTCCAGGTTTGATCACAAATATAGTTGATTAAATCAGTGTTTAGTGCTGTGTGTGTTGTAATCAGTTGTCAATGCATGAAATGCCTGGAAATGGTATTCATTTCACACACTTAATGAACGATCCCTCAAAGTATATTGTAATTTGTTGGGTGTACGTCGTGCATCCAGCGGCTGTGGATGGGCAGTGCAAGGATAGTGTTGATGTACCTTTGGAAGCTGAGCTGCGTTCACAAGAGCTGTACTGGAATCATTATTTTTTCCTTAAATAGAGATGAGGAGGTTTTATGTAGCTCTGCATTTTTATTTATTTTCTTAAGAAACAAAAAGCAGTTTCTTGCATTCCCTACTGTGACCCGTTTAAGTGCAGGAATGCCCGAATCCTGGATTTCCGTGGCCATGGTTGGCATCATTCAGAGCTCCCTGCTCCCATGCACAACAGCCCTAACTCTCTCACCTGAATCCCATCGACCCCTATGCTGTCTGGGTTCATCATGTAGCCCCCTGTTTCTGGGGAGTTCAGTTGGGTCTCTTCACTCTGTTCTGCTGCTAACACTATGGGGCTTGTTGAAAAGTCACGTTTGTGAAAGCTTTTTGCACTGCCATATTTGTTTGTGTTTGACTGATGAAGTTCAAAAGTTAGATGGGCAGAGAGACACTGTGGTTATTTTGTCCTGTCTTTTTAGGAAATCTTGCTAGGAAAAAGAAGTGCCCAGAAAGAATATGTGAAACTTTTTGCTACTTAGCAGACTTGTAATGCAAATCATAATCTTTTACTTGCTGCTTACTGCTGCGTTCATAGCTTTCCCACCTGGAGAGCAGTGATGAATCACCTGCCCATGTAGCTGGAAGTAGTTAATTTCTTGTTCTGAACCACACAAGAAAACCTGCGCTCTAGTCTTTCTATTTACTGTTTTTTTTTAATGCCAGATCCAGGTCAGACCTTACCCTGTATCAGTAGGGATACCCTCTCTGATGAGTTCCGTGTAAATAATGGTGGCATCCGGACAAAGCACTGCTAAGCTCTACTCTTACTAGGAGCTGGAGGTGGACATCATTTCATGTTCTGGAAGCTCGTGTTTCTTCTTGTTTGTGTGATGTTATGGAAAACATCAGGACTTTCATTTTTGAACATTCAGAAGTCATGGGAATGTTCTTAAAAGTGAGGCTTAAGGAAGAAGAAATACTGTATTCTGTCTCGACTTCATGTCTTAAATCCTGTTCTTGCTTTATATTCAAAGTCTCTAATCCAAAGTACATATATTTTGATGCATTATTTGCCTTGCTAAATATTCACCTTTAATAAAGTCTTGAGGAAAAAATGTTGCGTATATACATATGTATGTATGTATTCATATCCGTAAATATTTTTAATCACTGATGAAAGGCACACAGAACTGTTATTGACATGCTCTGTTTAAACTTCATCTCTAATTTTAAGGATTACTCTCATAGGGCATAAGTACGTGGCTGAGATGTTTTCTGATTTTTGGTGGAAATAGTTGGGTTTGGTTTGAACATACACAGTGCGGTAGGACATATTATACCTTTAACTAGGGCAGAAATACTTGGACGTTGAAGTATATCAGAAAGTAGAAGTGAGATATAGTCTGGATGCCAAAGTCATTGTTATCCAGATGTTGAGAAAATGTGTTTCATAGCAGTAATGTTGATTAGGTGAAACTCACTTGATTGTTGAATACCTCCCCAGTCCATTTCAATTTTATATCATCTGCGAGCGTGGCCCTTCAGTATTTAATTTACTGACCTTAACGTTGCTAAGAGAGAAATGACATTTTAATGACTGCGGTGGACTTACATTATCAAAATCATTGACTGTGCTGACAGGGAGCTACTTCATTTCTAGATATACAGCATTTGTTAAGAAATATGTTACAATTCCTAAAAAATGTTTAATTAATCTACTTCTCTTATTTTTAGGGTTGTGTCCTTTGTTGTGACCTCATGGTTTAACTGGGAATAAAGATGAGTATAAGCAGTGATGAGGTTAACTTCCTGGTTTATAGATACTTACAAGAGTCAGGTGAGTTTTTTCAATTATGGTTGTTTTAACAATGTTTAATTTATTTAGTTTTCATCTGTAAATGACTTCAGCAAATGCAAACTCAGTTAATTATTTTGCCAGTAGGCATGTGCTTCTGTCTGAACTGTTTCATGGTGTTTCTTCTCAACAAGAGGATGAATTCCTGCCAAGTTACCTTCTGTAACTTAATCAGATTTAGTCATTTGGAGATTTCAGATGGCAGTCAACCAAGAACTCACTTGATTACTAGAAATGCATTTTCCTGGAGATCCTTTTCAGCTACAGGATCACAGCAATACTTTGCATTGTATTCTTTGGGGCTACTTGAATAGGAGAGGAGGGGAAAGAAGGATGACATCCACAAACACAGTTATTTTCTGCTCTGTCTTGAAGTACTCATGCTGGTGCTCCTGTGAGCTGATGTTGCATGACCACATTCCTTGCCTGAATGTGGCTGTGGGAAAGGAAGATGTTGCTGTATTTCAGATGGAAAAAATGGCTTCATCCTTCTGTGCACGGCTCAGCCAAAGTCTCCTGCTTCTCAGGAGTAAGAGCTAAGCATGGATGAATGTTGTCAAACACACCAAGAAACTTTTTTTTTTTTTTGCTGTGCTTATCCAAACTGACTGCATCTGTAGAATACGAGTAGGAATTTTGTAGCCATCCCTTAGCATGCTTTTAAAAGCTTCCAAAAGAGAAGCAGTTTGGGTTGCAGGTTGGAGTTTCTAGATGTGACCGTATGGCTGCAGGGCTTTTTGTGGTGGTGGTTGCTCTTGAAACTAGGAGCAGAAACAACATTAGCTTTTACTCACAGCTACGATATTGATTGCTTAAAGCAGTCCACATTTAGACCACGCAGATTTAGCTGGAAATCAGGGCATGCCCCAATGTATGAACCAGTGATGATTATCAGCTGGCAGGATGGTATGTGGTCTTAACAGCACATAAAAGAAGTCTGCCCTTAGGCCTTATGGTGACAGTGGAAGGAATCAACATCACTGTGTATGTTACCTTGCTGTTCCAACACTTACTGGTTATTATTTTTCATTACTGTTTGCTGATGGAAGGGCTTCAGGCTTCTTGAAAACTTGTCTCATGGTTATGCATCATCAAGTCAGATAGGTGATAAAATTAAATTCAGTGAAGTAAGACTCCTTTAGCTGAGTTTTTCCTAGGTAACTGTTGAGATTGCTTAGATTTATGTGAAGAAAAGAATGCAGGAGCGTTAAGAATAGTAGGAAGAAGTCAAAACTGGCTGGATGGAATTCTTTGGTCCAGCTTTACACATCTAGTTTAATGGGCTTTATTGTCAGCTTCTCAGATTCCTTGTATTTTATCAAATGTTATCTTGGCATGTTACCACTGGCTGCGACCTGATGATGAGAGAGGCTCAACGTCTTACAAAAACGGTGTAGAATAAATAATTGGCTTTGGAAAATAATGTTATAGATAATTTCAAGGGTTAGAGGTATTTCTCTCTTCTTATAGTTCCATCCAGGTGTCAGTAACCAGTTAAGTCCTTCTTGTAGGTGTATATAGGGTTTGTTGTTTATTTGTTTGTTTTTTGCTTTAGTCGAGTACTTACCTGCAGCTTTGGTGTTTTTTTTTTTTTTTTTTTTTTTTAACTCAAGAAACTTTGTGTCTTTAACGTGTACAGCTTTCCTGCAGAGCTGGTGGAGACTGATGCAACATCTGTCCACTGCTCATCAACTTCTTAAACTGAGACAAGGAAGCACCAAAAACAGTGATGGATGGCAAAGCTTTTCAGTCTCTGCTTGTCAGAAGATAGAAGAAACTCTTTGTTTCACCTGAGTTTACAGAAAGCCATTACACATTCTCATTCCAGTTGCAAAGAGCTTTAGTCACAGAAGCCGAATTTTAAAATTGCTATATCTTCATTTGGAAGTTTGCAGGCAGCTTAGTTATCTGTCAGCAAAACACAAAGAGAGTAGCTTCAGAAAAAGTGTCAGTGATTGCTGAAGCAAATACTTTTGTCTAGGTTAAGTTTGCTTTTCAGGAGTAATAAGTAACAAACAGCTACCAGTACTGCATCACAGTGTGCCTGTCACTTCTTAATCAGTGCCCATACAGGCACAGTTGTGACAGCATCATACCATGCAGTTAATTTTATGTACAGGTTCATTTTATTTTCACGGATAACAAATCAGTGAGAAAAACTAACATAGCAATCTGTTTAAATACCATTGCCCATTCTGTATTTTATCTTTTTATATATTCTAATGCACAAGTATTTTGCCAGTGATAAAATCAATTGCTGTGCTTTTTATAAACTTAGTTTTTGTCCTTCTATACTTTTTAAATTAGAAACAAAAGGGAAACAGAAGCGTTGTGTTTTTCATATTTTAAAATGTGCTCTAAGTTTCTTTAATTTTTTATTGTATTACTATTATTGTTTTGTATACATATGTTGCATACTTTGGCAAATATCATTATCTATAAATAAATTTTCATGGTTTTGCCTTTATTTAGGGTTTTCCCATTCAGCATTTACCTTTGGTATAGAGAGCCATATCAGCCAGTCCAATATAAATGGTGCTCTGGTGCCACCAGCTGCTTTGATTTCCATCATTCAGAAAGGTCTGCAGTATGTAGAGGCGGAAGTCAGTATTAATGAGGTAAGTAAGAATTCCCTACAGGAGCATTATGTCCTTGCTTGCAGTAAGTTTGAATGCTCAGTGTTTTTTCTTAACTTTTTTGTATCCTATTTATTTACTTTTACTTCAGATTCCTCACTGCTGGTGTTCACCACGACTCCAGTGGTGGAACCAGAATGGAGTGACATAACTGGGTAGGGGTTCTGCCCCGTGCAGCCACACAACACCAGGCATGGTGTTCTGGCTCACAGATTAAAGGTCCGTTGTCTGTAGAGTTTTTACCCTAATATAATGTTGCAGTAAATCCAGGAAAGTGCAGTAAAGTAATTGTAGAGACACTAACCTTTTGGTTGTTTTTGTAGACTTGCTCTAGTGAGGTAAGAGAGCAACTCTGCAACTCTCATTTGGGTGATGTGTTGTTGTAATGATGTAATGAAAGCCAACGGGAAGATTTCCAAATAGAGAAATGGTTTCAGTTTGTGGCAGGAAGGATGGAGGTATATGTCAGTTTGCTTCTTGCCTCTGCTGTCAAATTAATCCTGAGCAGGATCCACTGAATTTCATATTCAAATAGTTATTCCAGCAGTACGGAAAGCTGTGCATCTTCCTGCCTGATATTGCAGATATTCACTCTTGATTTCCATTCTCCCTTATGCCTGAGAGGTTAGCAGCCTTTGTGTGTGTCAGCTGTATTGGATAAGGAACAGTTTTTCACTAATTCTGCTATCTTTCCAGTCTCCCTTATGTCTTCTTTTTATGTATTTTCATAGTGCCAGCGAGGCAAATCTCTTGCCTTAGGAGGCCTCAGAAAAATAAACCAAGTGATTGGAATAGAAGGAGACCCTATATTTATCACAAGGAATCCTTCTAAGTCCTAAAAATAGGTCCTTACAAAGCCCCAGCATATGTATAAGCGTATTTTTAACTAGGTCGTGTCCATTTCAGGATAAAATTCTTCTTTGTTGTTTGAAAGTATGCCAGCACGGTTAAAAAAAAAAAAAAAGAAAAAAAAAAGAAAAAAGGAAGAAAACTGGTGAACTCTGGATAATGTGTTTATGGAAAGTATTAGTCAAATAAGATAGAATAACTTCACCAGCCAGTGACCTGACTTGCAGTGTTTGCAGCTTTTCAAACAAACCATTAGATTTCGTTGCAGCCACTCGTGTTTGAAATGGTATTTATAGATAGCTTACAGATATTTTTTGCTTCAGCAGACAACTTAGCAAACTTGGAGCATGTAACTTGTAATTCCAGAACCTCTGCCAGAGAGGCCTGCAGTGGCTTTTTTGCATACTTAGGGTGGCCACTTCACTTCAGAGTAAAGTTCGAATTCTAACCACAAAAATGCTGAGAAATTAGTTCTTGCACCATTTGTAAACTGTTGCCTTTTTATTGTATTAAATTAGAACTTTTACTTGTGTCTTTCTCAGAGTTTTTGCCAATGTTGTTAATCCACATTTGGTGTTGGTTTGTTTTTTTTTTTCTCTTGTTGTAATTAGGATGGTACCTTGTTTGATGGTAGGCCGATAGAGTCTCTCTCACTGATAGATGCAGTGATGCCTGATGTGGTACAGACAAGACAACAGGCCTACAGAGATAAACTTGCACAACAGCAGGCAGCAGCTGCTGCAGCTGCAGCTGCAACAAACCAACAGGGATCAGCAAAAAATGGTGAAAATACTGCAAACGGGGAAGAGAATGGAGCACATACTATAGCAAGTAAGTGGAGACAGAAGTGAACTTAACCTGAGTTATGTCATTTCCTTGTCATTTAACATGTTCATGGGCCTTAATTTTAGATAGCAGAGAATGAAATAAATGTGTAAAGATGTTAGTAACCCTTCATCTTGCAGACAGTGCTTACGTTTAATAGTGCCTCACATTTGACTGTCCATGCTTTAACGTTAGGAGTTGCAGGAGATGTGAATTTGGGAATTCATTCAATCTGAAAATGCCTTTGACAGAGTTTTGCTTCCAGTACTGCTCCTTTCCTATTAGTTGAAAATTTTTCATGAAGCCTTGAGTAAAAAGCAGGCAGTTCTTTAAACATTACACCTCCTCAACCTCAAGCCCTGTACAAGGAGTAGGGAGAGGATTCTGCTTGCCCTTAGCTGGTTAAAACAGAGTACTGCTTGCAATGCTTCAGCAAGCACTACTTCTGGCAGGTGCTGGTAACCCAGGGGGTCAGGATCTGGGGCTCATTCTGTGCTGGACTGATTCCTTGCCATGCTGAGATGGCAGTTGCCAAGACAAATCCCATGTCCTTTGTCTCCTTTATCAGTGTCAGTTTTCACGATTCATTGTGCAGGATTGTATGATGCAAGTGCTTGCCGGTTGTGTTTGTGCATTGGTTTATTAAACTTCACAGTTTTAGTTGTGTTTGGGGAAACAAGTGAGTTTTATTTATCATCGCTGTTCAAAGAAGCATAGCTTACAGCTGGGCTGCTACACACAAGTTCAGGTAGGGCATTACAGTGAGAGTTCAGAAATGAGCTTTGTCAGAGTCTGCTTTTGCTGTAGCAGCTCCTGAGGAAAAGGCCTTTTTGAGGGTGTATTTGTATCAGGCCAGGTACGAGCTTTGCATTTTACAACTGGATTTTACTGTTTTATTCATTATTACGTATGATAAATAAACTTAGAAATATAATCTTTGACTTAAATAAGCTCTCCAGTTTGATACTTTCATTTACAAATCTCATAAGAGCATTTGTTCGTTAACTGTGAACTGGAATGAGTGCATTTACAGATCTCAGCTACTGTAAATGTGGAATACCAGCAACCCCTGCTGGCTGCACACCGAACTATCGGTTCTTTAATGGAAGTGATTTGTATGGTATGCCAATTGAGAAATACTCATGTCCTAATAGCTTTCTCTGTTTTCTCACACGTGCATGCAGTCACAGAAACCCTTAATGTTAAATTAAGCAATAAATGTAAAATAGTTTGTTTAATCACAGTGAATAAATACAGAGCAGGTGAACTGCTTAGCATTTCTTGTATTCCGCATTCGTCCTCGATGTGAATTTATTTTAATAATAGAAAATGATTGATGGTAGCTGGCAAGAAAACTGTTTTGTCAGTTGAATTACCCCCAGTGCGATTTGCAGAACAAAATGAGCTCAGCATCACTTCCGCACAAAGAGCTGCCTATTGCCACAATTTCACAGTAATTGCCAATGCAGTTTAAGAAGCTGCGTTATCAGTTTACCGTATCACCAAATGTTATTATATTAATCAAAGCCATTTTGGAAGCGAAGTGTCTGAAGTGTAGATTTAAAACCTGTTTGAGCTCAATTCTGAAAAGAATTTTTGAAAACCAACCTGTCATAAACATATTTTTAAAGCACAAGATAGACTTGCAGCTTATCGTGTCAAGCAATATATTGTATGAAAAACCATGAGAACTGTGAGTACTGTTAAAATCAGTGTTTATTTTTCAGCATGAAAAATGAAGCCAAAAATTATTTCGTTGAGTTTCAGAATAAAGTCTTCTTCGATCCTGAAGTTTGCAAGTGCAATTTCTTCCTTGCTTTTTTTTTTTTTTTAAATCCCTATCTTTCAGAGTACTTCAAAAATTGGTACTTGAAAAATAAAGAAACATAACAGCTTTGTCAGATTTTGGTTGGTGTACACTGTGAGTTAATTGTGCTCATTCCAAATGAATCTTAATTACACAGCAGTTAAAACATATAAGTCCAAAATAGTAAAGTTTGCCTCCTCTTTACTGTTGTTTCCCATAATGCAGATAATCACACAGATATGATGGAAGTAGATGGTGATGTCGAAATCCCTCCCAACAAAGCAGTGGTGCTGCGTGGCCATGAATCTGAAGTATTCATCTGTGCCTGGAATCCCGTTAGTGACCTTTTGGCCTCAGGGTATGTGCATTAGCCACATCTTTACAGAATATTGATGGTCATTTGTGTACTTTTTCTTTGTTTACGGAAGCAAGTAAAATAACACCAGTCTCAATGCTCCCTATGTCAAATATCACTGTTTTGAAAGGAAAACACTTTGAAATGAAGTGAACTGAGAGAAGGGGTTATATCCTCCTAACTGCTTTGCAGATCTGGAGATTCAACAGCACGGATATGGAACCTCAGTGAGAACAGCACAAGCGGCTCTACGCAGCTGGTACTTCGACACTGTATACGAGAAGGAGGGCAGGATGTACCAAGCAACAAAGATGTGACATCCCTAGATTGGAACGTGAGTAGAAATGACTGCACAAAATACTCTGAGAAAACCATGCTTGCAAAGTCAAATTCTAAGTGCCACCAACTGTGCATCCTTTGTTACCTCTCCAGAGGTGTACCTCATTTTGAGTTGCCTTGTAATTTCTTCTATTATATTTTGGGGACTTCTTATTAATAATTGCAGTCTGTGGAATAAATATCATCAATCTTACACAGATGTCTTCCGCTTGAACTTTGCATTGTGCTCCTTAGCCTTGAATTGTGCAAAATTAAACAAATAACCTTTTTGCTGGCAGAGTGAAGGTACACTTCTAGCAACTGGGTCTTACGATGGCTTTGCAAGGATATGGACTAAAGATGGTAAGTGAAATATTTCATAGTTTTCAGTATATTTCCTGTATTGTGGCTCACAACACAGCTTTTTATTTTTTTAATGTATTCATATCAATATAAATTTTCAGGTAATCTTGCCAGCACCTTAGGGCAACATAAAGGTCCTATATTTGCGTTAAAATGGAACAAGAAAGGAAACTTCATTTTAAGTGCAGGAGTGGACAAGGTGAGATAATCTTTGGTAAAATTAAAATTCTTTACTTCACCGTTGTAATCTAATTGTAAACGTAGTAACAAAGCCATAGAAGTAAATAACTGAATTTAAACTTAAGGCATGGGACGTAAATATGTACTTACAAAGAACTTGTTGTGCTAGTGTATTTCATTGTGTTTTATAACGGCCTACTGAAATACTCAAATTCATTAGAATTTAATGCCCCTGGATCTCTTCCCAATTAGGTTAGCATAAGCTGGAAAGTAAGTGCATTGAACACAGTAATGTTAAACCTTTATAAAAGCAAATAATCTGAAATTTACTGAATGACCTGATGCAAAGCCTCAGAGGAAAAAAGACATACTGGGGGAACAGATCAACGCTGATTTGGATATCAGTCAAGCCTGAGAATGATTTAAAAGGTTAAAGCTGGAACATAAGGAAAGTCAATATATCTGACTGGGGAGGTGCCAGCAGTGTAATGCCATGAAGCCCATTGTTTAACTGTGTTTGATTTCGTGCCTCTGAACAAATGTAAAGGCTCGCAAGGTCTTTAAACTGAGAATTGTTGTTAGTGTGAGAGTTTTTATGAATGGTAGGAAGGATACAGTAGTGATGAAGAATAGACCTAAAGTGAGTTCAAAGAGTAATAGATGTTGATTAGTTCTTCCTGTTTCAACCTATTCAGATTGCAGAAGTAAAACCACAGTTCTGCAACACTCAAAACTGGCAGTGCCATGCTAGGGTAAAAATATAACCCTCAGAGATTTTCCTCTCTTTATATGGCTTTTCTTTCTAAATTAACTTAACTTGCTTTGCTCTAGTACTGAGCTTTCTAAATACTTCTGACACAAAGGTAGGAAGAGAGTAAATATTTCAAAATGTGGAAAGGATGGATTTCCTCTTTTGGCAGCTTGGATGGCTGATGCCAGTTTTAACATCTTTGTGGAACTACAGCTTTGATTTGCAGAAAAATATGCTGTAGGAGATAAAGCCTCATTGTTTCAGTCAATAAAACTCATTGACAGAGGAACTGAAATTATGCTTTGAAAAATATTCTGCGTTAGTGGAAAGATTGACTCAACCTTTTGTTTCATTTTCATAAATAAATTGTGATCAGTTCATACTTCCACTGAATTCAGTCTCAAAGTTTTTACTGATGAAAATTTTCATTGCTAAGGTAGGTCAGGAATATGAGCATGTAATGCAGTGATGACAAAATACTAATTTTGTCATGAAGATTTCTTCCGTGAGGAAGACAGCAGAATGCAGAGGACAGCTCAGATCAAAGTTACACCCATACTTAAAAATGAAGGAATCTGAAAGGTTTGCTTTATGAGGCAGAGTTTGTATAAAGATTTCCACAGGGACAGACAAGTATTTGAAATTACAATTTGAATATACGAGTACTTTAAATTAGGTGTGCAGTGTGGATTAGAAGAATATAAATAGAACTGAGGAGATATTTATTTAATTTAAAAAAAAAAAACAAAAAAAACCAACATCAGAACCCCCTTTTTTTCCCTTCAAACCCCCAGTATGTTACCATGAACACCTTTTTAGTGTTACAGCATGTTAAGGTTCTCTTCTGTTGTCTGTACTCTACCACTAGTTCCTTTAGTACTAGGTGAAACACTTGAAGTATTGAGCCATCTGTAGACGTGGGCAATGGGGAGTAGGCTAGGTAATTTGGTACGTGTGAATGGCAGAAGTTGTGGGGAGCTAGCACTTGGTGCAAGTATTCATTGTTAATTTATCTGTTTAATACAGACCACAATTATTTGGGATGCCCACACTGGTGAAGCCAAGCAGCAGTTTCCGTTTCATTCTGGTGAGTGTTGATTTTGCTCATTTGCAATTGTTGTCTGGAAAACCTCCAAATGTGTCATTCATTTGAAAAATAACGTACTTGAAGTTTATGGAGTCCGTTTACACCTTTTTGAAGTCTTACAGGCAGTCTTCAAATACTGACTCCCATATTTGTAGTCTCACGTAGTTTTAAAACTTTATAACTCACAATTTTATTGCAGTTGCATGGAAGATCATAAGAGATGGTCCAAGTATTACCAACTCACTGCAGTGCAGGGGCAGACATAGTGTGGATGGCCTGCACAAGATTTATGTTTACCAGCTAAGGACTGCTTTTGTCATCCTGCTACAGTAATCCAATCTCCACATTCCGTTGTTCCTTACTTCCTGCTGTGCTGTCCTCAATTTGTTTGGCCACAAAGCAGCTAAAGGCCCTGTGTGCTGGCCAGCTGGGATGAGAGAGCCACCTCTTGGGAGGGCAGACAAATGGCTCTGCAGGCTGTGTGCCGAGCACGCCTGCCAGGATCAGTTGGAAAACAGCAGAGAGAAGATGATGTACAAATCATTGAAGGGCCTTTAAGAAGTGTCTCATTTCCACTTCTTGTTTTACTTTTTCTATGTTTTTGGTTGCATGGCAGCAATCAAAAACATCAGTTCCTGATTTACTCCTAGCAATTTTGTGTGCTCTTGGCCATAAATAACTCATCCTGGCCAAACGGAATATGTGGACCATGATTAAGCCTCAAGTTACCACACCCTAAAATGCTGAAATTAAAATAAATAAATAGATTAAATCATACTCCCTTTCACTGGCTGACATCAGTGAGCACAAACATATGCACTGTAAACTCTGGGAATGTCTTGAGTGGGCTCTTGAGATTTACTTTGAGGTGACTTAACGATAGCTTGCATTCTTGCTGCGCACTGTTCTGTGTAACTGTTTCATTTCAGATATATCCCATGTTTCAGTGACTTTGTTGTTTTATACCATATTTTTTGGTAAGACTTTTTGGCTTCTCACTGTTTTAAGTGTTTGATAGTCTTTAAAACTGCTGTAAAATTAATAGCTGCTTCCTGTTGGGATTTGTTTGAAGGTGGTGAATGCTAAATTTGTAAATCAAATTCCTGCAGAGCACACATCACAGTTTCAAATATTTTGTCCTTTTAGCACCAGCATTAGATGTTGATTGGCAGAGCAACAACACATTTGCCTCTTGCAGCACAGACATGTGCATTCATGTCTGTAAACTAGGACAAGATAGGCCCATCAAAACCTTCCAGGGTCACACAGTAAGTACTGGAAAATGACAAATTTTATGGTGTTTTTATTAATGAGAGGCTGATGGGGTGGGCAGGGGGTGTCAATAATCTTGCCAGTATACAGTGCTTGCATAAGAATTGGTCTTTGGCAAAAGGCAATAGATACATACCCAGGTAGATGTAGTTAAGATCCTATGATAAACTCTGTCATTCTGATGAAAATATTTGCTCCTATATGCAGCTTCTTCTACCAGGAAGACTTTAGAAGAAGAAACAGATTAACTTTAGATTCTTCTATGTATCATGTTGTGTTAAGGCCACGTATGGAATGAAAATTAAATGTTAAAATAGTGGTAATTACGCAAATAATTGCAACTGCAACTTCATCTTTTGTATGCTGTCATTTGTAATGGAAGTGAAAATTCTAATCTACTCTCACTGCTCAATTTTAGAATGAAGTAAACGCAATCAAATGGGATCCAACTGGTAATCTTCTGGCATCCTGTTCAGATGATATGACTCTAAAGGTAATGGGAGTAATGGTTGTTGTCTTTGTAGGGCTTTGGAAAACACACCATTAGTTTGAGCAAGCAATGGAGCCATTTCAGTGCACACTTTGTATTGTCTTAAAGTTAGTTCTTTTTTGATGTAACAAGATTAGGCAATCCCAGCAATTCCTTTGCTAATCAGAGCCAAGCGTTGGTCCAGAGAGCTTGTTACAGGCTGCCACCTTGAGACTTGGAGCGTGATGTATTAGGTGCTTTTAGCTGTTTACAAAATTAAGTCATTAATCATTAAGCTGTCACACTTGTTGGTTGCTTTTGGTTAAAAGGAATAGTTGGAATGCATGTAATGTTCTAACACGTACAAGAAACGGTGACTAGATCCTTTCATAGTTTTTTCTGTTTTTCCGTTCTTTCTAGTTAAAACCCTAAGCACGTTGTTTCTTGTAAGATGGTGTGCATCCTTGTTTTTCCACTTCAGCCAGAGTCATTCTACAGTTTTAATTGTACCAACATGTTTCCTCCAAATAATTATTGCATAACCGTTACAACTCTTAATAGAATAACTTCATTGTTTTTGTTGTAGAATATCATGGATGAGTTAGAGTCCTAAGGAGCTCCTCCTCTGTGCAAAATATTGCACAAACACCTGGCAATGCCAGTCATAATAAGCCAAGAAAATGTCATAATGGCTTTTGCACTGTGCATCTATTACTTTGCATGAAAACAGCACATTTTCCTACTCTGATTCACTCAATCTGTGTAGCAAGAAGGAATTTCGTTTAAAAATAGGACTGTGATATTTTGTCAACTCAGACGTGAACATATACATACTGCTCTTCTCATTTTAGCATCTGTTATCCTCCATACACTTTCCAAGTGACTTGTAGTTAGCACATTTAGATTGGTTTTTGTAGACAATAACTTTATTACTTACTATGCCATCAGATACTTTGTGCCCTCTGTTTATTGAGTTCTGAAATAATTTGTACTGTAATTACTGTAGAAACACAGCAGTCACAGAAAATGCTTTGAGTAGCTTAAAAGGTAGCAGTCAGGCTGCAGAAGATAAAGGTATAAGAAGTATCTTAGTACAATACTGTGCTGAATGTCTTTGTGTTGTCTTCCATTTTATCGTAGATCTGGAGTATGAAGCAAGACAGTTGTGTCCATGACTTACAAGCACACAACAAAGAAATTTATACTATCAAATGGAGTCCTACGGGACCAGGAACAAATAATCCAAATGCCAATCTTATGTTAGCAAGGTACTTCTTAATCCTGTTTTTAGAGGTTGTGTTTTTTTAATTTTTTAAAGAAATTGTGCACAATGTTTACTTTGGTTCTTTACTTACGTGTATGTGCAAAATGTTTCAAACTGCGTAGGATACTTTGTCCTATGTCAGTTGTATTAAAAACAAAATTGTGCAAAACTAAGAAGTAATTAATCTGTGTTTTTCTCCCTTGACAGTGCATCCTTTGATTCTACTGTTCGGTTATGGGATGTAGACAGAGGAATCTGTATTCATACTCTGACAAAACATCAAGAACCTGTGTACAGTGTAGCTTTCAGTCCTGACGGCAGGTACTTGGCCAGCGGCTCCTTTGATAAATGTGTACACATCTGGAACACACAGGTATAGCTCTTCTGTCTGCTTAGAAAGTTTTCTCAGTCTTTTCCATTGGTACTTTTCCAACCTTAGTTACATCATCTTTTTTTGGACATGGAGAACTTTGCCCTTAGTAACGTGCTGATTTACCTTCTCCTTGTCCTAAGGTTTCTTCTGTTAATGGATGTACATGAAATTTTTCTCTCTATGTGAAGTGTACCTGCCTGTGGTGAAGGCACCCCAAAAGACCCCCAAAACCACACCTCAAGACACATTCAGCAGTCCCTGCAGTAGCATGTTGCATCCAAAAATTGTTACCTCTGACATTTAAACTCTTGATAAATTAGCTTTGCTGTGAAAAAATGCTAAGTGAATGTAGGCGTACAAATCTGATACTTGATAGCTGTTTCATTGAGTGTCGCTGAAAAGCAAAAGAATGTAAAATGAGAGAAGATGGTGACAGATCTTGCAAAACTTTCTGAGAAAGAATGCTATTACTTTGATTTTCTGTCAGAGAACTGAAGGAAGATGAAAATGTAAAACCCGCATTGTTAGGCAAGGTGTGATCTCTGGTTACCAGGGATTGGATATTTTATAATTTGATCAAGCCCAGCTATGATTTCACATTTAAAACACAGGAGATTAAGATGCAGTAATTGTTTGTCATATCCTTTCACACAGTTCTTGGATAGTCTGTGAATCTCAACCATTTCTCTTGAGAATTTCAGCTGTTGAAAATGACAGTTTTCTGTGTAGTAGAAATGTACTTGATCACATGTATTTTGTTATATTAATTACATGTTTTGTCCCTTTTTAGACAGGTGCCCTAGTTCACAGTTATAGGGGAACAGGAGGGATTTTTGAGGTTTGCTGGAATGCAGCAGGAGACAAAGTTGGAGCAAGTGCTTCAGATGGTTCAGTAAGTGTAGCTTGACTTGTTTAACAGTCTAACGACATATTTTGGCTAACAGTGGAGATGATATTTCCTTATGTACCTGATGTTTAAATATATGCAGCTTTCGTGTAGATGTTTTTCATATAAAGTTTCTAAAATTTGTAAGTAGAATGTCTTTATTCCAGCTTGATATGTTACTGTTCTAAACCCTCCAAAGTCAGAAGATGCATTTAATTTAAATTCCCTGTCCCTTCTGGTGCTTAATGTAGAAATCTGTTCGGGGTGGCTGGTTGTTTTTCATTTTGTCATATGATTGCAGAAAATACCCTGAAAGGAACAAAAATCTCATAGCATAAACTGAGTGGAAGTTAATTGCCATTCCACTCAAGGTTACTCTTACATTCATGCAACGTAACCTTTCCAGTCTTCAGTTAATTTGACTCAAGACGCTAATTGTACTTGCAACAGATTTATTTATGATTTTCATTTGAGTCTTCTAAAATGTATCCTTTCTATGATTTGTTACTAAAAGTCCACCTCATCCCCTCTGTTTTAAATACATTTTTAGCTGGCAATAGCTGAGCGAATAGGAGTGCTTTGGAACCTCTCGATGACTAAAAGTGTAGCTTGTCTATGGTTGGTTTGCTATATCTGACAGAACTAGGAGTACTACTTAGTGAAAGCTTTAGAAAATTAAACTTGGTATTTATACAATGTTAATTGTTTTTTTAATTTTTGGAGTATTCTGATCAGTTCATTTTCTGAAAATGTATTTTTAATTATTTTTAATTCAATTTGACTATATTTTTCAAAATAAGATTCGGGTAAATTTCTGACCTTCTAATACGAAGTAACAGGCAAACAGCTCACGTAAGATATTTTGAATGATGACAGTTCAGTAGGCAGCAGTACCGTTAGCAGGTCTGGCTGTGTGCTGATGACCAGGAACTCACGTGCAGATTTTTTCCCCCCAGGTCACTTACAAAGTTAAGGTTACACGCTCTGTTCTATCGGTTTCGCTCAGATGTTTGACACAGAATTGTGTAAATGTGTAATATCATACAACATGCATTTCCTGTATGTGTATTTCTTTTCTTACAGGTTTGTGTATTAGACCTACGGAAATAGCGCTACTAGTTGGAAGCCATGGACCGACTATGAATGTGTACATAGCCAAAATGACTGTCCCTGACCCATGTACTGCTATAGTCCCAATTGAACCATGGCCAGTCCACTACAGCCAAACGTAAAAGAAATATATACATATACTGTATATAAAAATAAAAAAAAGTTACACCCTGAAGAGGATGACAGAGTTTTGTCACAGCTTGTGAATCCCATTCACCAAGTGCTGGAATCTGCTGTGCCCCAAAATAACATTTTAATGTTTTGGATATGAAAAACAGAAGAGAGAGCGAGAGAGAGAGAAATATACCGTATACAAGAGCAGACCCATATACATACCAAATTCAGAAGATATAATGGCAGCCTTCATTACCCCTTTTCCCCTCTTAATCCGCTATGACAATGGATTGTGGGGTATCTTCTTTTTTTATTTTCCTTTTCAGTAGTTGAGCAGTTTGTGTGTACAGAGAAAACGGACTTACAGAAATCTGCAGCAGTAGTTTTTTCTTTGCTTTTAACCATTGGGTTTTCTGTTTTGTTTTGGTTAAGTTTACGGATGCATGAAGTAAGGGAGTGAATTAGTTTCCTGTTTATGGTTTTTGTTTTTTTTTTTTTAATCACCTTGGAAAAAAAAGTGTTTCTTTGAAACATATTTGAATGCATTCTTTGAGGAGGTAGATGGAACCTGACGATGTTTGGTACATTTTGTGACTCCCAGAGCACAATTTTGTGAACAGAAGGAGGGTGGAAAAGGGATTATGGAGAGAAAAGAAAAAAATCCTTCTTTGAGGCGTGATGTTCCACGTCCCGCTCATCTACCAAGTGTGACAGTAATGGGTATGACGCTATGTTTTATTTTCTGGTGACATGGCTGGAATGCAGTAGTGTCTTATTTGGGACGTAATTCTGCCAAACTAAAGAATAGAAAGGCACAAAAATACAGAAAAGAAAAATACAGGGATGCAAGAAAAAAAAAAAAGAAAAAGGAAAAAAAAAAGAAAAAAAAGAAAAAAAAAAAAAGGACAAAAAAGAGGAAAATGAAATGCATCTTCTGTGGCTTTAAGACCATAGCTAAAATATGGTTAAATACAGATAAATTGTGCACTATTATGAAGAGGAGCAAAATATAGCTGGGGGATTTGTTAAGATCTTTCTGGACAAGGGTTCATGCCACAGCTTCTCTGGGAGTTGCCCATCGTTATTTGTAGGAGCTTAGATGTATAATTGTAACCAAACTCCAGTATTAAAAGTGTCTCATGTAATTTTTCTTTATTAAAATAAAATCTTTGGCATATATTTGATAACACTGCCATTAAGAGGCAAAATGTTTACTACCTTAGATTTAAAAAAATATCTTAAACAGAGGACTTGCTTCAAGTTTATTTTAATAGCAGTGATTCAGCTTATTTAAAAGATGAATACTTGCACTAATTCCCCTGCTGCTCCAGTCCTGCAGTTTGTTGTATCACGTGACTACATTTTTTTCCAAATATAGGGTAGATGTAAGCTGCTATTTTTTTAATAATCACTACTATATAGTGTCTTTTACTCTGTTTACAATATCGAGTATTTTTCTTACAATGACAGATGTATATGGCAAACCTTTTTCTGCTCATGTGATTAAAAATATACTGATAGTGGTTTTATTTGTAAATGATAGCATGAGTTTGTGTTTACGCGTACGTGTAGTTGAGAAGGTTGCATCATGTCTTGCATACGATTCCAAGAGTGTAAATTTATACAAAGGAGAGGTCAAATTTATGTCCCAGGCATTTTACTTAAGGAATGGTTTATATTACAGAGAGAGCTTTGTGAAGTTACCAGTTTTATAACACTATTTCAATCACAAATAATTTTGTGGCTTTTGATCGCTATTTTTTTCTTTTATTTTTCCCCTCCAAGTTATGTATAAATTGATTTAATCAAGATAGTGCAGCTTTAACGTTTTAACAATTGTCCTTTAGGCATTGATTTCTGCTATTTCCATGGAATAAACATGACTTGAAGCAAGTCTGAGTTTGACTAAGGTAGGGGAGCAATTTGCCAGTGGTAAAGAGAAGTCAACAATGCATTCTTTATATATACCCCAGGAATATACTACTATCATATACAGCATTTAAAAACAAGAAAAAAAAATCATATCCATAAAGCCAGTCATCCGTGATGGTTCAGTGCCAGCTGTTTTTAGGGTTTGGGAACATATTACGAATGTTTAGAGCAATTACTCCATGAGTTACAGTACGTAGGAAGCCTAATATATTGAGTGTCTGGCACTTGAAATATTACTTTTATTGCTGGAGGTCCATGACTGTGGCTGACCTCTGTCATTAATGAAAAAAAAAAATAAAAATTCTGTGCAATAATTTTAAACTGTGCTCCCAGGAATAGACACAAATGTTTTGAGTATGTTTAAGCTGCATTTTTCGTTTTGCAATGCATTTGTCAATTGCACTGAATTTAAATCTGAAAGTCAGAAGTGATTCTTGATAGTACTTTTGTATTTTAATATGGACAGTTTATTCATTTTCATAAAAGTTATTGGATGATTATTTCAGCCAATCCAAACAGTCGTGGTGGAATTCTGTGACATAGCTGCAAAATCACACAGCCATGTTTTAGGGTATTGCCATTTTCCTCTTTCTCAATCATCAGCTGTTTTGGTTGTAATCCTAGTTGCTTAAGCATAGTATCACATATTCATAAATAGATACAACAGAGCTTCAGTCTCAGAGGTCCAGGGTTTTCAGGTGCTCGAAGCACAGTCCAGCAGTGCCAGTTCTGTTGACTCGAGTGCTCTGGACACGCAGGCTAACGCCCCGACCCAGTGTTAACGTGCCGTGCCCCACCGCAGCGCAGTTGTGCCAGGTCCCACAGCAGCGGGCCTGGCTGTAGGTGTTTTATTGTTGTCCTTTACTAGCATGCCACAGTGCTGCTCCTGCTCACACCTCTTTTTGCCTCTTGTTTTATACACTGTTAAATGCATGCATGCCAGGTGTGCTAGGTTCTGTGATTCTGTGAAGTAAAAAGAGAAAAAAAAATCACACACACAAAAAAAGAAAACCATACATTTATTACATTTTATAGCACAAAGACCTCGTATTCAATAGTGAGGTAGACTATCCAGATTTTTCCTTTAAATTGAGTATGCCAAATGTCGGTAAGAGCCTAATTTTGTATCAGTGTATGCACATGCTTAGTCTTACGTAGAGATGAATTCTGTTGCGCCTGTTTTCATTGTGAAGGCAGATGTGTGCGTAGGCCTTTGCCTGCGTGGAAGTTACGGTCTTTTCCATTCAGCGTGTCAATGGGCAGACATCCAAGTAGAGGATAAAAGGAAGGGGAAAAACTGGGCTCAGAATTAATGCTGGGATAAGAAAGGAACTGCTCTTCAGTTTGCTGTTTTTCTATGCATCGACGTCAGAATCCCGTTGCTCATTTCTGCATAGTTAGGTCCAGGTTTCCGTAGAGTTCCTCTTTTTCTATTTTGCTTTATCTTTTCCTGCGTTTTTAAATCGATGTAAAGATTCCCAACCAGTGGACTTTTTAGTGTAGTTAAGAGAATATCTAGGTCCTCGTAAAAGCTTTTTTAGACTCTTTATAATGTTGATAAACTCAGTTTATTCTGGGACTACAATTGTGCAGGGTTATTTAGCGTGTCTACTAGATGATTGGAAATCTTATATGAAACACTAAAAGTGCCTCTTTTTCTGGGTTGGGTGGAGGGAGGTAATAGTTACCAGAGTCAGAATGACGTGGCATTTTGAAGCATGTTTCTTCATTTCATGACACTTTAATGCATCTTGAGAGAAAGGCCAAAGATTTCTACCAATTTTAATTAATTTTCCTTTTAAAAGCACTCCTTTTTCCTTACACTGCTTACCTCATGCTAGGGCGTGTTTAACGGGACGTTGTACCTTTGAGCTGTTCTTTGTGTTCAGGAAGAAGGGCCGGTGGAATGGGGCGGTGGTGCCCGCAGAGCAGTTTAGCAGCTGACACGTTCGGTTCTGCTGAATGAAGGAATCTCCTTAAAACTACAAACTGGGTTTTTCAGCTTGTAAATAAAAGGTTGTATGTTTTTGTCCGTTCAGCAAAGAGGAGCCTTGGGACCCAATTTTCCAATCTCGACTCGATCAGAAATCCCATTGTCTTTCGCTTCATGAGAAAACTTTGCCAGAATGAGTGTTGGAAGATGCGGGTCTGTGTCGCACAGTGTGCTGCGTAGGCCGGGCGAGCGCCTCGCTGGAGCCAGGGCTGCTGCTGGTGCAAGCAGCTGGGCTGTGCCCCCGGAGCAGGGCTGCCGCTCTTAGCCCGTGTTCCTTTCCACTGAGGAGCCTTGCGTCTTCTAACTTCACAAAGCCCTGTAGAGCTGTTCCCTGGGGGGATCATTTCACACTCTCCAGAAGTCTGAAGAAAGCAGAAGCAACATTGTGGCATGTTAGAAGCAAATAGGCTTCCGGAGACAGCAGTAAATCTCCATCAAAGATCCCTGACATTTTCCTTAGGGAGAGAGCCAAGGAGCAGTCTTCACATCTCCCTCTAGAGAAAGCTCTGAAATCCCACGTTCTGTGAAAGCGTGGCTGTCTTCACTGTCGGTCTGAAGGCAGACAAGGCAGGAAGATCTGCCACGTCTTACAGATGGCGGATTTAGTGTTAATAGTGCTTCAGATCAGTAGTTTTGAGTACATATTCTCTTTCTCTGCCTTTAAGTTTGCAGCTTGACGATGACTTAAGGCACGTTTTGTTTTGTTTTCTTTTTTAAATAATCATTCATTTTTACTTCATGATGTTTTTGTCATTTGTGGGTAAATACAAGAATACAGTCTGCATGTTGTTGCTAGTCCAGTGTACTTTGCAATCTTGTCCTCAACAGACTGCAGTGTGCAGAACAGTAATTCTAGAATACAGAAGTAATTTTCTCTCTCTCCTGACATTGACATTGTAGTTGTAATGGTTTCATTTGGAGTTACAAATCCTTTGGGTCTAATTCTGTGAGCCTACCTATAGCACTGGATTAAAATGTCTGCATCATTTCTTCAGTTATCCAGTTAAACTACAGCTGTTGTAAAAGTGTAAACCAGCCCATGACAGTTTTTTGTACTTGTTTAAAGGACTTTTATTGTTCAGTTTTCATGATTATTGTCTAAAGAAGACTGATATAGATGTTCTATACTGTCCTGGACCATGTTAATTACACTTTATGATGTATTTTGGTTCTACATCACAATGATTTGTCCCCAAGGCCCTTATATCCCTTCTAGGCACATTTTCTGTTGCAGTTTCCCTTTGCATTGTATTGCTTTGACAACTGTAATTTGAATCAGATCTGAAAGAGGTCCAGAATAAAATATATTTTGATATTACCTTGGCTGAATGTTATATCACGGTAATTTTTAATGCTTGGTACAGAAGATTTGCAGGTGACTGAGTTGGGAAAGCGATAGATGTGAACGATATTTGTTTTGGCATGCTTTCATTTAAGACAATATGCAAGAAGCAATGGAAAAATACGTTGTGCTGTTACGTACTCATTGTGAATGAACAGCAGACTGTCTGAAAACTGAGGTTGTCCTTGGCATCAGTTTAGCACTGTGCATTTGGTGTAGTAGAGCTGCTTTTTCACATGTGTGTTTCAAGGCCTTTGTCCTTTTTCTTGCCCATACGCTTGTGGAAGAGAGACTGAGTCTGGTGATGCTCCCAGCTACTTCAAGGATTTGGGTGAGGTGTGGGCAGGTTGCTGTCCAGTAATGCAGTCTCACTTCATCTGTTCTTACACAGTAATTTAATTGAATTTTGCAAAGGATTGTTGTTGCCTTATTTCACGTATTTGAAACTGTTTATAGTTAGACGTGAAAAAGCATCCATCCATCTATACATAAAGAGGCTTGAACTCCTCTGGAATTGTGAGTCTTGTCATAATGCAGCAGGGAACCCAAACAGTTGGTTTTCAGTGTCACTGGAAATGTATGGTGGAATTAGTGCTTTGTCATATAGTGTACTCATTCACTACGATATGTTCAAAAGTAATAGCTTTCGATCTTGTTTAACTGTTAATGCAAGTACATAATCAAAATCAATTTATTTTAGCAAGTTGAAACTTGTTGAAAAGCATACTTAATGGATTAAAAACGGAGGAGGAACTGTATTTTTGAAGTGTTAAAACAGTCTGGGATTTCATTCACCTGGTGTTTGGGTGTGCTTGGGGATTGCTCTGTCATTGCTTGAACGTTGAGAGAGCAAAGCTGAATCAATTTCATGTTTTTCAGACAGACTTTGTGCTTGTGTCACAGTACAGAAAGTTTGTGTGTCTTCATACTGTGTTAGTGCAGATGCCCCACGCTGCAGTACAGCCACCCTGCGCTACCACGGAGAGATTCAGGGCTCCAGAACATGGTAGCAGTGCTGCTTGCCTCTTGTAAGGAGGGGACGGTGTTCCAGGTAGGTTGGTTGTGCCAGTGCTGCCTGAATTTTCCTTTTGAAGTGTCTTCCTTTTATAATAATCTGCTGTTTGTTTTTCTGTAGGTACTCATGATATTAAGTATTCCTAAAATCCATAGAGAAATGATTTAATGGAAGTTTAAGCAACGCTTTTATTTCTGTTATAGCTGGTCTGCCATCAGAGAACTTAGGAGGAATTTGGTGATGACTGTGGGGAATGATGATGCCCGGGATTGTACAGTTGTCCTTAAGGAAGCCTGACCAGGAGGTCTGCAGTGCAGATCTTATTTGTATCAGCAAGTGAAAATGATATCACAAAGGACAGTTTGAAGGATTAAAAAAAAAAAGGAAGAAAGAAAAAAGCCAGAAAGGTTTTCTTAATAGAAGTAATGTGAAAAAGTTCAGCTTCTAGGTTTATTCCTTGGATACCAAGTCAAGATTGTTGTCTCAAGAAGATGTCAGGAGATCTCAACAACAGATACTTTCAGAAGACTGTTCTTGTTTCCACAGAGGTGTTTTTTTGTTTGTTCTAGATGCTGAGAATGTTTATTGTTAATGCTAAATTGTTCCCTTAGGAGCATTGCATTTTGAGCTTTCCGAATTTCTGAACTTTGCGAGACTTCTTTACAGCTAAAATTGGGAGCTGCAGTTACCTGGTGTGTCCCTAAGTTCTTGTGATAACTGAATCACTTTATAAGGCAGGAAATTCCTGCTTCAGGAAAACAGCGAGGAATTGAAATTGCTGGTGCTTCGTTTACTTCTTAAATTGTTATTTGAAAGTTCTGTGGTTCTTTCACTTCCTCTTGGCACATCTCATCTATCTTTAGTTCAGCTGAATACTGCAGCTAAGTGGGATGCTGATTAAGTGGAGAGCCAATTCCCAAAGCAAGGAAGCAGAAGTATGTGCAGCTTGTTGCAATTGTGTTGTTTACAAATTCGTGCTCAGGTCTGTAAATTTTGCAGTGTGTGCTGAATTAAATATTCTATTATTTTATTCCGTAAATATTCTATTTCACAAGAAAAGGTTCTGTTTTTGTAACAAACTTTACAGGAAATTATTCAAGATAGTTTCTATGGAAAACAAATAATAATAGCAGTGTGTGCTTGTAGAACCAGGAAGTTTTATGTTTGGAATCCATGAAGAATATCAGTTAAACAGTGGGGCTTCTTGTTTCCAGGACAGCAGGTCTGCCTTTGGCTTTGAGTTTCAGGTATAGAGTTGCTGATCTGAGTGCTGAGCTATGAAGTGTTTGTTGGCCCCTTCATTTGTATCTGTCCTGGCTTATTGCTGTTGGCTTAGCAGGTGGATGGATCCACTCAGTATTTTCATCAAATGTTTTTCCCTTTGCAGGTAAGTAGTGCCTCTGAAATGAACAAAGAAATCTGTGCTGGTAGTTTGAACATCAGCCCATTGCATGGCTGTGTTGTTTGTAATTTGGTCACATTTTACATGCATGTGTGGGTGCAGGAATTGGGAGAGCTCTGCCCAGTCATTTTATTCCACTTGGTTTAGGAGGGGTTTTAATGCTGCTTCAGGGGGTTCTGTTTGAAAATACTGGGAAGGCGGTGGGAAATGACTGCAATCACAAGCCTGGAAGAGTGCCCAACAGTCGGGCAGGCTGCTCGTGCCCATGTCTGACAGCTGCTAATTTGGTCTCTAAGGCTTTCCTGAACAAGATCCCAATATTGTGATAGCATTCATGATACAGTACATTTGTCTAATCTGTATCTTCCTTGTAGCAATTAAAAACTTACTGTTTTGTCCATCCTGAATGGGGACTGGGAGGGGAAGCTGTTTCTTTGTTATGTGTTGCAGCCTTTTACATATTTGAAATCTGTTATTGTGTCTTTTCTTCTTCAGGCTGAGCCGTTCCCAGTGCATCTTAATCAGTTCATCAACAGCTGCTCTTCTTGACAAACAATCTAATGAATACTGAAATAAGAATCTTATTTGTAAGAAATACCTTCTCTGTCACTACTGAGGAGGTGAGGGGGGCTGTGAAAATGAAATAAGACTCTCAGTTTTGAAATTCTGCTGTAATAAATATGAACAATGGCTCAGTAATTTATGGGCTTGTATTACTGATGTTCCAGCAGAGATGGGTCCCATTGTTCTATGGAAGTTTTATGCATACACCTTTTTGCTCTTCTATAAACATTAATGCCGTTACCCCTCCTGGTTTTCAGGCACAGCAGATCCATGGTGAGCCAGGAATAACACTCAAAATTCTCCTTTCTGAAGATATCTAGCATAAAGCAGGATGGAGGACCTGGCTGAGGGTTGTGGCTACCTACGGCTTGCACGTGGGTCCACACTCCCTAGCCAGGCTGCCAGGGGTGCCCCAGAAACAGTGGGAATGGGGCAGGGTCCCTGGGAACTGGAGATGTGTGTGATGCTGCATTTAGACAGAATAGAGAACTGAATTCATAAAATGCTCCAGTGAGGTGCTAATGTACTTGATAAGACTACTAAGAAAGAGAATTTTGCATTTTATTAGAAATGCTTTCAGACAATATATATTTTCTAATGTGATAAAAATTTATTTCATTCCAACCTGCTTCTATCTTATGGTGCAATAGAAAGAAGACCTACCTATTCCTGACTTCTGCCCACACAGCTGTCTTGTCTCTCAGAGCACTTTTTAAGTACACCAGTGTCACAAGGATTCAAAAATAACCAAATCTATTGTAAATGTAGAGCTTTAAAAATGTAACACTTCTTAAACTGGAGAACCTCAGCCACCTTCTGACAAAATGTCATTTGTCAACTGAGATCACATACAAGTAATCTCAATTTGAATGGGGATTTTGAGGGAAAAGTAATGAACTCTAAAAACTAAATCTCTGAAGCTTCTCCCAAGCATTCCGTGTTGTGGTTGCATCCAGCTGAAGCCCTGACCGCTGCAAAACAACCCCTGAAAGGCCACAGAGCAGCCAGTTCCAGATGTGCTACTTACATGGCATGTACCAGTCCTAGTGAAGACAGCATCTAACACTGCGTGTCTTTGGGTAGAGAAGCAGCTCCCAAAAGGAGAGGTATGATTGTTCTCCACGGGCTTGCTGATCTTGACTGGTTTTATTTTACTTTTTTCCTTCCCAGCATGGAGCAGCAGAGGTGGTGAGATGCCCAGCAGCAGGCAGGCTGTTGAACCAATGCAGCAGCCACACCTGGCTGCACCCATAGCAAAAGCCAGAGCCAGTCCCTGCCCCAAGGCAAGCAGGACAGCCCACGGAGTCCTTACCTGATATGTATGTACCAGGACCGGAGCAATGTGAGTGTCCTCTCCCTTCTAGAGCTGCTCTGCAGCGTGCACAGATGTGCTCAAGTATATATGCCCTTGTACACACATAGAGAAAAAGATGCTATTTCTAAGCTAAAGCTCAGTGAGATTTCTGGATGTATTCTCCAACAAATGGGCACCTGAGGGTGCTCTTGTATCTTTCAGCATGAGGAATGACTGAAAAAGCATGAAGATGCATGTGCTGTCCTTCCTGTATGCAGATCGCTTCCAGCTCTGGGTTGCCACCTGCTCTTCCCTTGCCTGCACTGGGTGAGCGACCTGAGGCATCTGCTGCTGTCACAGGGGATAGATCAGAAGAAAGGAAAATCTCCTCTGTCAGTCCTAATTGAAAGAGATATTAAGGATCCAGGAGTCTCGGTGGAGGCAGAGGGGTAGGTGTGTGCTGTGTTCTCTGCTGCTTCCATATCTCCAAGGAGAACTTGAAAGCAGCAGAGGAGATTTTATTAATACTATTTTATCACTGCTGCTGAGCAAGAAGGATTTGTTGATTTCCCATTAGATTTTTACATTGCCACCGTTTTCCTAAACTTGTTACTCTAGCTGGGATTGGTGCAGCAATGCTGTACGTTACCGCAAAGCCCCTACATTGTTCATGGCAAACTGCAGGGTTTTGTTCTCCTTTCTCCAAGTGCCCCCTCATCTTGAAGGGCAATGGCAGAAACTCAGGTAACAACTTGGGCTAGACTAATAGGGCTGCTGGGTGACTCACTGAGGTTACCTACGACTCTTCCTGAGTATAGCACAGCTGTGCAGTATCCAGCTTGTAACTGTGCAGAGAGGTTAAGATCACAGTGCAGCAATACAATCTGAACAAAACTGGGACTAGGAAACAATCACCTTGGAATCGGAACAATCATAGTAAGATTCAGAACATAAGTGGCATTATTATTTCCCATTTCTTGTGAGCCAATTTACTGTACTTCAGCCTGCCTTCTTTTCTATACAAAACAGCAGCCAGAGGAGTCATTAAACAAAAAGTTTAGATCCCAAGATTGCCTGTAATTCAGATACTTCAGTGATAGAAAAATGTAGAGTTTCAAGAGAAAGTATGTGCAAGTACCAAATCTCACCAAATTGCAGAGATGTTAGTTTGTTCAAACCAACCCCTCTGTGCTATAGAGGAAACAATTTACTACTTTGGTAAATAAACACAGCTGTTAAGAAGTTAAGATCAGCCTGTCAGCCCAGTTGTTTGCTGAGTAAATGATAGTGCACAGGTCCCCGCTAACTGCTGAGGTGGAGATGCTGAAGTATGCTGCAAATACAGAAAAATTGAAACTGGAGGGTGAATGTGACAGAGCGTGAACTGGGACCACAGTCTTCCAGCTGCTGGGCAGGCAGAGGTGGTGCAAAAGAGGAAAACAGCATAAACAGGTGGGCCAGAAAGGGGAAAGAAATTCACAGGGATTGTATTGCAGCAGGAGGCTGTCATCTGTGAACACTGGAATAAGATGCTGATGTCTTCTAGGAAAGGTTTATTGTCAGGTCGCCCAGTATCAGCAGCCACACACTAACGAATGCAAGCAGCCAGTTTTGTATCATCTATTTTTCATCAGCTCCGGAGACTCTGCAGGTGCCAGGAGCCACCCACAAGCCCTGCTCCTTCCCAACTAAAGCTCCATTGGTTGTTCTGTTTTTCGTCTGTCCCCATGCCCTTCAGCAGTAATTAAAATAATAAAATGTTCCCTGGTCCATCTCTCTGACAGGCCCACGTACATTCCTGCATCTCTGCCATCTCTAGACAGCTGCTGAGTCTCCGTTTCTCCTTTCCAGCTGCCGTAGGAGGTGACATTTCTGTATAGTGGCCTGTCTCTACAACCATCCACATTCTTAATCTTATTAACTGAAATATTGATGCACTGTCACCACGGAGGAGGTTGAAATCTGAAAGCAGGTGTCATGGCAGCTTCCTCCAAGTTAAAAATGCTCTAGTGAGCTGCATGGAGCCCTTTGCTTTTACAGCAAGCTGCCTGTGTGGGTACAGCTCCCTGGTAAGAGGGGGGCTGTGACTGTGCTCCGGGAGGTGCTGCAAGCCCCAGGCGTGGTGTGGTTAGAGGTTAGATGGAAGGAAGCAGGTGTTGGGAGATGTTCAGACATTCACTAAGCTGGATGAGCACTGGGTAGCCCACCCAGTGACGTGCCTCTGTGTGTTAATGTGCTGTAGTGCTGCTGTCAGGTTTTTGCATCCATTGGAGGTGTGATTTTTCTTGGAGATGTGCAGCTCAGCATCTATTTCACTGCAAATTATGAATGGAATCAAGCTCTATCTTTTTTTATTCCTTCTCTGTTGATAGAGGGAAACCTCTGTCTGAAATAGCACTTGTTTAGGAAGTCAGCTACTTCAGTGAAAACCAAAGAACCAATCAATGTTTTGAATCAAAACAAACAGTAGTGGAGAAGTTAAGGGAGATACATTTTTCACTTGAATGAAGACTCCAGAATTTTGAGTTTTTGAGAGGTTATGAAGGGCTCTGTACTTAATCATGTCTTGCTGCTCATTCTGAAATCATAAATAGCAATATAAAAGCACACAGGAAAAACATCAGTGATTAATAGCAATTTAAAAAGCCAGATGCATCAGATGGTGTATCTATGTAATGCAGCTTGGGTTTTTTTTCTGAGATATGAGCAGACGATTTGAGCAAATGAAGTTCTATTCCGCTAGCAAATGTAACAGTTACTTATTGGGCTTGATTATTCCATATGTTAATGTGTTGCTGCTCCTGCAGCTGTTGGCAGCGCAGGGCTCCATTCAGGCAGTTGCATGCATGCTAATGAAGCCCTGGGTCTGTTGCTGAGCTGCTGTTTGTGGCCCTGGGTAACAACAGCAGAGGATCCCTTATTTAGCACAAACAAAACCTACAGATGACAAATGAGTTTCCTGGTGGAAGTTGTAAGGATTGATGCAAATTCAGTGTGGGCTGTGAAGACAACTGTGGAGACTTGTTAGAGAAATGAGACGTGCTTTTAAAAAAGATGGGAGAAATGATTCAGGCAGTGATTTCAGCTGCTGTTCAAAATGACTCTGAGATAAAACTCTGCTCCCTTTCTACCCAAGAGCCTCAGAGCTCCAAGAAACTCAGACACCAGTTATGCCCATGACATCTTTTGTGATTCCTCAGTGATGCTTGTGAAGTGCTTGCATTTCATAACCCACGTCTTTCACTTGGAGGCACAAGCTTTGACTACAAAGTTTTGCTCGGTCCTCAGCTTCTGTCACATTTATGGCCCCACTGCTGTGCCTAATATCTGCTTAAGAGACTTTTTGCTTTATTTCCATGCCTCTGTGTTATTTGAAATAGAGCTGCCCACACATTCATTGCCCTGGTTGTACATATATTTCTCAGGTGTCAAATGCTGAACCTCTGTGCTTCTGCACAGCCTCTGGGAGCCCAGGTTTGTGCCGTGTCCTTATCCACCTCAGCTCATCTCTTCTGGGTGGGATGTTTGTGCCTCATTGCCTCACTTCATTGCTGCTTGCCTTTAAAAGTGGAAGAAAAAAAGAAAAAAACAAGGCAGGCTCTGATGCTGCTGCTTTCTGAGCGTTATTCAGACCTTACACATCTTACACAACTCTTCAGAGGTAAGTAATTATCTGGCAGAGCCACATACTTCGCTATCCACTCTCCGTGCCGAGACAAAGCTGCTGAGCCTGTGTTCTTCTGGAAAATAAAAGTAATTAAAAAAAGACTTTAAAGGAAGAGCTGCTGTTCCCATGCAGAGTGTGCTTGTTTGGGCAGTTTAATGTCCTATTTTTATTATAAATATAATTGCATTTCCAATAGTTACATGCAAACAACTGTTGTCTGGGAATAAAAAGAAGTAGACGTATGCTAATTGAAAGCTCTGATAATTACACAATCTTCAAATTAATTAACGAGCCAAAGGCAGCCAAACATTAGCATTTAGAAAGTGCTTTGCTGCATTAACCACTAATGAGTTCATTTAAATCTATCATGCAACCCATTTTGGAAAGCATGAGCCATATTTAATCATATTCAATCAGATTTAATAATGAAATCTTTAACACTGGACATTGTTGGTTGTGAAATTACCAAAGAATTTTAGTTATTAAGCATGGGGGATAGGATATTAATATTTATTGTTAGTTGAAATGTCTGTTGAGGGAGTTATAGAAATAAAAGATGCACATGTGCAGGAAAATACATTCTTAAAGTAAGTGAGAAGTGCCAAAGGATTTGGTATATTCGTTTGTTTACCTTTTTAGTAAATGACAGTCAAGAATACAGATTACTTTGGAGAAATGAACAAGTAGTTTCTGAAGTATACTTGGGAATTCCATGATCAAATGAAAATAGTTTTAACTATTTCCTATTTTCAGCCCAAGTAATTATGGCACTGTTGTTTGTTGGCACTGTCCTTTCTCATTCCTTTAGAGCTGAAATAACACAAAAGTCATTACAGAAGCTTCTCTTTCTCTGCATTTTAAACAGAGTAACTGAGGTGCAACCTCCATCTTTCCATCGCTATCCACAGAAAGCCTAATTTCTGGTCCCATTGAAAGCACAGCATACTTCATTGTGGGACTTAATAGGGCAGAAAATCACCATCAGTTCAAAAAGTAGACTTCTTCCACCCAAATCAGTGAAGTTACAAAACTCACAAGGTTCCTTTGGATAAAATATCTTTCTCTTCAAAATGTTCTGCTGAATATTTCAGTCACGTAGAGCTGTTTGGATGAAAATTTAATGCCAGCAGTTTCTTGCATTCAGTGCTGCACACAGCAGCCATCAGCTACGTTGCCCACCTGGGATGTGGCAGGCTACAGACAGGATACCAGCAGAAAGCTCTCCTGGTGTCAGAGTTATCGTGGCAGGGGATTCTTTCCATTTCTCATGAAATGGTTCATACAGTATTCTGGTAGCTCCTGTACTTGTTCCCATATCTTGAATTTTCATAGTGTGAAGCAATAGTGTGTCCTGCAAGCCAGGACAGTGGAAATCAGCATTGGACCACTATGATATTGTGCAGTCCTGTTACGGTAGCCAGGCAGTCAAGTCAGAATAAAAGTAACAAACAGGGACTGTCATCCTAAAATGATGCAACCCTGAGGGGTTTATTCAGATCCTTTTCCTTGAGAAGAAAAAGAGGCAGGGAGTACAACAAAATCAGGGTTGTCTGACCAGTTCCCTGCAGGGCTGTAAGAGGAAGCTTGATATTCCCTACTGCTCCATTCTGCAAGATGGGCTGAATGCTGTCCCGAGATCCCTCCTGACTTTTGTGTAATGCTTGTTCAAATAATCTCCAGTTCTCATCTGCCATGAATCTTCACCAAGTGCAGGGAGTGAAAGATCTAGTATACAGAAGGACAGATTCCAGAAATCTGGAATACCATTAGAAATTGAAAGGTTTGGGAGTGGAGGTTGTTTCATTTTCTTTCTAAGTTGGTTGGTTCTAGAAAAATGAAATACTTTCCCCAAATTAAAAGGGTTTATTTGAAAGCACTTTAATTATCAACTTAATTTATCTTCAATTTCTACATAAATGTGTTATAGCTCTTGCCCAGTGTTGTTAGCTCAAATTCAGCTTCTCACTCTTGTGAGTCAGGTCAGTGCAAGAGTGATTAATTCACAAGGCACCTATCGACACACGAAAAACCTGACTCCTAACAGGGCATTTCAACTGTGAACCTCAAAGAACTTAGCAGCAGCAAAATACCATAGAGAAAGCAAGCAGGTGGGGGGATGAAATGCCGAGAAGTCTTCCTGAACACTTGTTGATGCACTTGACAACAATTTCTTAGCAACAGCATCAGGTGTTCAGTGTTCAGGGGGTTGGTGCGTCACTTCAGGCATGGCATATCGTGTCTGTCCTGCTGCTCAAAAGAAACCAAGGAATCCTAATTCCCAATCTCTTGGTGTGATTACAAAACCTTCCTTAATAAAACAGTAGTTGTAGGAGTTGCTCCTTTGCATCCTGATGCATAAATATCCACCAGTTATAGCAGCATAATAGAATGAATTTCCCAGGTCTCCTGAAAATACGCTGACTAAAACACTTGATTAGGACTAGTTTAAGACCTAAGAGGATGTTTTTAGCTGCTGGTAGAGATAAAAGTAATCATAAAAATGAAATGATTCTCAGTTAGAAGCTATATTCTTAAGCTTTTAAATGTTTTAAAATAGGATTTCTATGTTCACACCAGCACATTCCCTGTCATTAGTAGTACTTCTTGCTACAGCACACTTCACAAGCAATAGAACAAAGTTTCAGGGTGGAGTTTCTGCAAGTTGAAAGCCATCAACATTTTAGAACTTCTTTACAAGAGGAAAATTGCACTGGTGTAAGGAGTGATTTTCTGTGAGTATAGTTAAACCTGTGCCAGCTAATCTGCTGGTGTTCATTTTTCATTTAAGAACTGTTTACTTTCCTTTAATTTAAATCAATTGAGAATTCATTCAGGTTGAACTAAACACAGTCCTTGGAATCTGAAACGCATACATCCCTATAGCTGTTTGTTCTGCCCCAGCTCGGTTGTTTCTGAGGCTGAAAGAAACGAAACTGATGCAGACTCCCAGGGCAGGAATGCCACGTTCTCCCCCAACTGCCCAAACATAAGTGATCTAAAAATGTGTTGCCCAGACGAGACTATGAGCGTTGGCCATCCCTGAAGCAGAGGTTCTGCTCCATGAGCTGCTCCAGGCTCTTCCTTGCCCTAGAAATTTTGCTACATGAGCATATCTGCAGCTCCCCTGAGAGCTGTGCAGTGTACACAAAGGGAAGATGCCAGAGGCTTAATTATATGGCACTGCGTCGAACGCTCACTTTCAGGGAGGTTTATTTTAAGTGATGTGTGAGACAACCTCACAAGGTGCTCGTATAGCTGGCAGTGTGTATCCAAATGTGCTCTGGCAATATCCTACTTACTGGAAATTATATTTAAGAGAATGATAATGAAATTAGACAGGCCCATTAAACATTTGGTCCTTTTGTGATGTTTCTCTCTCGCTTTTTATTCTGAAGGGATAATGGGAAATTCATAGGCCTGCTAAGCTGAAATAGATGCTAAACCCAAAGCAGTTTTCCCTATGGAGAAATAAACTACGGAACAAGGGGATGCAACTTGCTGAACTTGGATGCATCTTGTGATATCAGGCCACAAGTATTATAGTCCTGCTCCCAGAGTCCATGTAGAAAAAGAAGTAGTACTGCAGTATCTTGCAGTACACGAGTGCTGACTCCTGTGCCCCAATATATGATCACATATGAAAAAGGAGAGTTAAAACACCTCTGAAATAAAGAATCTGTGTGTCTCCAAATGGCAGAACTTCAGAGGTGCTTGAAATCTGAATCAGAGTTTAGTAGCTTAAGCCTCATCCCTAATTGAAATAAGTGAGAGTGCCTATACTCTTTACTAGTGTTGGTGTCATAAATATCTCCATTAAGTAGCAATTAAGCTGCTGGGATTTGGGCTGTATGCCATTATAAGAGGTAATTATAAAAGAATTGGATTAATTAGTTCCTGAATTATTTATGTAGACATAAATATTGCACATAAGATCAGTGTTAAACAGGATACTGGCACAGAAAGAGGAAGGGAATGATACTTTGATTTATGCTATTTCTTTAGTAATTCCTCAGCAGAATTCACAAAAAGTTGAAGTTCGTTAAAAATGAGCTATTCCCTTTCTTAATGTGCACACCTTATCAGCCCTTATAGAAGTATACTCCCCTGATAAAGCCACTCTGTGTGCTTTTTGTAATCTCTCCAAGTCACTACAAATAATAAGCACTGAGAGTTCTCTCTTGTCAATACAGAGAAGTCAATCTTCTGTCTGTTGCAGTATAATTTAGACCTAGGGGAAATGACTGATTTCACAGATATTAACTTTATCGAATATACAAACAACAGATGTATTATAGGGGAAAGAAATTCTGTGTGAGCAGCACAAAGAACTCCAGCAATCAGCAAATTCAATCTGCTTTTGACACTACTGTGTTCCCAGAGTATAAAAGCAGTTGTCAGCTGTAAAAGTAAAATAATACAAAGACGGGAAAGTGAAAACAGCGCAGGCTGTTTAGTATGCAAGCATCCTAGAGCCTTAAATAGGAGGCGTTTATGAAAACAAAAAATATGGTTTGAAATAAAATTGTCACCTCTAAATTTATCTATTCTCATATATCAGGGCACAACTTGATAGAGTCAGGAAGAAATTTTCTGAAATATAAAAGCTGAAGTGGGAAAAGGCCGTGCTGTTCCTCACAGGACAGGTTGACCAATGGGAAAATGTGCCTAGGCTTTTGTGGGTTATCTGTGAACACTGAAGGGAGACCAGTGGCCAGTGGGAAGTACTTGGTATAAATATATTAAAAACATTTAATAGATCTCTCTTTTGCTGCCTTTCTGAAAGATAGATGGGAAAATCTCTCAGTACCACAGGGAATGGGTTCAGCCAGTGGAGGTGGTGCATGCAATGGCTGGCATGCTAGGAAACATGCAGGCGGGGGGGATGGAAAGCAGAGTGTCAGAGTGAATCTTTCTCTCGTCAAAACAGTGCACAACAGCAAGGAGGGAACTTGTATATACAGCAAACCCAGCTGCTTCTGGCTGACCGGCAGGTGCTTTTGTGGAACTTACTTCTTTTCCCTCATTTTTCTGCCTGCATGGCAACGTAGGTGGTTGCCCTCCCTACTTTTGTGAGCTCTAACCAGCATGACAATAAGTGTATTTGAAGTATGGCTCATTTCTTAAATGTGGCATATGAACAGGAGATAAGTGGTTTCTTGTTTTTTTCTGGAGAGATTTTTTGTGGAGAATATTTTACACCACAACCTGCAGCATCAAAAAACCTCAGATTTTCAGCCCTTTTAGAAAAGCTGGAGTACCTGGAAATGACAGGTAAAAGGAGGTTGGGGTCTGGAATAACAGTCTGAAGTTTCTTTGGTAGTAGTGAGCACAGAAAGGGAAATGTTAGCAGACAACTTCTGATGGATCCAGTTTTCCACCTTGATTTAAAAGGCTCTCGATGTGCAATAAATCATCTCCTTGTAATTACTTGTAATTAAGTGGTATGGTGCAGCTCTAGTGGTTTAGATTGAAATGACCAGTCTTGGCCATATGTGCTGATTCTACGGAGATGACAATGATCACTTGATGGGCTTTAATTTCTTTTAAGCTGTCACCCGTGTGAAAGTTTGATTTGAGCTGCTTAGTAGGACTGGTACCATATGATGCCCAGAAAGCTATGGGTACCAAATGGGGCTGCATTCAGTCTGGTTGGTATATGAAGAGCTGGTCTAAGACACAGACTGAAAGAAGTACCTGAAGGGAATGCAGTTTTGTTAGTGCTGAAATCTCAGGTTTCTGCTGATTTGACAATTTGGAAAGGAAAAAGTCAAAACAAATCATAATGACTTCTTTCTGTTGATTAATTACATTTTGGTTTTAAAATGGACATTGTTTACTTTCTTGAATACAAATGTTTTAGGATGTTTTGACGTGATAAAATGAAGTGGTTCAGCATTATGAAAACAACAGCTACGCATTTCATGAAAGAAATTTGCTTTTCTCTTAACAGTAAGAAAAATACAATTTGAGTATTTCCCTTGAGGTTTGGAAGTTCATCTTCCTGGAAAGCTTCAATTTTACAATGTAGGTGGAGACTCTCCTGTACAGTGAGAACCCCTGTCATGCATCTTGGGGGAGATTTCAACATACAAGTCACCTTACTTGGCAGAAAGCAGCTAGAATAAAAGTAATAGAGCTCGAGAGTTGCTGGGTGCCACTGCTGGTGCTGAGTTTGCTGATGGGACATGTGCAGTGACATTTGGGCAAGTGAGTCCATTTGTCTGCATCTCATACACCTGATAAATGGGAAAAACACTCATCATTTAGCGCATTCTCAGGTGGCACTGAGATTGTGCTAACACTCCCCAAAAAGCACTTTTGAGTTAAGATTCAAACGTACAGCATTGATCACAGCGTAGTACAAAGCCCTGCTATTTAGTCCCTAACCATGCCGAGTACCCCAGCCCTGCATCAGCTGTGATCTCTTTAGGGATGTGAGCTTGGAGCATTAGTGGTACCGTTAGTGTGTGATCTGGGATCTCCTTAGCTCTCATCTGGTTACAGTGAAAAGTCCATTTGTCTGTAACACAGACAAATATGCATGGGGTCTGCAGAGAAATGTAAATTTTGTACAATGTATCTGTGAATGCCAGTTGATAGCTTCCCAACTGCCAACCAGCTCATGCTTCTGGGCAAATTCTGCACCTTATCTCTTCTCCCCTGGCTGGCAGTGAGGTGCTGTGGTTACTGATTTCCCCCTCCATTTTTTAGCCATCTCAGGGAATGAACTTTGCACCTGTTTTAAATTAATTTATCAGAGAGCTCCACACAAGCACCTGTGGCAATTGTGTGTATTCCCACGGCACGGTTTGGAAACTGAACACATCCAAAATTGCAGATGCCTCCCTTGTGGACCAGTTGGTCTGATTGTCTGGGTTGCATTACCAGGAGGGCCTCTGGGGTCAGATTGTGGGAGTTTGGGGAATTGTGCAGAACTAAATCCAAATTTTTACATTCCTGCTCAACAGCCAACAGTTCTGGGTAGTCACAAGACTCTGGGAACACCAATTTAGGACCTTACATACTTCCTTAGGTCCTTAGCCTGTGGAATTGAATGGTATGTGAGTGGTTTAAGCAGTACATTTCACACTATCTTTACTGTTATGATTTAAATACTGATACAGTGCAATATGTCTCAGATGGTGAGTTGTGATTGCTCAAGCCATGCATAATTTTTTTTAATGGATAAGTGGGGAGGTATCAGATGGCAGCAGTCATTCAGCAGCTCAGATGGCAAAGCAGTATCAGTAATTATTGGCTGCAAACATTTATGCTCCCAGGATACTACCAACTGCTGTGAATTGCTAGTTCCTCCAGAGCAGGAACTGAACGTAGATGCCTACAGCAGTTTTTCTGCCAGCTCTTACTCCAGAGCTTTCTGGAGATCCATTGGGAAGAAGGAACGGGTATCGCTCAGCTCTCCTCCATCTGTTGGCTGTTCTTGCAGACAGTGTTAATCCCTCAACATCCAAAACCACCTGTTTGCCTGAGCCTACAGCCTGCAGCTGATGGGGCTCAAGGAGCCGGTCCTAGCCTGCTGCCCTGGAGGTTATCAAGGAAAGCAATTCAGCCAGCAGACAAATTTCCTTCCAAACAAGACCCAAGGAGTCTTGACTGCCCCAGATGCTAAGTTCTAGGAATGAAATCCTGCTTGCCAAAGATGTGATGGATTTTCTGCTTGAAACCATCAAGTTCCTCGCACAGAACCTGCCCCGTGCTGTCGCCACCTGGCACAGGTGCGGGGTGAGGGTACGTCAGTGCCCACAGGTGGGGGAAATTTCTCATCAGAACACTCAGGCTCTGGCAGTTGAGGAGCTCTTCAGAGTGAGAGCGCTGCTGCGGGAGGCAGAAGCTCGGTCAGAGGATTTGGTAATTTGTTGTTATTTATTTGTTCCTCTTGCCCTGTACTGCAGGGTGATGTGGTCTGTGGACACAGTGAGAGGGCTGCAGGCTGTGCTGCGGGTGCCGAGGCTATAAAAACGGTTTTATGGGGCTTTTCTTCTGGCTGCTTATCCCCAGGTGGAGCTGGTAGCGGAGGAGGGTTCGAGAAGGATGCAGGTGGCTGCAGACTAAAGGAGGCTCTTCCTTCTCCTGTCCACCGTTCTATGGCAAAGGTGAGGAGATGGATTTTGGGGTGCCGAGGGGGTAGCGGTGCTTATGAGTACTTCGAGCCTCAAGGGTACAAGAGCTGGAGATCTCTCAGCCGCGTAGGCGCTGCCTGGGCTGCACAGCGTGCGGCCCTGCGGGACGGTGATGGCGGCCAGGAGCGGGCTGAGCATAGGGGAGAAAAAGGGCGCGAAAGAAACCATCCCAGCAGGCGGGCCTCGCGCTGCGGCTGCCGCCAGGTGGCGCCCGGCCCCCGCCTGCTGCTGCTGCTGCTCCGCGCGGCGCTCCGGAGGAGCGAGCTGCAGGATTGGGCTCGCGCCCGTCCCTCTCTCGTTAGCGCGTTCCCGTGCGTTGCTGAGCTGAGCAAAGGATTCTTCTCTGCGTTTTAGGTTTGGCCCTGGCTCTCTGTGGGAAAAATCCTGGGGAAGAGAGGAGGAATTGCAATGCTTTTAGGTGAAACTCCTTTTTTTTTTAGTGCCTCTGGTGTAAAGGGACGGAGGGAGCCGAGGCGCCGTGCGTCAGCTCAGCTGTGAACGTTCTGGAGAGGGGGAGAGTTTCCCTTGGGATCTTTCAGATCCTCTTCCAGGTCCCTCACCCTGGACTGTTCGTCCCTGTGCACTGGGGTAGAGGAGAGGCTGGCCATGTGGTGCAGGGCAAGAGCTGTGTGTAGCTCTCATGAGCTCAAACACCCAGTCCTACCCCGTGACCTTTAGGTACCCGGCCTGCCGGTGTGAGATTTGTAAGCCCGTGTCCAGCACTCTGCGGGAGGTGGGGTTAAGCAGGTGAGACGGGATGCTGTGCATTAACACTGCAGCTGAAGCCTTCGATCACTCGTTACAGCCGTGCTACTCTGCACTGCTCCTGACAAGTGAGAGCTAAGGAAAAAGCACACGGAGAATTCTAGAACGGCCAGCTAAACATATAGCAGGGCAGCTGTGACAAAAACAAATTGCAAAACCATGCTTGTCCCTCCTTCCAGAGGCAGAACGGCTCTTACAAGCAGCAGCTGAGGTGCAGGGTTGAAAGCACCCCAGCACCAAACTCAGTGTCCCACCTCTCCTGCTGGTACGCGGGGCCGTGTGGCCGGCCATTGCCTCTCTGTAATGTGCAAGAATTTGTCTCTGCCCTCTCCCCTGTGGAGCAAAGGTATTTAGCTCTTCAGAAAATAAAATAAGATCGCTGGGTCACGTGAAAGGAGGGACCCAGCTCTGTATTCCAAAAGTCTCAGAGGAAAGACATGCCTCGCTGCTCCTAAATTAGATCACAAATTTTCTGGCTGATGGCAGCATCTCAGTGTTCACCCTGAAGGCAAAGATCTGAACAAATTACATTTTACTATCATAGGTTCATGTATCCCTGCTGCGTTCACACAGAAGGCAGAGGAAGGTACTTGTGTGAAGTGTGGTGGCTTTGGGGAACCCAGAGGAGCTGCTGTTCTCGGGAAGGCACAGCAATGAGCAGCAGGGGAACCATTGTGCTGTGTGTGGTCAGCAGTCCGCAGATCTTAACGTGTGTCACCAATTTGGTGAAATACAATACTCTGGGGGAGAAACATCACGTGCTGGATGTGTGTGCTGTGATCTGGTATTTCTCATGTAGTTTATTGCCAGCCCCTTTATTCATTCAAATTCTTTATAAACATGGGAAGTGCTGATGTTGAGATGTGTTATCTCCTGCATCAGTGGCTGTGCTTCTGCATCTCTTCTCTTGTTAGAAGTGTTGTCATCAGGCTGAGAAGTGCCTAGCAATAGAGAGTGATTATGCTTTGGGGTCTCACTTTCTCCTTTGTCTTGCATCGGTAATGGGATCAGAGCATCAGGATGCACAAGGTGATACTCATGACGAAAGAGGAACAGATGCAGCTGCTTTTCTGGTCTCGGCTCTGAATTCTTTTGTTCATCTCATTGATTGTTTTTTACTGATATCAGTGTTTTCTGTAGTTAGGATGTTTTCTGAGCAGGATGTGCAGTGATGCTTCTGCCTTTGTCTGTTCTCAACTCAATAAACTGCACGCTCTGGAGAGAGAATCCGACTGGGATTCCAAATCCAGACTTCAGGGCAAGTTTTCTTGAGCTCCATATGCTCTAGATCTCTGCACAATTCAGATGCATTTGATTGTAAAGCATTTAATATTCTTGATGAGAGAATGTGAAAAGTTAAGGAGGTGGATGCACATTTCTATTTCGAAGTTCATTAGTGCAAGCATGTTCTTGAGCTGATGAAAGAGGGGAGCCTTAATGAGAGCAGCTGTGCTTGTGAGAGATGGTAAATTGCCCAGGCTGGTAGGGAATGGCACAACGTTTTCTTCAAAGTAGGGAGTGTCTGCAGTAACTTTATCCCTCTACCCTGCCCATGTAGACGTTTGTATAGGGAATGAATGTCTTGTTTTTTTAGTAGATACAAACTTTTTGAGAGGAATGCACATAATACCTTATTGAGCCTCTCTGAGTAATCCAAAGTGGTACTGCTGAGTTTTTGTTTAAAGTGGGAGGGAAAGGGATTTTTACAATCGAACTTCAAAACTAGTGAAGTCAGCAGGAAAGCGTGTGAATTTAACCTTTGGCTGTATAAACAACTTAATTTTATAAAGTTTGCACTGGAATGACAGAAGGTTTGTATTTTCTACTTGTCAGAAGGACGTAAACTTGGAGTGTGGGGAGGAAGAGCAGAACTGCTCAGTAAAGGGTTCTTTGAAGGTCACTTGTGAGTATGCTTGCTGTGAGTTCATCTCATGGTGATGCACACGCAGATTTGCAGCCTTCTGCAGGACTCCCTCTTGTGTAGGATTCTGCTCCCATCTCCTTGTGCACAAGGAACTGCTGGCGGGGTTGCATAAGAAGTGGAAAAGTCTTTGGCTGTGTGCAAGCACTGCTCTGCAACCATTGAAACATTGGCACGTTGTCACTGCTATTTTATAAGAAATCCAAAATGTGGCATTGTAAAATGAAACAATACAAAGAAAAATAACTCTGTCCATGCCAAAACCCCGACAATCAGCCGTGGGGTACTGTGGTTGCTTTAGCACACACAGGCTATAACACAGTTGTTGATTGTATTGCAACAGCAGTAAATTTAACAGGTGCCACTGAAGTAGTTGGACTGCTCTGCTGCAGCCATACCACCATCTAGCAACAAAGAAAAACCCCACCAGCAAAATAGGTCTGGTTGCTGTAACCTCATTACTTTGGGCAAATCTCAGCTTTCATTTAAAAAAAAAAAAAAAGAAAAGGTTAAGAGTATCACTTTCTTGATCCAGAGAAAAGTTGAAAATGTTAACCAAATATGACCCTGCATTGCAAAGATCAGAAGTCAGTTCCTCCCCAGAAGGGCAAACATCATCTCCAAACGATTAATGCTGTTATTATTTATGGGATTTTTATTAACTTCGTGATTTTTGGAGGCAGTGCTGTGATGCTGGGAAAACCACAGTCAAGATTTTGATCACTGAAGCTTGGCAGTGCTTTGTAAACTGTTGTGCAGTCGATGAAGATGCTTTGCAGTGGCTGGGAATATCAAGAGGTATCTTGAATTAAGCTTGCTTAATTAGTGCAAAATACAAAAAGCGTATGCACACAATGCCTTACAAAATTTTTGTATCTAGATCAGGGGAAGTGTGCAGGTATTCCTATTTCTTTCTGTTCTGCTTGCTGCCTGTGCTACCAAAGATAATTTGGTAGCTATCTGTATTTGTGCTGATTATACAATTTCTTGTGGTGTGTACTTTTAATGCAAATGATTATATTGTGCTTGCTGCCTGAGTTTGTGCTCATAGGGATGGGAGGTCCTCCATCAAGTTTAAGTTCCTAGAAAGGCTCTTTGAGCGATGCAAGTGAGAACAAGATTGTGTAGGTGTGTCTGGGACTACCTTTCATTGTTAGGATTCGTACATTCAGTGCCTTATCTGGAGATGACTTAGCTATGTGAGTGTAACCATTGCATTCATTGAATAGCAAATGGATGCTGCTGTGTGTGCTGCCCTGTGCAGGAGCCTGCAGCAGGTGGCAGCCCTGGCTCTGGGCAGTGCTGGCACGGCCGCCTGGCTGAGCTCTTGTCGTTAGGAAGCAGCAACTCTGGGGAAGCTGGGGATGAAATTCTGCCATCAAGCCGCTGACACGTAGCTGAGGTGAATGTTGTCTGGAGTGCTGTAGTCACTGGAGGGTGATGGATATCTTTAGAGGAGATTTGTTTTGCCAAATAGGCACTATTTAAGAGTCTCAATCAAGTGCCTGAGATCAGATAGGATGGGTTCAGGCTGAAGTGCCAAGAATACCTTAAAAACAGGCGCTTCTTCGTCTATGCTGTTGTTTCTCTGTATAAAGAAAGCAATGCAGCTGTACCGGCCTGGCTGTAGAGTGGAGAAGTTAAATCCATTTATATTTAAGAGTCTCATTCTCACCGCGCATTTGGACACATAATGTCTTTCAGCATCTGTGCACCTGAATTGCCTCACTCGTAATTCAGAGGTGTTCCGAGGTTCAAGTGTTCCACTGTCCTGCACAACTTCTGTGTACCGCCGTTGGTGAAGACGCTGTGAGCAAGTATTGTTTGTTCCACGGTGCTCAGAAAAATGAACCTGCACCCCGACCACGAGACAAATTGGTTGTAACAATAATTCCACCAGTGTAACGACAGGCTCAGCTTCTGCTGGCATCTGCACTAGCGTAACTAATAGTAGAGCCTGCTCTTCGCTCTTCTCTTGGCTGGAACCGTTCAGCTATATTGCTGTAGGGAAGGGAAGCAATTCAGGATGGCTGGCTTGTACAAGGACAATAATGATAGCTGTAATATTTTACGTGTCTTCTGTTAACAGTGCTTGTTGGCAGGAGGGGAGAGGGAGGTTGATTTCTTTAAGTGATACCTTTTTAAGTGGAGAAGTATAACTAAAAAGTGAGCGAGGCTTACCAAGAGCAAGTTTGAGTTGATTATTACTGTTTATTAGTTTTGTTCTTTCAGGTTTTAGAGTGTGTGGCTGAGTGATAAGGGATGTGCATGAACGTATATTTGATTAGAGCCAGCAACTAAGCCCAGAGGGTGTTGCTTTTGCTCAGTGTTTTTAATAACCAAATAATTTCTTCGGTATGGTTTCACGGGCTGCCAATATGAGTTGCATCATTGAAGGCTATCATCCACCTCCTAGGGTCATGTCCAATGATGTGATGATTTTTTCCTGCCTTAATTGCTCGTTTTTCTTCATGATGAGAAGTGGACTGTTGCCCTCTGACTGGAAAGCATCTCTGAAATATCTGGCTCCAGCTTCTCTAGGAGATATGTAGTAATTAAAAGCTGGCCAACCCAGATAGGCAACAGTATGGGCATGTTTTACTCTGCTTTCTACATGAAAAATAGTAGATTACTTTGTGGCTCAATTGAGTGTGAGGTGCTGAAAATTATGTTGCTTCTGAGGTACCTGGTAGATCTCTGTCTGCAGATGCTTAGTGTCTGGCTATGGAAAGAGAGCTGCCCCCCAAAAAAGAGGCTTTGAAGCAAAAGCTTAGTAAGATCTGACTCACCACAGCTGCATGCAGTGAACCATGCTCCTGGAGGGAAGCTACTGTGTCCATGGACTTCAAGATGACTTCAAAAGAATTTGTCATGTGCTTGTTTCACTCCCCTCCTTTCCAAAGCCTCTTTAAGATATATTGTAAGTCTGCTGCTGTATGTGTGTCAGTAATCACATTTTCTTCAGCAGGACTCACGAAATTACTTCTGTATGTATGTGGAAGATTTGGACCAGAACATTGATAGAAGCTATCAAAATGGTTCTACAAGAAAGTGTTTTCGCTTCTAGGAATGGAGTTGATTGTATCCAGGTCTGGACTATGTCTCTGCACTCAGATGTGGTCTTCGCACCTTCAGAGGTTTGTGTATTTCAGTTTCTTAGGATGCTTGCACAGGTTGTGTTGTCAGCTAGAGGCAGAAAAAGCACATTGCAATTGCAGAGAAAGGCAGAAGGATCCAAGTAAATTAAAAGGAGAATGAATGTAGCTGGCCCTTGAAGATAGCTGCTATTTGTTGGGTCCTGCTCTGTTGTGAGTCTCTGTTCATGCCCAAAGTCCCTATGATTGTTCTGATTACATCTTCATTCAAAAGATGATAGATACAAAAAATTGTGATAACCTAAATAGGCTTTCCCCAGCATCCACGGTTAACTCTCTTCATAGATATCCCTCTATACAGATGTTTCTGAAGTATAAAAAAAATCATTCTCATATGATCTTGAGTAAAAACAAGTTGTGTTTCAGTGTCTGTTGGGGTTTTCTCTTGGGACATAAGCCACTGCTTCTTATTCACTCAGATCCTTAAGCTTCTTTAAGGTGAACACTTCTGCATTTCCCTTTTCTTTCCATCTTTTGGGGAAAAAAACCAAACAACAACAACCCTCTCAGTTCAGTGTCTTCCCATGGTCACCTTTAGCCGTGGGATTACTGTGTGTTGTTCTGTAAGCATGGAGTGCCCACTGCCATGATTTTCTTTTCTGAGAGCAGCAGGCACTGCAGAGATCTCTCTGATCTCACACTGACCTCTGGTGCAGCTCTGACACTGCCATCATTTGATGGGCAAATCTGCAGACTGCCGTCATTATGTTGGCTTGTATAAAGTGCTTTATACTTTAGGAACAATTTGGCTGAGAGAGCAGGGATACTTATGTGTAAATATGTCAGGATTTCAAGCCTTTTAATGTTCATAGAAGGACAGGGTGTCAATTTCAAATCTCATCTGCTGCACGTATCTTAGATGTGCTGATTTATGAAGTACTGTAAATTGTAATCATATAAGTCTGTAGCACTCTGGCAGCTATTGAAATAGCAGAACTTTCTTCCGAAAACATGATATATGGAAGACATAAAAGTTTTAAAGAAGGAGTCTGGCTTAATAGGAAAAGAGCATTAGCATTCATTTACTGACAGGAAAGCTGATTATCTTTACAAGAAATGCTCATTCCATAACCACCTCATAGCTTTTCTACTGTTGGGACCCTGGGTAAAATTCTGCTTCTGAGAGAGCTGGAAAAGGTTAATTTTCTCTGAATGCTTCTGTGATGGAGCAACCAGCACGAGCTGTGAACTTCTCATCCCTGGTAAAACCAAAAGGCAAATGTTCATTTTACTGGTGAAACCAAACAGGTGCTCACAACAAGGAGCGAAGCAGAGCAGCAAAATTAATCGAGCTGGAAACTTCAAGGGCTAGAAGTCAAACTGAGCAACTGCCCTTTGTAAGGGTGTTCTGCTGAACCCCGTCTGCCTGTGGCTGTTGTTCCAGGCACTTCCCAAGGGAGCAGAATGCCAGCAGGCAGCAGTGCAGATGCCTGCCAGGTCTAGGTGCATTAGATTGGCACTTCTGAGATGATAAAAGACACATGAGTCTCATGAGATGGGAATAGGGGATTCGAGCAGTCTGGCTAACTTGCTCAAGTTGGCACAGAACCCTTTGTTTGTGAGTAAGCTGAAGTCTTCAGCATTTAAAATAGCTCTTATCTTGAAGGCCACAATGACAAGGAAATGACTGTTTATGGGCAGCCGTGCACCAGGAGGCAATGAGCAGTAGCAGAGTGCAGGGCAGGAGTGTGCGCTGATGTGATCTTAACATCAGAGGATAATTGCAGCTCAGAATAAGAAAGGGAGTATAATGATTTTCTATATAACAAATTTCATAGATATAAAGATATTTATGGGGAGAAAAGCATAACTAAAAGGTAATTCTTGCTTCTTAATGCTTCACTATAATTGGTCCCCAATCAATGTTGAAAATGAAATTATTCTACTTGACTGGATCTTGCTTGGTTCACTACATCAGCTCATAATTTTGAATACCTTAAGATGGGAAGGGTATAATTCTTGTTATTTTATAGATGAGCTATGTGTGCTCATCATCCTAAATGAGTGGCCCCGAACTGTATGAGATATTGTGACAGAGAGAGAATAGAAAACACACCTTTCAAAATGGAGGGCAATGTACTGTGGTTGTGGGATCATTCTGATCTAAACGAGGCAATTTGTTAATGATGGTAGATCCATCTTGTTGTGGTACTGTGAGTGCAGTGCTGGGATTTGGTACTTGTAAGTGTCCTGGTGGGGAGGAGCACGTTGTGGTATCTCTTCTCCTAGGGGAGTTCAGGAGGCTTCTTGCTTTCAATACTGACAAAAACTTGGAAGGAAGAAATGAAAATTTTGCTATTAAATTTAAGTCCAGTACTAAACACCAGACTGAGCTGTGTCATAAAAGCATAAATTGGGCTGCTGGAACCTCTAAAATAATTGTTCACTAACAATGCTAAGAGCAGTGTGCATCTTATCAAACAAAAAGCCTATCTCTTTTATACATGTAAGACTTGCATTTAATTTTCTTTAAGCCAAAGTCCTTATTATAGCATGTCTTTTGGTATAACAAGAGATAACATGCTGATTATAAGACTTGGAACAGCTACTGAGAGGCCTCTTGAAATCATGCTTTAGAGGGGAAAGAAATGTCTAACGCAGGGAGGGTCCATGCTTACCAGCTCAGCATTTTGTATAGGAGGTATCATCAAATTCATTAAGCCTTTCTCACTTACTCTGCTTTCTTGTGCTGGAGGAGGAAAGAGCTGTCATAGATGCAAGAGTGCTTTATTTCACACTGGCTTAGGCTGTTTGTAAGAAACCCCGCTGCAGGGAAGACGCGCCTGCCTGATGTGGTGTTCCTGGGGCCTACAGCAGTGCTTGTGTGAACTGCAGGTTGGCTGCTGGGCTACAGGCAAGTACTGTCCCATGTGCCACATGCACACTGCACCTTATTTAATTCTTATTTTAAAGTTAAGTCAAAGATTCCTGAAAAGAAGTTGTGACACATCGGACTGAACATATGGTGCTCTCTGCAGTGTCTGGTTATCTCTACATCTCATGGCCAGATTTTCAGTGAATATTAATTTCTACACACCATCTTAACTTACGGATGTAGGAATTTGATTCATAAGTCTTAAGTTCTGTTCCAACATGTGAGTTCTGTGTCAGCACGAACCTTCAATGTTACAGGATTACGAAAGTTGAAGTCTGAATTTTAAATGACTTTTTACTCAGCCAGTATGCTGCAGAGTTTAGTAAGCATTAGTGAGTGATGTGCAACAGATCTTTATCGCAGTTATGTCAATACAGGCTCCTGTGCTTTAGACAGGTTTGGAGAAGAGCCCATCTCCTTTGTGGGCACTGCATTCAGGGGCAGATCTCGCGAGTGGCCTGGATACATGTGATGCCCTGGTACAGAAAGCAGCCGTGAAGTCTGGCCCTAGGAGGTCATTGGTGTGCTTGTTGTACTTCCAAAGCTGGTTTTATCAACTGAGATTACTGAAATTTTTGTACTTCAAGAGATGAAAACTTACCAAAGCCTGTTTGGTTGTGTAATGTGTTGTTTTTTCTAATTTCTCTGAAATGTTTTTGATTTTTTGAAAAACGTCCATCCAAATCCATCAGACTACTAAAGAAATATTTTCAGAGGCTATTTTAAGTTTGCATTGCATTACTAGATACCATCAGCATAAATCCTAATCCCTGCCACAGATCCAGTTCTGAAGGAGCAGGTGGACCACTTTAGTAAAGTGATGGTGTTTCCCACAGATTTGTTAGGATCGGGAATACTGCTTTGGTGAAATGACTTTCTTAGAAATCTGTAGGACAACTTCTAGTGTTTCTTTTCTCTCAGGGGTTTTATGTCTTGGGCTCTTTCAAATTTGTATGAAGGTCTTCCCCTCAAAGTGAATGGGCTGAATCTGCAATAGTATCTGAGGCGCTGTCTTCTGAAGCTTTGTTTTTTCTGCCTTTTGAGCAGGTCTTCCAGTTGGCAACAGAAGAAAGCACAGTAGTGCTTTAACTTCACTGTCATGAGCAATAGCATCTCTTAAAAGCCTGTTCTAACAGCTAAATTCCCAAGTTGGAGATTTGGATAAAATAAGCAATTTCTACGTTTGAAGCCAAGTACAATGTCACTGTTTGCAAACACATTTTAGTTACTAATGTATTGTTTGTGCATGAGAATGTATAGATTAGACCATAAAGGAAAATCAGAGTGCTTATGCGTGGTTAGAATTATAGCTTTGTACAGCAAATCATAAATATCACATAATTCTACTGCCATTGGTCATATTGTTGGCTCCCTGACATTCTGAGTTTTGCTGTGGCAGCAAGTGAAGTTTTGTGCTCTGGATTCTCTAGCCTCTAACACTAAATCAAGGAACACCTCTGGTAGCTGAGACAGCAAAGGTTTGTGATGCACAGCTGTGCCTTGTGGCTTGATTTTGCGGAGAGAGTGTCTATAAAAAATAAATCCCTCAACACTGGGCAGCATCAGGCTCTGTTACACACAGCCGTTAGGTTCTGGGAGTTGGACACAGTGATCCTTATGGGTCACTTCCAACTTGGGGTGTTCTATGATTCAACTTGTTTAGGCATAGTGTTAGTTTCTGTTGGTATACGCAGTTGAATTTGTAAGTTTTCTGTGACTCTGAGCAATAGGTGGGAATGCCAATGTGGGGAGAACTCTCAGCTGGTGCAGCGAAATTCACGTGTGTGCAAGACACTTGCTTAGGTAGTAAACAGTACGTGCTATATTGAGTTTAGATGTGGTAGTACTGCAGCAGTTAAAAATGTGTCTAGATATTTTTCATTCCTATGTAGAGCCCAAAAAAGCTTAATTTGAGACTTGGATATTGCAAGGTTGTACTCGAGATGTGAAAATCTCTTAGTAACCATAGAGATTTCTCAACTTGGAAAGGATTCACTGTTTCAGCTTAATCATTCTTATGCAAAATTTGGACCCACAGAGAAGCTGCTGTTCTTCTCTCTACCTCAAAGCTTATGTTGCTTTAAACACGTTCTAAAAATGTTGTTTTTCAGATAGACCAAATCCCCCTTGGCACAAACCACAGCCAGGATGGCACCACTGTGATACTACTTACAGACAGCAAAGCTTAAATTCTTAGAGGGGAAAAAAGAAAAATTTCCACAGAGAAGAAAAGTGGTATCGCCATTTGCTTCATGTGAGAAAGCATGTACATTAGGAAGGGAGCCTGATATATCCAGCAAGGACGGGGCTGTTTGTGATGCTTGACCCTTTAGCTTATGATTACACTACAGGATGGCATGTATTCCTGTGATAAATCTATACCATTGACTTTGCTTTCAGGTTGTTCTATGTTCATCCAAAAGGAAGGATTAGTATGCTGCTGTACTGCTCTAGTGATTTACACTGGGCTTGGGATAATGGGACTCAGAGTAAGGTGTTAGGCAGTTCTTAGTTGCTTTCAAACCTGACAGAACTGAGTAATTTGTTTGCCCCATGGGTGCTTTACACATCAGTAGCTCAGGTCACATGCTGGGTTTGTTAGCTTCTTCTAAATGTGAGCATTGGTTTGTATTCTGGACTCTTGGCATCATCAAATTCTCTGAAAGACAATTCTTGATAATCTTTTGCTGTTTTCCAATAATGCTTTGTGTGCACTCATTTTCAGCCAGCTCATTCATTTTCTGTCAATTTGGAGTAAGCAACAAACACATCTCCCAGAGGACAAGTTGTCCTTGGATTGTAGCAACCTCCTGACAGGTAACTGAGGATTGCTGCAAATGAGTGGTCTGGGGACCATAGCACCAATATATGTGGAGCAGCTATTAGTACTGGAGTAGAGTGAGACAGAGAAATGATGTGCTCCCAGGTCAATACTAGTTTATGCTTTACCTGTGCTAAAAACAATTCTTGAAGATTTGCTATGTTTGTGGTTTTTTTTATAGGATTTTTACAGCCTTTCAGATAGTATTAGCTCAGAGGAGGGGAAAGTGATACGTTCTCTCCTCGATGTGATGAGGAACTGTTATCTGCCAAGTCTGCATGGGACACGAAGTGAATGCGGTGCTCTCAGCATTTGGGATATTGCTGCTTGGTTAATAGGCCTGATACTGAGTCATCCTTATCTACTGTACGTGGTCTCTCTATATAACACCATTTCAGCCAGAGGATGGAAGCATTGGCTCTGCTTTCCTCTTCTCATTGTGCACGTCTTTAACAGAAAATCTGCTGGATGAAGAGTTTGTGAGAAGTGTATCTGCCAAATGGCTCAGAAGGTTAGTTAGACCTGTGTACTGATGAATTCCATTGGTGCTACTTAGAGTTTGTCTAACAGCTTTATCCGGTGAAAATATTACAATTCTCCTAGCAGTCTATTTCAGTGTTTTCTTTTTCCCATCAGAGAGCTGCTTAACATTCAACATGAATCTGCTTTGCTGCGATTTAAATCTATTACCTCCAGATCTATCCAATGCAACAGAGACTCTTCTTCAATGGAAAAACTCACGTAACTCATTCTTTATGAAGTATTTTTCTTAGATTCTTGGTTGTTCTGGCCTTCTTCTGACCTTTTATCCATTATTATCCATGCTCTGAAATTCTGGACGCAGTGCTCTAGCTGAGACCTTATTAATGTTGAGCAAAATATTGAGAGGAAGGATTACATGGAATACAGTTTGTACTAAATTCTCCTGTTAAACCTTTCCAGTAAGGTGATTGCCTTTTCCAAGGCCATCTTCAGCTGATAGTCTGCAGCTCTCGGCTGCACTTTATTTCCTTAAATAATTTAAAAAATGAATTCAGCAACTGATTATTCCCACCTAAACTTAGGAACAGTGAACTTTTCTTGGCTGAATGCAGAATGTCCAGACTGTTTTTTCCATTGCACGTGTCATTTGGTATCACTGCAGTCCTTCCGAACTTCATCTCATTTGAAAATTTAATAGCATAGTCCCCATTCCATCACCTTGATAATTAATGGAAATACTGAACAAGACATGCAACAGACCCAGCAGAAGCCATCAGTATGTCCTTACGTACTGAGATCATACCATGCATGAACATTGTTTGGATACAGCCCCTGCATAACCTATCCCATGGAAGGAAGTTTGAACGTGTTGTTTTCCTTATTTTGTTTCTGAGACTGGTGAGTAAAGCGGTGTTGAAAGCCTTACTTTGCCTGAGATCAATGGTGCCTGCTGTTTCTCACCTCCAGAAAGTTTGTTACATGTGGTAGAAGTAAAATATCTTTCTTTGGCCTGCTATCCTCTTAATAAATGTACCCCCAGCTGCTTCTCACCTCCTAGTTATCTTCTTGATTCTGACAAATGGTTTGATGTGTTTCTGCAGGATCTGGAGTATCTGATTGATTTATGAATCTCCCAGCTACTCTCTATTTGAAGAGCTGCACTATGCTGATCTTTTTTCAGTTTTCCCAAAACGGACTCCTCTGTAGAATCACGAAGACGAATGCTAATAGATCTTCAGCTGATTTTTCAGCACCCTCACCTCTTGTTCATCGGCTTCTATCTGTCTGAAAGTTTGCTCTTTTCTCGAGAACACTGATCACACTGACTGTTTACTCACAAGATGGCATTTCAAGATTTGTTCAGAAAAGCCTCCGGAATGGTGGGTCTCCCCTTTTCACGTAGCTTTCTGCTGTTCATTGTTGACAAATTCTTTCTCATTCGTCTCTCTTTTTTTTTTTTCCCAGCCTTTCTTAAGCTGTCTCAATTTGTCCTCTTCCCACGCTTCCCTGTGTGAAGCTATTAGCTTTCAGCCACATCTTCTTGATGTTTCTCCCTCCATAATCCTTCTCCACTGTCTCCTTCCCCTCCACCAGGACTCAAGAGGTTCAAGTCATGGGCAGCTGCCAAACTGGGTGACATTTAACTGGGCCTGTCAAATTCAATATGTAAGTGCCTGGGTTTTTCTAGAAGCGTCTCTCCGCTTTTAATTTGGTGGGATCAATTCCCTGAGCTGGAAGTGAATTTATGAGTAGTTCTGTGCCCCTAAAGCCATGCTCTCTAATGGTTTTATTGCTTTCTGAAAAATTTCACCCAGATCTAACTGCATTATTGGAAATGGTTGGAGCACTGTAATATATGGGGGAGAGTTTTTGTGGTCCTTGAGAAATCCTTTATTCATAAAGAGCTAAAATGTCCATTTAATGCTTTCAGGAAAGAAACTTGGAAGAGATTTTTCTGCTTCAGGAGAGCGGGAGTCATGAATACTTAACTCTAGGTGCATTCAAGAGAGAGATGTGGGCTTTGGAGGTGGGAACTGTGCTTGTTGTGAGGCAAAATATAATTAAAGGTCAGGAAATGATTTGTAGTTCAACAGGAAAATCTCTTGAATACTCTTCATTCCTAGTCGTGTTACCCTTTGTGAAGCAGGCAATAATACTCTGTGTTGCCTTAATTATTTTACTAGGCCATGTATTCCAGGTAAATTCTACTTGCAGTTGACCTGGTGTGATTAACGTGGCATTCAGATGAACAACTGAACATCACGTGAACTGTTGCAGGTCAGTGAATGTCAGGAAGCAAAGACAGGTTGGGAGCAACAGCCAAAAATAAGGAATAGAAGTATGAGCTGCATGTAAGAAAAGCTTTGTAGAATTTCTGGCCCAAATGAAATGGGTATGGAAGCAGAGAGTCTAGTCAGGAACTGTAACTTAAAATATTAATACTGACAAAGAACAGGAGAACAACTCCACTTACTTTATCTCAAGCCATTAGCTTTGATTTAGTGCAGCCATGGAAGCCTTTCGGTACTTCCCTTAGTATCTTCACATTCTGCTTTAATAGCATTTGTTTAAATGAGGAGTGGACCCTCAAGCAATATTTCTTTTTAACAGGCAAGTTCCAGCACAGGGTAATAAGTAAACTGGGAACAATATATTTTAAAAGAAGAAATAGATTCTGCCAGCTCAATTTAAGGAAATATTTATTACACATAATTTCTCAACTGTTTTCTGAGTAGGCAATAGAAAATGATCCTTATGAACTGCAAAATGGAAGGAAGGAAAGAATCTGCATCATTATGGGGACTTTAATCTTCTGTGTGATTGCTTGTCATTGAAAGTGATGTCTTTACTTACCTGGACTGAGGGCATCAGAAATCTTAGTCCCCAGAAGACCTCTTTTAACACTGGCATGCACCCATGTCCTCCCTTTTATGTGTTAATCATGGACCATAGGCTCTGCAGATGTAAGGAAAGGAAAACATTGCTGCTGTGAGGACACTTCAACAAATGTTTGAACGCCTGAGAAGGAAAAAACTGTGTAAAACAGTCAGGAAAAATGTAGCTTCATAATGTACACATAAGAGTGTGAAGAAAGGACTGGTCCAGAGACTAATCAATGAAGGAAAAAGATACAGGTGTAAATTTGAAGCTGACATTGCTTTTCATGACCTCACAGATTGTTTCTTGCAGCGCTTTTCTTGTTTTTCTTTCCTCCTTTTCCTTCATTTTCTTTTCTCTTCACTTTTCCTACAGATCTGTTTCTTTATATAAAAATGCTGCTTCTAAGTGTTGAAGCTCTCTTAGTATTTTTTCATAATGCTTGTTTTAGGGAAAATAAAAAGGAGCTGCTGGCAGAAGTGGTGCCCCATTACGAAAGGTAACTTGCTTGCCTAGACATCTGCTCTTTCTCCCCCTCCCTCTCTGGCAGGCTTGTTTTGGCAATCCAGGCACCACCTAAATGATTTCTTTTCCACCGAGCTGTGAGTGATGACACTTGGCAGAGTGAAAATGGACTTGCTCCATTTTGTGCTTGCATTATTACTTTGTTCCCACATGTCTTGTTTGGTGTAACTTATTGAAACCCACAGGCACCAGTTCCTTGGAGATCATACTTCCTTGCAGTTGCTGGTGATCTCTGGGAAGCAAAAGGCTGTGTGCAAAAAACAGAGGCTTAAAACATGTTCATCACATAAAAGTAATGTAGTTCAACAACTCAAAATAACTGTTTTTTTTTTTCTTATCACATATCACACTGATACTGAGTTTCAAGGTTATCATTTTATCCATAGCTAAAAATACAAATCGGTGTGCCACATTTGGGAAGACTTATCTCCACAGAATTGTTTATATGAGAAATGTTTCTTACTGTGTATCACAGTGATTTTGTTTGGCCTGTGGCACCCCGAAATGTACTTCTGTGGAAGGGCAGTGTCTCTCCCTCCTCTCTTTCCTGTCACTATGAGCCTAGTAAGCTCTTTGCAGGCCCAGATCCAGATATTTTGCAGCTGCATTATTAAATTATCATAGTGCTTCCTTTCTCTTTCCTCTATAGAATTATGAGAGTGCTCTATGTCTTGTTCCTTTTTGTATTGCTTTTATTAGTCACAAGAACTTAAATGAATTGATAGTCACAATTTCTAAGAAATCAATACAGTATTTTTTTTTTATTTTTTAATCCAGTTACCTGTGGCTTTAAACTTCATTCTTTTTGTTAATCTGATCAAGCATCCTGTTTGCTTTATTTTGCTTATTGGAAGAGTGGTTGCTAACCCCAGAGTTGATGGCTTTAGTGTTATTACACTTGCCTGTTTTATTTCCTTGCATTGCTCACACTTCTTTCTATTTCTATTCTGTTCTGTTTCTTATATCTATTTCTTTTATGGGAAGACCTTCCAATGAGCATATCTTTCTTAGCTTAGTTCTTTGCCAAAGAACTTGTTCAAGTTCTGTGAGTGTGGACAAAGTCTGGCCCTTGGACTTCACTCACCTTTCTTTTACAGAAAATGCTTTTCCAATAGAAAACAGCACTGAGACATTTAAGTAAGGAAAGAAAGAATAATGCGTAGAAGGAAGTGTTCTTCTGGGGAGTATCTGAAGCATTTTGTATAATCTATTAAGCAATCAGCTGAAGATGAAAGGTGAAAGAAAATAAGGATGTTCACATAGATTACCCTTGGTGTTGCAAGGAAGCGGTAGTCATTACACAGGATGTGCTGTAAGTACCAACAGAAAACATCCCCTGTGCCTAAAGCACCTGTGATGGAAGGCAAGTGAGGGTAGGAGGGAAAGTGGGAGTGCTGCTACTGGCAGGACAAGTGGTGTCCCAGCCAGGTTGGATTCCTGGGCAGTGGCAAGTGAGTGGGATATTGTAAGATGGGAATTTCAGAGAGGAGATCGATGGCACAGTTTTGCAAATACATACAAGGAGATGCAGCACAGAAGGAGTCATGGATCTCTCTCTTACTGAGTGAAATTTAATAGAAGAGACTTATTTCCACAAATGCTAGATTCTCAGGGAAATGTAAGAGTACAGTGCTTGAGCTACCGATGGTGTGGGTGAGAGAGGTGGGAATACAAGGCTAAAATAAGGATAAAAGTGTCCTTGTATTGCTAGAACTACAAGAGAAAAACAAACTGAGAATGAAAAAATTGGGGCCTGGGTTGTAGAGCTTGGCTGGTGCTTCAGGATTACAGTGCTTAGAATTCAAAAGAGATGAGTCACTTCAGTGAAAAATAACAAACTGATAGAATTAGTAGTTCAGGAGTAGCAAAATGTTCTGATTCAGAATACTCAGTGAGGGGGACAAAATGTGGTTTGGACGTGAGATGTTCTAGATTGCTGAAAGAATGGTCCTGAACTTGTGGAGTCTGTTGCACGGGAGATGTCTGCATCTGTTTCCCTGCTGAGATAACAGTAACAAATGGATTTTTGGACTCTGGGGTAGGGACACGAATTTACTGGGAAAAAGGACAACATACATAAACTAAACTGTGTTGTTTTTTCCAATGACTTTTATCTGTTAGAGTGATAGGTTGGAAACCACAGCTTTCTGTTGTTTGTGGTGAGGCAGCTCAAGCTCTCAGCACAGAGTAGTTGGGAAAAGACAGCAGGGAGTGCTGTGCTGGAACAAGTCAGTGCAGATCCAGAGTACAAACCCAGGCACCTTTTTATGTGGAGATGCTCATGTGTTTGTGCTTTAATGAAAGAGAAAATATAATCTGAAACCACCAAAATACACAGCTTTGGATAGTTTGGATTTGTCTGGGCTAAGCTACTTCACTGAAAAACAAAATCAAATGAGAGCTTTGGCAGGAAGAGCTTTGTACAGGCACAGCTTCCAAGAAGGAGCATTGAGGGGGCAGACCTGCACAACCCTGATATAACTGTCCTCCTCACACTTCTTCCACTGGGTTCAGTAAAACGGACAGTGGAAGGGAAAAGCTGGTTTTAAACTTCATCTGTGCCCACTTAAATTTATGGTTTTTCCCCTATGTTATTCTGCGCTGGCCTGGCATTTAATGACAGATCATATAATTGCAAATTGGAAGGGACCTTAAAGATCATCTAGTTCCAACTCAGATGGGGCTGCCGGGACCCCATATAACCTGGCCTTAAAGGCCTCTCAGGGATCAGGCACCCCCAACTTCTCTGGGTGGTTTGTTCTCACGCTTCACCACACTGAAAAATTTCCTCCTGAAACAATGTTTTGGCCTGGGATCAAACTATGTATCTTTCATGTGTGAAGTGATTGTGACAACTGCTACTCTACAGAAACCTTTCTCCTACCCGCTTTGGACTTCACGGGCTTCTGAGTAGCAAAGATATAAAGCAGAGATGTAACTGTGCAGACTTTGGTGGTAGGGGGACAAAGCAATGTCACCTTGCAGAAATGCAGTGTTTTTCCTGGCATCTCTTACATCTGACTGTATGTCAGATGTGATGGTACTTGCCATTCCCTTCTGGATGATCCTATGAAAAGAAAAGGCTGCATCCAATACGTGGTGTGCTAGGTGGGAGATCAGGAGAGGGCAGATCAATTGTGTTATAAACAGTTTAGGGCTATTAGCAAGTTGGAGATATCTTCAGTCAACTTCTGCAGAGAAAAATGTTAACAGCATTTAACGTGATGTAAGAAGCAAGGGCATCTAGTGCTGTTATGTGACTGCTTTAGGGTATGTGATTGCTGTAAGGCTTGATGAAAGTCTCTGCTCCAATTGGTATTCAGCACGGAATTTGGAAAAGTACTTGGAGTGCAAGTAGTCTGACCTGTGGAGGAAACCATGTGTCATGACTTGCTAAAGGTTCCCTTGAGTGAAATGCAGGAAGAAGCAGGGTGCATCCAGTATGTCACTGTCACATCACCTTCATGCCCTGCTAATGTAACCAAAAATCAGCTGCAGAATTTCTTTTATGTGCAGTTGAAGAATTATTGACTATGGCCTAATAATTTGTTTTTGAAGAAGTATCATGGATTGAAATGTTGACATTGAAGGTTTAAATTCCTATGCAGAGTGGGAAGTGCTTCCAAATGGCCCCGGATGAATTCAGACCTACGTTGTTGTTGTTAATAAAATCAGTATTTTCCCTGACAGAGAGACCTCAATTTTAGACAAATCATCTCCATAGTTGTTGATGATGTTCCAGCAGCAGGATTTCCCTGACATGAAAAATGTGGTATGTGTACTCTCAAGTTGTTTTGGTTCAGTCAGCTTGATTGAAATAACTTTAATTTTAAAGTAAAAAGCATTTTTAAGTTTGAAAAGTTAAACATTCAGGTAAGAAATCTCAGAATCGAGGATGCACATCAAGCTTCAACTTGCTTGTGCTGTCTCTGGTCTTCAGTTGAATTATTACTTACTGCCCTTTCCACTTACTTACATGTCATGGCATTCTCTGGGGACTTGCACAGTGTTTCTTTTTGTTCACCACATTCAATGTGTGTCCAAGAAAGCTGGCTCTTTGCTAGCTATCCAAATGCTGCACTGAATGAAACTTGACTTACCTGTGGCATTTCTCAAGTGCTTTCAATATCTTTTTCTAAATCTTTTATGGATATAAATGAGCTGATCTTCATATAACATTTTTCAGAGTACAGGGTGACATTGCTACTTTATGTCAGTGGAATTGGAGCCCAGAAAGGTAAAGTCTAAATTTGTAGAAAATGTCATCTAGTCTGGGCTGACATGGAGATTTTATTTTAAAGACATCTTAGCATTTAAAATACAGCTCTAATTGATCTCAGCTGCAGCTGATGGCACTCAGCAAGTCCTGCCAATCTGCCTGCAAGTGCCCAAATGTAGGCAGCTGGGAAGTAGAAGTGATCCCACTTGAGGTGATTGCTTGCAGAGAAGTCCTGGGCCAGAGATGAGGAGAATTCCACTCCTAGGGGTGGCACTTAGGGACTGAATTGTGAGATAACCAACCATGTTTCCTCTGTCGTCCTCCTCCTCATTCAGTATGTCCTGCAGTTAGGCACAGTGCAAATTCTGTATGTGGGCAGAAGATTTCTTCAAATTTATTTGTATTTAGCAATTATTAATTACAGGGGGTTCTTAAAGATGTTTTTTCTTTATTGATTTCCAAATACTTTATTTTCTGGGTACGTAAATGTAGGTGCAAAGCATTTCCCATTTCCTCTCTTTGCACCAGACAAATGAGATGGTGTTGGCTTACTGCATTATGTACTGGAGTAAAAGCATCTTTGGGAGTACCAGTCTATTCATTTTCTTCTTTCAATTAATCAACAAAAGTTGCAAGATACGCTTATTTCTTTCAGTTTCCCAGGAGCTTTCTTGTTCTTTCCTCCATGCTATCTGACATGAATCACATGAAAAATCAAAAACAAACCCCAAAGCAATAGCGAAGCTGCAATCACAGAGGTAGAACAACAATTAATATCAGGCTCATTGCAAATGACAAAGGAGACAAATACAGCCATGGAGAAAAGCAACACTTTCAGGCATACCTGAAATATCACCTGAGGCAAATCTTTAAATTACATTTCTAGAAGGTAACTTTAAAAAGCTATGCTTCAAGTCTTTGAATGCAATCATGCAAACCTGCTTGATGGTTTAATTGAAAGTCCTCCATAAAATCGTTCCTGTTGATAGGTGAATGTACAGGGAGCAGGGCCAGCAGTGGTCTTCATTGCTTACTGAGTCTCCTAACTTATGTGGTAAAAGAAGTTCCGGAAAAATCTTGTCAAATGTGCTTGCACTGGCACAAATGCACACAGGTGTGCCTGTGTGAGTATGCACATCTATTTGCTATTATTGATTTTATTTTTTTCCTGATGATGTAGTAGCATCTATGTGTGGGAAAGAAATGGATGAAGACTGCTATTTACAAGAGTTAAATTGAACTGAAAATTTTAAATCTCCATTAGTAGACAAAATTCTGGAATGTGGTTTTCCCCAGTGGCACTGGGAAGGGAGGTACAGAGGTAATTAATCGAGGGACAAAATGGCACCAAGTGCTTGCTTGTGCTTGGCCTTGGTCCACTAATTTTCTGAGGAAAGAATGGTCTCAGTGTGTGGTGTTACAATGCACAGGATTCCTTTGGAACTGAGGAACATAAGCTTTTGGTGTATTTTTTTTTTTTTAAGATGCTGAAGCTCTCCAGATTTTTTTTTTTCCTAATTGGCAGTAAAGCAATAAGGCACTTAAAATGCAAACTATAACCATAAACAGAGCTTTGTTTTATATTTATGGCTTGTGAATAAAGATTGCACAAAGTGGTAACTTTTAATTTTGCTTTTACCCAGCCTTGTTCTGCACTAAGCGAGGCTCTGAGGTTGTGTGATGGCTCAGCAAGGCTCACGTGCAGGGAGAAATGAATCCATTACTGCCCGTGCCTTGCAGTGGATCGTCCCCAGTGAAATAACCCAGGCCTGTCAGATGGCGACAGCTTCCTCTACCTGCACAAATAACTCCACTTTAAGAAATCAGGGACTACTGATAGTGCTGTAATAGATCTTAAAGTTCATACTGATGTGATCTCCCATTTCCTGCAAGATGGTATTTCAAGCTGCCAGTTTGCGGAATATTTCTGCTGCATCAGCTGTCATCTAATAAACGTGGATCTGATTTTTATTTTATTTTTTTGAAAGAGCTTAGCATTGAACAAATCTCCCTCTTTTCTAGCTCTAATACTCCTGTTCCTAGTACAAGAAAACCTGTAAAAAAAAGCCTTCCCAACTTTCAGGGCTACAGCAGGCTTGAACAACTGCCTGGAGAACATCCTTGCATATCCCAATCCTATGTTGTACTGAAATGTTGTGTCCTCATACTCTGTTACAGCATGTATGAGTCTATTGGAGCGCTTCTCAGTTTTCAGTCCTGAGAGATTCTCAGAGCACTCAGCCATATTGTTTGTCTTTGAATAGAGCTTTGGAATTTTATTTTTTTTTATGTGGAGAGGACCAAATGAAGGGGAAAAAACTCACTTTGAACCAAAGCAAAGTGGCTGTTGTTGGTATTTTCTTAGTTTTGCAATTAATGGAGAAGCGGCATTTGGAAAAGACTTGTTTTGATTAACTTGAAGCAGTTTGTTCAGTGCAAATTAAGAACTTAAATTTGGTTGAGTTTGGTTTAGTTCAGTCTAACCACTAAAAGAGCTGTTTTAAATTGGGAAATGCCACATAAAAATAAAAAGCAGACAAATCTACTTTTGAAGTATTTTGAAAAACAAATCAATTTTTCTGACTGACGTTGTTTTTCATTGTGACCAGACCTGGCACGTAGATGTAGGTAGCTAAGTAGATTTGGATAGAATTGTCGTTTTGGGATGACTTCAGTTTTCTCAAGGTGTTTTCTGTTCAACAGAGCTGATGAGAGATGGACACATTGTCCTAGTGAGAAAAGGATCATAGAGCCTTTAACGCCTTCTGTTTTTTTAGTATCGTCCAACAGATGAATGAATGAGTTGCGTTTTCGGCCAAAACAAAATATATATTCATCAGTTTTAAGAGGATGTTGGCAACAAAGTGAGACATAAAGATCTGTGAAATATCTTTTCAAAGTTGTCCTTTCCCATTACTTATTTTTGTGCTTTGAGTACAATTGTAAATCCAAGTGAATGTGTCTGGTTTTGTTTTGCTCTAAAAAAAAGTGCACCAAAAAGTGAAGTTTAATTTCTCCTTAAGATCTTTTGAGACTTAGGGTAATATTTTGGGAATTTCACTCGTTGTCCTGTCTCCATGACATTAGCCAGTGTTTTTTGGGGGGGATCATTTTTTTGCATATGAGTGCAGTTGACCTTGATACTGGTCTTGGTAGAACAGTTTGGTTGGACTTTATGATCTTGGTGATCTTTTCCAACCACAGTGGCAGAGGGTAAAATGGTGGCTGACACAGGATGTGAAGGCAATCTGAAAAGCTAAAATTTCATTGTATTTAGCATTCTGATAAATGTGGAGAAGCAGTGCTAAAGTGAATGATCTGCAAAATTGAGGTAAAGAGCGAGCATAAGCAAGTTGCAAGAAAATGCATGCCGGGTCATTGCAGCCTGCCTCTTGGAGTAACATCCTGAAATGCCCGACAAGGCTGTGTTTCTACCACACTGTGTGTTGCACATGATATGGGATGAAAGGCTCTTGAAGAATTTATAGTCTCAGGTGACAACAGGCGGAGCTAATGTGGTATTTGTCTTCCCATTTGACATGGAGGTTTATCACAAAGGATAGAAAAACGTGCCCAGAGCACGAATGAGGCAGAGATGGAAATGACCAGATTTGTTGAGATTCAGTTCATTGCTTTTTATGCCACAAGGTAATCTGTCTTCCTGTTTGACTTACGCTGTGCTTTTAATCAGGTGCTGAGTGAATATCTTACTTTGAAGATCTAAACTAATAATGGATATAAAAATCCTGGTAAATAATAAGATGCAATAAGACAGTCATATCTTCCCTAATGACAGCATAATGAACTGAATTTAAAGTGAAATCCTATCACGAGCAGTCATGGCCCATTAGACAATGAAATTTTGTGTTAAACTGACTTTTTAAAGGCACTTTGCAAAAACTGAAAATGAAACAAAATTACTCGATATTGTTGGAAGCCTGTTGCAGCCAGATCCCAGGGATCTTTCAAGGTAAAAAACCAAACAGTTTCAGTATTTTGCTTGAGTGAGGATATAGCTCCTTAAAGTGTCAGCTATGAATTATGCGTCATCCAAATAATTTCTACAAGATTTAACAGCTAATATCGTCATTTATTGTTTATAGAGTATACCCAGCAAGAAAAGGTAGAAAAGGAAATGAAGAGGGAGGGAGAGTTTCTTTGCCTGTGAGTGCTGTTCTCCGTGGAACAGGGAGAAACGTGAGGTTTTGGGATGTTAAATAATACAGATTTTGAAGAAAGCATTTCAAAAACAAGTGGGATGATTTCCCAAAGACAACCGAAAGGAGGTGCAGGGAATGGAAATGAATAGGGAGGGGCTTGTTTAACTTAGTAAATGTTCCAAAACAATCCTGTTATAGATTCCTGTGGCTGTTGTATTTATCTTCTTCAAAGCAAATTAAACATAGCTTTCTAATCAGCAATGATTACTGCAAACTAGACTTGGCATTAAAACTTAAGTTGTAGGAAAATAATAACTCTAAAGGTCCAAATTTTATGGAAGACCAAAATGTAAGTTCCTGTGTGCGTTCCTATCATGACTCACTTTGGAATCATTTATATGAAGGCGATTTGAAAATGGAATCATGAACTCATAACTCCCCCAAGCACTTGAAAGACTCTGCTATACTTTGTATTTCCTTTATTTGAAGTTTGGATGATCCGTTGTTGACTTCTTCTATAGTATGTGTTACTGGTATTTTAGCTATGAGAAAAGTGTGTTTCAATACCTTTTTAAAAGAGTTCCATTGCTTTCATTGAAGAAAAAGAGGCATTTTTAATGAAAGATTGCTATCTAGCAGTTTTTACAAAGACAAGGCATACAAAGAAAGCATATTATATTATAGTGCAATGTGTTTTGTTGTTTCCCTCCCTCCTCACTCCCTTTTCTCTTTAAGAAGCATCTGTTCTATGTTATTTCAGTTATTTCAGTGCTTGGGTAATTCATCTAATGATTACATAGATGTTGGCTGGAAGGCAAGGCAGTACATTGTAGAGGAAGCTGTAGATAGGCTAGAAAACACAGACTTAGGTAGTTTTAAGGGAGGCAAAAACAAAAAAATACACTGTTCTGTACGATGTGCAATGTTGGATATCATCAGTCTGTGTGTTCAGAAGAGCTGCACGTTTAGTTGCTGTCATTGTTCCCAGCAGGGGCTCTCACTCTGAGTTCTTTTGAAATCTGACCATTAGAGATTATTTTGATCCATCCTTGAGTGAGAATACAAAAGCTGAAGTAAATTGTTTCATCAATACAAGTTTATAATTTTAGTTTAAAGATGCCCAGGGCACTTGAATACAGATAAGTGTTCTGAATGAAAGATAATTGTGCATCTTGTTTAGTGTATCTATCTGGCATATGCTATTTAGAATTGATTGGTTTGGGGAAGTAAGATTGAGATGGAGAGGATGTTGTCTGGAAGATGTATGTGGTTATAAAAATTGGTTAAATTTTAACTATTATTATTTGGACTGACATAGAATGGGACAGATGGGTTTTTTCTCATTTAACTGTGATGAAAATAGACCTTGATTCAGGTGTTTCTTTTCATGCTAATCTGCTTACTTTACTGTTGTTCTTGGTTTACAGCAAAGGAATGAGAATTGGTGCAACACCACTTGCGTCAGCTGGTAAGGTGGGTTCATAGACAGAAAACATTTTTCTGGCCAGACGTAGCATTTACCAGTAAATTATCAAATGCTTAGTTCTTTGGACCTTGAAACTAGTTATTCAATTTCTATAGCGAAAGCTGTGGAGCAATGAAAGAGCAAATTGTCCCCTCGTTTTGCTATCACTTATGGTTTTTTAAAAAAACCAAAAAACCACAACTGTTTTCCACCTCAGCAGATCACAGGAAATAATGAGCTGGTACTGAAATAAAGCTCCCCAGCAGGGCTGAGGACACAATATTAATGTGGTAATAAAAACACGCTAAGCATGTTGAACAAAAGCAACCTCTGCTATGGCAGGAGTCCTAGAGGTAGTGAACTGCTCTAGGTCAGCCTTGGCTAAAAGACCAAATGGAGTCAGCAGTATGCCCCGTAAATAATAATCCCTACTGTACATCCTGTTGCAGCCTTGGAGCTTTTAAAATCCTGCTTGTCCTGTAGGCATCTTCCTGCTCACAAGACAAATTTCCCTGAGAAAGACAAAGCTTTTAAAACAAAGAACAAAAAGGCAAATAATAAACAGTCCATAAATGCCTATTTATTCAGTTAGTTTTTGGTTGCATATGACAGGTTAAGTGGAGGGAAATGAAAGAAGGATCACACGAGCATTTGCAAATGACAAGGTTGTGCATGGAAGGAAAATAAGTCACAATTAGGAGACAATCTTCTTTGTATTTCTACAAGTACTCCCTTGTATAATGATGTGCATAAGGGGTTGAAGCTCAGGCTGGCATCTTTGGAACAAGCTATTTGGACTGGTAAAATCCCAGTGTTACTTCAGTGTGCTTCATTCATTAAAGCATAAAAATTGAGGCTGTGTGTATGCTTTGGGTACGAGCCTTAATGACTGCAGAGCAGTATTGAAGGAAGCAGGTGATACAAGATTTTGCAGTAGCATATTAGCTGAAATACCAGGTAACATGGCAGAATCATTTCGAAGCAGATGCTGGGAAGTTTCCATCACTTATCTGCGGCCACTGATGATGTATAAGGAAACCCCAGGTCACCAACATGTGATTTTCTTCTCTAGCAATTGTACCCCCGGCAGAGGTGAAGAGGCAATGATTGTTAGTGGGAAGAGATGACTTTTTCTGAGGGATGTGTGAATTGTCAAGACTGGCAGGCTACGAAAGGAAGCACCATGAATGTCTGATTGTGCTTGGAAGGATGGGAGTGGGAAAGTGGAGTTCACAAAAGAGAAATTGGAAAATTTCTTTTGATAGACTGAATTGAGTAGAGATTTGATTGAAGAGGAGTAACAGATTTCCGAGAGAACGATTTGGAAGTAATGGGGTTTGTGTGTAGAGCTAAATAACTGGTAATATGTAACCGAAAGCATGCACAGTCAGTTTTCAGAAATGGAGAAGAAATGTCAATGAAGTCAAAGCTACTACTCAGACTGCAATAGCTGCAGGGTGATATGGGGTCCAATAAGGGGGATATGTGAAGAAGGAATTAGCAGACCAGCCGGAAATCATTTAGGCAGCTGTTTCATCCCTTCACCTGCAGCAATTCGTGCAGGGAGTACTGCTGCCCTTATTTCCCACTGCAGAAATCTCAGGAGGCAGCAAAATTTCAATGAAGAAGTGATGACAGCTCTGGGAATGGAGTTCATAATGGAAGCAACAAAGCAACCTCATCTTCAGCATGTATTTGTGCTCCCATAATATAGCTCTCCTATTTCATTTTATCTACATTACTGAAAAATAGTGTCTAACATTTATTTTTAAACTAGTTCCCGAAAGAAACAATACATGTGTGATTGCTGAGTCTTCTTCCTCTCCAGTTAGCAGCTGGCAACTTTTGAAATAAAGATAGAAAGATAATTATGCTCCCACAAGCTAATTGTAAAAATTGGCATCAGATGGGGAAGGAGAGACCCAGATTAGTCCTGGAGGAAAAGACTCAGCTCTGGCACTGTATGCTTTGGCTTAGCATGGCTGCAGGGAAGTCATTTGCTGGGGAGCATGTTTGTCTGCAGGCTGCTTGCAACAGAGATTGGTTCTTACCTGCAGAGTTAATTCCTGGGGCAGGAGGAATGGGGGAGAAAAATGTTGCTGTTGCTAACAGGGAGTGTCATAGGAGAAGAGACACTGATCTGTAGGGAACCAGGATTATGGTTTCTGCTGTTTGAGGAACGTATTATTTACCTGTGGGATAACACCTCAGAGTAAATATTTGTTTTCTCTATGGAGCAGGTGAAAATAGAATTGACTCCTTTGAATTTCTCTAGAGCCCGGCATAATGTTACTGAACCAACTCTTTATGCTCACCACAGGGGTTTTTTCAGGTTAATATTCTATGGCCAAAATGCTAAGGGCCTTGAGTTACCTTCTAGTTTGGCACATAATGAACTGACTTTTTTGAGTCTCTGAACATTCAAATTCCATCTGAGTCAGTGGAAATGATAGGCATATTTGAAATTTGTGTCACATTTATATCAAAACACAGCTTTGATAGTCTAGCTTGCTGGCAACGCAATTTAAAGATATGCACTGTGTGACTTCCCTTTGGGCCTCTGGCTGGTATTTCTCATTTCCCACAGCTGTGCCCTGCAGCACTACTCAAAAGTAGTTCCTATTTCAGCTTTTATGATGCAGCTGAACTAGGGCTGATCCTGCAGAGGTGTGGAGCTCCTCATGGCCTTCACACTGTGGCCTTTGCTGGTCCTGCCTTTGTGTTTCCAGCAAGCCACAGGAACCATGGCATTCTGTTTCATCAAAACACGGCGTCCAGTTTGCCCCCGTCTCCCTAGATGAGCACTTGCTGCTTTCATTACTGTTTGATGTGGGTCCTGCAACAGTAGCAGCCCTGCAAAGTACCTGCAGTGTGCTTGGTTCTCTGCTAGCAAGGAGGAAGGATCTGAAAGGAGGTAAAGAGAGAGAAGTTGGAAGCCAGCACAGGGAAACAGAGAAATAGTGCACATGAAGAGTGATTGCAGTACCTATTTATACTGCTCTCTGACTTTTGTGTTTGTCCTAAAGGTTTCAGAAAACACCGAACTGTTTAAAACACGATTGGGAACTTTTTAATGAAATTCCTGCTAACCATCCTTTTTATCTAGTCTAACGTTTTTATGGTATTTATCTTCTGGCACATCACTCCATCCAGTTTGAACTGCTGTAAGTTGAGGTTTACAAGGCACTTTCACAAGGCTGCTGCACGTTCCAATGTCTGAGACAGAAACTGTGCTTTTTGATGCCTCTCTGCTGAAGTTTGACCAAAATGTTTTTCTCAATCCCTCCCGTTATTCTGTGTTTATATTAAGCTGTACATCTGATTAATTTTCTCAGTGCTGAAAAATTTCTCTTGCCTGGGAAAATTTAAACATTACTTTCTCCTAATTGTTCCTTATACATAGACTTCATTTCCAAGAAAATGCACATAAGTTTTGCTGAAACAAGTCTGTTGCTATTATTTTGCTGAAACTTCTGAAGAAAGGGAGGTATCTCACATAAACACTTTTCTTCTAACTGTAGAGTGAATTTTTAACATCAGGTTGGTAATAATAGATTCCTGCTAAGAAAACATCCTTCCATCCTCAGCCCCCAAATGGCTAGTAAGTGAAATGTTTACATGCCTGTTATTGCCATCATTTATACAATCTAATTCTTCAGTGCTGATCCCATCAGTCTGTAAATTTCAATTATGTTATTAGCAATAGCTCTTCAGTGCAGTAATTGGTACACTCACTTTATCTAATGGGGTATTTTTCATCTAATTGACTTCAAATTTATCATATAAATGTCAAAGCCAAATTTTCCTATAATAACCTATTATCTCTGCTGTTCTAGCTCACTGCACCCACAAGAAACAGAGCAATAATAATCTTTTGGAATAATGAAGGACAGCAATTTAATTCACAAGGTGCTGAGCAGAATGACAGCTACTTCTTACCTGTCAAAAACAGTAACTTTTAATATATTCATTTAATTAGACTGCAGGTCCTATTCAGGTGGTATTTTTCATCTCACTATGGATGAATCTGGCTTCTGCTAGAAAATGAGAATATCTATTGTTTAGATGATGGACTTACTGTGAACATGTTTTTAGACGTGTATTCCCATTATCAGAAGCTTTCAACTTTCTCTTTTTCTATAGTGTAATCAATTTTAGCACAAGAAATAGGCTGTTATACCATGACACAGAAGTGGTAAAGATACAAAGAAAGGGGCTTTTTAATGTGTAAATGACTTTTTGAGAACAAATACGTGGGGGAGAAATGGTGCAAGTATAACCATCAATCCCATAGATTTTACATAGGTTCAGCTAAATCTGAATTACCATATCAAGTTCCAGAATTGAGATTTATTGTTAATTAATTCTGGAAGTCGAGGCAGCTGTATGGAAAGCCATAATGGTGGACTTGAGTAACAAAATGGTGAACCTGGACTTAGAACTGTCTCTCTTTTTAAATTTCCTATCTTTTTTTAAAGACTTCTAAGGACATTTTCTCTAAGATATGTGGCTTCGATACTTCTCATTCTAGCAAAAGGAGTACAGTCGCAGGGGCTGGATCGCAATCTTGTGAGGACAAACTGCTGCCATAGCAGCTATTTATGGGAGTACCATGCCATTGTTTACCAGTATTGTTTTGCATCATTGGAAAGCAGATATTGGTGACAAGCTTCTTTGCACCATCTTCCTCAAAAGGAGGAGCCTGCAGAGAGGGTTCTCTCTATTCCCTTTCTTTATTACCTTCTTGTGTATATGGATGATACCTGAATCTTGGTGGATTCATTTTTGGGTATGAATTGATAAGATGCAAACTCTTCTTCCTGTGAAATACAGTTATGCTGCAATTATAAACTTCTTAGATTTGCATGCATCAAGCAACATCGACAGTGAATTAAGTTTTGAAAGAGGCTAAGTTTTAATGCTGAGAATTGACGGGACAACTTCCCAACTTGTCCCTTTAAGATGTAATTAAAATTACCATATTTCTCATTGTGATTTTTTTGGACAGAAGTATCACACATGAACAGAGTAGCAGGTTTCAGAGTACTTGCAGAACTGAGCTACACATGTAAAATAGTCTTGAAATGTTACTAAGAGGCTCCAGCAAGGAAAAAAAAGAACAATCATGAAACTGGAAGCCATGATAACCTTCAATATGTGCCATATGGCAAACATTTACATGGCCTTACTTGAGAGGTAGGAGTTTAACCTGCATAAATTTAACTTGTTGGCTAAAAATATTCCTTACTTCTTTATAGAAATCTACTAGCTGTAAGCAGTGGGGAGATTCTTACGTGGAACAGGAGAAGGAGGGATAGTTTCCTAGAGTTGGTTGGAAGCATAGGAAGATTCATCCTGTGGATGTGATCTTTAATGTTTAAATGAGATACCAAAGAAATTAAGAATTAAGTAAGAAGTCGAAATGTTCTCCAGAAGTTTGCCCCCGGCAGGTTTTACCTTCACAGTGTGAGGGAAAGTTTTTTGGTACTCAAAAGAAATTCCTAAGTAAGTGCCCCAAATATTTTAGGTAATTATGCACAAAAATAAAGGTAAGTTGAGCCCCAGGAGCTCCCCACTGAGTCTGTTTCAAATGTTTTCAGGAGCTGTATTTTCTTTTATCCCCATTCTTTTACTGCATAGCGCATGTCTGTCACTCAATGGTAGGTATTATAAAATATTGGCAGAATATTGGCTGAAGAAACACATTAAAAATTTCAAGGGAAATGCTCATCAACACCATTCCTTTGTATTATAAAAAAAGAAAATAAAGTGCACGTTGATTTTTTTTTAATGGTAAATGTTGAGAATATTTTTCAAAGTGCTTGAAAATACAGAAAGAACACTTTCTGTGTATTCAATGCATGAATGTCTAAAAGTTCAAAGGTTTTGTTTAATGTGACGTGTCCAGATATATTAGGTTGTGGATGGAAGGTTTACATGATCTTTTGAGGTCTCCTCATTCATTTGCCCTTTCAGTCTTGGCTCTCTTGGGATTTCATTGTTTCATATTCATTATAAAACCAAGAATGGGGTAAGGGGTGCTTCTAGCAACCTTCTCTAGAAATATGAATGAGTGCTGGAATTACTGAGGAGTTGGTGTGTGGCGTTCAGAGGAAGAATTTTTGACGTGAAAAATGGGGTTAAAAAAAAAAAAAATAGTAGGTGTAGGAGAGATGAAAATCTTTAGAGAAAATATTATCGGAAAAAAGACAAGGAATGAGGCATCCCTATGACGGTTTCTAGCTTCTCCAATAAATCTCTGTGGTAGTTTAAAAGCCACTACAGAAGACAGTTTGACAAGTAGAGAAAAATGTTATTTGTTAAGAATTTAACAAAAGTAACTGTGCAAAGCCTTGAAAAAATGCTTAGCATGACTGTACAGAATGAACACATGTAACTGCTTCGTGAGCTGTGACCCGTATACCCAGGTTGGAGTCTGTTTGTCTCTGAGGAAGGTATCCTCTTCCCAAATGCACTCCCTGTTACCAGTTAGTTGACAGATACTTGTCACAAGTTCTCATAGTCATTGCTGAGTACCAGAAGAATCATTTGGCCTTTTGGATGTGTTGATTCATGGAGTTCCCTTTTGGGTTCTGACCAAAACATGATAATAGCTTAACTGTATAAAACGTATAGAAAGCATCCATCAATTTTCCTTTCAAGAGATAGTAATAAAGTTATCTAAGAGAGTTATCTTGTGTTTCTCAAAATGTAAATATATGACACAACATCAAAATAATTTAAACCTTTGCCCAGAGCAATGTATTTACAGCAGGGCTCGACTGATCATTATTACAGATAGCTATGTTTTAGTACAGGGTCTGCTCACAGCTTAAGGATATGCTGTTGGTTTGGTGTAGGTTTTTACTTATTCACCTGTCTGTAGCTTCAGATAAATTAAAATGGAAATTGTATACCTAAATGCTTCATGCAGCTTTAGAAATATCAGTTGTTTTTTTATTCTTCCTTTGCCAGAGGGCCAAATGTCTTCCATCAGTAGAAAAATGACAGTTTCTTAGTGTGGGTTGGAAAGACAATTTGAATAAACTTCTACTTTCTTTAAAGTTTCAGCTCCTTAAAATAACTGTCCTTTTACAGAAAGAGTCCTGTCTCAAACAAGTCAGAAATGAGAATTCCAACTTCCCACATATTTAAAAAAAACAAAACAAAAAAACAAAAAAAAACCCACACAAAATCAAACCAAAACTAACAGCCCTATAGAAAATGAATTAGAATTGCTGTAGCTGAGCCATTATGATTTTAGATTACCTAATTGTTTGTGGTGCAGTAAAAGGTATTGCTGCTCCGAAGTTATATAACATAATCTGCCTTTTCAGACTGGTTCAAATAACTTTGGTCTGCTATGTTTGCCTGTGCAAGAACTGTAGTGAGTATATGATGTAAGGTAACCAAATTTAATACATCTATCTTTTCATGTCAGTGAGTTTTCCAGATTAAAGAGACCTTATACTTCAATGAGCTGCATAGACACGTGAGAGAATTTAAAAAAAAAAAAAAAAAAATCCATTTCTGTGGACTGAGGAGGCTGAATTAAGTTTATGTGATTAAATAAAGGAATCCATTAACACATTTCCTTCTATTCCACATGCATTATTTAATGCAAAATCCAGTTTTAGAAGAAATGGTTTACAGATATCTTTTTATCGAAGATCTTCACGAAGAGTGAAATAGGGAAATGTTTTTCTGAAAAGATGTGCCAGATAGGTGTTTTTTATAGTGCTAAAATGAAGAAGAAATTACAGTTTTCCACAGAAGAATGGGAAATATACCAGGTTAGATATCCAAAGGCTGCACATGTACACACACAAGATCTTACCTAATGTGTGAAAAATGTACATGAGCACAGCTTTTGTAAGTGTCAGACAGTTCAGATTATTTGGAAGATTTTACCAACTTTTAGGGGAGAGAGAGGAAGCCAAAAGGGATATGTGAATCCTGATAGATCCTGAAACTATATGGCATGATTGGGCTTTAGCTGCTGCTTGTTGTCCTCTTTGTTCATGCGCAGGTGTTTCTGCAGCCTGGTTAGGAGTTGGACATGATGATCCATGTGGGTCCCTTTCATCTCAGGATATTCTATGATTCTGTGGCCAACAGAAGTGCTTGATCAGATTCATTGGAAAGTAGCAGTGTCGGGTTGGTGTTGCTGTTCCTGATTCAGGATATTCCTGAGTAGTTTTGGTTCCAGCTGTAGCAGTGCTGATCACCTCGTGGCTTCTCTGTTTTGGTGAGGCTCCATCCCATCTGGGGCCCATATTCTTCAATCTTGTGCCAATGAGTATGTTTACATAAGTATTTTTCTTTGGCAGCGTGAAGAAAATATACTCTTGTGTAAGTATTTGCCAGATTGAGCCTTAAATCTGCAGTGTAGTATTTCCCTGTGCTGTTAAATATTCATCATGCTTTACTCTAGAGATGGCTGTATTTCAGTGAAGAGCTGAGCTGATATATCAAGACTTCGAGTCTTGCCAGAATTTCACTATGGGTACTCCTGCTGAATATAACTGGCCTGCAGCAAGCCCAAGTAAGCTTGCTCACCTGGGTAACAACTGATGGATCAATTCCTATTTCTACAAATGTTCAACAAAGGATATATTAGATTTTAAGAGATATTTTATAATGAAAAGAACTCACCGAGTACCTAAAAAAAATTGTAAAAATTTCTTCCCAGATGAATGATATAGCAGTATCTGAAATGCTTGGATTTTCACAGTGTGTGTGGATGTAATGGTGCACTGGACCTATCTGGTTCCTCAGTCAGCTGCTATCAGAACCAGGGTGCAAGATGGACCTTAGTTCTTATTCTCTACTTGAAATCTTTTGATGCTTTTTCTGAATGTAAGTAAATGCTGAATAGCTTACATTGGTTCTCATCTTCCTAATCGAAATACTTTGAGGAGAGAGCTCTTGAGCTCTAGGAATCAGTGAAAACATGCGCTGACATTCGCAGTATTGAATCAAGTCTCAAATGGTTGTATCAATGATCCCATGTGTAGGAAAATGGAACTGTACTGTGCTGAGTTGTTAACTGCCCACAGTAATAAAAATACTCGTTATTTTTCTCTTCCATTGATTCTCTGAGTTGTTTATGGGCAATTCCAGTTAATGATAAGCAGGTTTCAGATATGTATTTGAGATGTGCATGTTTCCAAGTATTTATTTAAAGTTTTATACTGATTGCATAGAACTCTAGAGCAGAGTCTCCAGATGTTGAATATGCTGCACAATGCAATGAAGTACTCGTGTATATTAGCGTCATTGTCAATTGTTATGAGCACAAACAAATTCAGTCTTTCATTGCCCATTGTGCTCGAGTACTTTGACTTAATGAACCCCATCCTAGAGAGAAGTCTATTAGCGCTTGCAGATGTCGCTATAAATGTAGGGGTGAAAAAAAGCTTTAGGATGTGAAATAATCAGGCTGTATACTTCCAGTCTCTTGCTGTTAGTGGAGTATTTGAAATTCTCAAATTGGTTTCTTTTGAATGAATACTGAATTTTAAACTCCTGCTTGCAATTCTTTGTCACTCAGTTAATAAGGCATGCTTGAGGGTGACTAAATTCCATCTCCAAGAAACTTACCGTTTTTAGAGATTCTAATCTACATCACATAATTAGAGTATCACAAGGACTCTGAAAGGGTGATAAACCTCTTGGAATGCTTGATCAATAACATTGCATCCTAACTGTTGTGGAGAAAGGACTGCTCTTTGTTAGCCCAGGTGTTTTATGAACAGTTGCCTCTTTTTAGGATCTGTGCTAGGCACTATTTTTTTTTTTTCCTCTTTAGATACAAAAATCTGTTGTAAATTTTCATTGACCTCATAACTGTCTATCTGTTCCACTGAATGGACTGAATTAATGAAACTCTGATGCTCAAGGTCGAAATGCTGTAAATAGTCATTCAGTGCTCTGCAGAGTCCCCAGTGATGTCTGTGTGCAATAAGGCGCAAGGAAGCTCAAATGATGACATTTTGCCCAAACAATCTGCTCAATTCTATTGCTGTATCAGGGTCTTTTGATGTCTCTGCAATGTCATCTAAAGTTTCCTGCACTGTTTTAGAGGGACTTTTGTGCACTTCAATTATAGCTTTTATTCAGCAATACCATTTAATTCCTGACACTTACTCCAGTTTGACAATCTCTGATTTAGCTGTTATCTATTTTTCTGCAATGTCAGGAGTGGCATGATAAAGTGGGCTACTTTGACTATAAACAGGATCTGGACAGTTCAATAAAAGTTCCTTGTATGTTTAATTCCTTGCTGTCATGGCATCAGCAAAAAGCATACAAGAAGATTTAAAGTGATCTTAGTTCGCTTCCTTTAGCTCACCTAAACACAGTCCATTAATGGGTTTATGCTCGATGCATATTAATTGCAATGCATGCTATTTTTGTGTGGCAAGACAAATTAGGATTCAATTGAAAATTTCAGCCATGCTTTTGCATTATTAGGAAATTTGCACTATACAGAGGGCCCAGATGATCTCTGCATGTAACTGAAATTATAACTAAACTCTTCAAAACCAAGTCAGTTTGCTGAGGTTGTCACATTAGCGGTTGTTTCATGTGTGTGACGAGGATGGAAAATGAACTTGTTTTCTGTATAGGCAGTTTAAATCTGTGGCCTATGAGTAGAGAACTCGGTGAGTCTAAAGTTCACGTCTCCATTCATACAATTTAAACTTACTTTTCAATATTGTAAGTAAAAAAGAAAAATTACTATGTCACACAACTAACATGGATGAATGTTTTATTTAAGTAGATGCACAAAGCATATGCAAAAATAAATCCTCTAAATTTCTCAGTTTGTGAGCTGTAGCTGTAAGTTGTAGCCCGTGCCATTACCATTGTGGTTTTTGTTTTGAACTTTATTTGGCACTTTTTTTTGAGTTAAGTCTCAACAACAGCTGACAGTAACTTCCACATCTTTTCTTCTGTGTTTTTGTTATAGCCTTAATGGGAGCTGAGTTATTGTTTGTTAACATTTTCTGTTTTTAATAGTGAGAAATGCTGGAATCATTTAAAAAAAAAAAATTACATCCTCTTAAGTAACATGGACACAATGATAATTCCAGACTTAAGTAGCCTGTTTGCAATAGCTGCTTAATGAGAGGTTACAACTGCACGGAAAGGGCTCAGGTTAAATAGCATTTTCATTTCCTTGTGGAAACCAGACCGTGGCCTACGCTTTCCTTATTACCTGGCCTCTATGGAATTAATTTTGAAGAAAGAATATTTAGAAATTATGGGAATATTGGTAGTAGTAGTAAGACTTGGTAAGTGATATGCCTGTGAATAGTCTTGGAATGATGCTGGACTTTGAAACCAAAGAGATGAGCACCTATGTACTGTTATCTTTCTGCTGGTTGCAAACCTGTTTCTCTGATTTCATGGGACATGTGTTGCCATTGAGGAGAAATGTCCAAGGTACAGAAGTAAACTTTCTGCATCCTATTCTCACTTAGTTTCTCCTTCACTAACAATAGATTTCAAGCTGCTAACTGACTCTAACTGTTGTCCTAGCAGGGGTTAATTATAAAATATTTGCGATGGATGCATTTTTTGATCTGTTGTGGATATAATTTTCATTATTTCATGTCCTTGTTAGTGTTTAAATACATGAGTCTGGTTAAAATGGACGAAAGCAATAGGACTTGAAATAATCTTTTTATTTTCTTTTTGCTCAGTCAGCTCTTTATTTAAGGCAACAAAGTTACCAGTTGATAACGAGTAAATTTGAAAAGTCAGTTTGAAGAACTTTTCTCACAATTTGGCCTTTTCTTGTTGCCTTCCATTTTAGCTGACTGCAATCCGTGTTGCAAATGAGCTGGTTGGGGGGAGGGGGAAGGGGGAAGGTAATTTTGGCCTTAAAAAAAAAAAAAAAGCTAAGTTTATGCTGGAATGAGAAAAGGCTATTGCAATTTTAGTGAAAAAGTAGAGCTTAAGAAATGGGTAGGTATGTCTTGAGACACTGTCCTCTAGGCATACTGTAGCTTAATAGCCAGCATGTGTCAAGGTAAGAAATGCATTACAGAAATATTCTTAATGGGAAAGAGTAAATCACCTTCAGATTCAGCACAGCTTACTCAGGAAAGAACAGCTATTTGTGATTAACTTCCTCCAACTTAAAAAACAAAAAACAACCAACAAAAACAACAAAAATGTGATGGGCCTGATTCTTGTCACTCTTGAGAGTGGTTTATGTCCATGGTCTATGAAGGAAGTTGCTTCTGATTTCCATCAGAGAGTTAAGATGACAGACTCACAGTCTCTGAGCACAGCAGCAGTAGTGACATGAAGAAGGCTCACAGGATCACAACTCAGATCCTCCGTGCTTTCCTCCACTCTTGGTACATGGTTGGATCATAGAACTACAGTAAACTATGCCAGAACACAGTTCTCTGTTGTAATTCTCTCATTACGGAGTTGTAGGCTGGCTGCAAAGGAGGGGAAATAGCTATTAGAGTACCTAGGCCATCATTTCAGCTTCACTTGGACAGATAAAATTCCCCTTCCTGTCTCCCTCCAGACTTTCCATCTGTCTTTGATATTGAACTGCCTAGTAAGAACCTTGGTGCCTGCAGGGTCGTATACCCTCGGACTCAATGTGGTTCAGGATCCAGCGCCAGTGGTGGCAACAAAAGCAATTACTTGAAGAAAGCATATGAACCTAGCTGCTTTGTGCAGTCCAGTCTCCTTGTACATCTCCGGTATCCACAGTCATGAATATTGATACTCCTTTTAGTGGATGGCTTTGGACTTGTTGTCCATGAACTTGCCTAATCCATTTTTTTAAAAAGTACTAGCTTGTAACCAAGCACCTCTTTGGTCTACATGTTTTGTAGACCAAAGACATGACTAGAGTACTTGTCATTCTGGTGTTGCAGAGTTTGGTGAACAGCAGTTCTGCATTCAGTCATGCCCCTCTCCAGGGCAGTCTGGAATATGTTTAATTTTTTTTAATTGATGTTACAGGCAGTGGTATCAGTGCTCATTAGATGACAGATTTTAACTTTTCAGCAGCTTTTTCAGCAGCTCTTACTTTAATTCAGTAATTGGAAACAGGAGTCTGGCAGAACAGTCCACTGGGCATCAGGATGAAAAGCTTAACAGTGATGTTGCAAGGGGACTTGTTAGAGAAAAGTTTCTGGAAGAGCTCCTTAACAGCCGTGCCCAGCCAGCATTCAGTGGATAGGGAAAACTGGCAACTTAGCAGTTTGTGAAAGTCATCATCATGTAATTTTGTGAAAATGGCTGAATTGATGTCTGATTAAACTGTGGAAGATATGTGTTTTCATTCATACCTCTTCCTTTGCTCTTCTGGTCTGTCCTGGCAAGCTGCATTTCTCTTTGCAGAATCCCCTTCCCATCCATGCTTTGTTTGTGTACCTATTGCCAACCATGGACCTAGTTTCTCTGCAGTAGTGCTAAGGATAGTAGGAAAGACAGAAAATAATGAAAGAAATATCCTGGTAGCAATGAGAAAGAAGATAGTCAGAAGATAAGAAGACATCATTTTTTTTAAATACTTCTTCAAGTTGAAGGCAATTGTACAGTATTCAGAAAGGTGAGGAAGCAGTTAAAATCAAGTGTTATTAAAGGATGAATAAGGCTGCACGATTTCTTAAAGTTTGTTACAAAGACGTTTTCCATCTGCAGCTCACAAACCACCTGTGAAATGTAGGAGGTTTCAGCTGAGTTACAGCCAGCAGCTCTTGTATGCCGAATATGATGTACAATACTCCCACTCCTAAAATTGTCTCAAACTCAGTGTCAAAAAATTCATGAAAGATAGAAAAGCTATGAAGACTCCATGGCTGCATTTATGCAGTGAGAGAATGTAGTCTAAATGGGACTAAATGGGAGCAAACCTCCTTCCAATCCACAGTCCAGGCAGTATGGGAAAGGGTCATCTCATTGAGATCCAAAGGGATGGGGCAGGGGTTGAGTTTAGATAACACCCTGGGATAGCAACCGGGATGTGAGGAGAGTTAGAGGATGAACAGAGATGATGAACAAGTGGAGACAGGAATTAATCTTTCTTGATAATAGTGTTTGAGTTAAGGTTGAAACTCCTAAGGAAAGGAAATGAGAAGCAGGAAAATGCAGTAGAGAGGGGCGGAGACATGAAGGTGAGGCACAGGAGGCAGCTCAAGAGAACTGAGTTCATTGCTTCTTTTGTCTGCAAGTATCTGTGAAACCTGAAAGCAAATATTTCTCAAGCAGTTTTAACAATGGCTACCAAAGAGGACAGCAGGCTGCCACTGTTGTAACTATTGCCTTCTCTGTGGGAAGGCTCTGAATGGTGGCATGGGGCAGCAGTCCATAGGTAAGTCTCTGCTGGTTGTTGCTTCATAGTCTAATTTCAATTTGCTTTAAGAAATAATCCCAGAAAACAGTATCAGAAGGCAATCACTGAACTATTAGAAATGTTAGAGAGTGACAAATTCATGTCCATCTTCATATAGATATTATGGTTAAGAACAATGTGATTATGCTTTCATCATTATTTTGTGCATTTTGCTGACTAACATTCTATAAGATTTGCAGTCAACAGGGAATATCTTTCCCAAGGCCTCAAATTCAATTTCTGCTGAAATACAGCAGAAGATGTTCATTACACCCCTCTGTCATCTAGCCCCAGTGACAGTGCTGGCTCCTTACATATGGATGCAGTTGGATGAAGAGAGTACATCCTATCTGCTGGAATTCATACAACTATATCTGCAGTTGGAAATGATTTTCCAATAACATTTAACAACTAGAGGTAGAGAAGCTGTTGCATTTATGTGTCTGATGCTCATGTCATATGCTTGCTCTAACAAATGCAGAGGATCTTCCCTGTGCTGTCAGCTCCTAGTTATGTGCATTTAATAAGATAGATTTCTCTTGATCTCCCCACCAACCTGCTTACTGCAGCACATGCAAAACATTAGGTGGAGAAACACACAGAGTAGCTGAAACTTCCAAGCCTTTTAAAATGGGTGCCTGTCTCTTGGTTGCTTTTTGTTTGTTTGTTTGTTTTTTCTTTGACAGTCTTTTGCTATAGCCATATTTACTATGAACTAATGAAGGAGGTATTTGTGGCTGGGGAAGGGATGTCATGATAACACAGTCACAGGAGTCTGCCTGAGAGTGTCACATGAGTTCTAATGAGGGAAAATGCCCATCAAACTCCGCAGCTTCAATTGGACTTGGGGGCGAAAATGAACGTAGCTTCACAGCAGAAAAATATTAAGGTGGTTCAGTCATTCTACGATTTTTTTTTTTTTTACTAACTGTATTAAGGCTCTTTTTTTTTTTCTCTTTGATAGAATCTTCTTATTTTGTGCATTTCACAGCACAACGCTCCATGAGACCCAGAAGGGGAAAAAAAAAAATCTCTGTGATAAAATTTTAAAGTGGAATGTTTTCAGAAGCTGGGGGAGTAATGCAGGGGGGGAAGTGATGCGAAATTTCTTTTGACAAAAAGATGACAAGAGACGCGACTGAAGAGATTTATGCGTACTTTGGGAGGAAAAACCTAACCTGATACATCTGATAGCTGACTTGGGATGAGTCATTCACTCTTTATTTGCAATGAAAAACCGCTTTAATGATTTTAACATTTACCCATTAAATTTTTTCTCTTTGATCTATAATTCAAAATGCTATACCAACTCCTTGAAGGTTAGGACACATTTATTTTAATGTGGAAATGGATCACCAGGTTGTTCCATCGCTGTGCTAATCTCAGCACTGGGTGGAAGGTTTTAGTTGGGACCTTCTGTGAAAAAAAGCTCCTGCCAAGGCAGTTCTGGTGGAAGATATTTAAAATAATGATTTCTGGTGCTGAGTCACACTGTTGTCATAGCGCTATTAATAATAAACTGGGAGAGCATTTGTCTTGCCATATGGGATGGAATCTAAATAGTCCAACGTCTGCCTCTGGAATTGGATGGCATTATATAACGTTATGGCATGAAGCACATACATTGCCACTTCCTTCTGCACTGCCTAAATGATAAGACAGAGTTTAACTATTTGAAGAAATGGAGAATTGTTAGAGAAAGCTGTCTTGATTTCATTTGAAGGCTGTGGCAATTCCTTTTCTGCCTCAGTCACTGGTAAGGAAATCTGGTTAAATTGTGTTAAATTCTGTGTACATGCTCATATTCAGAAATAAAATGTCTTTAATTTGATTTTAACTTAGATTGCTTTGGAAGTCAGGTAAAGAAATTGAATCAAGGCTTTTTTAATTCCGAATACAAATATCTGAATAATGACTTAATGCAATTTAACTAAACCACTTCAGAAACTCATTCAGATTAACTCTTTTTCTCCCATGCTGAAAAATATAGGGCATGCTCTGTAGACTCTCTATGTGGCATTGTAACAAGGTGGTAATTTGGCATTTGGCAGCAGTTTGGGATTAACACTGAATCCTGTGTACATGATCTTAGACATCTTTTCCAGTGTTGATGATTCTATGATGATGTGATTTATGATATGCACAGGAGCACATTTACCTGCACACTGATGTGTAAGGAACGCTCAGGGTTTAGCACTGGCTAAATTTAAATGCAGTCGGCTGTGGTGCACTGAGCATCGTAGGGATAACAGGCAGCTCTTTGACCTTAGACAGTCTTTCTAACCTCCTGTCAGAGAAGAGCACAGTTATCCTCCCAGGATGGGCAGTATGTGGCAGTATGTCCTATTTTTCAGTGAGACTCACCAGCTGTGCCAGCACTGAGCAAATTGCTGCACAACCAGTTCTTGACAACTTGCATCACACAGCTGTTTGGGTTTAAATTAGGATTTAGTCCCCTTGCAAAGCTCAAGGGTGCTTAAATGTAGTCAGCTGGGTTCTCTTTCCTGCCAAATGCAATGTTTTGTATATGAGAAAGCAGAATTTCTGTGTTGTTTTATGCCATCTGATTTTGTCATCCTCACCTGTCAGCAGGTAAGATTACCTTGCTTCTCATCTCCTCACACATCTCTGTCCTCGTCACCTTCCTTGTGTCACCTTTCATAGGAGGAAGTCTTGGACTTCTCCTTTGTCTGCTAAACTTCCTCAGATTGCCCTTCTCAGTAACGTGTCAGCACCAAATATATTTCATAGCCTTCCTGTCCCAAGTCAGCATTTAAATACTATCTCAAAAATGAGATTGGAGTAGATAAGGAGTAGGAAAGGCAACTTTTGATAAATATTCTCAGCACCTTAACTAATGGGGAAGATACAAAGTAACGCAGCAACTAAAGCAATTATTTAATGTAGAAAAGCAGTGGAATAGAGTTGCGTTCTTACTGCTATCTCAATCAAATATGATTGTTAAACAGCCATCCCAGCAAATTAAAAACACAACACCATGTATTCTTGTATATAGATAAGATGAGAGAGAGATTTTAAGCTGAGGAATTTGGTCTTGTAGCTTAAACCATAACATTCTCCTTTTTTGGAGATGCTGTTGATGTCTGTCTTTAGTTGAGGACTAGAGCATCACCGCTGTTGCCAGACATGAATAAATCTAGCTTGCATGTCTGCCTGAAAACTGTAGTGGGAAAAACCATTAAAATAAGGAAAACTGAGTTAGGATTTTACGATTCTGAGAAAGCTGCAAACTGGAGATAAGAAATTAACATTTTTTTTATGAACAGCCAGAGCATGCATCTCAGGACAAGCCTCTACATTTGCTTCATTGAAATGTGTAATAAGTGTGTAGAAGAGAAATGGAAAAATATCTCAATTTCTAATCATGCTACTGTCTCATTAAGGACAGACAACATCCTGATTCTAATTGAGAAACTATTATTTTTCTTCTACAGATGTCAGAACCTGAGGCTGCCTGAATGAAGTTTTCCTTATAAGAATACTCCAGTGCTAATGATGACAACAGTGAAGGAACCCGCAATTCAATACTGGAGGGTGCTGCTGAGGAAACATTGACATAAGGGCAAGTAATTAGTGCTTCTGTTTCTACTAAAATTAGGGGAAGGAAAAAAAGAAATTTAGTCACTAGAGCAAGAGGATTTTTAAATTGCAAGGAAATCGTATTTAATGTGTGAATCCAGCTGAACTAAGTAAGCTAATCAATATGATGGGCAAATTCTATTAACAGTATAAAAATACCAACTGAATAATTAAATTGTAGTGTGGAAGAGTAAATACTTTGAGGAAAAGGACAAAACTGACAGAGCCCGAGTAGGTCCATGGAGTTAGTTGTCTTCAGATGTTTTCTGCCTCTCTAAAATAATCAGACATAACACTGTGTATTGGCTCTAGCTCTATAGAACCTTTACTATTGCCCAAATGAGACAAGGCATACATGTTAGAAATGGGAAGAGAGAAATTAATCTGCTTGAATTCCAAAAAGAATTTGATTCAGCAGAAGTTGGAAGAAAATTTCAGGTCATATTTGCAGATCCTTGATGAATAATTCTGAAATGGACCTCAGTGGAATCAAGTTTTGATTTTGATGTTTTGATGTAGCAACACTGGGACCCAGTAAGTTAGAACAATGATGAATTTGGTACAGACTCCTCAATGAAGATATGTGGAATTAGACAAATGTTAAAGTTTGGGTGAAAGTGTTTGGTTTTTTTTTTTTTTTTTTTTTTTTTTTTTCTTTTTTTTTTAAATTTGGCAAATTCCAAACAATTTTTTTAGTAACAGAATGACTGGTCAGGGATGGGCTGTTGCTTTTTTTTTATGTAGTGCGTAGAATAATGATTCTTGATCTTGATTGGAACCTTTCACAGCCTCAGATAAATTGAACTATTTTTCTTGCTTATACCTCTGTGGGGATTTGGGAGTTAGGACTGGTTTTGGCAGTGGCCTGCATGCTGGGCAGTGGAGGAATGAATAAATGAGAGTTAATGTGGTTGGTGAAGCATAGTGATTTCTCTTACAACATTACCATTGCAGAAAAAAATTCTATTTAGTTTAATCTGCTTTCTTTTTTTTTTTTCTCTCCATACTGCAATCAAATAAACTGTGGGGTTTAGTTTTGTGTCAATAGGAAAATTAATTAGCATAAATTGTAAACCCACTCTCTTTCTGAGAGTGTTAGGTTTTCTTGTTATTCCCTTTTAAATGGAATCCTGAAGGAGAAAAAATCCTAAAGGAGAAAAAATCAGGCATAAATATTGCATTATACTTAACTGATTTATATTTATGAAGCTAATTCCACTTCTTAATGCAATTCAAACAGGAAAAATGCTTCTTTGGTAAGGCTGTTATAAAAGTTGGATCAAGTATGCCAATGCAATCAAAATGTACTGGGGCTTCTGACCTGATCGTCTCATTTTTTACATGGCCTCTTCCCATTCTCTCACGATATTTTTCTCAGTTTAGCAATGTACTCTAGTGAATTTCTTCTTGGCTCAGAAAATCACTGTGCAAAATACACATCAGAGGTGACAACTGCATCTGACCTTCATGTAAATTGTATAAAAGAGCTGGTCAACTTGGAGCTGTAGCATATTGGAAATTTAACCCTTGACATTGTCACTCTACTGAGATGAGGATGCCTGGAAACTGAGGGGCTTTTCACAGGATAACAAAAATGGCAATCTTCACAGTCACTTCAATATTGAGTAATGTCATAGATCAGGTGTATTTCCTGATGTAATGTGAAAGTGCATCAAGTTACAGCAGGATTAATGAGGGACTCTAGGAGTTCAGTTTTGCATGGTCTCTTCTATTGTGAAAGGGATTTGGTTTGCTGTCAGAGATGAAATTATGAAAATCTTTGATATATCTGGTATTTGCAGCAGTTGTTGAATATGAGCGAGCTGTAACCGTGCATTTGAAACTCATTATCTCAAGGGAGGTAGGAGCTGGGTAGTTAAACTTAGAGGAAAGACAGGAAAGTATAAATATGAAATAATTTCTAATTGTTTGCAACTTGCTGAAGAGCGAGGGAATAAAGATGGGGTCTGACACCTGGCAGAGCAGCCTGTGCTGGTGGCCATTTGCTCTGTGTGATGGGTTCAGACCATAGCTCAGGTACCAAGGCAAGGCAGTTACGTTGTTGGTTCCACCAAATGTACTTAATGCTGTGCTGTAAAACAGGTGAGTTAGACTGAGAACTCTGACAAATTTCCTTAACAGGACCTGAGGAGGGCTGAATGTTGCTCCCCTTGTCTGACACATAGACACAATGGCTCTTTTTTATCTCTAGAATTGCACTTCCTATGTGTAAAACTGTGAAGCTGCCTACCTTGAAGGCTGCTGAGGAATGGAACATTTGCTGGGAGCTGCCACTGATTAGTCAGAGAACAGTATAGTTGCTCAGTGTATCTCTGCCATAGAAAAATTGTCTACCCAAAATGAAGAAAGTACGTTCTTTCAGACTGCAGTATATGGGGTCTTGCTGAAGCCTGTTCCTACCATTTATAGTCAAATGTTTGCCCTCTTTCCTCACTGACCCATGCTGCTGGGTGGTTCTTCTGTAACAGGGCAACTGCTTATTCATTCATGATTGGCAGAACCAGGTGGAGCTGGGAATATCCAAACTCAGCCCATATGAGAATTAATTTTCTTTATTTTTATCAAACTGTAATGTCTCTGCATGGCTGTAAATCTGAAGTCTTAACCATTGTAGTGTAAAGCCTTATGTGCCTTGTTACAACAGTATTCCTGGAGGTCTGTCTGGATGAACTTTTATTCCGAAGAGAGCTGTTTACACGTGGTCAAGTTGTTAGAGAAGGCAGAGAATAAAGGAAAGTCGAGCACAGACGTTCCTCATCTTAAAGCTGCTAAAGATGTCAGAAGGCAGACAGGGACCATCTGTTACAGAGCAGGTTCTGTTCCCCACAGGCACTGAGAGAAAGGTTTCCTTTGGCTCGCTGCTTTTAGGCTCCCTGGGGTTTCTGTTTAGGACTGCCCTTTTGCTCCTCATCTGAGGGTGTCTTTGAATGCAAGAAGAACAGTCATGTTTTAAGTATATGTTTTTTTCTTTCTAATTAGCCACTCTCTCTTTTAAAAGTGCAGGTAGATACTACTTCATTTTCCTGGACCTTTTTATTTTCAGTCCCTTCTTTTATTTGACAGTTCTGTGGTATGGCTAACACAATAACTCATATTAGGTAATTTATTTTCTCTTCAGCATAGAAAGCCATTTGCTTTAACTATTCAACAACATTTTCATTCCATTTAATGAAAACCAGTCTATCTCTAGGATTAACAGTGTGAAAGCTGACCAAACTTCTGCAAGCTTTTCCTAAAAGACCTACCCCCTAAGCTTCAGTATAAGTTCAAATTTTATGTAAAATATAAATTGTAAAATATGTATTTTACAATTGCAATGCAGTGTTATTCATTGCTTGTTGAAGAACAAGCCTTAATTACTGTAATTTAACATATTCCAGCCTTCCTGCCCAAGCCTATATTAAATCACAGCAATCAGCCTCAATAGAACAGGTACCATTAGTGAGGAGCTTAGTATATCCATCAGAAGATACTAGAGACATTGCTGGTGAAGTCAGATTCTGGTGAAAGGCAAGCAGCTTTGCTTGCTGATTTGGGTGGAACTGCTGATGGGTTCTTAGTGCTTAGGACCCTGCACTTTGGGAAGGCTGCATCAGACAAATCCAGCTCACCAAACCAACAAGGAGACTGCAGCCTTCTTGCCTGAGCTGTTGGTAGTTTCCAGGGGGCAGTGGCCACGTGGCACAGAGGGCAGGCTGGCAGCAGAAGCTGTGCACACATGGTTTGGCCTTCGTTTCTCAGGACATCCACTGAGTTACTGCTGGATGTGCCCTCCCTCATGGTCTGTGTCTCTACAAAACATGCAGTAGATGCATGCTCCTGCCAAACCCCTCTAATGCTGCTTCCAGGTGCTCTCCCTTGTCTCTTTTTCCAGGCTAATGTCAACAGCCCCATCCTAGCTAATAAATTGTTTTATTATTATTTTGGAAAGAGCCTCACCTTGACAAGGTGAAGAATTCTGCCCCTGTAGATACCACGACCGAGGCTAGTGGATTCACTTCCCTGCTAGCTGCTTCCCTCTTTTTGTGTCAGTAGTAACACATGGACAAAGCTGTTGTGGTGACAAATTTCATCACTGTTGCAGCTCCCTGTACTCCACACTGCAGAGGGATATTCTACAACCTGTCTGTCAATTCTTGGTCATAGCAGAGAGGATTTTTTACTGCCTTGTTCTCTGGAGCCTATAGTGTTTTTCCAGCTGCTTGCAATAGAAGAGTGAGCTGGGGCAAACTAAGTGGCAGGATAATGTATGAATTTGTGCCCTCAACATCTTCAGCGTTGTTACAGATGCTGTCTGTTCACAGCTGAGCTCCTGACTTCAAGTATCAACTGCCATCAGCTCAATCTGGAGTCTTTTTACAATCTTGATATCTTAATGCTGACAGCCCCCTGCTAGCAGCTTTACTGCTATGCCTAAGTATGGGAGACTGCTAGCTTTCAAATTGCAATAAATCAGCTTATTTGCCTCATCTGTTTGTCTCAACTAGATCTGTATGATGCTGCCAGAAGAGAAACCTGAAACTAGAATGCTTCTCTGCACGCAGCAGAATTGCACCTACCCCGTTATGCTTCAGAACAGTGGACTAAGAGTGTTGAAATAGAGTTGTGAACACAATTGATTTTTCTGGTTTGACCACTGAAGTGAAAAATGAAAATATGTTCAGCTTGGGTCAATGGGATCATTTCTTTCTTTATTTTTATTTTTGGCAACTGCCTGTGGCTTCTTTTTCCCCTAAGTATAAATTAAGGAGGCAAAATCCATCTAGTGGTTACCAATGACTAGAGAGCCACTCAAATTCAAGTCTCTAACTTTTCTGCATGCATAGTAAGCTTTCATCTCAAATTTGAGATCTCTTGTATGTTTTATTGCTCCTGATTCTTTTCCCTTCTGATTTACTTTTTTATTTGATTCTCAAAAATGAAAATGTCTTGCAGCATACTCTCTTCCATGAATTAAAGTCAATAAACACTTTTTCTGACATCAAAGATCACACTTTCAATCAGATTATTCCATTCAAGTTGCCTCTTATGACCTCTCCAGCATTTCCCCAGTTCTTATTGATCACTGCTTAATTCTGTTTTTCTTTCTTGTCACACTAAGAGAGATTTCAGTGAAGCTGCTGTAATTCAGGGCTTTTTGATAACATATCACCTCAATTTGTGGTGTTTCTCGGAGCGCTTTTTCACCTAACGTAGCATTTGAGTGCTGAAAACATTTTCTTTTCATTAACAGAAGGCTAAATTTTGTGAAACCAACTTCAGAGTTAGCACTAGAAGACCAGCATCTCTAAATAAAATGCTGCCATCTTGAAAAATACTGAGATTTAGAAAAAAAAGAAAAGGAACAGTTAAATAACTGTGTTAAAATTAAGCTGCTGCCTGAAATAAAACTCTTCATATGTGCTTTTTCATCTCTTTGGATGATGTATTTAGTTCCTGCAAAGGGAGATCCAGAGCGTGTCTTGATGAATAGCAATCCATTCTGCATAATGAATTTGCAAGGCTGAGAAGACAGATCATGGAATCATAGAATGGCTTAGGTTGGAAGGGATCTTAAAGATAATCTAGTTTGAAGACCCTGCTGAAGGAGGTTCTCAGCATCTTCCTCTGATGTTGAGAATGATTTCTCTGAATCATCTGAACAATATAAATTTATATTTTATTGTATGAAAATGCAACTTATACCAATTTCTGATGAGTAACTAAATCAGAAGCCCCTTGTATTTAATTGTTTCTTTTTGTCCTAATGAATAATTCATCTAGATTAAAGGAAATCCCATGGCTTCATAACTTGCTAGACAGTAGTAGCTGATTTAATATATTACTTTTGTTGGTGAGCCATACTATTACTGGATAATTTGTAAAATAGCAGTTTGTCACGCTGATCAAACAAGGCTAATTTTGGACACTTACATTTTCAACTTCAGTGGTTTATAACCCTTGATTGTGAAATTAGTCTTAAACCAATGCAGAACTTCTGTGCCGTCAGTCCTGTAGATGGCAATGTTACACTAGCATAAAAATGAGTGGAAGCCACACATCAACAGCTTTGCTCTGTTAATCGGTGAAGAAAGGCATTAGCAGCAATTCAAGATACAGTCTCTGATACTGCTGCAGAGGTAAATATCTATAAACACATAATTAGTAGTAAAATGTAAGTCTGATTGGATCGCATTGTTTTTTTTTCTTGTACAGACCTAGTGATGAATCATGCTTGCTATGCTCTTTTCCAGCAGCTGATTTGCCCAAATTTTTACCTGGTTTAATTCCATCCTGCTTGACCATCTCTAACCTTCCCTTGGCAATAATAGCAACAGCACAGAAAAAGGTGTTTTCTTCATGGGCATCTTGTATTTCGTTTACTTGCTTCTTCTCAACGTTTTGTCGAGTCTCATTTTGCTTGGTGGACAGTTTCATTGGTTCCTGTGTATGTAGTAATGCTTTTTTGAAGACATTCTGTGGTTTGGGAAAATATTTAGTTAGCTCACGTGTACACATGCACAAAAGAGTGAGTTAGGAATCCAGTCCATGCTCAGTGAGTTAAAAATCCAGTCACAGATCCTGCATAGCAAATATTTGAAGCACCATCCAGGACAGAGTTTATGAGCAATCATTAGGCAGAAATATATGTGAACAAACCATCTGTTCTGTAACTTCAAATAATGAACAAAGTGGCCAAAGAATGCAACACAAAGGAATTTTGTAAACCAATAGCGGCCCTAAATTAATCAAATAAATTATTCAGTGTGAAATGCTCATCCAGCTCAACGAGCATAGAACTGAATAAACATTTCTTGAGGCCAGCTCTCAAAAAAACTTAATATAAACAGACCACTACCGTTCGGTAAGCCTCATCATGTTGCTGCTTTATTTGCCATCATAAGCAATACAGTTGTGGAGCAGAGTGTTTTATTTGGAGGCCCGAGTAACAGTCTGCAAATCACATCGTTGGATGCGGCTGTTTCATTTACTGGGTGTACGGATGATTGTGCAGAGAAAATTATAAGCATCAATTTTGACTCTGAATTAAAGCTTTTCTCTGACAAGGTAGTCTACAGAATATATGCACTGTGGTGTAACCTGTGCTTCAGCTGGGAATCCCTTTTGTCTTAAGTGACCTTTTGCAAGTATCCATAGGGTTTTCATTGCAATTTTGTTTGACCTTTTGTTAAAAACCAAGCTCTTCTAGACAACTGATATTTGGTGGAGTGATTACTTAAGAGGGATTCATTGGAAAATATTTTCAAAGGCACCAACAGGAGAAGGCAGCTGGATAGCCCTCTGTAGCACAGAGCTGCACTGTGTTGTAACTCAACACACATGCTGTATATCACTAAGCTTTTCCCTTGACAGATAAAAATAAGTCAGCTTAATGATCAGGAAAAGAAACCAAGCCACCGGCTAAGGTGGATGGAGTAGAGAAAGGCACGCTCTCAGTTGCCCTACTCAGTGTGTCCCAAGGAACTTACCAAGTATACAGGAAAAAGGGATGTGCACCCTGCCTCCCTTCTGGGCTATGCTTGGTATGCTGTGCTGGAGAAAAGGGCGCCTTCTGCAGATTCTTATTATCAGGCCTTGTTTAGACTAGTGTATCCGATAGACCAAGAACATGAAAAGAAAAGGCAAACCCATTCGGTGCTTTCAGCAGATGAGGTTCAGAAATAGTGAGATGATGGTGGAGTCAGTGTCCCTGGAGCTTTTCAAGAAACGTGTAGATGTGGCACTTAGGGACGTGGTTGGTGGGGATGGATGGGCTGATGGTTGGACTTGGTGATATTGCGGCTCTTTTCCAACTTTAACAATTCCATGATTCTATGAAATCTGAAGTAAAACTGGCGGCTTTTTGGAGGTAGCTGGAGAGAGCTTGCATGCACACGGCATGGAGAGCAGCAAGGGTACAGGTGAACACCTAAGTGCTGAAGTAATGTGAGAGGGGAATTGTGTGTTTACTTGCATATGGATGAGCAAAATTTGAGAAGAAAGCTGTGAAACAGCTATCACTGTGCTAGTGGTACTTACTTTGGAGACCAATTCTCCTATCACAGTGTCAAGCTTTTACAGTTTTATGTCTCCATGTCTTTACTTGAACAGCAACATAAAGATAATCAGCTCCTTCCTTTTGCTTTTTTTCTGAATGCTTTATTGCAATCATGGAAATGAGAAGTGAGCAATTGTTGGACACATGAGAGAACTCTAATGGGATTCTTCTGCTCAGGAACGTTCTAGTTTCCTTTTCGTCCTTGGCTGTATTCCATTGTATCCCATCCTTCCTTGAAGCAACTGGTTAAAAAGAAAGCTCCCTGCCACAATGAATTTTTCTCTAAAGCAATTTCTCTGCTACAATCTGACTGTCTGTCTGCAGGAGCAATGCTCTGCTAAAGGCAGAGCCTACCATGCTGATGTGAGAAGATAGAGCACCACAAAAAAGGCAGAGGGTTGTTCTCCAGTGAAGGGATGATTTAAGATATTTTCTTTCAAGCTCAGGAAACTTGAAGTGGAGAGTAGCTGCATTCTGAAGAAAAAAAAAAAATCAAACTTTAAAAAAAATTGTATTTGCATATTGTGTTTTTCCTAAAACCTTTCAGTTTTCTGTAAGTGTTGTAGCAGTAGCAAGCCTTTACATAGGGAGGCATATTTACATAGGGAAATATCTGTTTTGCCCTTCAGCATCAGGTGCCTGGCTTAGCTGTAAGCCTCTAACACAGCACAGCCATGGTCTCCCAGGGCTCAGTATCATTTCACTGAACACTGTTTTCATACCATTCTAATACATTAACTTCAGTAATGTACAAAGATATTATGGGCCTGGTTTTAACATTTGTTTTTTGTGTGCTTACAATATGGTTCAGTGCTGATTTAAATATGAGAAGGTCTTTCTATTGTCTTGAGTTGTTTTTAACTCTGGGAAACATTGTGAAACCAGGTAAAGATGAAAAGCCCGTAACTAACAGTCTTTTGAATGCCCGTCTGCATTTTGAAATGAATTTTCTTATTTTCTTTCTGGAATAATTTGATTAATTTATCTCCTGGAGCTGAGCCACTAGTTCAGGGAACAAGTGATGAATTTAGTCTTCTATTCATGGATGTTCCTTTGAGATGAGATAATGCTTTCAAACAGCTTATCAGTTGTTTTTTGAGTTGATTTTTTTCTTTATTTGTTTCACTCTTTTACTAGGAATGGCTTGTTGTGATTATTTGGCAGTCAATATTTAACATGCAAGTCTTGTGGGCTCATTGTGATAAGTCACACAATGCCCCGACTGTTTCTGTGGTGAATAAACACAACGCAGAAGAGTCTGTAGCTGTTCCCGGGACTATGAAAGTCTCAAGGAGAAAGAGCAACTTAGGAAAGAGAAAGGGACATTTAGGAAATGTTAAAACTACTTCCTTGGCTTTACCAGACAAACCTTGCCCAAAGCATAATTCCTTGAAAACTTGCTACTGTGAGGTTTATTAGGAGGGTGCAGAGTTCATATGTAATACCCAGTTGTCACATTCTACACAGTAATTGCTTTAGGTGTGAGATACTAATGAATGTACAGCAGCCAGGTCTTAATCTGGATCACTTAATTTCTGGTGTGATTCTGGCATGGGAGTTGTTGAACAACGCACCCACACACTTTGCTGAAGCTGTTCTTTAGTGCAGGTCATGCCTGCTGTCTGTGTCCAAGTCTATGTATGTATGTCTAAGTTTTCTTGTGACAGTTGCTGCTTGCTGTCTTCATCCAGGTGTATATGTAACTATCCATTATTTTGCTTCTTTGCAAATGGATGCAAATCTCAGCCTCTGAAGTGCAAACCTGAGGCAAGCAAAGTCTAAGCATCTGTGACAAAGATGAGCTTCATATTCCAATAGGAATAAAAGTTCCTGGAAGATTTCACATGAAGAAACAAAAATATTTTACAGTACTTAAAATTGAGTGCTTTTACAATGCCTAAAGATTAATCAGGTGGTACCAAAGCTCCAGTAAAGCACTCCCGTGATGAACGGAGACAAGGTCTCAATTGCTGACTATTCTTAGCAGGTGCCCCATGGAAGAGCCATCTCTGTATGTAGTTTTGCAAATTTCGTTTTATTTTTTCTAGTTCAACTGCAAAGATGTTTAACATATATTTTTAACATCTTTAGCTACAGTTCTGATCATGTGAAAAACACTAGCCTAATTGCAGTGCCTTTGTTAGAAGTGGGGAAGCTGTGGTAGAGAAGTGTTACATCTGTAAGTACAGGATTTTTTTTCCATTTAGGAATGTCAAGTGTGTAATATGGAGAAAAGAGGTAAGGAGGTATCTGTGCTGAATCATCTACTCTTGTCAGGTATTCTTGAATTACCTTTTCTTTTCAAACATGCCAGCACCCTACAGGGGCAGACTTCTTTTCACTCAGCAGAACAAAGGAAAAAAAAAATTACAGTGTTTTAAGATGCATTGCCATGCTACCCATCATGTGATGTGTTGGAGGTCTTTTTGGTACTGGAATAAAGGAATGATTGTGATAATTTTATTTTTGTCAAAACCGAAACCAACCCACAACCCTTAGTAAATACACTGAGTTAAGCAGAACAGAAATGTGTTTCTTTTAAGCCAGCTCTTCGCGTTTGCACGTTATGTAGAAGTACAATGGCAAGTGAGATGTTAACAGTGTAAAAGACCCTAGTTTCTTGTATGATACAATTGACTCTGTACTCATATTGAAACACAGTATGAGACACTCATATTGAAACACAACCTGATGTTAAGCACTGGCATTGCTTAAAAGAAGCACTATTTTTCTTAAGTACGGGACATGATTTCTTGAATAGTACCATAAAAAATCTATTTCACATACTTTTAAATGCTGCTTTTTCGTATTTCTCACCGCTCTATTGTTTGTACAGCAACTTCTTTTCTTTTAAAATGTCTCTAAGGGCTCATTTTTATCCGTCTGAGTAAAAGCAAGTAAGAAACACCTTCTTCACTTCTCCTTCCCCACTTCTGACAGTACAGAAATATAAACAATAGTAGTACTCCTATTTAGAAGGCGCTTCAGAAATAAAACTCTGCCAAAGTTCTTCCTACTTGCTCTCACAAATTTAGGAAATGAAGACTGCCCTTTGTAAATTTCAGGTTAGATCAAATCTAGACTTAAGACCAGGGCCATGCTTATTTCTGTATTGCCATGCCTATAAAGATATGTGTCTATAAATGTGCATTAGTAGATCCATATATAGTTTTATAAATGGCAACATTGTGCAACATCAAGAATAACACCTGAACAGTGCAGGCCCTTCATGCCTCTCAGATGACCCTGGCTTTATTAAGATTTCAGCAACTGAATTTCTTAATCCACTGTTGAAACTATCTGACTTTCCAAATCTTGGCTGCCCATTTCAAAAAGAATGTGCTTGATTTCGTTTTAGAAACAGGTTTTTGACTTCTCTTTCTAAATGTGACGAGGGGAGTTTAATTTGAAAGCAGTTAGCATCAATTATGCTTCATGTCCTAATAGAAATGTGTGCATGTATTAGATTACTTTTTGGGAATTATGTTGTCATATAATTTAAGGATAAATTTCTTTTCATTTTCTTCTGAATGCCGAATTTCTTTTGAACATTTAACTTCTTGGTCAAATTTACAGTTCTGTACAATTCATTATTTTTACCAAAATCTTTCAAAAGTTAGGCTTCTATCTATATCCACATCTTTGTCAAAAACAAATAAAGAAGGACACCGATGTATTTTCCACTTCTCATCTATGTATCCAGACATTTAGATACCTCTGAAATAATTTCTGTGGATCTGGACCTTTATATTCTGGACAAAATCAATGTAATTAATGTGCTTTTCTCCCAGTGATTTGGTTGTTGGTAGAGCCTACTTTGTGTGAGGCTGGTGAGGATTGAGGATCACTTCTCATGTGTTTCATCCTTCATTCAGAAGTTCTGTGAATTAATTAATGTGCTGTAAACTAGAGGTCAGAAAATGGTTCGCAACACATAATTCATGCAGGAAGCTTAGACTTTTCTGTTTCCTGAATCTCTGCAAAGGGATAGCTGTTTACTCACCTATTATTCATTGATTCTCTTGCCCCTTTTTTGGTTCGTTGTGCATATTAGTGGCATGATATGTCTAGAGGACATACTAGCCAAATTATGGATGTAATGCTAGTACATAATATAGTTTCTTTACTGATTTTTGACACAATGACAGAATCACTGACTGCAATCAACAGCTGATTTTAGTAGTTTACTGAAAGTAGTTTTAATCATTTACTTGTCATTTGTGACACTTGAATAATATTCAGAACACTTTGGCATGCTTAATAATAACAGTACAATACATTTTGTAATGGCTATTGCTTTACGTATTGTCAACTTTCACTTGCACCTAGTCTGTTTTCTTCTTCCTGAAATAAAGTATTTTATTTATTTCCAACACCTGGAGAGCTGTGAGAAGGATATTTGAAAAGGCCATCTGGGCAACTGAGCACTAGAAATATAAATTACTGTGCTGAAAGAACATATGCATGAAGTAAAACTGGAGGAGCTTTTAGGTATTCAGTCATATATTCTGTAAAGATATCCTTTTGTCTGTCTTGAAACAATAATGTTGCTAGATTGCTTATAATGGTACGTGGTTCAGGAGAGTGTCTCCTGAAATTTTTCATTCATCTTTTCGCTCAAATGTTTTGTCTGCAGATAGCTTGAGCCTGCTGTTAGAAGAGGTAAGGAGTAATTCTTAAATTTTTATCAATGACTTTGAATATGATGGATGGAAATCTACATATTCCATAAACAATTAGTTAATATCTCTTCAGTCTCTTGGTCCTCATGTTGTAAGACTGGTTCCACACAAGGGTGATGAAGAGCAGCTGCTTCCTACAGCTTTTGGTGCCAGCAGTGTATTCTTCTGCCTCTCTTCCTTAGTTCCTCACTCCTTTAGGTATTCTTGTTGAACTCATGTTCAACAAGTGCAAGGTCCTGCACCTCAGTCAGGACAATCCCAAACACAGATATAGGTTGGGCAGGGAATGGCTTGAGAGCAGCCCTGAGGAGAAGGATTTGGGGGTGCTGATTGATGAATGCCTCGACATGAGCAGACAAGTGTGTGCTTGCAGCCCAGAAGGCCAACTGTAACTTGGCTTGCATTAAGAGGAGTATGACCAGCAGGACGAGAAGTGATTCTGCTCCTCTGCTCTGCTCTCATGAAACCCCACCTGGAGTACTGTGTCCAGGTAGGCACAGGAAGGACATGAAGCTGTTGGAGCAGATCCAAAGGAGGGCCACAGAGATGATCGGAGGGTTGGAGCACCTCCCCTACAGGAACAGGCTATGAGAGAGATGGGGCTCTTAAACCTGGGGAAGAGAAGGCTCTGAGGTGGGGGGACCTTATAACAGCCTACCAGTACATAAAAGGGGCCTACAGGAAAGCTGGAGAGGGATGATTATAAGAGTGTGTAAAGACAGGATGAGGGGAAATGGCTTTAAAGAAGAGTGTAGATTTAGACTAGATAGTAGGAATAAATTCTTCACTGTAAGAGTGGTGAGATGCTGGGACAAGTTGTCAAGAGAGGCTGTGGATGCCCCCACCCTGGAGGCATTCGAGGCCAGGCTGGATGGGGCTCTGAGCAACCTGGTCTGGTGGAAGGTGTCCCTGCCTTTAGCAGGGGGTTGAAATAGACCATCTTAAAAGTCCCTTCCAAGTGCTACTGCTACTAAGACTTCTTTTGAGAATTCTGATCTGAATTCCAGTTGGCTAGGTGGCTTTATTCCCCAGTGCAGTTCCATATCCCCATTTTTATCACATTTTGCTTGGATTTTTAATTGTTCCTGAAGTTACTCAGGACTCAAGTCTGGTAATGCTGGCAAAACCTTAATAAGTGAGGTTTTTGCCATCCATTTCCATTCCTGTCTTCCTGTTTTCTAGTTGGCAAGCATTCTAAATCCCAAGTGAGTACTGAAGGCAGACACGATTATGGTGTTTATGTGATTTTTAGAACATGAAATCATCTTATACTTTATATTTTCAGGCTTTCTGCTTTTTTGTGGTCTTTAACAAAAATCTGCAAAGATGTATCTGTCTATGAAATAGAGAGTACTTTAGAATAGTCAAAGCTTCATCAATACTTGAGTTTAAATAGCCACAGGAATAATCATCCATATATACAGCATAGCACTTAGAAGTATTGTAATTGAGGGAATAAGAAATTCTAGAAGAAAAAAAAATTGGCAAAGAGACTTACAGTAAGAAAGAAAGGGAAGAAAAAGTTGTTTAAATGCAAAAAAGAATTCCTATCTAAACCCTGAGATATTCTGAACTTCATGCCTCCAAGCTCAGCTGAGTCTTCCTGCTACAGAGAAGAGAGGGTAAATTTTTTATCCGGAAAAATACTTCAAATCTCCCACAGAAGCTTTTTGATTTTGTAATCTGCCTTAGAATATCTTGCTTTCTCCTGTAATTTTTCAGCTGATCAGAAGTGAGCCCATGTGTTCTTACCAGCATACAGGATTTGTGTTAATAAAAATAACAGCAGATCCTGCTGGAGTTAAGGAATAACACAGAGATGCAGAATTCTTATTGGGACATTTAATTGCTTGAAGAGCTTGACTTTTTATATGTACACATACATTTTAAATGCAGTTGCATCCAAGTCCCAACACCACAAAACTATACACCATAAAATCTTGCCTTAACACATTGAGTTTCTTTAGTGTCATAACATCCCAAACTTCAGTGGTAAAGTAAAAGCTGTCTTCTCATTTCTCTTCCCAAAAAAGTCCCATTTTCAGTGTTCTGTTCTACTCCTTGCTCAAATTGATGCTGAATGTGCATCTGCTGCTTTGGGCATGTTTAAATCAGAATAAGCCTACACTACCACTTTCAGATTATTTCAGATACATTGAAGACACATTGAGTTCATTATTTTTTCTCATATTTTTCTTCTGTTCCTTCACTGCTGTTCTTGGTGACTGTGATTTGCTGATTGCAATTTCTTGGTGAGAGTGGTATAGCTATTCTCTCAGTAGACAGAAAGCAGGTACCCATTCCTTATGCCCGAATGGAAAGATGTATATCTTATCAGAGATTGTGTCTCTTCCAGTTTCCCCAGCTCCTGCATGTTAACGAATTAATATTTATATTAATTATTATGTTGTTTAAATAGTGATTGCTATAAATCAGAGCCAGGCTGGCTTTTTATACTTTTTATACTTTTTATACTTTTTATACTCCAAGAGGAGACCTTTTGAACCAGAGCATATGGGCAGGTTTAGACTGGAATTAATGATGTTAGGAAATGTGTTCCTGATGTGTCCTAAACAAGGAATCTCTTTCATGTATCACTTGGGGCCCTCACTCAGAATGTATGCAGTGTCTCAGGTAATGCTTGAACATTCAAATAGGTCATCATGAAAGAAAGCAGCTGAAGATTCATGAAATATAATATGTCGCTCATGAGAGCCTACTTTAAGACCCCGAACTTATGAAAATATGTAACTTCTGTTAGCTATGGGCCTTCTATTTTTACACAACTAACTACTTGGTTAGATTTCTAAGGGCTTTAACACAAAATAAAAGCCTCTTTACTGTGTCTATATTTGGTGCCATTATAAAGGTAAGGTTCTGCAGTTTCCTTGCTATGCTGGCTGCATATATCTTCACCCAGCAAATTGACACAGAATTCTTTACTTTCCTTTATGCCTTCTTCTGATTGAGTGAGATCTGCAGTCTCTATATGTATAGATATTAAAGACCAGTGGTATGTGGACACTTCATTGCTGAGAGCTTTTAGTGTGTAATGACATTGAGTTGGCTTGGGCACTCCTAGCCATTGCAGCACTGATTTTGGTGCAGGGCAGCAATCTAAATATTTGTTCTGCTTTTCAGAAGGATTTTGCAGCCCAGGTGAACTCTTTTTTTCTTGTAGGTATACTGCCCTCAGCTACTTAGCTGCAGGCTAAGCCAGGCTTCAGCCTCTGCAAGCAGCAGTGTAAGCAAGGCTTTCAAAATGATGTTTGTGAATCTGCAGTCATGTAGCTTGACCATCTTTAGGATTAGGAGCACACCAGTCACTTAAATTGTCCAAAATCCAAGTATTAAAAAAATAAGTTTTTTTTTTTTTAAAAAAAATTCTTAAAGGTGTTTGGGTAGCTTTTCCACTCCCTTAGTAATACTTATTTTGAAAGGTCTTTTCAGAAGACCTTTGAACAACAATACTAAGATGACATTTATCATCCTAGCTTTTCTTTGAGTATGTGCCTGTTTGGTTTGTGACTGCAATCTCTTTGAAATCAATACATTGTTCTGCTGCTCTCTGCATAGCCAGTGCAGTGAGTGTGCAGCCACAGAGCAGTGAGAGATGTGATTGTTTTGCTGGTGCTTGCCATCAACATAAAAACGAGCTGAGCAGAGACAGATACATGTGCAAAGTAGATTCACCAGCAAAACACAGACATTTGGAGGAGAGGAGGGAATGATCAAGACAAAACAAACTTGATTATTTTTGTTGGCCCTGGGTTTACTTTACATTATCAGAATGAACTTAAATTTCAGGTTGACATTTTCCCCTTAACATCCCTCAAAATGCCCTGTGCATCACTGCTGATGTGAATGGCATTTTGTCCTTTTTTTTTTTTAAGAAAAATATCTATTAATAGATCTCTATGACGACTGCTTACTGGTTTATGCTTATAGCTTAGCACAAACTGTTCCAGAGGATTTGCAGTAAAAGCTATGAAGTTTATGTAATTGCAACTTGAAGCAAAGCTTTTCTTCAGGGCCTGCTACACTATCTAAATCCAAAAAGAGCAAAAAAATAATGACACAACTCTAAAGTTTTGTTCTGGGGGCTGGATGATGATCTTTGACCCAACAAAGACACTTGCTTTAGCAAGCAGGACAGCATCAAATCAGAGCTCCTTGAGACAATGCTGTCACTGGCCTCTACTGTCATGTTCCTTTGATCTTATTCACGTTTTTTCAGCGAGATGTGATAATTACATTAAAATGATATAAGGAAATATTTTAACTTTTTTTGTGTGTGTAATTTGGAGTTATATTTGCATAATATTTCCAATGTAATATCATGGAAAATGACTGCAGTGGGAAAGCAGGAAGCATCCAGAGTTATTAGCTGTGAGATGTCAAGTAAAGTAGAACTCTTTGCTCTTTAGGAGAGATGCCAGTCCCCCTGAAATTACCATTTTAATTGGATTGATCGTAAACAGTTTGTTCAGGCTGTAATACTAGACTTAGGAGATGCAAGCTATTTAACCATAGTGTGGGCAAAGGGTTATCCTTCAGCCAGTTCATTATAACTGAAAGGTTACTCGTTTTTCTGACTGGAGCTTAATGCATGGAAATACAATGTGAAATCTTAGTGTTAGAAATACTTCTATCTAAATATGTAAATTTAGGTGACAGATATACACTTAGCTATTGCTCTTACTATGATTTGCAAATAATTAATATGAAATTATTATGATTTATTTAGAATTATCAATTCAGAATTTCCTTTTTTTTGCAATTGGGGAAAACAAAAATGGCACACACGTCGTCTTACTTTTAAAGGAATGAAGTACTATGTCTTAAAATAGCAAGTATCTTCTGGCCTCAACATTTCCTGAGCCAGTTCTCTTTTCTCTGAACTGTGCTGTCTTAGAATTGCCAGCAGCCTAAACATTATATAAGACCTTTTTGTCCTGCCAGCATGCCAGCATTCTCCTTTTGCCGTGCTCTTTGCTGCCTGTGGTCTTCATCAGCTCAAGCACAATGGAGAGCCCAAGCTGTTTCTCTCGGCCTAATTAACCCCAGTCCATTACAGGCATGTTTGTTGTAACACATGTAACCTTTTCATCTTTTGTTATTTAAATGAGAAGCCTGAATTCAGTCTTTCCTTCCTATCAGCTCTGAGAAGACTGTGGTACTAGTCATGTAATAACTTGCTTTCACATCTCTTCCCTTTTGTGGCTGACCTACACTGAAAAGAATTCTGTGCTTTTGTGCTTTTTGCCTATTATTTTAATAATTTCAATCTAATTTTTTATTTTTTTTTTTTTACGTGAGTGGGAAGAGTCATAGTTAAAATGCAGAATGTGATTTGGACATCTCTTTCAGAATCCGTGTAAATATAGACCTAGTAGAAACATTAGCGATGGATGGAAGCACAAAGTAATGCCTCATTCAACAGCTTGTGTGTGTTGATTTAGGATGTCTGCAAACTGAAGATGGGACATTCTGACAGCTCTCGATTAGTATTCTCTTTGTTCGCATAAATGATGATTCGATATTTTGTGTTTTATTTTTTTAACTTTAAAAAAATATATAAGTGATGAATGATTTTGAAGATTTCTGGTATTGACAGACATGTTTCAGAGAATAAAAGACACGAAAATATTTAGGCTCTTCAAATTTAAGTATTGAACTCTTCTTTAAAATGAGCTTTCTTTCTTCTAAAATACAATGTAAGTCAGCAATACATTATTGATGTTGAAGCCTAGACTATAGTTTGGACTGTGTGGATATCATAATTGTGATTGATCATGTACTACAGCATGCTTTCTTCCTGGACTGGAGTTCAAATGTACAAAGATTAAATACAGTGCTTTTTACTTTATTTACTGAACAAAACATACTGTGGAATTGAGGGAAAGAATTGAGAATATCAGGCAAATATTTCTGCTCTTATATGCCAGCAAGAGTTTTCAAAACTGTGTGGCAATTTCATGAATGAGCATGAGGGAAATTCTGCTTCTGGGTACAAAGCTGTCATGATGGATTGTCATCATAGCTTCAAGAAGTAATTATATACTATGTCTCAGACAAGCAGACTGTAGTGCAAAGTGTTAATTGTGTCTTCCAAAAAGTTATACAACGTCTGGAAAATTTGTTGGATGAATTCCCTCTGATTGCTAATTGCATACACTATTAAGCCATAATTTTCTTAACTTTCTCATTTGCTTTATGCTTGAAGGTAATAGATGGAACATGGGACTGTGACAAATTCTCTTTTGGGATCTATGTAGTGGGGCTTGTCTTTGATCTTTCTTTTCTCTTGCCCTCGGAGACCACGACCATTTTTGCATATGGCAAATGAACAAAATGTTGGTGCTTAGAACTGCTGTGCTGATCAGAGAGAAGTTCTCTGCAAGGTCTTGGTTGTACATTACTGAAATATTAAAAAGTGTAGTGGAGGCTGTTTCAGGCTTGTAGTGGATGTGGCCTCATGTCCTTGCCTGGAGGCTATGAGTCTGACGTGGGATGGAAGTCCAGAAGGACGTGTTCCAATGTGACCTGTGCAGTTGTGGCCTACCTGCTCGAAGGCTCAGCTGCAAGCCTGCAGGATGCTGTACTGTGGAGCTGTGAATGTACACAGGGGAGCCTGGCAGGCTGATGTTTAACACTACAAAAATAGGGAAGGTGTTGGACAACACCAGGGTGGACATCTACATACGAGAGTGAAAAATAAAGGCTTTGTTCCACTACAGACTGACCAGAGAATCTAATAAGTTTTTAGCTTGAAATATTTTTATGAAACTGGATGAAAATAGATGGTATATTTGGGAGAAAAAACAGTACTTCTACTTCAGATCCAAGCTTTCTCTGTAGGACTGTGCAATCTTCAGCCAATGTTCTTTCACAGCTATTTTTTCCCCCATTTTGTCTAGGGGAGAAGAGAAAAAAGGTGTCTTGAAAATGCTTTTTATCTCACAAATTACATCTAGGCAATGAGTCCTTGAATTCATTGAAACCTGTGGGCGCTGTCATTATGGAAATGTATAGTCTCATTTGTAACAGCCAATGCATAGGTTTTTCAGTTTGCTTTTGAAGAAGGCCCAATAATTGCATATGCTTTGTTGCATATGAGGCAGTTACCAGTACCTCTTTTCATCATATATATTTTTTAAATTTTCCATCTTTTTCTCTCTCCACAGCTTTCCTATTTTCTTTCTCTCCTGTAACTTTCCTTTTGGTTTTTGGACTAGTAATGTGTTTTTCCAAGAGGAATGGCTCTTATAATCATGGTTATCACCTCTGGTGCACTTCAGAAAGGGTGTGAGACTTAAAACCTTTTTCATAAGAAGCAGTGGAAAACACAAATTGTGAAAAATAGATTGTATTTTGTCTTTAAAAGGACATGAATGCATGAGTTATTCCACCTCCCCAAAATAAAACACATTCCTATTAATATACTAAGAAAATTGTTAGGTCCAACAGGGAGATGCATTTTGCTTTTCAAGGCATATGTCACTCCCTAATCCAATTATTGCTGAAGGCTTCAGAGGCAAAATTAATTAGCAGTCTGCCATAGTTCTTCAGATTCCTGGAGCTCCAATAATGACTTGTTTTTTTGTAGAACTGTCCTTATTATATGCGATAGACAAGTATGGACATAGCAACTTACTCTGTGAAGCTCCTTAAAACTTATTACTGTTATCAGCAGCCTGTATGCAACTGTAGAGGTGCTAGATGTAAGCTGTAAGCACAGAATGTAGAATTTTAAGTTACATCTTGTTTTGAAAAAGGTCTTAATGATTTTCACCCATCTCTAGCAATTATTGTATTATTAAAAAAAAATGTTTTTCAGCTTAATGAAAAATTAGTGATGGAGGTGTCCACTGGAACTATGGGTAGTACTGGAAATTAATTTTCAATTTTGGCTGCTTAACTCTGCAGAGAACTGTTCAATTTTTTCATATGTTAAGGAAAACAACATTAGAAATTTTTATGTTTAATACATATTATGTTTTTTATGTTTAGATACACAATAGTTTTTGACATCCTAGATCAGATCTGCAGATCCCATAGTTTTCAGCACTGGTAAACTTATCCACATTTGCTGAGGTTCTAACTCTGTTTCTGAAGAAAAACAAGAAAACAAAAATAAAAAGCATTTTAACTTATCCTAAATCTTCAGAGTCAAAATGTAGTATGTTTTTAAGTGCTTTCGTGAGGTTTTTAAAGCTCTGTGCAATAACCCTGGATTACAATCTGTTATTTTTTCAGTTGCTTGGTGAGAAATAGCAATGCTCTACAGAAATATGATGAGAACTAAATATTATTTCTTTCTTTGTGTTAATTAAGTTAGTCAAGAGCATCTATCAATGTGTCCACTGCCTAGTATGCTCAGCTGCATGAATTTAGAATAGCAAATGGATCTGAGATGAAAATGTGTTTCTGAGCATAGGTTTACAAGTTCACTCAGTATCTGTATATGCTAAGAAAACCCAACCTGTCGTGTTGCATTTCATGCAAACTGCTGTATACTTTGTTGTTTGGCATAAACTCAGAATGCGCTTATCTGGAACGTAGTATTTCATTTTCATATCACTTCAGAAGTGTATGAGCATGCTTCAGTTAAAGCAAGGCAACATATGGTTGTATTGTATAGGTGTGGATTAAAATCTTCTACATGATAATGCTTTTAACTTTTACTCTCCTAGTACCATTATTGGTGCTAAACATAGAGACACTCATATGCAATGCAGTTGCTTTAAGGCAGGCATCTAATGACTTTCTTGTGTGTTGCACTATATCCTATCCAAGCTTCTACTAATGGTCCAAAAGGGTGGGTGGAATGAAACATGTGAGACTGTTCTCGTGACATTTGCTGCCATTTACAGGACCATGCTCTGTCCATGCTACTGGTGGTTTGGGTAAAAGTATCTGCAAATAGGCAGTCTTAAAGCAGATATTAATTGATATTTTGTAAGTAGCTAGTATTTGTAAGGTATCCTGATAGACAAGTATGGGGACATTAAATCTACTTAGTCTTGTACAATCCCTGTCCTGGAGACAGTGCCTCATATAAACATCAACTTCTGTTGACATGTCTCTGATGATACTAGACTTTATTGTTTGTTTTTTCATACCTCATACTTCTACCTGTCTTTTCTTTTATGCTTGACAGGATTTCACATTAACTGCATGTTCTACAGATTCATTCCTCATTTATTCTCATCTTTCATTGGAAAGTTTGTTCTTTTTTTTCCAAGGAGACCTTGACTACTGAACTTTTCAGTTTTGCAATAAAAAATAGATTACTAGGATGATCAGACATACCTAATATGAAACTTTTTTTTAAAGAATCTGGGAAGTTTGACATGACCAAAAAGAAATTATAAACTTTCTTGATGATAATTTGAAACCATTAGGTAAGGGCTGCTTAATCCTTTTTTGGAGGCCAAGCAAATTATCATAATTGTGAAAAGCCAATAGTAGAAAAACTTGTTTATATCTTGGAAGCAGACAGACTACACTTGATGTAGCTATGTCAGCACACATCAGAAGTAATATCCATCACTCTTCCATAAAAGACCTGGAATGAGTCAATCAGCTGAAGTTTCAGTCTTAACTGCTTGCTCCCAGCTGAGGCATGGAGAGGCTGTTTGTCACTGCACGGTGACATGGCATGTCTTTGTTAAATAGATACTGAACTTTCCTGTTCACTATCTCTTTTACATCCTGTCATCTTCTTGCTCCCTCCTGATTCTCAAAACATGAGGTGAACTCAGACCAGCCAAAGCTGGTAGTTTGGAGCAGACAGGGAAGGATGGAAGCTTGCTTGGCAGCTGTAAACTGTGCCTTCAGTGGGTGTGACAGCACTGGAAATGTTCAGGAGAGATCAAATAGTGAGCATTGAGGCCTCTTGCTCCAGAAATACACAAAACACAAGTGCTGATATGCTACATGGAGTAAAAGCCAAGTCAACAATAAAGACATAAAGTAAGTAATAAGCAGGGAAGTTGATGGATACAGCAATAGTTCGTCCTACATTTATATTTAATGCTGGTTGAAAGTGTGCATGGGATCTAATGAATTGCAGGCAAATGTATGTTGTGTGCCCAGTAAAACTGAAAGGTTTAAATTATGCAGGACATGTCATCCTGTTGCCAAATATTTAACACCATTCCTGCGGAGGAGAGACAGCTTAGGGATCCTTATTTAAACATTAGTAATCAAATCCTTTTCTCATCATGGGAACCGCTTTTGCATAATTTGTGCCTGCCACATCCAGAACTCGCACAATAACTAATTTGCAAAGAGACAGCCCAGTGTTGGTTGACAAAACTTAGTGCTTCTATAACGATTTGTGCTGTACTGTAACTGTGTGAATAAAAATAAGTCTGTCTGGATCACCATTTGCTGATTATAATTGTTGCCTATGCCTTATATTTTACAGTGACTTATGATTATTTTCTGTCCTGGGATTGAGAATGAACATCTCTGCTACATAAAACTATCCATTTTCATTCAAAAAGAAAAATGTTAGAAATTCAATTTTTTTCCACGAGATGCACGTCATCCAGTGCTCCCCATAGCTCTTCTGAAAGTAATGCTCCTGGCATCAACTGGCTGATCTGTTTAATGAGTATAAATTGTTCCGGCCTGAAATGAATTTTATTTCAAATTCAGTATCTTTGAAAATTTATGGAGTAGTCTGAAGGGTTGTTTTTCTTCTGTAGAGTGCACAAAAAGGGCTAATCCAGCACAATGTGCCCTTATAAGAATTATTCATTATTTTAGTCTAATTCCAGCCCCATTTTGATGACTAAAACATGGTACACTGTGGCCTCTTCTGTGTTTTGTCCAACTGAGTACATTTGGGTAGTGATGGCTTAACAGTCACCGGAAAGTGAAGGACAAAGAGCTGCAGTGAAAACGTAGGCAGTCAGTAGCTGTGCTGGTAGTAGATGAAGTTTCAATGGGAATTAGAAGTGAGGAGATAAGAGTAGAATTTGTAATAGAGATCCACTATGCAGAGCTCACTCATGCCTGAACTCACGCCTATATTTCAAGCTTGTTTCTGCAGTGCGTGGAATTCCATAATGTTAATGTTGACCTTTACTCTGGGGAAAACATAAAGGGGAGGAGAACGTGTCTTGCTGTGTTGTGAGGGCACAGCATTTTCAAGTGTGATGGAAAGCTTTGAGAACCAACAGAAAGATACTAATTAGTCTTCTCTGTAAAGTCTATTATGTGTATTGGATTCCAGAATTAATCCATCACAATTTTTTGACACATTATTTTGCTTTTTTGTTCAAATTTAGAATGGAAATAACTGATTATAATAGGAACATGCAGATAGAAACTATTATAGGAGTTTTATGTTTCTTTTAGCTCTGGGAGGAGATAACAAATACATATATATATATATAAAAGATGGATTCAAGCTATGAAAACATTGTTGGAGGAAAATGTGCATCAATAAAATTTAGATTCATTTCTGTTCCTTTTTGTCTGCTAGAAAAACATAAGCTATCAGCATACCTCATACTGGTTGCTATATGGGAACTGTTAGATCAGGGCCTGAACCAGTGATTGAACACCTGTGAGCACAGGTGGAAGCAATTCACCTGTGGGACTGGAAGGGGTGGAACCAGGTTCCACCTCGGCCTAACATTATTTAGGGGCTGGCAGCTGCAAGGGAAGCACCTCAACTTGGAGACTGTTTCTTCTGGAATGTTCAACAAGCTCTGATCATCAGAATGGGTGAGTGATTCTTCCTTTATTACCAGATTGTGACTTCTGCCTTTCTTGGGTGATCTGAAACTGGTTTAAAGGTGCTCTACCTGCTATTGTCTATTCTTATAGTTGCTAATACAGAATGTTGTAGAAAACGTTGTGCTGTAGCTTGTATATTCTTGTATATTAGAGAATATAACATTAAAATAGATGTAGATCAGTCATTTCCTGGTACATAGCCTGCTGACTTCTGATAGTTCTGCTTCAGGCATTACCTGAGCTAGCAGCAGCAGCAACCTAATGCCCACTGTGTCTGTCCTCCATTTAATTGTGTAAACTTTGTTTTTTCCTAATCTATTTATCATTTTGACCTTCTAATCATTAAATACCTTTAGAAAATTTAAAGGTGAAATATTATTCTCATTTCCTTTTCCATTATTAATTTTAATGTTAGTATTGCATTGTTTTCAATCCCTAGGATTTCTCTGCCTTGTTTGATTCCTCACTTATTTTGTTTCCTGAAGGGCAAATATATATAAATGCAGTGCTCTCTTTCAGCTTTGAAGAAATTGCCTTTGGGTCAGTGACTAGATCCCCTTTCTACCGTCTTGTCCTTTGCACGCTATGCCAGACATATTTCCTCTTGTCTGCTTTCTGTACCTCATTTTTTACAGTTGTTTTTCAGTGCTGTCACTGTTTCCCACTCATTGCTTTGGTCTTTCCATTTTTCTTTTTCATCCTGTTCATTTTGACAACTTTCCTCTTGTCCTGCCGTAATTCCACAGTTAGTTAGTTCACTTCATGTTTGATAAAGGGGAATCAAGCCTGCTAAATCTTATTTGCCAATACATTGGCTTTAATTTGTTATGGAAGCAGTGACTGCTGCGTTTTTTTTCAGAACCTTCCTCTTTAATCCACCTCCTTGGCAATACTTTCAGCCCTACGTGTTAAGGCCGGCATTTGCACAAATGCCTCTTGAATGAGGTGGAAGCTTCTCACCCAGCTGAGTGATGAAGCCCTGGATAACTAATTTGCTGAATTCTCAGCTGTTTGCAAACCTGAAAAACTGGGGTTTGAGAAGTAGTCTTTCCCACCACTAGGCAGTGCAGATTGACTTGAGATTTCAAATTCTAGCTCTCAGGTTTTATCTGTGATAAAACTGCACACATGCACGCGCACACAAAAAAAAAGTACAAAAAACAAATGAGATCTAGCAGAAAGAGACTGGAGAGCAGGAAGTGAGCGCCTTACAAAAAGGACTTCTTGTCCTACGTTCTCTTGAAAATTCAGTCCATTTAAACAGAATCATTCTGGATCTGCAGGCTGCGATGGGAATTCAGTGCCAGTGGCTATCCACCAGAAGCAAAAGCAGAGCTAAAGCTTCTGATGGTTTGCACATATTTCTTGATGTAACTTAAAGAACATTCAGTGATCGCTGGAATATTTTATTTTTCTTAAGAGATAGAAAGCATTATAAGATGGAGCTCAAGCTCCCACTGTGGAAAAGAACAGCTTTGATTTACTGGTAATGAGAGTAGAATGAATGAAGCTCGTTCTATCTAATGGTGTGAAATTCGGTCATTTGATGTGACACTAATGCATTTTCTAGAGAATATAAGAAAAAATCTAGTTGGGAGGAACTACGAAGATGGTAGTGGTCAATACAAGATTCTTGGAACAAAGGAACTTGCCTTGTGTTTGAAAAGTGCTTCAGCACATGATAGTACTACCTAAAGAACCTCACAGTTTGATCCTTGGCTTGAAACAAAACCTTTAATTGATTATAATGTGGTGATAGAGAGGTTAGAAGATTGAAGAGAGTTGAAGAATTTTTATTGGGATCACTGGACATTTTACTATTGCTCTTCTTTTTAAGTGAATATTTTTATTTAATAGAGGGAAGACTTTCAGATTCTCAAATTTTTGTTCTTATTTTCTTTTAGAAATAGTCTTGTGAGTAGAAGGTTGTTTAAAATGCTCTTCTCAAAGCAGTGAGTTCTTTTCTATAAAGACTTATCTTCCCCTTTCTGCCATCACCAAACAGTCTTGATTAATTCAAGAATCACTTTAGTACCAAAATACATTACTAATGTAGGGAGAGACTTTTAGGTAGGCCTCCTTCTGTTTTTACTAGTGCTCTTTGGTTAGGAAGGCACACTACAGATCCTCAATTGTGTTTTCAGTGCTGGAGGATGAAGGCCGCTCATAGGTGCTCACCTGCAGCAGGTGACCAACAGCTTCCTTCAAATGTGTACCTTCAGGACCAAACAAATCACAGAATAGGAAGGAATGGGAAAATCCTTCTCTTTTATGAACGTTTCTGTGTTTCTCAAGTCTGATATGCTCTGCTTCTAAATGCTGTAGTTCTTTAAAACAAGACTTACATGATTGCACCACTGAATCATTTATGTGAGTGCAGAAAAATGACTTTTACTCACAGAGAAGCTATAAGTCATTAGGGTAAATGGGACTGGTCACCACTGGAACCCAACAAATCAGTCTGAAGGAAAAAGTGTTCAATTGGATTATATCCACATTACTTTTTTTGTGTGTGTTCTAATATTCAGTCATGACTAAATAATTTCTGAACGGGTATTTCTACCTTTTGGGCAAATAAATATCCATTCATCAACCTGCCAGGCTTAGTTTTGAAACTGCATAGTATTGTTGCTTTGCCTGGGAGGATGAGCAGCAGAAAATATTAAATTCTCTTTAATTATGTGCATACACACATATTGCACATTTCACTCCAAACCCAAGCATGTATCAGCCATCAGAGAAGGCAGGAATTTCAGTTTACCACAGACAGCGCTGAGGCAGAAGTGCCTTTTAATTTCAGTGAGTCACTTGCTTTTGACTTTAAAGAACCTGCTGTGGCCCTGCATTTCTTTGACCTCAGGTTTTTTTGTTTTTTTTTTTTTACTGTGGCCGCATTTCCTCATTACAGGTGTGCTCTCAATTATTTTTGCTTTCTGAATGCTGTTTAATGCAGTGAGATTTCTGGGGCTGTAACTTGTGTGCTGCAGTTGCCTGTCACCAGAAAGATAAAGAAACCTAAAAGAGTTGGCGGAATTTCTTTAGATCAAGTACTGCACATTCAGCTAATAAACCAACTATTCTGTGTTTATAAAATAATCCCCCAAATCCCACGTATAAAGTACTGTTAAGTAGAAAGGTCCTGGCTATCTGATTGCTCATGTGCTTCCATACTAGCAAGCTAATGCTCCAAGGACGTGTTAACCATCCCTGGAGGTTTTCAAGTAAAGGGTAGACTTTGCACTGAGTGACATGGTTTAGTGGTCATGGTGGAGGTGGGTTGATTGTTGGACTAGATGACCTTAGTGGTCTTTTCAACCTAAATGATTCTATAATTTTAAGGACATTTGGAGCGAAGGGTGTTTTGGGGTGTGGTACTAAGGAAACCCGTGCTTATGAGGAAATATGCTGGGAGCAGCTGGATTTGGGCAGTTTGTCTCTTGGCTGCCAGTGGTACCAAAAGGGAGTAGAATTTAATTTTTTTTACAGGAACCCTGTATTGCTTTCCATAAGCAAAGGAATAAAATTGAAAGTTTCTTTAAGAAGAACTGAAAAGTGAATGAGGGGTAGTATCTCAGTTTTGAGAGGTCTGTGTGTGTCAGGGACATCAGGTGCCTGAGGAGAAGATGTGTATGCTTGCAGGAGGTTTTGCTCTTTTGGTGGCTGGACCTTTAGCTCATAGGCTTGCTTCAGCTGTGAAAAATCTCTTTTGAGTTAACTCAGAATGAGGTGAAATGCTAGTTTTGACATAAAAATGCTTTAAGGATTAAATCTGATCTGTTTTGCTCAAGATTAAATATTTGTCTTAGTCTTAATTTGTTGAGAATATTGCCCTCAGCTGTTTTTTCCCATGCTGAGAGTGCTACTTGCAATGTATGAATGCATAAATGGGAAGAACGCAGATGAAGTTCAGTGGCTTCGAACACAGTTTTTCAGGCAGAGTTAACTGTAGACTAGGAACATAAAGGATCTTTTGAATATTCTGTGAGGTCTCCAAAGACCACAAGTAGAAGATGTGCAAAACGAATGTCCTAAGGCAAAGTAACCTCAACCACACTGAGTCTCATAGCTCTTATGACTCATGTTATGGCTCGTGCTTCACAGCTAAAGTCTTGGCCAGCATCATTGGGGTTGAAATTATTCCAATAGACTTAGGTATGTAAGGTAGAAAATGAATTGTGGCCGAGGTGTGTGCAGCACTTGCATTCTTTCTATGTTGTAAAAACTAGGGTTTTAAAGACAGCATAACCTCAAATCACAGCAAAGACATTTTATTATTGTACATCTGTGAACGGAGTGCTTAATGTTTGACATGTTTATTAAAGAAAACTGAACGCAGCACATTATCCATCTGCTATGATTACTATATAGGTAGGCAGTTGGGACTTTGAATGTGAAAATCTCTGGGCTTCTGTGCAACCCGTTGCTGCAGCCTCCAAAAACTTCCTCAGTAATATATCTGCACGGTGAGGCTTCTACTGTACTTCAAGGTGTTGGCTCTTCCCTCCTTCCTAATTAAATGAAACCAATTGACATCTCGGCCTGACCCTGTTTGATAAAGTCTCTTGTGTCTGTCAAATCTGCTGTGTGCTTTGAAATATCAATTATCACGAACTATAGCTGGTGAGCTCATTTATGCAGAAAAACTGGTAGCTGGCTTTCAGGATTAGGAATAGATTTGGGTTGATGACAATCTTGGCTGCTGGCTCAGCCAAGTCTTTTTCTGTTGATGGTCTTTGGGATTTAACTCCTTTAATTTCTGGAAGTATTAAATTTCAGATTAAAAATTAGTTATTTTAGTCTGCAGTGTCATTCGCAAAGAATGTGGAAAAGAGCTGAATTCTGTCACTTGCTCTGACCTTCTTCCTGCTTTATTCTCTCATGCCTAATGCTTTCTCTTGATTCTCTGTCTTTAGAATTTTATCATAGAGCACAGCATATATATATATATATTTCTGAATTGCTTTGTTTTTACCCTTTTACTATACACACTTGTTGAAATACCAGAGCTACCATTGCACAGCTTCTTTGAAATTGTCTTACTCCCATTGCATCCAACTAGTGTTAGGCAATATCAAAGACTCGCGTCAAAACATCCAAAGTTCTCAGGTTTTAGGCAGATAAAACAGAAGTAAGAGGTAAAATCTGCAAGAAGATTAATGAGATTACTTATTTAGTAGTCCAGAATGCAAAGACAATTCCTCAGACTATCATCCATCATCTCTATAGCCTCAGGCGATGAGGATGCTTCAAGCTTGCTTCTAATTTTACTGAGTGTATTCAGTTTCCTGTGTAGCTTAAGATCATTACTTGTTTCATTAATTCATTGTGACTGGAAAGTAAAAGTCATAAAAAATTCAAACTCTGTTTTCAGCTGCGGGGCTGCATCTCATGGCAGTTGAGCTGTCACTCAAATAATTTTGCTGGGCTTTTCTAATCTTGTTCACATGCAACTGTGAAGAAAGAAGTCCGTATTTTCTCTTAATTTTTTTCTGCAACTTTTCATTATTTTCAAGTGCTGTTACATTTTCATTTTTTCTGATGACTTGTTGACATACATTTATTACTTCTCTTTCCAGTATTTAAATTCTGTAATAGATTAAAGTGTTGAGAGTGAAATTAACTTACAGTATCCCTATGCTCAAGTCCTGTAGAAGTCTTACCTTCATATTTCTCTTGGTTACACAACAGTAAATTAGATAGATATTCTTTGTTGCAAACAGTATTGCAGGAGGTATCCCAAGAGTAGTCACCTCGGTATTGAGAACCAAGTGGAGAATAGCGTGTGATTTGGACTTAGGTTTTCACTTCAAATTTAAGCTGCACCTCTTTATAACTTTATAATCAAACAGTGAAGCACTTAGTCTGTCTTATTTTTATTACATAAAACGAGTTCTGCATATAGACGTGGTCAGGGCTTAATGACTTTCTCCCTCACAGTTGTTACAGTTCTAAGCTTTTATTAAAATACTTCATCAAACTTGCGAGACCTTTCATAAGGCAAAAGCTTAATTGTTTGGAGATCCTTAATGAATTCTTTCTGAAAATGTGGAAGGTTCATGACGCAGCTCCAGGCTGGAGCAGGTGCAAAGAAGGGCAACAAGGCTTGTGAAGGGCTTGGAGAATATGCCCTATGAGGAGCAACTGAAGGAACTGGGGCTGTGTAGTCTGGAGAAGAGGAGGCTGAGGGGAGACTTTATTGCTCTCTTCAGATACCTGAAAGGTGATTGCAGAGAGAGTGGGATTGGTCTCTTCTCACTGGTGACGGGACGAGGGGGAACGTCCTCAAGTTGTGCCAGGGGAGGTTTAGGTTGCATATCAGGAAACACTTCTTTACTGAAAAGGTGGGTTGAGCACTGAATAGGCGCCCCAAGGAAGGTGGTTGAGTCGCCACCCCTGGATGTGTTTAAAATCTGTTTGGATGTGGTGCTCAGGGACATCATTTAATGGAGAGTTGTTAGAGTTAGGGTAGTATGGTTAGGTTGTGGTTGGACTTGATGATCCATAAGATCTTTTCTAACCTGAGCAATCCTATGATTCTATGTAAAACACAAACTGAATATGTATGAGATGATTTACTGTAATTTACTCAAACGGGAAAAACAATGTATCCTTACAAGCAAACTAACATAAAGCATCTCCAGATTATGCAAGTCAGGTTTGAACTAAAAATTGTGTTGCAGTGGAGTCATTTTAGGAAATGTGAAGAAATGAAACTTAAGCCTCATCTGCTGAGCTGCCTAAATATTTACTAATTGTGCTTCAAGGTTGTTTTTTTCTTAGAAATTATTAGAGTGTTTTTCAATGCCATCTCCCAAGTGTCTTAAAAGTAAGAGTAGAATCTCTTCCTCTCTTTGATGAATTACAGAAATGGGCCTATTTATTCTGTGGAATTCTAATTGAAATTAGGGCCTATTTCTGTGAAAAGTAGATGAAAATAGGGATTTGATGAAAATAAGTTAGGTGACCGTATTAAAGAGGGAATAGCTGGCTTGAAAAATCTTCCTTTCTCTATTCACCCAAATGTTTCAGCTCCTGATTCTAACATGGTCACATATAATGTATTTCTCTTTGCATAATTTTTAAGAAGTCCATCTAATGTTCTTGATATCTTTTAATAGTAGTAATAACGCAATGATTTCCTAGTGGAGTATTTTCCTGCAGATCTGCCTTCCTACTCCTTCATGAGAAGGAATGAAACTTTAGCAAATGTTATTGGCTCCATTGAGAGGACTTAGACTAAATGTAAAATTTGTATGAACCTCATATATTTAAAAAGTTGTCTGGAATATTTGTAAAATAGTTTTTTGTCATATATAAAATGATTTGGTGACACAGGATGCACTAAAACTGGCTAGCTTCAGGAAATACCCACTTCTAATTGGTGTGTTCACAAATAATTTGCATCTCTTGTACTATGAAAACCCCCATGCTGTGGTGTATAAATTAGTGTATTTGTTTGTGCATGCTTATATAGGTATAGGAATATGAAAGGCTGTTGCAGTTAGGTTTTTCATTTCACTGCCTGGTGGTACAATCTTTGGAGGTGATAAGACTCAGAGTTTAATTCTGTATTTCAGTAGCTTGCTTTGTTCATTGGGTCATATCTCCTTTCAGCCAAGTCTCTAAAACTGATTTCAAGTGAACCACTGTTATTTTATTTTACAGACAGGGAAGCTGAGGTGCTGTGAGGGCTGGTGTGAGGTCATGGAGTGGGTGGGTGCAGGGTTGGCACATGCCACTCTCTTGATAGTCATTACTCTCTTCCACCAATTAGATGTACACTCTTGTAACAATTCACCATGCTGATGGAAAAGAAGCCTTTACTAATGGAGTAGCATGATATCTCCAAAAGCTAATGCCTTCACTGAGGGAGGATGCATTCATAACTGAACTAGTGGAGACATGGCATAGGTGGCTTGCTATTAATACTCTTAGGTACAATTTAACTTCTCCTTGAGCAATGACAAATTTTTCAGTGTTTAATAGCTCTGTATAATATAATCAGTTTTAGACATAACCTTTATTTGTCCAGAATTATTTACATTCTCATACATGTATTTGCCTTGGGCCTGTTTCTCCTGTCAGATACACTTTTACTGAAGATAGTGGAATTAATTCCAAACTGGAGTGGTGTGAAAGGAGATATAGGACTTCTATCTCTATTTTTCTTAAAGGAAGGCACATTAATGCCTCTATAACCCATGTCAGTACATGAATTGAAACAGTGAAGGAGAGACCATATGACTGCTGGAAATAAGAAAGTTGTCTTTTATTATTTCACTTCTGTAGCTGATGAATTGTACATCATACTCTAAGAAAAATATCGTCTGGAAATCATTTTGAGTATTTTCTTTTATTAGCAAAGCACTGTAAAAGGGCTGAATCTTAACTCTTGATCAGACTGTGTTTCTGGCTGGAACACATTAGATAGCAAGGTTCAGATGATGCTGCAATAAATAAGCTTGCTACCTTGTGCAAGGTAGTAATGAGTTACTGAATTCATCAGACTTTTAGTATATTTACTCTGTATTTTTAGTACTTTACAGTAAGTTATTTCCCCTCAAATGTTCACCCTCTAGTTTGATTAAAGCATGCAGAAATTGTGCGAAGAATACTGGCATATTCTTCTACCAGCAGCAAAAAATAATATTGTTTTTCGCTTATGAGAGTATTACCCTTTTATGACATCTCTTAGAATCCCATTTTCACATTATATGAATATCAGTCTTCATTCCTTTCCTGAATAGCAGTGGTAAGATGCAGTGGAATGGGGAAAGCCACAGTCCATTTCCATGCTATGGCTAAAATAATTGTTAATACCTACCATGGGTTTTGCCAATGTGCTATAGGAGAAAGAAGAAATAATATATTTGCAAAACAAACAAAATCCCCTTCTTAAATAATGTTTTTTGTAGAGGTTGAAGTGTTATCAATCAGAACAAAACTGGACTTAAAAAAGAATTCATCTTCAGAATTTTGCATACTGTCTGCAATCTCTAGCAAAAACACCTCATGTTTTTCAGCACCTTTCGTATATATGTGCATATTCTGAGGCTAAACATGTGTGACCAAGGTTATTAAAAGCATACATTCACATCAATGTGAGAATAAAATCTGATGTCTGATGTGACACATTCTTCACATTGCTCTAGGTATTCCTTTCCTGTTCTGAAGTTCTTTTCAGTATCATCTGTCCTATCTGTTATTGCTTATACTTCCATCAATTGTTGCAGTAATCAAGGCCTCTCTGACTTAATTTTTGTGGAAATAGTTTAAACTAGTTGTCTGTGAACATCTCTTGCACTTCAGTTCAGATCAAATCCCCAGATAAAAATCCATGTAGGGGACATAGTAAAGTTAGTTTCCTATGTTGTATTTACCAGCTATGTGAGAAACATAAGAAAAAGCTTTCAAATTTGCTGTGCTGACAGTTGCTTGCAGTGGAGGTCAGAGCCTCCCAGTGATCTCCCAGTCTCCAATAGCTGTTCAAAGTGCTGCAAAGAATGCCAGCTGAGTGTCCATTTAACAGTAAATGCTAGTCTTATTCTTGCTCCGCTGAACTCAGTAAAAAAAACACATTCTTTAATGGAATAGGGACAGGCTATGACCTCAATATCCAAATCAAAATTGATCTTTCAGAGCTTTTTTTGCAGTCTGTTGCGTTAGATCATATCTATATATAACCTTTAATAAATTCACTGTCCTAGAGTATAATCCAGCTTTGACTGAATAAGAACAGGAACTTGGTTTGCTTTAAGGTTCTGGTGTTTTGACATACTTCTCATGTGTGCGTGCTTCCACAGCACGTTTCTGTAGTAAGAAAATCCAAGTGCTTTACTCCTTTCATGTATTTGCCCCTCTGGTCTGCATTATTTCATGCAGTAAGGCATAGTGTGACACATCTCAGCACAGCGTAGCGGCATAAAGCAATCACATCCTGTGTTTCAGGCCAGGAAGTCCTGTGGGTATTTATAGCAGATGTTAACCCCTACCTGCTGGCCTCTTCACCTGAGAGCTGCATGAAATCTGATTTGCTCTCTGGAGCTCTTGATGCATACTGAGGGAGCTGGCTCTCCAGACAAAGGGCTAGGACAAAAGGAGTGATGCTCAGAGTCTGCATCTTCACTGCAGATGTCCTTGTCTTGTATTTCCTAACTGCACTCAGATGTGGAAAGACAGAAAAAGATATCAGACATCTGGGTGAGGACAATGCAACGGATTAGCTATCAGAAGTCTTTTGGGCTATCTTTAATACTTTTGACACAGCTTTGGTAGTTTGGCCTTTAAATCTTAATTGTGTTGAGGTGCTAAGTCTAGATAAGTCCAGGTGATAGGTCATAGTTTTAAAAAATCTGCTTTGTCATCACCTGTATTACAGCCTGGTCCAAGATGCAGCAGTATTTCACTCTACTCTAATGATAAATGCTGACTTTATCTAGCCTTATAATTATAAATTATCCTCTAGGTTTAACAGAAGAGGAAAAGCTAGAGACCTTTAGTTTAAACTTCAAATGTATATAATGGACTGCCTCTGTTTCTGTGTGATTTGTCTGTGTGCAAATAATTGCATTCAGTGCCTCTTTCATTGCATTTAGTAACTTATGACTGATAACCATTATGTATATTAAATGGCATTTCTTGCTATCATTACATAAATTGCCTTAACACTTCTGTGTTACCACTCCTTTTTGACTGCTTTCTTATTAAGCATTGCTGAGAGCGATCCCTAAAGGAGCAACTGTTCTATGTGCCCTGGCAGTGACTGGACCTCACATTGGCAAACTGACATAATTCTTCTTAAACTGTACCAGCTGAATATCTGTCTTGTCATTTTTAGTGTAGTAAGATCACTTCAGAGCACTATTCTCATATGAGTGTGTGTCTTGTACTGTTAAAGAGGGATTGGAACTGGATAATATTCTGAGATTCCTTCCAACTGAAGCCATTCTATAATTCCATGAAAGAAACTCAAATCACAGTTAGGTTCAGTAATTACCTGTTTGATGTTTGATTAAATTAGATTATGTACGTTCAGAAGACTTAAGGCTCATTTCTATTAAAAAAAAGAACACTTCTGCAGTATGGACTTGAATCCTGCACTGTAAAGTGAAAAGCATTTTGGGAGAAATTACACGGAAATACAGTCAGTTTTATGAGTGTTCCCTTTGAACACTCATACATCTCACTGTTCATATGTGTTGTTCTGTTCTTCTTATACTGACTAGGCTTTTTTGTTGTCTTTAAAATATAAGCCAGAATTCAAAAAACTTAGTGGAAAAAAAAACCAAAACAAAGCCACTGAGAGACTTCAGCTTTCTGTAGAAACAAATGCTTTCTCTGTATGAACTGCTGACATCCTGAAACTTGTTTTCTTTGAAAGGAAATGAAAAGTTTCTATATATGAAAAAGATATTAAGAAATCCATAAATGGCAAAGTCAGAACCAAATTTCAATGGCAGTAAATTTCTTATTTAAAATTAACGTAGAGCCATAAAATGGCTTAGGGTGGAAGGGACTTTAAAGATAACACAGTTCCAACCCCCTTGCTCTGGGCTGATTCCCCACGCTGGAACAGGCTGCCCAGGGCCCCATCCAACCTGGTTCTGAATGCCTCCAGGGAAGGAGCACCCACAGCTCCTGTGTGCAGTCTGTGCCAGTGCCTCTCCACGCTGCCCTTATCTACCTTGAATTAGCATTTTGAAATTGCTTTTGCATTGACTCATTTTTTTTATAAGTATCGCTTACATTTTGTAGACTTTGTTTTGTGCAGAAGATGTTCATACAAATCATTTCAAAATGGTTTGCTGGAGACTAAAAATCAACAGGTTGCAACAATAAGTTCCATTTCAATATAGGACCAAGTGTCTGAATGTGTATTCTTTTAGGCATAAAAACAGACATGCAGGTCTCCTAGCTGAGGAGGACATACACTTTTGGAAGCCAGAAATCTGTATCCACAAGAGATCATCCACTTAACTGAAACTCACTTCTCTTTAGGTTAAATTCTAATGAATGAGGCTGGGATGCATATAATTTGTCTTTTCCACACAAGCCAGAATGGTTCTAGGAAAAAGAATCGTTGAAATAGATTATTATAGTAAGTTAATGTCTTAATGTACGAATAATTGTTTTGTGAAGGGAAACATATAAAATGTAATTCTCTGATAACTTATTCTTGTGGGAAGGAGTCTAATGAAACCAGGCTATCACACTGATGCATCATATCTTTACAATAATATCTGGGGGGGGGGGAGGGGGGAATATTACTTTTTTTTAATCTAACACAAACACTTTGTGCTTAATTCCAGTGAAAGTGGACAAGAATTACCTTCTGCAGCAAAAGTACAGGAGTTCCCATAGATCATCAGTTAGATTCCTCAACGGCATCCTCATTCTATGCTTTTCTTTTGGTCAATTTAAACCCTTAAGAATTAGAAGATTTGTGATTAATTTTGTAGCTGAAGGGAATCCAGGCAACAAATTTCCATTTAATATTGGATATAATTGCAAGTAGAAAAGTAATAATTATTTTCAGGATTTCCTGACCCATTTAATCAAGCCCCTACCATTAGGGAGAAGGTCTCATTTTTGAATTGCATACTTCTCTTTATCTCTTATTCTTTAACAGGTGACTAACGTTAAATATGTGGCTTATCCCTCCTTAGAAAAGAGTAATATGGATTCTATTCACAGGATAATTCAATTTCCATCAGTATTTTAACTGGAAAAGATTCAGACTTTTTCTTGAGGAATAGAAAGACATGGCTTAAAGGAAAGGAAGTCTTGCTATTGATGAATGAGGAAATACCATGCATTTCACTTTGGCAGAATTAGCTGTAGTCTCATAATGAATATGGTTCACAATTTAAATTCATGCTTCTATTTGTAAGAAACTGCCATAATTAATGTATTACAACTAGATGTTTTAAACATTTGGGTTCTTTGTGGATGAATGGGGAAACACTTCAGCTCATATATCTTAAAGATGTAAGAGGGAGTATCAGATTGTGGAGAAATAGTGTGTTAAACTCCACAGTTATTTGTTATAAAGAACTGCTAGCAGTGTAATTTCTTAAATGTCTACCACTGAGATCTTAAACAGTAGTAGTAATAGAAGATAACTTTTACATGGAAAGATGTAAATACCTACGCAGGATATGATAAACATAAGTGAGCACAACATGGGCAGGACAGTAGACGGCATTATTCATTTACTTTGCTGATGGAGTCCTATTGGGCACGTGCGTCTGTCATACCAGATTTTAGTGCAGCCTAATAATTTTTTACATCTGGGAGTGTTTGAAGAGCAGTTCCCTTCCGTAGAGAAGGATGCACATGGTGTCATCAGAAAAGGCATATTAAGGGGAGTGATGCTGAAGGTTCCCTCTTTATTGTGCTTGTTCCTTAGAAAGTAAATTTTACCGGCAAAGTTCATATTAGAATGCTTCTGAAATCTTTTATTATATATACATACATATATATATATATATATATATATTTTTTTTTTTTGTAGCAGAAGAAAGATTCTTTCTATCCTGGTAGACTTACTCCAGAAAGAATATCCCCTGCTGATCAAATCTCCTTAAGTTTAAACAAGCCAGGTTAGAATATTTTTTTCTGCTCTATGAGAGTGCTGCCTAATCTGAAATGGGTAAATTTCAAACAACAGTAAGCAGAACTCCTGTCATGCCATCACGGTCCTGGCGCTGCAAAATTTTGAAAGAAATAAAACTGTGGGGAGATCTCAATTTGAAAAGTTATATAATCTTGGAATAAGGAAGAAAGCCTCTTGTTCTATTAAAAAAAAAAAAAAACCTATTAAAAATCTCTGGTGTTTTGTTCCAGAAAATATAACTCTTTCTGCAGAAATGAGGAAAGGGGACCAATTTTTACTCTTGTACTCGAAAGATTCTGTGCTTGTAGATTAAAATGTGATTGATTTCTTAATATTTCATTTGCCAGAATGTTTGACGGACGTGGCCAGATTCACATCATGTCTCCTTGAGCGCTTTATTCTATGAGCACTTATCAGCAGTTGCTGTCTGTAAAGGGTATTTGGTGTGTCTGTTAGTGCTCTGACAGGTAATAAGTTCTTGGCTGGTTCAGGAGCTAGAAGTATTTGTTCACGTTTGAAGATTAATAATAGCTTTAATTTTGTCATTTAAAGGAAAAAGGCTCAGCTTGTTCCAGCCTCCAAACATAATTCTCTCTTTGGTGTTCTATAGTTCTAAACTTCTATGTTAAAGTATAATTTTAAAGAATATTTAGACTAGAGACTCCTGATCTTGGAAACTTGCAGCTATTGCTGAAAATGTTAATAACTGAATCAGTTGAACTTAAATTTAGCAGCTGACACTGATGCAGGTGGTGGTTGCACGTGTTCCTGCTGTACAGTGTTTAGAGCCAGCCTGTCTGCATCCCTCTGACCCGAGCCATGGACATGCTGGTGCGGCCAACTTTGACTACAACATGGCATACCTGTGACACTGATGGCCTTAAGTTGCACCAGGGAAGGATCAGATTGGATTTTAGGAAGCATTTCTTCTCAGAAAAAGTGTTGAGGCATTGGTGCGGGCTGCCAAAGGAGATGGTGGAGTCACCACCCCTGGAGGATGGTTCCATTGAGGAACTGTGGAGATGTGGCACTGAGGGACATGGTCAGTGACTGTGATGGGGATGGCTTGGGGTTGGACTTGGTAATCTTAGTGGTCTTTTCCAGCCTTAATGATGCTATGATTCTACTGATCATAAGTACCTTCTCTTCCTTCATGTAATTCCTGAGTTAGTGTACATGCATGTGCTTGCTTCCCCAGTAAAACAGAGCCACAGGGATGTGGATATTTTTATAATCCAGTAACATTTGTTAAAGAAGAGTATCAACTCAAGAACGTTAATATTAAGGGCTACTTGTAAAATTAGGTACTGCCGTGAGCAAGAGGAGTTTACTACTTCTCCAGGTATGAGGAAAAGTTTATTAGTTTTTAGCCTATTAGAAGCAGATATATAGAGGTTTAGATCTACCTCCTCTCTGTAGTTGTTTGTACCAAGCCAATTGTTTGTCTACACATTTTCTTACAGATTACACTGAAACCTCAAGAAATAGACTGAATTTGGGGGGCATGGAGAGGAGCTTAAACATTAATAAAGCCAAATAGGAATGGTGATACCAAGGTTAATTGATCACTTTTTGTGAAAGTAATCACTGTTAGGGTCGTGGCTTAGGAGCCCATTTTAAAATACTAGTGTTAAGAGTGATCAGACATGGGATATTTGAGTCTCATTCTGGTCTTTTTACTGAACTATGCATCTGTTTTGTGCTGTTTTTCATATTTCAGTTTAGCCAACAATGAACGTAATAAAATTGTTTTAATAGAAGTCTGCAGATACAATAAATGTGAAAGAAGTTGTGCCCAATACAAGGTAAATTAATTGGCAGGCCTATTGCTCCCTAGGACCAGACCTTTTAATATTTGGTGTCCATCTCCAACGTACAGCTCATGAACAGCTCCATACACTTCCAGGAGTGTAAACTGTGAGCAGTTTACCTTGAGCTATTTCTGACTAGAGGAGATGGAGCAGCTTTGGAAATGTGATGAAAGCTTTTGACTATTTGCAGACCACAATCAAATGGAGGATCATAAGCTTAATGAAGTGCTTGATTTGAATGTAAAGTAGGTAGATTCTTTCCCGCCAGCCATCTAGTCCTCTTCAAAAACTTTTCAGTTAATTTCTGCTGTCATCTGCTTGCTTCCCCACTCTTCTGTATGAGATGGCTCAACAGATGCACATCCTTTCTAAACATTCATCTCCTGATTCCTGCCCTTTTATGTCCTGTTCTGGTTTTTTATTTCTTCTCTACTCTCTTTTCATCTCTTTGTGCTGTCTTAGCTTTCAAAACTGCTGTCACGTCTCTCTTCTTTATCAACTACTGCTCCCATCTTCTGTCAGAATTTTTGAACAACACTAGTGGAAATGGCTTAACTCACCTCTGTTAACTGAATTGGCTTTAAAGTTGTGTTTACTCCACATTTATTGACAGGAGTAGATTATTAAATGCAACTAGATAAAATTGCAATTCAGGATGCCTTTTAATCAGAAACCTGAAATCTTCTGACTAAGTCTAATAGTATACTTGTGTGTTAAATTACATAATTCATCCTTAATTTCATCCCCCAAATCAATTTTTCTTATGGCTGCCACTCATTTCATTGTTGTTTGTTCATTTACCTTGGGTTCCTCGTATCAGGAATCTACTGTAGCAAAAAAACAAACAAACAAAAAAACAAAAAAAAAAACAACAAAAAAAACCCTGTTCCCAGTGTTTTAACATTGGCTGTTGCCTTGGTAATCCCATTGCATGGGTACTTCATGATTATGTGTTTGGAACTTGCCTTGTTCATACTGTGTTGCCTCTGCTATGTTTGATGGCAACTAGGGAATTTTCTTTTGTTCTGTGCTTTGCCATTTACTTCAGAAGAGTTTTTGAGGTCAGTGATAGCTATGAAAATAACAAAGTTCTGTGTCAGGATCTCCTACTTTTCAGTCCATTTTTTTCCCAAACTAAATGACAGAGAAAGAGAAAGCCCTACTTCATTTTGCAGTGTAAATTTAAAGTTCGAAATTAAACGTAATAGAATGGGCTTGTGCTACCAATCCTGAACTAATAGGAGAGGTGTTCTTAAAGGACTATGTGTGCGGTAGATGTTGAAAAGCAGGCAAAATGGTCTTTCACCCTGAAATGTCATTCATCACCCTCAATATTCTTAGGGAACATCAGTATGGAGCTCTCAGGTTATGCCTTCCTATTTATGTATTTAGTCATCTTTCAACTTCATATTAGCATTCTGCAAATGTGTGGATAAATGGAAAATAATCACTTGACCTAATCTCTATGCCCGTAGCCTCATTTCTACGCAGAGTATCAGATCTTGGCTAAGGTGGAGGTCCAGTCTGCTGTTTCAGGGTGGTTTTGTATTCTGCGTTTCACCATTGTTTCCTTGTCAAGAACAACCTAGTGGGCATTAATTAATCATTCCATCTCTAGTAGCATGAAAAATAGAGGATCCTGAGAGAAGCCTGCTTTGAAACTTCCATTTTCTTATCTTTCTGTCAGATTTTCTGAAAGTTGATGCATTCTTCCTTGCTTGACTCTAGGGAAACAATGTATGGGTCTGATTGGTAGTACAGAGAAACGATCTTCGGTGTTTAATAGTTGTGTCACATTCTGCATGACACAGCTTGATGCTTTCTGGAATTAAAATTACCATCAGCAGACTTTCAAAGCAATTGGGTTCTCCAATGAGCTTATGTCCTCAATGAATTATACTAATTACGTGAGTTCAGTATAAGCCAAAGTAATCACTGAACTTAACCTGTAGGAGAAAAGGAAGGATATGAGTAAGGCTCTTAATTTGTATAGTAGTACAAATGATAGAAGAAGCCTAATGTAAATCGTAACAAAATGAGTTGTGACTTCAGGAATTGACTAAAAGCTGTGGCTCAATCCCAGAGATTTCACTTTTCCCATCTCTTCATATCTTTACTTTAAGCCATCTTTAATCTTTTAGTATTAGTGATGGAAGACTAAATGGAATTGTTCTATTCCATGGTTTCAGAATGAAATGTACTTAATGATACCTTTAATGTGATCTTTGGGAAGAAAAATTAATTTATGTACCTTTTCATGAAAAGGAACAAAAAAGACATCTCTAAGATTTTTGGTTTGTTTTTGTAATACAGTCAATATTAAATTAAATAAGTAGACTATTATGTTTTCAAGTTTTGATCAAATTAAATGGTAATGTTGATTGGTTTTAACTTACAGACTAAGTGTTGCATTTATTTATCTACTCAGCTTTTTGGATGTTTTGTATGCAAGATGGAGTAAACATATATTTTTTTAATTCTTATATTTAAAATATGCTTTTACACATAACTATTTTTATGCAAAACTTTACAGCTATGTTTTTTTTGCTTTATTTTTCTATTCTCAGTCTGAAAGAGAATCAGACGTAATGCAGTTGTCACATAGGTTGGGATTATGTCGTGCCCACCAATATTTTGAATGTACAATAACAGAAGAAAACTACCCAGACAGCGAGATATATACTTCTGTTTCCTCTCTTGAAAAAGTTTGTGTTTACACTTGTGCATTGTCATGACTCATTTCTAGAAAAATCTGGAAGAATAATCCATACATTAGCATTTGCTGTGAGGATGAAACAGTCCCTTTTTTCCCCTTTCTGCAAGCAAGAGATAGAAAGCAAAACAAAAAATAGTCCTCAAAATGAAATATATGTTAAATTGAGTCGTAACTATCAAACAGTTCTTTCCTCCTGATGTTTGAAATAATTGATTTTGATAAAATGAATGTTCACAGAGCTGTTGCTACTGAAAGTTCAGCTCAGTTACAACACTAAAGAAACGCACCAAGGCATGAAGTCAACTGGGTTTAATAGGTCACAGTTTTCATCTATTCCTCACTTTAGCATGAGCACAATATCAGAGAACTGGGCACTATCTCATTTGTTTGAGATTTGTTTTGGGAATCCTGAACAGCTCCTTTTCTCCAAGGTCAGGGCTCTATGCTTTGGGGTGAGCTTACAACAAAACCTGTTTCATGGAAATCTATGCCTCTTAAAAATCTAATTCCTGATTTTTACATGCTTTAATTCCTTTCTCAGAGCCAGATTTCACCTGTATTGATATTTATCTCTTATTTAATTAAGGAAATACACTGGGGGCAGGAAAAGTAGCCCTGTGTTAGTAATCTCTCCCAGAGGTTAACACTTGACTTCAGTGGCAAGACATATATACCCTCCAGAGATGTGGGCTGTTGGGGCTGGAGTTTTGGCACCTAACGGAATTATTTAAACTGAGCAGATCAAAGGGTAGAAACTGAGCAAAGAGATTCTGCTATTAAACAACTGATGGATTGCCTTATTCCCTACAAAAAGCATGCCTTCAGTGAGCACCACAGGAAAGTCATTCTAGTACAGTGTGAAAATCCGACAGAATTACTGAATGAATGGCCCTTTTACAGTCGTGGGATCTAAAATAAAGCCTACAGCTGTGCAACCAGGAACTTCTCTGTATAGCAGCAAGAAACACAGGACAATTCAGGGCACTGTTCCATGCCAGGCTTAATCCAGTCTAATGGTGGACTGTCACCCATATATCTTGCCTCCAAATAAATTAGTTTCCCGTCGGATCGGTGAGTCACATTCTATAGCCACGATGAATGATTAAATCTAATATGGGGAAAGGGTGAGGGACATGTCAGTGGAGTTAAGAGGGGAAAGGAAACAGAATTAAACCATCACTTTTAACAGCTACATGCAGCTTGATGAAATTAAGCACAACATGAAACTGTGCCTTCAGAGAGCTTGGGTAAACTGGAGATAAATTAGAAAAAAATAATTGGAAGTTCCTTGCTGTGAGGAGTAAGTAGTACAGTGCACTTTTGAGGTATCTAAAGAGAGCAACGTTTGAGTGTGTTCTTGTGAAGAATTCTCTAAAAAATGAGAGCTTACCTGTATCAGACTTGGTTATTTCCAGTTGGATTTTTTGCAAATATCTGAACTGTTTGGGCAGTTTATTTTTCATTTCCTATCTGCTTAGGCTGACCTTAGTGTACATCTGCAACAGCTGCTTCTGAGTTTTCTCAGTTTGATTTTACAGACAGTGAACATTAACCCATTCCAGTAGTAAACAAGCTGAAGCACCAGCTCAGGCAATCTTTTAATGTCCTGTCTGCAGTCCTTTCATTCATTCCTTTTCCCAACAATTCTTGCTATCAGAAAGACAATCGCTGTTCAGTTCGTGTGCCATCTTTTCCTCGTGGCACAGTGGGGTAGCAGAGTTCTTTATAATTCTGCTTTTTTTCGTGCAGAGGGACAGTGCAATCCATTTGAGCCCTGCATCCATCTGGTGCAGCACACACAGTATTTGACATTGGGGCAGGTTTGTAAGTAGAGCGCTGAGAGCAATTAACATTTGAATTAAAGCTACCTGCGGATAACAACAGGTGATTACCCTATTTAACAGCTGTTAAGTGGTGTTATTTGCCAGCTATAGACCACAGACCGAGTGAATTGTATGCATACAAATGGGAGTTAGTGTGCATACAAATGGACGGCATTAATTAAATAATGTATTTTTCTAAATTGCACTTGTGATATGTAGGTGTTGGGTCAAAACAGGTAACTGGTAGCAAAACGAACGTTTTACATTGTGGGGTTCAACATCATTAAGGTTAAAAAGCAATGTATGTTTTTGCTACCAGTGCTTTTTCTTTTCCAGAAATAAAATAAAAAAAGCAACAAAAAAGCTTGCTATTTACACTGATTGAGCCTTTGGCAAACAGAAAATAGTAAGGAACGAAAGCACATAAGATTCTATTATCCTGTTTTAGCTCTGTTTCCAACAAGGCTTAATCAACCTCAGTGCTCTGGAAAGCACGAGGCACTCCCATGGTGCGTGCCCGCTTGCTCCTCGCATATGTGGAAAAGCTCTCTGCAAACTTGCTCCCTTCTGCGCTGGGATGGATGAATGTGTTTTTGGAACGTTTGCTTAGCAGATGGCTGAGCAACAACCTCTTAAATCCATGTGGGGTCTGTCCCATGGTTGCGCTTCTTGTATTGTTGCAGAACATCTGACTGAGGCTGCCCGTACCTTTTTCAGCAGACGTTCTCATTTACTGAAAAGCTTTTCCTGCTATCCTCTTCTCCAAGGGCAAGGATTTTCAATGCCTTTTTAAGACATCCCAAGGCATTTGAAGGGAATTTGTCCTCTGAGAAAGGCTGATTAGATTTCTGCCTTAAGTATTTGCTTGCACTCTTGAAACTAAATGATTTTATCGATGCTGATTTGTGTCATTGCTACTCCAAAGCTGTCTGAATCTTGTGTAAGTGCAACTGTTACAAATTACAGGATGAATTTAAATTTTTCCCTATGGCATAATTATCTATTCAGTTAAAAGCTCCCATGATTTGCACGTGTGTGCATTCACGTTAAGTCTCTGTGAATAGAGATGTCCAATTCATATACATAGAGGCATAGGCACTCCGTACTCACTTCCAGGATGCTGGAATGCAGCATCAGTTCTACTGCTTAGAATGTGTGGCTGTAGATTTTTTACTAATGAGAGATGCCCGATTAAGTCATTTACTGGACTATGTATTTGAACTGAAATTAAATGCCTATTAACCCTCTGACGTTGCCAACTGTGGGCTACGTGCAGCCAGGAAGTTGTTATGCTGACAATCTTATTTAACTGGAATTGATACGGGCTGGAAATGAATCCATTTCTTTTAAGACGCTGCTAATGACTCCAGTTTTAGTTAAAGGACTGTAGCCCTCAGTCGTGGTTACAGTGCATAATACCTGGGCTGGATCACAAATAAGCTGTCTGCTATTGAAGCAGTTATCTGAATAAAAATCAGTGGTGGTTGGATTCATAGAACCTTCAAGTATGTCTTCTCTCCAGTGTTATCCAGGGATTGTTGTTCTTCTCTCCCATCCTGAGGCCAGAGACCAACTCAACTAACTTACAGGCAGTCTAACTTAATACACCAGCCCATACATTGCTCATCTTTTCTTCACTCAAGCAGGAAATTATGTATTTTCTGTAGTTAGTTTCCAGCCACAAGTACCTTGAAAAGCCACTTCTTTCAAACAGAAATTTGCTGCCAGTGAGTATTTAAGTATTTTTAAGTTGCCAGCCCTAAAGTAATGCCAAATTCTACAGTGGTACAGGCTGCTGTTCAGATTGTGCTGAGCTTGTGCCCTAGCCAAACTCAAATAGTTTTCTTTACTTTTAAACCACAAGATGCTGCACTATGTGTGCATTATCCTTGCTGTTAGTGGGCAAGCATCTTAATTTGTCTCAAGATCAATATGAAAAGCAATGTGCGTGCTTTTCCCTTTGCATCCATGGTGGGTGATCAGTATCTTGGATGAACAGATAAAGGATGAGCAGCAGTGTAAGGGGAAAAACTGGGCATACAGACGGGGGCTAGCTCTGTGAGGGAGACTCATCCCAAATCTGCAAGGGGAAAGCCCCAGGAAAGCATTGCTGAAGCAGCACTCTGCACAGAGCATATGGCATGTGGCCCCACATCGTGCTGCAGGAAGGGGAGATCAGCTGAATTCTGCCCTTCTGCTTCCTTCGTCCTCTTTATGTCTATTCAGTGGGATTATTTCATGCAACAGAAATCCAAATCTGCCTAAAGATAACCAACCAAAGTATAAATATAGAGAGAGATCTAGTTTTTTTTTTTTTTTTTAATTAAAGAAGAATAGTTTAAAGTGCAGAGAGGATAATGTAGAGATAACAGCATGTTCTTGACCACCAACAGGCTTTATTTAGGATACCTGTTGAATCACGATTCCTGAAGTGAGAATCTGGTGTTCTTTATTCAGCAGGAAAAGGCATTTGTATCTAAGTTCTGAGACAAAGCAACTTTCAAATCCAACATGTTATACAGAAAAGTTATTTGAAATCTTTTTTAGATTGTAGGATTGTAATGGTGACGAATAACTCTTGTGAAAATTGTAGTTTAAATAAACCACAAGTCCACATGACCTACAAACATACCAAATTAATTCATAGCATAGCTGTTACTTAATTATGACATTAAGCTGTACAGGAAATTATAGTATGTTGTAAATATTTTGATTTGCTCTCTGGTTTTGTGTTTTGCAGTGACATACCAATCTATCAGGACTAAAATATAGAAAATGCAAATGCACGTTAACTAACAGATTACTAATATATGAAAGAAATATGGAAATTGTGGTACTTTATTAGAGCTGCAAATCTTGTTTTTCATTTGTGTGGCCTGAAAATCTAATAAATAAAGCATGAAAGAAACTTCATTTAATTAAGCTACTGCATTGTAATGCTACCACTATTGATAGAATAGCTATTTAACAACATCATAATGAATGTTCTGTTGTCACAGCTTGGGAAGGTGTAATGCAGTGGTTGAATGCCACATTATTTCTTTGCTTTTCTCATTGTTACCTTTAAGCACTGTTTAATATCAGTTATGTTTGTGTTCAGTTATTTTCAATCTATTACAGAAAAAAACACTGCCACGTATTTTTTGTTACTTAAGAAGTACCATCCTGATCTCTTTAAAAGGCAAGGAAATAAACTGTATTTAGCTATTATTGTTTCTTTAACAGTGCTGGGGGTAATATTAAATTAACTGACTATATCACAAATTCATGTAGACTTTTCTTTGTCATCATAAAACCCATAGCAGAGAAATCCCTAGAAATTCTTCTTTCTCAGATACCTTCTAATATTAACTTCTTTAGTTCTTTATTCAGAAGGCCATTACAAATGATGATGGGTGAGGAGGGCTCAGGTGGGATTTTTTATGTTCATGTGCCACTGGTCTGTGTTCTCAGGACTTTCCAGGCATTTTGTCATCTTGTCATCTTGTCTAAACTGACCAAGGAGTTCTAGATATGCATAAGAGCTCTAATCCCATCTCTACACATCCTTCCTTCCTGCTCTCTGCTTGTTCTGCTTCTGGTGCACTACAACTGCTCTGCCCAGCTGTCCCCAGCAGTGAGATATTTGCTAGCAATGCTCCTGCTAGGTATGGCTATCAGTGCAGGTCTTTGCCAAAAGAGGAACAAATGGTGAAATAAAACAACTATGAAACAGCCATGACTTGGACATTCAGCATGTTTCTGACATGCAGGGTTATATTAAAGTCATTGCTATTATAATTATCCTTTGAGTAGTGTAAGCTAGTCATGATACGTAGCTGTTCATTCTTTTGGAATAGGTTTGTATGAGAATGAGGTAGATAGAATGAGAGGATTGTTCTTGTGTAGCTTTTACATTTCTGAACTCCATAGAGGCCACTGTTTAAATAAAATCTAAGCTAAGCTGGGCAAAGTGCTTTGGTGTTCCCTGTTGGAACCTCCCTGAATCCTTAAACCATCAGCTTTTGTGGTTCACTGACTACCTGAATGAATTATTTTCAACTGATTTGGCACATCTTCAAAAGAACAGATGGTCCCATCTTTACTGCAAAAACAATAACTGCAGCAACAACAAAATAATCTGTGATTCTGCCTGGAAACTCCTTAACTACGAGGGAGAGTTTGATGACCATCTTACATTTCTGACAATTATCTCACAGAATAAATGTATTTAACAGGAAAATCACATTATAATTTACTAGGCAAAGTATCACATTTGTGGAACAGTTGTTTGAGGTTCCAGGGAGACTAAGCTGCTATGCGTGAGTTTCTAATAGGACCTCCCCTACAATACAGCAGCTGGGAAGAGAGAAATTATGTAAATATGATGTTGAGAGACTTCTTTATCGGGGCTAAAAATAAGTTTAAGTGCATTATGAATAAAAGGATAGAAGGAGAAAATGGGAACTAAAGATAGGGAAGCACAATGTTCTGAACAAGAATCTGCTGCAAAAAAACAAGGGATTTCAAATAGCCAAAGTTGACTGCATCACCATGGAACATCTACAGAATAGCTTTTAATGGTCGTGGTCTGGGAGTTCTTGTTAGACAGAGGTAATCCAGTACCCCTTAGGCATGGGATTCTTCTGAATTTGCTTCTTAATTTCTATTATTTCAGCAAAGAAAAAGCAATATAATTGACAAAATAATTTTCTTCAATTACTGAAAAGGAGGTAATTAGATACATGGGAAAGATTGAAAATAAGGAGAAAGCAATAGTGCTCACTGTATTAAATACACACTTTCTTGGATAGTTTTTCAGGATAACATTACGAAGATGACATTTATTAAAAAGAAAACCTTTCCCTGTGCAGTCTGGTTGTCAAATATTACTATGAAATCTGATTTTTTTAATTGTTAGTATTTTAAAATTGTAAGCATGTTTTGCAGGATACTAACATACATAGCAGAAGAGAGATGTTTCTCCATGAAGGCCTATGCCATTGTTGGTTTTCTGCCTTTCATAGGGAGATCTAATTGTTGGGAGTATGCTATAGAAAAAATGTTTGGGGAGCTGCTGTAAGCACTGAGTTTCTGTACTTCTGCCTTTTCAGCTGCTGTCAGATGAGGCTGTCCTTTCTGAAATCACTGTTCTATTGGATGGGAAAAGGATCTCGCTTAAATACAGTGTACTGCAAACTTAGGCCCTGAACATCTGTCAGAGTGGGTGAACAGCTGGAATCCAGCTGCTGCCACTGTTGCTCTTATAATTCATGGATCATATCAAATCCTGTGGGATGCTCTTGATGGAAAGCACTTCAGTTGCAGGTTAATATATTGCCCTCAATCTGCAGCCCAGGTCCCTGCTCAGCGAGGGTTACGTTTGCTGTTTACGCAGTGGCAGCAATAACCAGGGCACATGGAAGCACACTGAGGTTCTAAATAATTATGTTTGCTGAGTATGCACTCAGTGGCCTCCAGCCATTGCCCTGACTGATTTCTGATGGCCACTTTACCCCGATCCATTGAGACCATTGTTGGCACTTGCTTATAGGACTGTTGTTTCTTCCTATGTGAGAAAAAAAAAATGATGGCAACAATTAGCAATCAGCAAACAGCCAATGGCTTGATTACAGACGCAGGTATGTTGTTGAAATAATTTGTGTGCTGAACAGAGTAATTTTATTTTGCTCAAGTGCTGCTTAAATATACCTTACATTCAAATGTTCCTTGGGGGAAAAAGCCATTACGTGAGAAAGAGATTCCATTTGTTCTCAGCGAGATCGATAAGCTCATCTGCTTACATGGCTCTAAGTAGGATGTGTGGGGTAATGTACATTGGGGAAAAGTCACCTTTGTGAATACTGCATGACCGGACTTCTTTTTTCTTAATTAGTTCATACTTAATTACTATGCTACGAGGCCAACATTTAATCTTAGTTTAAGAATCTGTTTTTCCATGGTTTGCTTAGGAAAGATTGAGATAGGTATTAAATGCGTGGGACTTGAGCAAAAAGGTTTTTCCAGCACATCATAAGAAAGGTAATGCAAAATAATATGTCTTTTTTTTCTCCTTTTATGCTCAATGGCTGACAGTTCTTAGGTCTTTAATCTGTATATTCTCTTTTCTGACATCTTTCTCACGTCTCTGAATGAATTGTAACTCTCAACCATTTTGTTGTCTGTCAGAATTGGAAAACAGAAATTTCTCCAATTGCCAACTTGATTTCAGTGCTGCCTGTTCTGTCACTCTCAGCTCAACCTCAGATTTAGGATCTCTAAGCAGGAGATGTACTTTTGGTGAATGCTGACTTTGTCACTGTTAGACAACATTTTATTATATGCCTTAGGTTTATGGGCTTTGATGTTTCATGTTGATTTAGTGGGAAATAAGTAGAAAATTCAAGGCAAGTTGCAATCAGAGCTATAGAATGGCTTTTTTGTGGACTTCTACACATTTCAAAGCCCTTTCATTACCTGAACATTTTTCTTTTTCTATTTTTTTTTAAGCATTAAAAAAGCCAGCTGTGCACGTGCAAGGATTTTTCCATAGCGCTTTGCCTGCAGTCTGTCCTCTCTCCAAAACTGTCAGGCTCTGGATGTTTGTTCCTTGTAAATGAGAACTGGAGGAAAGGATTTTGGCTGGGAAGGATTTGCATCAGCAGCCGAGCCAGGGCAATGGGATGTGTGCTGTTTTATGTCCTGTGGCTGGATAAGCTTATCTGTACAGATGCGCGATGTCCTGCTGTGCCTTCAGATGATGCTGATACACACATCAGTGTGATGACATGGCTATTTGCTGCTCAGTCCAGAGGGCTGCTCCGAAAGAGGCAGCAGAAGCTTGGGCTGCTGTCGCCAGTACCCTGTGGGCTTGTAACATCTTGTAAGGTGATCTTCTGAAACATTTCTTTTTTCTGTCTGAAAGTGAGGAGTGCTTACCACGGTTCTGATTAGCAATCAGTTCTGATCATACAAAAACAAAGGTCTAATGACTTGCTTCCTCTTACACGTTTGAGCTGCATGGGCTTTTCAGTTATTGCAGGTGTTTTCATGTCTCAAGCCAATTTCTGTTATAATGTGAGGTCGTATTTAGGCAATGAATTGGGTCAGTTCCATTTGTTGTGTGATATTTTGTCTAGATAGAAAATGGGGCGATGATTTTGCAGAAGAATAGCAGATAGATTTTAAAGATGTGTGTGTATGTGCAGGAAGCTTCCGGAACCTCATATGGAGATTATATATAACTTGCCATATTACAGCTTCTTTGCTGAAAGAACCAGAGGGTAAGAAGGTGAGGACTTCCTTTGATGGATACCGCTGTTTCACTCAGGTCTGCCTCATTTGCGTCCTGCTTAATTAGTTTGTATTTAAATCTCTTTGAGCAAAGTGTTCCTGGCTACACAGTGAGATCCCGCTGGACCACTGTGGGCTCTTTATGGCTCCAGCAGTGATAACTGGTTTCAGTGTGACTGCTTTTTTAATTCTTATTTTTGAGTGAAAGTGAGTAGATTAAAGACCACGACTGAGATGTTTACAGTTGCAACATGGTGAAAAAACAGATAAGGTAATTTTCCTCCTTCTGCTAGTTACCAAAGCAACACTATAAAGATACTTTTAATTTAGTTTAGTGCTGTGAAGATTAAAGCTTAATTAAAAAGCTGATATTAAAAAAAAAAGCAAAAAAAACCCACTGGAACAGCATAGGAAAAATTTAAAGACATAATTACGGTCCAGTGAACACTTATCACATATTATGAAGCTTTGGAGCAGAGGTATTTTTTTTCTCTCAATTGAGAGTAATTTTATTCTGATCGTAAACTGGAATGACCAGAACAACCTAGGATCATGGCTGTTTATAAATTAATAAGGACAGTTGGAAGGAATGTGTTATTCTCCCCATAAAATACAGAACAGTGAGATATTCTTTGCTGGTCTGTTTCTTTAAAAATCTCTCACACAGCAGTCAGGGTGACAGGCTTTGCGAGGACAGAAAAAAGGCTGTCTTCCCGTATTTCACATGGCTTGCATAGAAATTCAGTTATATAAGATGTGTTACTTTCAAATTCATTTTCAAACCTTTATGAATTAGAAGTGGTCTGATCTTCAAGTGGGGACAGTCTTTTTGTTCATCAACAGAGCTACACCTATGTGCACCGGGTTAAAAGATAGGTGGGGGTCTGGGGGTGCCATATTCATCCTAATGAGCTTAACATCATTGTGGAGAGATCCTGTTTGCCCAGTATAAGGCAAATCAAGACATGAGATGATATTCTTTCACTGCAAAATTCTAAGTAGTAATCTCTGTCCTTGACAAAGCAAGAGGTCTAGGGAAAGAAGCTTCAGTTTATTAGCTTTGTTGAGAGCTGTGTTGCTGGTTTCTCCAAGAACTTGCTCATAAGGTATGATCTATTATCCTAGAGAAGAGACTCTAAAAGCCACTCAGCTAAATATGCCCTTTCACTGACTTCCTCCATTCATCTTGTTCAAGCATTTTAAACCCACCTTTGACTGTACATACCGTATTATTTCTGTTCAATCATTAGCTGAGTTAGTCATTTAGCCTTTCATCAAAGCAGCATTACATTTATTATGATATTGTAATGACTACTGCAGAGGCTCAGTCCTGTGACTTCTTGCCCTGGGATGCTGAGGAAGCTGAAAGGTTATTGGGCTTCAAGGACAAGCTTATGGAAATAAATCCAGTGAGGCTGCTGAGCAGAGTAGAAACTGCCTGCCCAGGATGTCTGTGAAGTGTAAATGGCTGGAGGCTGGGGAGCGCCTGGCTGGAGTATTTCATCCCTGTCTGCCCTGTGCTGAGTCTCTTTCGTGGCTGTCTTGTTTCGTCCATTGCTGGAGACAAGATATTGTGTTACCTGGAGCTTTGGTCAGGCCCAGTACAGGCACTTGTATGTTCTCAAGCACTTCTCACAAAATATATATATGTATATTCAAATTTAAGAATATTATTTTTTCTTTTTTTTTTCTTCCCCTAATCAAGACATAAATGAATTTTCTGGATTCCAGGCTAGCATATATGTATGAGATCCACCAGACAGGCCTATGGCTGATGCTTTTTCCAAGCTAAATTTCTGATTGTGTTATCTAAGCTGTTAAGAATCTTCGTGGTGTAAACATCTCCAGTGATGTTCCTGCAAAACTTAAAAAAAAAAAAAAAAAACAAAACTCGACTTTTAGCACAAGAAATGCTCCAGGAAACTCTCATCTACCCCACCTTGGATCACTCTTTCAGGACCCATAGATTATGACACGTTAAAGGTTATGTAATTTAATATCAGTCAGGACCATGTCCAGTTAAAAACTACAACCACTATCTTAAGAAATTTTCTTCATGAAGACTTATTAGAGTCTAATATCTGCTTACAAGAAAAAAAAAAAAAGCCGTATAAATGTATTCTAGTCTGCCACTGTACAATTTAGCCTGCCAGAGACTCAGGTTATTTATGTGTGTGACTGCATTGTCTTCACTAAACTTTAAAAAAAATAAGAATTTCCATGGTAACCACTGCATCACACCACAAAGACATGTATACACCACTTAGATCTTTAACAAGGCAGAGCCTTGGATGAAGTATAGCCTGCATTTGTTTTCTTATTTTTTTCCTGGCATAATATACTTCTTAGTAAAATCTTGATTTGTTGTTGTTTTTGGTGTTGGTTTTTTTTTTTTCTGTGAAATTCTAATTTTACATTAAAAAGCAGCTTATAAATAGCGTGTCTAAAATAGCACAGTTCTGATATAAAGCTGTTAACTTTGAGGGCCATTCATGCAGATGTGAGCACTGAGCTGTAAGAAAAGAGAGGGGATGGGTGTGAGGTGACAGCAGTTTCTAGTTCTGTCTTTGTGTTATTTCTGCTAGATGTTATTTCGCTGTATTTCATTTTTTATCACAGTAGAGTGATAAGGCCATAGTAAGGTCACAGAGTTGGATTCTTAAAAAATATATGGATATGTATAGTTACACTTTCCACATGAAAGTGTGAAAAAAGTGGAGGCTGTTCTATTTGTCTCTAACTTTTTTAATGAAACCTTCCCTATTCACACGTGTGTCACTTTAGCAATACTTCTTGTTTTTCTTCTTTCTGTTACAAGTAGCACTCAGCTCCCAGACCAGCACTGTGATCCAACCCTCCTGCAGAGAACTGGCTCTGCTTCTTACAACCCTCCATTTAATACCTGGAGGGTTATGGTGAGCAGCATCAGTGGGATAATTTTTTTTTTCTTTTTTTGGTTCAAAACCTAAGACAAAAAGAAAATATCATACCTGATGTTTGGGGGAAATTTGATCTTTTGCTTCTGGACTTAGGAGATGCGAGCTGTGCTTGCAACTGCATGTGGCTACGAGCCTTCTGGCACATCATGCAAAGGCTCTGGTAGAGGCTGCCTGTTGGTATAGAACTGATGATGTTAGAGTTGCTTTCCCAGTGAAATAAGCAGAGGTGGAGACTCTTGCCCTCCCTCCACGCTGTGGAAATACTTCATTTTTTGGCAAGCAGAGCTCCTTGCCAATATTTAGCCCTCAGCAACTTTTTATTATTGAGTTATAAAACCTGGAAATATGAGTTTATAATGAAAATGCCAACACCACATTAAAAAGAGCAGGAGCAGTGAGCACTGCTGTAATGATGTTCTTTGCTTTGGTTTTAATTCTTTCTCCAAACCAGCTCTGCTTCCTTCAGTGCTGGAGGTGAGAATTGTACCTGCTGCTCTGAGCATGCTATACATGGGTGTGCAGGGTGCAGACTCCCAGAGGGGCTGGCCCAGCACACAGCCATTTTTTGTGCTGCATCACTCCAAGAGGGAGAGGGAAAGCAACAATCCAAGGGATGGGATGCAGTTATCGTGAGAGGAAATGCTCCCTTTCTTTATCTGGTCTTATACCTAGGAAATTCCAATCAGTGACTTGAGTTGCTTTTTGTTTACACCCAAACAAAGGAATACCCAAGACCCGTGGTTTCACAGGAAAAGAAAAGAGCTTTCCCTTTCCTTCTGGTGACAAGTGTTAGTGGTGCATTGGGGGAGAGCTTTGAAAATGCTGAAAGCTTCACCTCAGTTTGTTCTCCTTCTACACCTCCTGTTTCTCTCCTTTTGTCTTTGTGCATCTTCCTTCTGTCATGAGCTAATTTGGCTGAATGCTAGAGTGGAAGATTAGGTAATTAGTAAATTAATGCTACTTGACTATCTATTATAATAGAGTGTCACACATCCAAACGCAGAGCTGAGAGTTCATCGTGCTAGCCATTGATTCTGAATGTGCAGCAGCTGTCCATGTCCACCCAGGCAATCCTGTACAGTCATTGTTATCCAAAAGTTGTTATTATGATAACTGTTAATGAGTTAGCTTTTGAAAGTCATTCTGGTTCTGGAGAGCTGTGAATGTAATGGAAGAGTGTACCATAATGAAGCCTAGCAACTGTTTTGGTAAAGATTTGTTGCTGCTTTCACTGATCTAATTCATTTGCAGTGAACATCATTGTGGATATGTGCACCTAACTTCATTTCTGCACTTAAATATGAGATTTAAGTTCTTAGTGAAGTCCATAAATGTGGGACATGAGTGTATGTTTCTCCAGGGCTCAGTTGGAGCCCTTCAGACAGCTCTCTCAATTGCAGAGTTCTGAAACTGAAATAGTGGAGTCAGGGGAAATAAAATATCCATGGATTAAGTTGGATGACAAGTGGTAATAAAAGTAAAATGAAGGCAGATTGCAAATTCAAAGAAGTGTTGAAAAGTTGAGACATACACAAAGGCTGATGGAAAGAAAGTGGTTATATTTCTTCAGCAGAAGTTAAGACTTTTAAAAAGTGGGTATGGGAGGGCCTATTTGTGCAATACACTATTGCTTAGAGCCTTGGCTATGCAATTTTCCCAGATTAGACCTGTATTTTAAATAACTGTTTACATTGCTATGACAACCATGTAGCCTGGTCATTTCTTTGCTGTATTCACAAACTAAAAGAGCATGAAATCCCAGAATGTTTTTTTAGCACTGTGTGGTCCTATAACCCATCTGTGATCTAGTTTACAATGACCACAATTAAGAGAAAGTCTCATTTGCTCTTGCCACTTGTCTGTTCTACTTTTGTTTCTTTTCACCTAAAATGTGTCCTTCAGAGGCAGGATCTCATTAATCACTGTCTTTTCCCAGTAGTATAACTCTAGTGATTTTCAGAGATTACCTGTAACATGTAAGCAACACATTGATGAATGATCCTTTGAAATTTCATGTTCAATCTCTCCACTAAAAGTCTATTTCTTTTAATACTGCAGTTTCTTCATTTTAGATAATTGCACCTTTCTTGATTGTCAGATACTCAGAGAAATAAGTGGGAAGAGAAGAATGCTGTAACTGAATCATTTCTGAAATGACATCTCCTTTTTTCTCTTCCTCCTCTTCAGTTCCACCATCAACTTAGGCACAACCTAGAGAAAAGGATGCTCTGCTATCCAGCAGAGATGACCAAGTTTTTTGACATAGGGTTGGCATTAGCAGATTCAGTATCTTAATGCAGAACATGCAAACCACCACAAGCCCTCATCCTTATGTGGATAGCCTTGCACACATTTTCAGACGCAATAAGGAAATGCTGAATGTGTCCTCTGAAAACGTATTAACAAGTAGTGGCTTTGAAATTGGCCAGCATTTATTTTTGCTTAGGACGATGCATCTGTGGTGAGCCAATGCCCACAACAGTAACTGCTGCAGGTGGAATGAAACTTCTTGGTTAATGCTGTAACTGCAGGACAGTACTGCGTGTCCATTCCTTTTTAAAAAGATGGACATCTTTCCATAAATTCCATGTTTACATTTACACAGCTACTGAATCTTTTATATGTGATTTCAGTGAAATAATGTCTCCTGCAGTGTTAAGTCTGTCAGCTCCTTTCTATTCAATTAAAAAGGGCAGTGAATGCAAACAAAAGCCCTCCGTTTTTCTTGAGGTTTAATCTTTGTAAGAAAAGAAAAGGAATTTGAGATGCGAGCAGCAGTGCATTGTGGTACAGCAGTGCATAAACAGTATTTTTTTTGTTCTTTTCCTGATTAGGTGCTTCAGTGGTAAGTGAGGTAACAATTTAAAATAACTAACTCATTATATGAAATGACTCTGTCTGCTGTGATGCTTAAAATCATCTTGCGACACTCTGGAGCTCAATGCATAAAATATTAGGTTGGTAAGTAACTCTCCCGCTGGATAGAGCCTTTTTCTTTTAGAAGTTAACCTAAGGATATGAGAAATCCGTCCCTGCATACAGTGTCTGATCTAGTGCCAGTGCCTAAGGATGTCCTTGGAAAGATTCCCATCTTTCTACATTGGATCAGGGTCCACAGTGCAGTAGCTGAAGTGCTGAGGCTTGGATTGGCAGCAGTAAAATGTGGCATTGCTGTTTTTTAAGTAGAAGAATGACTAGGAGAACATAGGTTGACTGTAGAAATACTGACAAGAAAGAGGGAGACTTGTATGAAGGCAGAATAAGGTAATTTGTAGAGGAAAAAATTTGAGAACCAGGAAGAGTATAATAGGTGTTTTTTTTCAAGTTCACATCTCCTGTGACACATATAGGAGAGTAAAACTAGCCATTTTCCTTCACAAAGATGGGTAAACATTATCCTTTTTTTTCAACAGTACGAAGGGTAGGACACAGAATTACATCTCACAATGAAGTCAAGGCTGATTATTGTGGAATGGCTGAGGTATGAGTGTGGAGATGTCCTGCTCCCCAGGAAGGCATTATTATCTGGCTGCAAGATCAGTTGTCTTTTGCCCAGAATTATGGGACTAACAAGTCTGCACATGATCTTGAAAACACATTCAGCAGGGAAGGAGACAATCCCTGCAGGGAGCTGCTGTAGGTTTTTATGGGCTTTTGTCCTCATATTTGTAAGCCTGAGGACAGCAGAGCTTAGAGTGGCAAAACTGTAAGCATAACATGGAGCAGAGGTTTTGGTGATAAGCCCAGGATCATGTGTATTGATTTGATAATACATTATGTATAATGACTATTTTTTTTCTTGTATATATGCACTACAGTTTGTGCAATTAGCTTTTGGACCATGTATCCTTGTATCTCTGTAACTGTACTCCAACTGAGCAACAGCACGTTATTAAAGCTGACATCAGGATTTATGAGGCTCTGGTGCCCAGCCATGTGCTTTGAAGAATAAAGCATGCACGAGCAAATCCACAAAACCAGTAGCCTCTCTGGACATGTAGGAACGGTGATATTTTGCATTGTGTGGTAGCAATGCTAGGAGCCAACAAAGGGACTGGTTTACCTCCCAGAACTATAGTGAATTTGATGGCATTGCACAGACTTGGACATATATTAAACAGAGCTATGTTTACTTGTGCTGCATAAGAATCACAAGGGAAAACAAAATCAATGTTTTCCAAATGGAATAGAAAGAAGCCGTTAGGGAAAGAAATGGTATTTTCAAGCTTCTCTGAAAGGCAACACAAACAATGCATTGAGTAAAAAAATAAAAAAATAAAAAAATTCCTCCAAGAAAAATCATTTACAGATGTCGTCTTCACTATATATTTAACTTTCTTTGGAGGTTAAGACATGGTAGATCCTTGGTATTACTTTAAAAGTGGAGTATATGTGAACAAATAGGCTTTGGAATTGATATTTTGAATTGCAAGCTGCACAATGTATTTGTAGAATTTGACAGCAACAGAAGACACTCAGACTTTAGAGTGGCACTCAGATGACACTGAGAGTGCATGATGCAGTGGTATAATGAAATGGAGATCAATGTTAAAATGAATGTAACACCACTGAGGAGTACACACAGATCAATACTCTTGTAAGCCATGGAGTATAATCCTGCTATATAGGTCTTGTTAGATAGTACAGTCAATTCTGTTTTTCTGCATTTCTCAAATGTACCTTTGACTTATCTGTCCCAAAGACTGTATTAAAATGTCCTCCTTTTGGAAAGTAAATGCTTGAATCTTTGTCTTCCCATCCATGCACATTAAAGAAAATATGCAGTGCATAATAGTAAACTCCCAATCCTCAAAAATGTGAAATAGAAAGATAAGATGAATAGTCAGCACTGATCTGTGTGTTTCAGTAAGTCTTTGAAATATTATTTTATCTTCATTGCCTCCTTCACTGCCCCCTCTTTTTCTTTCAGAAATATATTTTAAGCACAATTACTGAAAATGCAGTCTCAGGGGAAAGGGGGAGGTCAGTCTTGCAGCCCTCACTTGAATTGTGCAAAGAACTTGCTTACGGATATTTTCCACCTTCTGATTTTTAGAGCTTAAAACCATTAAAAAAAGATCAGAGAGTTTCTCTCCTTTCTTGATGCATGGATAGCCTTGAAAATGGAATGTGATTATTAGTGTAGACTGAAGTGTGCACTCTCTCTCATATATATATATATATATATGTATCTGTAATACATCAGCACGTATAATCCCTGAAGAGCTGAGGATATCCACGTTTCTTCTCACACTGCTGCAAACATAGTGACTCTTGGAATCCCCATGCTTTACATTTTATAGCTGGGTGATTTGTAGGAACTGATGCCAGTCAAGCTGCTGTTAATGACTCTAGCATGTCAAGTCAGACTGTTTCCTGAAAGGAAATAGCCAATGTAAATATAAGAGAGTAGTCAAAGTTTATTTCCTTCTTGACAGGAAATTTAGTACTAGAAACAGTGAAAATGATACTTGAATCTGCCTTCAGTTGATCCCCTTTTACTGATTACAACATGTGCTGATAACAGGCAAGCATTATTCATCAATGTTTGTGCTGTCAAGTAAGCAGGGATCAAAAAGTGCATGAACCAGCACCAGCAGCAATTAACTGCAACACTCATTACTCTTATACTGCATGCATTTGATGTGCAGGATCACTGAACTTTCATTTTTAAGTCCAAAGTTTGTCAGCCCACGATAGCAGTGTCCTAGTAGATTTGCTACTCTTGCCTGGTTGGATATTGTAAAATGATTTTTCTTTGATGATGATAGATGAGTGAATGGCTCCGTGGACGTAACAAATTAAGTGGGGTTGGGGTATCACCATCACAGGTGAGCAGGGTGGGAATTGCATTTCCCACTTATTGCTAGTGTGTTTTAGTCCTAGGTTCCTTAAGACAGGCGTACTCTTCTCAGCCCCTTAGAATGAGCAAATACTTGGTTGTTTTTTTTTTTTCATTTGCAGTTGTATGAAGTATAATATATCTCAGTTTCTAGTTTGTATTCATCTTCTCCTTCTCCACAGTATGGGCATTTGTATTTTTCCCTGCCATTTTCAAAGGATGCTACCAATTCTACCCATTCATTATTAGAGCTCAGGTTTTGTACCAGTTTACTCACTGAGATGATTTTATTATTTTCAGTAGGAAGCATGTGTATTTATAAAGAGTGTGGAACAGCTAAAGCAAATAAAAATAAATTAATAAATACATAATTAAAGTGGTGCTTCAGGGAGAAGTTTCTAGGCACAATCTAATAGCAACGACTGTGGATGCCATTAGCAGTGCGTGTTGATTCCACATCCCCTGGGACAGTCTAATAATTCAGCTTGTATTTTCTAGTTCCTTTTGGCCTTAATAGCTATTAAGATCATTAAGTGTAATCTGCTAGGGACTCCAGATTGTAATGCCTTTGTGAGTCCAAGACTGAGTCCTCTTATGAGGGTACAAAGCTGATGAGAAAATAGAGCACTCTCTTTATTCTGTCAAGACCCTTTTCTCTCTCCCATTCTTTTTCCTCCAGGTGTCTACACCCTGCCACTTGTCACAGCTGTTTATGAGCTTCAGTTAATCTTCACTCTTTCTGACACTGTGGCAGCTCTAAATTACCTCTGCCCTCTCCCCCGTCTATCATCCTTGTGTTCAGGTTGGCAGTTGACCTCATCAACTGCAGTGTTGGGTGTGTAGTTGATGAGTGGAAGAAAAGAAAAACAGGATTGTTACCACTGCAAAGGCTGCTCTGAAGTAGACACTCTTCCTTCAGGTTGCATATTAGGAAACATTTCTTCTCAGAAAGACTACTGAGGCACTGACACAGGCTGCCCACAGGAGGTGGTGGAGTCACCATTCCAGGGGGTGGACAAGAACCATGGAGATTCGGCACTGAGGGCCATGGTCAGGGCAATGATGGAGATGAGTTGACGGTTGGACTTGGTAATCTTAGAGGTCTTTTCCAACCTTTATGATTCATGATGCATCCTTGGATTCAAAAAGTTCAGTGCTGTTCTATGGGAAAAAGCAAACACTTGTTATAGGGGTTGTCCAATGTCATATTAATTGGCAGTGCTGACAGTGTATATGCATCTTCAAATAGAGAGAGAAGCACCACAGTATAAAGCATAGGCATTTGATTAATCTGTCACTTCTTGCTGAATTTGTCTGAAATTTATTGCCAGTTAGATATCATTTCTCTCTGTTTACTGATTTGATTGAAAGGATGATTTACCAAGGCTCAACATCACATTGAAAACTGCCCTCTGCTCTGAGGGGTAATGAGTTGTAGACGCATCTCCTTGTCCTTCCTCCTGTGCCTGTGAGTGATTGCACAGCAAGGGGAGGACCTATTCCTGCTGGGGGGGCAGAGACGCACTTCTGGGTGGTTGTCAGACTTTGGGGTCAGCCTACTCCTGACTTCTCCCAGCAGGAAAGGAGATATTATTTATATATGTATGTTAATGCATACATATATGTATGTATGTGTGTGTATATATATATATATATATAAAATACACACACAGTTTAACTTAGCAGCAGACAGACAAAAGGGAGCATAGATGAGAGGGAAGGAGCAGAATAGAGAATAACAATGGGTAGGACAGTGAAAACAGCGAGAAAATAAAAGGATTAAAAATACCATAATGTGAGATGACAGATTATCACTATCCCAACTGTCACTTCATGATGTGACTTGGCGTTGTTTGACATTGTCTTGGCTGTGACTACCACATCACAATCCCATATTTGTTTCTCATCAAAATACACTGGAAACTAATGCCTTCTCTCTGAGAGTGCATCTCTTCTGGTTATGGTGCATTTTTCTTAAACAGCCCTGATATTTGTTTCAATCTCAACAATACCCATCGTCTCACCTTAATTTACAGAGTCATAACTATAGCGGTATTTCTTTCCAGCGTAAAGAGTGCATTGGAACAAATGCCACTATTTATCAGCTGTAATGCAGTTCTTTGTAAAGGTCTTATGTGAGCAAAGAATAAAAATGCAATGAAAGTCTCACAATAAATACCCTAAATCCTTTATTGCCTATTTATGGTGTAATCTCTCTACAGTTGTACAATATATGGCTGTTTAGAAAAAGCCTCAGAATACAGTTATATGGTTTATTTACCAGGAGATGGCAATGGTGATCTACTGCAGTATTAACTTCTATATATGGGGCCCATGTAACTCTTCTGCAACGTAATGAACTTCAATATGAATGAAGCCGAAGTATCCCAGTACTGGCTTTGCCTTTCTCATTTCTGACTTACTGCAGTTGCTGTTATTCATAGTGTTAAAAAAAAAAAAAAAAAAAAAAAGTCTTCTATTTTTTTTTCTCATTTTTGATTGAAATTGCTGTCACTAGGTTGTTTTAAAAATGTCTACATACAGTCATACTGCAATTCTGGAAAACAGAATATTATTTAAAAACAGGGGAGCAATACCATTGAATTAGACGTCCCACTTGTCAGAAAAAATTTGGTGATTGCTGAAAGTAAAAGCTGAAAAAAATGTACAGTATCAAAATTCAACTTGAGTAGTTAGTGAAATATAAATTATAGGTTATCCTATTAAAAATCACTTTATAATTTTCTGTTAAGCTGCTTGAAGTGTGGTTTTAAACTATGCATATGCAAACCATTTTACAGACCCTGAAGTTATCCATGGTCTGCAGTGTTCTCTGAGTTGTCACAATACTTCAACATGTCATAACGCATGCATCCATTTTACCTGAATTGATGGAGCAAAAATGTTCGTATGTAGAAGACAACTGCCATAAGCAGTCATCATATCCACTATGTTTCGTATCTGCTACTGTCCATTTGTTACTTTTTCCCCCAGAAAACCTGGGGGAAAGCTGACAAGGTTTGTGTGTTTATTGGGTATTTGCCAGCTTACCAACAGAAGCGGCAGCAGGTGGTTCCTTTTTGTGTTTGCACTGGGAGCGTGTATGTGGTCCCTCTGCTCTCCCACCTGTTAGTGGTCTGGGGACAACGCTGCTCACTGATGCTACTCTGAAGGAGACTCGGAATCACGCAGTGCATTACTGCCTTTCATACTATCCTTCACTAGGGAACCACAGTTTTTCCTTCAGTATTCTGAGATACACAGTCCATTTCTTATGACTGTCAGTATGTGGCTCTCAGTTGAGAGGTTTATCCACCCTCAAGTTAAAATATAAATGCTTAAACTGCATCTGCTCCTTGTTATCATGTCATACGCAGTACGACCAGTTTAGATGTACGGTTTTACAAGAGACCATGCAGCCTTGTCATTGCCAGTCCCACAGTGCTTGATATCTGAGGATCCCTTTTGACTGCCACAATATACTTACTCTGCCTTCATGCTAGCTTGCTCACATGCTGCTGACAGTCACTTTGCCCCAGCATGGAGCTCAGTGAAGAATTTCCCCATGGTTTACCCAGCTTTTCACGTGAATGTTGCAGCCCCAGTGAGTTTTGTCTTCGCTGCACCCAAGCTGGTGCCTTAAACCCAGCTTATGTGTGTGTTCTGGTGCTGCATAGTCACAGTAGGGACTGTCATAGAAATGTAATGACAAAAGGCAGGTTCCTCCATGCACATACTCGTCCCAGGGATCAGAGATGTGCATCCTGCAGAAGATCAGCAGTAACCACGTGGTTATTTCTGCTTCTCCCTGCCCCGAGAGCAGCACTGAGCTGTCACAGTCCCAAGAAATTCCTTCCCAAAATAAGACCATTTAAGTATTTACTGCTCTACTGCAAGTAGCAGCTCAGCTAATTTGAGTAACTGCAAATTTAAATGCCAGCGTTATCATCCTTCTGCTGTTACTACTGCAGCATTCCCAGGGGGACATGGCCAGGAGAGTGGGTGTATGAGTGTGGAGTTGGCAAGGAGTGTTTATCTGTAGCAATAGACGGTGTGAGGGGAAATAATTGTTTTTGTGAAAGTATCAATTTTACACTATTTCAAGCATGTTTTTTTTAAACTCTTTGTCCGCGCAGTATCTACCTATCATTACAACGTCTTTACTTTTTTCCCTCTCTTCTGCATTAGGTGGCATTCACTCAAACCCCATCTGGTCAAGGAAGAAACAGCAAACTTAGGGCACGCACAGCGTGTTCTCCTTAATGCTGCTCTCTCCACACTTTTATGTCAGATCACTTCCGTGCCAGGGTCTGTCAGCTCAGTACTCATTATCCACATAAGGGAGAGGTAAGAAATACTTTTGTCCTCTTTCACCTTTTTTTTTTTCTTATTGAATAAGAAAAGCGATTTATGGAGCAGTATGAACTAAGTAAAAGCTGCAGAAGAAACGGAGCAGTGTTCAGTTTTTGCTGGCTGCTTGTACATTGTTGTATCGGCTAGACAAACTTCCCTTTCATATGTCTTACCTCTCTATTTTGCTAGCAAACAGCACAAAGCCAATCAGTGCTGCTGTCTTCCCTGGGCACCAGGGCAGCCACATGTTCTGCCTTATGGCAACATCCTCCAGCAGCTTCCACATCCAGCAGGGCTGGGAATCGCTCTGTGGTGGTCCTGTCTCTTTGAAGAAGGATTTCTCAGGAATGATGTTCAGACTGACATCTTCTCGCACTCAATGCCTTGTCTTCTCTGCTGGATCTCTTGCTGTGAATACCACGTTCATGTCAGCTGTGTGGAGGGAGGAATTATGAGTTTCCCTTTTCCTATCACTTATTTAGTATCCATTCTGTTCTCTCTTGTCTTACCTACTTAGGTCGTGCTTACACTCCGGTACGGAGCAGGCATATGAATGTTAGCTTGAGATGAATTAGCTCAACTGTCCTTTTACTTCACTGAAATCTGTACTGTAAACATAGCAGACTGCAGGCTCTGGGAAAGGGGGAATTATTTACGGCCTTGTTTACACATTGTTTAGTAGAGCAGGGCCCAAACAAGAGGCTCTGGATGTGACCGTCATGCAGATCGTTTCACGGTGACCCAACAGGAGAACCAAGGCCAGACGCAGAGGTTAGCGGTTCATAACGGGTAAAGAGAAGTTTAAATTTCTGAATTATAAAGTTGTAAAAAAGATTCAAAGGGAAGTAAGGGCATCTTCAGCCCACTCTTTGATAGTACAATACATAAAAACTAGATTTTGTAGGAGTATAATAAAAGATTGTATAGGAGTATAATAAAACCCAGACACAAGTCTGAAAAATTCATTAGTTTCTGCCATGACTAAAATAAGCACTGTCTATGAAAACTACTTTGCAATGGTAATGAAAAGCAAGTGGAAAAGCAAGTGTTAGCACCAGTGCTGTGACGTGAAATAATTTCTGTATACTCAGAACTGTCATTGTGAACAATGTTGTTGATTATAAACTACATCAAGTTCTCAGTCTCCCCCAAAACATGTATTTTATTTTGTAGTTTTCCTGGTAATTATGAAATCAGAAGAATACTATCTAGTTTTACAACTGTTAAGCTAAATGCACACTTTAAATGATGTAAAAAATACTCGGTAATGGCAATGTCTCCATTACAGTAACTTCCTCCCTAGAACAAGTGTTTCTTACGTGCTTTTAGGGGTGGCATCTAATGATAATGGTGATTCTCAGCTTTCCCAAGAGTTTTATAGTTTAGAAGGTACTTGGATGCAATTTATAATCAAGATTTGACCTGCAGAGCTTCATTTATTGTTATTTGATAAGAGAAGCCTCCAAGATTTGAATGAATCTCATGGCCCTTTCAGTGTACATGAGTTTGATGGAAGGGACGATGACACAGACTTATGGCACTGCAAGCAGCTCTCTGAAAACAGGTTTATATCCCGTCACTTGTGAGATAGTGCTTGCTCGTAAAGCTGTTACCATGTCATTGTGCTGAAGACCTTTGGGCTCAAGGAAATTGAGATGCTTGTCCTAGGCACTCTGTGCAAGAGTGGCCATGTGGTATTTTGGTTCAATCACTGCTGCTCACTCAGGACTGAAGGTCTGGGCCAGGTGTTGTGTCCATGGTAGGCCTGTGGGCAACAGCTGTATGTCAGCACTGTTATATTTTTATTTAGTGATTGGTTACTGCTGGTCTGGCCACCACAACTGAGTGAATACTCCAAAGTTATGCTTACAGAGACTGATGTAAAGACCCTGACTGTTCGGAAGGAAAGGCAAGACAATCTTTAACCACTAACTTAGCATTTATATTAATGTGTTTGTTCAGAAAAATAAAAACCAATTAGGAAAAAGAAACACTGCAATTTAATAGAACGAGTGACACAAAAAAAATGTGGACTCAAGAACAGCAAGTGGCCACTAAAGTAATGATAGAACTGCTTCGCAAATAATTCACTGTTTAGAGCATCGTACAGAGTGAGATTGTATCCTTTTGTTATGCAATATAAAATTGGATAAGCATTTGCTGTAACAAAAATTATTTACAGTCACATAATTTTGAACAACAAGCACATGAATTTTGAAATTAGGTTGGTTAAGTTTTCCATACTGCTTAGGTTGTGACTGGCTTGAGTCAGTGGGAGATTCCCTTCAGTGAGGCTGTTGATTGTTTGTAGATAGAGCTGGTGCTTCGTGCCTCTTCTTAAACATGCTGTTTCAATTCTATTTGACCTTTCTTACCTGTATGATATCATTTGAGCAGTTTACTAGCTTACTGAATACTAACTTTATCATTAGCTTTAATAATTGCCTTTTTTGTAGGTTAGAGATAGCAAAGATTGGACAAAGCAGAGACAAATCCCATCTACTTCAAATACTGTCTAGGTAACTGTGGTCATAAACTATGTTTAGTTAATATTCAGAATTTATACTGACTTCTTTCCTATACCTTCATTAAAAAGTATGTCATAAGGAAATTACGATGATCATACTTAAAATTATTTTTCTGTATTGAAATAGAGTTGACAGGTAAAGGAGTTTATACTGAAGAATTTAGGGTTTTGGTTTTATAAATGTAATGGCACCATATTTTTTAATGATAAGCTATATTTGTTATATAAGTCATATAAGTAGATATATTTTGGAGCAAGTGAAAATGTTTGATATCCTTTCAGAATGTAAAATGGTCACCAGAGTTTTTAAAAGCAGCTCTTTGCAGGCCCAAAACCTGGAAACTAAAACTCTGGGAAAAGTAAAGGAAAAGGAACATCAGTCTTTCCTCAAAGACTTCTGAGCAGCAGTAAAGAAAAGCAAAAACATTTAGACTTTCACTTTTTCATGCAGTCTGAAAGCACAACAGCGTTCTAGTTTGTGGATTTACATCTGTCTGTTGCCTTTTCCTGCTACGATCAGCACAGTTAGATGGTATGTGAAGTCCATTGGGCATGGTATGGTGAATATAACCCTCAGAAACCTTTTATTCTCTCTTCACTTTACAAGACGGTGCATTCTCTATTCTCAAGATCATCTTCATGAAAATATCCATGGGATGACTGCTAAAGAAACAAGAAGAACAGAGAGAAAAGGTAATTATAAGAAAAAGTGAATTGCTAGACATACGTGGATGCAGATTTATCACACTGGATGTGTATTTTTCACTCTCTACGTGAGATAGTTTCCTCAGCTTAACTCCAGAGAAAACGCGGAAGGGATTGATTTTGTCTGTTGAAAGATTTCTGCTTTCATTGGACTCAGAGATTAGTCGGTTGCTTTCACTGGGTGGCTTCTTATATTGCCTTTCTATGCTGAGAGATCTTCTGTCATATCTTGTGCGATGTCCAGACACCTCCTCCGTTGATCAAGGGTAGGCAGCCTGTTTTTTAAGCCTTTTTTTTTGTTTGTTTGTTTTTCCCAATTACCTGCATGTACCACAGGTGCTGAGACTCATTTGTTTTGTTTGTTTCTACCATTTTGACCCTTCAGTGTAAATATGGCTGAGGTTTTAAACCAACTAGAGCAGCGCTGAGTGCAACATAAGTTAATCTCCTTGATTTTTTTCGACATTCTGAATGGATTTTGTAGCTTGAACTGTGCTCTGTGCTTCTGAAGACAGACTGCTACCATTTCTGGATGTGACTGCTTTACATAGTGTTTGCCTACAGCCCTGTTCCACAGCACTCACAAACTGTTGTACGGACACAGGCTAAGAAATGGCATACTGTGAGTACAAATACCCACGGTTAGGATTAACAGCCTTTTTGAAGATGCACTGACCAGTTCTGGGGAACACTTTTCATAGATCTGCCTAAAACAATTTTTTTGATGGAATTAAAAAAAAAAAAAAAATCCAGCACCTCAAATCTATAGCACAATCCTCCCCCCCTTTCCTGTCTTCTTATCTTCCTTTCCATTGGCATGAAGTTAGAGCAGAAACCCAGGCTCTATGTCATACACCTTAATAAATTCAATAGAAGGTATTGTTCAAGAAAAATGGTAACTCACTGCATCTTTAAGATGATTGACAATTTAGGAAGTCAGAATTTCAGGCTTTTTAGTTTCCGTTGAACATAATTAAACATTAACCAATTTTGCTAGTGTAACATAATTTTTATAGGCTGCTTTAAAGCCCTGGTTTCTCTGCCAGGACATATGCTAGACAAGACTGCACTTTGCTTTGTGTGAAGAACCCAAGTACTGCAAGCCAAGACTCCTGTGATGAGTTTGTACTGTGCTGTTCCTTACATGGGAACATTTCTCCTGTAAACCAAATTTGACTCCACTCTTTCATCCACTTACTTTACAATGGAGGTTGCTCTGTGCCAGTAAGCAAACTGAGTTGCTTCCTTCCCTGTCCTGCACTACATACAGCTACCAATGCATGTGCAGACTTTGAAATGATATCACCAGGTTAAGCAGAATTTTTTTAGAGCTGACAATTTTATGGGCACTGTGACAAATAACTGACAATTTCTTGGTTGACTTGTTTCCACCTTGTTTGGGAATGGCAAGCAAACTAGAGTGTGCTCATTAACACTGACCTGCTCACAAAGAGAAGGAATATTTGCCTGTTACTTTCTGTCTTAAGATACTGACTTGGACTACAAGAGTCTCCTTCTGCTCTGCCTCTCACAAAGCTGGATTTTTCTGTCCTAAGTCCCTTTTGAGTCAGAGCAGAGACCTGGCCTGCCACATCCAACACCGTATCCATCCCATGTATGCTGTTTCCATCCTCACAAGTGTTTTTAGAAACAGCAAAGAAAGAGAGGAAAGAAAAAAAAAAGAAAAGCAGAGTTTCGGTGGGAATAGTCCAGCTGTTTCAGTTTTCACCGACATTTTAAACTAAGTGTAAATGTCAGTATGAGGGGTAAGCTAATGAGAAATCAGCCTGTATGTGCTCTTAGTCACCTGAGAGTAGTAGGGGTAGGTCTTGAAAAGTTGACTTTAAAAGAATATAACTATAAGAACATGATGGGTCCAATGCATTTGTATTTAATGTGACCACATAACTGTAAAATAAAGGAAATTCCTAAAGGAAATGTTTTTGTCACATAAACACTAAACCACAGCAAACACATCTGGCAAAGCTGAGGATCCAGCTCCCTAGACTGAGCATCAGAATACCATAAATAATGTCAAGAGGCAGAAATAGGGCTGTCAGATACTGCTACTGTCATTATCCTATTACACTGAATAACCATGAGCTTTACTTGTTTATGGAAACTGTCAATTGGTATTTTAATCCGTAAGTGAAGAAAACGTTACTATTTTCTATATAATCATTGAAGCTAATCTGTTTTCAGCAAGGTCATTATTTACACCACTTCCTTTGTAATCCCTCACGTACGCACGCAGTTAAAGGCTCTGAAGCTTAATCTTTCCAGTGCTGAAAATGGGACTTTTATGCAAACTGATAAAAGTTCTTTGTTTGATTTATTTGTAAACCAAAATAGTCTGATAGTTTGCCTTGAAGTTAAAAGGAAAAAAAACATACTGTGTCAAATCCCGTGTATTCCTTTTTATGTATTTTGTCATTTCCCCTCTATTAACTCTGTCCTAAGGTAGAAAAGAAGAGTCCACTCTAGCCTGTATTTGCATACTGTACTTTAGCTTTGACTTTTTAGGTTGCAGCCTGTTAAATTTATTGACTATAAGCCCCTTGAGCTATTGAGGAGTACGCAGCTTACACTGTATATCTTTTGAAAGACGATTCTGGTAGCCCGTTATCTCTCCAGATACAATTTGTCTTACATATTCATGGGTTTTTAGTGCCAAGACCAGTTCCTTCGTTGTAGCTATTGTTTGGAATTCTTGCAGTTATTAAGGCTTAGTAATTTTTCAGTGCTGCTCAAGGGATCCGAGTGTCAAATGGAATAATGAGTGGGAATTTGGGCAGTGAAAACCCCTAAGGACCTGGCTTTGGAAGTCTTGGTAAAACAATAACGGAAAATAATCTGAGATGGCATGAAAGAAACTTTGAGGTGTCTAGGATGTTTTTTGTATGTACAAATAGAGCTGGCCAGAAAGTAATACTTTCCATTCATTAGCAATTACATTTCATTTTAATTTCAAGATTTTATGCCTGAACGTCAGAGAAAATTTCATTTGAGAAACATCAGCGCAGAGACCTGGGAAAACAAAATATGTTCCCCTGCATGCTACAGCTGTTTTTCTTAGTCGTAGAGCTGACCAGAATATTGATTTCACTAGGAAAGGGCTTAAGGTGGAAGGATCTGTACTGAGGTTAAAGTCAGGGATTTCAAGTCCTCAGTTTCATAAGAGACACCAAGCCATGGTTGCTCTCTGGCACTTTGAGGTCCCTGGCTCCCAGAGCTCACCCACATGGTCTGTCCAGAGTGCAGGAATATGACATTGCAGATGCCGTGATTCTGGCTCATTTTGCCTAGTTTTGGAGCTGACGATGCTGGATACCATGAGCAGCACAGATTTAAAAGTACAGAAGGCTGGGGACTGGGAATCCTACCCAAGGACTTTCAGCTATAGGTATCCCACCTGGTTAGCTAGAAAGTTAGCCAGAATATATTTACATCAGGAGCTATCATGCCAAAATCTGTTGTGCATCTGTGACAGAACCTGGGCTTCTATTCAGATCTTCTGATCCTGCTCCAGATGTGACCGCTCATCATTTGATCCCGAGATAAAAATAAGCAGCAGTATATATATTTTCATCTCCAGAAAGTGCATACCAAAAGTCAAATTCTCTCTCTGGGAAAGCCATGAGAAAAGCCCTGAAGCTGCAAGACATGAATTTAGCCTGAATTGAAGCATAGGTCAGGTCTCTGACTGCTGCAGTCCATATTCCATGCCACACTGCAAGACTGGAGTCAGACTTCCAGATATTCTGCCCAGATGCTTGTCTCTTCAGAATCAGGTTTTGCTAGGAGCATCCATGGCTTCAACAAGTACAGAAAAAAGTAGATAATTCAGTCAATGTTTCATTATGACAAACACTACTAATTTTATTTTGACTTTCTGTGGAAAAACACAGGGATGTGATGGTGTTCCCATTTACTGGTTTAAATCCCGTATAAGCAAACTAGGATTGCCCAAAACACTCGTAATGGCCTAAAATATGAACACAGAAAGTTCCGTTTAAACATGTGAAAGAACTTCTTTGCAATAAGGGTGATGGAGCACTGGAACGGGCTGCACAGAGAGGTTGTAGAGTCTCCTTCTATGGAGCTATTCAACACCTGTCTGCATGCCGACCTGTGCATCCTGTTCTAGGGCATCTGCTTTAGCGGGGGGTTTGGACTTGATGACCTCTTGAAGTCCCTTCCAACCCCTGCAATTTTGTGATTCTTTGATTTCCAAGGCATTGACTCATGTACATATCACCTTACGACTTTCATAAGCAGAGAAGTGGCAGCTCTTAACAAGGTTTAAATTACATTTACTTTCCATAGAGAGGATGTGTAGCAGAAGAAGGGTTTATTTCTGACTTACAGTGTACATGTCAAACAAATACAATTATCTGAGTCATTATAGCCACCATCATCATAATGAGCTTAAGTAAAGCTGTTTTTAGCTTCCATATAGCCTCAATTTGCTGCAAAGTAAATCACTAAAATAAATCAGTATTTTATTACCTAGCAAACATTGTAGATTTTTACAAGCAAAAATTAACAACAGTAAAGCACAAAAAGCCACACACAAAAATTCAAACTCAACACACTGTGCCTGGGCATTTCTGAATGCAGCTCAACTCACTGCTTGGTTTCCCTGAGCTCACTGTGACAATTTCCACCACCAGACACTTTCATTCAAGCAAACAGGAAACATGTAAAACCAAATAAATAATGACATGAAATGAAGCTTTGATTAGGAGTCTGTGAATAACGATCCTTTTCAACCAGTGAGTGTCTGGTATGTTTAGCATGCTTTACATTTGGAATGTATCAAGCAAGTTCCGCCGATTAGATTTTTATATTGAGAGAAACACATTTTATTAGAGAGGGAGCTTGTCAGGGCTTGGCGCCAATCGGCTTCAAGTGGTTGTGCTGCAAACACATCCAACACCCTCATCCTGAGGACTGCAAGAGGGAACATGTTTCATATTTTCCTCCTTTCTGTTCTGCTCTACAAATTCATAAGAGGCAAGCGCCAGTTCTCCCTTGGGTTCTATTAAAAAAAAGCCTAAAAAGTTTTTCCGTGTCATGAGGATTTTACAAAGCTAAAGATTGCTATTAAGTTTCCATGCATTTGAAAAAAAATTTTTGCAGTGAAGAAAGTATTAATTAACTGCATTTCTCAAGTGATCGTAGTACTCAGTGCACTCAAAAAGTGGAAAAAAATGCATTTTTATGTAAGTTCGATTAGATTGTGATTTTTGTTGCCAGCAGTATGACAGGGTCTAAAAACACAGCAAAAGACTGAAACTTGGGGCTACTATGAATAAAGAGAAAATATGCAGGTGAATGTTTTAGAGTGAGTTTTGGGGCAGGGGATATTAATTCCAGTTTCAGAAAGTGATAAAACTTCCTCATGTTTCACAGCATGAGCCAATTTTTTTTTTTTTTTAATGAATACTGGAAAGGCATTTAAACTACAGCTACTTAATCCCACACTAACCATATGGATTTCACATTTCCTCTACAACATCTGGCTCTGGCTAGCGCCAGATATTGGTTACTGGGTGAGATGAACACTACCCTACCCTGTCCTTTCTGTGTAGGTGGGACGTTATTATGTCTTCTGCATATTATCCATTGGTATCCTTTGCATAAATAGTAAAGTATTTGCTGCAAGAAACTTCTTGGAATAAGTCTGGGATATTCTTATGTCTATGCTGAAGTCACATGTGGTATCACTGTAGTTACTGTGCTTTTGGCATATAATTATTTCACAGAACTAGCAGTGTAAGCCATACTGATATGTGCATATACCAATAAAAAGTGATATTTTAGAATAAGGCACATTGTTTAATTAATTACCTTATGTACTAAATGCTAACATCCAGAAAAATGGTAGCTGTGAGAAACCTCCTTCAGCCTGAAATTGGAATGTAACCACATATCAGAAACTGAAAATTCCACTCTTAGATTAAAATTACACTTTATCATTAGAAACGTTGATATTTCATTTAAAAAAAAAAAGTCTTCCGTGTTTCTCCACACTTCAGAGAAGAAATAAGTATTGTGTTTGGTTTGGAATGAATGAATATAATCTCAAATCTTTGTATCATTGTGCAACATACCATTTTCTCAAATGAAAGCTCAGAGTATTTGCAGAGCAGATGGCAGAAGTGTGTGTGATTACCTCACTGCTTCTTTGTACTGAGCAGAGATGGAGGCGAATTACGGCCCATCAGCAGGAGGGGTGTTTGTTTTCTTCCCAAATAAACCATCAAAGAATCCCAGAGCATGTCTTAACTATTGAGACTGAAAATTGGGTAAATTTTGTCTGCCTGACAAGGTCTAGTAAAGACTTGTGTATTGCTTATAGGGAAATTATTTCAGAAAAGTTGCTGGAAACTGTAAATGCCCATGTAGGAGATAATAGCAACCAATCTTAGGCCTTTTATGCACAGGGAAGCTTTACTGAGTAGAACTGAGAGAAAAAAAAGCAGTGTTGACAAAAGCTTAGGTACAGATAAAGTTATACAAGCAAAAAAATCTATTTGCCGCTAGTTTCTTTGTTTTCTGTTGAGAGATCTGTATGATGCTTTTGCCAATACACCCACTTTCCATGCCAAGTTCCCAGCGTGTGCTACTGCAGCTCTACCTGCAGCCAAACATTCTGTATACAAACAAGGCTAAAGGTGGCTAATTCATTATATTTCAAGTCTTGGAGTATGAAAATTTCAGATTCCTTACCATTCCTATTCTGGGAGGGAAGCTGTACTACAAGTGTTAGTTCCTGATTCTGCAGTTTTAATTTCTGTTGGGCCTGTGATGCTAAGGCACAGCACTGATTTCTGTCAGGTTACACAGTGTAAAGCTGAGCAAAGCAACAGAGAGCATGAAGAAAGGATGCAGCCAAAGCCACCTCAGTACCAGCAGGAGTCATATGCAGAGCAAGCTGCTGTGAATGCTCAGCAAAGCCAGATTTGGTGTATGTGATATCCGGCTCTGTGCTCCTTGTGTTCCAGGGCCTGGACCCCTACAGAGGGATTTCTGGCACAGGAGGTGACATAAAATGGTGCCGGCAGCCATTCTTTGTGTCTACCAAAGGTTATGGGCAGCTTGGCATTTTCCAGCGTTAAATGCCAGAAATCTGTTCGCTGGAAAAAATTTAGGCAGTGCTAATTAAAAAGTGATAGCTTAATGCTTCCCAAGACTCTGTTTTGAACTGTGGAGGTATTATCTGGCCTGTAGCAACAGCTCTATCGTCTGTCACAGTTCACTGAGACAGTCATTTCCAGTGCAAACACATTGGTTTAGACAAAACTTTGCCAGAAATGCAATTTAAGGGGAGAGATAGTAAGGTGAAAATAAACAAGAACTCAGTGGTAATTGCTGCTCTTTTAGAAAGCTGAGCACTGGTTCAGGTCTTCAGTGGGACTTGCGCAGAGCAGGGAGGTGCGCCTGCAGCCAGGCATTCTGAACTTATTCCTTCCTGCTGGGCTCTTTGTAGTTTTAGGATGGTTCATACTTCACTCTCCAGTTGGTTTGTGTTTGGTTTGTGAGATTTATTGGCAAATTCCTGATAGACTACAGGAATACTTTGAGTTTTTAATAACTATTGTGTGCAGGAAATGCTGCTGTTGCACGGGGACAGTGTCATTCTCATGCTTTATTAGATATTTGCCTTTTCTCCATCACTTCTGTGCTGTAATGGATAATTTGGCGAGATGCATAACAAAATTTATTACTGTTTTTTTTTGTGTGTGTCAAGCTGGAAGCTCCTGTTTGACATCCATTTCTGTGGAATTAGCCAAGTGGGGCAGCAAACAGATTCGGTATTTCCACTCAGCGTAGCACAGAAGGCAAAGGTTATCACCACCATAGGACACAAGGAGGGGCGGGCACTCCTCTGGGCTGCCTTTGGAGCTGTGCTGATGGTGTCCGGTGAAGCAAATCTGCTGCAAATTACAGCATGTGGTTATGGATCAATTTACGCTCCTGCCTGTTGCCAACAACGTGCTGTGCACGAATGGAGCTAACTTGGTAAATATGCTCTCTAGTAACTGAAAATAACCAAGTGCTGTTGAAAGGAATAATTAATGAATGTTTGCAAAGCGTTTAGAAACTGAAAACCACGGTATTAGTGCTAAGTGTTCAGGGCTTTAGCTTTCCCATCAGAAGTCTAAGAAGTTTTTCTCTTTGTTAGTCTTTAGCCAAACAAAACATTAAGAGTGCAAAGTCTTTGTGTCTAATGTCCCCAGTCAGTTAGTTTTGTGGCTGGCAGTTGTTAAAATGCAGTAAGTAGACAAGAAGAAACTATAAATGGGGTGAATCAGCTCATTTCTACTGATGCCAGCTGAAATGAGTTGAGTTACGCTAGCTGGAGATCAACAGCAGGCTCTGTAGCTCAGTTCCTCCACTTGCCTGTTGGGCTCAGCCAACCAGAACCAGTAACTGGCTTATTCCCTGCAGCTCCCACCTCTTTGAACCCAGGTGCCAGGGATGGATACAAAACTGTGTTGGGGCACAGCCTTCCCTGCACGGTGAGGCAAATTGTATGGCTCAGAGCTGCTATCTGCGGTAGCCAGCATGCTAGATGAACAGCCCAGTGATACCCGTGAGCAGAAATCCCATTTATCAGCTGTGCTGTGCTGTGCAGAGAGGTGGCATTGATGTTTGACCCCTGGCTTGAAAACTCAGGGGGACAAGGAAGCATCTGTGTCTTTCCTTCCAAAGTGCTTGGCTCCCTCACAAGTCTTGATGAAGCTGGAGTCCCCAGCAGAAGTGTGTTTTACCTGGGAAGCCAGAAGATCTGTGAGTCACTCAGCAGGAATCATTTGGGCTAAGGTGAGGGATGAGGTTATGTACTTAGATGGCCCCAGCCAGTCCCCTATGCCCATATCTCTGTGTGTGCAACTGCTCCCTTCTCTGTTCTGAGGGCTAATCTGTACCTCCAGACATTTGCAGTCAATATTCTTATCTGCCTAGCGGGGTGTTAATCTGTATTTCAGAAAGGGATGAGTGGGAAGACAGTCTTGTTGAAAACAGGGCACTGTGCAGAAGGCAGTTTAAGGCTAATTGGCTGGAAAAAGCATTGCACCGTCCTTCAGAGCATCTCTTTTTAGGGTTATTGTATGACTTTCCAACACAAGCTCCCTTTCTCCAGCCAGGAACTTTGTCAGACTAAATTTGATGATGTTGAGCATCTGTTCCACACTCATGAGTATCCAGCAGCTCACGCTGAGCTTCCAGATTAATGGAAATCCAGATGATGTGCCCACTTCAGCTGTGCAGTGCATGAGAACTGTGCCCAAGTATACATCACATGCATGCTGGCAGCAGAGCCGGGAGGTTTAATCTGGTCTTTGATCTGAGAACTGTTTCTATGAATGTTGGTATAAAAATTACTGATTGTTCTTCAGATGCTAGTGGAATTTTCAAGACAAACAGGGAGGCCCATGGGCATTTTAAGTACTTCCCAAGTAGAACAATAGTTTAGCAGAGGTAGGGAAGGATACAGGATTACATATTTAGATTTAGGTATCTCACTGTATTTTTTGGATCTTGCCTTTTTTGGATCTGCCCAGTGCTGGTCTGACTCATCTCTTAGGTGTTTCTTCTCACAGGAGATCAGTGACTTATCTTCTGCTGGACTGACTGGCAGCGTAAGGAAGGTTACCTGCCAAGCAAATCCAGTTATTCAGCCCTTGCTGGTCCTGAATAGAGTTCTGTAGTTCATAAAGGGTCACAGAAAGAATTAAAATAAGCCACTAGAACAGCAGACATGCTGGTTTTTCAGTCTCCGCACCAGCCCAGGGCAGAGTATGTTCAGCTCACTTCATCTGTAGTGCTGGAACCCAGTGCCAGAAAATCTCTTCATGACATTTTTGACAGAGCTAAGTGTTACCAAGATATTTTAATAGTTATCTTTGTAAATAGCCATTTTAAATTCATTTACTGAAAATGAAAGGGGCTGGAATCCTCATGTCTTCCTTGCTCCTATCTTTGCTTGAGTTCACCACAGAGATCTTAGTGCAAAATCCATAAAGAACCAAAAAAGTGCATATTTGAAAGAGCAGTTCAAGCATATGAACAATGTTCCTGGCTACGTGTAATTGCAGGCAAGTACTGACATTTCTGCAGTTCTGGACAAATGTATTTATTTGTTACTTTATTAACCCACCTGTTCTCTTCAACATGTGTCTCTCCTTCTCTCATTTCCTAATATTCCCCTAGTATTATTTACCTGATATGCAGAACATACATATGACGATGATCAAATCAATGACACCACAGTGTTATAAAGAACTAGATGGGGTGTTACAGTGCTTTTTTGGAAGGGCAGAATTTTCCTTTCTTACTGGTAGTACTTCCTCAAGTCAGCAGTGCTACAAGAACTGTACTCCCTTCTCCATTCCATAGCCAATTCTGAGATATTACACAGAATCACAGAATGGCCAGGGTTGGAAGGGACCTCAAGGATCATGAATCTCCAACCCCCCTGCCACATGCAGGGCCATCAACCTCCTCATTTAATGCTAGACCAGGCTGCCCAGGGCCCCATCCAATCTGGCCTTGAACACTTCCAGGGATGGGGCAAATTCTGAGACAAATATTCACCATCCTTTGCTGCTCTGAGTATTCTTTCACCCCACAGAGAAATGATTTTATTAATTTAAATAGAAAGAAATATGTACAAAAATGACCCAAAGTCTAATATATACCTGTTGGTACTGAATAAATCCTTATCCTGAGAGGGCAGTGTCAAGGCACCTATTGATTGTTCCTGAGTAAACATCTTGTTGAAGTGGCACAGTCTGTGAAATTGAATTACATAAATTTTAATGCTTACAATAAAGTTCATCAGAACTAGTACAGAAATTTCTCCACTTAACTGGAGGCTGACTCAGTTTATGGAACGGAGCGATTTATCTCCAGATGGATCATGATACAGGTATCTAAATGAATCACCGGTAATAAATATGGTATTTCCTCTGTAGTGATCTGAACAGTGAATAAAGAATTAATTTGCATTTATTTTCAGAAATTGGGAGAAAACATGGCGAGTTCCCAAGGGTGCAAGTGGACTTGTTTGTATTTATAAGTCAACATCAAGCTGATGTGATTAAACAGTTACTCTGTCAGTGACTTGGCCCTGTTGGCCCTGTTCTTTTCTCCATCTGGTAGGCAGGCAGGCAGATTAAATTTATGCTGCGTGTTTATTTTCTTGAAGTAAAATGAGTTTTGTTTGTATTTCTAGGCACTATGATGTGGTAACAAACATACCAAATATGTTAACTTTTTTTAAAAATGAGGATTTAGACAAAAAAAAGAAGACATGCCTCCCAAGGCACTATACTTTATTTAAAGGAAATGGAAATACACTGTTTTTTTTTTTGTTTGTTTTGTTTTGTTTTTTTTTTAATGCTAATTTACAGACTTTAAAGAAAATTAAATTTATGGTTTAGCCTCTGAGTTCTGGAACTACCAGTTGTTTCCTGAAAGTGACTTTGTAATGAGTTTTGGGAAATCATTTTAGTATTGACTTGGGTCATAATGGTTGGCTGTTGCTTTTTTGAATAAGATTAATTAAATTACTCTGAACGAGCTCCAAGTCCATGTCCTTCTCTGAGGCCAATTGTGAATATGACCATAATAAGCTCCTAAAACATATTTCAGAAAGTAAATAATCTCCAAACCTGGAAGTATGTCAGTGTGCTCTTGTAAGAATAATGAACTGCATTTGATTAATTGTTTCAACATACATCACTTTGTTTTGTACCTTGCACTTTCCTCAGTTGCAAGAAGCAATGGTTATTTGGTTGGTTAATTTTCTGTACAACTACAGGAGACAATTTTGATTATGTCTTAAAGAAAGAACCAGATTAGAAGAAAGTGCATAGGCACAAATAAGGACTGGCAGTTGTACTTCTGATTTCAACTCTGAAATGTAGGACTCCTCTAGTTATTTCTTCATACTCTGGTAAGCTCAAATGAAATAAGGGCCACATTATATCAGGCTCTTTAAAAACATATGGAAGTGAATGCTCTTAATTTACAGAAGCTTTGAAAATCAATGCCAAATATGCAGAGATTCCATAAACAGAGAGGTGAAAGGACTTATCCAAAGCTGCTTTATGTGCCTGGGCTGATGACAGTCAACAACCAGGTCTTCAAAGCTCCATGCCAGTGTCCAGTCCAGTGAGCACTGCTGCTGCTTGGTAAGCTGGTCTGAATATCTCCCCAAATGCTGCTCTGATTTTCCACAGAAATGGTACGTACTTGGAAAAATAAAATTAAAAACCAGTAAGACATACTCCAAGGAAAGCCACCAAAACATGATTGGTGTATGTCTCCCATAGAACCACGGGCAAGGCAGACAACAAGAACTGGTGAAAGAATAGAAGCAAAAGGAAAGAAAATGGTAAAAGTTTGTTGAGTAATTTAGGATGAGCAGCTGCACAAAGTGTCTTAACGGTGACAGACCATCTGCAATCCCAGTAAAGAGAAAGATCAACAGCTTGTGTGGTACAAGCTTCCAAAAGAGAGTCTGCTGTACTTCTCACATCTCCTGTGAGTTCTTCTCTGAGATGAAATAGGTGAGCTGGGGAGCACAGCACTCCTGATAAAATTTGGTTCCATAAGGATGGAGGTTGCTAGGGAGGAAAGCCTTCTTATGCCTTAAGGAAGGATTTCTATTTCCTTGGCGTTACTTTCCTTGCTAGGAAGTCCTGCTCTCATTCTTTAGGCCATAAGATCTGGGCAAGGCTGGTTTGATGGGCAGATGAAGATGGCTGGCAAAGGCTGTGAATTTTTCTTCTTCCTTGTTCTTAAGTGTCCTTAACTCCTGCTGACAAGAGTAATATGGACCTCCAAGTCCATATTTAAGACCTCCAAGTCTTAAATAAACAGGAATCCTGCAGGGTACAGGTTAAACTAACGCTGAAAGAGCCAGTAGCTGCAACGTTCTGTAATTATTTCCATGATCCCAGTGCTCTCTTGCTCAAGGCAAAAAGATTTGGATACCAACTTCTGGAGTGAAATATCAGCGTTCCCTGCATCCTGTGCTCTACTGATGTTCCTTTTAGATCTTTAGAAAGAAAACTACCTTGCTCCTCAAACTGATCAAAGCATAAAGGATGATTTGGTTGAGTAAATGCGGTAAGAAATGGCAACCCAGGACTTGAACCTCCAGAAGACCAAGAGAAAGAAGTTAAAACCGTTGCAAATACTGGGCCAAATACAGCCATATCACAGGCTAAGTCAAGTCTACACGTGCCATTGGACACAGCTAAGAAGAAAATGAGCTTCAGCCACTGTGACTTTCCTCTGTTCTCTGAAAGGGCAGAGGTTCTGGCAGACAGAACTTAGCAGATTCAAGAGGGCGAGTTTGACAACAATTCACAGTGAGTAGACACACATTAAAGCAAAAAAAATCTGTTTGCTTTAGGTAAAGTATGGACAGTTTCACTGCTAGTGCTGAGGACAAATTGTATTCAGAAAATAGCCTCGTTTTCTTTGCCTTGTGTCTTGTGCAGAGGCTGTTGCTTTACATGCACTGTGAAGTTTATGGCTATGGGGATTTTAGAACTATAAGCATCTCTGACAACCCAGTTGCATTGTTGTTTTCTCTATTTTAACAGCAGATCTTTTTCAGTAGGTGGTGTGAAAAGAATTGTTTTCGATTATTCTTGGCTACACTTCTTCCTACAGATTCTGACTTAATTAGACTCATTAACAAGACCAAGCAACATATTGTCTGTGGGAAAAGATTTCAGATGAGAGAAGACTGTTATACCATTTTATTCAAATCCTTCTGCCAGGAGAAAGAAATTTGACCAAAACAAGGAGGCTTCCAAGAAGTGGCTGCATTGCTCCTAAAGCTGCTTTTGGAGAGAACAGGGTTTATTTTTGCCAAAAGATGTAATTGTTTTGGTTAAAAATATCTGCTTTGCTTTCTAAAATGTATTTTGTCCACAAATATTGCTACTGGTAGGTCTACTCACAGTGATCCTGCTAGGAAAGGCAGATGCTTCAAGATAATTCTTCAGATTTTTATTTTCTTTTTTGTTAGTGGGGACCCATATATATGTAGAGATAATGCACTGGGCAGCATCCTTTCCTCAGGTCCTGTGCCTGCTATGGGAGACCACCCAGCTCTGTCACAGTGGGGGGAAAACAGAAAAGCAAAAAGAACAGAGGAGAGAAAAAAAGGATATATGTAGAAAATTAATGCTCGGGAGAGGGATTTCTAGTTCTTTAAGGGATTTTACAGCACGCAGTCTATGGAAAATTTTCATCCACATCCAAACTGGTCAGAAATTTCTTTCAGGAACTGCCATCACTAACCCTGAATCAGCTGACAGCAGCAGTAGCCTCTTCTCCCAGGCAACAAACAGGATCCGAGGAAATGGCCGCAAGTTGTACCAGAGAAGATTTAGGTTAGACATAAGGAAGAACTTTTTCTCTCAGAGAGTGGTCAGGCACTGGAATGGCTGCCCAGGGAGGTGGTGGAATCACCATCCCTGGCAGTGTTCAAGAGGCGTCTGGACGAGGAGCTGCGAGATGTGGTTTAGTGCTTGTGGTAGCAGTGGCAGTGTGAAGATGGTTGGACTAGGTGATCTTGTAGATTCTTTCCAACTTTGTGATTCTATGATTCTATGATCATTGCCACACGCCCTTACTGCACAGGGGAGCCCTCCAAACCTTCAGTCACACTTAATATTTTGTCTGTTCCTCTATTCAATAACCAAAAAAAGTGAAGTTAAATTTCTTGGATACTTTTAGAGTTGAAAATGTTTGTGAATTTTCAACTTCATACTTTCTGAAAAATCAGTGGTATCTTCTTTCTTTTCTTCTATTACAGACAGCGGAATGTATAGGACAGGAGCAACCTTCATGTACCAATGGGCAGCGGCTGTTGGTGCCTATCCAATTCTTTGCATGTATCATATATGAAATTGCTGTTAACATATAGGCAGGTGAGATTTCTGCTTATGTCCACTTTTTTGCATGCCATCTCACTGAATTCTGGCCAGCTTTCCAATTCATCAGGACCATTCTGAATCTTAATTCTGGCTTTGTGAATGCTGTTACACTTCATAGCTCAACGTGCACTGCAATTTATACACGAGTACAGTCATACATGATTTAAGTTAATGAAAGAACTGACAGAACTCTGTCTGAAAGACCTTCCTACCTTTAGAGCTGAGTATTAAATTTCTTAGGAAGGTATATTTGCAGACAGCTTGGTAATAGTGTTGATTAGTGCTAGTACATATTTCCTCAGCTTGCTCATATGACTTTTATTTAGCTTTACCAGGGCAAATATAGATGCCCCCTTCTGCTTCACATATCTACTAGGCAATTATTCTGCCAAAGAACATATTGAGTTGTTTTTTTAACTTTTCCTCCAGGTGCTCTGGAGAAAAGCACTTTAACAAAATCAAACTGTATTTTATTTCCAAAGTTTTCTATCTAATTTCTGCACCATGGCTGCAGCCAAGGCTTGAGGATTTTATTATTGTGCCAGTGTGATTGTAGGTATGAACAAGACAATTTTTCGAAGCAAGTATAATCAGCCACAGAATAAGTTTAATGCAGACTTCATTCAAGTTGGTCTTCTGGGAATTAATTTATATTTTGTACATTTGAGTGTCTTGCTTGAACAGGTATTTTTGTTACGATCTTTAATACAGTAATTTGATGAGATCATAAGGATTTACTCTGGAATTATATTTTTGCATATAGGTGAGGTATCATTCTACAAGCCTAAAATTTCTCCTCCATAATTTTTCATGCAGGAGAGCTAAAAATAATGTGAATTCACACAGCAATGGGGTCTCTGGGTCTCTTCACTCTCCGCCTTTTGACTGCTAATAAAAAAATTTCAGTGGAAAATCTGTGAAGAAAGGAGAAGAGTATGGGTCTATTTAAGAAGTAAGAATTTCATTACGAAACAAATTCTGGATTCCATTCACTGTGTTGAAGTTTCTTTTGTCCTTTCCATGTTAATTTATATTCCACTTTGTCCTAGATACTATATAGTTCTTACTCTAAAACTGCTTTCAAAAATATAGAACATTGTTTGGGGGAAGATTTTTGTTCTTCTTTTCTGCTGAATCTATGATGAGAAACTTGAATAACCCCTTAAGGAAATGCATTTAAAGAGAACTGTTTTTAAGGTGGGGAGGACAAGCACTGGAGCAGCTGCTGAGTCATCTCCTCCTACCAGGAGGGCATCTTCAGTAAACCAGAAAGCATGTCAAAGTCAAACCAATGCTTTACTGGCATGGCAAATCTACCTGGGATATCATCAGATGGCTTCCTGACAAATCTTTGGGGGGAGGACAAGATAATTAAGGAACTGACTGTAGAATGTGAGCTGTTATCTTGCGTACTGAGCTCAGTGGAGCAGGCAACTTGTAAATGTCACCACCAAACCAGATATTTATTAGTTTGTACTGACACATTCTAACTTTTCCATAAGTAGTGAGAAAATATTCCCCATCACTTGGGACATTTTAAACCACAGCAGATTGAACGCAGCCTGAAAGAAATGTTCTTTTGAGCTGATTGCTCTTATGGCAGCTAGGGGAGTGATGAGGTGACGCGCTTGGTTTCGTCTTCCTTCCCTCTTCCTTTCAGCTTCTGTCCTGTACTTTCCTGCCACCATCTTCAAGCTGCTGCTGTTTTTTCTACATTTAAATTTGTTTCCTTAGCACTATAAGGAAAATGGTCAACGTTTATATAATATCATGTGCATGGAGAATAGGAAAACATAGTGGCTAGAGTACAAAACATTCAGAATATTTTTGAAAGCAAATATTGACTTTTTTCCCTCCTTGCTCACCAGCTGCAGATTATACTGCGAGACTCAATCACAGACTCATTCCCAAACTGCCTGGATGAAAAAGACCTGTAGGCTACTTTGCTTATTGCTGTAACTGTCTGGAATTGCTTCGTGCCATATATTTAAGTACTATATTCAGGCTAATTTGCCATAACTTTTCACCAGAAAGCCATCCCATACCATGGTAAATCTTCCAACCAATCCTGTCCTTGAAAACTCATTCCACATTTTCATTTGTCCATTTTCATGCAGAGCCAGAGATGCTGCCTGAAATATTTAGAAGTTGAGGACCTCAAGCAGGCACCAGAGAATGCTGTCCAGGCTTCCCCTCTCTGTTCCTTTGTTCTGTGGAGGATCTGGCACTGTAATAAAAATTCCAGACAGGCAAGCAAAACCAATCCGTGCGACAGGACTATCTCCTGCTTTCATCTCTTGGAGATAAAGTCAGACTTTCTTACCTCTAAGTTAGGAAAGGGTTATCTCACAAGCATGAAAGGAGAAATGTCTTGGAACACCGCTGGTCCTACCATACTGAATTAAAGAAAAGCCTTTACTGAATACACTGAAGAAACGGAATTTTAAAATAATCATTTCACAAGTATGGTCCACTCAGGTGAATAGACCTGCTCTCGGGCTAAGAGGACCCTGCAATAATTCAGACCTCATTCTGCAGCACAGAACCCAGCACAGTCTCGTTCACCCCCATCTCCCTCTTAGCTGTGCCTGCAAAGTGTCACTGCACAGGGCACAATGACTTATGAATTGTGAATATGTTCATATCTTCATTCTGTAAACGCTCAGTCACTTGTTTGACCTTGCCTATGACACATCACTTGGCCCGTTAAAAATAATGGGAAGTTTTCTGTCATTTGCAAAAGAGCAGATGCAGATGTAAGATAAAGTGAAATTTAGATTCAAAGCTATTCAGAAGCTTGAAAGTTCTAGGTTGGAAGCTATTTTGGAACTTCTTTCAGTTCAGCTTTAGCTCTGGATTGAAATTACAATTCTTTGCCTTTCTCATCTAGATATTTGAGATAGCTTTAATGTGGGTTGTCAGATAATTTTCAAATAGTGCTGCCTTGATACAGGAACTGAGTCCTGCCTTTACAACTTTTAGTCAAAACCCTTGTAAATGTCACTAAAAATATTAAAAAACACTACTATTTCCATAAGTGATTATGAAGGTGTGCTGCACTGGAAAAACAGTACTCTTTCAGCTGTGTGCACTATCAGTTTTGAGCTCTGCAAAGTAAATTCTTGGTTATCTCTCTTTATTCCACACAAGCATGGTATTAATAGCCTGGAGCAATCTCTGTGTGCCCTTTCAATCAGAAAAATGTCCTGATTTGTATACTTACTTATGTAGCATAGGCCAAGCTGAAGTGCAAATTTATTTCCTAAGGAAAAGAGATTTAATGTAAAAGGTGATCTGCAAAAGTTTTGGTTTTAGTTACCTTGGATGAGCACCAAGAAATGTAGCTGCTTATTCAAGCAGGTCTTAGCTGAGAGCTGCAAAGTCAAGGATGGCAGGGAGGTAAGCAGGCAATATTCTGCTCTCAGATTCCTTTCTTCAAGGTTAGGGTATATACTAGGATTAAAGTAGGATTACCACAATAACGATCGAGCCCACACTACCAGAACCCCACTTTACAGTGCCCAGCTCAGAGCCCTCACACTTCCTGTTCCCCAACAGTTCCACACTCCTTCACTGAGATTCACCTTTGCAGTTCTCCCTTTCTGATACCCCAATCCCTCCAAGTTAAAACCTTCAATTCCTCCTGCACTTCAGCTGCACACTTCATTGCTTGTCTAGAAAACAAAAACATAAAAATGTTAAAATATATATTTACTGGTTTGTTTGGAATCATGGCATTCCCAATCTTAATTAGTGTAATTCCTGAGCTTTGAAATGACTGCAAAAAATAGAGAGAGGATGGATACAGTGAGTAAACAGCATAGTCATCAGCTGCTTGCTTGGAGTGCAGAGAGCTGCCCACGAAGTAAGCTGTGCTGAAAATACTTTCAAAGATGAAAAAGAGGCCCATAGAAAAATAGCTATTATCTTAAGTAATCTTCAGCCCAGGGATGTGTTTGTGAAATAACTTTTGGAGACCTTAGGTAATTCAGTACCTCAGCCTCTGGTCAAGGAGGTACGAGATCAGAAAGGAGGTGTTCATAAGCCCTTTTGAAATTCCATTTTTCCATAACAGCAGGACATTACAGTGTATGGTGTAGGCAAACAAAGGATGGATTACTATGTGATGACCTAATGATTATCAGAAAAGGGAAAAAAACATTGCACCACCTCTCTGTAAGTTTCATTTATCCATGAAATAATAATTGCTTCCATATTTGCATTTCCATTATACAGAATAGCCTACCTTGTGACATACCAGCACAATAGTACTGTTTTATTTATTTAGGCTGGATGGTTTGCTTTTCATAGTATGACCAGCTGGTAGAAAAATAGGATTCAGTAATGCGAACATTTCACAGTAAATAAATTGCATTAATACAACAATATAAAAGCTGTGCTCAGCAGTTTTGGTAGGACAAGGTCTGTTCTAGAACAATGTGTACAGCTTTCTTAACAGTCACTCTGAGAGCTATGAAGTTACATTTTTTTAATATGAAATATTAGAAGATTTCTGTAGAATTTCCACTTACTTAGGATTCTATTTACTTCTCCCCATTGAAAAGAGTTACAGTTCAGTTGGCTGCTTTCAAGAATAGCTCTGTGGCTCTATTTCTGGTTCATATTCACTGTTGTGGGCTCCTACATAAAATCTTTCCGTGACTAAGGACCACATAAAGAACAGAACTGCATAGCCATTAACTAATCTTCATGGTCACTCCATCCAAAGATAATCCACACCCACCTTTCCAAACTAACTAAGACTCAGAAAGGTTCTTTTAGGATTAGATCTATTGACTTGATTGCCTGACAGATTTAAGATTCCTTGCACAGATTCCCAGCTCCTTCATAGGCTGACATAGAGGATAAATGTTCTTTGCTTCACTTTGTTTCAAGCTATAATTGAGACTGGGCCTTCTGTCCTTCGTCTTTGGTCATCTCTAGTTCTAAGATAGCCACAGCCTCAATTTAAAAAGTCCTTTCTGTAGTTTGCTGATTGCTTCCATAGCAAACTCTTGCTTCCACAGCCTAAGCAGAACCTATGCGTGGAATGTATTCTAAATCTCCATTCAGCACTGTCACCTTTGATATTGATGCACTGCTTACAGAGGAGATATAAATATTTGACAATAAATGAGACACTCGGTGCCATGACTTTGTGCCTTATGTCATGTGCTATGAATTGACACCTGACATCAAGTGATATGAATTGGCTCTGATTTTGTTCTAATAGTCAGTGGTGTGTCTTGTGGCAAGGGAGACTTTCCAAAATACACTCTTTGACATTGTACCTACCTTCTCTGTCTCTCATGGTGTCTCTTGGAGTACTTTGGACTCATGGCCCAGTGCAGTGCTGCCAGTCACTTCTTGTATTCTGCTGACAATCTGTGCCAAACTCATGCTATTCAGTTATGATCCATCAGAGAGGGACAGTGCATTATTTTGCTGGCACAGAAACTTGTTTGGCCACCATAAGACGATATTTTATATATTGCTTAACAAATTATTTTAGTGTTTCGTTTGAGCCTGATAGAAACACTGGACTCTTTTGGTATGAATGGAATATTGTTGTTGAAGGAAAGAATACAGCGAGGTCACATCCTTCTTAGTTTGAAGAGAAACGAAACAAAAAAAGAAAATGCTTGCTTTTAATGCTGCCCGTTGTCCTCTTTCTCCTTGATTCCTTTGCAACAACTGCAATCTTTTTTTTCTGATCCAGCATTGAAGAAAAAGAAGAGCCTCTTGCATACGGTTGTTTTTCTTCAGCAATTACTTGACTATTTTGATATTTGTAAAGGTATCTTACAAAGATATGTTAACAAGAAAGAATAAAAGCAATCACGTCTTTAATTCTTTGTATCTGTCAGCACTGCAGTTTAGTAGTTTAGGACTTGCCATTCTTATCTCTGAACGTGTCACACCATGGGTTACTGCAACCCATGGGTCTGTGAGTAGTAAAATTACAGAAGAAGGTAAGGTGAGATTCTAAGCCTTTATGGCCTGTGATAGGAAATATGATATTTACTGCTACATGTTTGTCCCATTTGTCATTACTTTACTGTCAGTGTTTTAGCTATAATAGATATGTCCCAAAAGAAGGTATAGGTATTAATACCTCGTGTATATGTATTACGGTATTTTATTTTAGGGTTTGTGCTGAGGTCTTTTTTCTATATAATACTTGACACAATGTAACCAATAAAATATTGTTTCAAACTACTTATGTCTCTTTTTAAAGAATATATTTCTTCATGCTTACATAAGCATCTGAAGCACAGAGCATGAAGCCATAACAAAAATCCGTAGCAGAAAGTGATGCAAGTCATTTTTCTATTTTATCCCTCTATAAAAATAATGTGCACACTTATTTTCTAAACGCACTCATTTCTATAGTGCACAGACACTGACAAACTCCCATTGTTCTTTCTTTACAAATATGATTTACACAGGTAGACCCAGAACAAAATAAATACATAAAATGAAAATAGTGTTGCTATATTTGTATTTATCATTAACAAGACAACTGCAGCCTACATTCTCTCTTGATTATAATTAATACGAAATGGTAGGAATTATAACAAACAAAAAACTTCTTGCACATTATGCATGAGATTTGAATTGATTTCATTCTAATCTTCTGTGACATCCACACAATAGTCAGAAAGCTTGAAGCAATTAAGTATAATAAAGATCTAAATATGTTACATTTCTTTTTCAGCCACCACTAAATTATAACCTTAAAAATGATGGGATTTCACCAGTGTCGGCGTCTATTGTTCGTAAAGGAATCGGGGAATGCATGTATCCAGTTTTAATTATACATAACCTCTAAGTCTATTTTTATGTATATTTGTTGCCTCTTCTGCATAAGGGCAAAATGCAGAATTTCCTCACAGTACAGTGAGGAAACACCAGTTAAGCCAAAGCAGAAGGGGTGCTTGACTAGATCCTTCATCCACGACCAGCGCTCCCCAGCTTAGCTTGATTCGCCTTCCATTAAAGCTGCTGGAAGTGTAATAAACATCCTCAGGTGAGGATCTGACCTGCAGATTTTGAGCAACTTCCTCCAATACAGTAACATTTCAAAGCATTCACTTAGAAAGTCTGAGGCCTTTTGCAACAAACACTTTTTTCCCTGTCACACCATCCTCCTGCCTAATGATTCTTCTGCTGACAGTAAACTAAATATTGAACACCCTTTAAAAAATCTGCCTTTTTACTTCTGAGCTTTTGAAAGAAATGGATAAAATGTCTAATTATTTGAATAATCAAGGGAATGAATATTTGATCACTGACATCAAAGATGCAGACAAAATTCCAGAGCTGAGGTATGTGTTTAATATTGCATTGTTCATAACACAAAAATTTATAATTTCCTCGAAAATGTGTTTGTTAAAGGTGCTTTAGCTCTTGGAACAGTCGAATTGAGAAATGTTGGAAATTTAGCCATATATATTTTATCACCCCAAAATTCTAACAGTGCTACTTGACAAGTTGTTCTATTAAAGAAATCAATGAATTAGTGAATGATTAAGGAAAACAACCTGAAATTTGGACACAGTTTAGCAATGGTCTGAAGTTCAACTAGGCACGGAGGCTAATATTAATTGCTATACAAGCATGGAGGATTGTCCTTTGTGAATGGATTTGAGTGAGAAATTATCCTTGTCCCAGCTTGGGAGTTGCTGTTTGCCTTTCTCTCCCCGACAACTAGAAGATGTGCCAGTTTAGTCCTAATCCCTCATTCCTGTCTCATCCCTCAGGGTCCAGCATCACTTTTAGCTGTGATCATGAACAAATACACTTTGACTTTGACATGACTTAATACTCAAACTAGCACTAGATGGAAAAGAAGACAAGCAGTTTTTTCGTGAGTTTCAAACACACCTTAAGCAGCTCCAGGACCTTCCATCAAGATAACTTTACAAACCTTGCGCGTTTACCTACCTTGACAGTTGTTCAGATGTCGTGCTATTTTGGTTTTAGATTATTTAAATTAACGCCTGCTCTCCCACAAGATACAGGTGATTGCAAAGGCAGAAAAGTCACCCAGTGAAGCCTGAACTGACCTAGGAATATGGACTTGGCTCCCTGGAGTAAAACTTCAATACAGAAGATCAAACTTGAGATTCACCTACCTCTGAGCACAGACGTGTTTCAGGACAAAGTTTGACATGCAGGCCCCTCTACTCAAGCAGAACAGTACTCAGTGTATCATTGCACAGTGACATCCGAGCAGCATGCCACAAGGTCAGAGCCTGGTTCATAACTCACTCTATTATATCTGTCTAATCCATTCCTCATTAATTTTACTACATGTATTTCCTACTCATTATATATCTTGTCATGCATCTCCAACTGACTGTTAATCTCCATGATTTAATCACCATTATGGAATCACTGGGTATACCCAAGTTTTACTTATTAGCAAAAACATTATGTATTTTTTAGTGTTCTATTTGGAATTTTTCCAATCTGAACATCCTCACTGTGCTGTCTCTCAGGTATCTGTGTCACCCCCAGTACTCTAACAGACTGCAGACATTCTGTTCGTTAATCTACATACCATCATTTCTGGTACAAAGCAATCACATTTAGGCTTTCTGAAAGCAATATAACAATATTTCAATCTACAAACTAGTCCAGATTCTCAAACTGAAAATACATCTAGTCAGTTGTGTTTACATAAAGACTTTATAGGGTATGTTATCACAATACTCTATTACTTAGTAGAGTTGATTACAAAATAAGAAAAATACAATTTATTACTGATTCTGAGTTCAGACTCTAGATGCCTTCTTTTAACAGTTATATATTACAAAAGGCTCACCCTTGGATTTTCTGCTTGCTGGGAAAGCTGATTTCATTTATTTTTTTCTTTTTAATCAGAGATCAAAGAGTTGTCTCAAACTAAAAAGAAACAAAAAAATATATACATTTTTACTTAAAAATGACTTTTCTTTTATTTGTTCAAGTAAATATTAAGTACAGCAGATATCCATAGCCTTCTTGAAAAGGTAAACTTTCTAAGGCTTCTAGAAATGCAAAGCTTGACAGCTAAGAACCTCATTATTATTAATGAAATTACCTGGTGACACATAGCGGTATCACTTGGTCACCATCACCACGCTCTAACCCTACCCAAAACTGAAACAGAAAGAAGAAATGATCCCACCCGTTATGTTAACCTAGTTGGCAATTAAAAGACTGAAATATTGTAGGTTTTTTCATCTCTGTGATTATATCTGTAGCAAATAAATGATCCAAGTGCAAGGACAAAGAGATTAAAAGAAAGATTATTTACTCAAAGAGCTCTCCAATTTCCTGATGGTAGAATTCACTGGGAAAAAAAAAAAACAACACAACTTACACCTGAGGAACTTTAGGTGAAACTGCAGATAGCCACTAGAGAGAGAAAGCTTCTTTAAAAACCAGTAACACCGCTATTATTGCAATTCTGACTGTCAAGAAATTATTGCAAATTGTTCTTGTGCCTGGACCTCCACTTGCAGATCACAGACTGACTATAATAAGAAATTATCCCTTAAAAAGAAGGAGCCCCAGAGGAGTAGCAAAGACCAGCATAAAATAGGCCACAAAAATCCTAACCATAGAATTTGAAGCACTAACATACAAAAAGGAAATTCAAGATCACTTAGATATAACCTGGCCAAAACCTGAAGCAGGGAAAGCAGCCAGCAGACATTTGAAGGATGCATTTGCATGGGAAATTCTTAGGGCTGAAGTACACAGAAAAGAACTATTAAGGGGTGGTTAAGTAGAACTGATGAAATCAAAGGAAAATAAAAGAAAATGATTTGACAGCAAGTGCATGCTGTATGGTTGCTGTGTTGTATTTTCCCATGGGAAACACTCAAATGTGTTTCACTGGAAACCTTAAAAAACAACTCAGGCTGGACAGAAGCGCAGATGCAGAGGGAGTGCATTGGTCAGAAATGGGACTGGAGAGCATTTCCACTCCTGAATTACCTGTTTCCTGGCTGCCATTTCATTGTGATTCTTTGTTTTTTCTTCTGGAACCTCTAACCTCCCACACAACAATCCCAATCAATGGTGAACATTTGCCATGTATGAAGACTTGCTTAGAGGACTGATCCTAACTTACCTACGAGTCGGTATCATTCAACACTGACCTTTACGTGCATAGTCCTGCCTCTGCAAAGAACCAGCACCTGGAGTCACATTCTGCTGTCACAAAGGAAAAAGCCAAAAATGTACTACTCCTCAGAGCCAGAAGTGCTTCAGAGCCTTTCCTATGGCTCCCAGCCTCTCCATTTTGTAGAAAATAAACTACTGCTTAATGAACCTGGGCTCAGAGCTGTGTTTCCAGATGCAGAGGTGTTTTTCATGAGATGGATACCTCAATTTCTGAAAAATTGCAGGCTTTTTCTTTTTTCAAGAGAAGCCTACTTTGTCTGACTAAGTCTGACCACTCTGCTGCCTAGTTTCTAAATCTGGAACAGGGCTTAAGCACTGGTTTGATATATGAAAAAAAGGCTGAGGCTCCACTTGGAGCACGGCACCCCCTGCCGACTTGCAAACCAGCAGGCAGACGGTGTTCCTGCTGCAGTGAGCCCCCTGTCCTCTCCTCCCCGTAGCAACAATGGTGAAGAATTGGGGGGTGTAGGGCAGTGGCAAAAGCAGTATAACTCTCTCCCAGAAAGTCATCAAGGTGTTATTCACCAGACAGTGGTGGACCCCCTGCCCGCTCCGCAAGGCAATTTAGGAGAGAAGGAGTGAAAACAGGTACTGGCTCAGCGAAGTGGGCATTCCCCATCCCGGCCATCCTCAGTTCCCCAGGTGCCTCTATGAAATAGGTTTGAGGCCCTGGAGCTCGAGTGAGAGGTGAGGGAGGGTGTGAAGGGAGGCCAACCCATGACGTTGCCTCGGGTGAAGCAGTCAACCCCACACCTCAAGCCTGCCTCCACCTGGAATGACAGAAGGGTGGCTGCTATAGGTGACTCCTTTCTGACAGGAACGGAAGGACCTGTATGTCGGCCTGACCCTACCCATAGGGAGGTGTGCTGCCTCCCTGGGACATGGGTCAGGGACATTTCTAGGAAACTTCCTGGACTGATTCACCCTTCTGATTATTACCCCTTAAGGAGGGAAGATTTTGGTTGGATATCAGGGGAAAGTTCTTTACTATGAGAGTGGTGAGGTGCTGGAACAGCTGCCCAGAGAGGTTGTGGATGCCTTGTCCTTGGAGGCGTTCAAGGCTAGGTTGGTGGGGGCCTTGGGCAGCTTGGTCTAGTATTAAACGTGGAGGTTGGTGGCCCTGCCTGCGGCAAAGGGGTTGGAGATTCATGATCCACGTGGTCCCTTCCAACCCAGGCCATTCTATGATTTTGTGAAAAAATATATATATATTAATAACCATTTTTTTTCCCTCAAAACCAGCTTCTACTTAAAAAAACACACAAATCTGACTATGGCATACCCATTTATATAAAAGTGAGAGAAAGTCTGAGTGCCCTGCAGCTACAATGTGTATGGAAACTGCTGCGTCACAGCCTGAACCACTGACTAAGCGCCTGGGGAAAGGACCCGGTCAGCCCTGGGAGCACAGATGAAGGCAATTCACCCGTGTGACCTGAATGGGTGGAGCCTGGCTGCACCTATCTTAGATCTCATTTAAGGGCTGACTGCCACCAGGGGAGGATCTGTGGTTGGAGATCTCTCTCTTGTGGAGTTTTCTCTGTGAGCCTGCATTGTCAGAGATGGGTGAGTATTTATCTTTTATAACATCTTCACGTGATGCTACTCTCTTTGTCATTACACCTCCTGAATCACTGTTCCACCACATTGATCTTCCTGATTGTTATGCTATGGAAAGAGGCTTTCTTTACACCCCCTGGATCCAGCCTGGCAGGGCAGAGCTCCTCCACCATCATCAGTGTGTGTGGGTAGAAAAACCTGGGCAGGAGACATGCACCTTTAATGCCTCACTGTTGTATTTAGCCAGTGTAATTCACAGTAACCTACCTGACTGTTAGGGCCAGAGGTGAGAACTGCAGCAAAAACTGCCCAGTTTGGAGAGGTAAAAATCTAATTCTAGCCCAAACCTTTGTTCCTGTGATGAGCCATGAACACCTGCTCAGCAAGTGAACTCCTACAAAGTTCACTGGTTTTTCCAGGTTTTGGAGTGCATCTCTGTTGCTGAGAAGCAGAAATTTTATCTTTAGATGTTTGCCTGTTCAAACCACGAAGACACTGCAAGGTGAAAAACTATATTTTCAATTTCTTTTCTTAAATTGCACATGTGTAAGAGAGGAAGCAAATAAAATAGACAGAACTGCTGCTACTCAGAAGGCACTCTAAGAACCAGGAAGTTAGTGTAAGACAAAATGCGACAGGGATTCTGTGGAGGGCCCTACAGGAGGTAGGGAGGAGGGGACTGGCTTTTCCCCACCACATCTGAAACTGAGAATCTCAGGCAACAAAGGAAACCTGTTTGCTTTAAAACAGGTAAATTATTTATACTCAGTTCATTTAAGAAAGGAACTAGAGAACTACTTATAGTGCAGAGGAACATACAATACTGGCTTGGATAACAAAGAGAAAAGGTGTGAAATGTGAGAGGTGAAATAGCTACAGATGCTCACACCATGCTGTAGCCTTTTGCTGACTTCTTAATACTTGCTACAGTTGTAGAACACATTTATGAATAGATGCTTGAATTTGAGTATCCTGATAGTCAGTTTTTCTTACCAGAAAATGCACACCTCAGAAAACATTCATCTGTGTGACGGGATTACAGTACGAATTCATTACATGCACACTTGTACATGTGATGCAACATTTAGTCTAACAGTGGTCAACCCAGGGGAAGCATAAGACCAAAGTCCTACTTGAGAAGCGGTGTCCTGATGTGGAGGTCTCAGGAATGTTTGCTATGAACTTCAAGCTGGATGGCCTCTCACGATCCTCTTTCCCTCTGAGCTTGGAAAACTGGATGTGGAACAATCTCCTGCTGTTTTACTCATCTCATAATGAAATGGGAAGCAGATCCTGCTTAAGATCAGAAACAATATTTAATGACTTCTACAAACGTACTTGATATTTACATGCTAATGCTTCACAGGACTGATTTCAGGTGACCTCAGCAATCTTTTTTTTTCAGTTGATAGTTTAAGTAATATTTCTGCTTAGTTGCTATTTTGCTTAGGACCTTCATTCTTGCAAGAAACAACTGGGGAGTTCTGCGTTGCATCATTCCCATATGGATGGAGAAATGCGTGATTTTTTTTTTTAACATGACTTGATAGTGACTTTATTTCATTGTGTTGGTTTTGACCTGAGTAACTTTTTATTTCCTGTCCAGCTGAGTTACTACTTGATTTGCTGAAAGCTGAGGAACCAGAGCTGTGACATAAGGATTTACAAAGAAACAAACATGCTTTTGGAGAAGTTATTTGGTCTAATCAGAACCACTTGTTCTGTTGCTCTTAGCTAAGCTGTATCGGAAGGCAAAACAGTCATTGCTGAATGCTGCTTCTTTGAAAGCACAAGTATTTCAAATGGAATTTCTAATAATCAATACTTTGAATTAATGAGAAGCTTTAAAAAAGTTCTGTTTTTCTTTGCTTTTCTTTTCTCTAAGCTTTTTCCTTTCCTTCAGCAGTTTGTTAAAAATGATATAGAAGTTCCTCAGAGCTTGACAGGAACCCATGGAAGTCTGGCAATGGAATCACTTGAGCTTCTAGACTTGTAATTTAGAGCATGAAAAGAGCCACTTCAGGGCTGGTCAACACTATTAGCCACTCTTCAGTAGTGACAAATAGTGTATCCCTGGAGAAAAATGTAAGAATGAGACTAAAAGACTGAGAAAGAGATTATATCTTCGAAGTCCATGATGGAATCTTTTTTTTTTTTTTCCCCCTCCTACCAGTTCAGCTGCTGGCCTTTTTACGTCAAAAGCATTTCTGGCTTATAGCCATGAATTTGACTAGCTGTCTAACTAATGAGTTCACTTAAGCCTACAGTTTAAGTTGGATGTTGGAGAATGATCTCCTGATAGTTTTGAATCTGTCATTCCATTTTTGTTCCTTATTTCTCTTAGCATAAGAAATAATGAACAATTTTTCTCTATTAAAGCCTTCATTTATGATTGCACACACCTCTGCCGTAGCAACTTCAGGCATCTCTTTTCCAAGACATGGCTCTATTTTTTTTTTCCTCACTGAGGAAGTTATTCAGTATGTTTGCTCATCCTTCTTCCTGACTTGTGTTCTTTTGTGTCTCAAGACAAATACAGATCTAAATAAGTACTAACCAGGGATCCCTTAGCTACTTTGAAATGCAGTGATTTTTCTTCGTAGTGCAGTGTTAAAATGACATATGTGAAATGCAATGAAATTTGCAGGAGACTTCCAATGCTGAAAATTAAGTAAATATGATTTTACTCTGTATACGTAATCTACTGATGAGGAAGTTAAGTTTCCATCACCAGCAGTTACAGTAACTAACTTGTGTGCTTTTCTCAATGTGTGGGAACTGCTGAATCTTGGCTGAACCTCTGATTGATCACCTGAGGCAAGCACTGAGTCAGCTGCAGGAACACAGGTGAAGGCAATTCAGCTAAGTGACTGGAAGGGGTGGAGCCTGTCTCCACCTCTCCTAGAACACATTTAAGGGCTGACTGCCACTAAGGAAGGATCTCTTTCTGGAGATTGATCCTCTCCTAAGTTTTTTTTCTGCGAGTCCAGGACACAGGTGAGCATTTTCATTTATTTTCAATTATCCCTTTACAGTGTGATAATCTTTCTAGCTGTACAATTTGTAGATATCAGCCTAACCACACCACTCTGTTCATTTGTTGGTTACACACTCATGATGGGGATAATTCTGCCTTGGACATCTTGTTGGTTTTTTTTATATATGACAGATGTTAAAGCTGACAATACCTCTTCTAAAGAGTGAAAACAGACTTCAGTTACGTTTGATGGAAACCCCCTAACATCATCAGAAGTGGTACAGATCACAATTCCTTCATCTTATCTCTCTGACAGTGATTTGGCAGCCCTATATATGATAATGTAAGAATAATTGCTTATTACATTTCTGCTGTAACATACAAACATTGTGTAGTACAGCATTAACGTCTGACAACCCAGCTGTTATCTTTCAAAAAATACTTGCTGTCTAACTACTGGAGCTGTAACTGCTTCAACTTCAAACCAAAGGAAGAGATACTGCTCCGGGGCATTCTGACAGGGTGTTAGCTTTTGAGTAGACAGATGTTTGCGCTGGAGCTGTCGGATGGTTTTAAGGCTCATGCACGTTTCAATAAATAAGTGCTAAATCACTTGCCAGGTCGTGAGTTAAAGTCCAGGCTAGAAGGTCTTCTAGAGAAATATGTCAATGACACATAAAACTAAGAGCAGCATGTTGTCAGCAGAAGTTTCAAATCACCATTTAAACAACAGAAAAAGCCAAGAAGCAGTAGCGTTAGGGCTTATGAACGTGAGAGGACATTGAGAATGTATGGAAAAGATGGAGTTGCCACTCTATGCTCCTCTCTGTTTCATTTCCTAAGAGAAATACTTCAGAGAAGAGGGCAAATTTTCCCTTCCCTGAAGGCACCCTCTTCCTTGAATTCTGGGAGGTAAAGATTAAGCTGACAGATGGTATCAGCAGAAGAATGGCTATGAGCTTTAAAAACCTGGTATTTTGGCTTAGTATGCCATTTTTCATGCAAATACTGACATGGATATTAGCACCCAATTAAGAAAGTATGAAACTATGCCATGTTGGTTACGCTTCACATTGCAATCATATAATGTTTCATTAAAAATACTGAGAAAGGCTGCTCCAAATGGGATAAAAATCAATGATGTATACTTCTGCTTTCTGTTTTGGAACTTTGTGGTATTGCAAATGGACTATGGATGTCTTCAAAGCATCTCATCAAGGTGACTGAGATGCTGCTCTTGTTTTTGGATCCTATCCTTACTGAAAGGACTGATTTACACTGCAATACTTGGTAATAGAGTTCTGAAATCTCTCTTTATGTACTTAGTACTCAGTACTTCAGCAGGGTTAAAGTTGAGATGTTTGTGATAAACCCAGACTGATTTATTTCTGGAGGTTAGGTTACATCCAGATTGGTACAACTTACTAGTTGGACTCCAAAGGACAGTGATTTGTGCCTGGCAGAGAAAATCTCTTATGCATGAGGACTATGTGATGAACTCCATGAAAATGTTTCCAAATGTCCTCTCCAAACTCCACAGCATCAATAAAAGAAAAGGAAAATTAAGGCTACTCTCAGATGTTCAAGGAAAATTCTTGGCTAGGATGAAGCTCATCACGCCTCTCTTCCTTCTTATTCTTCCTCCTCCTTCTCCACCTCCTCCTCCTTTCTTTCTTTCCTTCTTTTTTCACCTTCTCCCTTTTGGAGGGAAGGGAGGAAGGTGCCCGGGTGTTGGTTAAATAGATAAGTGAATTTCAGGAAAAATCTAGCCATGTTTTCTACACTATGAAGAGTAATTCACTGTTTGATTTGACAAGCAAACGTTTATTGAATAGTTAGCCATTAAATTGTCAATTAATTATATATTGGCTTAACTAGGTTTTTTTTAACATTGATTTATCTACCCATCTTCATTTATCAAAAAGAATACATCATACTTTTTACTTAACACCTAAAAATCAGACATTCTGGCATTTGCCTATGGCCACCTTATGTGGCCTTATGAGGGCTCTGGACAGGCTGGAGAGCTGGGCTGAAGCCAATGGGATGAGGTTCAACAAGACCAAATGCTGGGTCCTGCACTTCGGCTACAACAACCCCAGGCGCTGCTGCAGGCTTGGGGTGGAGTGGCTGGAGGACTGCGTAGAGGAAATGGACCTGGGGGTATTGATTGATGGCTCGGCTGAACATGAGCTGACAGTGTGCCCAGGTGGCCAAGAAGGCCAATGGCATCCTGGCTTGCATCAGAAACAGTGTTGCCAGCAGGAGCAGAGAGGTGATTGTTCCCCTGTACTCAGCACTGGTGAGGCTGCACCTCGAGTACTGTGTCCAGTTTTGGGCCCCTCACTGCAAGAAAGACATTGAGGCCCTGGAACATGTTCAGAGGAGGGCAACAAAGCTGGTGAGGGGTCTGGAATACAGGCCTTGTGAGGAAAGGCTGAAATACAGAGCTGGGAATGTTCAGCCTAGAGAAGAGGAGGCTCAGGGGAGACCTCGTTGCCCTCTGTAACTTCCTGAAGGGAGGTTGAAGTGAGCTGGGGGTCGGCCTCTTCTCTTGTGTCATTAGCAATAGGAAAAGAGGGAATGGTTTCAAGCTACAGCAGGGGAGATTCAAGCTGGACATTAGGAACTATTTCTTATCAGAAAGTGTGGTCAGGCACTGGAATGGGCTGCCCAGGGAGGTGGTGGAGTCACCGACCCTGGGGGTGTTCAAGGAAAGACTGGATGTGGTGTTGAGGGACATGGTTTAGTGGGAGCTATTGGTAATAGGTGAACGGTTGGACTGGATGATCTTTTAGGTCTTTTCCAACCTTGGTGATTCTATGATTCTGTGTTCAAAATTCTTTCATTCTGGTTTTTTTATACAAGATAAAATGTGTTTTGCAGATGTAAGATCTCCCAGGATGCTTCAAGCTAAATAGAATATTTAATTGCAAATATTTATTATGACAAGACTCATAATTATACCATACACAGAAAAATATGTGAAAGATGAAAAAGGAATGCATTGCACCTCAGTTTCATTAGCCTTGACCAGAATAAAAGTTTTTAAGTCTTGCCTTGCTGAATTTAACAGATTTGGCACAGCAATCTGATGATGAACAGGCAGCTACCTTCCTGACACGCTGGTTCCTCTATAAACAATATCAGTTGGATTAACTTCAAAGTTGGCATTTTTTAAGCCTTAAATATATGTTTATGTAAAACAGCCACCATTTCCTACAGTAGGTGGGAAGTACTGCAAATGTTAGTGAAAGCTCTTGCAGTTGCCCCAGCAACAAAGAGCCTTTCCAGCAGGCATTTGCTGTAGCTTTCGTGTCTCATTATTGCTGTACTTCTATTTTTTGAGGTTTCAGCAAAGTGATCAAAATACGCGCACGTCTTTACTTAAAAACAAAACAAAAAAAAAAAAAAGGAAAGAAAAGAAAAAATGAGACTAAGTATATCAAATATTTTGCATTTATAGCAGAGTGAGATCCATGGTATTCCTCACTTCATTTTGTCCATTATCTAGCTTTTGAGAAATAGGCATGCTGCTGCCTAAGTAATATTTACAGCACGTGGTAAAGGTGATTTTTCTGTGACCACACTCCTTCATCGTTGCCCTGCTTGCTTGTTTTAAAGAAGAATATTTTTTTTTTATCTAGGCTTCACCATAAAATTGTGTTTAATGTCAGCAACTTCTTGACTGTTCTTTTTAACGCTAATATTTAAAATATGAATTTACCATTTGGAAAAATGATTATTGCTATTAATGTCTGGTGATTCTGTTCACAAAGAAAAAATGGAAGCTACAGGGTCTGGGTGTATACTAACTGATAGGTGTACACATGTACACACCAGACAAATAATGATGGACAATTTGATATGCCCAGATGGCTCTTAGAGCATATTGTTCCTTTAAAATCCCCAGTCTGCCAGGGTGCTTGGGATAACAGAGGTAACTATTCCTCCAATAATTGTTTCTGATATGAATCCTAACAAAGTGCAAGCTCTTGAGCTGTTCACTTAGAGTTTTGCATGACAAAACTGAATTTATTCGAGGTGGTGTGTTTTGTTCACATGATCACTCAAAATGACAGTCTGGTTACAAGTGATCATTTCTTGAAATGCAGCTTAAGTATATTCGTTATCTGTAAACCAGGCAATATCAATAGTTAATTGCCTTCTGAGGCAATGGGAGAATTGTCTAATGGTGCTGTGTAAAGGCCTACTGATGAGGTACAGAGACATCAAACTCTACTCCCATTGAAGATGTGTCTGTGCCTTGCTATGGAAGTGTGACTTGTGCAGCCAAGCATACCTGACACCTGCCTTGCACAACCTCAGCAAAGCACCAAACACACACATGATGTTAACCCACACTCAAGTCAGCGCTATAGCACCATTGTCACCATCACGTGGTCTGCTTGTGCTACCCAGCCTGCTGCCCTGTCTTTGTTCTGCTGCTAGGATTCACCTTTAAAAGACTTTCTAGAATTATTCCAGGTGTATCACAGTGTAACACACACCATCACTGGAAACAAAGCGTTTCCCAAATTAAATGGTTTGTGTGCTACTTTATGTCCACAAACAAAATGAATAATTACTATCTGCTAAAAAATATCTGATGTTCAGTATGATATAAATAGCAGCATACGATGTCGTTTGAGAAAAAGGAAGTTCTGAACCATCAAAATATTTTTATATATCATATTCATAAACATTTTGAATTTCTTCTGTCTTCCTTCTTTGAAATTGTGTTATATTTGCAGTTGAATCATACGCTAAATTCTCCTTGGCAGAAAACTCATATCTTTTTACAAGACAGTTGGCTGCTTTATAGTGCATCTCTGTATTTGGAAAACCACAGCTGGTGAGAACTGGCACTTCATGGAAAAATACAGAGCACATCAGGTATTTTAAGTACAAAAATGGGCATCCAGGAAAGACAGCAGAATGCCAATGTCAAACAAAGTGTGCATACACAGAAATCACTGTGTGCCAGGGAAATGGGGGAGCCTATGTTTAAACTGCCCCTCAGAAACACAGTGACTTGTGAGAAAAGGCTCACCTTGACGTGCAGGGATTGTACTTCTGTGCTTTGTTCAACAAAACTCACTATAAAAGCCTCTGGGCTTCCAAGTTGCATGGCATCTTTTGAGCATGTTCCGGGTGCAGACAATATCTTTCAGTGTAGTACACAGTGGATATTGTAGCAGCAGCACCTAAAAGAGAATAACAGCGGAGTTACCAGTGCATGGAGAACCTGAAAAAAGCAAGCAAAAATCAAGCAGAAGTCCAATCAGAAGCTTAAAAAGTGAAACAAGTAGTATGTTACTACAAGTGCTATCACTACCATGCCACTCACCCAGCAGAACCAGTAATCTCTAATGCTACGCCCATTGGCAATTAGTTAGCCTTGAGCAGAGGTTTAAAAGGACTCACTGCTATCACAGCTCCTGGAATTCAGCCTCCTCCACCAACACACTTGAGGATTGGAACCATTAGGATTTACGATGATGCTTTGGAAAATTTTAGGCTGAGTATTTTAAAACAGATCAGTAAAGCAAAACATAATTACTAGGAAGAGTAAACTGATCTTATTACACTTAGGATGTTTACAAAATACATCTGTCTCTATCAGAACAAGATTTCTGGAATCCCATTACAGTCAATAGAAATGTGGCTAATGTTTTCAGGGGGATTCTTGGGTACTATTAATCTGCCCAAAATGCACCTACTTTAAGATGACATGGAGTATCCCTTAAACATCCTGAACGAGATTATGTATTTGGTATAAAGAGAGCACAGACCAACTAGACCACTTGTGCATGCTTATAGTACATTCCTTATCCTAAAGGATTTCAAATATAGACTAAAACATTTCATGAACATCCACAGATAACAGATGAAAACCCCACTGTTTTTACTTTATAGCACACTTTACTTCATAAGTCAAGTATATTAGAAGATAAGTAATGGCTTCCAGTAAAAAAACATTCCCAAGTGCCTCTGACAGAGTTTGTATCACCATCTTACAGACACCGGGATAAGAACACTGAACTGGATGCTTAGGTATAGTCATGCTTTGTCCTGCTGATTCCACAAAATGTTTGTATACAGAAAGCCATTTCTTCAATGAAAGTGAGAAGTTCACGTGGTCCATTCGTTTTTTAGAACAGTTAATCATAATTGATCCTTATGCAATGAATACTAAATAAGAGTTATTAATAATGAATAATAAGAATGAATGATAATGGTTTGCTCATTGGGCTATCAATAATTAATGGGGATTTGCCATTTATTGTAAGTACTGTTGCTGTTTCTGTTGCAGATTTGGACGGCACAATTTATATGGTAATTTTATATGAAACGGTGCCAATTACATCGTGGCTATTACAATAGAGTAGAAGCAGATTATGACTTTATCAGTTTTGTTAACTTTTCCATTTTATTCAATGTTAGCATAGCTTGCAGTGTAAACATGATGTAGTGAAAAGAAGAAAGAAGTTTTGTGCAAGTCTAATAATTTTGGCTAGGAAAATAACTTCACCAGGCACTCACGCAGCAGAAATGAATACAGCGGGGTGGAAAAAAAAGGCAGGGAGGTCAGCATTAAGATGGAGCAGAAAGAAGAGCATGAGTGTTTAGTAGCTACCAACACCTGCTGAAAGCACAATGAAAGGAAGGAGAGGCACAGCAACATCACCAGGGAGAACACTATCAGCCAGGGCACTGAATGGACCACATGGGGACAGAGGAAGGCAGGATCGCTCCATGGGAACCAGTCACAGTGGTGTGGAACATTTAACTGAGATCTGTGGATAACAGCCACGCACCTCCTGTCGTACATGACCAGACAGCACTGACAGCGAGTGTAGGGCAGTGGTAGTGCACATTTTTCTAAGCCTGTTGATTCAGAGCCTGTGTGAGTTTATTACCCTCAACAGAACTTATCGGATTATGGGCAAAGCTAACCAGAAGGACATACGTGAGCTCCACAGGAGGAAAATTTAGCACAACCACCTTCTGTCAAAGGGTAAGTCTGTTTTTCGCTAGAGAAATAGCTGTGATACACAGTCAATGCATTTTTTTAGAAAAATGTTTTGCTTGTGTCCTTACTGTATCTATGGAAAAAAAAAATAACATCTAAAATAAAGAACTTGGAAATATTTAAACATTCTGAAAGATTGAAAGTTTGCAATGTCAGCAATCTATCTGAACGCCTATGGTAAAGACAGCAATTAATTTCAAAGGAAAAACAATTTAGTGTATGTTCCAAAGAAAATTTCTGAATTAAATTGAAGATAAAAGATAGAGATGAGCAGGTAGACTACATGCACTTAAAGAAAAAAAAAAAAAAAAAAAAGGTTGGATTGGATTTTTAGTCATATTGTTGCAAAGAGAATTGCAGCTAATCTGTCTACAGCACTTAACAGACTAAATAATTTTAGAAAACAAAGCCCGTCTTCTAAAATATTTAAAACAATTCTACAATCTTGTCAGAACCTCATGCTTTGATATTAATTATCAGTGTTTTCAGAACTGCCTTAGATGAACCTGTTTGGCACACAGATGGCAACTCATCTACATGAGAAAAATGAGAACTGGCCCATCTATGGATCCCTAGAGGGTGCCATGACCCATTAGCCGAGGAAAGACGACCTTTACTGAATAATAATTGAGAACTATTACCAAGATAATTACAAAACCAATTGACTGCCAGAAGGCCTAGACCTTAGATCCTCAATTTATATAGCAACTACTCTTGATCTGCACAGAAAAAAAATGTGCTTAGGGTTCACAAACACCATAACCTCAACATCTGCCTGCCATCTAAAGATAATGATCTGGTATTAATTTAAACAGCACAGTCATTGCAGAGGTAGACTGCATCACAAATCAGATACTTAACATAGCTGGAAGGTATTGTGTTTTTGTCCAGCCTGTATTAACAGGCAGAATAGTATAAGGTAAATTAAACTATTACAGGTCACAACATGGAAATGAATTAACTTAACGCTCTTTAACAAGGAACATAATTGCAACTCTATGCTACCTGTTCTCCTGGTAAAGATGATAAAATCTGTTCTTAGAACTGTTTTACAAAATTCTCCTATCACATTTCCTAATGCATAAATCTTTTAACAACTTCGTCAGATTCCTTTCTCTAGAGGAGTTGCTGGTTTTTGAACTACATCTTTTTTTCTCCCTTTCTCAAACAAGAGTTGCTGAAAACACAGCTAATAATGGATATATCTTCTTTTTAATGAGATACCAATAGTTCTCTGTGGGGCAAATCCTGGACAACACCAGATTCAATTAAAAACTCCCCTGAATTTCTCCTACGCCTTCTATAGAGATATCACAGATAAGAATTACAGCTGGTATCCCATATGTGATACTGATTGGATTTCCAAATTTTTCTTACACATGAAGTGTATTTCAAAGAGTATTTGAAAAGCAGAATTATCTAAACACACAGTGCTAGGTTTCAAATTTGTTAACTGATATTTAGCAATGTAGAACACTGGTAATGGTCAGCACTCCAAAAAATTTTTGCTAGCCTTTCTCCTTTGGGAGAAAATGGCTGAAACTACTGTGACACAATACATCATATAAAATGCTCTTTCACCAAAAATCTGCTTCTTGATCCTATAGTCAGGATTCTTTGAGGACGTACTCACTAAAACAGTATTACAGGTGGTCATTCTTCAGGGGAGACAATTTAAGTTGCAGCATGAAATTTATACAAAATCCAATTCAGATTTGAGACCTATAGTACAAAGAGCTGCCAACAGTGACAGAACACTTGTTCTGCATGACAGAAATGTTAACAGAGACAATTTCTAACACTTGAAGTACCTATATAAAGAATGAGGGAGAAAGAAGAGACAACACATTCAATTTAAAATAAGGTGTGCAAGCTAACATTCAGATTTATGAAGAGTTTGAAAAAATGAACTGCACTCTCAAGAGAACTATCAGCCTCCCCATGCAGATTCCCCTTAGGAAAAGCCAACTGGGATCTGAGGACATAGAGACTCTTGTACGGAATCTCTGGAATCCCACCAGTGGGCAGGTCGAACCCAACAAATGGGCTGGGTTGGACCTGAAGGGTCACCTCACCCAGGACTGATGGGTTGGTTTGTTCCACGGAAAATTCTGCTTTCAGCAATCTGCTCATGTTTGGATTCGGAGTCATCAAATTCTCAACACCCATCAGAATGGCTTAGTTGGGAAAGTTTTATACAAGTACACTTGATTTGTTTACAGAAACGATAACCTAGGAAGCGTTTTCTTGAAATCTTTAAATGTTATCATAGTAAACAGTCTAAAGACACTTATTATGTTTTTTCTCTAATCTTAATATAATTAAATTTTATTTTAAAAATAAAAAACTGAATGGATATATCTTCTGGGAGAAAGGACTTCAATGGCAATCACAAATAGCGATAAGAGAAGCGCCAGATGAGACAAAATGAATCAAAGCACTAAGTGCATAAAGAGTGAAATCACCTGTATTCGGTGAGCTGAGAGACGAGCTGAGGAAGACTGAACACAGCTTGGCATTACAAGAAAGAGCGGGGATTAGGGAAGAGTAGGTGCACACATTTTTGTATTAAATCAGGGATTTATTGTTACAATAGCTGACACTCCTCAGAAAATATTCCCTTAAGTTTCTCAGTGTGGCATTTTGGACTTGGTTAGTGCATGGCTTAATACCATCCCACCCACCAATGCTCTGATACAAGCCCAGTGCCATTTCTGAGTCACTCAGACAGAACAAGAAAACTCTAGATCAAAACCTGCCCGCTCTCCTTGGAACCAAGGAAGCTCCTCATATATGGAGAGGAGGTGCCTGGTGACATCTACCCCATGCAGATTTACACTAAAAACAATGTAACATCTTTTCTCTGTGGGTTCTATCTTTGTACTGCAAATGCATCGTAGGAAGGTTTTCTTATTAAAGTTTTTTTTTTTTTTACCAATCACTCTATTTTCATCAATAGTCTCTGTGAGGTAATACATTTTTACATGATCATCCCTCAAGAGATTTAGGTTGTATAATTGGCGCTTCTGCTGTTTTTGGCTGTTGTAAAAGTAGCATAGATCAACAAAACTGGATGTTTTTCTGTCATCCTTGAAGAGGCTGCTAGTGCTAATGAGGAATTGGAAATGAAATATTAAGATGGACTTAGAGACATACAGTTGTGACAATTCAGCAACCGTTAAAGAACACCATTCTGAATCCTTAAAGGTTAGTAGTGATGGAAGTTGCAGTGACTAAAATGTGTTGAGCTCTGAAAAAAAAACCCCAAACAATTAGGTATAGGAAATAGAAAGATCGCAGTAACGGAATCTATATTTTCGTACAGTTAAGGCCAGGAGGAGGGATTAGTTCATCTACACTCCATCCAACTGCTTCTGCTATTGAGCTCCCATAACTTGCATCCCACCAGAAAAAAATAAATAAAATCTTTCAGAAAGTAGATAGATTATATCTCAAAGTCTCCAGAGATGACGTGCAACCATTTTCTATTGCAGTGCAGAATGTACTCCGAAATTTAATTACCATCTCTGTGATGTAAACAGAGGGGGGAAAAAAAAAAAAGGCAGCGCGTGGTTTATTTCTAATTTGAAACTGCCTTGCTTTTGCTCTCTCAGATACTGATTCTTGCTACATGTTTCTTTGGTAGATTGAAGAACCCTGTACTATTTCATACTTTCTTCACAGAGAAGTGTTTATACAGACTTAACTTATTTTTTAACAATCTCAACAGAAGCGTCCAACCGTAGTGCATTTGCATCATAATCTGCCCTCCAAAACCTTCTTGTGCCTCTGTTTTGCACATACATTTTTGTCTGGAGCATGAATAGCATGGACACGTAAATAACAAACATTCCCAATTATTCTACTACCCACCTGTAACATTCAGAGACTTCAAAATCATAATTCTGCTTTAAACTCTTTTTCTACCCAGAATCTTAGTGAAACGTTAGCCATAATGAAATCTAAGCCACTTTTGTCATTAAAATCATGAAGAAAAAGAGTTGAGGCTTTGAATGTGTGGAAATGTACTGAAGAAAGTGAAAAGAATAGGTCAGAATTAGAGCACCATAGGCCAGAAAGCATACGAAAATAGCAGGGTGAGCTGTATACGTAACTCACATACTACTTTTTTTCCAGAGCACCTGAATAAAGCATCCACTTCTTACACAGAAAACATGATTTCCATCAAATCATATTTCAGAGAGATCTAGAAAAGGGAGGAGGAAAAGGACAACTCAATTTTACTTACTACAGTAATGGTAGAACTCTGGTTTTGTTGTTTGCTATTACAGCAATGGTATCTTTCTAATATCCCAAGCGTTGAATATGCAGTCGCGTAACTGTACTGTTCCCCATCAGCCTTCAGTACAGACTTCGAAGGCAACTGACAGCACTATCAATGTATCTTCTACAAATACTGGTAAAAAGATGAACAGTTGAGGTTTTCCTCCTCATAGTCACCATAACTGATTAAATGTAAAACTACTGCGAGGAAAGCTGATTAAATGTAAAACTATTGCGAGGAAAGATTGGGAAATTATAGAAGTGGAACAGATTCAGAAGCTTATGAAATAAGTGCTTAATTGTAATGGAATACAGCCAATTGAATAAACAACGTATAAACACAAAAAAACAATGCAGGTTACTATGAATATGCTTACATATTTGCTAAGATGACCTTGGTCTGTAAGCCACGGGCTGGGCACCAGATGGACAGCAGCCTAAGGGAATTGTTTTTTCTGCCAAAGTTCCAATATTCAAGTTCATTTCCATGCTTACTCTCTCTTGTTCTGCTTCTTAGGAATTTATACTCACGTAATTTGTCTTTTACTTCTCATGGCTACCTTCGTCTTTGATCATCCATATGCTTATTGGTTTGCTGTACTTCTCTCTATCTGAGCAATAATCTGTGTTTCTGTGGATTTATTATTCTTACAAAAATCAGCTTTAGTTCTGCAACTTTTGTGTTTCAGTTCTGCTAGAAATTTTAACTATCTACATTTATTGCTTATGGATTATCAGTCACAGAACACGATTCTAATTTTGGGCTTATCAAAAATAGCAGTATGTATGAAATGAAAATGTTCAATTCATAACATAAGTTTTAAAGATCCTTTGTCTATTTTATAATCTATAACTGCGATCATAGCTAAGCACAGCTGCCAAAGTCCTAAATGCTTGTTTTTATTCTTAGCATGGAAAAAGAATACAACGGTTTAGGTGAAGCAAACTGAACCACATCCACCATCTATCTGCCAAGACCCAAATCTGGCTTGGTTTAAAAAAAAAAAAAACAAGTCTGCATTCAGAACATAGCCAATGTTCAAACAATATCTCCTCACAGCCAGTCTGCTGCAGTGAGATACTTTACTGGGCAAAAATCATTTTCTACACATCCCAGTATGCTAGGCCTACATGGTTGTAGATAGAAAGGACCTTTTATAAGCTAGTAACGAGTGAATGTTGTTAACTAAAGGTAAGGAAATGAAACTTCTAGCAATAGCAGAGATATGGTATGAAATGCACAGTTTCATTTAAGATAATAAAATCATGTTCAGAAAGAAAAGCATACTAAAAAGAGAAAGCTAAAAAGCAACAAAAGCTCTGGCAATGTCAAGTAATGTGCAAATTTAATTTGTTCATTTGTTCACTCCTACAGTAAAAGAAAGGATCATCGCCATGCCAACCTTAGGGCAACTGCCTCATCTCAAAGCACTTGGGAAACTTGTTCCCATGAAAAAACAACAACTCACTGTTTTTTATGCCTTTTATGCTTCTGCTGTATAAAAATACTGACTCCAGTGATCGTTCACATGACAGCCTAGGCTTTTCAAAATCAATCTTTTCTTATAAATCCAGTAACAGCTTTTCCCAATGGGCATATTTAATTTCACCAAATCCCTCATCAGCTGTAGCTTATTCCTGTCCACACACAAAGCCTAACAAAGACAAATTTCTTATTTTGTGTTCTGATTTGTGTATTGAAGCCAGGTCTCTCCTTTGACAAAAGAAGTAAAAACAGACATAGGATGTATCACCAAATCCTTTTTTTTTTCCCCTGCTTTCTTCATGGAATTGACTCCAAATTGTCCAAGCACTACAAAAGCTTAATTGTAGAGATCTGGCCAATAGAACCTGAACTAAATGGTTAATTTGTATGATGTGCTGAGAATAACATATCTATTTCAAAAGCAGCAAGACAAAGAGCCTCTCCTGTGCCCTTGATGTTTGCTTGCACAACTGCAGAGTTTACCCAAGTGCTAAGATGTACTTCTGTTCTTGCCCAGGGGAGACCACTCATGGATACATTCGTGTTCCTGGGGAATTAAATACACACCTCCTAGTCCTGAGTAACCTGGATTAAACAACTGGAAGGCCATGACTGAACTGTAAAGACAGAGAAATTGCTCTTTCCCCTGCACTCAGCATCACTGAACATCTTCAAGCGCTGGCTGGCCATGGGGGAGCTCGCTTTGTGCCTAGCAAAACCTAATTTAGAAATGAAGATTTGTATGGCAGGAACAAAAAAACCCAAACAAACATATTTCATTGCAATACCTCCAATAAGTGTTAATTAGATGCTTTCTTTTCCATTTCAAATTGTATGCATTGGATCTGCTGTGGTACTAGTTACTAATGGGCTCCAATAGGAAAGTAGTTGGAAGGTACTTAATATTGACGGTTTTTCTTTTAGTAAGACCTCATTTCACAGTTTCTGAGCATGAAATCAAGCCGTTACACAAAAGAAAAGATCTGATGATTAAAAAAAACCAAGAAAACAAACAAACACTTAAAACAGCCTTCTATCTTATACAAACATTGTTGAAATTAATTAAACTAAAACCACCCAACTTTTGACAGAACAAGTAGGCAGCCTCTCAAATTTTGCTCTGGCATGCACCACCAGAACGAAATCTGAGCCCTGCTCTGCTGCCTGGATGCAGTCAGTCTCCAGCACCAACGCGAGCAGAAGGCACCAGGCTTGACACTGTTATGATGGGATTTAATACTAAAGGAAAGCTCTCAGGTACTTCTGGTTGCTATGAAACCATTGACATTTACTGTTGGAAAGTAATTTGTCCTTAGCATAGTACTGAATTAGAAAGTAAGTAAATGGTACATCTGCAATATCGAGGACGCTAATTACTTTTGAATGGAAGATAACACTACCTGAGCAGATCATTTCATGCTGGTCGTGACTGGAAAAGCTTAATGTCACATCCACTGTACCCTAACAGCAGCTCTGGCACTGAGGTGGCCTCTCTAGGGCAGGAATTCCAGGTGCAGCAGAGCTGCCTACCTTGCCTCCGTGCTGTTTTTCTCAAAACGAGAATCTGATCTGTAAACGTTACTAAGCACCAGCATGCAAATTATACAGCAGCAAAACACAGACTTCAATTAACTTCCAGGCACACAGCGAGATGAGATGGAGAGGTTTCTGGGATAAACTTTGGATCCGCTACTGCTGACTGCTTCACCAGTAGGAATGGAGCACGTAACAGGTAAATGAGGGCAGGAAATGAACAGGCCTTAGTTTGGGTGGGAATGCTTCTGGGGCTGATCACAGGACACTTCATCCCAAGCTCCCTTAAGCTCAACACCATCAGCAGCAAAACAGCTGTCAGTAAGCATCTTTGGAACCTATCAGGGCTATGCTCATTCTTTTGCAGAAGTACTATTTCATTTTCTTTTTCCTCCGCAATAAATTAACAATTTGCATTACAACTAGCAGTCCAGGTCACAGGCTGGATCCTTTCTTCAGATCTGTTACCAGCTGCTTGGGTCTCAGATCAAAAGCAAGCGATAGAGGTAATTAGGATAAGCAATTAGATGCTAAGATTTCTCAAAGCGATGGGGCAGCAGGATGCGTTGGACTCTCAGAACCATGCAGCTGGAAAATATTATTAGGTCATAAATATAACGGGGCAGCACGAGTTTGAATACTTTCTTGTTTTTATATGAATAGTAATATAGTACATTCTTTTGTATTTCTTCCCGTTGTGGATTGAATTTGGTGTGTATACTTTCACATGAATAATGCAATATAGCAAAATTGATGGCACAGTTCTTTTGTTAAAGCAGTTATGAAATGAGAAAACAAAATCTACAAGGAAAAGTTATGAAAAAAACAACATTTCGCTAACAATAAAAAGACGAAGTTGCCTGGCCGTTTACATTCGTCTCCTGTGACATGAATATTAGATCAGATTCTTTTTATTAATCCATTGATAGTTCCATAAGGCAACTCATTTTTGATAAGCTCTGTCAGGACTGCTGTAAATACAAAAAAGATTTATGAATTAATTTTCATACGTAAATGACAAAATCCTCTGGCACTTTTGATATATCTGCCTACAGTTAAAATAGAGATATATGTGCACACTGGCACACGTATCAATTTAAAATTCAGATCGGCCTGTTCTTTTAGAACATACCTTCATCTCAGCTGGCTTTTTTTTGTTGCTGTAGGAATGAGCAGTGAACTATGAGGGAAATCAGTACTGAGGGCGTGTTACAGATGAAAAAAAAAAAAGGACAGAAGCATGTTGGACTAAAGGTGTCGAGTGGATTTTATTCCAAAAGCATTTTTTGTTTTCAGGTGTTCAAGAGCTCTCATACGTGCCAACGTGCTGCAGAAATAGAGATACAGAATCATAGAATTGCTCAGATTGGAAAAGACCTTAAAGATCATCAAGTCCAACTGCAACTTGACCATACAACCCTAACCCTAACAATCCTCTGCTAAATCATGTTCCCGAACACCACATCCAAATGATTTTTAGACACATCCAGGGAGGTGACTTAGCCACCTCCCTGGGGAGCATTCCAGTGCTTAACAAAATATCTCCAACTCATAACTATTATTACTTTAAATGTGCTTGTGGCTACAAGATTGCCACTTGGTAGGACTGTCACCGCCACGCAGTCGGCACGCACCAAAAAGCCAGTGATCTGCAATGTATTTTTTCTGCATTTCCCTCGTACCAGCGCACCCATGCTAACACTTTGAAGGACAGCATCTTCTCGCTCTGCATCTCATAGATATTTTACAAAGGAACTCAGTATCATTCCTTTTATATTACAGATGGGAAAATCAAGGTACAAATACATGCAGTGACTTGCTCCAGAAGGATAAGTGTCTACACTTCTTAACAGATCATTTGCTAACTTAACATCAGTTTTCGTAGTCCCCTGACACGTAGCTTAATAAGCTCTAAAAGAGAAAGACAGAATTAACCAGTTTACTGCTAGACTGAAAATGAGGGCTGAGGTTTAGTTCTGGGTTATATTTCGAGCAGTCCACTTATCCATACAGTACACAGCTTATTCTCTGTTTATGCTGTTCTATTTGATGCAGCATATACCTCCCTGGAGCTGGGTCATCGAAGCCTGATACCATACACAGGTATCTAATGAGACATGATTAAACCAACTTGGTCTACACTAAATTTGGGGCTACGTTTAACTGATGGAACAAATAGACATTCTTATAAACAACAGCATAACACTCCACAACAAATTTCTTTTACACTGATCTACTGAAGTTCAGAAGCGTTCTTGTACATGAAAGGAAAGCAGGAGATACACTTAATGAAGAATTTTCTTCATTAAGCAAGCCAACATAAAAACTAATAGTTCACGTAAATATTTTCCCATTCGAGTACACAGTTCAGTCACAATACTTAAATTACAGTATGTTTCTTTTCTATATAAACCTGGCATTTTATATCAACTTGACTGTATCCTAGAGCCAGACTAGAAATCTATCAATAAATGCATTTGTCATGTGCTTACAAAGTACACACCTCAAGCTTGTTTGGATTACACTAATACACTGTTAAGGTTATACAGAAATCTATCATATGAAGGCAGAGACATATTGACAATCTACGTCTGGGAGCACTGAAAATAAATAAGAAAAAAAAATAAAACTAGAGAAGGATTTTAGCTTGTCCAAGTTCGTGCAGCATTTCAGGGAGCTGATCTATGCTCTGCTCTCCTTCGTAGAAAACCATACATTATCCCTTACTAATAACAATACGAACAAGTATATCATTATGACTTCTCATTATAGCTGCAGAGAATCTTTCCATCAACTATGATCTCACATCCTTTGATCTGAAATATAAGAAGTTACTTTCTTTTAGCTGTAAAGCTTGCTTTACTGACATTAGAGGTTTTTCTGTTTTTTTTTGTTTACATTATTATTCATCTGTTACTATTTCTCATGTTAATTTGACTGCTTATTAACAACTTTACTGTAAAATTTTCAAACTCATTGTACCAACAACTTATGTTACGACTTACTCTTGCAGTTGGTTTTGAAAACCAGATAAGTAAATGTTCATTCGTTTCAAAACAATCCATAATGCAAAAGGCGTAAAAAAAAATCTGGTAAAAATATGTTACTTTAATTTTCAGGCCAAGAAAACGAGGCTGGCAAAAACAACCTCTGAACAGACAGCAGTAACAAAACAACAAAGATATGCAACAAATAATTAAATATGCATTAGCAGATAAGTAACTTTGTTTTTATCAGGAAAAAGTTACAGGTTTCCAAATTAAAAAAAAAAAATCACCATTAAAAACTGCTATAACTAATTAAAAATCATATAAGTAAACTTCAGTTTCTTTCTGTCGTATTATTGAAATATTTGGCTTAGTAGATGATCAGAATCCTAACAATGAGAGATGAAAGGTGATGGGGGGAAAAAAAGGGAGAAGGAAATGATATGACAAGGAACGTCAAGAAATTCGCCACGTATTTTGTTGATGTCAGTGAAACGACTTGGGCTCTGTTTTAGTTAACCTCAGAACACGGCCCACCATCAACTTCAGCAGGACATCATGACAACGTATTTCACAGGTGATTAAACCCAGCAAGTGCAATATCCTTAGGGCATTATATTACCTGCAAGCAATGTCTAAGAGATGGAAGAGGAAAACGTAAATAGAGATGGGCAGAGTGGGCATTTGCTGTATCTCATTTATGTAAGGAAAGTAGTTACATTATGTGTTCTATAACAATGCTAAGAAATATGCAAAAAAGCACATGGCTGAGTTACAAAATGTATGGATCCTCAGTTCAATACATTACTTAGGTTGGTGCTGAAGGAGCTCTAAGAGGAGCACAGACATGGAAGGGGCTGAGAGTGCCAGAACACTTCTCTTAACCTATTAACTCACAGCCCCAGGGGCCTTGTTCATCATGGTGCCTATCAAAGTGTCAGTCTTTTCTATTACCTCTTCCTTCAGAAGAGGTCTGTCTATCATTGTCATGCGCTTCTACCAGGATTATCCATCATTTTGGATGAAGCCAAATCATTCATTTTCATGGCTGTCTCTGTTAGCAAGTCAGGAAGAAAAACAGTGTTTTATTCAACAAAAGAAAAATGATGGAATCGCCCTCTTAATCATTTTCTTTTATTACTTAATCCAAAAGGTTGGTAGGAGGCTCTGCAGTTTATTATACCAGCAGCCACTGACACCATTATATTTCAGGGTGTAGCAATATGTCCTGCTTTTCAACAGCTTATAAAACTACCCATAAACATTAACTCCAGGCAAGAGTTTGTCATACTGTATCTGTGGCTCTCGCTCAGAATGATTGATTTGATTTATTTTTAATTAAAATTCATTTGGAGCACTAGTTGACTCTGACAATTAGTGCTGTGGTACTAGTCCAGGTTTCCTGTTCACACTCGTTGGCTGAGTTAACCAGAAATCATAGCAGATACATCCAAACTGCAGCCTGGCCGTCCTGGTAGCTGCGTGCTGCTGCACCAACTGTGCACAGAGCTGCTGTAAATTTTGCTGGAGGATTTACAAATGGCACTTTTGCCTAAAAGTTAAGCTCAGAATGCTTAACTCTAAAGTTTTGTCTTGTGGGTGGCAAGATTAAATACACTAATTCCAAAAAAGAAAAGTGCAAAATTAAATACAAAGAATAACAATCATACTGTTAACCCTCATCAGCTTCAGCCATATAATAAGATGAACAGAGCAATAATGGGTGACTGTCCTAGCAGCTTGGACAATATTATTGTTTTCAACTGTTCCCTGTCCTAACACAATCTTAACTAATCCCATATCTACTAAAATTAAGAGAAATTAACAAAAATTAACAAAAATCTCTCTATATTAAATATATGTTTCAGAAAACCTACTGAATAAGACAAAAAAGCCTAAATTGCAACCTATTTAATGTTACACCCTCTAGAAGTCAGCCTCTAGCTCCTAAGAATTGACTGAGGCAAGCGGTTTGGGCAAAACAAAAGTTATGAAGTTTGCCTTTTTTTTTTTTTTGTATTTGTGCTTTATCCTTGGATTACTGCAGGTTGAATAAATCCTCATCAGCTGTTCTTTTTCCCTGAGGATATTCAAGTTTATGTTCTAATCCCAGCAAACTTGACTATTTTGCCATTATTCCTCGACTGATAAACACCAACACTGTTTCTCCTCTTCTATACCACAGTTGCCTATTCTCACGAATGTTTTATCAACTTAACCTCCAGATCACCTGTCTCGTAACAGATTTGGTTCAGAATCAGTATTTGGTGTCAGATTTGGTTCACTAGTTGAAATACTAAAATGAAGTGATAACACAGTGGCTGCAATTGCAGAGGAAACGATAATGCACTGCAACACAGAAGAAAATATCAGAACAGCATGATATAGATAAACCCATCCTGAACTTGGCCAGGTGGCAGTGTACTCTAATTCTGGGGCAGATGCGTTCTTATGTCATGGAACGATCCAAAGACATTGAAAGACATAGGAATCATTCTTTTGACTCCACTGGGACTTGTGTTAGGCTCTTGGGGAGAGAAAGAGGTACCGGGTATGTCCACACTTAATGTGAAGTAAACTCTCACCACATTCCCTGCCAGCTGGGCATTAGTCTGCTCCAGAGCAGAGCCGCAGTTAGCATGGCACTGAGCCCAAACTAATAAGGCCTGCTGAAAGCAGAGTATATTATCTCAGGCTCAGCGCTGTACTGCTGCAGCCATAGGGCTGCAGGCCAGCTTGGCACTTGAACAGAACAAACATCACATCTGCCTGGCAAAGTGCTCCAACATCTGCCTGAAAAATCCCATAGAAATACATCCATTGCTGAGCAGTAGCAGCCATGGCATATTCCTTATGAGCTGAAGTGTGACTGCAGTACAAAAGCCCCTAAATATTTATATAGAACTAGCATTCAAGAAATGATTGCTTGGCTAATTCTTAACAGTCTAGAGATGAAGTCTTATTACTCTACAGCGTCAATTACTCAAGTACTACAAAGAAGACACTTGAGAAACAGAGTGTCTTCTCAAAAATCACACTTCCAAGAGCGGTATTTGTCAGCGATGTCTGTAAGTGGTTTCAGGATAATTGTGCTAACCTAATAAAGCGATACATCAAATTTCACAGAATCCTTGAATATCAACCAGCACATTTAAAATGCAAAATTAGGATCTTTGGGCTGATTCTTGCACTTCCACCTTTACAGGTTCCCCTCCTTGCTCAAAAATGTATGCAATCTAATGTGACAGATATTCGATCTAAAGTATCCATAATGATTCTCATTATGAAGGAGTTGCTTACACAGACTGTGATCTGAGAGTCTTGGTCCCTTCACAGATCTTCAGAAGGATCCTTTCCAATAGTACATGAAGGTTTTCACCCTCTGCTTTTGAACCCTGATGAATATCATGAATCTCCTGCATTCTAGCACCACCACTTTGCCTTTCTTCTGGAGTTGGCTTTTGTTTTCTACTACTCTATCAATTACAAATTTTTATCTTGGTAATTGGATATTTCAACAACTCTGTATCAGACCAGGTCTTATTTTTTCTCTCCAATACTTATGTATTGGATTTCCAATACAAATTCATTTAAAACATTATGAAATAATCCCTAAATGTTCAGAAGTCTACTGTGGGGCTTGTCCGTCACAATTTCCCCTTTGCTAAAAGTTATTTTATTACTTTTTTTTTTATAGATTGCTGGAACATTGGGAACGTTTCCACTAAGTCTGCCAAAATTGCTTATGCTTTCCTTACTTTTATCCACATAGATCTCAGTAATACCTACATAGTAAAAAGTTCACCAAATTAGTTATCCAGTTTCCACAGTAGGATGTTGATCTCAGAATCTGTGCTGATTTTGCCTACCATGACCAAAATACAATTTGTCATCAGGGTCTGTAAACATTCAATGAATTTGAACCCAGAACAAATAAAATTCTAACCTATTATAAAAACTACCTTTTTTTTCTTTCTTTCTCTAGCTCTGTATTAAATCTAAAAGAGATTGAACCACATAAAGAAGCAGATCAATGACACCGTGGCAAAACAGTATAGAAGTTAAACATAACTGTGTTCACTCAACATGCAGGTCACGCTCCTGAGAACAGCAGAAAAATTCCCCTAAATTTTCCATAACTGTTGCTAACGCAGCCTAAAAAAGCACAATTCCCAGCTCCAACTTTGGGCTGACATTCTTAGAAACAGGATTTTTCCACACAGTACTAAGACCTGCTCCATTCTTGGATAACTTAATTAACAAAAGTCATTACAGGAGAAATTTGCGCTCACTTGTGCCAAAATCCGAAGCAGTGTGGGATAGATGGTGAATTATCAGAGCCTATATGCATCCTAGCCTCCATCCAGTCAATTCTGGTGTATGTGCATAGGATTTTCCCATGCTTTGCTTCAAGTTTTGACATCTGCACACTCAGGGACAGCCCAGGTCTATCCACAATTACCCTACGTGTATGGCGTGTGCAATAAAATCCATTTTGCTCTTGACCTCCAGCTTCACATAAAGAATACACCATCTCTTTTAGGAATACTAGTTTCAGTTTTTCTCACCAATAAAGTATTAGATGTTGGACTGCAGCTGGGATAAACGTTAACAAATTCATCCTGGACATTCTAAGATTCACTTCTCTTTAAAAGAAAAAAAATCACCTTTAGAAAAGTTGTTTTGAGCCAGAGGCATGTATTAACCCTCACGTTTGGAGGACACCAATCTACACTGCAGTACTAGGACTGTACAGCACCTCAACAAAAATCAGCTGCTCATCAGAAAGGGGCTCCTATCTACAACCACAGCAGAATTAAGAAGTGTTATACAAGGATTTACCAGCCTCATATCTCCACGTAAAATCCCAGCCCCAACCAAATACTTCTGCGGTGTTCCAGGTGCGTTCTGCTACAGTGAAAAATATTAAGCTCCAACAAAACCAACAACAGATGCAGACCCTAATTTTCTGGATTAATTCAGTGGTTTCCATAACTCACGGAAAAAAAGCTACACTTCAGAAACAGCCTTTAAAGTCACTCTCTCTAAAAGGAAACTGCTGGTTTTGTTCTTAAACTACAGGTCATAGAGGCGAGGATATATTCATTTGTTTATCATTTAAAGCCACTGCTTAGAATGAGAGCAGCGATGAGTAGGACCAGAGGGGTCTGCCTACTTTAAATCACAGTTGAAAGAAATCAAGCCTTTCTTTCTGCATAGAAGACAAGCCTTTCCTCAGAGATGCCTCCTCCTTCTATCTGCAGATTCAGTCAAGTTCATGAACAACAGGCAGCTGAACAAGCAAACTTTGTCTTTGATTTTAAGTAAGAATTGTTATACTGCCAGAAAATTCATTGCAACGAGAGGCACCAAACATCAGTGAAACATCATTGTTTTGTCTCTACTTTTCTGAACAGACCTAATAAAGAGAACAGAGCCAGTGTTTTACAAGTATGTCTGAACCAGTTTGCCTCCTGGGCCTGACCCAACAATGGGGAGATTTGATCCCCCCTCTCACCACCATTTCACCCCGTACCTCAGAAGAACTACATTAAAAATGCAAATAGAGAAAGCACTGCTCTGACCCATAAGCCTCACTCTTTCATATCCCGCCTTAGGCAATGCAGGGCTTTGTATATGCCCTATTTTCAGGTCTAATAAAACATACAGACCCTGTAGGAGCTGATGTCCTCAGAGGGAGAAGGGAATGTTTTCTCCAGTATTCTATTTATCAACTTGAGAAACTACAATCAGCATACAGTTCCAGCACAAGTTAGTTTCTCATGTCTTTGTAAACATGGGTAAATTTAATCAGATTGGCTGTAAAGAGTTTACAACAGCACAATCAGAACAATTAGATACCTGTCACACAGGGTGCAGCATCAGTACGCACTGACTGCCACACACCTGAGCCACCATGATCCCATCTTCAAAACATTACTCATCTCTACACAGAAAGAGCAGCTGAGTCAGTCATGCTGACAATGGTGTTGGAGAAGCATGCCCAGGGGAGCGTCACTTTGAGTAGACTGTGAAAAATCTCTATAAAAATTAAGGGAGGGAGAAGACCTCTGTGAGAACTCTGTCTCTACAGCTGCTCCAAAGAAAATCAAAGCTCTTGCTGCCTTCAAGGGAAATTTGCTCTTCTGTTTCAAAGTTCCTCCGTGTTAGTCTCAGATGCTCACAGTTCTTTGCAGAAGGCTCTAAAACACTGTCCTTTCCAAAGTGAAAAGACAAGGTCCTACATCACATTATTTTCATCTGAAACTTCACCTTTGCACGATATTTTCCTCCTTGCTGTCACATTCTATTTTCTTCTTAGTAGCATCTATTTTCTTTTCTTTTACCTTCCTTTAAATTACTATATTCTATGTTGCTTCGATATAGTAATCCTAGTTATATTTTACTGTCACCTATTTTTACCGCGTCAAATAACATCCCATGAAATCATTTTATACAACACTTGGGCATATCTACACATAATACTTCAATTACATTTTCTTACCTTCTGCCTTCAACACTGTGCAGTGCACAGTGATCACCAATGGGAGGTTTTCCCATGTCTTAATAGGAATTGGATTATGCCCTATACTGCTGAATGTGTGATTTACTTTGGAATTTTATCCAACTCTACAGAATTTCATTAAAAATAACAAACTAACCAACCTTCTGTTCACTAATTAAGGTGCAATTTTTCTTTTTAGAGAGAGCTTTACTTTGCTTGTTAATGTTGCACTTAAAAGCATGGGAAGATTAAAAACAAATAGCATCCCACCACTCTCCCAATTCTATTTTTTAAATAATCATATAACAAAGAACTGTAAATCTGACATTTTTTAAGTGACAAAGATTAACATCTGTGGTCAGCAAATTGTGGGAACAATTTAATTACTTCATGTTGGAATAAGGCTTGTCTTTAAACGTTAGAACCCCTGCAATTCAATAATCTTTGACAAAGATGATCGCTCTATAATGCACGCCTGTAGATAAACTTGTATATAAACGTGTGCACCGATTGGTATGCACATCCATTTATATGTTTGAGTCTTAACTCACACAGAGCTTAACTGTTTACATTATGCTATTACTTCTTTCCACTTGTTCAGCAAAGCAGTAAAAAAAAAAAGTTGATGCTAGTTTACTTTAAAAGTAGGAGTTGCAAAAACTAAAGTAGTCAGTTATGTTGGGATCAGCTTAACAAATAAAAAGTAGATTTTTTTCAGACTTCTCTACTGCTAAAAGTATGACTTACAGCTCAGAGCATTTCCTTCAACCTATTATTTTCTATTGCATAGAATCTTACTGTCAGCCTCCCAGTGTGCTTTTCAGTGTGCTGCTAAAGGTAGTTGCACTGGGAGGTAGAACTGACTCTTATCTCTGCAAAATAAGTTATTTTTTATAATTCTGAACAGAAGAAAAACTCAACCTTGGAGATTCTTAATTGCCTTCACCTCAAATGTAGCTAAAAGTTAAGTGGGTTTGTGTTAGCAATACCCTAAAATTGTGAGGTCCTAATAGAGAAACAGATTCATGGATGTGATGTGCAAAGACTTGCATATATCCTAGTATTTAAACTTTGATTTTGGCTGCGACAAACCAGCTCTGACAAAGCGGTGAATAAAGATAGATTCACTTCATATGATCAGAAGAACCAAGCCAATATCAGAGTCAATTAGAAAAAAAAAAAAAAGATCTATAGTCTCAGTGCAAATTTCCACACTGTACTGTAAAAATAGTGTGTATTTGTGCGTAAGAATTGTATCTGACCTAGCAGTGATGTGAAGAAAAAAGCACCAGGATCTGACAACTTACAGAGCACGGCAGGAAGAAAGGGATCAGTACCAGCAGAAGGCCTTTGCACTGCTGAGCTGGGTGATAGGAGCAGTGTCTCAGCGTGTCAGATTTTTGATACAGTCACTACACACAGATAGACAGGAAAATCCCTGTTTGATGGTTTCGGTCTTCTCTCTTCCTTCCAATCAGCCTCTCACCTCTCACACACTCTTAATAGCAACATATGCTTCGGCTATAGCTCAACTCGTCTGAAAAATAAATTAGTACACAACCTAATAAACAGGCATATAGGGGAGTCACAGTGCTACAGCTTGATTGCTGTGCCACAAACAAGTACAGAACAACGCAGAGCCAGGGCACAGGAAGATCTGCATCTATTGCAACACTTTGCTCTGGGAGGCAAGAGGCAGCTCTGCAGACAGAGCTGGGTTCTGGGCATATTTAGAGATTTGTTTGTTTGTTTCTTGAAGTAGCCATAAAACAGATCACTTTCTGCCTTATAATCATGCAAGGTCAGTACCATTAGCACACTCTCCTTCAAGGACTGCCAGCAACAACAGCCAGACCAACTGAAAAGCAGGACACTGGAGCGGGCCCTGTACATCCATTGTGATTTAGCCTACAAACAGAATACCAAACACTGTGAAGGCAATAAAGTAAAATCAGAACCACACACTTTGAAAAAACCTCTCAGATAAAAAGCAGGCAATTCTATTTCAGATAATAAATAACCTCTTCCTTCATTAACCTTTATTCTTTATTTATTGGGAGCCTTGGCATGATGACTCTGAGCTGAGCCCAGCAGGCTGCCCATGCAGTGACATTTCAGAGACTGGCAAAACAGCACAGTCGATGTCAGCTTAACACTATCTTGAGGTTTTGTCATTCACAGTGGGAAGAAAGCTAGCCAGCTCCTTTTGTATTTTTGAGAAGCTGAACAAAAAGATGGGGCAGGAAGATAGAGAACTTAGTTATAAAGAGAAAACAGACAGAAAATATTCAGTTGACATTTCAATAATCTGGGAAGCAGACATTGCATCTTCATCAAAACATTAGCTTAGGGCTGCTCTGAAAGTAATTGCTCCTGTTTTATTATGTTGGTCCACAAGGTGCTGGTGGTATAGCAACAGCAGCTGAACCTTCCCACCAATATTCTGTTACATTTTGTTGCAGTGGGACAGATGGCAGCAGAGGGGCAGTCTGACAAAAGGGCATCTGACACAGAAATACGCACGAAGCAAAAGTGTGGAATTGAATTCCTTCTTGCAAAAAAAATTGCACACGCTGACATTCATCAGCGCTTGCTGAACGTCTGAGACCAAGCAGTGGCTGTGAGCAAAGCGAGGTGGGTGGTGCATTTCAACAGTGGCATCAGCAACACGAAGATAAGCCACATTCTTGACAATGATGCATATTTTTATGAGCACACCATGCAGTTTATTATCACTAGTGAAGACGCATAGCTAATGGTGGTAACTATTTTGAAAAATAATATTTTGTAGCTAAGAAGTTGCTATCAAACAGCATTATTTTGCTCCTTTTATCTGTTATAGTTTCCATGGAAAAAAAATAATAGAATGCATTATTTTCACACTGACCGACGTATTAGATTAATAGTAGGTTCTCCCCAGTGAACTTCCCATGGAGGAGATGCAATTGTCCTTAAGGAGGATACGCCAAGATCTTTGTATTCAACAGGAAACAAGTGCTCTGTGAGAAGTCTTCAAGAAGATAAAATAAGTAACCTTTAGTTTGGTGTTTTGACTGTTCTGACAGAAGTAACTCTATATTAACATTACATTTGTGTTTCAGAAGCAAGAAGTCGATCTCTAATAAGAACCACATACTGCAGACAGTAGACAGTCCCTGGTGCTTGCAGTTTACAGTCAGGACTAGAAGAGCAAAGATTGACTGGAAAACAGTACCATTCATCAAAGGACTCCTCTCAAGCACAGAAAACCAGCAACTCCACATGGACAAGAAAGAAAACTGGCAAACTCCAGAATTCACTGCAGATCTCATCAAGCTCCAGGACAGTGGCTTCATTAGTAGTAGTTTATAAAAGAAGAGTAAGAAGGCCTGTGTAGGGATGTTTGTATGAAGAACACATCAGAGGTATTATGGCTAGAAACAGGTACCAAGCTAAGCTGTGGTGCCTGTTATGAAAATACAGGGAATGTGAAGTACATTTAAAAATATTAAGAATATTAAGTTAATTCAGAATTCCATTATGTTCTATTATCTCACTACAGTAAAAAGAAAGAAAAACAACCACAATTATTCAACCAAACCCTGCAATACAATAAATGTTTTTTCTCCCTGAGAGTTCTATTCAAAGTTCACCAGGCTTGGCCTGTAGAAGATGAAAACTATGCGATAATGATGTCAAGGTAAAAGACACTGTCAAAAGGAAGATTAAAATGACAAAGGCTGGTGAAAATACATCAATTATTTATATTTTTTTAGATCAAAGATTTTAATATCAGACATTTTTAAGGTTGAACTTAAAAAGTCATTCCTTCAATACATCATTGGAACACTGAGTAGCGGCCATCTCATTTTCCAAAAATATTTGCAATATGAAGGTAGTCTCTAAATCGAAGTAAAATTATTGCTTTTAACAGAATTGTGTTGCATTGCCTGTTTCTATTGTAAATGATAGTCCATATGGCTGTTTTCCCCTGATTTTCCATAACAAAACTGCTTAAGCAGACACATGTTAAGTTTATCTCTTTTGATTAGCAGAAGACTTTGCTTCCAGTGTTAGTTACCACTTGCTTACTTGTAACAATGAGAAGGAAGCATAACTTTGTGTGCAATTGTTCTAAGCTTAATTAAAGCTCTTAGTGAATTTTCAGGATGCTTTCAGAAAATGCTATGGAAATAAGGTATTATCTGTCTGTGGAATGTAAACATATTTGGTATATTATGGAGAGATTGGACCTCAAAGGTTTCTGCAACACTGCCAACACAGAGTGCAATAAATTCGTGAAAAGGTTTCCTGTATGAGGCCAGGCTCAAATAAATACAATCCACAAATAACAGGCCAAAACTTTTAAAATGGAGCCTCGGTGAAATGTTAAATTTATATGCCTGTTATACAGGTCCTATTTTCCAAAGATTTTCAGCAAGTGGTGAATGATAGCTGTGACAAGCCTATTAGTAAGATAAACAGATATGCCCTTAACTGTTCTGGCAGTGAGTACAATTAACTGCCTGCAGAAAAAGAAAGAAATTTGTTGTTTTGATAACACTGTTTATTAAGCTTTGGTTGATGCAGCCTTGGAAATCCCTGACTGCTACAATGACCAGACGAAAGGGATTCAGTCTCTGTTTAATGTGCAGGGAATGGAGATGGGTAACATTAAATTATTTTCATTTCTTCCTTATTTTCCACTGCACTTCAATAGTAATCTTGTGCTGTGTTAAAAATAACAGCATCTAAGGTTATGGATGAATTGGTGGTTCTGCTAGCAAAAGTACCACCAGGCTGCAGAGTCTCAAAATGGACAACAGCTACAGTTTAAGATCCAATACCGCATCAGGTTATGCTGCACACTTCAATTTATTTTGAGAGGGACACGATCTGCATGTGAAGAACAAATGTGTTTAAATAGACAGATCCCAAATCTGAACAAGCCCAGCACCAGGACTGTAACGTGTGTTGCAGCCAGCACCTATATAAGCTAGATGCAAATTTATTCTGAGTGTAGAGAATAGCCTGTCAGATCCACTGAATCTCCACCAGGATATATTTAGTCAGTGGGCAGAGTTAGCCGTAAGATTTTTCCACTGTTTTTTTCCATACATAAGAAAGGAAAGAAAAAAATGTTACCTCATCAGTTAAAACACTTTATGCCAGTATTAGATAGAATTGGTCTATCAGTGATTTTAATCTGCTTGAAGAGAAAAGCACTTGCTCATTCCAGACTCTTTTAGCTTCCTATTTTCTCTTCATCTTCAAAGGACATTTCTTGTTAAGGTTTATTTCTAGCTCACCGATAATTTTTCCTCACACCAGAAAGGATGACTGAACTTCTATAGAGGGAGAAAAATGTTTCTCAGAAGGATAATGGATTTCATCCCTATCACCTTCAGAATTCAGAGATGGAAATACAAAAATGCTTTTCCTGAGGGACAGAGGGACACTTGACTGTGCAAGTGAGGACATGAAGAGCCATGTCTCTCAGCTGTCCCGAACGTCAGCTACAACTCCATTTTCCAATCTGACACTTGAATTATGGCCTTTCAGAAGCCACCACCTCCCTTCCTATGGGAAAAGCAAGATTCACCACATGCCAGCAAACTGCTGCACCAATGCTTCAGACAGAACCAGATGACACTATCTTATTAGGCTGTTGCTATGCTGATAACAACAACTATCAAGGTGACCATAATTACCTTACACTAAACTAATTTGTCTTTATTGTGTTTTTCTTATAGTACTGGATCTAGGATGAATACTGCCTGCTCACTGTGTCAGCAGAATAGAAACTGGTCTCCAGTGAAGACTCCAGGCTACGAAGCCTCAAGAAGCGACATATTTCTAGAGACAAATGCTTTAGAAAAGAGAACAGTTTCAGTATAAATGAATTGACAGCTGATATAGGAAGAAAAGCTTGTAAAAATAGATGGAACTTGAGAGGAATTCAAATGAAGACACAGAACCAGCACACAGACCCTGACCCAAACTCCTGTGGCATTGACAAGAGCAGCTCCTGACACGTGCTGGCTGTAGACACAGTGTGTGGAAGGTGTAGCTAGATTAAATAGGGCCACGGAGCCTCTTAGAAATACTCCTTACAGCAAGAAAAAAAAAAAACTTCATTAACAATTGGTTATAGGGTTTACACAGAAAGCTGACAAACTAGTGTACTTGGCTTCTGGTCTTTGACACTCAGTAGCTCAACACTTTCATACAATAAATCCCCCCTACATATATATAAAAATCACTGAAATCATTACAAGAATCTTTAAATAGACTGAAATTTCTGCTGAGATGTTAAGCAGAAATAATAATGGAAGTTCTTTTGCTAGACAAAGCAAACTGTTTGTAGGAGAAAGGACTTTCATTTTATAAGGAAAGGATGAGAGAAAAGAGCAAATGCAATGCAACAGAGGGTCCAGAATATGCACACAGGGCTACTCCATCTGAACCTAAAACACTGCAGTACTGAGCACTTTTTCCAAGCAAAAGCTACAGGACAAACAGGCTGAACAGAAAGAGTTCAGTGACTATATATATGACTTGCAAAACAGAACAAATAAGGTGAAACAAATATTCCAATCACCAAGAAAAGCAAAATGCAGTCTGGAAAGACACATTTTTTCCCTTCTCTCAGAGTGATTTTTAACCAAATTGCCTAACTCATTGCCTAGAACACCTTTTCTTCCAAACTCTCCACCTTCAGGGAAGGGGCAGAAAAAAAAAGATTTGTACTGAAATGTAGAAACTAGGTTGTTGGTTGCTTTCATTTCTCCTGGTTTCTAAGCATGTCTACTCTCTCCAATCTGCAGACCAGCTTTACCAGCCTGAGTTCTGCAAATTCTTTGCCAACAGATGTGTTGCTGTTCTTGTGTGTGTGAGAGGAAAATACTGAATGTCAGGATTTCAAGGAGAAAGAAAAATGTACTTGGTCCTTCATATTACTCCGCCTTACTGGAAGGTGGAGACGAGTTGTGGCAGTTTTCAAATGACATCTGCTTATTCTTCTCTACTGCTGACGGAGCTGGGGGTCTGCCTTGTCAAAGCACACTACCTATTCGCCTCTCACTGCTCACGCTTTGCATTTCAGGCATTAAGTCTAAGAAGTGTTATTTTGCCATTTATAAATACTCTTGAAAGTGTGCAGCCTGCAGCAGAAGGACGGCATTTACCTATCTTGATCTTGTGTGGGACAGTCTCCAAGCTGACAGACGGTGCCATCTCATCTGTCTGCTCTGTCAACAGCTCCTGGGTGGAAGCTATGTGAATGGAGCACTTCAGCCTGTTAAGTAGCCGGAAAAAAGCAATACCAATTTATTTATTGCTTTAAGTGCATGAAAACACTGAGGTGGTTTCTCTAAATGTTACCCTATGAAAACAATGGATAAGTATAATCAGTGGGAAATCTTGGGAGAGCTCTTCATGCGCTGCTGTCCGACCCAGCAATCACAAGCAATCCGTGCATTTCTACAGTGAGCACAACATCCATCTCTCTATGATGTATGAAAGAGACTCCTTCAGTGCATCTACAGACTTGCCTGAGATGCACGAGGCACAGATGATAGGTCCAGCACAGAGTATCACCTGAGTATGAAAGCTCTGTTTCTAGAAAGATTCCTGTGGACAAAATCCTACTTATAAAAACCTATGAGAAAAAAAGTGTTTTGTGGAAACCTTCCTTGTGTACGCTCAAAAATACAGTAATTCAACAAGTGGAAACAATGCTGCAGTTCTTATACATGTTAGTATGTATCAAGGAGCAATATCCTAAAGCCCTTGATTTTGGAGCTCCTATTCCACTAAAAAAAAGAAAAGAAAAAGAAATAAAAGAAACCAAAAATAAAACACAACAATGGCTTTTAATGCAAGGGTGGCTTCTACCTGTCTCATAAAGATGCTCTGGTAAATGCAGTTGCCAAAAGTATGATATAAGTGATGTGGGTTTCGGCCATCTCAAAATCAGCAAACAACTTTTGTGCTATCCAGAACACCACTGACAGTTCTGGAAATTCAACAGCAAGTACTTAATCAGAAAGAAAGGGGAAGAGAAAGGTAGTGCTTTTGACCCAGAAACAAAAAATAGTTATTTACATAAAATTGCACAGCAGTTATTTTTTTTTCTAATATGTTATCATAGACTTGTCCCATATTTACAGCTACGTCTTCCCATTAGAGATTTCAGTAATTCAGTTTTTCCTGTAAAAATATACCTCTAATTCTTTTCTTAGCCCTCAAAGTAAACAACTGAATGACAGAGGAATATGCTTATGTTGGTAGAATACAGTATCATTCATTTCCCCAAAGCAACTATTTATAGTGCTAACAGAGACTAAATAATTGAGATGGAAGGATGGAGAAGTGCTTACACCTGTTCTAACTCATTTCCAAGTAAGCTTCATTTTAGAAGCCAGGTTTCCAGGGAAATGAGTATCCTACCACAGCATCAGGTCACCCTTTTTTTTCAACAAGAATGCTTACAAAATATTAGTTATGTATACAACTGTAAGTTAAACATAAATAGAAATGCATTCTGTGCATGTTACTGTAGAATCCAATGAAATGCAGCAGCTCAGACTATATCCAGCACAGAGACAGAAAATATTTCAGGAAATATGTACAGCTTCCAGGATACAAAATCAGTCTCATCTCAAAACCATCCACTCCATACAAGAGACCGCGCAACACAATAAGTCACATCTCATTCATGTTAAGCATGTGTCAAATGCTCTTGCAGAGACACATTTTAAAACAGGAGCAGTAATAATTCTGTATCTTTCAGGCACACGCAGCCTCACGTGGTCCCTTCCAGACCCATTTCCCTTACTGTCACTAAGGACCATATCAGATGCAATCCACCTACAGCTATCTTGTACACAGAGCAAAAAGACAGCCTCGACCCATCATTTACTGAGCCATTCCAATCTTTGGAGAAGACGAACAAGACAAGAGTAAATAAAGGCAGAGATATCATCTCTGGTAAGAAAGCCCTCAGCCCATGATACTAGGAACAGAAAACAACACGATTGGAGATAACTAATAAGAACCTCAACTATGCAAATACATATTAAGTTTTTACAAATGTTTTACTAAGACCATAATTACTAAAAAAATAAATTAAAAAAAACCCACTATCTGTGAATATGCATGATCCTATCCGGAGTTTGTGAGAAGTGTCTGAATTACCTGTCCCTACCAACGAATGATGATAGAAGCTCAAGATCTCTTTTCAGCCTTGGGAATGAAGGGAGAACTTGAAGGAGTAAAAAGGGAAGGTTATCTGAGGGCAGATGGGAACAATAAATAAACAAATAAATATAGAAAATGCTCTTTAAAGCCAACCTTATCTTCATTTCCAATAGATACTAGACATCACAGACTGAAAGCAGAGTGAGGCCCTGCAGCCTCCAGCACGCAGCAGGTCTGACTGACCTGTCCTATCAGTTTTCTGGCTTTAGCAACTGCATATGCTTGAATTTACCGATTTATCAGTAGCAATAACTCACCTTTAAAAACTCTCAGTGGAACATTTTAATTAGTTTGGTCTCATGGCTTGTCTAAAATGCTTCTGATAGCACAGCATACACTACAGCCACGTTATGAATGCCTAAAAATATAAAATCTAATTATGCAGGCCATGCAACTGGAGTAATGAGAAGCAAGTGTGACTGATAAGAAGAGAGACAGCAGGCTAACAAGCTGAATCGCTGTAGTTCAATGAACTGGCTGGGGTCTAAATGAAACACCTGTGCTATTGCTTGGAGAAAGATATGTGGACTGAGAAATAGAAACTTACAGCATTAAAAGAGGTATGATATGAAATGAACACATGACAATATTAATTATTAGAGCAGGTGTTTAGCATATGGCTAAAATAAATAACCAGTGAGAACATGCAGAACTGAAGATGACTGCTAAAAGAAATATACCTCATGCAGGGAATAAGAAATCACCCTCTGCAACTAAGAGCAAGCAGTAATTCCTGTTCCTTGGATTCCTGTCACTGGACAGTCTTACCTCACCAAATGCTGCCTATGACTACTGCACAGTGTTTGTTGTCTTGGAGCAGTTATTCTCCAGGAGCAACTGCAATGCCCTAAGCCGCCTGTGAGACAAAGGCCATGAGTGGGAAAAGATGGGAAAAGAGAAATGAAAGCAGAAAACCTCTGTCATGATTGGGAAAGAGAAGCAAGAGGACACAACTGATGGTTTTGTCTTCGTTTACTTCCATACAGTCTCAAACCAAGTCAGCTACATCATCCCCAGCTGCAACATTCTGCCCTCTGGACTTGGTCAGTATCTGCCCTGCTCCTTTGGTAAAGCACCATGCACAAGTTTTTGCCACCAGCCAAGTCCATTTCCTAGCAAAACACCAATATATTTTCTGTATTTCACTGGGTTTTCCCAAGATTACTGAGCAAGTTACACTGTGAGAAGCAAGAAAATCCTATTTATATTGGTCTCCTAAACTATTTCTCCCAAGTTATGAAATTTTTAGCAAACACTCCATATGTTTGTACATGTATATATTTTGTTTCCAGGTGGGAATGCTGAAGAACCTAACCTTACCGAGTACCAAAGCTGAAAACCAAGTCCCATTTAGAGGCACTCAGCAACTTACTTTCTTACCCTGCTGCCTCCACACTGGTATTTTTAGCTCAGGGATAATTTTCCAATCTGGGTAAGCTGTCATACAAGACATGGGGAATGCCAGACACTGTACATTTTGATGTGACAGTACTACAGACTGTTTTTAAAAATAACCAAGGAAAAGTCTTCATAACCTTGTTTGGAAACACGAAATTTCCACAGAGGTCAAGAGGCGCTTCTCATCTGCAATTTATTTGATAACAAGTTCCATGGGTTCTATGAGACTATTCACCTGCCTGGTTAATAGAATATCTGTACTTGCCTTAGCAACCTTCTTATCTGATGGCTGTACAGTAAGTAACATTCTAGAAATATACCATAAATTTATTCAGTCTTCTTAATCAGCCTGGTCATAAATATTACAGTAACTTGTCATTATACCTCTCCCCCTAGCAACTCTAGCAGTCATCTGATCCTTCCTGCTTCTCTACCAAACTGTTCCCTGTACACAGTGCCAGAGCTCTGTATTTTGGCCCTGCATGCAGCCTTTTCTTCACATCTGTCACCTGCTGGGTGTATAAATCATCAGTAATGCAACATATGGAACGGGTGATCTGAAGACACCAAGCAGCTTCAAAACACCTACTGATCATCACTTTAAGAGAATGATGACAACTAAGTGGAAGTCGGGACAGAAAAGCAGGGAAGTCATGAAGCTTAATAGGAGGCTAAATTATTTGCCTGCGTTCCTCATGTGACACTGGATTTTATTTCACTTTTGCTAAGGATGGAGAGAGAGACCACCCCTGTGAACACAACAGCTCCCTCCCATCCCAATCATATGTTAACAAGATGTGCTGGAGTCCCAATTTCAGTAACTCCTGTCATGTGACTCCCGGAGCACTGCAGAACCAATTCTTACTGCCCTGCATCTCACCTCAGTCACTGCATCTGTGCAACATCAGTCTGAAGTGCTTCCACACAAAAAGAGAAAATTCCAACAGAACTCACATTGGGTTTTTGGAACTAAGTGATTCAAGCACGTTTATCATAAACTAGAAAAAACAATGCATTCAGCTGGAGGTCATATTTTCCTAAGAGCGAGCATTAATTTGGAACAAGTGAGGGTGACAAAAGTTTGGAAATGATCTGAATGATGAGCTCAGTGAGGAATTTATGAAATTCATACAAGAAAAAAAATCTAAGATAATGAGACTGTAATAAAACACACTGAACGTATTCCAAGAGCATATGCTGCAAAACACTAAGATCAGAAGGTGATGGGAGGTAGCACCATAAAACCTTCCAAACAGTATGCAGCAGAAGGAAAATCTCATTTGCGTACCCAGGGTAATGAGTAAATGTCTAGACTACTACACATGTAAGCTATCAGAAAACTCTCATCCAAAACGTTGGGTTCATCACATCTGATTCGCTTCAACATTATTTTAAATCTACAGTAGTGTAACGTTATTGACTGCAGCACAATTATACTGGAGCCAAGTGAGGATAACTCAGGAGAAAAACAATCGTCGATCACACAACCACCTTTCTACAGAAGTTTCTTACAGCTTATCTAGTGCACTATGTCCTCATACATGTATTAAGTAGTAGAAATATAATATGCAAAAATTTTAATTTCTTTTACTATATTTAGACTCTCAGTAGTGAAACTGCTCCGGGTTGACAACATCTAGAATAAAGACACTTTTAATGACAAAAAAGAACAAAGTTCCCAGCTGCAGAGCTTTGCCTTTGTTTGGATCTTATAATTTAAGGAATCATTTTCTAAAATTGCCTCTTGTACAGTAAAATGACAATGATTAGGCTCACTATCTTCCAATCTCCTGCTGTGCAAGACATTCACTCAGTGGGCCAGGGATACAAAAGTAGCTGCTTTACAAATAATAACACAGTTTAACTATCATTTAATAGCTTCAAAAACATCATAGTAGTTACGAATCCTTTGGAACAAGGACAGCTAATTTCAGCATCTCAGTTGTTGTCGTGTTTAATCACTTTACAATGCTGCTGGCTGTTTTGGTTTGTTTCTTTGTTTTTAATTGCTGGAAATTTTTAATTCCTTGTTCAAACAACTTAATTTCACAGACTTTTAGATTAATCAGTGATCACTTGAGGGGAAAAATAAAGACTGAAGTTCATCAGGACGTAGCGTGGAGAATCGGCGTAATAGTGCAGGAAAACGTTTTGATTCTACCACCTTCCAGGACAAGGCATTTTCAACTTCACACTCTCAGCTGGCTCTGGGAGAGCTATGTAGGTACATGACATTCAGGGATTCTTTGTTTAATCTGCAGAGCTGATCTTCACTGCCTGAACTAAGTACATGTCAGCTCCAGGGCTGCTATGCTTAAAGCAGTGGGAAGATGAGTCTCTCAATAGAGCAAAAGCTATGTGTTGGCTTGTAGGTTTCACTCACATAGTGACAAATTTGCCTGCTCATCTACTCTGGGTGCCTAAAGCTGTAACGTCTTTTGAAAACATAAGCTATGATTAAATTGTTTTAGTGCAGAAACTCTGAAAAACTTGTTTGTGAGAATTCAAACTCAGAATGAGAATGTGAACTACTTCAGAAAAAAAAAAAAAAAAATTCCATCCCTTTGATTTTCACCCAGACATTCCACTCACATGCAGAGCTGACCTTGGTGGCACCACTGGGACTGCTGATGCTGTGAGACGTATTTGGGATCTGCGAGATGCAGCCCACCCCGGCACCCTGCAGCAGCACAGCCGAGGCTGCGGATCTTTCTGCACTAAAGCAAAAGGGAACGCACCACACAGTGCCACCATCAGCTTGCACAGGCTGTTCAGATTGATGAGAGCAACGTTGAGAGCTTGGGAAACTTTCATAAATAAAACCCTAGGCTTCAATAAGTCAGGCTGTCAAACCTATGGGGTTTCTTTCACCCCTATTTGAATGCAAATCAAGTGTTTGACCCAAGAAATATTTGTCATTTCTCATTTCCTACATGCTGAGGAATCCAGTGCTTTCTACCCATTAACTGTCTAGCAACCATCATTTATCCAACAACTAAAAAGGATGAGGACCATTCATTCAGCTCCTTGTCATTTCTTCAATCACAGCGCTTTACCACTGCCTTTTTATTTTACTGTCCCCAAGTATCATTGATCCACATTCAAACTAAACCCTTCCAGCACAGGTAGATCAACCCAACTCCTGTAATCAAAAGATATACAAAGCTCACTTGTCTTCTGAAATCCTTAGAATCATCCTACCCATTAACTGCAGTTCTTTTTCAATGTTTTAAGATCAGCTATGCAAACGCAGCTTTTGTTCAAAACTCAACATTACTACAACAACTCTATAAATGCATATGAGGCAATGATTCATATTAAGCTCTTTTTTCTAAGATGATTTAGTTTAGAACCCTGAGTGGGCCCTTTTCCAAACACAATTCAGCACTGAAACATAAAACAGAGTCTGGTACTCACAATACTCACAATCTTTTTTTTTTTTTCACAGAATGGCCAGGGTTGGAAGGGACCTCAAGGATCATGAAGCTCCAACCCCCCTGCCACATGCAGGGCCACCAACCTCCCCATTTAATACTAGATCAGGCTGCCCAGGGCCCCATCCAACCTGCCCCTCCAGGACAGGGCATCCACAATCTCTCTGAGCAGCCTGTTCCAGCACCTCACCACTCTCTCTGTAAAGAATTTCCCCCTGATGTCCAACCTAAATCTTCCCTCCCTCAACGTAAAACCATTTCCCCTCGCCCTGCAGTTGTCAACCTTTTCAAAGAGTTGATTCCCCTCTTGTTTGTAGGCTCCCTTTAAGCATTGAAAGGCTGCAATGAGGTCACCCCACAGCCTTCTTTTCTCCAGGCTAAACAAGCCCAGCTCCCTCAGCCTGGATCATCTGTGAGGATGCTCAAGATCACAACTAGAGTATTCCATGAAACAGAAGTATTTACTTTGGTCCAAATCAAGTTTTATCAGGTGCAGCTACATTGACATCGACATCTTTGATTCTCATCTCTCATGGTTATAAAATGGTTCGTTTCTATTTGCTCTGACTTGATATTCATTTGATCCAGGTCAGAATCTGACCTGGTGGGATCCTAAGAAAAAGTAAAGCAGCATTGAATTTGAACCAGTCTAGTCTCTCTCTTACAGTGAGCACATGTATGGCCAGACAATATATTTTATATTCCCGTAATTTTAATTCGTAATCTTAGAGTTCATTCTTGTCACCTCTAGCCGCATCTCCTCCAAAATAGCTGAGCTATTTTGTCTGTTAGGCTCATCTTCATGCACTCTTGCATATTATGCCATGGGCTTTATAAAGCATGAGGTAAATCGCTGTGACTTGATACTGAGAAAAACATCAAAAGATGCAAAGAATCAACTCTGTCATGGAAAATAAAAGCCATCATCCATTGTTCCAGAATTATTTATATTCCTGAACTACAAAAATCCAGCACATTAATCGAGAGAGAAAGAAAAACCCAACGTGCAAAGTAAGATTTTGCAACTCCAGTTAGTTTCCAGTTCATTTCTGAGCTTACGTGTGCTCATGGGAGTGTTTCCATCTTAAAACATGTCTCAGTGAACGCCCAGGGGATGAAAGAACCTGAAAGAACATTTCACAGAATATTTCTCAAGGAAAAATTTGTTTTTGAAGGTCTCTTTTTAAGCCTCCTTTTAACTTTTCGGTCCCATGCATTGTGCTTTTCCATATTTTTTTCACCATTTGACTTTCACTCTGCTTTTACACGATGCAAACTCTCTTGAGCTTTTCAGATCTGCCTTCTTCACTCTTTTTAACCCGCAGGCTTTAAAACTCCAGAAAGGAAACAAAACAAAAACAGATCTGGAAATAGAAGAAGAAAAGAGGCCACAGGGCACCTCAAGGGAGGTGAGGAAAAAAGAGGACTGTAGAGGAGAGGCAGAAACTCCAAAGTAAGTGTTCTCAGTTACCATCTTCATCCAGACAAATAAAACACTTTGGGGTAAAATTCATATGAACCAAGAATCTGAAATTCTTTGGATAATGAAATATTTTATAAGTCCCTTCTTTCTTGTATTCCAACTTCTTTTCCTCTAAAGAAGTATCTATTTCAACTGTAAACAGATAATGAATTCTTTATCATTCACTTTCAAACTGAATTGTGGCAGTTTTAATCTTTCCTGCTTATATCCCTTTCACTTCCATTTATATACGCAGTAAAGCAATTGGTTAAAATAAAATTGAGTTCAAAACAAGTCAGAAACATTTCTCATGCAGTGGGATAATTATTCAAGAACAGCCAAATCCAATCTGAGTAGGACTGGGTCCCACATCCCTGTTTTTAGGATCTGCCTCTCTGGGATGCTACCTAGGTGTAAAATTTTGGCTCTCAGCTGCAGGTAGGTACCCTTGTGAGCCCAGAGATCTTTGCTACAACCAAAACAGAAGCCCTGAATTGCAGCCTTGGTGCTGAATAGCCAAAAGCAGGTCTTGAAGGTACACAGCCCTTTGTTTCAGCCAAGGTTGTTGGAGGAAAGGGAATCCTTAATATCCAAGAGTCAAGGATTCCTCGTTCATGTTGAACTATTTAATGAAGAAAAAACAAAACGAGACAAACAACCCCTTCCTCCCATAGGAAGGAACAGGGGAAATTTAGTATTTGATTATTTACAAGTTTTGTTCCTGAGCAGTCTTTCTGAAATATCAGCCTTTCTCATAAAAGACAATGCTAGGTTCTGAAATACTTCAGTTAAAATTAAATAAATTTAAGAACTTCAAGGTTCAAAATGATTTGTTACACAGACATCAACCAACCCCTTTTTCCTCAGCGATCACTCTCACAGCAGGTTACTGATACACTGCCTTGATTAAGCTAATGATGAAATGCAGATAGTTCCTCTTTCTGCCTGTATGATGAAATGTAGAAGGGACATGTGATAACTGTAAATTATTTATTATTTATAGGGAAAGAGGATGGCAATCAGGAACTGCACTTTTTACAGATTATCCTCCACTGCTTTTTTAAGGTCTGATGTGAGGAAGCTTTGATTACCTTGAAGGAACAGATGCTTTTCAGACCTGCTCATGCAAAACCTAGGTGAGAAGTTCTGCTTGAAACAAACCACAAGATCTAATAAATCAGCACCAGGACCACACCATGACTAAATTAATGCGGGTCTCTTCTTCTGACTATAAAATAGGCTTTAAAAATATGAATATCCTGCAGTGATAAACTTACAGCTTAGTGCAATTCCCTTCTAGCAAAGAGCTTTGTGGTTAATGGAAACAAAAGGTACCTTTGAGTTTGGTTAGGAAAGCTGAACATTTTGATTATACATGCTTGGTCATAGTAGTTTAACATGTTAGCTTTGAACTGACCCTGAAACTAGTTTAACAGATCCTTGAAATGCTACTTGCTGCAGCTGAGATGAGTGGTGCAAATATACCTATTGTATTCCATACCTCAGTCAGTATTTGTCTCTGACATGCCTGGAGGAGACGCTTGGGGCTGCTCTGTTATACCAGCTTCTCCTGAGAAAATGGTTATTGCCAAGACTGTTAAGTCTTTGAGATATTGCCAAGCCATAGTCAATACTGTAGAGGGGACTACAAAGTCCCCATATTGTATTATCCTACATTCTACACAGAGCTGCCAAATTGAAAGCATTATGGAAAATTCTTCTGTAGTGTCACATATAACATAAAAGTGAAAACAGAGAGAATTTCTTATCATAAACAGTTCTTCAAGCTAAGTCAGAACAAACATCAGATTTCAATAACCTGAGCCTTCTATATTTAGGTGTAAAGAATACACTTAAGAATTTTGTGGCTAATTAATGAAGCACATAGGGATGCACCATCATTTGATGTCTTGAAAAATCTTTCCTAGTTCAGTTAAGAATTATGGGCATGGTACAAGTAGTAGTTATTAAATTCCACTGGTTTACACTAAACAAGTTGTCATTTCAGACTATTTATCTATCACTGGTGTCTACCAAAACCTTTGCGTTCACAACACACACACTGAACAAATCTTCAGCAAAACGTTCTCATAACACCACATGGACTCTACGCAACACCCAATGCAATGCAGTGTTTGACACTGTAAATCCACTTTGGGTTGACCTTGGGCTTTCATTTTGTCAATGCCATGGAATAAGCAAGCATTCTGAACGTAAAATCGGTAGAGATGCCCTCTCTGCCTCTCTTACACATCAGCTGAATGTAGTTACCTTAAGACTTTTTAGGTAATCTTAACAGAGAGTATGAAGATGTCTCAAAAAATATTCAGAAAAGATTTATAAATCCCAGGGGCCTTTTGGCTTACAAATGCTTTGATACTTCAGAATTTATACACATTCACTTGCGAAAGTTCACATTACAGCTCTAAATAAGCTCAGGTCAAGCTGTTTTGGGTTTGTTTTGGTCTCAAGCGAACCAGCCTTCTGGTCTGCCAAAGATGAAGGTATTCAGTGCTGTCACTTCCTGGTGAGTCCGGGATCAGCACTGTGTGGAGAATCAGGGCCAGTCCTGCCTTGCCAGCTTTCAACAGCTAACAAAAGCAACTCAGCAGCTGAGAATTCCAGGTGCTGGGAAAGCTCACTAAAGCCCATCCATCTTTTTCAGTATAAATGCTAGCAGTAGCATGACAGAAAAGCAACCACACAAAAATAGCCCACAGGAGCTACTAAGTCCCAAATACCACATGGACGAGTGCACGCTAGCACAAAGAAAAATTTTCTTACACTGAAAGACTCAATAACTTGCACTCATTGATTAAAAGTAAAGCACAGCTTTTCCAAGTACTTTGTTTCCTCAAGATGCTTGCAGAATACTGACCAGAAAGACACAATGGACACAGAACATCTTGAGCATTTACTGTACAAACGAAGAAATCACAAAATGAGGCTCTGGACAACATTTTATCTTTAGAGAATTCCAAGACTCACTTTAACTGCCTAATTATTTCTTCCACTGATTGCTCCAGTCATTAGACAAGGTACTGGGGGCCAGACAAATCTGCCTCAGTCTAGCACTTGTTCCCTCAAAAACCCATAGAAACCAGCTAGTTTCACAGAATCCCAGGGGCTGGGAGGGGCCTCAAGAGACCACTGAGTCCTAATCCCTGCTAAAGCAGGTTCCCTACAACAGGTTGCACGGGTAAGTGTCCAGATAGGTCTTGGATATCTTCACAGATGGAGACTCCACAACCTCTCTGGGCAGCCTGTTCCAGTGCCTCAGTAACTACATTACAATCACTCAAAGTGCACCAATGTTTATTTAAGATGCAGTATTAACTCCATATTCTGATACAGACTATACTAGTATTGTAACCTAGTAACCCACTATACAGTGTTACATACCACAGGAACAAAGCTTTATAAACGTTGTAGTTACTCTAACTACAGTCTCACAAGACAGCCCCTGTAGAACACAGGAAGAAAACTTTCATGATGGCACTTTCTATTGCAAATTTATCTGATTATAGTTTCACTATAAATCTTGGAATAGTGCACAGTGTTTCAGATAAATACACCTGAAAACAGTCAGAAGAAAGTCGTACAGTGCTTTACATCATCTTTTGCTATCAGTGATTAAAAACAGATGTCATTCTGACAACAAGTTGGCTGAAGTTGAGATACAGCAGTTCATTTTCCTGTGGAAGTCTCCTGGCTTACCTTCAAGATATGCATGAGTGTCATAAAGCACGTTGACAATGATTTGTGCCACTGTCGCATGGCATGTTTTACAAGGGACAGCTGAAGTTAAGCGCCAGTAAGAGCTTGATTTGATATGTTGTCTGTTTAAATGACATTAAGAACACAGATTATGAAAGCACAATTATCCTACCAGGATTTTACTCTATGCTATGAGAAGACATGTAATTAGATTCTTGCTATGCTTTTGGAACCTTCCAATTTAGGTTTGATTACCTGATGATTAACAAAACGTCACATTTCAGTTCTGATCATCTTCCATATTTTGCAAGATTGCAGAAGAACCTCAGCTTTTCCTGCACAGTAGCAATCACTCAACAGGAGTAGAAAAGCCCCATTCAAAGTCTAGACCAAAAGCACCACCACAAAAACTACCAAAACCATAATCATTCCTGCTCATAACCTCTCCTTAGTTTGCAAAAGGGCTGGACTACTTGGAGCTCTAAAATATGTTTCTAATATTCTGTTACTGGACGATTCTCTGAGCACTATGTGGTTACTTATAAGATAGCCTTCCCTCATAGGCTTTTCCCCTGATTCTGCCCCGTAACATGAATGCATATTTAAGAGCAGTGCAGCCACAGACTTGTATCAAGATGAGTCATTGACTCTGGGGAATGAGATTCCAAGCAGCAATCTTCAGGACACCCTTACATGTGCCACAGTGGGGAAGTGATAAACTAGCCCAACAGCAGACAACTGAAAAATCAGCTTAAGATAACTTATGACACAAACCACTAGAAAACTCTCATTAAATTCACACAGTCAAGGCTGGCTAGAGAGCACCAAAGGATTTAATGTACAGCAAAGGACATAGTCCAATCCATAAATATATAAGACAAATGAGAAAGAAAGTCCAGTTAAGGTAGAGCGTGCGGAGTGCTGAAGAGAAGATGGTAAGAAAAACCAAGTAAGTTTGCAGTTGAATTTAAAAGAGAAAATAGTAGTTAGGGAGAAATACTGGGAGACAGTGATTAGCATCAAGGCATCAAGATAATTAGAAATGTTCAAGGGAGCATAAGATGCAAGTAAGTGAAATGATGCTTACAAGACTCCATTCATGCTGAGAATGCAGCGTGGGTGTGACTTTCACACGAAAGAACAATATGCTCACTTTGCCAGCTGTCAGCGTGTTAGCTAAGGAACACACATGAACGTTAGCATCCAGCAATGTCTCTGAAACCCTCTACACTTGGAACTACAGTGTAACATGATTTGAAAAACAAAACCACAAAGACACAGAAGACAAGCCCTCCTCTGGCACACTGTGTTTCAGAAGACCGGTACTCATTAAACTGTGCTTTCTGTGCTCAAATATAGAATCTGAAACAGCTGCTTACACACCGCAAAGAAAAAAATGGGAAAAAGTTTTCAGCTTAAAGTTTCTGAACCCAGTATTTTCTGGTAGAGGATTCCAGTGAGATTTGGATTATCCAAAAAGAATGAAAAAATATATAGTAATTAGTAACTCTGAAGATGTGGACAAGACATACAGTTCAAATGCATAAAGAATGGCACCACTGTGTTATAAGTGTTACAAGATTGTAGGTGGCTACTGGATATGTTTTAATGCCATTTTAGCTATGGCTTTGTCACAGTCCTGCAGTAAAAAATAAAAAAAAACCTCCAGGAAAAGAAACAGAAGCTTTTGGCTGAAGGACAGGAAGCTGCACCCCTTAAAATTACTATAGCAAGCACCCTACTGTTCTTCTCCACAGCGGCTTCCCAAGCAGCCAGAGCTGTAAGCAGAGCACATGGCTACACTAACAGCTAAGTTTAAGATTGCAGAGTACTCTCTTCCTCCTTACCAACTAGTGCTTAGGAGTGTTTCGTATGTACGTGCTTCACATGTGCATGCAAGACACTGAAATTTCAGGATGGATGGGGCTCTGGGCATCCTGGTCTAGTACCAGATCTGGAAGTCGGTGGCCCTCATGTGGCAGAAGAGTTGGAACTTGATGATCCTTGGTGTCCCTTCCAACCCAAGCCATTTTATGATTCGATAATTCTATGAAACTGAACAACTTTCCATTCTCTGACACAGTGAGATAGCCACTAACTTCCATTTCTTCAAGCTACAAACAGCACTTGCACTTGTACATTTAACCATCACCTAATTATGCCGCATTCAAAACTGAATCATACAAACCATGTAATTAGATCAGTCATCTGAGAAAGGACAGCTATATGCCTAGTAGCACAAAGTTAATGATTTTTAAATGGTGAAATAAAACTATTATACAAACAAACTCCCTCAACCCAACAAACAGGAGAGAGGCAAAACTTGGATGTCACTACAGATCCATACGCACACTGTATTTCTGTTTAGTTTTTCCATGGCAGGCAACCAGACAACTCAGAAGTAAATACTCGACATCAAGCCCATGGTACCATGAAAAAAAGATATATATACACACACACGTATATGTATAATAAAAGTATGTTCCATTGCTCCTCCCTTATTTTCACATGATCAAGTGGAGTTTTGTTGGTTTTTTTTTTTTTTTTAATTCCATGGAGTTGAACAGCAGGAGAAGGAAGTGGTGATGGGTTAAGAATTTACATATCTATATTTCTTTCATACTGCAAGTAAGTTCCATTTGTTCTGAAAATATGTAATGATCTAAAATGGGGACAACTTTAATGAATTGGGTTCATAATATTTCATATCTTGCTGCCAGACTCTTAGTCAATCAAGCTAATGTTATAAAAGAACAGCCAACAGCCAATTTTGACATCCTTTAAGCAGGTCAGTTATAAGCCAATTAGCTCTACCTACTCAGTCTCCAAGGTCTGAATAAAATATAGCCCATTTTGATTAGAAGCACTACTTTCAGTGTGCATATCTTAAAATAGACTGCAAAAACTTAAAGCTCCATGGAATTGTTGAAGAAAGTCTCAATCCTGCTGAAGTCAATTACTGTAGTACAATTTCTCTTTACTTCTCATAGATTACAAGAGCTCCTAGATTCAGTGTCATTCCGACACTGCAGTCTTTAGAGCCCTTCTGTCTATTAAATACAAATTATCTGCCATGTAAGATAAATTAAAAGCATCAATCAAGAATTCCAGCAAAATTTCTGATGAACTAACTTCAACAAGAGGAAATCATTGACAGTTATATTTACACACATCAAGTATTAATTACTCCTCTTGACTGAATTTGAAACAGAAGTTTCAAATTAGTAACAACTTTCAGTTCCTCCTTGCGTTTGGATTTTTGAAAAGTAGGCTTTAAACTTGGTAAAATAAGATTGAAATAATGGCAAGAATGAATTTCCACTGTCATGGCTTGTGTAACCCAGAAAGCCATAACAAGTGGCAAGGAAGTAATACTGTTTGTCTAGAGATAACTATAACCCAAGACAGTTCATACCATGCTCTTCATTCAACTAAATGGAGAACCAGAAACAGCATTCTTCAGATCATCCAATAGGGTGCATCTCATCAACAGCTGAATTGAACCTAAAGTAATCTGTATGCCAGTGCAAGCACCTTGTGCACTAGTCTGCATTAAATATATTCTGTCAACCTCCTAGATATAGCCTGAATTAAAAGCTTACCAAACGGAACAGTTCTTTGAGGACTTACCAAGAACAAAAATTATATTAGGGAGAATAATGCTAATTTAGATGTAGAATCCTACCAAAAACACCTCATCAGCTCATGAATTAAAAACATCTCACTTCTCTAAAACACGTCATATATTTTAGATATCTTCATGCACGTGGCCCAGCACGGCAGTGGAAAGAACCAAAGCAAGTCCAGGATTCAGAATCCTCTGATTCAGAGCAGCCACAACTGCGCATTTAAGACTAATAAGACAAAGAGCAGGCATGACAACTGCTGTGAATGGCAAAAGTTACATGAAGCCAAATGGCCTCCAAACAGCTGGGTCATCCTGGCCAACGGACAAAGCACTAACAAGATGCTGAGACCCACCTGAGAGTATTCCATTGGTGGAAAATGGAATGAACACCACACAAAACAGCATGAACGTAATACTGAGTGTTGTATAATTTACTCACGCTTGGAGATATAAATAAGCTTTACCAGAGTAATTTAAAACAAAGATAAAACTATTTCATATCATGAATACAGAAATATTGAAACCTCTTTACACGGAAACAAGAATATAACTCCCTTGACTTAATGGTTAATTATACTTCAGCTAATTATCAAAACTCCTAACAACTGAAGCAGCAGAAGCAACTGTATCTGCCTTCTGAAAAATGCAGTGTCCCATAAACATTTTCTCTAATGTACTTTTTCAATTTTCAGATGATTGCCTGTCCTACATTCATTACCCTTCTGCATTTCTGCTGAGCCTTAATTCAAGTTGAAGTATGTCTTGATTTGTTGATTAACCATCATAAGCAATTTAAAAGAACGGGTCATCATTTCAAATATGCAGGGAACCATGTTTAACTTTCTTCAGAAAACAGCATCAAATCAAGTCATGTATTTTTTAAGAGAAGAATTCTGATCATTTCAAAGAATAAATCTTTACTTAAGCCTAGAAATTTTTAAACTATTCTTGAAAGTGAACCAAAGGAGAAAAGAGGATGCAAGCTACAGGAGTGCACATATGTGATTGGCAGTCAAATCTGCATATACTGCAGGAGAAGAAAAATAGTGAATGGAATTGATGGAATTCGTACACACAGGGATGTTCAGTATTTTCATTCCCAGAAACACTTGCTCCAAAAACATACCCTCCCTGTCTACTCCAGCACTGTTGGTCAACAGTACTTACACTGAGGGTAACATCAAAATCACTTGCAAGATTATATATTTATCTATATAGAGAGATAGATACAAAGGCATACACACTCTCTACACATGCTGCTCTCTAATCTCCTCATGGAAGCATAAGTGCACATCATGGGTTTTTTTTTTCTTAATCTGCAGAATAACTTTTGGACATCCCTTGAAATGTGTTTTCTTTTTTTTTTTTTTTTTTTAAGAGTGAGAGCAAGGGACCTGCACAGTTGGATACTTAGCATAAGTGACTTTCATTGAATAAGTAGTAGCTTTTAATGAAATATTTATAAATTAAATAATAATTCACATTCATTAATTACTGTTTCTTACCAATCACTGTCATGGCACCATGTCATTATCTAGACAACTTTTCCCTGCTCGCATACATTCAGCAGACATAGTAATTGCTTATGACCTGGCTAACACAGACAAACCAGTATTTGTAGAATTCGTGGGTATAGCAGAAGTAGAAATATTTTACATATAAGTAAATTGATGTTCTTCGAGAATGACAGAAGAATCAAAATTTATTACTTCAAACTAGGTACTCAGTTCCACTTCTTACTAAAAGTTATGCAAATGTTTAAGTGAATAGCACTAATCACTGTAAAATTAAGCATCTTCAGCTTTTGCTGGTCTTCACAGTCACAGAATTACATAAATGGCTTGCTTTCCAACAGTCTTCAAGTCACTTATTCAAGTATCCGAATGTAGCTACAGGCACATAAATTTTGAAGTGTGATAATAGATTTCCTAAGGCCAGACAGTGAATCAATGTCTAAGCTAGAAGAAGAAACCTGGAATCCCAAGTACCTACTGAAAGACAAGGTGACACTGCTCAGGGTAGAGAAAAACATGCAGTTTGCAAATAAGTCAATTACATTCCCCAAACTGTGATTCTCTCCTTGAAATAATTTTAAATACAGTGTGTATTTGTCTAATTTTCATTCCTGAAGAGGAGGGATTAAAAGCACAGAAAAGTCAAACCTAAAACTCAGAAGATTCTTCACAAGGATTAAATTGTTAATTGCTCGTTCTCTTCTTGTAGTGGCCCTAATTACATTGTAAATAAAACTATGTACACTATCAACTGAGTTACTTAAACGGCTTAATTACCCTGAGAAACGCTTATAAATAGAAAGTTTATGTGAAGATAATGAAGTAACTTCTTCCACTAATTAACGAAGTGAAAAAGATGGGAAGTTGTGCAAGAGTTACCCCCCAGGAGGAAAATTTCATATTTAGAATCAATTGCATATACAATTTGTAAGGTGGTAAGGTAGAATATGAACTGCATTTTACAAAGCAGAATGGCAGAAAGGCTATTTTTAAGAGTTGAGACCCTCTTTCCCCATCACTGCAATAATTAGCAGGCATAGGTTGAACAAGGAAACCAGCGATTCCCTCCTACCCAGTTCTCAACTCTGGCATTAAGGACCATAAGCCTACCTTTGTATCACAACAAAAACTTTGTCAAAGTTTCAACCAATTTACACGTGCTTCAGTTTCAACAAAATTCATTTCAGACAAAGACACAGGCTTTCAGAATGTTTCCAGCCATTGTAACAACAGCTGCTTCCTACTTTTTATGTCTAATATAAAGTCCCCTGAGAAAGCTAAAACCACTGCGGTTCATCATCGTCACCTGGTGGTCACTGCCCAAGGTGAGCTGTGAACCTACATGAGAACTTGGTAAATATTTCATGTCAAGAGGGAGGGAAACGGAAAAAAAGAATACATTATTTCCTGCTCCTGAATAACCTGGAAGTTTCTAGCTTCCTTCAGGTCTGAAGTCATTCAGAAGTCAGATCCCTGTTCCCACATCTTAGCGTTTATGACTCTTGACTCTTCCTGACTTGACGGTTACCAGAAAATATTTACTGATGTGGAAATATACAACATTTCCATAAGATGTCAAAGGACCATTTTTGGCATTCAGAAAACATCTCAAAGTAAAAGGAACAACAGTGACTTTTACATAATGCTGAAACATCATTTTTTTATTGCATGTTACATTATTTATTTCCATTGGTATCTGATAATAGCAAGAGACTGGAAAGCAAACTAAATACCAATGCTTTAAAGAATTCAGTAGGCTTTCTATACATCCCAGGAGAGATGTGGAAAATAATGCTTCACCTTCTAGAAAACTTAATGCAATCTGTAAGGTAGGACACTTAAAGTACAATCTCTGCATTACAAAATAGCACATTTGCACATTAGGCATCACCACTGATACAGCAAGTAGCCTCAAGGTTAAACAACCTGCTGATGCTAAGAGCTGAAGCAATGGTTATGAATTACAGCTGGAGATAAGCTGCGCTTCTGCGGAAATGAACTGATGACACTCACCAACACATGAAGCACAGAAATAAATCAATTACTGATTAATGTTTCTGCAATTTCTAACATTCATCAAATCCTTAGTGAATGAATTTTCAGCTCATGAAAACAGCGAACAAGAAAACACCTCCTAGGTTTTCTTAGAAGTTACGTCTCTTACCACCTTTGAAAATCTATGCAGACTAATTAACATCACTGCACAATGTTAATCAGTGCCAAAGCAGGATCAAAGAGATCGCCGCCCTTCTTCAGTAGAAATAAAATCCTGGAAGTCTAATGTAGCAGAAATTTAAACGCTCAACAGAAAATTGGGTGTGACTTGTGTATTAAAGGGTTAGAACAAAATAGAAGCTGTATTACAGTAAGTACATAACCATATGTAAGAAAAGCCATCCTAACATCACTAGCTTCAGTGGGGTGTAGCCCTTCCAACCCACCCTGCCACTTGTCAGTAATTTTTTACCTGTCATTTAGTGCCAATCATGACAGTATCTGCAGTGCTATCTTTCCAGCTTATCAACAAGGCAGTAGTAGCTTCAGAAGTCAGTAAAATGATGCCACTCAGATGTTTTTACAAGTGATCAGTCTTCTCATTGTAGCTGATCTTTGAACGTAAACATTATGGGAACATCAGCAACAAAATACGTGCATATCATATACTAGAATCCATACCAGTAGCCTGAGCCATTTATACGTACACTGAGTTTGTTTGTTCCAAGTGTACTAATTTTCAATTTAAAGCTGTGCCAAACAAAACGGATGGATCATTTTTGAACACTGTTCCTCTGAAGAGATTTGTCAGGACAAAATTCTGCCTTCAGAAAATGCAGGGAGTTCTACACATGCAAGTTGAATGTGCAAATTGCAAGCAACTCGTGGTCCTATGAGATTGCTCTTTTGTATCATGCAGCATAACCTTTTTTTTTTTTTTTTAAGGATTATTGGAATTCACAACTCTGGTGTTCATAATTAGCTGGATACTATAATCACATAAGTAGTATACAAGTCTTATTTAAATGATTCTTTTTTAATAACAGGAGAACTTCCTGATGGCAAATATTGGACACTGCAGCTGAAAGCACCAAGACACTTGACAGGTAGTTCAGAATGCCTGAGGGAAAGGGAACATTAGGTGATGATACCCTTCTCTAGAAGAATATAAAATTCCAGACAGAGCAGGGCCTTAAAGCAAATGAGTTCCTTCCCACTCCCTTCTCCTCCCCCCCAAAAAAGGGAGAAAATCACTGCCAGTGACATGATATAGCTGTCAGTAGAGGAGTGTGCTAGATACAATCATTCAGGTAGCTGCAGATACACACTCACGTGACTGGATTAGGACAATTAAAGGAAAAGAAGGCAAGAGTACATTTTTTGTCCTACTAATTATAGTAAATATCCATGAAAAATCCACAGCTAAAATTGGTAATAATATGAAGACTATCTTCTAGACAAAATCTGAGGTCCTAACACTTTTTTTTTTTTTTTCAAGCAGCTTTGTGCAGTCTCTGGAGATTACAGAATTTAATGTGGTACATTTAGCTTTACAAGCACAAGTCAGAACAGGTCGTGCCCATAGAGTCCAGTTCTCAGAAAATAGGTATTTGGCACTTTCAGTAAACAAGGCATAGTTGAAAACATCAGCTCCCAGCAGTCAGTAGCCAATCCAGGAGATGTTGGCCTAAATTCTCTTCTAGGCACCCATGAGTCTGTTCCATTATGATTCAGTATCTCGTGCCTTTCTCCACCCAGCACAAGGAGCACTCCAAATCTGACTCAAGTCTACTAAGTTACAAACGATTCAGAATCTGGGGAGAAAAATTTCTACAGCTGAGATTTTTAGTTGTCGTCCAATTTTAAAATTTTATCTTTGATGTAGATTGCCCAGTCAAATCCAAAGCCAGTCGTACAAACGGCTTCAGCTGGGTTGGCTACGACCTGCACATATCTTAAGTAACAGATATTTTAAAAGAGCAACCTGATTTCCTGAACAGCAAGAATCCAGATAAATTTACATGAACTTCAGATAAAATCCTTTTGTAGACCAAACACCGGTACTTATGGGATTTGTTCATCACCAATGTCAGTGTCCTGTAACATGCACCCTGACTCTGGCTGTGCAAGCTAAATTTGCTGTGATTAGTAGGGCTGAAAGAAAAACGACTACACTAATATTCAAGCTGTTTGAAGAGAGGTTTACTGCCCCCAAAAGAATCATTTAATTATAACACACCACTTACTCTAGATCTACATATAAAAGAGTTAATTTGCCTAAGCATGCACCAATGGGGGTAATGGATAAAGCTCCAATAGTTATTTGAATACTACAGAGACCTCTCAAACATGTAGCTATGGTGCACAATAATTCTGTTCAATTAATGGGTTTATTTCCTTCACAGATATTCTTTTAGAAGCGCTCCATCACCCACGCAGTGCTGTTCAGAGACATGTAGTATATACTTTCTCTTTACTAGCAAGTGCTAAGGACACAATGCTGTTTTTGATACAGGAAGAAACCAGGAAGAAGTATACACAGTATGCCGTACTAAATTCTCCTCGGATCCAAGTTAATTGGCAATAATCTTTTTGTTGCAACCAGTGGAGTCAAAACAGCTTTAAAAACAAAACAAAAAACGAACACCTTGTAGCACTCTTTTCTCTATTTCTTCATGGAGCTTTTTGTGGCTGAGTTTGGCACACTCACCATTTGTACTAGAATTAGTTGCTACAGCCAGCCATTAACTTGTCTCTAAATTTCTGCATTTACTGTACCTGTGCAAGATTACTGAAAATGCATACCTCCACAGACCTATTAAATTGAAGTTTTAATAACTGACAGTAATGGAAAGAAAAAAAGCAGTAAAGACCCTTGACTTATACCACAAAAGCTGCTCCTGAGAAGACCGTGTTTGATGCAGCTAATACAAGTGTGTCAATGGACATTAATTTAACCTGAAAAAATTCACAGTTTTCTTGATTTATTGGCAAGATTTTAAGATGCTATTACACAACTAACCTTTGGGTGCACCTATGTTCACACTGAGATGAGTTTTTAATGATGTACTATCTCAACAGTTTGAAATCAAGCTTGATACAGATATTGCTGTTACCATAGATGAGGACATAACCAACTCAGAGTATTGCTGACACTGTAAGTTGAGATAGGAATTCAATTAATAAGAATATTTGAGTTTCTGTAACTTTTTTCCACCATCGATACCAGCATTCTTAGCAATACTGACAAAAATCCATATCTCCTGCAAAACTCATATCTGCAGAAGTTCAAAGAATCTGACACAGGAAAACTGAATGAAGGTGAAGTCATGAGCAGTACTTCATCTCTTCCAAAGTCCCAACATAATTAAAAAAACAGAAAAGAGTAAGGGGAGTAAGCTTTTTAATGGGGTGAAAATGTGTAATGCGTGTAGGAGGCATGCATTTAAATGGGCTGGAATTTGGAGTCAGAAGACGTCTCTGTCTTTTATAACCTTCGTACTCGTTTCTCCCCCTGAAGTTTCTGGACTTCTGTTACCAGTTCAGTATTACCCATTTTTTTTTCAAACTGAATTTTTCAGTGTAACCTAGAACAAATTAGTCAAGTGCAGACAAATAAAAAATACAGGATCTCACAAGGAAATATTATTTTTCATAAACGTCTCAACTTCTCGTTTTGAAGGCTGATCTAGAAAACCAGGATGAGAATCTGACCCTTTGGATAGTTTCATTTCTAATGTGGCTGTCCCATTTTGATCAGTTTCTTTAACTCTGTTGAAGCTCCTCTTAAAATAAGAGAATATTTTCCAATGCCAACCAAATAGCAAGAGACTGCTTTCATAAATCCATTTAATCTCATTTAAAATGTAGAAAGCTTATACAAACACGAAAGGGAAAACAAAACAGTGGAGATTCAACCACAGATGGGAAAAGAAAAGCTATTCAGCAATTTCCATGATTACTTTAGTGGTCTCAAGATACGTATGCTTTTGCAAGCCAAAAGAAAGCAAAACTGCAAAAATGAATACCCAGAAGTATCAATTTCAAGTTTCCTAAAAGCAAATAAGCATGTTTTGATCCCACGTGCAAATTAGCTATGTTCAATAGTCCTTAAAAGGACTTCTAGAGAATATTATTCAATTATTTGCATACTTTCAAGACAATATGATTATCCTGTGATTTAAGGCCTCCCAGAGACTTTTCGTGCAGTCCTGATGAGCCACAGGAAGATACTCTCAACTGCTGTTGAAAATCCTGCCTGTCAGTCTCATTTACTCTTTCAAAGGAGACACAGATTTTAAGCGCAGAAGCTTCACTAGCATAAAAATGACCACCCTTATTTCTCATAACCCCAAATAAGGGTCCTGTCCAAAAAATTTTCCTGAACTGCCCCTGTCCCAGGAGCAGGGAACTCTAAATAGCAACATTACATACTGTACCTATTGCATGACACAGCTGCTTCAAGAGAGTTTTCCTTAAGGAAGTAAACAAACATTCTGATGCATGATTTGAAATCAATCTGTATAATTACTGTACATTTCCCAACCTAATTTCATAGAATAGTACAAGTAATTTCAGAACTGCTCTTTCAAATTATCAACCAAGCATCTGCTACTCACTCCATGTCTGATTGCCTTAAAGAACTTAAAGAAACATAATATATATTCTGGTATATCCAAGAAAGCTAAACATTTCTACCAGACAATTAGAGCCAGGCATAGTGAAGGTCAGTGTACACATCACAAATATAAAAACTGTTCTCTGAATTACCTCCTCCATGCTGCTCGCTGTTTCAGCCATTTTTCTTTCAGAGTCTCCTTCTCTTCAGTTCTTTTCCTTCTCTATGATATCTTCCTGTAATCCCACTGAAAATGCTGGAAAAAATAATTAGACTTAATATGACCATTGTCACCCAGCTGCTAGCTGTCCTTTATCAAGATAGCTGATTTGTAAAATAAGCAGCAGCAAGTTTGTACACTGACTAGAACATCTTAGCTGGTCTTAGTTTGCACCTTCAAAAGCACCTAAATGTGTATCTCCAAGCAGATAAAGGGAGCCTGATAACTAAGTATTTATGAAAACTGTCTCTAGGCATTATGTATTAAACTACTTTGCCCACGTTACATTATGAAGATGTATTAAACCTTCATGTACAAATATTTTTCCTATCCAAATGGAAGACAGCTAAGCTTATACTACACGAGAATCCCCTGTTGTGAGTTTAACATTGCTGTTACCTTTCTAATGATTTTTTTTTTTAATAAATAGAGCTACAAGTAAATATGTGAAATATGAATAGCCTAATGCATATGAAGGATTGGATAATAAAGTTTGAGATTGCCTCTAAGAGGATTGTTCTAGCTCATGGATCATATGCACTCCATTCTTATTACAAAAAGATGAAAATCATAAACATAAGTATATCTAAACCTAAAATCTATGGAGTCCACTACCTACACAGCTGTAAGGAAAAGAACTCTCCATTAGAGTGAAAGTTGCACTCTGAATGACTTTCTCCTAGAGGTAATGATAGCATTTTGTGCATGATATTGTGAAGCACATTTGTAATATTCCTCAACAATCAACAATATAAAGTAGATAATGTACACACCTCTAACTAGAAAACATCAGCACCTCCATTTTTTCCTCCCTTCTGAGTGTTTTTTTTTTTTTAGTCTTTGTACTAATTTTTTGAACTTCATTGGAAGGACAAAAGTCACGATTACAAAGACCATTAAAATTACAACATTTACATGGTGACATTTTTACAACATCTAATGACATTTTGAGAGCTTTCAGAGGTTAGACCAATCTGGAACATTCTCCTCTCCATGGCTACCCAGGGTAGAAAAGGTTCACAAGAGAGGCACCTTGCTCTTTCTCTGGTAATGAACTTAGCAGCTTGAGACAGGGAGAGAAGGACACACATTCCTGGGACAAAAAACATCAGCGGTTGATACTTCTCTCATTGTTTTACTAAATACTGCAAAGACAAGACACAGATATGACCTGTGTACCCTTCCCAATATAGATCTCTTATTTCCTAAATAACAAGGACATCATATTTAAACACTAGAACTCTTTCAACAGTTGGAACTGAATACCATTGAATACATTGACCTTTACAAGGATTTAAAAATAACCTTGAATGTTGTCTTGCATTAGCTTTCATTATTATACAATTGCATCTGATGAGCTGGCAGTAATTTCCACTCTTAGTTGCTATTGTTTCTTCTGGAACAAACACCTTCTCATACCTACCAGGCAAGCTATATATGGAAAAGATATTAAAAGCTCCCTGCTAAAATTCAGAAAACATGTCGGTACAGGAGGTGTCCAGGGCATTAGTCAAACCAATGTCTTACACCTCCACTCACAATGCAACTGACGCAACTCTCCACCCACTTTTCCTATTTTTCTCACATTTCCAAACATTTCAGAATATTTATTTAATCAGAGATAGATTTTCTACATATAAAACCAAATTCAGCTATATATTTCTGAAAGAAAGCAGCTGAAAACAGCTATAACTTTAACCAACTCTTTTAAGTGCATTCATTTTTAAAGAGGCATACAAAGCAACTTTATCAACATTTCTCTGGGTAACAGTTGCTTCCTTGCATTCTACTTAAACTTGCACCACAGCACAACAAAGCAAGCTTATTCTTCAAGTAAGCGAAACGTTGCTCTGACCTACCTGTTAGCCACTTAAATACCTTCAAACATCAAGGACAGAGCAAACCTACTGTACTTAAAAAAACAACAACCGCCACACCACGACAGTTTAAGAATGTCAGGAGGATCTCTCCATTAATATCAGTCCAAAGGTACTCAGTTATGATTTACAAAACCTAACATGCTGCTCAACCTCCCCTTCTATGGTAAATTCCTGACCAGCAATCCCATCTCTCTCAACAGATATTCAAGTATGTAAGTGACTGGAAGTCAGCAAAGCCTGGTCTGATAATACAAACGTGATTCACTATAAGTTGGCTCAAAGGCTTTCTTAGAGTTCTCTCCAGTGGTCACCCACAAACACAGTGAAAAGCAGAAGCAGGGCACTGAAGCTCCAGTACTTTACTGTTTGCAAACCTGGCAATATAGTATAGCAAGAGCTGTAGGCTTTTAATTAGGCTTGGAGCTTTTACAACTTTTATGAGGCAAAGTAATCTTTGAGTCAGCTGGACTGCTTGTGAAGAAATATATGATAACAGAACATAGGTTTCAGAATGCAAAACCATTCACAGTCTGTTTGAAATCCTTCGTAAAAGGAGTGATAAATACATACATGCATTATAAAGGAATAAATGCAGAAAACGCTCATTTTCCACTCCTTGTTTTTTGCTTGTAACACTTCAGTACAATAGGGAAAAAGCACCATTTTTACTCAATCTAAAAACACGCTGAAAGGATAAAGGGAGAGAAGCAATGATGGTTTCAAAGTCATATTTACTTCCCTGGTGTGAACATAAAATAAGGTACAAGGGCTCTCCTCTACCAAGAGAGGCCCGATACTGTGTTCTGACTTCAGTAACACTCTTGTGAACAACCCTAATGGTCTGCACTAAGACCTTAATAGATCCCTCAGGTATTGATTAGTCTTGAATCAGCAAAGCCATCTTCTGGTTTACTCACATTCCCAAAGAGTAGAACTTCAAATAAAAGTAAACATTAATTTTCATAAACTACTCTGAATTAATAATTCATTACACTGCTGTCAGTGGCCCAATAATTCTTTTCAAGCTCTTATTGTTATGATGTGCAGCAGTAATAAAAACCTTTATCCTTGCCAACAGTTCCCAGAAAAATAATTTTCCCTCTCAGAACTCCTTTCTGGATAGTACCCAGATATTTGCTATAATACTATAAGTGGGGAAAATCCCATAGCTTTCTCCTTATATCTAGGCTGGAAAAGAACACAATGATGAGCTAAAAGAATGTCTTTCCAAGAGCCCTCTTTTTATATACTGGAATAATGTTCAGAGTAGAGCACAAAAATATCCTCTTCTTTGCAGCTGCAAAATGAATTGGAAAAAACAAATCGCTCCATTTAAGTACAGGTTCTTTGTATTGATGCCACTCAAGACCACTTGCTGACCTACCAGTTTTATGACTCTGACAAGTACTTGTAGAGATGGCCAATTCCTCCCACGCTTCCGAAACTGCACTGTCAAGACTGCTAACAACCAGCAGCAGAGCAGACAACCATAATTTCAGTGCTTTGCCAGACACGCTACTCCATTTTTGGTTCTCTCAACAATTCAAGCCCAACTAATTCCAAACTGCTATTTAGTTACTTTGCAAATACAATACTCAGCTTTTCTCAGAAATAAGTGTTTATGCTTCATATATGTTTAATTTCAAGAGTTTTTTTTCTCTAAGAATTTCCAGGTCATATCCAGGCCCCTGATTACTGTTACACTAAGCAGTGTTCTAGCTGAGTATGCAGAAGTCAGACAACCATGGACATCTGCAGCTCTAGCAAAGTTTTCAACATTTACATTGTACTCAAATGTTTTCAGAAACAGTTAAATACTCTACCATGAGGCAACAAAAGCTAAGATCACAGATCTGTTTCAGCAGAAAGGTACTTTCCATGATGCCAAGCTGCATACACACGCATCAGATCTGCTTTGATAAGGAATAGGAAACACAGAAATTTAGGGACAGGTGAATGCCTTTTGCTGAGCGTGCATCTACATTTTTCTCACTTTCTATGCAACACGTCTGAAACATGTAAGGCTCTACTCACAAAGCTGTGTTGTGACTGATCTGACTTACAGAGCAGCATACCACTAGAAAACTTGTAAGTTGTGCTCCATCTGAGACTTCAGCTCGCTTACATGCTGATTCAAAATGCATGCAAGCTGGACTCTTCCAAACTTTGTGCTCCTAATATTGTTTTAACACAATTTAATATTATGATCTGGGGATAGGAAGTAGGTGCGTTGTGTTATATAAATGTGCTGATTGCTTCTTCTAAGGATACTGCATCAAGCATTAACTTTTCAGCTTAAAGCGCAGCTGGAGGTCTGTCAGCATGCTCTGGCTCATTGTGCCACTTAGTCACATAAGTAGCTATGAGGAGCTTTAAACAGCACTTCACAGGTGCCAATACAGTACCACTTTATTATTCTATGATATCACAAAGTGCCCATTTTTGTACTGGTAAATGAACCATTTATCACTGAAATGCCATTATTTGCATCTGTGAGAAAATGTTTTCAGGTACATTTCGGATGCTTTACAGAACCAGGTTGATACAGTTAGAACTTTTCTTAGAGGACCAATCAAGAGTATTTTTAATGACCGGCTATTGCCAATTGCTAATACTAACATACAAGTTTTTTCATCAAAGCAGGAGCATCAAAAGAATGTTCAAGCTTAACTACAACAAGATTTTAAAAGGCTGGTAGGGAAAAAGTCAGCCTGCTGTACCAAAGTGAGAAAAAAGCCCCATAGGCTACACAAAGTAAATGTTATTTTGTTTGAGTTAGGGGTAAAAATTAGCAATCCTCAAATATGAAGAGCTGGTAGAGAGCTTTAAAAAACTGGATATCCCTGTACCTGGCTACAGGCACCACAAGGTTAAGTCACTGTTGCAAAATAGGCACACATGAGAAATATGCAGGATGAATTTCATTGTGCACTGCAGTTAGCCAAAGGACCGAGTGACAACAATTTAAATATTGAATTGCAGACTTTGACTATCTGCCTATATGCAAGATGTAGCACTTGCTGGTCAGCAAGCACTATATATATAACCTATTTAAACACTAGATTAGCAGAAAAGTTAACCAGTATATGAAACCTCTATTTCCTTCCTGTGGCAATTTCTCTGAACTTCATTTTGTAAATGCGAATCTGAAGCATAAATTCTTGAAAAAAAGTCATAAAGGTTAAAAACTATATCTTGCTAGAAACAAGAAAACAGCCAATATCAAAGACCAGAAGTACCAAATGAATAAGAAAGCCAAGCATTGGTTTCAATTCAACAGGGCAAGCCTTTAGGCTGGTATAAAACTCCAAGAGAAAAAGCTTTTCTCATACTGAAAAAGGTAGATGTTATGCTAACTCTTCAAAATATTTTTATTGTATGGTATTTGTAGTCAATTCATCTACTCCAAGGAATATTGAGAGAACGATTCAAATACGGTGTTACTCAAGGCTTGCCTGCAGCAGAACACACTTCATATTAGAGACAAGATGGAGTTAAACAAATAAGCCTATTAAAAATACAGTTAATAGGCAGAAAAATAATGAGTTATTCTGGAACGACTCCTTGCAGATAAATATCCTCTGAAACTCTTGATGGTAGATATCCTACTACACAACCATTCTCTCCCCTTGTCATTTTCCTTTTGACAACCAAATCAACCAGAGGCGCAGTGAGATATCATGGGTTCATGTGCTAAAGGCAGAGACGTCATGCGGCTGAGTACCTCATCATCCAGAGCAGACAGTTTTGTTCTAGGAGACTGAAAGATTAAAAAAATATTCGTAGAGTGGAAAAAGCAAGTTAACCCAGTGAAAGCAGAAACTGATCAGATAATCAGGAAAAGGCTTAAAAGACCAGAAAAGAACAACTGCCACTAAAGCCCTTGCAGAGTTCACCTCAGAACAAAGAACTCACGGCAGTCTTTTTGGTTTGGAACAACTGTTAGTTACAGAGAGGATCTGAAATCTCTCTTCCTTCTAAAGAACTTCCCATCCCCAAGCTACTGCAAGCCTGCCAAGCACAAATGCCTGCCTTTCTCATTGCTGAAAAAAGAGGCAGAGATCACATGCAGGATTCGGCCAAGCTGAGACATAGTGACTACAAAGCAGCAGAAGAGAACAGATGAAACTGATCTTTTCTTGAAGAAATACTTTAAAATTCATCGTCACCCCCCACATGACTAACAACTGTATATGTTTAGAAATGTGATCAATGTATTCATACACTCACTGAAATATTTTCTGGAAGAGAAGATTTTTCAGGAGGGAGTACCCTGAGACGATAACAGAGATATGCACTTCTACATCTACTGTACTGATATCATAGAAATTTGGGCACTCAATAAGTGTTGTTATCAGAGAAACGTGAAGGGAAACAACAAATATTCGAAGTATGAAATAAATCTAATGGATACACGTTTACCAACTTGAAACAACCACAGAAGTTGCTACCAAGAACCTGATAAGTAATGATCTAGTGAGAAATTCCTAGATAAGCACAAGAAAGGGAAAAGAATAAGATTCCACTGCTTATGCTACCCAGGTATATTTAAGAAAGCCAAGCAACATTTTAAGTGCAAGCACTGTTCAAAGTTAGCCAAACAGATACCTGTATCTTAGCAGAAAATTCTAGAGTCAAAACAGAATGCAGAAATATTAAAACACAGCCTATAAATAGGAGGATACCAACAAAAACTATAACGACTGCCCATGGCAGAGAACGAATTTTTTTTTCTAAGCCCCTCTTATATCAAAGTTGAATTCAACTCTGCATTTGAGAAGAACATGATAGAGTTAGGAAAAGCAGAAGCACTGCATCTTCACAGGAATCTCACAGTGCAGGCAACATGAAGCTAGTAGACGTATTAAAATGAAAAATAGATCTCAGCTTCAAAGGAAAAAAGAATCATCTCAGATTTACAACAATACTGTCATAAAACATCCATATTTAAAGACGACAATATAAAAGGAATCAAAATACATTTCTTCAAGTATAATGGGCTTTAGTCTTTTATCCTCGTATATGGAGAGAAGAAAAAACACACAAAAAGAGAGGCAAATGACATGAAGCTTTCACTAGCTTGGGAAAGGTGGTCCACCAGTTTTAAAAACTTTTCTCCGGCTGAGAATATTTAAGCTATGCATTTATCAAAGTAACTCTGAACATAGCTTAGAGTCTATAGACTTTGCTTCAAACAGCATAGACACTTTCAAGCTGCCAGTGGACCGCGTTGCTTATCTACACGAAGACTCACTACAAAGCCCAGGAGAGAGCTGCTTTTACCTCCTACCTGAGTGCAGCTGATCAAGCACGTCCTTGGCAAAAATTGTGCAAGTGACTTTTAGCTATCAGGAACTTAGCCAAACTGAGAAGTTATCCTACAGAATACACGGTAGGACAAATAAATGATAGCTCTTTAAATCTGATTCAGATCTAAAGAGACTTGAAGAGAGATTTGATAACCTCAGGGAAGAAAAATAAAGTCAACTAATTGTACATTCCAGCACTCCTCATCTACACTGCCCTTCTCATCTTAACTCTGGAATCACAAGTTGAGCATATCTCAAAAACAGGAAGGCTACCCAAGTTTGCATAGTTTATCCTTTTCTTTCCTCCTCTTCAGTAAGCGCATCACAAAGAATGCTGCAACATACTTTTGGACACAGGATCAATATTCATTGTATTAAGATATGAAGTGTTACTATACGCACACAGCATCTCTGTGACTACTGTTACAAGCATGTATTTTAACACAAGTGCTACTTGTGTCTACATGGCTCAGATAAGGCGCCTGGTATTTAACTTAAAAGTTATTTTGAATGTATTTTTTCCCCACTTTATAATAAGCTACTGCAACAGGATAGAAAGCACAGCAATGACAGTAAAGCAGAAGGTCCCAGGCAACAGCAAGCAAGGATTTGCAAAAATGCAACAGCTATGGGCACAGAAATAAAAAAGCTGCTTACCTTTGGAAGGCCTCAGAGGTATGCGGGGATCTCCAGTGAGATGCCCTCACCTCCACTGCCAACCCTCAAATGAGTTCTGGAAAGGAGTGCATCCCTGCTCCACACCTTCCAGTCACTCCAGTACATTGGACGTACCTGAGCTCCCTGGGTTGGCCCTGTTTTGCCAACAGGTGCTCCATCACTGCTGCAAGCTGTGACTTAGCATTTCCACTACAGCTACTTTCCTCACTTCATCCATGCTCAAATCTAGACATAAAGAAATGTGGTTTTCCCAGTTACTGTGATATGAATGGCTACTATGAACATCACCTGGATGGTGTGAAGATCAAAAGACACACCCTGCATGTAACCCCAGGGGGAAAGGTCTTTCACATCTGAACAAATCATCAAGAAGTACATGAGATGCCTAGAATAAATGTTTAAAAAATCAACACAAAATTATCAAGAAAATCACAAGCTGATTGACCCAACCTGATTTTTAAATACCCTTCTTCATTTGTACTAGAAAACAGCTTTCTTATCTCAATAAGGTAATTAATACATCAGATCTAACACAGACCCAGGTTTGTTGCACACCCATGTCAGAACACACAAGGCTATTTGGGGAACTGACATTTTTATAAGCTTGGGTTTTAATCACACGTGCAACTTGCACCATTGCAGTGATTACTGCTTCTGCTACACTAGGATCATTGTTACAGTTCTGCAAAACAGATGCAGGACGATTATCCCTAATGTGTGCCACTTTATGTCCTAACAGCTTTTTAAATTTAATGAACAATTTTTAAAAGCATGTTTAAGCTTGTATCAATTTAAAAAGCTTATCCCCACCTCTCAACAGAAAATGGAAGCCAAGGAGGGACTTGATATAGATCTTCTGTCAATAATGGAGGTTTCATGTTAACTTATCAGAAACAATTTGACTTAGTGGTGGTTTCGTTTCCATTCCTCCATCTCCCTCCTTGTCCACATCCAAATTAATCTTGAAAAATTGCTTGCATGGAAGCGAACAAACTCTAACCACAAGGGGATTATTGCTTTTGCTGTCCACTTAAAATACTGTAGAACCTACACCAAAGCACAAAACAAAGTAAGCAGGCTTGTACAATGGCAGTATGCTCATCTGCCACCACTTAGGTAAAAACACTACTGAATTCAGCTTTTAAGCCTTGAACTGGAGCTTATTCTAGAAACCAGGTTGAACCGTACTCTCTGATTAAAAAAAAGATAGATAGTTTTAATTATGAACAACATTTGCAACATGAAGTTGTAATGCGATAAGGATGTAAGCTTTTTCTTTGTTGGAAGAGGAAAAAAGAAATGCAGTAATTTTTTTTTTGCCTTTGAGGTAATTTGTCAAATACATTAAATTAGAACAATGCTTTCTTTATCAACTCTTGTTTTTGGTGTACTGGAGATTTATTATATTCAAATCTTTTGAGTCAGACAGATTGGAGATAAATACTTATAATGGAATTATGTTAACATATTATCTCAAGAACAAATATGCATTTATTTTCATTTTCCTTTTGAATCTATGTTTCTTCTTTAATCCAGTAAAGCAACTGGAGATGCCTGCTTTCTTAAATATCTTATTTCTCTATCCCCAGTAGATTTAGTGAAACAAGAGCTACTGTTAGTAAGAAGCAAAATGACTAACAAATTACAAATAGAATAAAACGATGTAGTTCCAAACAGCATATTATATGATGTATGTGTTACTTGGTTCTCCAGGGATTTTCTCTAAAAACAAAACAAAAAAATTGCTTGTTTTGCAACCAAATAAAGACAAACAATATGGAGCTACATGCTCAGTTGCTAAAATTAACAAGTGCACTTACTGAGGACTTAAAATATTCAGAAAATAACAAACGCAAGCAAGTTGACGACTAGCAAATAAATGCACATATCAGTAACAACAAACTAGCTGTGATACATCCTCTACCACATTCCAAAACTACTAAAAATGGAATTTTTTTTCTTATTAAGTGTTATGGCTTCTATCACATAATGCTTTGATTTGTATGCGATTAGACACCAAGTTCAACTCAATTAGGTGTGCTTAGAACTCCTTTCAAGCTCAGAGGAGCAGTGAAGCCTCTCTCCTGAAGCAGACTAAAACAACAGCAAAAGTTAATTTTTTTTCCCCTCCTTTTAGTACTCTGCATGCATGTTCAAGTGTCCACGGTTTGTCTTTAGATTCAATTTTTCTCCTTACAGCCACATCTCCCCTGTGCAAAGGTCTTGCTGTTCATTTCAGAAAATGCAGGCAGAGTTCAGAACTTACTTCTGAGCATGGAAGTGCTCAAGCTGCTCTTCATCTTGGTATGAAACCATTTTGCAGAGCAGCCACAGCCGTAGCATTGCTGTGAGCACCAAAGATCAGTAAGTCCTCAATTCCGCCTGCCTTTCTGCCCCTCTTTTTGCAGCTGATGTCAACTCTTACAGCCTCCTGAAACAATGTAGACGCATGGGAAATTAGGGCTTGATTTACATCAAATAGTATTCAGGAGTAAAGGCCTTTTATTCACAGATCAAACTTACAGACCACACAAAGTGCAAAGGACGCCCATCTAGTTAAATCTTGGGTTGATTAAACCATCAGACAATGAACTGTCAAAGATTAGCAGAGAAGCAAACCTGAAGCTGTGAGACTGAGAACCTGTCTCAGCTGTAGGGGGAGCAATATACATAATTCTTACAGCTGAAAAGAGCTATACATTTATTTATTTATTTTCCAAAGTTCAGAATTGAAAAAAAGCAAGGGTTTGTATAATCATATATCAATGCAAATGCATGAAAAAGCATCTACAGTCATTCAGATGTAAACTTGTATTTGTTGAATTAAGAAGGAATATTTTCTTACTGCATTCCAGAAAACAGCTATGTTTTCATGGAGACCGTAGTGTTTCTTCAATGCAACTGATTGCTGGAACTGAAGTTATGGGAGTGGCAAGCTTAACACCATAATGGAAGACAAAAAACAGCACTCAGCAGGTTCACAGTGCTTCATATTCAATGCCTGATTTAAGCCTGAACATTCCAGTTGGAAGTCAGAGTATTATTGCAGCTGCACTCCAGATCACCAAGAAAAATATGCTATGTCTTCCATATGCAAAGAACCTTTGGCAGCAGAGGTCAATAATTAGCACACCAATTATTAACTGTAATTAATTTCTACAAATAATATTTGTGAATATTAGTATTTACAATTTATGAGTCAGTATTTAAAATCTGTGAAGTTGCCCATTTGGCATACATCATAAATAACCCACTAAATTTCTAGTTCATGACTGGAAGAGCACGTCTTAGAATAGATTGTGTGAAATGCCATACACACTGGTTGGAAATTCACTCTTTATTAATATTCCCTAATTATTTAAAACTAGCTGCATTTGAAATTTTCCTGCCAGCAAAATCACAGAATGTATGAAGAAAACAAAAACAAAAGTGATGGCTGTTTCAAAGCAAAATCTTTTGAAATTCAAAATATTATATTTGGAGAGATTAAAAAAAAAAGGAAAAGAAACAATTCAACTACCTTATAGAAGTAGATAACATTCACATGCAAGGATCTGTTCAGAAAAAATATCATTTGCAAATGTAGACCTATGCAACCTACAGATGTAACATCTGTAACACAGACTTATTGTTACATTCTTAGAGATAAGCACCATGGTTCACAGTGTTCTCCATTTTTTTTTTTTTTTTTTTTTTTGAGTTTAAACTACTCAAATCATGCTTACAAAATACTTCCATCCTAATAGATCCTCTGTTTGTTACTTTCTAGGGGGCATGTAATAGTTTGTTTGAAGCACAACAGTCTCTAACAGGTTCTTAATTGTTCTTCCATTTATCTAGATAGCACTTTGCTCTCCACTGTAGTCAATAGTACTGTCACAGAGACCTGGCTTAATTAAATAGGTATTGATGGCATTTTTGTTTGACCTGAGACACGTGGAAGCATTTCCAAAGTACAGCTGATGGCATCTGGGAGATTAACAACTGTGCGGTCTTCAAAATCCCATCATTATTTCCTCTACCGTAGTCTAACAAACATAACTGGACTGAAATCAGGATACTTGAGCCCTACCTTCAGTTCCACTCCTCCTTTGTTCCATTATCTCCTCAGGCACATTGATCCTTTATTCCTTAAGCTCAAAGACTCTCCGACTGCCCTGACAGTTTTGTGGCATCAGTCCAGGTAGCACTTTGTTAGTACAGATTTACAGTCTCAGGCACGTAACCTAATCTCTAATTTATCAAACAAACTTGTTTGTACCATCAAATGTGTCCTCTCCAAACACAGCATATCACAGTATTGCAGGCATTGGAAGGGACCTCATGAAGTCATCAAGCCCAATGCCCCTTGCTAAAGCAGGTACCCTGCAACAGGTCGCATAGGTAGGCATCCAGACAGGTTCAAATACCTCCATAGAAGGAGACTCCACAGCCTCTCTGGGCAGCTTGTTCCAGGGCTCTGTTACCTTTCAGTAAAGAAGTTCTTCTGCATGTTTGGATGGAACTTCCTACATTCAAATTGCAGGCCATTGCTCCTTGTCCTATTGCAACGCACCACCGAGAAGAGCTTAGCCTCCTACCTCTCTTTAGATATTTATGAACATTAACAAGATCCTCCCAGGCTGAACAGATTCAAGTTACTTAACCTCTCCTCATAGAGAAGATGTCCCACGTCCTTTATCATCTTTGTGGCTCTCTATTGGATACTTTCTAAGAGGATCCCCGTCTTTTTTTTTTTATTTTTTTTTTTAACTGGGGAGCCTAGAGCTAGATAGTCTTCTAAATGTGGCCTCTTGTCCAAGGCAGAGTGGAGCGGGAGGATCACCTCCCTCCACCAGCTGGCCACTCTCTTTTTAATGCACCCCAAGATACCATTGGTCTTCTTGGTCACAAAGGCACAATGCTGACTCATGGCCAACCTGCTGTTCACCAGAACACCCCAGTTCTTCTCCACAGACCTCAAGCCTTGCTTGCCAATATCTCTGTAAAATGTTCTGTTGTCATGCATCCTGTCCCATACAATGTCCTAGGGTTCAGGCATTAATCATCATGATGCATTTTTCAGTGTTGAGTGAGAAGCCTGTGTCAAAGCAAAATGGTAAATAGCTGGCTCAAGCTAATTTTATACTTTCAGTCTTAACAGAGGAAGATCGAATGAGGCATTTGAAAATAAAGTATAGCCAAAAAGAAGTCTAAGAGAGAGGTCTCTCATTTGCCTTGTTACATACCCTTAGGGCTCCTGCAACCTACCTGACCACTCTGAGATTTCACTCTTTTTTTCCTACCTTAGTTTTCAAGTATACTGGCATTACGCACACTCTCACCTTGTCAGTCCAATTACCTTCTTCTTCTTGTACCCACATATTTCATGTTAAAATGAGGATAAATAGACTCCTGCCCATGAGATTCTCTTCCTCACACAAGGCATGTGAGATGGAGAGGGCCACCACACCTTCCTGCCACCCCTCCACCACACAGTCTGATGGGGACCATCAGGTTGTCTGCTGGGGGAGAGCCAATGACTTCAGGTTGAGAGATACAATCATAGTCCCCTACTGACCTCTGATAAGTGATGCATTCACCTTTACATCCTTGAAAGTATACAACATCAGCAAACGAGTACTAGCACAAGCTATTGCAGGCCCTAGTCTCACTGGTTAAATCAAGACATTCCTAAACTGCGTATTTCCGCCATCCTCACAAAGAAAAATTAGAAACATTACATTATATATGCTCAACAATAACAATTGAAAACAAAGTCACAGTGAAGTTGATCCTGAGTTAAGCTCTTTCATCAGAAGAGGGGTGGCCAGTGGGGACAGGGAGGTGATTGTCCCTCTCTACTCTGCTCCTGTGAGGCCCTATCTGGAGTACTGCGTCCAGGTCTGGAGCCCCCAGTACAAGAAAGACAGAGAGCTGTTGGAGAGGGTCCACAGGAGAGTCACAAAGGTGATCAGGGGGCTGGAGCACTTCCCCTACAAAGACAGGCTGAGGAAGCTGGGCTTGTTCAGCCTAGAGAAAAGAAGGCTGCAGGGTGACCTCATTGCAACCTTCCAGTACTTAAAGGGAGTCTACAAACAGGAGGAGAATCAACTCTTTGAAAGGGGAGATAACAGCAAGACAAGGGGAAATGGTTTTAAGTTGAGGGAGGGAAGATTTAGGTTGGATGTCAGAGGGAAAATTATTTACTATGAGAGTGGTGAGGTGCAGGAACAGGCTGCCCAGAGAGGTTGTGGATGCCCCGTCCCTGGAGGTGTTCAAGGCCAGGTTGGATGGGGCCCTGGATAGCCTAGTCTAGGATTAAATGGGGAAGTTGGTGGCCCTGCTTGTGGAAGGGGTTTGGGGATTCATGATCCTTGAGGTCCCTTCCAACCCAAGCCATTCTGTGATTTTCTGATTAAGCTGTTCTGACAAAGTAACATAAAAAAATAAATAGCCAGCTTTTAAGCAGCCATCTTTTTAATCATCATCTTCTACTCTTGGGTGGTCCCAACCAAGAGATAGAGTGGGGAGCGTCAGTGAACCCCAGACTCAAGGGATCAGCAGTTATTCAAATGAAATTCAAAACTCTCAGAAGTCCCAAGTTTCATGGTCAGTGTCCTTCAGAGTAGATAAGCTCTGCCTGAGGTGCAATTCTATTGACCACAGGGTTCCTATGGATTTACCCTGGGGATGTATTTTGATCAAAGGGATTAACTTTCCCCTGAAACAAGGAAAACAAAAGAAATACTGACCTGGAAATCCTATTAGTGGTTCCTGGCACTACTGATTAACAGGCTTAATGCAACCACTTTCTAATAATCTGTTCACTAAAACGTAGCAATCGCTTCTTTTCTAGTGTATATAGGTGCTGGTACTTGGGATGAGGGAGCAGCACATTAATCATCTCCAGGAGCAAGAGTTGCTCCTAATTGCTTTTCAGTCAGTAGATTCTAGATCAAAACTCCCAGATAGTTCCAGGAGGTGGCATGTAATTCAAGGTACTGAATAGGAACCAGAAGTGAGCAATGGAAGCATGGAATCTGCAGCAACAATTCAGAGCAATAACCTGCTAACAGACTATCCCATATGTTGGACCAAGTGATACTGTAATTTTGAGAAGTTAAATAGCTCAATTTTCATTAACATATACAGTATTATTTTGAAGTGACATTTAGATTACAAAGCAGCATCAGTAAAATTTGCATAACTACAACCTTTAATGAAAAAGGGTGTACTGCCTTTTCAAAATGTCACAGAACAACCCTTTAAAAAATTAAGCAAGTAAAATTACAATAAGCTTTCTTTATTATGCTGAAAGTTAGCCTACAAATACTTAAAATGTTTACTTTCATCTACTGCATTTATTTTGTGAACAGATTTAGAAATAAGTTTCTCAAAGATTTTCTGGAATAGAAAGTAGGAAAAAGTCTGGCATGATATATACTGTAAAGTGTGCATTTTCAAACAGATCTTGGAACACTTTACATTGTTGATACTACTCAAAAATGAATACAAATGAAAATGTCACTGTTATTAAAGGATTTTTGGCAGCCACCATTAACAATTAAAAACAAAGCATGTGGTTTTATTAACTCAAATAAGGACTCTTCCTTAAAACCTCAAAGACTTAAACATTTCCTTGCTAGTGAAGATACTTTTCCTTTTTCCTCTTCAATTGTCCAAATTAAAAAAAAAAAAAAGAGAGAAGGAAAGAAAGAAAGAAGTGGGGGGCTAGAGGGCAGACAGATTTCATGCAGCCAAATTCTAATAGACCTTCCAGATATATAGCATCTTGTTAAAAATTCATGCAGGCCAGAATACTAGAAGGTCAGAAAATGTCTTTGAAATTCTGCCAGAACTCTTTTTGATAATTTATTCAGGTTTAAAAGGGAAAATTCCTCATTAAAAAGGAACTAATGCTTATTAATTTATACTCCTAAGGCAGAGGCTGAATATTAAGCAGTGGACTCTGTTAATCCATTTATTAAATATCAAAGACCATATGTTTGCACCCCTTGTCCTTAGTTATTGATTAATTGCGTTAGACCTATAGGGGTAAAAGCAGAAAAGTCCCTTTAAAGGTAAGCCTCCATATACTTCATTAACATGGGAAAAGCTGTATCACTTTTGTGTGGGCTATATATCTTAAAGAACTGAATCTTCTCTGCCTTCAGGTAGAAGTCTATAATCTACTGGATCTGGCTAAACAAAAATTCCCTTGGCTGAAATTTATCATTTTTTGACAAAGATTTCTGGTTTCCTGGTGAACATATTATTGGACGTTAAGTACAGCCAAGGTTTCCCTGTGCCCCAAAAGCAAACAAGAGCTTCTCTGCTTTGTGCTGAGATACAACCAGGAACCAAGCACTTTCCACATTCATATGCACAGTCACAAGTACAGTTCAGATGAAGCTGTGGTTTACACCTGGCTCACAATTTATGGTATAAATCACATGAATCTCTTGTTTCTCACAGCTATCAATTGGTCCCCATTAGGCCCAGAATCCACTTATTACTAAAGTAAGCAACATACAGCAACAGAGTTGATGGAGTTTTCAGCGCATCAGTGTTTTACTGTGTTTTGTACAAATCAGGTTTGGTTCCTACATGTCTTTCATATAACAGATAATTTAAGATGCTGCCGGCTTGAGGTGAATACAGCCCTACCTGTGTATCTTTTATGAAATTCTGAATTCTGAGATTTACTGAACATCACAGTCTCATGTCTGTTCCATTTCTTAGAAATTATTTTTCCCTCTCCCCAAAACTGAAGATGATAACTTGACAATGTCAGGTAAATTAAGATTATATCAAGAATGATTATAGACATGAAAAAGAGTGACACTGGATGGCAGAACAGCCTTCCAAATGATTGAGCCTCTCCCCATGAAAAAAATGAAGTAAAAAAAATGGCATGGCAAGCAGCCAAGAAAAAAAACAAACCACCAAGAGTCATCATAATTAATACCTTCAGGATCATCATACAATATGCTGATGCACATTATCTTCCAGATAAAGTCCCATGATGGAAAACACGAACGCAGCAAACACTGGAAAGACTTGCATGGCAAACTCTACCTTCTCAGACTGCAGAGAGGGAAAAGGCCCCGGAGGAGTGGGCACTGTCAACTCCGCTGAGTGGCTGAGCCAGCAAGCAAACCTCCCAGCCAGAATTACTTGGCCAGGAAAGAGATTATTCTCTTAGACTTTTTAAAACCAGGTGATGTTCACCCTAATGTTAATTTTCAGTTCTCTGCTAGAAGTCTACACAGACTTTTTCTCCTTTCTTTTTTCCTTAAGTGCGGCAGTAGCAAGAAGGCAACTAATGAGATGGCAGATGAGTACTGGCAGAGTTGAAACAACATGTTGTATGGGGGAAAAAAGCATGTAGCAACAAAGCAAGAAAAATCCACAACAACAAAAAGCCTGTAAGAGAGAGAATGAGGGCACTTCACTTGACACAGTTATAGAGGACTTAAAGGTGTTTTTCTTTCAGAACAAGGGCTGCTGTGTGCAGCCACCACTCCCTCTGCTAATTCCTGCTGCTCCCTCAGTTGTACTAGCACAAGTTTTGTGCGACTGTGAGCTGAATCAGATCAAAGCATTGATCCAAAGAAAAAAATAAAAACAACACAAAAAAAACAAACAGGAAAAGACAGACAGAAAGAAAGAAAACCACAAAGCAGCTGCCACTGCTGTCAAAAGAGATGTCAGGCAAGTCACAGCCTTTCCAGGCCTCTCCGAGCCTGTGGTTGCAGAGCAGACAGGTGCCTTGAGACCTGCAGCCAGGACAGACAGCAATGACACATCAGCCTGTCCTACCACAGGGCTGCAGCAGAAATCCATCTCTAAGTCTGAAATACAAGTAGCAGGGCTTATAACTACGAAACATGAACACAAGGTGCTAAAACTAACTGAGATGGATCGAGCATGGGTGCAAACCTTCTCATTGCTGCAACACTTCAACTGTTTGGTGTTGTGAAGCACATCCATATTTCACACTGGACTTCCAGCTGTTTCCAAACCACCACCTCCTCAGGAAGCTCTTCCCAACAGCAGAATCTTTAGAAACAAACCCCATCGCTGATCCCCATGTAGATGACAGACAGAAGGAGCTGTGTCAGCATTGCAAAACCATCAAGCACTCAGAAACTCCAGTAGAGACAGATGTGCTATGGGCAGAATATTCATCAGAGTCCAAGTAAAAATGAAACACTGATTCAGTTTCAATAAATGTTTTCCTATATTCAGAATCACTTCACTTCTTTCCAAGTTAAAGCCTCCTTTCCATGTTAGCAACAAATTTCAAAGCAGCTGTCCACCACAGCACACACAAACACACACAGAAATTTATGACATGCTTTCTTAGCTCCGCAGACAAACACTTCTCTGCTAGACAGTGTCATATATAAATATCCAAAACAACACTGGCTCTGTGACTACTGGGCAACTGTTTACTTTGTATATGAAAACTATTTATTAGGAGAACGTCATATAAAATCTATTTTAGTGTCTGTCTCTCTGGTTTAGACAACAGATCCTGATAATAATAAGCTCAGCCCTAAATATGCACATGCCACGATCATGCTGTGTGAGTTTAAAAATGCTACTTGTCTGCCTGCCTGTTTAGCGTGCAGTTTTACCCACCAGGAGCACAAATGATTTAAAACCCAGATGCTGAGCAATTTGAGATGCAGGAGCACCCTACAGCGAAGCAATTATTGCCCTGGAGGGTCTTATTATCTTCATCATGCCACATACTCTACAAAAAGTAAACATGCCTTCATTATTATATATTTCCCAAGCTACTGTATTGTAAAGAGAAGTTTTGAAAGAAGTTTCTCATCCATAAATGTAAATCTCATTGTCTTTTCTCCTTGCTTAGAGAGGCAGCAGACTCCCGTTGTTTTTCTGTTGTGTTGGATTCCTTACACCCCACCCTCCAAAAACTTAGCCTAGCAGTGGGGGCAACTGACCAAGAAATACAAACATCAGGCTGCTTACAGGGGCAAATACCCATGTTGCTCATTCTGGCACACACTGTTTACCCCTGACAGCCACATGCAAAAGCTATGGCACACATCTGTGGTCAGATGCACACAAGCCACAGAACTGTGCAGGAGAAGCGCTAGCATTCTGGTTTAAGATGAACAGAGCTTGCAGGCTTTTAAGTCATTTTAAATCAACAGTGTTCGTGCCAGCTACCTAATGGAATGGATTTCAGAATAAAGGAAAATAATTATTCATCATAAGACAATGAAATTGTATAACATTATCTTGCTGCATTTCCCCCTGTTAATTACAATGCATTGAGACAAGCAACCTGTTGACTTAACTGCTCACCACCAGTTGCAGGGCCGTATCTTTGGTTTCTTCTGATCACATAAAGATCACCTACACATAACTCAGAAAATGCAGTGTCAACAGTACAGCAAGGAAGTGGACCAGCAAAATGCTGAGCATAGTAGGCAGAAACATACAGACTGACTAAAAGTGCAGCTCTCCATATTATTTCTTGGATTTCATGAATTTTTTCTTGAATAGCATTCAGGAGGTTTGTTGAATCATCTAAGCAGTCCCAGACCTAATGCTTGACATTGCTGTGCCTTTCTGCACAATGCGTAATAGTGCAGATCAGACAAAAACATGTTTTTTGCCTATCGGCTATTCTACAAAAATACGTACTTAGATATATCTGTGATATATCCACTAGCTAATACTTTCCAGATACAAAAATTGGCCTCAAATGGTTTCAAAGCGGTGCACAGGTAAGTGACCTATTCATGGCAGCATGCTGTCCAATTTCCACAGCCTAGCCTCCTTGTGAGAGTTACTATGAAGAGCTCCTGTGCACTGTGAAATTCAGGCTGACAAAAAAAAAAAAAATCAATTCACATATTTAAATTCAGATACAGTTCTTTATAATGAAGAACAGTAATAAATTTGAGATCACGCAGTGTTTTAACCACAATAACTGAATGCATGAGCCTGAATGTAGCTCTCAGTCAATTCCAAGTTCCAGCTATCTCCAGTATCACATTAGCTGAATCCCAAGGCTAGTCAAGGCCCACTTACTCAGAATCAACACGCTGACTAAAAAGAAATTGCAGAGAACATTTCATTACTTGAGTGAAGCAAACAATCCAATCTCTTCATGGTGCACAATCATCAGCACCAGGGAAGGAAGATGGATGCTAGAAGCACTATCCAGAACGCTTTTGCTGTTGAGTTACAGCATGTTCTGCTTTATCAAACTATTTAGCCCTGAGTAAATGCCTAATAAGGGATCAAATCAGTCCTGTAATTAATGCTTTTTGTTGATGTTAGCAACATCAATGCAGAGCAGGAATATTATTGTAATTTAATTATAAGAATTCAGAACTGAAATTAATGCTGGTTGCTTTGCAGCAATCACGAGAGTGTAATATCCTTCATTCCACCATGTCCTATACCGTACATCTTACACTATGCTAAATAACACATACATACTAAATAATATACACACTAGTGATAAAGCAGTAACAGTACATATTATTATCATAATAATAATGTCAGGAATATTTAGTTTTAATATATTAGAAAATGGAACAAAAATGACCTTGTGAAGGACCCTGGCGCAAGAACAGCCAACAAAAATATTTAGAGTTGCTGCCCAGGAAGACAGTGATGTATTTGCTGAATTTGTTTTTCAGCACATCACAAAGAAAACCCCAGCATTCACCCTAGTGAAGAGGCTGTTTGAAGCACAGAATTGCCCAGAAACTTCTACCTCTCACATCACAAATGACATCACCTGGCAGCCATGCTACTGAGACCTCACTCTTTTCACCATGTTACTTTCCACACTCACACGTCCATCTGCCAAACTCAGTGCTGGCATGTGCACCATCTGTGCTCAGCACAAGAGCGAAGGAAGACTCAAAGTGTTTAGAGGCATATAAAACTGATGTAGGGATAGACCCTACTACTGCCAAGGCACGAGCCATGTGATTTCTGCTGCTTCTTGCTCCTACAATCACCGGATCTCCCAACAGAGACAGGATGGCAGGTTAAATTCTTTTATTGTTGCTCTACTCTTTTCACATCATTACTCCACTTATAGTCAACTGTGGATTCATTTCGCAGCTGTAAAACCTTTTTTAAACCTATTTGTTCACACCTAACTTTCACTGTTTGCATCCATGATTTATTTGGTCCAATGCATCTTGCTGCTGATTTATGGTCAGCTCAGACTTATAACAATTGATTTGTCTTAGCTCTTCTCTGTCTTACATGCCCTAATATCCAATTAATCCCTATTTGTTAGTGTCTTAGTTCTATTAAAATTCCACAGCCTTTGTTTAGCAGTGACTTACTGGCCTGCCATAAAGAAGGCTCTGACACATCAGGCCTGGTTTTGCACTATGACTAACAGCAGTAACTGAGCATGTGACACTGCCTTTGTACTACAGATGGATGTCATGGCACATGTAAGAGAAAAAAAGACTGAAGTTAAACTGAGGGAAAAAGCGAGGTACTCTTTCATACCTACACATAATAAACAGTCATACAATTTGACAAGAGGAATGGATGTCTGTCCTACCTGCCATTACACTTGGAAGAAATTTTAGCCCAGATTCACCAATTTCTTCCTGCTCCCATTCGTGTTTAACTGTAATCCTAGATTACATGCTGCACGCTCACCTCAGTACTACCTGATGAACGAGAGCTAGATGAGGCACCAGAGGGAAAAAAAACCAAAACCTGCGTAATGGGAAGACAGCCACCCATTTAGGAAAAAAGGAAATGAAAGAAATGCTAACGTGTCTCTGCCTCATAGCCAAACTGCTATACATTAGCTACATTTCATGACCTGCCCATTATTATTCACTGCAGCAAACATAAGGTAACATGATATTTTTCTATTCTAACACTGACCTTTGGGACAGTTAAATGGCATGACTGCAGGCTAGGAACATCTCTGTGGGACAGTGGCTGTGGCCAAGCTGTTATACTTTGTGAATGACAGTAACATTATTTGGAGTCTGACTCATTAAATTTACTCAGCAAAAAAAAAAAGTTAAACATTTTGTGCAGATGAATAGTATTGCTAGATCTTGAACGGAAAGCAGTGTAAGAATTCTTGTAATAGGTCACCAGATGGAGCAGACTCTCAGAGCTAAGACGGTGCTGCATTCTCAACATGGTAACTGAAAGGAATCTCTAATGATAGATGCCTTGGCTGATGAGCTTTTCTCTCCGAAGATCAACGAGAGAATATCGGCATTCTCCGTTAGCAGAAGTTACATGATCAAAATGCAGTTTAAGATGTTAATCAGAAAATGGAACAATAAACTAAAGCGCAGCAGTTCCTTCAGTCTTGTTGCCACTGCGACCTATAAGGGTTTTTCCATTGATTTCAACAAGAGAAAAATCAGATACTTATAAAGCTTGTGGCTTGTACAGCCTTCTGCTTTCACTAACAAAGCTCCTCAAAGTGAAGCACTTCAGGGACTTCTCTACAGCCTCCTTCTACAGAGAACATATTTTATAGTTAAGGTACATTTTGATTTAAAAAAACACATTAAATGAAAGAGTTGAAAACAAACATGTCAGGGACCTTAAATATTTTTTTGCACTAGTGCATAAAGTTTTTTCACAGTTACCACAGAGGAGTTACCTATATTAAATCATATCATCTTACATGTAGGCCTATATTAATAGAATAGAAAACTGAAAAGCCTTTATACTATTTGTTTTGATTATTACTCAACAAATGACCTTATTAAAACAGCATTTAAAGTACAAAAGGTTCTTAGGCTTAAGAACAGGTCTCGCTGATTTGAATGGAAACTAAAAATTCCTGAAGCTGTGAACTCAAGCACTTTAACTGTTTGTTTAGTGGTTTTCTTTCGTGAATGCTTCCACCAGTATGTAGACAGACACTGCACATACACCATTCATAAGAGAGCTGGGAAGATTCTTAAAATTAAAAAAGCACTTAAAATTAGGGTAACACCGGTTTTACTTATATGAGCATATTAAATAAAGTAGGGGCAAACAAATGCTATTGGCAGTACAACAGCATTCCCATGCTTCTGTGTGATGGCTGTGCCCAAAAGGGAGATTTCCATCAAAGGGAAAAGCCAAACATTTAAGATGATAAATACATGAAAAAGCAAATGTTTTTCTTCTCAATTTAAGTAGTCCATACAAACGTTTTGTTTGCCTGTGTGCCACACAGCACAGGCTGTACTGATGTGACCTTCCCCGATTTTGTTTCTTTTCCCAAATAAAGACTGAAGAGCTAATGTTAAATTTCTGGTAAAACCATAAGAAAAAGCAAATAACTGTCTCAAAATACAGCAGAAATTTTGAAAAGTGGACTCCATGAAACAGAGAAAGATTCTGACCATACAGTCACTACTGCTGTTGGTTACGTGCACATGGATAAAATATGAATATGAACGTCTAGGTGTACTGTACATCCTACACGTGCAACCTTTAACTCAGACTTTTCATTAGTCAACCAACAAAAAGAACACAGAGCATGGAGGAGCAGAAGACCTGCTGCAGCTTCAGAGTCCCAAAAAAACAAATGCACACACCTGTTTCATGCCAACCCTTTAACACACACACAGTGACACAGTGTGAAGTCCCAACTGTCCAAATCTTTTAAAACAACAGCTGAATGGCTGTACACTAGCAGATGCTAGGAGACTTCAGGTGAGTTCACTATCTGAGATTGCCAACCACAGGATTTTAACGACACAGCCATTGTTGACGAGGGGGCAAACTTTATCTCCAAAAACGTGAGGTGTGACCCAGGAAACACTTTGAAAACTTACGTTCTTCTGGGGCGCTTCTCCTTAGGACTTTTATTTTCTACTCCTTTTTCTTCATACTTATCATCAAATAACTTTACATTCCTATTTAAAGAAAAACAACTTATCTGGGTTGCAGGACATATCCAGGGAGTAGCAAGCATACTCAGAGAGGAAAAAACTTCAGAATGAAGACACTACAGCAAAGCTGATTGTAGGACCGAATTTACAGGGACTTGAGTGAACAGCAAAGAACAGTTTCCACATTCAGTGCACCAAGCATGTAGATAAACCCCAAATCTTTCATTAGCTATAAAAATAAGTCTCAGAATAATCGATGTAAAATTACGGCTGTACTTAGAAAGGGATGAACTGTGGCTAAATGTTCATAAATGAAACATAGAAATGAAAATAAAAATTGCAGGTTCTCACCTGACACGTTCTAGATTTACAAAAACTCTCTTGGAAATGATGAAAGATCATTACCCTTCAGTATTTGTTTAAATTAACATTGTAACTTCTATAGCCACATCTTTATATTTGCAAGTTACTACAAAATTTCTAAATTTCTCATTACTATAGGTATGAGTGTGAAAATTAATACTAATATCCCTTAATGTGTTTCAGACCTGATGTGATCATTTCTGTGGAGCCATTAAGTTTCATCACTCCCATAAATTCAGTCTCCATGCGATGAGTTCTTTATAAAAGGACATTTAATTGCCTGATAGGCTATATTGGCTCCTCTGCATCAATAATAAAGTCAATAATCTGCATTTTTTAAGTCCCTATAAATATCCACCGACACAATGGGCTGTAGCAGTCTTAAGTCCTTCAGGCCCACTGGATCTCTAAAATAAAAGGTTTGAGGCTATTAAATACACATTTAACATGATAGAATGTTATGAGCTTATTGGAGGTCAATGCTGTAAAATTTTGTCTCTAAAAATTCTTCTCAGAAAGTAATTTATAGCATAGAATATGTTTATTAAAAGCCCCCAACTACAGATTTATATGATTTTATTTTAAGACTGAAACTGAACATGCTTGGGGATCAATCCTGCAAAACCTTTCCTTGAAGTTCAGAGCTTATTACCCTACATAATCCCTCTCAGATTCAACTGAAATACTCCCAAGAGTAAGTTCACCCCCAGTAAGTATTTGTAGTTTCATGCCCTTAAACTTGTTTCCGCAGCGATTCCTCAGATTCGCTACGTGATGTAGCAAGTTATTTGATTAGGTGTGCTTATCTGAGAAAGGAAATCATTTCCTTGGTAAGCAGCGAGATAAACTGTATGTACTTAGATGTGCAGAGCTAATGGTGCTAATTGTTATTACTTCCACAACTCTTCTACTAACCAGCTTTTACTAACCAGCTACGTCAGTGGCAACCAATTAAAGCAAGAAAAATGTTCTCAGATGAAAAAAGTTTCTTAAATCCTTTTAGGACATATCTCAAATAAAAATTAATAGTTCCTCCTACCCAATGCCCCCAAACCCTCCCTAAGCTTCAAACCCAAATCAGCCACACAAGGCTATTTACAGATCGTTTGCAGTGCAATGCATATTTATGAATAAGCACTGCTTCTCTCCTGAAAATGTTAGTGAAACATCATCAAGAAATTATTCCCCTCTCCCTTCCTCCTTACTCACATAGTTCTTGGAAGTATTTCCCCAAAGTCACTCCCTCTATGCAGCTGGAATGGTGGGTTATCACTACATCATAAAGAACAAGAGCTACTAATGAACTGCATAATACAGTTATCATTTCTGTGCTTGGAGAAACCGTGGGAGGGATAACATTTACACTAATTTCTGATGTAGCTTTCAGTGTATACTAAAGAAATAACACATTCTCCCCAGCCTGGAATAAGAGAATGCTTACCTCATGTGTTCATGCAGAGCTTCTGGTCAGCTAATTTTACAAGCTGGCCAGCAGGTGCTGCCCACCTCCGAGCAGAGAATGATCCCACTTAGTCATGCCTGAAGGATAGGACTGTCCAGAATTTCAGGAGTACCATCAACAAAAATTCATGGAGGAATGCCAATCTCCCTTCAATTCCTAACTCAGCAAAACTCTTTAAGGGTGAGACGTTGGAGAGAAAAGACGACTTAAATACAGATGCATCTCCCCATGAGAACAGCAAAGGATTTACATATGCTCGCAGGTGTGACTCATTCTCAAACTAAATTCATCAGCTGTATGGGATTTGCTCTCAGTACTGAGGACCATTTATGCAGCTGTGCCACTGTTTTAGGAGGATAAGGACAGAGATTTTGGAGCCCATCTGAAGCATACACCAACATACAGGATTTCTTTTATTTCTGCACACTGGTTTTCAATCCTACTACTGTGCTGCAGATAAAAATAAATGTCTGCCAAAGAAAAACAAGAAAAAAATGCAATAGAAGGCCAGACTCTATATTTTAGTAGCAAGAGTTTTACTACCAGAGGAAAGAAGGACAAAACCTTGCTCATTGTTGACTCTGTACTGTACCTTTTGTCACTCTAATTTTTTGTGTGCATATTGCCAGCCACGAAACAACTAAACACAGCCAGCCAGATGAAGCTGAGCTGACTCTTGGTTTGACCACAATATGCTTCTGATAGCTTGGTCTCCTTACAAACATTCTGAACTTGTATAACAAATAGAGTTTCTCCTTCTAAAGGAATACAAAGCTTCCCCATCAGTAACTTGCTGATAGCTAGTAGGTGATTTTTCACCACTCACACTCTACACCTTAAAAGCAGACTTTTCCATGTGGACAAAAATCCACAGACAAAGTACACTGACAGCTCTACTGAGTACAGCTGATTTATAATACTATATCTGAACTGTCCCAAGCTGTACTGCTGCAGAGCCAGGATAAATATTATCACTGAAAGAAGTGCAGTCATGCAGTCTACCCCACGCACAATGACTTTACCTCCCAGCCCTTCACTGAGTCTCTTCTACACTGAATTTTATTGAAGGCCCATCTAATCCGTGTCCCCCCAAAATCTCAACTCTTTCCATATTCATAGTTTGTCTTCTGCCTCCAAGCCGTTAGCAAAGCCCTGAATGGATTCACAACAAAAAGTAACATATTACCATAAGCCAGGAAGGGATTTTCAAAGAATTGTGCTACCAGCTGATAAAGGATTTGGGAGACTGTAAATCTTGCATTATTTATGTAATACACTGTATATGAGAAGCTGGGCTAACATGGGTGTATGCCATTATGAAATCTTTGCCTTTAGGTAAATCCAACAACTAAGAAAAACTCAGCTATGAAATTGCTCCAGCCACCAGCCATGGTCTGCTAGGAGTAGCAGTAGCATGAAGCCCACAGCAGAACTCTTACCTCTGAGTGAAAACGAGAAACTAAAAACTTAATCCCGTGATTAAATTTCTGCAGAAAATGCCTTGAATCTATGCAAACCTTCAGTGACATTAATATTACAGCTTGTAGCAACTATACAGATCGATACAACGGGAAAGAACGGGAAAGGTGTTACACAACAGAGGTGCGATGACCGAAGGACCAGCACAATAGAAAGGCACTATAAAGGAAGGAAAAAAGTTTGCTCACCCGTACCAGAAGATTCTATGCTCGCAGGGGAAAGCTCCAGAAAGAGATCCTTCCCCAGTGGCAGTCAGCCCTTAAATGAGGTCTAAGAGAGGTGCAGTCAGGCTCCACCCTTTCTGGTTACACAGCTGAATTGCCTTCACCTGTGCTCCCAAGGCTGACCGGGTCCTTTTCCCAGGTGCTCAATCAGTGGTTCGGGCTATGACTCAACAGTCCCCATACACAGTTGGATGAAAGGGACAATGTATACGTATTTTAACTTTTTTTCAGAGGAAACACAGAGGTGTTTGTCCCATAGCACGATCAGCCTATCCCTTCTGGAGGAAGGTTGCTTTTCTACAGGAATGGAAAATAGTATTTATCTACCTAAAAGGAGAAAGAAGCAAATACTACATGGGAAGAGGACATGAACAACCTTTCGTATAGACAAGAAACAATTTCAAACAGAGGCTTTCTTTAATCATTAGCTACAGGTACAGTATACAAAAGGAAACATTTCTTACCAACTTATTATCCTTGATTCTGATCTAAAGCAAAGCATACTGGAAAATAAGTACTAAAATAAAATGCAAGGATCTCTTCTGCCCTCAAACCTGGAAGTTAAAGGGGATAAATCTTTGGGAAACTGAAAATGGGAGCAGGTAGCAGCTTCTTTAATACAAGCCTGTTGAAATTCAAAGAAATTCATCTCAGAGAACAGAAATCCCCTTTAGGAAAAAAAGGATTTATGCCTGCACTAGTTAGGAGAAACTAAGAGCACCACCGAACAACAGAAGAGGAAAAAACAACTCAGAGCACCACAGGGGCTTCTGAAATTTCTGAACTTTCATGTATTTTTGGCGGCAGAAATTGTTTGTCTGTGAAAATAGGGCACAGCAAATAACACAGCACAACACCAATTGCTTGGCACTGTTTACACACTCCCTGGGTAGAGTTCTCTCATATCCTTCTGGAGTCCTTTACTAATTTCATATATATGCTAAGCCACAAAGAAACCAAGGAAGAAATCCATATTTTTTCTGCTGTTTAGTACGTTAGAAATATTGGAGCGTGGATTTTCTTTTTATGGTATTTACAGCATCTGGAAATTCCCTGAAAGCTAAGCCAGGCAAAAAGAAAAACAAACACAAGCTTTGATTCTCATTTTTATTTGCACTGATAAAAATAGAAGTGTAATTTCTTTGACTCAGACAAGTTATTCCTTATTTACATCAGCATAGAATGAAATCCTATAATCTGTGAAACTATGGAAGTGTCCTACAATTTTAATCATCAGGAGAATCTGTATTGACAAATATTGCATGAGAGAACTCAACAGCCCAGGACAACCGTATCTTCAAAAACTGAGAAGAAATGCAGAACCTGGGACAGTGCTAAGTTCCATTTCTTTTTTTGTAGCTAAACTTCTCGAAGTCCGACAGAACTGTGCAACAACACCGATGGTGTAACAGGGACAGAGCTGCCCCCTGCACTCCTGCTCTGGACACAACTGTACAGATACTGTACAGACACAGTTTGCTTTGATGTAAATTACAACGCATACCAATTTAGTATCCAACAGTGTATTATCCAGAAGGTGTAGTTTCATGAAAAACAGAACTAGACCGGAAAAAGGTTCTCAACAGAGCAGTTTTGTGAGGAAATGCCATTTACTAAACCCACAACATTTTGTCCCACGTTTCTCTCCCTGAGATTCACACATTTCTGATTGAATTCCTGACAGACTGTTGGAGAGCCCAGTTCTTCCACATGGTGTCACGCCTGGGAAAGAGCTAAACATGCACTCACACGTTCACTGCAATAGAGCTGACAGATTCGGGTTATCTGCACCACAGTGCCAAACTTCACGTCAGGGATTTGTCAAGAAGGCCTAGGACTTTTAGCCTTTTAGCCTTACAACAGAGTGAGTTCAACGTTAGATATTCACAGGTAGGTAAATTATTAAAAAACATTTATTTTATATCTGCTGAGAGCTTAGAAATAAACCCGCGTAACACATTTTTATGTTATGGCACACATGTGCTAAGTTATTTATATAAGCAAATCCTGAAGTAAGACACAGCAAACTGAGAGAGAAGCTGAGACTTCTCACAAACCATAAAATCTGCAAATATCAAAAACCTATTTTAAGATCAGCAATAAGGTGACGAATTCTTTCTTTCCACACACATTCAGTTCAGATGATTCAGGGCCAAGTCTCAGCTACACCTAGAAAACCTAGAAAAAAAACATAGCTGTGGCCAAAGCTTTGAAGTTTAGACTTAAAGGCACAAACCTGGATGTCCCACCCTAAAAAGAGCCCTGCTAGAAGTGCAGCAAAGCCCAAGGATTGTGAAACCTGAGCGTCAATGATGTACTGGAAGAGTCTTATAGATGCATCACATTACAATAGTCAAATCAAGCGTGATCTAAGCCATATTACCGGATATTCAAAAACTCTTAATTGTGTACAATTTGGAAGTGGGGAGGGCAGCCTGATTATTGCAGCTCTGTTTTCCCCTGGGGAACCTGCTCTAGTGCCTGATTTAGTGGTTAGTAGCCCTGAGCACAGCAGGGTGCTTGGAACCAGATGATCTCTGAGGTCTCTTCCATCTCATGCTATTCTGTCCTTCTTTGTGAGTATATTCACCTGTACTACATAAATAATTATCCTTTTCAAACAACAGGAAGCAATTACAGAGAAAGAAAATTGAACCCCATCAAGACATCCACACTGAGAACTTCAGTGATCTTCTAAAAATGCTCACCAATTTTATTGGAAAGCTGAATAAATCACCCCTAGCACAGAGCTGTAAGCTCAACTGCGTCACCAGCAGCCACACATGCCTTCTCCCAGCAGGAGATGGCAGTGACACTGCAGCACCTGCCCAGTGTTCACTGGGCGCATCAACACCTGCGAAGTGTTTCCAGAGTTCAGCCAGCCATATTTTAGTGTAAGGTTTGCAGATAACATCGGGTATGAAATATCTTGTTTCAATAGTGAGTGTAGTTGCCTTTCTGTAATTGCGGTCTTTTCATTAACAGTAGCTAGCATCATGATATTGCCTTCATCTTAATTTGATACAGCTGGAGCATTGGGCACTTTTGTCAGTTACCCACCTTCTTGCAAAATTTGGGAGTGGTGTCTTCCTCTTTATTGTTTGTACTTCTTGGTATACTCTGTTCTTCTAACTCTATTTGCTTCTCTATTGGAAAACCTTTGGGACTACAAATAACTGAAGGTATTATCTTTTGTAAGAGCACACTTTAGTCGCCAATAGAAAAAAAAATCCTATTTAGACTCTAGCTATATTTCTTTCTTCCTGTTTTCTTAGAGCTAAATTCTAAAATAAAGCTTTTTAAAATGCCATTTCTACTACAGGCTGGAAATACAATTGTTCCTGTTCCAAAATTTAAAGTGTTCTCACACAAGAGGAAACCCAAAAAAGCCATCTTTACTGAACCAATTTTTAGAGAATAACTACTCAGATGAAAACTTCCAGCATTTAAATTATACAGACAGCTGTCAGGGTGCAGCTTCCAGATTACATTGTTAGTGTTGTACATCAGTTCTCATTCTACGCACAGCTCCATCACCGTGCTCTTACTGCATCAGCACAGTAACATGGGACCCTCCAGCTTTATAAGATAAATTGTTAAAAACAAATGCTCATTTTGCTTTCTGTTCTCCATAGCTATGACAAAGATTTAAATATATTATTTTGTGCATGAAAAGGCAGGATAGTAGTTCTTTTCATTCTCTTTGACCAAATACTGCAGGAATCCAACAACAGTAAGAAATTCATCAAAATCCTCCTTCTCATCATCATCATTTTCTAGTAGGTGTCACTGATTTGGCCCAGCACTCAAGCTCCTTGATTTTCCACGTGAGCTGACACACCAGATGGCCCCAGATTTATCCCGTGCTTTAGATCTGCCCTTGCCTGAAGCCATCTCCAGCGCTCATCCTTTGTGCTTACTCTCTGTAAACAAACAAGCAACTGACTCTGAAGAAAGCAAATTTCCAGTGCTATTCCTGTGAATGCATGCCAAGTCATACATACAGCAATGCTTGACTTCCACACGTACATATCAGTATATGATCAGTGCTACCTACTGTGACATGAAAACACGCTGCTTTAAATGCATAGCGCAGACGAAAAGCATTGCTGTGTTTTGCAGAAGGCGCCTTGTCCACACAGCTCCTTATGGGAACAAAAATTAGACCTCTGCCGTTTGACTTTACAATACTTGGTAACAACGGCTACTCCCTACAACAACCAGTGCTAGAAGGCAATGAAGCTTTGCCTGTGGGCAAGCGTGTTTGGTGAGAAAGATACAGGAGTAACCCCAGTCATTTTGCAGCTTAGGTGTGGTCCTCTACCTTCCTTCCACCCACAATTCCACCTGCTCCAGTGCTGCTCTGAGAGGATGACTGTTCCTTGCCTTTCTTCCTCACCTTGTTTTATCCTCAGAGCTTCTTCTACCCAGCCCATTTTGCAAGGATGCTAGAGCGGTGCATTGTTATTACAAAGGTACAGTTCGAAACTACTTGTAACAGTTGTTAGCAGCTCACCGATTGAGAAAAGAGCCTTAGAGAAATCACCACATATTTGAAATACTGTTTATAACGTCCTGTCAGCTGCTATGATAATTCCTGTGCTTGTAAATATATCTTTTCCTAGTAAACCCTTGTGAATCATTCGAGAAATAGAGCTCTACATCTCATTAGTAATTCCTATTTATGCAATGAACATTTTGAAATGAAGAGTGATAGTTCTTGACAGATAAGGATGAAGATCTGCTAGATCGGTATGACACTGGGTATTCAAAAGTTACTCTAAAACATTAATAATCCAACTTCCACTCAGCACGGTAAGAACACTGATATAATTGATTTGGTTTTAGCTCTGCACGCTTGACTTTGTTTTACAGGTTGTTCTGAGCGAGCTATGAGCAACCACTCGTAGAATGCATAGGTAGAAAACTACTTGTTCTTTAAAATGCTGTCTTGAGCTGGCTTCGAATGTGTTCTCTTTACTATAATGTTTTCTTGGAACATCTGAGGAATATGCATGTACTAATTCCAGTTTTTCACAAAGAGTTAACATTCTTTTCCACTGAATTTTACTTAGAGATGTTCATTTATTCCCCCACATGATCAAGACACAGAACCCAGCAAGCCTTCCTCTAATAATACATTAATGTGAGGAAGAAATGGTTGGCTCAAGCAAAACGTGCCAAACAAGCCCTCACGAACCAGTGCAAAAACAAACTTTAAGGATGAAATTTATCTCTTCAGACAGGACAATTCTTGAGGCAAAACTGGATATAACAGCAGAGGTTCCTCTCAAAAGCACCTCTCTTGCAATACTAATATTTGCCATCAAGGTAAAAAAGATGCTACAGTTGAAGAGTTGGGGGAAGCAATACAGAGACTGATTTGAGAGGTATAATTCGTACCTCAGCACAAACTTGAGAAGTACTTGGTGTCTATGGCTACAACATTTAGGACACCCCAGTGGATGGGGCTGCCATTTATAGCCAGTTTTACTCACTTCCTAAAAAGAAAGCTCATTCTCCTAATCATGGAACCTCTCTTGTGTTGCTGCAAGTGCTGTCTTTTGTAGGACAAGAGAAGCTATTAGCAAGATCAGCTATAATTCTGCTGTATTCCTACCTAGATTAAAAAATAATAATAAATAAATACTTTAAAAAAAAAAAAGTATGTCATGCCAAACAAGCATAGAAAATCATAAAGGAAATATAAAAACTATGCAACAGAAGGATGAGCTGACAAACCTTAGAAGTCAAAACCAGCTATGAATAAAGTTTTCAGAGCAAGGAAATGAAACCAATAAAGTCTCCTTCAGGTGTATAAAGTGGAACAAAGCTGACAAGGGAAGACATTAGACCGTGGCAGTATATTAGAAGAAACTTAATAAAGAAGGAAGATAATATAGCCCAAAAATTAAATGAGGTCCCTGTAGTGTTTGCAAGAGGAACTAGAATTGGAAAGCAAGCAATAAACAGCACACTTGAATTTTTCAGGAAGTATTATGCCTAAAGGCCATCAGGTTAATGTTCAGATTTTATGAAAAAATGTACATACACCAGAGGGTTGGAGCACACATCAGACCTCTTCACACTGACTGAAGTCTGCTTGGAGTGCGGGGGGGCTCTCTCTGACTTAAAACTCATTCAAATGCTGCATGGCAAGATGAGACGCAAGGAAGTATAAACTGTTTCCTAATTTAATTTACATTTTCGTCATTTTCTTTGGCAAGAAAAAGCTCTTGTTTTTAGGAAGTTCTGTTACATGAAGATGTTGTTCATGGGGCTTCCCCCTCTGTGACTGCAGGGATGCTGCAGGGCCCGGGAAAGCCAGACAGGTCAGCTGGAAGGAAGATTCCTTTCTCATGCAAAGGTTAATGAGAGGCACCATACTGCAAAATAGTTAGAGTAACACGATTTTCTGGGTTTTATCTGTAAAGAAAATGCTACCTGAAATTTTCTGCCTGGCTTCAATAGGCAGTCCTATTTCCTTCTATCTTACTCCTCCTAAAATTACTAAGCATACACTGTATATTGTGGAATAAATACAGAGATCCACTGTCCCTGAAATCAGTGGATGTTTTCCATTGACAACTGTGAGCTTTAGATTATGGCCCTTTAAGAAGGCATTATCTATTTCAAATGACCTCTTATTATGCAGCTGAAAGCAACTTGAGATAAGACATTTTTGGAGCTGATAAAAAGCCTCCAGAGCAGTGGTTCTTAAAATTAGAGTTGCAGCCTCAGGGTGGGGTGGGAAGAGGTTTTCTGCAGGGTCACAACATATCCTACAAACTTAAGATCTCATTGTAAAGGAAATTAGTTCTAGCTCTTCTGGCAACAAAGATAACCTTCAGAATGTAAATATCTGAAGCAGTTTGGTTTATTGAATATACAATAGCAGGGAATACGCAGCTTGTGATCCTTTCTTACAAAAAGGGTGAATTTATTCTTTTCTGATTCAATAAATACAAAAAAAATTTTTTTGATTGCTGAACATAGGTGCTGTACAGTCAATGAGGATGTAGGAGTAAACCATTTCAACTGGATTTCTGTTGAAACAGCACCAAAGTTTCTGCTACAACTCAGAATGCAGATAAACCGTGAATAGTTATAGGGAGGGGGCAGCTTGAACTTAGAGCTGCTAAAGGTTAGAGTCAGTTTCAAATACCCTGGTTGATTAGAAAAAAAATTAAGTAGTAAGAAACTAGAAACTGCCACTATTTTTGAAAAAGTTGTAATGCAGAGAAGCATTGAAATAGTCATGGAATACATTCATAGGAAATAAAGGGTTCAGTGAAAACTGAAAGGCAAAAAAAAACCCCAACCCAGATAACATACTCCCTCACCAGAATCAGGCATGTATTCATCCATCTATCTCCCATTACCAAGGACAACATTTCACTGCTCGTAGATATTCTTTACAATAACCTGCAATACACTTCAGAGGCTGAACTGCACAAGCACTTACCAGTATACATGGCTAAAACTGAAGGGCTACAATTTAAATCAGAAGCGCAAGACATACACATAGGTTGCTTCAAAAGCAATGCCTCCAATTGTAGTGTCCATGGAAACTACAATAGATACAAAGAGCACAATAACACTGTTTGATAGAGCAAATTCTCAGCTACGAAACCCAAAGCTATCATAGAGGGGAAAGAAAAAATATACATGAAGGAACAAGCAGACTTGATCAGTGCCCAAAACACTGAATAACATGCTCTGATTCCAGTAATTTACATCAAATGAGCATTTGGTCCAGTATCAGGAAACTGAGCTGCTGCAATAAAACAAATAATAGAATTTAGGAGAACACTAGCGTGGCTTTAAAGAAACACAAGAAAAAATAAATAGTAATTCTGAGAAAAGGAAAAGGGAACAAACCTGAAAACAATTGGTCTTTCCCTACTTTGTAGATTTTCCAAGAATAAACCTATTTAAGGAATAAAATTATTGCAAATCTGTCCCCCCGGTTACTGTAGTGATAATGAAAGCCATTAAAATGAATATTTGATAAATGAATAAATGAATAAAAATGAAGGGAATAAATGAATGGTAAATGAATATAAATACTAAAATGGTGAAAATTAAATGAATAATTCTCTTAAATGAATAAATCCACCGTGCTTCAGTTTGTTAGGGCTCTGTACAGATTAAATCCCTCTTCAATGGCATCTTGAAAGGAAGTTACACCGTGCCACAAGTATATATGTATATATATACATATACATGTATGTATGCACTGGGGGTTGCCAGCATAATGGAAAGTAAATAACCTCATGTGTTGTTACTCAGTTTCTTCCACACATGCTAAAAACAAGAACTATTTAACTAACTTCAGAGTTAGCGCAGCTAGAGGCTGTTGCAGAAGCAGCAGTATCTCAGTTTTTACCTGAGCTGTTTAATTCTCTTATGGATGGATGTGCATTCCCTTTACTATTATTTATTAAACATTGCTATTTTCAGACAGCACACAGTCTAGAAATCAAAACAGAAGAGTTGAAGAGAAGGAGATAGAAAGCTTGTTGCATGTACCAGCAGCTCTAAATGTAAAGAGGAAAAACTAATTGAGTGGGCAATTATTCAATGTACAATGGAAGAAATATTTCAAACTGGAGGTCAGAGCTATACAGACTGCACATAGGAGAGAAAGAATTGGCATACAGGGCTGGATAAGTTGTTGAAAGATAAAATTATATGACCAAGGGAAATATTTTTCAGAAATGAACATAAACTAAAAAAGAGAACTGACTGAGAAAGCCAGCCTCTGCAAGACTCAATCTGCAGTCATTACCTAACCCAAGTCCCCATCATTTTAATTGGAACTGTCAACCAGAAACATACACCCCACCTCCTTTCATTCCATTATCACCAGCACCTGCGTGCAAATGTTTCCTTATTTCCTTCAGTATTACCTTCACATATTTCCAGTGCAACCTCTTGCTAAGAGCTGAAAGTAGAAGTATGACCACAAATGCTGCAGGACATTCTGAGAGAAGCTTGTCTGATGTTACTTAGAGAGAAAAAAAGGATGGGAGTTTTTACCATGTTTAGCTGCAGAAAATTAAGCTGTCCTTCTGCTGTACAATATGTTCTCTTTCTTCTGCCGTTACATTCTAAGTGCCCTGCAAAAGCCCAGGTCCCAGTTATTGAGCAGCCTAACAGTCAGTACAAACACAGCTCCACAGTATAATTAGTAAATACCCCCTGAAATTCCTTAGTAGGTAAAACACAGAATTCCTTCAATTCCTTTGACTCTCTCTCACTCTGTAAACCAAACTTAATTTGAATTCTGCCCCTGAGTCATTTAAGTCTCAAAATAACGCTGCACACCTTGAAGACTGAAAAAATGTAAAAAAAAAAAAAAAAAAATCAGTCCCATTTTGAACTACTGCTGCATATTTTACTTCACTTCAATTCTCCTCTCATCCATTGGAGGAGATTCAGTAAACATCCCAGATATCTGGAAAAGAGCCAAACCCCTCATGTGCTTCTAATATCACTGCACCTTGCTTTCGGATTAGCTCTGCACAGCTGCTGTTTGGGCACTAATGTCATTGATTCTTAAGCAGGTCTCGTTGGGGAATTAAGCTTGTCTTTTTGGTAACTACTAGGTTAAAACTGAGAGCCTAAGACAACAAAAAGACTCATAATGAAGTTGCAGTAATTTGAACTAGAGCTTCTTATTTCAGAAAGGGTTTTTTTGTTTTGCTTTCTTTTCTTTTTTTTTTTTTTTTGCATTACTCTTTCTTTAATAGATCTTAAAGTCACCCAACAGAAGCATTTTATTTGTCAATTGGTAATACCCACTTATTTGATAACTTGTCTAATTTCTGTACCCTAGTCCTGAAAAGAATGATTATAACATCTACGTTTTTACATCATAATGAAGACAAGTTCAACTGAGAAAAATCTCCATAAAAATGACTGGTCATCATAAGACGGGTTCTTATTCCCCACTGGCCACAGAAAGAGCCAAGACCTGCATCACAGTATCTCCTAGACTTGATATTTAAGATGAAATTACTAGATTAAAATAAGCAGACGCCAATGAAGCTAGAACAAGGCCACCCACAATCCATTAAAATTGGCAGGCTTTGCTGTTTCCTTATTCTGATTCTGAAATCAGGACCTAGCCAGTAAATACTTGGCATTCAGCCATCTGCTTCTCCTTCCCTCTACTTACCTAACCATCTATTGTCTTAATATCTATTGTCTTAACGAATTTACAGAACTGAAATTACACTGCAAGAATGTCTGTTAGCGTCATATCCTCAGTTTTACTTGACTGGCTAACTTGCTCTTGAATCAACAGCTGAGAAAGGCATTTTAATATTTTTAGTTGTCTGAACAACACCAGAAAACTTTTTCGTTGTTGTCTTTGTTATGATTCTGGCCTGTTATGATTCTGCCATTCCCCAAACCTGTTGATATCCCTCAAACATTCAATTGGGTAAGTTAAAACAAGATTGATTAGCAAGAAATACTGGAATACAAAGCACTTTGTGATCTTATTTACTCATTCAATGCCAGAAAGCCATTTTATGCTCCTCATTCCCCTTTATAGCTATTGACTGAAATGTTGCATCAGTACCAATTACAGGGATTTGCAATGGTAAGAATGGTGGAGAAGCAGGGAATGAGATTTCATGATCACATCAAAGCCATAAATATTGTCATTCTTGCTGTTCTAATGTCCCTTAAGCTTTATTTAATGGTTAATTGATTGCTAAGAAATCTTTCAGATTTATTTAATTTTTAAGCATGGGACCTTGTTAGTTTTTTGCGAGGGGTTTCTTTTTAACAACAAAGTTATATATTATATGGCATGAATCATAAAGCAGTTGTCATGGAGATATTGTTAATGCAGGAGACTATATGCTACGTGCTCTAAAAACCATGGAGCGTATCTGTTTGCAAGTACCTTTTCTGAAAGCCTGGCAACTGGTGGTTAGGATAGTTCCTGGGTAGATCATTGGACCATGCTTGAGTACCATGTTAGAGCAATGATACATCCAGGCAGCTCTCGTTTTACACCTGCACAGACAGAACTGAATTTTTTGTGGTATTCTGAGATAGAAAAGAATGAATTGAAATATACTGAACAGCTCTGATGCTTACGGCTTATCAAAGAAATGTACAAAGAACTACAAAGAACTGAAACAGGTAACATTAAAAGCTCAAGACAAATGATTTTTTTTTTTTGTTCCTTTGATAGATCAATATTAATTCATTTATTAAAAAAAAAAAAAAACATACAAAAGAGATCTTAATGAACCAGTGCTTGCAATCTGGTGCCTCAAGATTTGCTTACCTCTGTAAGATTTTGGTAAATAGGTTACAGAACTATTTCCCTCTGTTTGCACAGCTGTGAAATGGGAACATTTATGCCTAATTATCTTTATAAACTGCTTTAGAGCTCTAAAATTGAGAATGCCATTTAGATGCTAGAAGAAATACCTTCATCCCAAAAATTTTTCAAAAACTACTATTTGCCCATTGTTCTTAAAAGCTGTACTTTACTATCTATGTATATACAGTTACATTAGTCTTAATTAACTGGTATTTTTGGAGCCTAATATTCTACCCCTAGCAGTCACTTTGATTATGCTTGTGTTTGCATGTTACCAAACAGAACCAAATGATAGCTAGACTTGTTCTGTAAGATAAATGGCTTTGAAATAAGTTTTACATTATTACAGAATCTCCTAACAGCAAAATATCATTACTTTTGTCTTTTCTGGTAGCACCTGTAAGAGATACTAGCTTTTCTGCCAAAGAAAACGTGAAGATAGAGCCTTACTGAAAATCGCGAAGTAGGTCTTGCATTAAGCATCAAGTTCACTATTTCATATTTTCATAAATATGCAGAAAATCATGATGCCTTGCAAAATGAAGCTTAAGAGACCAGTTCATGAAAAAATTATATGCTCCATTTACTCTGGCCTCCTATGTACTTTATTTTTTATTAACTCACTTATCCTTTATATGCAGGAGACCATCTCTCTAATATGTGACCCAGAAGGGTGGGCAGCAGAATGGGGAGGGCGTAAGCATAAGCGGACACTACATTTGCAGTGCAGAAAGTGCATTCAGAAATTCACCCCACATTAGAAAAGAAATGAACCGCACAGGGTTCTGTTGCTGTTTTGAATGGTCTTTTTTAGTCTAGATAATTGAACAAAACTGAAAAGGAAGCAGGGGCAGGGACACAATCTTTTGTGATGGCTTTTGTGGACTGCGACATGATCTACACACCCCAACCCATTTGTTTTATTGCAGAATAGATTATGTACTTCCCCAGTATTTTTCCTTCTCTTAGTGCAACTACTCCATGACTTTTGCTCCATTTTTCCCCTTGAGGACAACTTCTGTCCAAATTTTACAGGCAACTAATTATGACCTCGTTGCTTTGATGGGTTATGTCACCAGAAAAAAATATCTGCAAGAAAATACCTGCTGATGTGGTTGAACAGAACAGCTACACATTTCTCAATAAAGTAAGGAAAAGTTGTCTATCTGGCATAGACTGTATTTTTTTTGCCTCGTGACCGCTGCATAGCATAGCTGATTTCTTTTCCCTGCAGTGCTGTCACGTTGTGTTCTGTGGTTTCGTCATGAACTAAAATGGAAGTGAGAACTCAACATATTATTACAGCTTCTCACGCAGATCTACAGATAAAGGTCTCACTCATCAGCTGAAATATTCTACTCTTTGATGTGCCCTTACGGAAAAGTCAACAAATACTGTGACAAAGTAGATATTTTATCTCTTAACTCTTCACACTACAAAGCGTTACTCGGAAGTCACTGGTCGTTCTGTATCATTTACAGCAAGATGATTAATTCTCACAAAAACCCCTGATGATGTCACATTATCCATGTTTAGGTGTGCTCTTGAGTGTGTTATTTCGTTCCTGTTCTGAAGTGAGCCAGGTCTTAAATTAGAGAGCAGGACTCCACGTTACGATGTTTGAGTTTTATCTTAACCATGAGATGTGGATTATTTTCATAGTCTTAAATGAAGTTTAATGTCTCTGGTTTCAGACTGCTGTTTGCCAATTTCAGACATAAAGATTCCAAAGGTCACAATAAATAAGAGGAGGATTTAGTATGTCTCGGTCCTTCTCCATTCTGCACCCTGCTCCTCATGATGGCCAACAGATTATGGATCAAATTGATCTGGAAACTTGGTAGGAACCTTGTATGCTCTACAAAATGTAGAGAGATTAAATGTGATCACAGAACAGCAAAGCATCATTCACTGGGTTAGAACATGGCTTAGGACTTCATTGCACAGCTCTAAGAGAAATTTTGTTCTTTAGATGTTAGAACAAAAGCTGGACAAAATCACATGCAGAGAAAGATATCTGATATGCAGTTACTACAGTTTTAAGCACTGGACTGTTGTACACTTGACTAGTAGCAGTAGAAAGAATTACACTCATTTTTAACAAATTTCATTATGTTGGTAACACCTCATGCAGATGAAGATGCAGTGCTCTGGAAACAGCAGTTAAAAACAAAGTAAAGTATTAGGCAAAGTTTACCACTGAGGATGAGTCCTTGTCTAAGTTCTGTACGGTATAGTTGGTTCCCCACCTGTCACTTCAAAGGATATCTACAGAACCAGAAAGGCATTAAAGTCATTCCTACCACGTGACAGCGAGGAGTGAATCATGGTAGTTGTTTCTATTGTGGAGCAGAAAATGGGAATGTGCGAGTCTGTAGAGACATTAAAGTAATCATTAATCCTTTTCTACTTGTCAATCAGAAGTGTTGTACTCAAGGGGTAAGAATATGTTTGACTGAAAACAAGCTTTTAGTAAAATAGATTTGGCAGATGCATATTTGCAGATGCTCATGAAGGATGAATCATGACATTTTCTGACAACAAACGCACCAAAATGTCTGTTTTGCTGCTCTGTTTCCCTTTGGGTATTGCATCAGCTATATATACTGTATATGTATGTGTTTGTGTATAAATCAATCAAGTTTTAATGAAGAAAATTATTTGCTGTCTATACTAAAACACAACACTACCACAACAATCACAAGAAAAACAGTGAAAAACATCTAAAACACTTCAATAGATTATTCAGCAAGGCTACAAATTGCGGTCAATACAACAGCACAGAGAAATTCTTTATCTATTATCACTAGATTTTCATAGAAGACTTCAGGATGCCTTTGACGTTGGAACGGTGCTACACGTGCAAGGTGCTGTCTTACAGGCATTCATCGAGCCTGACCTGGTGCAAAACCACACCATCAAATCAGTAGTAGTGAGAATCACACAGACCTTCCAAACACAGAGGCCACTAATAGAAGAAAGTTACAAATAAAAGCGACATCAAAGGATTCAGTCTGTTGTATTAAGCTTTAGAATTCCTTTGTAAATCCTTAATGATTTTCCCTAAAACTAAATTTAGAAGTAGCAATTAGTCCTTTAAAATGGATTTTGAAGCAAGTAACAGTAATTAATCATAGTAAATTTTTATTAACATCCATTCTGCTTGAGCACATTAGTTACATTCGACCAAACAGTATCTCCCAGATAGTATTCAGCCTTGTCATGAAGAAACCCACAAAGGCTATTTCTCTTGACTGTGTCCTTGAATGATTGATTACTTTTTTGAAGACATTTTACCTTAATTTTACTTTGAAATGTTCATTTTCCAGAGGAAACTGCCACCACATTCACTTTCCCCCTAACTAGTGGGAAAGATTAGGGATAATTACTACAATGAATGGGAAGCATACTTGGAATAATGTTAATGCCTTGGGTTGGGGATTGGGTGTTATACCACTATGGCAGGTTATGCTGGCAGGCCATCATTCATTGTTTTTATTTCCAACAGTCAGGGCAATCATTGTTCTTTGCAGATGTAATCAAGCTGCAGTGCAGGATCCTGATCCTGGCTAAGGATGTTTATTTGTTATTAAGTATAATATATTGAAAGCTGTAGCAATGCTGATGGGTCAGACCAGATGCCTTCCATCACGAGTTACTGAGATGCATTTTTTCAAGAAAGCTCATAGATGAAATGTTTTCAGCTGGCTGAGATTAATAAAGATAGCTCCCTCGTCATCTCAAGGAATGGAGCCAACAGTGAGTAACAGAAATAATATCATAAATCATGCTTTATAAGTTTGAATTGTCTACTATTCACTAAAATGCCTTTCACAGTAAATTTGCATGCTCTTACTTGTTGAATGACAATAAGAAAACAAAGAAGGTCACGGGGGACACAATAAGGTAAAATACTGCTATGTACTACTGCACTGGACAGCTGGGATTGATTTACAGTGCACAGCAATCTCTTCTACAAGTTCAAGAGGTGTGGACAGTATGAAAGTCAAATCATATAGAGAATCAATATGGATTGCTGGGATTTTAAACAGTTGTCAGCTTAGAAAAACCTATATAGTCCTAAAATAAACCAGCATACACATGTGCATTATTCCTGCTTCTTACATCAATATGTAGAGGTAGGTTTTGCTCACAAGATGGCAGTGTTGGTTACTACACACCACTTCACTGTGCCTTCCTCCAGCAAAAGTTCTCTATATTGCTACCCAGGGTGGAATTCCCTGAAGGATTACATCTCTGCACCTACTTACCCACAAAGTAGATCTGACCCATCACATTACTTGTAAGCCGCCATAAACCTTTACAATTTGATATACAACAGTTGCCTAAATCTGTTAACACCCAAATTTCCAAACAAGGTGAATTCCTATTTTCCATCTTTCATTAAATTCCACGTAAACAGAAAACATTTTTTTTCATCCTTATTGTAATGCTATAATGCAATGGAAAGTATAACGACAACAGCAGAGTGGCAGAGTCTTTGGCTGCAGGAAATGAGGACAATCCCAAACACAGCAGCCATGGAGACAGAAATGAAAGAAAAGAGCTGCTTACCTTTGCAAGGCTTCAGGTATGCAGGGATCCCCAGTGAGATGCCCTCACCTCCGCTGCCAACCCTTAAATGAGGGCTGGGAAGGGGTGCATCCTGGCTCCAGACCTTCCAGTCACTCCGGTACATTGCACACACCTGAGCTCCCTGGGTTGGCCCTGCCTTCCCACCAGGTGCTCAGTAATTGTTTCAGGCTGTGACTCAGCATTTCTACTACACTTACAGATGGCTGTTGCCCTGTAGTGAGCAGGGATGATCTCAAAACTGGTTGAATTCTGTAAAATTTCCCTTAATAGCCAGAAGTTCTATATGGTTAACACAAGAGATTATCGGTGGCCACATGCAATGCAGACCTGTTCAAGTAGTTTTCAAAATCCTATACAAACAATATTCAGATCCTATATGATTTTTATTCTGAGCCCAAGAGCTTATAGTCTCCCTTTATAGACTCACAACAGATGAGAACTGAAGCATTTTCTGTACAACCTCAGCAATGCTTCTTTATCTACCAACAGTCATGATATTCATCTAAGAAGACATCTAACCAGCTCTTCTTCAGAGGCCAGAAAGTTCACCATTGCCACTGAATGCCATCTTCTGGAGAATTTCTTAACATGGAGAAATTTCGAGACTTGAATATTCAAGTCCAGAATAAGAAATGAAGATTTTTTAATGAAGATTGACAACTAAGAGAAGATAAAGCATTGGGAAAAGGGGAATTACACATTTTTTAGTAGTGAGTTGTGCCTAAGTGAACTGCAAAGCAGTAACAGAATGAACAGGCATGCCAGAAGCAGGCAGAGATACAAACCTGAGCTGCCAAGACAAGATAACGGAGCTGCTGGCTGCAGGTGTTGCTCTGACCAGCTACAGCCAGCAGAGCATTCAGAAACACCCAATACAAACTGAGGAAAACTGACAAATCCCCATAATGTAAAAAATGAACTGCAAGAACAATGTTCCCTTCAAAACAAGAGCATTAAAGATTCTTTTATTTACCTGCTGCAAAACAGAAAAATGCTTACTTGTGCACTCCCACTGATCTGTCTCCAATAATGAAAGTGATTTTTAAGTAAATTAAATTTGCAGTGTTTACTCTTGAGCACCACTTGCAAGATGAAGCTTTTCTTTAAGAGCTGCTGTGTATCCAATGAAATAACATTTGCTCTGGACACTAACAAAAACACTTAACATTACAGGGATAGCAAGGCTTTCACTTGAGAACTAACAGCAAGAAAACACAAAGTCATTGTCAAAGCGACTGCACGTGCAGTGCAATCAGTTCTGGTTGCAACTAGAGCTTCAGGTCACCTATACTTGGTGTAACATAACATGACATAAAAAAACGGAGTTATAATCCTAAACTTGCAATTCCCAGCCTTGCATAGGTAGTTAAATATTGACTGTTAACTTCAGTGATGAGTCTCTGTTAATTTCTCACCTACACGATACGTATTTTGGAGACAAGACAGATGGATTTTTGAAGGTGGGCAAGTTGTTTGAAAGCTAAGGCTTCTCACTGTGGTGATCAGGTTGCTGAAAAAAAGGCATTCATGTTTTCCCTTCAACTGGCAATGGGGACTTCAGGGAGCAGAATATTTTTTTCACGGACTCAAGACAGTAGATGCCCAGTTTCCATGGTACTCTCTTCTCTCCCTTACCCCTCAGGTAGTTTTTTCTTCTCCAGAAATGATTTTCAACAGGAGCAATGTGCTCAGAATCTGAGTCAATGTCTCTGACTTGGTTTTTGTCTCCTCTGTTTTCCTGCCACCTTTCTCGTCATCAAGGCTGTCAGAACATCTGCTATGCTCTCTCCTTGTGAGAATGCCAATGGATTCTGAACCTGCTTTCCCTTCCTCCTTTCCACTCACAGCACCTTCACAGGCAGCTTTAGCCAAAACTGTGCTGTAGAAATTGATTTTTCAATCCCAAACAATCTCATCTGGCCATATGAAAATATCAGGTGATGGGAATGTGATTATTCACTGTGTGACTTCTTTGTCCTCCCCTAATTAATAATGTTAAGCACCAGAGCAAATAAATGCCACTGTAACAGAACACAGATCTGGTGCTGTACTATGCTAGAAAAGCCTAGAAAAGTCCTGAAAAACTTGCTACCATTTGGTTTTATTATTGTTCTTTCCCACTCCACTGTCACTTCATTTCCTTCCCTGCACAGTCCATACCTACATCACAGCCTAAGTTCCTACTGACATCAGTGAAGGGTCCAAGACTCTGCAATGGAGATCTGCAGAGTGCACTGGTGGGGGAAACCTGCCCTTGGCTGCTGCATGCATGAGTCACTGCAACTGATATTACAGATGCCCCAGATTATGACCTACTTTGCTGCGTATTTCTCAGAGCGAGTGAGTAAGGCATTTCAGAGGCTGATACAAAATTACAAAAACAGCATTTTCTGTTGTAGTGAGGAAGAAATGTTTTCTTAAACATTAGATCAATTTTACAATCCCTATATCAATGATGAAAATTCCCTAGGGTTACTGTTGAAAGTCTACTGAAGATCTGAATTGATTTTTAAAGGCTATAAATCAGACCCTTAGTCTTCAACTGAAATTTGAGACGCCTGTTTCCACATACAGGGGTTCATCTAACTGATGAAAGATCAAACAGGCCTCCATAAATTGCTTTATTGTTTGGCAAAATTACAGGAATTCTGGGTAATCTGTTCATTATTGGCACCAGAAGTACTGCTATCAGCCTGTTCTGCAACCCCAGCGAGGAACAGGCCTTATAGACAGACAATCTTTTAAGCAAGTCTCTAAGTGCTTTGCTGATATATCATTGGTCCACTGAAGTTACTGGTAGCCTTTCACTGACTTTTATGGGCTTTTCATCACATTTTGTGTGATCCAATTTTCCACATATAAAATATGTTTCCTTTTCTCCTAGTCTCCAGATCTTTTACATGCAGGTCCCGTGTGCAGGGCAATCATTCCCTACCTGTGGAGGGGAACTAAGTCCTCCCATGGCATTGTGTCCAGGTTAAATGGGCCCTAATTTATGAAAGCTCAGGGGGCTGTGCCATTCAGAGGGCCATGCTAAAAGATGGTTCCTCTTAACACTTGTGACTTTAACATGAGTAACTGGGATTACTGACAGTGACATACAGGGTCAGCTCTTTTGTTTACCATTACTGGAATTTCTCTGATCATATACATGTGTGTGAACTTACCTATTTAATTATCCATTTAGATTGAACCTGCCACTTAATTATCAAGACTTGAAAGAGCTGGGACTCAGAATTTGCAAAAACTTTAAAAAAAAAAAATGAAGCAAGCATTTACACTGAAATCAATGTGAAGGCATCAGCTCTTACAGGAACTGCAAGGAAAGTTTGTGGCTTGAATCCTCTTCAGATATTTCTTAACCGCTGCATGAACTTTGAAAAAGATCAGTGAGAGCTTAAAGAAATACCTTTTTATTCCCTTTAAAACACTGTAATACACCTGTGTTGGCTTTTTTTAAACCATGTCTGTAATACAGCAAGAACATCCATATGGGGAAATTCATTAATATTAGCACTTCGATCTGTAATTCTCTTAAACAAAAAGACAATCAAAACCAAACCACAAAATACCACAACAATTTCTATAGGAAAAAGATTCCCATACTCAGCTGCCTGCTCATTGTGCAAATGAAAGGCTGAGATAAGAGCTGCAGAAGGAAAAAATGAAATAAGAATGTTTGCCATGCAAATGAACTTCATTAATAGAGAAGATACTTATCTACACAACTCAAAAGATTCCATATGGATGCACTCCTCTATTGTGAGAAATAATATTTTCATTTGCAACAGCATTATACAAAGCAATTGGCGGCTCTAGGATTGTTTGTCCATATAAATGTGAGATGACAATTAGATATCAGAATTTAAAAAAATCAGCCTATTTTCATCATGCTGAAATTTAAAACATGCACTTAAAAATATATATATTTTCAGGCTCCATCATCAACGTGAAGTGCTGGTTGGACTCCTAACTATGTATGTTTTCATTTTTAGCGTTAATTAAATGGCCTTCAGCAACATGTATTTTATATCTATTACTAAATTTCAACTGATGGTAAGAATATAATATTTTAATTGGATAATAAAAATTCAAACGTTGGAATAATCAATCAAAACAAGATGGCCTCTCTGAGTAGAAATTGGAAATTTCCTTTTAAAAGCCACTACCAAATACTTTCATATAAAAATGGTACACTTTTATCCTAGAAGTCCATGTTCCAACAACCTCAGAGAGCAACGCTGCTGATTCTGCTAAGCCATTTTAAGTGTATTTAGGAGCTTGTTTAATTTGGTTGCAAATCTTTACTCTGGATCAATATGAGAAATTTAAGCACATAAATTTCACAATGATTACAAAGTGACAACACACTGCAGTGATTACTTAACGCTTCAATATTTTTGCAGAATGTTAGCAGCAGCCTTGCCGGGACTTGCTGAATGAGAAGGTAAACCTCAAAAAGGCATGAAGCAAGAGGTCTGTCTAAAATGCACTAAAGCAGTGGAAAGTCTCAAAGTGACGGCTGAATGGAGAAATATTGGTGGTAGGTGGATGGTTGGACTGGATGACCTTGAAGGTCTTTTCCAACCTTGATGATTCTATGATTTTAATGAGCTTTGCACCAGACAAAAAATATGTATTATCCTGGATGCAGGGTTTGTTACAGAAAACATTCACCTGGCATAACATATCTCTTTCTTAGTTCTTATTTCTGCTATATTTAGAATAGTATTTCAGAGCATGAGTACACAGAAATGGCTTATCAGTTACATAATCAGAATTAGGAAGAGTTTAAGACGGAAATCAGCCCCCTGGGACCGCACAACCTCTCCTGCCATTGCTGCTGCTGCTGCTAAGGAAGGAAGATCTGACATCTCTACTTTTAGTGCTATTTCAGTAACTATCCAGCTAAGCAGCTCTCAGACATAATGCACATTTGAAAAGCAGAAAAACGACTGATGCATATGCTCAGATTCTGAAAATCCCATGACATACTCACGCTGAAAGGCATTGGAAAATGGGCACTTTTGGTAAACGAAGCCTGAAGAACTGATCTACATACACATAAAGCAAGCACAGAGAACCACCTGATCATCAGTAGTGTGGCTGCAGCTGCCAGCCTCACAGTCTTTTTCAACATTATCAAACATAGGAAGTACTACTGAACATACAATGCACTCTTCAAAAATTACCTCATTAAATACATATACAGGAATAATACATTCCTACACTGATTTTTTTTTTTGTATTTATCATGTCCTTGCAATCTAATTTATAAAGAGAGATTTCAAAACAATACAAATATTAACAAGGTTCTGCACTCCGTTGAACTTTTCTTCCTCATTGTTACTAATTTCCTTTTTCTGTATATAGATACTTACAAAAGAGGCAACAAAGAAAGTCAATTTGACATTTAATGTTCCACGCAGAAATCACCGACACGCTGCCAAGGAATTAATTAAGATTACAGCCACATAACAATGACACCACGAATAAATACTCATATCCAGGTAACAAATTAACTTATTAATTCGACTAGTACACAGTATTAAATAACTGTATGGAAATAACAAACCTTTTATATTGGCTTTAAATGTGAGCTCTGTTTTTAATACAGAGTTCCCTTTTTTGGTTGTGCAAAATAATTACATTTTAATGGGATGTTAAATTTAAATTTATTGAAGAATCTGAAACAAATTGGTTGGAAACTTCCTAAAAGCACTTCAAAAAGATCCACACACATTTTGAAGTCCTGCCATATTCATGAAAACATAAATCACAGAATAAAAGCACTGAAAGCACTGAATATACATTTTCATACATACATGTATACAGATACATATGATGTATACATATATATGTGAACTGTTTTAGTTCTGATCAGCAGGAAGCATTCAGCTTTTAGCTGCCAACATGCGGCCTTCTGCTGCAGTACTTTATAAGTCAAAATCCCTCACAAGCAAGCAGCAGCTCACCCTGAGACCATCCGCTGTCCTTTTGGGTTGCTGTGTGTGTCTGTGCCAGAATGAAAGCCCATCAATCCATCCTAACACTCGGGAAGGCCATGCACATCTACCCTCTACTCAGTACTGTACATAAATATCTCTTTTTGCCTCTCTTTCAGCTGCTTCTGAGATGTAATTTCAAGGAACAGAAATGTTCTCTCTGCAGAACCTTGGCCATGTACTCGCTAGCTGCTGCAGGTACGTGCTCCTAACAGCCCACTGGTGATAATACACGCTGCCAAAATGAGGAGATCCTTCATAAGGCTATGAGACATCTGGAAAAATTATTAACTGATCATTTTAATCCTCTGGAGTTTTAATTAAAACAGATCTTGTAAGCACTGAGGTACTGGGTATTGCTGATTTACTGATACAGTTATTGGTAGCAGAAACTTAATCAGGGATTCATTACAGTATTCTGTAGGATCACTCTCACTTTAGCAAAAGCCATGGCATACTCCCCAGGTACCAGTCAAAACTGGCTTTACCCTCATAGCATGTATTGCAAATGACTTAGTGGATATTTAAAGCAGTAGCTAAAAGGAAACAGATGACTGCTAGCCCTTATAAGGGAGATTTAGACTGTCCCAGGAAAAGTACTGCAGAGAAGGCATTTCTTTAAACAACCTGTCCTATTTTATGCTTTACCTTAAAAAATTGCTTATAAAGAAATGCTTTTGAGTATCTTCAAATTGTTAATATTTGATCCACATGCACACAGTACACTCAAAAATGTTTTCTTTCCTATGTTGCTGTAAACATACCGATTTTTAGATTTTTTAAAAAGATTTTTTCATGTAAGCCATATCCAACATTTTTCAGTCTTATCAATCCATAAGTTGTCTAGGCTAGGCTTTACCCATAATAAAATGTATTTTAAACAAGTTAGCTGTCTTCAAGTTGAAAACAAGTATAAATTATCTTTTTGATATTCCTGTTGCAAGCACAGAAATCAGTTTGATTCATATCAGTTCAGCAGAATGGGTTCATCAGAAGAATAGGAAAGTACACAAACAGGAGAAACATACCATTTATCCCACGGTTTGTTTTTCTTTTGTCAAAACATTCTGCTGAATGATCACAAAACATAACAAGAGTATTCAAAGGCAAATAAAATTAGGTTTTGCTTTAAAACTGCAGTTACTTTGGCTGATTCAATTCTGTTTTTATATAATAAAATATATCTCAGCCTACATAATAATGATATCATAATCTTTTTAATACTAAGATCACCATTTTATTGGCATTAATGAGAAGTATGTCTCTGCAGTTCTCTTACTTACTATATATATTGTGTCCAAGAATGGCTAAACACTTTAGAAGAAAGTGTAAAGACTTTAAAGTTAGCTATTAGAGAGGAAATGCTATATACATTTTTAAATTATTATTATTTTCCTGACCATCTTTGTTCATAGCTACTTCATCAGCTAAAACATCAAGTACATTCCTTTATTATAATGATTTTTCCACCTAATATGCAATTTTATTATATAAACCTCCAATAGTGTTTGTGTGTGCAACAGAACTACGTAAGTTATAGTTACAGGCATGATCTTTTGCTGTTTGCCTGAAAAAATATCCTACAAGGGGAGAAAAAATCCCTACAACTTCTAGCAAAGAGGATGAACAACAATTTGCAAGCTCCTGGACAAATTTTCAGTTTTCAATAAGGCTAAAACGATTTGTAAGTTGAAGAGATTGCCAGTAAATCTTCTTTAAGTGTTCTCCTTCATGGAGATGATGTAAGGGGAACTTTAAGAACAACAAAGGTGCTTTGCTTCCATAGCAAGGGGAAGGAACCAGTGAGCCAAGACAAGCTGATAGACTTTAGCATAATTTGCTGTTTCAGGTGAAGGAAGCCAATGAGCTGGGATAGGCCTTGACATAATCCTGTGCAATAGCAGAAAGGGGTCATTAAAACCAAGATGGGCCTTGGTATCAATTCTGCTAACCCCGCAAAAATACATTTGGCATTACTGGTGGTGAGAGGAGAGCTCACCACATTGCTGAATTAGCATAACTATAGGGCCTGAGAGTATCTATAAACTGCAGCAGAACTGCTGAACTAACAAATGGCTGATTTAACACAATAAATAGCACATAGGAAAAATAATGCAGTTACAGCATCGTTAAGACAGCTGCAGAATGAGGAGGAAAGGAACTACTCAAAAGCAGTACTGCTTCTGGAATACAGAAATGAAAATTATATGTGAGATATTGAAAAGGAGAGACATGAGAGTCACTTCTGGAAAAATAGTTTCCCATGGAAACATCTGCAGGACAAGGGCACAATGACCACAGGTGATGCACTCAGCAGCAACGCTGACCAGGGGGAAACTGAGAAAGCGAGGAACAGAGGCTGTGGGCTTCGAAGGGATAAAAGACAACTAAGAAAGCCACCAAGGTGAAAAACAGCTGAGCATTAAAAGCCCCAGCAGGTAGGAACCAACCGCTGTGGAAGAAATCACCTTCCCCAGGGATGCAGCAGGGTGGGAGGCCCAGCTTTGGGGAGCACCGCCATGGCTGTGGGCTCTGCTGCCAGCACTGCAATGTCTGCATTGTGTGGCTGGTTGCAGCCATTTGCTGCCATCACTGCCCAGCATTAACGGCTATTGAGCATCCACTGCCAGTCTCGTAATTACCTCAGCATCCTAATTGTCTGTTGTTATTGATTATTTAAGGCTATCCATCTCACAGTTAGATACTGCTAAACCACAGTTGCATTTCGCACAACCGTTGAATTTCTATAAGCTATTAATAAGAGTTTTAAAGAGCTGTCTTATGCACTCCATGTAGTTAAAGACTCTTTATTCACTTCATAACACATCGCCCAATCCCCACCTTCTTTCTGAAAATGCCAAATTAAGCAAAACCATTTGGCTCTGCATTCAGAAAGTGCCTCCTTCAGATGCAACGTGAATAAAAGACAAACAACTGAACAGGTTGTGATCGAGATTAGAGCTCACACAGAAGGCACAAACACAGAGGAAGGGTGCAAGATACAAACTGTGTCAATGCAAAAGACCGAGACCATCACTAACTTCAAAAAAAAAAAAAAAAAAAAAAAAAAACCAGAAAATCAGACTTGATCTTTCTGGAAAACTGACCTGCACGTCCCATTTCGACGGCGGACTCTTCCCACCCTCTCTTTCCCTCAGCGCACGCTGCAGAAGAAAGGCTCCGCGTGCTGCTGCCCCCGTGAGGCGAGGCGTAGAGCAGCCGTTGGCTGCGGGCTGCGCCGCTTGGCAGCGCGGAGCACGGCGGCCATTTTGTGCCTTCCGCCCAAACCTAAACGGCCACTGATGTCCTTTTTCTTTTTCTTTTTTTTTTTTCTTTCTCTTTTTCTTTTCACGCAGTAAGTTACATTGTGAAGGTGCGACTCACTGTTCTGGAATAAATCCTCGGAACGCCTGGACTGCTTCTTCCACGTCTGCACCCACCTCTGATTTTCTTCAGAGTAGGAAATTTCAGCGCTGCATTAAAGATAAATCATAAAGATCAATATTTTACAGCCTGACACTTAGAAGAGTTGTATAATATTAAGCAAAATTGACACAAAGCATGTGTTTAGAGCACCTGACAACACTCAATGCAGAGAAAATCAAGTTTTCTGCTGTGCCTTGGTCTCCTTTATTAAATCTGCTTACAGTCTCTGTCACTATGAAGTAACAGGGAAAAAGAGTGGAAGAAAATGAATGTTGTTTTTTCTTTATTTATCATTTACTTACATTGTTGCACAACCCAGTTCTGAAATCCTGCCTTGAAGATGCTTGTTTATCACCAGGTGTTCTCCCAGTGAGCTGTATTTACTCACTGACAGCGTTCAGCAGTTGGCCCAGGCCCTTCTTACAGCCACGGCAGCATAGGGTGTGAGGTGATGCTTCCAGGAAACGAGCAATTTATTTAGTCTGTGTTTAACTACTGTTTTTCCTTCCGCAAATGCTGTTGGTCAGAGGCTGTGGATGAAGGCATGATCTGGGTATTGTGTTTAACTGTAGAAGTAGCATCAGGGCCACCAGAATCAGCACACTGATTCTCTCCCTGCAGAGTACCAAGTGAGAACCTAAAGTTCATTAAAACTGCAGCTTTGACTAACTTGGCTGGAAATTACTATATGGGGCTTATTACATAATGTATTCCTCTGATGTATATTTTACTTACCATAGATTATGAATGAATAGAAGCGTGATTTTAGATAAAGGGATGGAAGGTAAATGTCAGCTGATGATAATAGTCTCTCTATCAACATAACTTCTCATACTGACTCTATAGAACTGTCCCTTGAGGCTAGACCTGGCAGACTGAGTTTTATGAAACAGTTTAGGTGTATACTTGATAACCAACTATCCTAATTAGTTCAGACACTATCAGTCTTCTTGATCATTTTGGTTCCGTTCCAATCTCTGTTGATGTCTATGAGAAAAGCTTTGTTATTGTCAAGGGAAAGTAGACCATATTTCAATTTCAGCCTCTATCTTGCTTTTAGTAGCTGATATTGGGTTATCTTACAGAAAGGGGAAGTTCTCCATTTTAGAAAAAAAACAAGGATAATGATTTTGGCCATCCATTTTCTTTTCAGGATATTAAAAACTGGCACAAGTAACAATCTTTCTGGCCGTCTGACAACTTATCATGACACTCTGATTTGTGGATAGTAGTAGGATAGGTCTGATTTCAAGTTGCTAACGGGTTTCCTCAACCTGGCAGTTTTATTTATTTTTAAATAAAGCTAACAAATTCCATATTTCTTCATTTAATTTATTATTACTGTTACACTTCTTCATGCCTCTTACAGCATTAAAAAAAAAAAAAAAAACACTTGTATCTTTTAATGTCTTTTTTCAGTTCTTATATTAATAATTTATTCTCCCACCAGAAGCAAAATATTTGCTAAGCTTATACACTGCCATTATTATTATTATCAGTATTAGTAATGGAATCATTATCATTCTCATCACTGAAAGCTAGCTCATTATCTGATAAGTCAAAATTTCCTCCCAAAGATTTGAGGTATTTGATTTTCCTCATTTGTATTCTCAGAAGTCATTTCTTCCTCAATTGCTGAAGATGAAAATGCACCTTCCATAAGTAAGCTGCCATTCTGTTCATTATGCAGCTTTGATTATTAATTTTTCTTTTCTCCTTCACAGCATAGAAAGCCAAGAATAATTGTGTTTTCAACTGGTTTGTGGCACCCAAGAGAGTTCCTTTCAAAAACAGCTACTAGGGGTTAAGTTGTGATTATATGGACTCAAGACAACTATTGATTAAATCCGTGGGAGCTGATAAGACTGATAGTTGAACCATAGAGTTTTCTGGTGAGTAGGTTCTGGGGAATAAACTTTGGGAAGAATTTCAAATAATATCAATGACAAGTTGGCCTTTCACAAGTGCTAAAGATGAAATATCATTTTCCTTCTTTCTCAGCCAATTTTCTCACCCATACTGACATAGCCAAAACCTAGCCTGAACTCCAATTAGCTAAAAGAGTTGCACCATCTCAGACAAGGCTGTCAAGGTGGACATCTCTTCTGTGAAGTCTGAATTCTGTAGACATATGTTTTAAAATTTATCTCTTCTTAGAGAGGCAACTCTGTGACTTTTCTTGATCATCACCAGTCAACAGCTCTAGTATGATGAGGTCATACTTTGTCCAGCTTTCTTACAGCAGGTTTCAATTAGTCTCCATCTTATTTCTTCTTGACACTATAGAGAAGGTGAGATTTTCTTTCTCAGAACTGTTTGATATAGGCGCTGTGATCATTAAGGCTCACGGTTCTCATCTTTTTCTCGTACTTCCTTACATAAATGGGGTCAGGGATAAAACTATACAGTGAGAAGTGCCAAGCACATTGAGTACACAGGATAGTCGGAAAGAAAATGTAACCAGTTTAAGGTAGGAGGAATGTTGTTTTGTTTTTGTTACTTGCTCTGGTTTTGTTCCTAATTTTTTTTTCTTGCAAAGAGACATTTCTGATGATGTGATACAGAAAACCACCCGATGTGTGAGTTGTAAGCGGCCTTTTAAAATTCAATTAACTTTATTTAATTAGATTCATGCATTTGTAATATCAAGGACTCACATTACTGAAAATTAGCTTCAGCGATGCTCTTCTAATATTATGGCACAGCTATTTGTTGCCAAATGTAAAGAAAGCTAATTACTGGACTTGGTCTCCCACACAGCCAATGCTGCTTCAACCATCTTCCCTCATGTGACACAAAATTATGCATGTATGCATGACTACATTGTGTTTTAAATCTGAGATATCCAATCTCTTTAGAAAACTGAACAATTCTATTTGTTTAGCCTGGTATATCAAAACCAGAGAAAGAATTCAAATATCTGATTTCCATTTATTTCTCTGAGAGATTGCAACCCTCTATACACAAACACAAATTATACCAAAAGATAGGTGTTTGCACGTGCTTTCTCAGCATCAGACAACTAGTCATGCCACAGCATCAGGCAGATCTCTCTCACTTAACTTTCTAAATAGAAATCACCATATTTATTCAACGAACTGAGCAAAGACTAGTTAGTATTCCACTTAGTTAGCCTTTCAGAGGAGAAATCCAGATCAGTACTATGCTTGAAAGCTTCTGCCAGGAACCTAACGCATGTTTTAAAAATACGAATATTTTTAAGATATCATAGCTGATTTCTCCAAGTAGGAAGAAGTGTGGCTTTAAAATATCACACGGTATTTCAACTGCCACAGAGATGCCGGTGTTATAATGTAAACATGTTAAAAACAAATTTAGTATATGGAAACAAAGTTAATCAATTTCAGTGCGCTGGAACTATGGCCTGAGCAGAAAGATTGTAACCACGCCATGACAGTTTCTTCTTTTTAAAGATTCAGGAAAACATGTTTCATTATCCCTACCTTGACAGTACTGAACCCGAAAATGACATTGAATTTCCTTAACGGGAGTTTATATTTTCTTTACATTTTGCTCTAAGCTGTAGCCTGATCAAGATTGAAATGCAACATGAAGAATGGCCCAAACTGTGTCAATTTAAGTGCAAATTTATACCTGCTTTAGGAAGATGCAAGACAGACTGCATAAAGAATGTTATGCATTTTTGTTCAGTTCCAGCAGAGCTGTAATAGATTACTGTTTTTCATGAAAAAAACTCATACTTAATATGTAACTTCTGTATCTTTCAGTGCTGACCAACCTGGAGAGTGTACTGTTCTGTCTGAATTATACGCTTGCATGAAAACAATAAGAAACAGAAAAAAAAAAAAAAAATGAAAACAGGTATGAGGGTAGAGAAAATCAATGCTAGATAGAAACAAACAAGCAAAAATAACAACTAACAAACAGGAAAAAAAATGCATTTACATTCTATGAAGCCTGAAAAACTCTGCCTGAACTCAGCACATATTCGCTGAGGGAAGCAATTACTATTACAAAATCAACATTGACTTCACAATGTGCAATACATCTGGAAGAATGCCAAACCACACCCAAATCTAACCGTAAATTTTAGGAAAATTCAATTTAATTTGAGATTTTCCTGATTGAGTTACAGAAAGAGCACTGGTTGCACACTGGTCTGAGTGACAAGACATACTAAGCAGAACACTGGGTAGTTCCCTACGATTTCTCAAGCACCTGCTTCTGCCCAGAGAGTTGGATGTCTTGCCTTTTGCAGTTTGTTAACCAGTTGCTATTTTATGTCCTAGTGACATTCACTGCATACCTCAATTCTTGTGAGAACAGATTTAATATTAAAAACCAGTTTCAATATGCTATTGAAATTAAATTAAACACAGAAAAGTAGTGATACAATTTTCCATTGCTTACAAAATATGATGAATTAACCACACAACTAATTTTCCCTTTTATTTTATCTCAGCTAGACCAAAATAAATTGCCAGTATTTCTGCTTATATCATAATTATTCAATGAAAAAAGTTCTTACCTGCATACTCCTGCAGCTTGGATTAAAGAGTACCAAAATGTGTCATTTGTTAATGACTGGCTTTTCGGAAGAGTTCTCGAAAATACTGAATGAAAAGAGCTTTAATACTGATATCTCTCCTGTATTTTTAAAAATATTTTCAGAAAAGGAAAAGTGTTAGAAAATGTCAGCCATACTTCTTCCCCAACAGAGGCAATACGGCTCCAACAGAAGACATTCATAAGAATTTTTGTCGTCTGTTATTCTTTTCGCTAGTGCAACATGAAAGATTTTTAGTTAGATAGTTGAGCTGGATATTTTACAGAGCAGTTCTTAAAAAAAAAAATAAAAATAAAAAAGCAGATGGAGGTTTTGTTAGTGTTATTGAACATACCACAGAGAAAACTAACAGCAAACATGAGACACGAATTCCGAAGCAGTCACCAAAGATTTTGCTCTATTTTATATAACCATAGGATATGGGTCTATGAACTGAAATCAGTTATGTTAAAAAAGGCTTTCCCTAATATTTGCAGTGAGGAAGATGATCTTATATAGACTTCTAGGATATTTGCATATCAGTGCAATACACAAACTGTAAAAAATACACACACACACACACATGCACACTTCATTAGATAGTAAATGAATTGTAAGAGTTAATAATTTTGCACCCTAAATAAAGGCACTGAAATACAACCATGTTAAGCATGGCACAGAAACATAAACACAGCATAAATGTATCATTATTCCTATGAAAGAACCATCATGGTTTGCTTTGTCTCTTTCCTCAGGCTCCATCCTCAGGTACCATGAAGTTAAAGCCTATATCACCAGGCAGTGACATTTAAATTGGCAGTCCTCCCTGTTTGATAACCACCTGAGGTTGGTATCTGGGCTTGGTGCTCATGCCTTTCTGCCCTTGCTGGGGCTGTACCTTGATGGCACAATGTAAAAGGTGCCTTCCTGCTGATTTTAAAAGTATCTGTAGGTTGCACAGGTCATCCTGTGGTGCACAGAAAAGAAATATTTTTCTGTTGAGTAGAACAGTGGAATGGAAATCTTGGAGGCACTTTTTTCTGAGTTCTCATGAATGGGTGTTGCACTTTCACTTAATTTCTCTGTATGTATAATGGAACAATAACACTTACCATATGTGATTGAGCACTTACCTAACCAAAAGCCAGAATAATTCTTTGTAGCCTTCCCATTGCTCCAGGTATTGTTACTCTGTGCAATTCCATCTGCTTTGATGTAATGCTCCGCAAGTTTCAGACTTTCAAAGTGTAATCTATAGATTCAATCACTTTTAGTCTTTAAATAGCTTCTCTGCCCTTCATTTAAGAAGGAAATTATAGAAAGGTTTACTATCATGTAGCATTGAGCATGTGTTAAAACTGCCAGGAGATAAATGATCTTTGATTTTCAAATGTATATTAATGGATCAATATTCTCCTTTCTTGCCATATACATACCTCATAAATTATAATATCATTAAACCTGCAGAATGAATTTGACCTTATCTACCGAGCATCATGTTTTAGAATTAATAGTTTTGTTCTTAACAGCAATTGGGAAATACAGTCAGACATGCTGAATGACATATTCCTATCTTTAGAGCGTGCCTTTACTCATAATAATAAAAAAAAAAAAAAAAAAAAAAAAAAAAAAAAGCAGTTTGAAAGGCGTAGCAAAAAGAATTTGTATCTTTATTTTTCAACACTGAGTTAATGCTGGGATTGTAAGAAATTGATATTTAAACAGCAAAACTGTATTCGCTTGTGCTTGTAATATGGCAGAAAAGTCTTGACTTTGAATAATTACATATCTCTGGACTAAGAGTATGGGTGCAGCCATTTATTTTCACATCTGTTTTAAGAAGGAAATGCATAGCATAGTCCAAATAAGAAAACAAATCACATTAAAGGGTAGTGTAAAGGGCAGTATATAGTGTAAAAGGCAGTTTTTCATGAAGTGTAATGTCTTCAAGCCTAGGCAAACAAGGCTTTGGACTGAAACTCTAGCATTGTAAAATATCACAAATTAACTTGGCAACAGGGTGATTTTATACAATGTTTCATACCAGGAAGAAAAGCAACAATGCAAATGAAAAAGAAAGGACTGATTTAGAACGCAAAATTATATTTGCTGAGGTAATACAGCACCAGATCACCGAGACATCACCAGGTGCTGACAAGAAGAATACCACGAGAAAAGGAAAGGGAAAAATTCATTGTGAGATGACAATAAAATGTAACTGGCCAGTATTAAAGAGATGCTTTATGTGGTCCAAATCAGTGGATTTTTCTCAGGAAAGAATTTAATTCAAGCTATTTAACAATATCAACATAATGCTTCATTTGTATGGGTGAGAAATAGAAAAGCAATAATGGAAAGTGTCATTAGAATAGCATCAGGCCACAGTGTCCTTGAAATAGAGTAGAAAACTTCTGCAGGAATTTAAATTACACCAGAATAGAAATCTATGCATAAAGTACTACAAAAGAAACAGAGAAACAAGCAGGCTAGTTTGCAGTAAATGATCATTTGATTATTTTTGTGTCTCTCTTGCTTAGAATACAGCAACTTCATTATAAGTTTAGGAGCTATACAAAGTTACATGGGATGAGATAAAGTATTGAAATCTAAAGCTAGAGGCTTCAGAGAAACTCCTTTCTCCTCCAAACTGAATCATACCAGCACCAGGAGCCACTGGTTGCCTCTTCCTTTTAATCATTTTGCTTATAGGTGACAAGAGTGGGCTCTGAATTTTTGCTTTAGTTCTATCCTATCCTTCTTCTGTGGATGAATTTTTATTGTATTTTATTTTGTGGATGGTGCTGTACTTAGATTAGGTGCCAAGTTGGAATTTACCTCTAGGATTGTTAAAATAATTATTTAAAGAATAAGCAAATGTATATTCACATAAGAATAATAATTAAAAAAAAAAAATACAGCTAGTGCTCCTTGTGAGTACTGTGAGATAAGAAAACACTATTGTATGTCTTGAGCATACATTTCTGTCTTATGTTACAGCCTAAAGCACCATCACAGAGCAAAGAAATGAGAAATTTTAAAAGCTACTGAACGCTGGAGATGTGAAATCAGCACCAGATTATTTAGCACGGGTTCTTAGAATGATATGTAGGGAAGCTGCAGTGCTCAAGGACTCTCCAGCACATATTTATAATTGCAGCATTTGTTAGGTTTCTGTGTAACACAACAGCCTAAAATAGAAAAAGACAAAAAGAAAATAAAGCCTTCCTGAGTACCTCTGAAGTGACTCATCACAATCTCTCTTACAGCTTGTTTCTTTTCCAATGTATCGTTACCTTTTACTTGTATCTGCTTCCAGGTTCACTGATGCAAAATGCTGATTGTAGCTGTTTTCACAGTTATGCTTTTCCGTCTCTATTTCTTAAAACCAAGTAGAACAATACCAAATTAAGCACTCTCATTTTCTATCAGCTTCACCGGATGATAATGGCATTTAGTCACTCTTGGATCTGCAAACTGAGTTGAGATTTCTACTAAACTGAATAAAGTTCAACCTTGAGAATTTGCTTCAGTTTGTTTTAAAAATAAATGCATAAATTCTAAATTACTTGGAGGAATCTGCCTTACTTTATCTGAATCATGGTTATTATTTCCTCTTAAGAATATTATTCCACAACAAGTAGTGTCATTGCTGCACTAGAAGTTTATGAGGAAGTTTTGGCCCTCTTCTATGAGCAAGGGCTTGGAAACATATCAGAGCAGAGTGCTAGGACCATGGGCATGTGGCAGAGAAACGACATGCTCTTCCACCTTACGTGATTTAACAGAAGAAAGAATGACCTCTTCTCAAGATGCTGCTGTCAAGGGGACAACAGCTCCACTGAAATTAAATTCTAATGGTAACACAGGCAGAAATGTCAACTGTAAATCAAGGAGGCTGTTTAGTTCAGCTTGCTAGAAGGCTCGGACTAGTCTGAAATTTCATGTCATAATGCCAGATTTATAATTATATGAGTGGGTACAGAGCCTGATCTGCCATCTTTGATCTGATAAAATATTCAGGCATATCATTTTCAACTTTAAACGTCCATGTCCCCTCTTTCAGAATCAAATTCTTCCTTGATGATACGAAGTCCAGAGTGATTCCACTGACTCATACAGGCTTCTCCCATTTATTCTACAGTCAGTGGAATGACTGTAGATTTACATCAGTGTAATTGGGAGTAAAAGTTGGCTTTTTAAGTCTTCTACTTCTATTTTTAAAATCTTCTCTGTCAAGTTTCATAAAGTCAGATGTGAAGATGAATTTATTGTTTAAGCTTCTTTTTCCTGCAGGCAAAAAGCTTAATCATTTTTTTCCACTGACCTTGTCTTGTCTAAAGATGAGTCAATGAATCAAGTTATGAATGATATATCATGAATAAATGATTTATGCCTGGTCAGATCAAATATGATGTATTACTTAGGTCCTTGAGTATTATTGCATATAAAGATTTATCTGAAGTGTCATACAATTGGTCAGGGAGAGAATTCTTAAGTCTTCGTACATCCTCTTGGAGAAAAAAGAGGAAAAAAAAAAAGAAAAAGGGGGTATGTAACTGTTTTCTGACAAGAGACATTTATCTTGGCAAAAATCTGTCTCTGACAAAGGCTTAGGAAGGACAGCCCAGCAGGCATGGTTCTCTGCTGGAACATAGGGGGTCCCAGATATGCCTGTCTTCCCGATTCTTTGCAAAATCCTTTCCCGTCTATAGGGTGTCATGACACAGATTAGAGTAGAGACTTGGATGTGCTTATATGACTATTTTTTCCGAATAAACTTATTTGCTGGTTTAGTATAGCTGTCTATCTCAGCATTCATCATACAGATTATTCATTATTGACTGTTAACAACGTTAGAATGCAAACATATTTTCTGGCTGAAGTTTTTCAGAAAGTATCACATAACAGCAGTAACCACTGCTCCATCTTACAGAAGATTTTATTACATTCATAGCATACCTGTAAAGTAGTTCCTCAGGCAAACTGCATTAGAAATCTCCAAGGTATGCAGGGTGAGGCCTGGTCATAGCACTGAATGATCTTCGGAAAGCAAACTGGTGCTGAAAAGTTATTAGAATATACAAATATACAAAGCCTACAGCATTCTGAAGAGATAAAGAGGTGCATCAACTCTTTCAACTTCATGCTCTTCATCCTCACTGACATAACACACCTTCCCAGCTACACTTGATACTAACCCTAACATATTCGATCACCAACTAGATCACACTTTGTTATAGAATGTTCTAGTGTCTACTCAATGAGCTACTTATCATGGACACATTCATTTTTATTGATTCAGGAATTACAGGCTGGTAGGCATCAATATGTAATTTGAAGCAAATTACTGTATTCTGAAAAGGATTTGTTCTCAGAAATATTTATAGGTAACAGAAAAGTTGTAGAATCATTCTGAGATAGTTCCCCATATTAAAAAAAAAAAAAAAAAAAGGCAGTAGAACCAGCAGGAGCTGAATAGACAGTTGTTTATTACATATGGAATTTGTAAGCCTCATAGAAGTAATGGGGCCAACCCTCTGGCAAGTATTTTTGCACTGTTCTGTCACTGGAACTAAGCATTTGCATTCAGTTTACACATTTGCACCCACCAGAGTAAATTCCTTGGATGGCTATAGAAGTAACCGAGGCAGAATTCCATCAGTCTAAAAGTACTCAGTGGGAGATACAAAGGTAGCTGGGGGGAAAAAAAAAAGGAAACCATGATGCTGCAAGCTGCCACTGTAAGTATTTCTCTCAGAATGTAATGATAAAATATCAGTGGAGTATGCCATGGAACATCAAGATAAATTCTTCATATATTAATAAAAATATTACATGCCACAAATTTATGTATTGAATTTTCATACTTTAAAAAGAATTATTTAAAAAGCTGCCTTTTTATTTGAACTGCTGCTTTCCCTGCTATTTCATAATAGTGAATGATAATGAAGTTGTCACTTTACATACAGGATAATAAATTGCCTTATTATGAATACAAGGCTATTACTTACTCATAGGGCCCTGATTATGTTAGGCTAGGAGAGCATGACAAGCACTTTATGAATGGCAGAGTCCTAAAAGTGAACTCAGTTGGTGTTCATTACAGGGTCATTCCGCTAGCATTTGTAATGTGAACTTCACATGTGGGGGTACCAGCTCATTTTTCTTGCTCACTTCAGAAATAACATCTGCATATCAAGGTCCCCCACTACAGTTCTGCATCATCATTTTGGATAACATAGTGATCTTTCACTTTAGGAAATGCAGTGACACATGACATATGTGGAAACTTACTCAGCTAATTTGACCATCTTTCATGTGCCATCCCACGCTGACAAACACCTGCCTGTCACCCAGGCTAGACAAATCCATCTTTATGGATCTCTGTTATAATTCAGAGGAAAAACACAAAAATAAACCTAGAAATGTCAACCTTTTAGTGGTAGGTGCAGACAGCAAACACTTTTCTCCTGGCTTTTCCGGATGCTGCATTCTAGTTTGGAATTCAACAGTTCCTTTTGATAGGTGTTAGATATTTCAGAGTCTGAGTAGTCATTTGGCAGTAGGTCTTCTCTTGCTCTACAGCTTACACATATCAGAGCTACTTGATCTTAAACCACCGTGTTTAACATTAAGGTTTTTATGCTCTCTGCTGTAACAGCCTCCACAAGTTAATTCCATCAATTCAAAGGCATTATTTCAGGCGTTTTGTCTTCAATAGTGATGTAAAATTATCCCTTTTTGCTTCATTTTACATAATCATTCTACAACTTTCATTCTAAACTGCAGGATCAACAGCTATGTGAACGCATACTGTCTTAAGCTTTATATTTTATCTTTCCATATTTTCAACTCTTGAAGTACATCTCTAACTACAATTTTCATAGAAATCATACTTTCCCTTCTTCCTGTAGAAGAGACGATGACAGAGTTCTTATCATCACCTTCTCAAGTCAAGGCTAAGGGATACAGAATGCCACTATCTGGCATTCTGGTTTATATTATACAGTATGAAAGCAGCTTATGCTTACGGGGTGGCAGGTAACTTTTTGTTCAAGGGAGAAGTCAAATCTGTAAGTACATTAGCCACTATAAACCAATGGCACTGTCATTAAAGGAAGGTGAACATTGGCATGGTATTAATTCTGATACGCGTTCTTTTTTTGTGCAGTAAAAACAACCCTTACCCAATGGGATAATTCATCTCTGGCATATCACTGACCTCAGCTGAAATACACCGAAGACAAATTCAAGACATTGACTAGAAAACCTTATTAGATTTCTCTTGAAATGAGACTGTCAAACAATGTCAGAGAGTGCTTCTCCCATTTATAGCTCAGCCTCAAACAAGTGGATGAGATCTTCATTTGATGTACGCTGGCAGTCTCATAGGACTGATCCTGGTTCACAGGATTTGAGATGCAGCCCAGAGCTTCTTCAGCTCAGAGAAGAAGACTATAAGCAGAAAGAGGCTGAAGTAAGGTCAGTGGACTCTTCAAGGTCGCTTTGCTGAGAGAACTATCTGCTTTGCTGACACAACAAAAGACTTAATGCTTTTTAAACTCACTTATTTAGACCTAGCTTACCTTATCTAACTCTTAGACCACTCACTCTCCTTCTTGCCTGTTAGGAATAAAGGGGTCTTTCTGGGAGAAAGCTGCTGTTACTAAGTATCTCAAAATTGATTCTTCTCTCGGTGCCATTTCCTGCCCATGAAAGATAGAAGGTTAGCTTTCATAGGCCTGCTTTCTCTTTCAAAGAGGTTTGCAACTGTAACTAGTTTTAGTCTATCTTCTCTTGTCTCATACCTTGCCCTTCCCACTGTAAAAATCAGTGCAGGGCGATCCATTCTCACTGGTCTACAGCACATTCAGAACAGCTTCAGGACTGGTTAAACAGGATCAGTTCTTTGAGCAAGAATCAGACCTCCACTTTTTGCTTTCTGTTACAGTGAAATCTTCAAGCAGCAGCTGCCTTTCCCGGTGCCTATTTCTGTCACTCTGAGAACTTTCATCCCGTTCTGGTCAGATTGTGCTGGATTCATTGTTTCTGCTTCCATCCTACTCATAAGATAGCACATAAACGTTAAATGGTGACAGTGTCAAATTACTCATTACTTCATTTGCATGGTTACCATATCTAATGCTTCACATAAAATGCAAACGCCTCCATAATTACACGTGGACTCCATTCTAATGTGGATCTCTATGCTACTAGTTGAGAAGGAATACAAGTGCAAAAGATGCTATATAGCTAGCTGAAGGTTAAAGGAAAAAGTGGAGAAGATGTTTTTATATTTCCATTCTTTCAGACAAATGCATTCTGTACAAAACTTGGCTACTTGGAACTATTGTAACACATTAAAAGTATATATACAATATATGTAAATAACATGTATATATACCTATATATAAATAATTTAATTGTTCCAATAGATACGTGATGAAAGAAAATAAGGTTTAAATCTCCTGGGCAAGGCCACAGAAGATTTTGATACTAAAGCAAAGAATATTTGACTTTAATTCTGTTTTCCAGTGATACTGATTTGCTCAGATCTATCAGTAGGAATGGAAAATCAGATTCTTACACAAGTTGATGTACAGCTGACTTTTATTTTCATGGCACGTTTACATGGCTTAAAGAAAACATATTGTGAATGTTTCACAAATTAGTCTTTGACATTCCATGAGATATTATAGTCAGAGCCACAGTACGTACAGAGCTAAGCCATTATTAAAAACATCTGAAAGGTATCAATTTAATTTTTAATCTGGTGAACAAAACAGCAATTAAAAAAAAACAAACCATCATCAACAACAAAAACCCAACAACTGAAACTATACAAAATTGAAATAAAATACGAAAATACACATTCATTTTACAATGACACTATTACATTATGCCTCTCAAGTGCTTCATTAGTAAAGAAAAGACTTAAAGTTCCCCTATATAGAAGGGCTGCTCTGAAAGTCATGCCTCCTATTTTATTTTGTTGACTTGTGATGTCTAGAGTTGGTGGTATGGCAGTAAAGGTTGAATATTCCCAACAATATTCCATTCCATTTTGTTGCTGTGAGACAGATGGCAGCAGAGGGGCAGACTGACATAACGGTGTCTGACATGAAAGTGTGTATGAAGCAAAGGTGTGACACTGAATTACTCCGTGTGGGAAAAATGGCACCCATTGCCATTCCTTGACACTTGCTGAACATTTATGGAGATGAAACAGTGGGAGGTGAGTTGTGCATTTCAGCAGTGATGACAGCAGGTCACCTCCGCTGAAGCAGATTTCTACAAGTGCAGCATGCAGGCTCTTTTTTACTGCTGGTAAAATGGTGGTGACTATGCTGAAAAATAACATTTTGTAGCTAAGAGTTTGCTCCAAGAAATAGTTATTGTGCTCTATCTGTATTGGTTGCTGTTTCCTTGGAAACAAACAGGAGGCATTACTTTCTAAGCAACCTATGTACTCTTAGCAAAGCATGGAATTCTTATTTTCATGAGACATCTATGTTAGGACTTCAGGACCTCTGATCTACAGGAAAAAACTGATCATCTAAATTTCATATAATCTTGACATTTCATCCAGATTTTCAGAACTAATTGGTCTCTTTCTTCAGATAGCATTCAAAGTTGTTTTTCTCTTTCTTCCCATGTGTTTGGTTTTTGTATGTCTCATGCTGAATGCTTGGGAGTTTGATCCAAAGTATCTGTTTTTGAAAACTGTGATTCTCAGAAACATACAGGGCCAATTTATTTACACTTGAAAGACCAATATCAATGCTAACTATCTACCAACATCTGAAAAGTGGATAATTCCAAGTTTACCTGTCAGATCCCAGTTTCTGAGGTTCTGTCTAGCTATATTTTTCTTCCTTATGCTTCTCCTTCTTCCAAGTTTCTATTATACTTTAATGCCCTGGGATCCATGTTACCAAATCAGCAGCTTGAGAGGCATATGTTACAGCTCACTGGCAGAACGAATTAAAAAAAAGAAAGCAAAAACAACAAAAAAGCAAATGAATATAAGTCCAAATCATTCAGTGCAATGTACACTATACAAATCTTCATATTCCAGTTCAATTTCTAGGAAAAAATGCAACTATGGAAAAAAAAAGTCTAATTTACAACCACTTTCAAAAGATGTCTATCACTGAATTCCAGTCCACAGTGCCTTCTGTACAAACACTGTCACAGACTGCAAAAATTATATTCATAGCACAAATAAGTAAAATGTACTTCTTAATCAAAGTACGTACAATCTACTTACATTAATAGTTAACGTTACCTTTTCATTACACTATGTTATAAACGTACAGTACATACTAAGTAAATTAGTGTTGCAAATACACTGTTTTATTCAGACTTGACATTTTATAATGCATTATACAAATCACCTTTCATTGCACATTTCCGCATAATATGATATTTATTGGTTTCCAGGAATCGCTGCAACAAGATTATATTACTGTGTGTTCAAAAAAACTAGTTACTTAATATTCTGAATTGACTACTATCAGTTGTGGTACCGTGATTTTACTACATGAAAATTTGGATGTAGATGGAATGAAGTCATCATTCAGGCATCCCACATGCTGTGTCAAACATAACACAAGTTGACAGCAGCTCCCTTGAATACAAAAGGTAGAAATGCTTCCATATTCCATCTGATTAGTTAAAATCTGTAAGGTGTTATGCGACATAAAAATAATAGTTCATACTGAGACTAACACGATACTGATAAGAGCATTTGAGCATTAATCCTCAAAGGTACAGCAATGAGCAAACACAAGTAGGTATGAATGCAATGCTAATATCTGGCCTTAGGCAGAAGAATATTACTTGGTAGGCCTGTACTAAAACCTTCCAAACTATCTGTTCAAAATATCTTCACAAACATATATCTCACTGCATACAAATAGTTAACACACTCCCACATGAAGTGTTGCTTGAATTCATTATATATTCATTACATATCCGGTGGATATGGAATTATATTTATTTTCCATTTGTTTCAGAATACCAAATCATAATACATGTGATAAGGGTATGCTGCACATTGGCTTGCATAAACTGTAAATGGAAAGCAAAGAGAATTTGTATTCATCTTATCTGCTTTAGGTATAAAATATTAAGTACCTCCTTACTTCTTCCTCTAGTGCATTCATTGATTACAAGATGTTTCAGCTGTTGAGAACAGGAAATAAGACTACATGAAAAAAACAACAGTGTTCCACTACCATTTCTTCAGAATCTTTTGTACAAAGACTGAAAACTCCCAAAATCCTGGAAGTACTTGCAGAGTATCTTATTGAACTTTTTAAGGACAGTGGGGAACAGCATCCTGACCTTGGCCAGACTTATCCATCCTACTTCAGAATCTTTCAGATCAGTACCGGGACTGTACTACATATAAAAGCTGACTGGGGATACAAGGGTCCCATTATAAACTGCGGGAGCACACTGATAGCTCAGACAACACCTGTATTAAGAGTTTGTAACTGGTGCTAAGAGAACTGAGTGTTACAGTGCCGTATCACCAGTGTGCTCCAACTAGAACAATTTCAAATGAGGGAAAATTAGCAGGTCAATACAATATTATCACACAACCGTATTTGTTCTCTTTAGTACCTGAAAGCCTAATACTGCCTACTTCCACTGCCACTTGGCAATAGCAGCCACCCAAGCATGTTGTATCATATAAATTCACAGCTCAGTAAATGCCTTTCTTTCAAGATCTATGCTTTAAAATACCACTTCTAATTGTACCAAATAATCCACGAGTGGTCAGACAGGAAGACCTTGCCTTGCCTTAAGACATGGTAAGCTTTCCATAAACACTAGAGACAGCAGGCATTTAGAAGAAAAATAAAGAGCAAGACTTCATTTTCAAAGGCTTCTTGGAAAATAAATCAGAGATAAGTAGCTTAAACAAAACTAAATAATCTTTTTTAACAAAATGGATTAGGCTGATAAGTAACTATATATTGCATTTTTGTAGCAAAAGTTGTTCCACACCCATACTCTGATTAAATTTCTCACTGTAAGCCCTTGTATTAATTCCAATCTGTGAAGCTCATAAGAGAACGTGTACAGTAATCCACGCTGACATTTATAATAACTATTCAGTTAATGCTAAATTATAATACATCACTTGCATGTACACATTTATATATTGCCCTGTGGGTTTATTTTAATTCACCAAGAGACTCCCCAGATTCTCCTTAATGTAGCAATCTACATTGAGAGATTTAAACAGAATAGACTAAAAACAACGTTCTGTTTTTAAAACTTTGGGGAAATTCCACAGATGGTAGCCAAATCCTGCTGACCTTACTCATGAAGAACTGTACCCTAGTACGTGGTCATGGTAAAGTCAGTCCTGCTGAAAGAAACAGACCATGCCAGTATGACTGAATGGAAACAAACTTTCAATGAATCTCAATCTACAAGTGTACATATTCTCCACTTATGATGAGTGTGTAGACACGACGAGGGACAGTGGGATTAAAATTAAGAAAAAACAATGTTGGGTCTGATAGCACCATTGTTTTAGAAAATATACAGTCCAATTCAGACACTTGTAAATAATTTGTTACTGATCTGTTTTCTCCATGAGTCTTCATTATTTTTAGGCACTTCCTTGGTTCAAGTGTTCAAATTCAAGTACATTTTTGTGCATATGGCTTGAGTATTTGCCATCCATAATCATTTAAAATACTGAAATACAGGAGCCAAGTTTTGCTTCTGCTCTGAACATCTTTTTCTTCTCATATAATTATATATACCTTTTGTATGTAGCCATTATTTAGTGAAAGGTGGCGTGTACATGGCCAGAAAAAAAATCACATGCTGTCATAATACCTGTTTTATTTTGCCAGCAGCTAGTACCACTCTGGTTAAGTTTCTCTCCCATTTTTTAAGATTCATTCAGCTTTAAAAAATTTGTATCAAAACTTTCAAGATTACTTTCTGCCTACATTGGTACTTACGAGGAAATTTCCTGCAGAAATGACCCAGAAGCTATATTTTTTTTTTTTTGTCTACTTCCATTCAGGAAGTTACAACTGAAAAATTGCAGTTTGTGCATGCTCAATAGACACTACTTTGAATTTAACAGATGATATCTTCTTATATTTATCCCTTTGGGTTTGACCAGGACTTTTGGCTTTCCAGCACTTTCAGTACAATAAGCTGTACTAGGAATTAGAATCAAAACTTATTAAACCAAGTGAGCAAATCTTCTACCACTCCTTGTAACTTGCCACTGAACTCAAGCACAATGGGCAAAGAAGCTGAACTGATTCAAATACAGAGTCAGGTCTGGATGTGGTGAGACAAAGGACACAGGGACAAATACCTCACTGATACAGGAAAGTCATCAAAAAAATCAGGGATATGACATAATAGGAAAACTGAAATGACTGACGTGCAATCCTATATCTGTATGGATGACAAGTCATTTTTACCATAAATACAAACTTTAATAGACAGTAACTAGTTATTTATTCTCTATGTCTGAGACCTTTATTTGCCATATTAGAATCTCTATCCCAAGCTTTATGGACTCAGAGCTCCATCAGAAGACACTTTCCTATGTTCTGAACATTTGCAATGCTTTATAAGGTTAACTGCACTAAAACTTTGGGTCTCCCACATCTTAAAATGAGCTTTGTTTCCTATCACTCACCTTTCTCAAGATGGCAGAATACCAATAAAATGCTGGAGAGCCAAAGGGAATGAACACCTTCCACTCTATACTTGTTTCCTGAGATAGAGTTCATAACATTTGTCAGAGGTATCCCTTTCTGGGTAACAGAGATAACAGCTTACCACATAAGGCTTTTGAGAAACATTTCAACTGCTCCCTTGAGAATGCAGGCCCAGACTTAACTGCATTTGTTGCATTTAATAGCTTTTAAAGCTAGAATGACCCATGCAATTACCTTGCCTGTCTTTCTACATAACACAAAATACAGAATTGCACCGAGCTCCTGAAGTTTGGTTAACGTACATACATTCATAGAATATAGCTGCCTATGTGCTCTCTGCATTTTCTCCCTGCATTTTCTAATGCATCTTTTGTTCTCAGCGAGTCTCTTGATGTGTACAGAAACCCTATGACTGGGAACCAGGCACTGTGAAGATGTCAGAGAATAAAAAAACTAGTCTCTACAACTTCAAAATAATCCTTATGTCTTGAAATACAAATTTCCTTATATACATTCCTTATATACTTTCTTCATATACTTTCTTTTGCCAAGAGTTGACTGAAATGATGATTATTCTTTGAATGTATGTTTAATTAACTTATTAATAATTTAACAACTAAAAAATACACGGAGAGATTTGGAGAAACTATAACTATGGAAGAAAAAAACATTTTCTTATTATGAGAGTGACCATGCACTGGAACCTGTTTGTCCAGAAAAGTGGTAGAATCTCCATACTTGGAGATATTCCCAAGAGCACTGGACATAGTCCCTTCCTGAGAAAGCAGCTCTAGGTGACCCTGCAAGAGCAAGTGACTAGATGTAGACTAGATGACCTTCAGAGGTCCCTTCTGTGATATCTGGGAGATTGAGCCGTTCCCTATCTACTGCTTCAGGAACTCAGGTCAGCTAAGAGCAAACTTTTATACCTCCCGACTGAAATATTTTCTAAAAGGTAAGTGAAGCAGTGCAAGCTAATTTTTGCATGTAGTTATTATTTACATTGGTGTTTATGCAGATGCATCATATCACTGCAAGTAAATCAGTATTTCTACAATGTTTTCAAGATACAATGCATTTGCATATTTGTGTGTTTGCATATTTGCACAGACACTGTATATCAAAATAGACTTGTTTTTCTTGGATGATAAAAGCAATTCACTGCCTTTTTTAAGGTTAGTACTCAAAATTCGGCTCCCATGCACTTATTATTCATCTGAGTTGATTATACTTTAGTTTCTTTATGTACTCTCTAAAATATGCACTAATAAAATCTTATTAGACTTTTACTATCAACTATCTTAACATACAAATGTTGCAAGTTGCAAGGATTTTCTGGTCTCTGAGAGTATGACTTTAGATTACTTAGCAATCAATGCTAAGCTAAATTTGCTATAGTGTCTCCAGCAGTTGATGCTTCCGAAAAGGTAACAGATTTTTACTATCATTCAGGCAATTTGCAAACATTCTGCAGCCTTTAAAAGCATTCAATTCATTTCAAAACAATACAGGAATGAATTCAGTGTGGGTAAGCTACTGTGATTCACTAAAATCTTCTCTTAACTGATATTCCACAGCAGGAAAATTCTGTTAGAAATAATCCAGACATTTAGGATCTTAGCTTGCAATAAATGCTTTGAAGTAAAAAAGTAGGATTTAAAAATCAGTGGGAGGATACAGCTCAAAAATGCTTTTTCAAAATTATATTGATGCAAATATTATCACTGAGCACTCACTTGCATACAGTCTGAACGTTTGAAATAAAAGCCTCGAGATCTAGAAGTGTGAGATTGCATTGACATCGATGCATTTTAGTCCTTGAGTAGTTCATCTGATTCATCTCTGTAAGAAGAATATGTGATTGTCTCTAGAATGGACAGGTATTTATAGTAGCAATGCCTCTTGTGGTGGAGCACATTGAAGTCTGCTATTTTTAAAGTTGTTATAGAAGGACATTAGTGAGAAAACAAAATAAATGTTTTAGTGAAGAATTACATGGTTGAGAAATCATACATGAGAGATATTCTTCCCAATAGATTTCACTGATTTTGCATGAGTACACTTCAGGCTACACTAGAGGAAGTCTTGCTGGGCTATACAGGAAACAGTTATCAAAGGAAGTGATAATCTCCATTTTTGGTCTCTTAATGGCACCTGACTCTATATCATTTAAGACCAGAGATGACTCCACAATGAGTCATCACTGTAAAGAAAATGTTACTAAACACACTGTTAGAAGAGTTGCCTCTATTAGAAAACACAGTTCAATTTTGGTGCATGTAATACATCCTGAAACACTACCACAAAATAAACATGCAAGTCAGATGTAGCTACTCCAACCATTCAAATATTGCTGTAATTAAAAATTCTAAACCAAAGGATAGACAAGCCTTGAAACATCATAATAAATGTTACTCTTCAGAAGTAAAACTCTCTTTGCAATAAACACATTAGCAAAAGAATAATCATAAACTCTTGCTTATCAGATGCCAAGTAAAATGAGGAGATAATACCTAAGTTCATGCATACTGACTGTTGCTGAAAATATTCTCACTTCAGTTGTGGCTGTACAACTGCATAGCCCCACCTCTGCTCAGACCAGGTATGCTTTTGCCTATGTTTCAATAACTTGCAAAGAAATGTAGAAACAACACAAGTGTATATATACCCTACCCTAGGATGCTGCTAACAGAGGCCCATTTGTCAACATCTTTGGGAAAACAGAAACACAGATCTGTAAACAACTCTCATTTTTGTGAACATACACTGTAAATGCATTATTTTCATAAGCTTTCATACTTTCATCAGATTGTGCACTTTGAAATTTTCCTGAAGGCGTTTCTTTACATTCACATGGATACTTGAAATGTTTTTCTAATGTTTCCATGGGAAATTGGGTAATAACACATTTAACGTTTTCAACAAATAAATTATACTTTAATTCTAAGAATCTATATAAAATTAAAATTTTTAAGCTCTTCCCAGAATCATTTGAAATTGTAAAATTCTAAACCCAATAGGGTTTAACAATCTGAAGTGTTTATATTATTAAGACTTGCAATTCTTAAGGGAATGTCATTCCCTTAGAGGTTTAGGACACTGAACCCCCTCATTCTTTCATTCAGAGATTACTTCAAGCTAACAGATTGAACAGACCACAGCATCTGCTTGACTTCAGAGGTGAATTCCTGGTTCTGTGGCAGAGAATGATTTTTTTTTTTCTTTCTGACAACAATCCAGATCCTATATATGTTGGGCAGTACTGATTCAGCCTGGAATAGCAAGAATGGCCAGGTGATGGAAGATCTAAAATGTTCCCAGAAGTTTGAGCTCTTATTTTCATTTACTGTTTCCCAAAAATTTAGGGAGACCTTGATGAGCAACATAAAAGCTTACAAGGCTTGTAGACCTTGGACTAAGCAGCTCTTTTACTGAATATAAAGATTCATATTATTTCTGCATACATACTGATGCAAACTTTTCAAATTACTTGAAATCATCACATAAATTCTCCCTCTGAGAATTAGTAGAGAAAACAATTCTGTTTCATTCAGAGATGGGATAATCAAAGTTTATCTGTGTTCTCAGAATTGAGGTATTTATTGTTCCACAGGAGCAAAGATGTTGGATTGCACTGATAAGCAAGTTTGGAGCATTTCCAGATTAACTTCCACGCTGCATACCCCAGGAAATGCCACATCCTTCAATTACTTACTCTGAAAGGAGTAAAGAAGTTGTTGAGTTTGCTGGAGGAGCTAAGAAACACAACAGTATACTTTAGCCATTCCTTTGACAGACTAGGCATGGAAAGCTCACCTGGGCATTCTTCTGGGGTGTCTCAGAACCAGGTCTTCAGTGTATCATAGGACATGCTTGGTACTTTGCAAGATTGAGCTCTATAGTTATAAAAATATGCTTTACATATAAAAATACAGCAGATGTCCTTCCAAAAATCACTAAGTGTTATTCTCTCCCCTTGTTTTATACATTCAGAAACAGACAGTTGAGATATACTGTAAACAGTGCAAAAGACTGTCTTCTGTTTATAAAAACACACATTGCATTACATTTAAGCGCCAACTGAAAGAAAAGTTGAGAAAGGTTTTATCCTCAGAGAAATTCTGGTCCAAGTCGAACTTTTGTTTAGTGAGTTGTAAACAAATGTCTTGGAATGCAGAGAATTCTCTCATTTCTTTCCAGCTAAGGTAGTCTCAAAAACATCAAGTCCTGCTTTGAAGTAAACCTGAGCTGAACTGATGCTGTTCAGCACCTCTGACAAGGCTGCTTGAATGGTCTCATTTGACTGATGTAGTTTGCAGTGCTCCAGTGCCTCTAGCAGTACTGAAAACTGGCTTGTCCTTTCATCTAGCCTGTAAAGAATATTTCTAAAAGAGAACAATGGAGAATGATAAACTTTTTGCTCAAAACAATCGTCAGAAATCATCAAGAATCCCTGCAAATATCAGTCACATGTTACAGATGGTACATGCTACGCACACCAAAGCTGACCCATGGCAGACTGAAAGACAATTGCATATTTATTAGGCTTTGTAAATTGCATCTGTCCATTGATCTATGTGTAAATATGATGAAACATTCACAAAGTCCGTGAAAGAAATCTCAAATTCCTCTTTGGCCTTTGAAAATTTCATCAATATCTCAAGCTTATGCCCATCACAACCCTCACAAAGAATTTCATGTCTCAGCTGGACTCCACTTAGTCTAAAAATAAGGTTAGTCATTACTTTTGGCTGTAGGCATGGAACTTTTTTTCCTATCTGCTCCTGTTATTTATTTCATATTTCAGAGGTGAAATTGCAGCTGTACTGAAAAAAAAAGGTAAAACTCTCGTTGTCTTCAGCAGCACCCTTAGTTCATCCTTTGTGGCATCAAAACAGGAACAATCCATCTTTAATGTCACATACTTGAGGAAAGAAAGAAGTGGGATACACAGGTAAATCCTACGAGACAAAATCTCTTGGTTTTTTTTCCCCCCTACAGTAATATCTGCAAGTTTTCTTTAATGGTTCATTTGAAAATACATGCAAAGGTGATGCCCAAATCCTTGGAAGATTACCTGTATGATGTGCTGAAGGCTCATTATACAAAGCTAGTCTTGATTTCAATAAGACCCTTTGAAACAGGCTATAAATATTATCTAAAAGCAGGTGTGATCATTATCCTAATTAGAGAAACATGTAAATATCATAAATCTCCACCCAGGGGCTCCTTTGATTGTAAACAGATGTGAGTAAAATTTGAAACAGGAAAGCTACATGTGCTCTGGTGCCTCATCACCTTATCCTTAGCCACAAGGCAGGGGTTCAGGGCAGCAGAGAAGTTGTTTCTCTGAATGAACCAGAAATAAATCAGGACAATTTAGATAATCCATTAGTAACCTAATTGCATGACAGGACAGGTCCAATGGTAACTCCAAATTAGTAATAAAACTGCTAACCACCTACAAGACAGATGACCACAAAACTGCATCTTATTACTATAAGTCATTTAATTGCCAGTCTATAAGGAAGAATGGTGATGACACCACAGAACAGCTACAATCTTCTGCCATGTTTTTCAGACTGAAAAGGTGCTTTGAATGAAAGGCAATGTTTTTCAAAGACTGAAGTTATATTATGGATTGTCCTTAAAGCTTCTCTGTGATATAGTAAACGAAAACTGTGTATGCTGAGAACTAGAAATATTCTTGGTTGGTTTTTAAGGATAGGCTGTGCTGTGGAAAATACTGTAGTTTTCAAAGTGGGGATTGATTTTGCTCCCTCTGAAATCAATTCGGGGACTCCTGCTGAGATCAGTGCATGCAAAATCAGGCTTTTGAAGAACTCTCCTCTGTCATATCCACAGTTCACAGACAGACAGAAGCCTGTTCACAACCCCTCAATGGCCTGGAGCAGCAGTGGCAATGGTGGTGACAATCTTTATTTACATTACTTTCTACTCTCAGGAGGTTTCAGACAGTCCTAGCTGGTGGCTGGTAGCCGGGAGAGTTTCAGGTAGGACTCTGCTCCAAATGCTTACAACACTGGCATCTTGATCTGTATCTCTATTCCCTTGTAGTCTGTAATGTCAACTAATAAAAACATCATAGCCCAAGAACCAGCAGAACAACACTTACTCAGACTTCTAGGAATCAGACTCTAAAAAGGATGATTTGAAGGCTGGAACTTTGGGGACTGCTAAGAAAATATTTGAGGTGAATAGAAACTGGTCTTTTATTTTCATATCTCCAAATGTGCTGTAAACAAGGCACATAAGTAAAAAAAGATGATTTACGTTGGAATTAAAGGATGTTGAAACAGTTTAATTCTCCTGCTGGGATTCCAATCGCAGGTGGTCCACTGTAAAAGACAACATTCCCAACCCATCTCACCTGATTACAGTGCAAATCAGCATCCAATGAGAAAAATGGAGTAATTTGATGAATGAATGAGACAAGCAGTCTGTTACCATAGTTTAAAAGAATATCTTAACTGTTGCAACAGTAATATGACCTAAGTATAGCAGATTGCGTAGCATGATATAATCTATTTTTTTAAATATATGTAAATACTGTATAATAATAAGTAACATTATACAATACCTGTTTTTCTCAGATTTTCTACTAGAGACTATCAACAGGATCTCATATTTTCCAATTACTTATCTTTTCTTGACAGCTAAATCACCCTTATTGTTGTATAAAATGATTTCTGCCTTTACACATGTATGTGAGAATCAATTTCTGTAATTCTGTTTCTTATCTCTGTGCAGACTTCATCAAATGGGATAAAAAAAACCCAACAGGTAGTCTGGTTTATTACTTCCATGCCTTTAGAAGCCAGAAAAGTGTTTTCATTAAAAAAATTACATAAAAACTAAAACTCAGCCACTACTTTGGCAGAAGGTGTTGTGACCACAACAAGCATAACGATCCCAAGACACTTTCATTTATACTGTGCAATTATTTAAACATTCTTTAATGCAAACTGGTTTTGTAGCCTACACCTCTAAAACAACGATTCCAGCCTTTAGCCTATTTGCTTAAGAATCTACCTTCATCTTTAACTCTTTTGATCCTATACATGTGATTCTCAGTCAGCCTGACCCACACAAAATGAGAAAACAGAAAAGTGCAGTATCTCACTGATGACACTAATAAAATTACAACACGCATCACTCATCTTAATGGGCTTGTTTCAGTGACACATCACAGTGACCTGGAAAGTGTAACACTGAAGTAGGAAACCTTATTAATAACTTCAGGTCATTTGAAGAGGTAAAATGTCTCCATACAAATGAATCAGCCACAGTAAACTAAAGCAAAGAAACTTATAAAATGGATTCTCAATGAACCTTATCTACTAACTTTTATGAGACCTTTGCAGGCCTAGGGACATACTTTATTGATTGAAATAATGCTGGTACAGTTAAATGCTGCTTTATGTTGTCACAAATAGGGATGTAATGTCACCCTTACTACACCAAAATGAATTTGAAAAATTCTTAAATGATAACAGTAAATACTATAATGACTTTAACGCAACTCAAAATAATTTGGAAATTATATTAAAACAATTGGCCAGTAAAGACTAAACCAGCTTACAACATTAATCTCGATGTGAAAAAGGATTGTTCAGCTTACAATAAAAGTTTGCATGTAGGTGGTGTACAACATATATGTTGAGTTATTCAGGCACTTACACATAGATGCTTATCAAGGAGTTAAAGTTTGAAATTTTGAAAAGAAAGAAATTACTAAACTATTAGTACCCAACAGCATGCATGTAAGCAGAGTAGATGGGGATGTGACAGTCAACCTTTTAAGGAAACACAGTAGTAAATGTCAGCGTATTCCTTCACTGAGTCTCCAAAAACTCAGCATGTCATATTTAAGGATCCATTATCTGTAATTTGTTAATAATTTTTGTTTGCTACACAGCCTATCCTTTCTTAAGGGTCATTAATTACCTTCTTTTAGTGCTCTCACTTATAAGGCTTAATTTTTTTTATATGTATATCTTACAGAAAGATATATTGAAATCATATACTCTCAAAGTTGAGTATCTGCCAGAAGGATATGTATTTTCATAGTATCAGCAGCCAATAAACCATAGGTAATCTGGGCATCAGACTGAACACTAATCAAAGAAAAGGCGTTTCAAAGGCATTGTCATGTAACAACAGCAAAACAGAAATACTCTATTCCTTCCAGATAGAAATTTATCTTGCATTAAGAGACTGGAGTATGGACACCACTAATCGAGGCAATTATGGCAAAGGGGATCTGGTCAGGGTGCATTTAATGAAATTCTGGTTGGGTGTGGGACTGTAAAGAGATAATTATTCCAAGTCTGAATCCATTTCTGAAAGGTCAGATTATTACAGGCAGTGTTGAAAAAAAATCCTGATTTTGGCAGCTCTTTGCAGCATCTCGAGGCTTTGGATTGATTGCTTGCCAAATAAACAAAGGAAAAAAAAAAGAAGGCAAACTGTAATGATAGCTGGTTGCAAGACACATTTTTTTTTTTTTCCTACAGTTATCTTTGATTACAACACTTTTTTAAAGGTAATGAATGTATTGTCATAAAACATCAATCTCTTACTGAATTACTGCTAAAGCCTAATGCAATCTAGCTTAAATTTCATCCTGTTGCACCCTGCAAGCCTCAGATCTTTGTCAAGACCTTCAGTAGACTAATAAGCCTTATTGCAAGGGCTGAACATCAACTTTACCTTTCACTCAGTTTTTCCACTGTTGAAAATCTGCACAGTTTCCCTAAGTTATTTATTACTTATGTTGGAGTAAATAAGATCTGTCAGTAGAAGAATCACTTCTACAAATTCAGCAGTACAGAAAAACTTCACAGAATGGAAATGGAAAGATAAAGAAGCATTAGGATGCAATTGTACTTCAGAAGTTGCAAGCCATTATTTATCACAGCTAAAGAGTGTTCCTTTAATTAATCAGGCATGATTTTCTCTAGGGTTTTACAGAAATCTAGTTAGTCTAGATGTATCTGAAAAAGCCACACAAACACTATTAGATTTTTCTGCCATAGAGTATTCATCCTTTATATGCAACTCCACACACACGTAAAAAATCCTTCAATATTTTTTCTGTAATTTCTTAGAACAAGGACCTGCATATTTATACCTCACAGTGAGGTATGCATTAAACTGTATTTAACTGTACTTTAAGAAGTTATTTACCAGCAAGATCTGGTAGGAGATACAGCTCACTAAATCTCAAATAATGCAGCTGTTGGTAACAAATATAAGCATGTTGTTCTTTGATTTAAGCTACCCTTGATTTTTAAATGAAGGAAACATACGCTGAATAATTTGGAAGAAACTATTTTTTCTTATAAGGATGTCTTAATCTGTAATACTCAAATTCAAAGCAGATGTGCTACTATTTGTAAGAACTTGAGGGAAGTCAATTAATAAAATTATTTCCAAATAGCTTGCAGCTGATGATCTGAAGGCTTTGTAGATATTTATACAGAAGCTGTGTAAAACATCCGATTCCTATGGAGGAATAGCATTTATAAACAAAGCTGCAAGAAGTAGTGTCCAATTCTTGAGGCATTAAACTTATCTGACCTCGATTTCCAGCTCTCATTCTCATGCTAGTTTTATCATCTTAAGCAACCATACCATAAAGCCTGTGAGACCACTGTCAAAATTAGAACGGTCCTTATGGTAAGAGTTATTATTAGATAAATAATTAACGATATCATAAAGCATCCTTTAAAGTAATGACCAAAGTTATATTTCTATTACATTCCACAGCATATATACACAATATTTACAGTTTCAAAATCACAATTAAGATAATTTTCCCATTAAAGATCTCACCACTAAATTTCTAAGTGCTGTGGCCTAGTTAATACCCTTTGGGAGGGACAATTACATATTAACTACTTCCCCAATAAATTCTGCTTATTTTTATACTACATTTAAGAAACATTCCAGACTAATATTTCACACATACCCTTGTGGTTCTTATCTGTCATGACCAAAATGTAGGACCATATACTTCTTGGAACTAAGAAATGTTACTGATGTTTCTATTCCAAAAATAAAATAATGTTTAAATATTGAGTTACCATTGAATGTAATAAAATCTAAATCTAATATTTGTTATACAACTTTATGAGTACATAGCCTATTTTGCTCTGTAATCAAATATTCTTGGTCTATTCAGTACCAATGGAAACTAAATGGAAACTGTATTGTAATGAGACAACTTGCTTACAATTGGCATGATACATCTGCACAGATCTTCCTGAAAAGCTTTCTGTGAGAGGATTTCTACAGGCAGCAGAAAAAAAAACAGTGTGAATTCGGCTAAAAATCTAATCAGGTCATGCAGTCAAATAAATGTAATTATAACAAAAAGATACAGATTTATTAAAAGGTGAAGTTTATGCACTTTTGAGGGTAGTATGACAAATAGTATGTCCCGAATGAAGTTTTGTTTTCATGGCCACCAACACTCTATTGTGTCACATACTGATACAAACTGTTCCAGAAATACAATGGGCCCAATGCAAACTGCAGTTCTAGAAGTGTGAAAATTGATCTAGTTGAAAAAATGGAAGAAAATTCACAAGAAGCTATAAATGAAGGTATACGCTCAAGTCTGCCATTCATATCAGGGAAATGAGAAAGCTGGTTTCCAGCCATGATATAATCTCTAATCATAGTGGTTTTCTGCCTTTGCAGGTACAATGAAAAGATTTTCATGTTCTCTGTTTACATGAGCTTTAAAGTCAATCATTATTACATCTCCGAAGATGTCTAATTCAGTATTACTTTATGCAGCAAATGCTCATAAAATAGTAAATACATACATGATAACAAATATAGTCGTTGATTCGTGGTCACTGTGTATACACTTGATCCTTATGGAGAAGCCATTAAATTGCCACTCAGATCAGGTGTTTTGAGTATGCATTGTACTGACTTTATTCCGCCTTCTCAGCATTAAGAAAGGGCATAATTCAGCATGACTATCAGTCATGAGAAAAATCATAACTTCAGCAGGAATTTTTAAGAGCACTATCAAATAAGTAAGCAGTACTGATCTATGCTAGGATAACTGAGTTGCTCCACACACAGATGAAAGTTAAGGAGTCGGTATCCCAGTGCAAGAAATTAGAGAGATTCTATTTGACCCAGTGAACCAATTACCACAGCTCCATCAACATTAAATCACAGGGGCTGGGAAGGAGCAGGTCAGGATCCACCCCAAAGTTATGAATAAAATACCTTATTTCCTCCTCTATCCATGCTGCACCCCCAGCCACTTGTTCCTGTTAGTTAAAAGCAATTCTTTGTGAAGCTAAGCTTAACTTTTTCTATGTTTAATATTTGAATTCATCATCTAATTTAAACTGAGAAAAACTGATTTGAGTGCACAAACACTGTAGAATTTCAAGGAATAAGGTGAAAAAGTAAGAATTTTTAAGTACAAAAAGTACATTTTGTCAAATGTCTGTTGGAGAGAAAGGAGCCAAACAAGTGGTCAGAAAATGCAAATGAGCAGGAGGAAATGAAAGGAAAAGAGGACCAAGCTGCAGATAAGCAGTGGTGAAACTAAAACAAATAAATAAAAAAAGAGAAAAGTAACTATGGCATGAGTTTCTAGAAGACTGGAAGTGAAGCATAGGAACTTAAAATTCATAGAGTAAGAAAAACTGCAGTAGTTTGTTTTGTTTTAGTGCACAACAAACACTGGAGTGGCATGAAATTACCTACAATGCAGATTACCTTGCTGTTCAGTGCTAAAGGCATCCATGCTATTATATTACTGAGGTATTGCTAGTATCAGTGCTTTTGGTGCTCATAGAGAGATGCAAAAACATGGCACAAGACTTTTAGAATGTAAGAGTTGATTCACTGATGCACAAAAGACAAAGATGTTCATGAAACAGACAAAGAGAAAACATCTCTCAGCTAGTCATGACAATATCAGACAAGTTAAGCTGCTTTCATTGCCACGAAATTGCCCCAGGTCTTTGCTTTAATCTGTATTTATTTATAACTGCAGTATCCTTCCTCAACACATTTTTGAAAATTATTTTTAATTCTGCCAAAATTTGTTGATAAGACTAAAACATTTTGATGAAAGCTGCAATTGTATACTTCCATCTTGAATGGAAACAAAATACCATAGGAAGAGTATGGTACTGTCAAATTTTCATGAAGTTCAGCTAGAAAAGGAAAATCATTTACACTTACATTGTACCAAACAACCTGCTGATGTCAGTCCTCATCACTTAAATTTAATCAGAGCTTCCTAATATAATTATCCATGATTTGAATTATGCTAGTAACCATAATAATATTATTGCTCATTATAGATGAATAATGCATCAAATATTACTGCATGACAATGATGAGAATGAGGAATCTACACAAACACAGTACATATATACAGCAAGAAGCGACCACAGCTATGGCAATGAGAGAAGAAACGAGAAAGATGTATTAGCTCCCTGTAGTTGACAGGCACAAGTAGGTTTCAACCCACCTCCTGTAATAAAGCAAAAATCCACTTTTTGTTGTTCAACTTCTAGAACAGCCAAACAGCATAGTTCCAGAGAGTTGTGAATTAGGACAAAACACAAGCCTAAAAATGATGCCTAAACTTCAGCAAATTTGTCAAATATTTTGATTGAGGTTGAGAATATGAGTCCAAATGGGTATACAGGAAGCAATCATTTTTTCATGAAGAATACGTACTTTACTGTGCACACAAATTCTTCCTTCAGAACGCTATAAATTACAGTATTTATGGAATCTTAATGATCTAAACACAGTTGGAGCCTGAAGGTCAAGGCTGCAAACTGCATCCTAAATTTCTGTTTACAGATGAAGCATAGTATTTATTGCTGCACTGCTTGTGCTGCTATAGTTAAAGGGCTGCCAGCATCTCCATTATAAACCCCTATTTCAGGGCTTTATAACTTGCCCATCCATCTTCCCACTGGCATGAAACATGGCATAGGAGGTCCTGGCTATGAGACTGATTTTTTTGTTTTGTTTTCTTTACCAAATTACAAAAAGTAAAGTATGAAGCTATACAAGCAAAAAGGTACATTTTTTCCCCCAGATATTCCTAGTGTACATGTGATACTATTCAATAATAGCTTCATAACACAAAACACTTTCGTATAATTGCATCAATTAGTAGACTTCCACTCTAAACAGAGAAAAATAACCCAAATACAGACATACTGTTAGATTTTTTTTTTTTTTTTTTTTTCAGAAGAAAGTATACCAATGATTTTGGAGGTCAGGAAAGGAATTCAGAAGTCTACCTCAGCCCCTGATTCTGTTTGCATTAAATTTAAGCCTACACTATGATTGTATACCTTTTTAACAGTACAAATAATGCTTTTTTAAATTTATTTTTTATAGTATCAAAATGATGGTACATAAGGTGTACATTACTTTATGTACTACACATAAGGTTAGGTAAAATAGTTCAGAGTAAAGCCACAGGCAATGCTTCCCCACAGGCTCTGAAGTAACCTTATCATCTGCTATTAAATCTTGTATCGCATTTAATGAAATCAGGAGAGGAAACTTTCACCTCCACCACATCTACTTTGCCAGTGTAAGTACTGCACTCTGTGCTAAGGGCTGCTGTGAGCAGGAAGGTGAAAAACTTAATTTACGTTATACCTGTATCTCTAGCAATTACAACTTGCTGAATAACAAGCATTAATACTGCAAGCACTGCAAGAATTTAAACATTACAAGACCTCAAAAATTCTTCTCATTGGAATCCTAAGTTTTGGTATACCTTTTTCCTTTTTCTAAATATCAGGATAAATTCATACACAGGGACAGATTCAGTGATCTATTGCTGTGATGCAACATGGATGTTATATTCAGAATTTTTATGGTTTCTTTGCTACATCAAACCAGTTCAAACAAGAAAGACACCAGTGCTAAACCTGGAATACTATTCTTTCTTTAGTAACATGTATTTCTTCATATTACAAATGCAGTCATGGCAGGAATTAAGTAAACTAGTCCCTCCCCAAACATCATTATTATATTTTCTTTATTATAGATCTGAGAATCTTATTCACTGACATTGTAGAGCTCACTGCAACTACCTTATCTTTCCATTTTGGTATTGTTAAAAGATGACTGCATTAGTTTTATGCCATTCTTGATGTTTGGCAGAATCTCTTCCTCCTGATGCTGTATCTTTTTGCTTTTCTCCCAAAGCCTACTTCTAACATTTGTCTAATTTGTGCCCGCTTGAAACAGTCACTTGCACCAATTTAAACAGGCATTTGACAATTTTTCCCATCAGTTGCAACAAAGTAGTGTTTTATTACCTCAGTTAGCTATGTCTGTAAGCACATTTATATTCTCACATAACACAGATACCTCAGTTCCTTCTGTGTAATAGTCCCTCTGGTCTGTCTCCTGTATATGTATGCCAGCTGATTCCTGAGCTCTTTTTTGGGTATGCCAATCATTTCCCTCTACAGTGAAACCTGGGTATGGCTATATGGACAGTTCTGCCAAGTGATGCCCCCAATAGAAAGTATGTATGAGTCATTGCTGCAGAGTCTTTAAATCTATGCCATGTGCCTTCGTTCTGTAGCCCAGACTACGCAAAACATATATGTGGGGCCAAGGAATCTGTGGGTCAGTGATACAGATCTGCAGACTTTCTTAAAAAGTAAAAAGCAAAAGATAGAATGATTATGATATTTGAAGGCCTACCTGGCTAGTGCAGCTGAATACATGTTAGAGAAAAAATCTACCTGAAGACGGGATGTTATGAATGGTGACTAAGGCTCTATCACTCACCCCAGTGCATTGTCTCCAATTGGTTGAAAATCAGACAAGAACTATAAAATTAAATACGTTAAATAATGCTCCACAGGATCTTGTATAATTCTGAATTTTCAATGAAGTACACAAGTTTTAAATAAAATATAAGTGGAGATTGTAAAGCACTATAAGACTTCAAAATATTTTCCATTTTTAAAAGCTTACTGTACCAACTAATACAAGTATCTGTCACGCTGCCTGAGTTGCCATCACAAGTACATCTTGTTAGCAGCGATGTCATGACTGAAATGCTACTCTGCTGCATTCTAATGACCTCTTGTAATGTAATGAATTTATGTTTTCTGCAGAAAATATGAGACAAAAAAAGCCTTAATCTTGGATACTCATTGCAATTTCTTTTAGAAGGCAATGACAGTTCTGAAAAACAAGCAGGGTAAGATTAGCATTTTAGGTCAAACAAGGAACACGTAAAACATCCTACCTGTAAAGTCCTGGAGGAGCTTGCTGAACCAGGAAGCTTTTTTCCAGGCTTTGCAGCACATCGTTGAGCATCCTGACTCTGATAGGAGCTCTCTCCCTTGGGTCATTAGCCGGGCGCATCTCATCTGATTGGAACAATTCTGCAGTGTCTCTCAGGCGTGATGCCATTGCAAGCAATTGAGAAGCATCTACCTCTTCACCTAGGAACACTAAGAGAAAGACAGTTGCCAGTACTTCTGGTAACATCATTTAGAATTCTTGCTCATAAATTAAAAATAACAGTTGAGTTAGACCCTGAGCCTCCTTTCCCTCTTAAGAATTATGTAATGGGCCAAGGAAAGCCACAGATCATTGTCCATATGCTCTGATCTGTTTTTCAAAGAGGATCGATACGGACTCTGATATTTTAGGATCTCATAAACTACGAGTTTGTAACCTACCATTCAAAAATCAGCCATGAAGGAAGCAACGTTTAACTGTCAGTATCAGTAAAGTTGCCTTCTGAGACTGTATTCATTCCATGCCATTGGATGCTACTGCTCTCAAGCATGAAAGAGGGGCCTGTGCTTAGATTCCATATTGACTGCTATATAAAAAAATATAATTTATGGAGTTTCATTAAATTTCTTTCAACATTTCAAAATCCGTGGCTTAACAACACTTTTCACATACAGGTTTGGTATCCTCCTCATTGAGCCTGGAGGAATATAAAGTAAGTTAGGCCAATACTCCAGAAAACTATTCTCCAAGCATATGAACTTTGTGCAGCTGGAATATTTTGCAAAATATCTGTATCCTCAGTTTTCAAATCACAGACAAATCTCCTGCACAGCTGAAGACCTTGCAGGCACTGTGCAGATCTCACCCTGGGACTTGCAGCAGTATGGAAAGGTTTAAATTCATTGTTAGAAGTAATGCTTTGGTTTTGACTGAGCACTTCATACTCTAACATACAATATATATAATTTTTATTCTGAATATGATATAAATGATTGTAAACACTAGCTATGTCTTCAACAGGAAGGGATAGATAAAGGCAAAATACATCATTTCGTATTTGGAAATTAATCCATTCAGACCACACTTTCAAACAAAGAAAATGCAATAAATGCTCATACTGCTTCTCCATAGTATTCATTTTGTCCCTAAACCACCTACATTTCCTTCAGTTTCAGTGAAAAGCACAGGTCACATCACACTTTAAACCAGCAAGCATTATAAAACAAACACTTCAGTTTGTGATCAGAAAGAACTACAGACACTGCTTTAAGGGCATCAGTGGTTTATATCGCAACACACAGGACTTCAATGCCAAAGGAAACCGTGATTTATGCTTTGCTCAAGTTGAAGATCTGGGATTGGAAGGGCAAATGATTTCCAAATAAATTAACTAATAACGACTTAAAACACTCTGTGATGATTCTACAGATAAAAGAAGAAAATGGAAGCATTTCTTCCCTCAAGAGAAAACAGTGACATTATATTTGTATTCTTTGTCCTTATCTTTCCAGTATGAATCATGATGAATCATCTGAGGTAGTTGTTTAGTTCTTGAATAAATAAAATTGCAAGCAAAGGAAAGTGACTCAAGAGTATGTATTATGCTCTCAATCAGTGAATTATACTGCTGAACTTTCTAAATTACACTTTCTAAATGTAACTGGATTGTATTCAGTAATAGGTTACATCAAATATATATATATATATATAACTATTGTTATTTTACAGATTCTGAGCATAGTATCCTTTCCTTGTGAAAGCACCTGCTCTAATGAAAAGCAGTGAGAGTGATTTAACATTTTTAAATTGTGTTTGTGCCCCCTAGGACCAATGTGCTTGCCTAGGAAGAATAGGAACAGATAAAACATCACGTAAGGCATGACACACTCCATGCACATGAACATGTGTTTGCACGTAAGAGGGGAAATTGCTTCAGGTTTTGATTAGATTGAACATTCAGGACTGGCTATAGTGTGGTGCTGTATTAACGAGAAAAAATTTTCATGCTGTGCAAAATTGGATGATCAGATCTGGCAGTAGAAAATCTGAAAGTGAAAGCTTTGTAGAAATTATGCTAAAGGGGGCAGAAACATAAATCCAAGGACATTCTCAGTGCAACAAATACGTTGCCATCAGCTTTGATTTTCCTACCATGACTGCTGCTGCCCAAGCAAACTAATCTGCCGTTGCTACTACAAGTCTCTTTTCAAAGAGACATTAAAAAGGCATGTTGTGACATTTTATTATGCACATCAACACACAGGAAATTATCAATGGCTTTGTACAGAACTGCTGAACCGAATATGGAGTACTGATACAGAATAGATGCCCATCCTTCTATTTCAGTACCAAATGCTTTCTTCATGGAAAGTGCATTTTTGCATCATTTTCTTATGTAAGGTTTACCAGTATTGATACGTAATATCCTTGAAAGGACACTGAAGACGTCAGTATTTCACAGCAAATAAGGTATTTCTGTCATACATATAGATAACCGTTGCCTTTTTCATTTCACTAGGAGTCAAGAATAATGGGTGGGAATAATAGAGAAAACTCTCTGAACGTTACAGGGATATGGAGTGAGCAACTCTGAAGAACATCCTAAATGATCAGGGAAATATGGTCAAGCAGGTGAAATGTTCCCAAGCTGAAGACTAGTAGATAGCTGTAGGCAATGAGCGTGCAGTCATCAAATAAATGACAGAGAGATGTTTCTGTATTGATTTTTCTAAGGACAGGGAGTTCAGAATGATGTTTTGAAATGTATGAGTTGAGCCAGGCCTGTGGAAAGTTATGCAGACTTTCCTGGAAATAGCTTATCAAAAACCAGATTATTTTTTAACTCCTGCTAGCACTACCTGCTATTATCATCACAAGTATTTCAGCTGCCATAACATCTGTAAAAAATCCATTCTGAGAAGAAGAAAGGGCCTAACTGATCAGAAGAAACAGGCAACTGACTCTGAGTCAGCTACAGAGCTTTACATCACAGCTTTTGCCTCCCTATATGTCAAAATAGGAAATCTTACCCACAGTATTAGTAATGGATCCACCATCTTGATGGAGAAATTTCATATCAAAGCATTCGTCCTACACTAGAAAATAGTGCCAAGCACTCAATTATATCTGCATCTACCAATTAATTTTGCTTCCTTTAAGCCCAGGAACTTTTTGTACCTCTAACCCCAGCCCATTGTCTGAAACACATCAAGATCATTCAGTTTCAAATACAGAGCTTCCAGGGAACCTGCTTTAGCAGGGGGGAGGACTGTATGATTTCCAGAGATCCCTTCCAACGTTTCCACAGTTTGGTGATATGCACTGGTAAATGATCGTGCTTTGTCATGGTTGAAAAAAAAATTAGCATGACCCACTGGGAAGGGGAGCTATGGCAGTAATCAAACAAGGAAGATGACAGCTAAAAGTTCAGAGACAAAGAGCAACAGGATCAGAAGCCCTCTCTAGCGTGTACCAAATGCAGCCTTGAAGTGAATTAAAAACAAGGAGTTCAGTCACAGCGGTTGTTATCTTTGACTGCAATTATGAGATTTTAACACCAATTATTAACTAACTAACACAGTAACATCAGAAGAAATATAAACAATTTATGGCTTTATTTACCAAAAAAAGTATTATATAATGATGTATTTAGCTAGTAAAATCACAGGCTGTCATTCAAGTGGAAATGGAAAATCTGTATCACGGAGTGGATGACCCCTTTTTTCTCTAACATTCCTCTAAGAAGGATTACCTCTCAGACTGTTCTGAACTTCCAGAGCGATGTCGAGGGCATTAAATGGCAAAACTGGTTCACTGGCAATTTGCAAAGTTGCATGTCCTGAAAACTGAAAAATACAAAAAAATACACACAATTTGTCAAATAGTTTATAACAATTTTAATAGCCTGTACTTCTTCTGAATCAAATACAGTTTGATTATATTTGATCTTCAAGAAAGAAATGATTACTATCCCACAGGCACATCCCTGTGAAAAGGAAAAAAAAAAAAAATAGACTTTCTATTACAAAGTGAAAAGATGGAAAGGGATTATAAGTCATGAACCCATGAAAGAATTATGCCCAGTATTTTCCTTTTGAACTAGAACATTACAGTAGCCTCTGCATTGCTTTAGTTTTGCTTTGTTTTCAAATAAAACATCTCAACTTCCTATAAACAGAAATGAGGTTCGTCCTTTTAGTTCTCTGGTTTTAATCATCAGATTTTAAGAGTTTACTTACAAAAAAAAAAAAAAAGAAAGAAAACAAAACACAAACATTAAGGAGCTTCAAATCAAACTCTTGTCTAGCAATCACATGGCTAAATGTAAGCACACCCAAAAACTATCTTAAAGAGATAAGTAACAACTTGATACACAGAGATGTACAATTACCGAACTGGATTTTCTCAGTATCTTACAGAAAGAAATTCCCAAATAAGTGAAACGGAACTCAGTCCACCTTGGAACAGATACTAGCATGTCATGAAACTCAGTGCTCTGAATGCTTCTTTTCAGCAGTTTAAGAGGCAAGGCCAAGGACTGACTGTTTTTTCATTTACAGAAGTCATACTCCAGCTCAAGGCTTAGACATGATACAGAGGCTATGTCTAGAAATGTGTCTTTCTGATGGACTATACTTAGCCTATGATTAAACAGAGCATTCTGATCTCTAGGCTGCCAAGTCCATCATTGTTTGTGGCAGCTATAAAAACACTCTGACAAAACCATGCACGAAACTTTCATTCATCTCTTTCGTACCTTGATATTGCAAAAAGAATAAAAACAGCTGTAAGGCTGTGCTTTAAAACGGAATGATGGCTGCAGGTGATGGTGATCCTGTTGGTAAAAATGTGGACTGAAGAAAATCATATTGTTCAATGCTTCCCCAGGTGTTGGGGGGTTAAAATAATATCTGTCCCTCAAAAGCAATATGATAGCAGCTATGCTGAAAGTAGCATTCTAATTCTACAATAAAACCAAGTAGAAAAAGACAACAATCCTCAATAACATTGAAAACAATAGTACAGCAATTGAAGAGGAAAAGTATCTCCCTGGAAAGTGGATGAAAATAGTAAAACCAGGAAGATAAGTTTCCTGGAGAAAGATTAATAGAACTCCAACAACAATTCTAAGAAAGCATTTAGAAAATAGTTTCTGATCTGGCCACAGACTGAGTTGATATAGAGACCAAAGGAATACGCTGCACATCAGACTGCAGCCTACATCGGAGCAGAGGCTCACTCTGCAGCTATTGAGATTTACTTCTAGGAAAGAAAATACTGCCAAAGTCAAGTAGAAGAAAAGTAGGAAGTAATATTACGTCAGGATATTATCAGGAGAAGTAAAGAACAAGTTCATATCATCCAGCCATAAGCAACTGCAAACATCTGTTTCTAGATGTTCAAATGCCATGTAAAATCCTTCGTTGTCCTGCATCGAACTTCAAGGCACAACTGCCTACAACATCAACAACCTGTGAGTTGCTTTGGAAAAGAAATTGTGGCAAAGAAATACCATCCTATTAAAGAAAAGGCATTCTATATCAAGCCCAAACCCACTGAATTCTAAATTTTGCCATATGAGAGTAAACACTGAAATCCTTCTATGACACTCTTTTCTATTTCTTCCAAGTAATTTTGCTTTTTGATTACAGAAGACTCAAGTTTTCTCTTTGCTGTTCAAAAGCAATTCTACAAAAAAATATCATGACTAACCAAAGCATTCTGGAAAAAACTTTATTACTCTGCAAGTAATGCTACAGACATTTGTGTGATAGTAAATAGATAATAGTGGTGTTTATTAAATCATGCACTTTGGGGGCTAATCCAGAAGTAATAATCAATCACACAAGGGAAAACTCAGAGCACTGGTTTGAACAGACTAAGTAATAATTCTGCAGAAGCATATATCAAATTCACATAATGCACCAAGACAAGAAAGGCCACTGATTTCTTATTTATAGTCTTATTTTTGGATATACCATTCCCCTGAGTACAACACAGAATATACACAGAAAATAAAGATAAGCTTCTGACCCCTTTTCCCCACTGAGAAATGGTTCAGACTGACTATTGAATTATTAAATGCAAGAATAACTTAGTAAAGAATAAATGCAACTATTTTCTCATAAACTGAAATAGTACAGCAGCATAATTTATTCCATCCCCATACCAAACTGGTTATAACACTAATGAACACTTCTCAGTAACATTTATACATAATGTACACACAGCACGCATGATTGATGTAACATATGCACAGTCATCCAGACTAAAGAAACAAATACTAGTTCAAATACTAATTGAATCTGAAACTCTTTTCTTTTACCATTTAAAATGAAAAAATAATAACTTTGCTACCACACTTGATTTTGGTAAAGATAATTTTCAGTAAACTAAAAGACATTTAACAAACTTCCAATTACTTTCAAGATAAATATAAGTATCAAAACCACAATGATAATGGTAGTTACATGGTATATTGCAAAATAAATCTGAATATTCAAAAGAGGTTTATAACTATGAACCACACAAGGTAACATTTTTCAAGATCTTTTACCTTACAGTATAAGACTCTTTATAGGAAGCAAATAAAAGTCAGCTCTATCCCCAAAAGACAGCACAACCATAACATAGCAACTGGATTAAATACAGGATGTGTTCATCTATGTAAATAAGAAACATCCTTTATCTCGTTAGCTTTTTCACATTGTAAATAGGAAAACGAGCTAAAATTGGAGGAGGAGGGGAACACTTTCACCACAGAAAATGTTTTTTTATGGTGAATCTGTATGCTATTATTGACATGTCTTAAATCTTTACATCTTAACTGCTGTCCATTTTAGATGGACAATGCAGGGATGACAATCTGCTTTCCATCCTATCATATATGCTCATGGCTGAGGAAAGGGCATGTAAAGACATTGTGATGTTTAGGGTGTTAAATAACAGCATGGCATAAATACTATTTAACCCTGTTTTCCTTCTTTTTTATTCTTTTAAAGGTAAATTAAACAGTTTAACATCTGGGATAGGTTGTTGCATCGTCTAATCTCAGGAGTACATCTCTCTGCACCAAGAACTCCCTTTGCACTAGCAGAGACCAGCACAGTGATCTGCTGAGATCCAATGGCATTAACCCAAACATCAACAATGGTTTCGGTCTCCAAATCTGTGCAAATAAGGAGTAAATCTCTGCATGCATTAAGATCCCCTCTCAGAATCCCAACAATAGCAATCTCAAACATTAAAATAATCACTCAAACATTAAAATAATCAGCCTTCTCATCCTGCAAAATTAAATATTTGATAATATAAGTATATTTCCCAAATTTACTTTCTGCTGTTTTTTTTCTTTTCCAGACCTCCATCAAATTAACAGATTTTTTAATCAAACAAAAGAAACAAAGTCTATTTAAATGAAACCTGTGCTTGCCAAGCAATGGCACAATTTCAGCACCCAGTATTACAGGATGAATGGCAGTAATCATGAGACTCATGATAAATTAAAAAGTGTTTTTAACATGGAGATCTCAATGTACCTTACACATTTTTCCTGTATAATCAGTCTTCACACTTGTTCTTCTTTTATTCAGTACCCCCAAAAACTAACCAGGTCATAAAAGAAAAGCCTGTGGCACGTGGATGAGTAAATGACTGGTTCTCTACCTTCTATTTTTATGAAGCACCAGAAGGATACTCCCCTGATTAGACAAAGAAACAGAAATCTGGTCATACACATGCAACCATATTTGCTTTGAACTAAAGCTGTCAACTTTTGAAAATTCAGAACTTCTCAAAAATCCAACAGTACTATAATTGTTTTTGTACTGAAATGTACCTTAGTATCATGACACGTATTAACACCACAGCTCACGTGATACTTTGGGCTATCTGATATTTGTCTCCAAATATTGCGTTTAAAGTCAGTAGAGGGCTCTCTGAGAAAAGAGTACAAGGAGTCCATGGCTACAACAGGTGAACTAGAGCACAGTGATCCATAACTATAGCTGTTTGATAGCTGTTTGTAACCAAGGGAACTATAAATCATACCTGAGATCTAATAAATATTAAAAACTCTATTTCAGCATTCCCTGCATAATTTCAAAACGCTTTATTTATTCTCAGTATGGTAAATACTGACTAGGAAGGAAAAACGTTAATGAACAAAGCATCCATTCTCCCTCTTTGATGGTATCTGATACTTAAATTATTTTATTAAAGTGGCACACAGCATCAGGCAACCCAAAAGTAACACATTAAAACACAGTGAAGTTGCAGTAGCTTGGGCAGCTTACTGTGGAGCACATAAGTTCTCTATTTACAGGCATGTGCTACCTCTTCTGCATGGCTCTTGTCAAGACTGACACACTGAGAGATTAAGGTCAAAAGGATTTTCCTATGTGGTAACTTGCCTAAAACCTAATTTGTTAACCAACATTAACATGCTGCACTTAGAAGACTGAAAGTAAATTTCCTAGAGATTTCATTCATATTTGGTAGGGGGTCATTCATTCCAGTGTCTTACATTACTGGCACATAAAATAAACTCATACTCATCTCTGGTTTGGTGGCTGTGCATGTGTAGAAATTCCTATGTTTTAAATATTAATATAAATTAATTGGAAGTACAGAGAGACTGGAAACTGGGCTGATGTCTGGCCTCTTATGGCAGTTCTCATGTTCTTGTTACTGCAGCAACAGAGAACAGGGATCATTAACTCAATGTCCAAGGTAAAGGCACATGCATAAATGAACAGGCACTTTTGGAACTGAGGCAGAGTAATTTCATGTCTGTACAGAAGACACAGTGGTAATACTTACATAGGAAACTGTGAAGTTAACTATAAAGCACAGTCCCTTGTGTGGGAGGTTTAGCAGTAGAAAGGGGGATTTTCTGAAGTCACTTTCTTTTTTCCTGCATATAAACAGAAATTTCATGTCTTTGAAGTATGTGGTAAACAGCAATACTCTTGATGATGAGTTTATAATCATGTATTTCATATTTATGTCTGTCAAATTTCAGTCGTATCTAGGTGCAAAGAAAGTGTCAGACAAATCATCTTCTAGAAAGGCCAATAAAATTCAAGCCTCTTGTTAAAAAAAAAAAGTTGAAGTCACTTACCCTTTCCCCTAGTGTGGGTAGCTATGAGCTTGCCAAAGGATATAAGAGATGCTCTCCTGCACTATGAGCACCATAAGTACTGGGTGAACTGCTCACCATGAGGACATAAATCTTTACACTATTGCAAACCCCTATGCTATATTTCTTAAACAGAATTTTAAAAGTCTGTTCCAGCATTAATTCTTTTTTATCTCCAACTTTAAAGCCAGGTTGCTCTGGTTACCAACTGTGGGATTTGAGTGTGACAAATAAAGAAAAAATTGTTTTAAAGCTGACTGATTTGCATATAGAATTCCAATAAACACATCACTGCACAGAAATTGACCTTTTAAATGATTGCATTCTCTGACCCGCTTCAGGTACAGCAAAAGAATTGGAAACCAGTGCTAGATCCTTTTTAAAGAAACAATGTTTACAGCCTGAAGCTGGTTATGGACAGTCCTGAGGAAATGGATTTAGCTGTTGTTGTGGGAGAGAAAGGAATACGTAATAAAACATGAAACAAAATATGTTTGCACAAATCAGCAGCAAAGACCTCTAGTGACAATGACTGTACACAGAACTTTCACCTTGGACTGATCTCCATCAATTTAAACCAAGACTACAAAGCCTATCTTTTCATTTTTATGTAATACAGGCATTCCGAGGATAGAACATACAGAAGCTAACTGCATGCTGCAGTAGACATTAGGACAAGCAATGCTGAGTATTTGTAAACAGCAAAGGAAAGTTTAAAGTAAAGAAAGTAAATACCATTTGTTAGGATAACAGACAAGCTATAGCAGCATGGATTCCTATGTACTGGTATGTAGAGCTAGAAGTCATCATGTTCTTCATGCTTTTCCCTGATGCATTTAAGACTTCAATGAAGATGCTAGCTCAACCAGCCTTCCTTACTCATTAGATACAGGTGAATCAAAGCGCAGGATGATGAGAATCAGCAAGAGAAGTGATAATTTTGTTAACAGTTGCCAGACGGTTGGCAGGGTTTTGCAAGTCAGGCAGTAATGACTAGCAGATAAAACAAGCAACAGTGTAATCACCCAGATTCAGAAGTATTCTAAAAAGTAATACAGATTTTAGCACAGCAAACTATATATTGCCTGGCAGTCATAACCGATCAAAGTATCCACTCAGATGGATCACGATTGTTCCATGAGCCAAGAATCTTCCTGAACTAGGACCAAGGCCAGACTCATGCACTGAAGGACATCCAAATACTTGCTCACTTTCCGCATGATCTGTAATATCTGTTCTTAATGCTGAATATGCAGGACTGAGCCTGATACTTGTGGCATTGTCAAAAACTAGATAACGGTCATCAGAGGAGAGTGATAATGAAGAAATCTGCAATATGAATCTTCAACTACAGCTTTCAGTTTAGACCTCAATATCATCTTTTTAATCACTCCCCGTTTACAGAAATGGTTTTGATATAATTGAACTCCTAAGAAAAAAAAGTCTCTAATCATACTTCATCAGCATGCAATTATTATTCAAAGGAAATCATATGTACTATTAGGCACTCTTAATTAAAATAATGCATATAATCTGCTTCAGTACCTAAGTCATTCTCCTTGATGTTCTTAATTCTCCCTTTTTCTTCCATTACTGCAACAGCACATTTTTATTCTATTTTTCCTCATCTACCCCAGTTTCACTTATACACTTTTCAATGTTAATGATGATGATATCAGAACACTGGGATGCATTTATACTCCACTGTCTTAAACTCACTGAATAGCAAGACCTTCAAATTGTGTCAAACCTGACTGGTTATTTATTAAAGGAAGATGAGAAAATGCTATAACAGGAATCTTAAGCTGTAACTAGTTTAATTTGCAGTTGTGATGTCTTCTAAGTGGACATGAAGTGCACCAGACAGCAGTCAGCCCGTACAAAAAGACAGACGAATCTGGGGAGAATCAGGTACAATAGATGGAAGAAATTGAGTTTAGGAATTGAAGAATGTGAAGAAAAGCTTCAATGAGGGGCTGAGGCAGTGGTTCCTTGAGGACCAGAAGTGAAAGCTCGGACAATCAATGCAGCAGAGACTCAGTAGAATAAGCATTATGAAAAGAGCCACGAGAGCATTACATATAAAAGCCTTCATTCCCTCAAACACAGCAAAGCTGAGATATTTAATGGTTATGTAGGGAAAATATTGCCCTTTCCTCTTTTGCCACCTCTCAATGCACAGGTCCCTCAATTTTTTCCATTTAGGTCACCCTAATCAGTGACGACTGGAACACTGACAGTTCATTAAAGAAGACAGAGTAGCCCTGAGGGAGAGACACTAGTGAACTACAGTGATGAGGATCCAAGGGAAGATGAAAATGCACGGTTGTCTAGTATATAGCTCACACAGAAAAGCCCCATAAACACTAACAGACACATTTCACCTTAGGGAAGAATTGGGTGGATAATATACTGAGTTTACTCCCAGATGCCAGCATATGAACTCCACAGGTGATAGCAATACCCACAAAAAGGCTCAATTTCTCTGTTCGGAGAATTGGGATTAAATTCTACTCTTGAATACACTCACATGATAGTTACTAAACCAGCAAAGTATTTAAGCTTCTTGTTGGTATCGCAATTCAAAGATGCAATTTTTCTGAATTTTTCATGATATTTTTTTCAATTGGGATATTTAATTTTCAACTTATACTGTGCCAGATACATAGCATAAGAAGTAATAAGCTGACTTTAATAATTTGGAATTTAAATTTCAGGAAGAGATCTCATACTTCCTCCTGTATTTAAATAATATAGCTGAAAAAATAAAGGTGGGAGAAGATTGATTGTTTTATTTTAAAAAGAAAACATTAATTAAAGATGAATATGTTTGGGACTGAGCAAGGTTCCCTTAGGCTTGGGGAAAATGCCAAGTCTGACAAACTCCTTGAGCCTTAGGGAATCTCAGGTCAGTTTGATGAACCCAATGAAGTACTTTATAATTAGCTGGCATGCTCCTGAGGCTGCCAATTTACCTGAAAAAGAAACTCCCTCACCTTTCAAACTTGTCTCTGAACAACACTGAATAAAGACCTAAGAAATAATGATTTTCATCACAGAATATTTATATAATCAGAGAAAGTAAGACTCAAAGAAATGTACCATGTTATAGAATGGCCCTCAAAATTCATAAGAAAGCTTAACAATAAAACTCTATAACTATCTGAAGTTAGAAATGAGATTTATAACCATATCTGGGGCCATAATAATACACCTGCTTCTACGATATTCAAATTATGTTAGCTATTTTATTCCACTGCACCCTATGTCTACTGGACCTCTGTATTAAAATAGTAAAGGCAGAATAAAACAGTAGAAACAACACAGATTAAATAGACAATAAATTTTAAAAGCATATAATCTGAAAACACTACAGGAGATGTTACTATGTGCTCAAATTACATAAGTTACCCATAAAATAAAGAGCTAAATAAATGTTTACCTCCAGTCTGTACCATGGTTGCCTTAGGTACTTTCTGTTTTAAACATCTTATCACTTATAATACACACAGATGTCTGTGTAACAAAAGTACATTGCATGCCTCAGAAACCTCTACTTGAAAAAGCTTGTTGACCGTCTTAAGCTTATCTGAAAGAATCAAAGAAATGAGGAGTGGCATATGAAAGGTACAGCTTACTTGAGACTATTCAATATGCCTTGCAAAGACATCTCAAAGGTCTGAAACTCGTCTTGACATTACCATACTGTGGACGCTTTCTTGTTTTCCTGTTGGTTCTGGTTTGGCTTATCTGAATGCCAATTTGTCTCCAGTTTTATATTAACTTCCTGGAACAGAGGTGTTCATCAGGAGAGATTCAATCCGGAAAACAAACAAACAAACCCATCCAAGAAGGCAAATTTTGACTGAGAATTCCATACGTAAGGACAACCAAGGCAGAAATCCAATGACTGTACTGAAAGAAGATGAAAGGGACATTGCTGAAGAGATTGGAGAGGTGAAGAGCTTAGGGTTGAAACAGAAGTAAAAGATTTAGAAAGAAAAACATGTTGGAATTTGCTTCAAAACATAGCTAGGAGCCTGAGGAATATCTGAAAGAGGACATGGCAAGATTAAAAGGACAGCTGAGAAAGATCATTTTGGCAGCAGTGCTATAGCTGAATGGCAAGAAGAAAAAAGACTTGTGAGGAAAATGTGTCAAGACGAGAACGTTATGATGCAGAGAAGCAGTTTGACCATGAATCCAAGAAGAAAGGTATGTTGTTTTTTTCTAAATACTGTAACATTAAAATGAAGTAGAAGAAAATAGTTAATAACGTTCTTCAGCATACTGTAATCAGTGTGTAGCCAACCTGTTTTCTCCATATTACGCAAAATTCAAGATAAATTGTCCCTGAAACTGGAAAGGGACTGCAGAACTGATGCATATTGTGAACAAATCAGTAGGAGTGCTGACAGCATCCACAGTGATATATGCATGCACGTACGTATGCAAGCGTGCTCGCATACACAGATCAAAGGGAAAAAGTCAAATCAAAATGACTGTTACAGATAAAAACAGATTTTATAGACTGTAATAATTTTCTTCTTCTTCCCTTTCCCCTGCAGTAGAAAGGCAATGCGTATAGGCATTCGATGTACTCTGAATAGCTTTAAATTGAATGTAAGTATCCTTCAGAAGTGTTTTGATAGTAGACTGAAATTTATAAGAACATTTTGTGCTATACGTACATTGTGTGTCAGAAGCACAGAACACATTTTTACCAAGGCTCATCTAACATAACAAATAAGGAGGTAAGGCGGTGAGGGACTGATCAGAATGCAGAGCTGTCCCCCAAAGAAGGATTTTAAAAAATACAGATAGTTTTCATTTCTATCTCAAGACCTCAAGCATTTCTCTCTACAAAAAGCACAGGTATCTGAGACAGAGGCTTAAGTAGATATCTTTACTAGAGCTTATTGCCTTTTCTTCTTATTCTATTCCAGTAACAACTGCCATTTGCAAAAGAGGGGGCAAAGAGAGACCTTACAGTGTAAAAGCAGAGAGCATTATATGTGTGGTGTATTACATTGAAAAGAGCCAAGCAGCTATTAGCAATTATAAATCTTCACTTGGAATAATAGTCATATTTAACAACAATAACAAAAAACGCTACAGTACAAGTCACGGAAAGGAAGCATATGTAATTGTCAGTTCTGCTAGTCTAAAAGTGCCTTAGCTCTATTCATTCAGTTATCATTCTGTAGTTTATAATTAAAGTCCTAACAGAATCCTCTGATCTCAAAATAAAGGGTTCTTTTACCAAAGAAAGTAAGAACGCACTGGTTGTAGGAAAGTTTCCAAGAATTAAAGAAACAATCAAAAGTTAAGTAAATAATTAAAGAAAAAGTTTTTGTCAAATAACAGAATGAAAAAGCTTTGTGAGCAGCCATATGGGAATATTGAACAGTTTATCAAGTGGCACAAGTCCTTCCTATTGGACATGTCTCCTCCTGCTGGAAATGTCTCTTGTGGACTTAGGTGCCACTGAATTTCCTCTCCATCTTTTTTCTTAAAATTAGGTCAAAATGTGAGACTGAAATATCTCAATGTGTCACAAGACCTATATTCTGACGAAAAAAATCTTTATGCTGTGGGCAGAGAAATTAAATTAAAACAATCTCTTGCAACAGAGATTCTGGAGGTAGGTTCCTTTATACGTATGCTCCACTAAAACTGCTTTTTAAAAATTAAGCTGAGGATACAGATTGAATTGCTGTTATGTATGTGAGTCTCTGGAACATAACTTGCAAACAGTGTACTAAAGTAGATGCTAATGAAGATGAGCATAAGACTATGCAAGGTATTATATATTTCAGTTCTCTAACTGAATGGCATTTACAAAACTTTAAAAAATTACATTAGACAACACAAAAGTTGGAAAAAAAAAACCAGGAATGAGAATATGTCAACTGCTTGTTAGCAGCTTCTTGATTACCGGTGTTCTGCTTATAAAGCATTCCTAAGAGCAACCAAAGAGCCCTACATAAGTACTTTAAATGAATAGATTTTGCAATGCAATTTTTATTTTCAGTGTTTTTAAAGTCAGTATGAGGTACTGTGAGGTAAGCAATTTAAAGAGATACAAGGAGAATACAACCGGATTGTAACACCTGAAGTTCCATACTGCCGCATTTGTCAAACATGAATTAAACCTGGACACTCATCTCAGTCTCATATAACAAGTGTACTGATTTCAGTTCAATTCATGCATACTTGTGACTTACTTACTGAGTTTGTATGGGCTGTGTATCCTGCAAGTGAACAGTGGCAAGAATTAGAGACTAGTATTTTAGAGCAGCAATGGCTGTGATAGAGTTACTTTGGTCAGTTACATCTTTGCCTTCTAAAAGTACTAGAGATTTAAGACTTTTCCTCAAATCCCATTTTTCACAAGTACAATAGAAAGTCTAACAATATAAATAGCTGTCAATGAGATACTAGAAATTTAGGACAAATGAAAAATACATTTTGAGGCAAAGATTTTTTTCTTCCTACAATATTCTCAGAAGACCAGCTCTATTTCTATGATTCACATCAGTCACCAATTCAGGTTGAAATCTACAAGACGTGAATGCTTTTATTGAAATGAAACATATTTTGGTAGTGTAAGTCAGAGTGATATATTGAACACATATATATCTTGCACTGAATGAAACACGTTTTTCATTTTACATATGCTTATAATTATCTCAAAATCACACGTAAGATTTAGTAGTAACTGAGACAAGGAGAGAACAAGTGCCAAACAGAAATAGAATTACATTTGCCACAGCAACACCATGAAAATTCCAGCAAATAGAGAAGGACACTCTGGGCTTTTAAATACGTGTTTTTTGACAGACTTCTGAAAAAAAAAAAAAAAGCAAAAAAAACCCCCTAACAACTACCAACCAGCATTCTGGATTTATTGAACATTCCCTTACTGTGTAGCAAACTTATCCCTTAAACAACGATTGGGCTGGTGAACATCACGTCTCCATAGAATCAAGACAGTTGAATTCTTGGTTTCCAAGAATATCATGATTTGTTTTTTAATTATTTCTGCTTCTTTTCATGCTCTCAAAATGCTACAGCAAAGTAAAAGCACACAGTCTGAACTGTAACCAGAACAAAGTTATTAAATCAGATGCAATAAGGAAAAACGTTTCCATTTTTGTGTTTCTCACTTTTTCTATTTGGTTTCTAACCCAAGCACCTCAATGGCTACTAAAATCCCTAAGATAACTTACTGTTGTTTAAAATAGATAACAATCTTCATAAAAATGCAATAATAAGCAGAGACAATTAAAGCTTCCGGATTTGCTATTCTTACAAATGATAGAGGTGTTCAAAACGTTTCTGTGTAAATAGCACACCTGGGACAGCTGATATCTTCAGACAGCAACCATGGTGTGACTAACAGTTTGTTATCAAGATCTGTGTCTCATTGCAATAAAAATAATATTGCACGTATACTACCTGTCAATATGCAAAAAGCATGATGTCTTTCAGCTTTATAAATGTATTAAAATAGCTTACATACTGTGTATAAACTCATTCAAGTCCAGTGTTCAATCGCTGGCGATCTGGTCCATGGAAACATGGTCCATACTACAAAACTGGATGCTCTGATATTGTCACTTTATTTCCCATTCCATATCATTTTCACAGCTATACTGAAAAGGTGCTCAAACAAGTAACTCATGTAGAGTGAGTCACAAGCCTTATCTTGCTTGGGAGCAATTCATCTCTGTAGAGATGAATGCATTTTTAGAGGGTTTGGTGCTAATGTTGAGGAGGTTGAAAGTTAATAATTAAGACAAATGCTATCACGGTCTTCTTTTTTGCTGCGATGGTGTTTCACAAGTTACTTTGCTTAAATGTAGCTCAGCACAGAAGAACACAGCAGCATTTCTGTAAGGAGCTACGTCCCTTCAAAAGTGTAGATATAAGCAGGAGTGATTCGATTTTCACAAAAACAATCCAAGCCTTTGAAAGAAATGTATGGATGTTTTTAATCATATAACTAACAGCCATACCAATGCTGTATTGCCAGGTAAATATAATAAGACATAATGGGAAATTGAGATGAAATTATTATTATTACGTACAGAAACAAGCAAACATAAAAATGAAGAATTCTTGAAGCTTTATGGTGAAGGATGTTTTAAAGATTTCAAGTAAATTCTTAATTCTGTTTTTGTTTTTTTGGGTTTTTTTTTTTTTTTGTAAATTGGTTTCTAACAACACCCATTTAATATCTACTTTACTTAAATTATTTTATCACATTCAGTAATCTCTATGTGTTTTTGACTGACATAACAGTTCTCTTTGGAACAGCAAATAAAATCTTACTAATTTAAGATGATAGCCTACTTCAAATGCAATGATGTAAACAAAGCATTTAGAACATACAGATTTCTAAGGCAAGCTGTCTTAGGAAAGTACTTGAACAAGAATCTCTAACACACTTTCTCTAAGAATAAACACTTAGGAAATAAGTAGAAAAAGTTCCAGAAGTGCTCCCCTTTGTCCTGTGAGATTTCTCCTTGTAAGAGAAAGGGAATGCAAATTAAAGATTCACAGCTTTGAATAGAAAGTGAGGTGATAGATTAATTTCGATATTAACTGATATCCTCAATATTCAGCGTGCCATCCTCCAAATTATGCAAAATATCTGTTGAGTTACAAGCAAAACTTTGAATCTTTATGTATTTTGGAAGTCATGATACAATGTCCTTACAGTTTTATTTCTTCATAGCACAGAAAGAAACATTGCGTTCTCTTTGCCTCATTAGGATCTAATGTGAGGCTCCTGTCAGCTACAAGTTTGTTCAGTTTATCTCAAGAAAAAAGGAAGAAAAAAACTTAAACTCTTCTTTAGATATGTCAATCAAAAGGATCACACTGGCTGGAACATTAAGTTCAGAAGAATATAATTTATATCAGATAACACAATCTTTCCATGGCTCGTTTATCCATCACTAAAACAGACTATATTTATGTAAAGGCCTGACCTCACCCTGCAATTAGCCTGGAAATAAACTGCACTATTTAAAGATGTTCAGTCAGTGATTCCAACATGTATTTCTCTTCCTGTGCTATTTTGCTAGCTGAGAAGTACTTTCATTTGGATCACAGTTTCACAAAAGATGAATTGTATTCAAATTTGAATTGGCCAGGGAGAACACGGCCTGACATTCAATCTTAAAGCATTTCTTCACTTGGCTATGTGAAGATTATTAAAATTCCCAAATTCCAGTGATTTATCTGATTCTTCTGCAGGCTACGTTCATTTATATACAAATTTACTGCTTTCTTTCCAGTCATACGTTAAAGATATACTCTTCTTATTCACTTTCTTTCATCTATGTTTTCACTGTATTTGTGATGCTTGCTAGACTAAACAGCAAATTCTATTGGGTCTCTGATTCCGAGACATATCTGTTGGCCACCTCTTGGGACCAGCTGCATCAGCTGAATATTTGTAAGTCCGTGGGGCTCAAAGGGATTCACCTCAAAGTACTGAGGGAGTTAGTAGACATTATAGCTGGGACTTTCTCAACAATTTACCAAAAGTCCATTCATATATAACAAGGGCAAGAGAAGATTCAAGAAAGTACAGACCTGATTTTAACATCAGTCACTGGAAAAGTTATGGAGAAGATTGTCCCAGGGGATATGGAAAGGCAGTTAAAGAACAGAGCAATTATCAGGCACAGTGTGCTGGGATATCCTAGCCTGTAAATCATAAGACCTCATAAAGGAGGTTTAAAACTCATCTCCACTCTTTCTAGACTTTGAACAGTTTGAGGGAAAAAGTATAGCAGAACACAGGCATAAACAGTGTCTTCCTGAGGACAGTCCTCTTCATGACTACACGAAACAGAAAAAGGCAAAACCTTATATGGTTATATACAGAAATCTCTTTGTTTCATCTGTCAGAAAAGAAATGGCTATTGATGATCAGCTGGCAGCGCAGTTCCTGCCACAGCAATACATTTTTGAGCTTTCTGTTAAGAATCTGGTACTAATTCACTTCATTTATATATAAAATTTCACCAGTTAAGCTGCGATCATATAACCATAACTGGGCGTGAGGAAAATAGTTTGCAAAAAATGAGTAACATGACAAAACTACTAGAGACTGAATAAACAGCAAATGCTTCCTCAGTTCATGCTTTACCAGATTTGTGGTTTGATTTAACTCTGAAGCAGAGCTCTCTTAAACAGTAAGCATACGAACTAATTTTTCTTTAGGTACACAACAACACATAAAGCTGCATTATGAAACCAGTCTATTAGTTGTAAATAAACAACATGGTTGCCTAATAAAATTGGGAGATGCAAATCTGCCTTCTCATAGTTCGCTTTTCAATAGTTCATCACAAAAACTGCCAACATTTTAAAATAGGGAAATATTTTTAGGAATCTCACTAAAATGTACACTTCCTTAAGAATAAAGTAATGTATAACCCATAGATTTTCAGCAAATCTTTTCCAAATGGATATACTGATCCTAAGCATATTTACAAGCTCTGGAACAGATTTATAAAAACCATAATATAAATGCAAATCTTAAGAGTAAAGAAAATTTTTGATTTAGATATTTTTTCATTGCACTACATGCGTACAACCACTACATTTATTTATAAATCAGAATTTTAGTACTCAGCCATTTGCATCAAAAATAAAATACAGCTCTTATGCATTAACTCATAATTAGGTTTTTTAAATTCCAATCAGAATTTGCACAGAGTTCCTGTAGACCAGATTTAGTAATGAGTTCCATAAAGTTTATGTAATTTGTTTCTCTTGTCTTCCTTCAAAGTTTAGAATAAATCACACTCCAGCCACAGTGCACCCTTAGTTATGTAGAAAATAGCAACTTGTTATTATTTGCCAAACTTAACTATGATTCTTCTACAAATCTTCTGCAATAAAATTAATAACAAACCCCAGAAATTACTTATTTTAATTTATGGTACGTATTTTTAAGCAGATAAAAGAATCAGCCTGTACGTAAAGAATGAATTTTCCTTGGACAAATTTCTACACTCTTTTTGTTTAACTTTCAAAGTCTATAAAAAATTAGGCTGCTGCTGAAATAACTGCTTCTACATTATTCACCACATGTGCTTCTTGCCACCTTCTTCATGCGGGCACTAAACCTTGTACGGCTCAGATTTGAGAGCCAAAACCAAAAGAAACACCCAAAGCAAAACCAACCACAAAACCAAACAGTAACATTCCAGTCAGACGTGAAACCATTAAAGTCAGCAGAACAGAACTGATGGATACTTTCAACTCAGTATTGCATTAGTTTCAAGTCTTTTGAAAAATCCAATTCCAATAGCAGGTGCTAAGATTTGAGAACAGCTCAGAATTTGATGGAATATCGGTGACAGGAAGGGATAGAGACAGAAAGGGAGTGTGTAGTAAATGTGATGTATCAAAGCCAGAGGGAGGCAAACATATCTTCACATTAAATAAACAAATAAAAAAATTCTGAAACACTTCGTAAAATGGGAAAAATCCAAATGAAAATTTAAATCCCAGTAGTATTCTTTCACATTAAAACAAATAAATAATCTTAAAAACGAGATGTGTAACTAATAATTTTACCTAGGTTACAACCTTCTCTGAGCACTTACATATATTAGGTTTAAATTTAGTTTATATAATTCTTTTTATTACAGAGTTTCTGTTCAAAAACTCATTTGCCGAATCCCTTCCTCCTTGCCACAGAATAAAATCCAACAACCAAAGGTCACAGCATGCTGAGCATAAGTGCTGCAGACACAAGGGAGTGCTCTCCATATTTCAAGTAAAAATAAAGAAGATAAAAATAGAAATGTTCCCCTCATTTTATGTTGATTCAATTAATTATGCTATTTTATAATACCTGGAACTTTTGTAGCAGAGCACTGATTCCACTGAGCTTAATCAAGATTTTTCAGATGCATAAATAAGAGAAGCATTACTCTTTTGTCTTCAAAGCATATCTCCATTTTCTTTTCAGCATGGGGGCTAAATTCCTTTTTCAAGCATAGCAGTGTCAATATGGCAAAGTACTGGCTGATTCCTGATGGGATGCAGAATACTGATCATAACTCAATTTGCAAATAGATCTTATAGTCACAAAATGGAATAAACTACTGATTTTGTTTGGAAATATAAATGAATCATGCTTGCAGCTGCTGCCCCTCATTTTGCACCTGAAAGTCTGAGAGTACATCTGCACTTATAGGCTTACACACTTTGTGAATAGCTTAAAATCTGACAAATATTTTCCTTTATATGCACTACTCATGTAGACCATTGGCTCATATATTGATTGAAGCCAGAGTGAACTCCACTGAAGTAATCTGGACTAGTACTGTAATGGAAATTAGATCTGGGCTCGTCTGTTTACATCATATCCATTTATCTGGCAGAGAGGAATAATCAGGGAAATCTGAAAAATTAACACAGCCCGGCACCTAGACAGATGCAACTATCTTATTTAAAATTACATTCTTCAAAATGATTTAGCAATGAAACAACTCACAGAGAAAAAAATATTTTTGTGCAGTTTTAAGCTTTGTGTTCTAAAGCCATTTTTTCTAGAAGAAAAAGCAATAAAATCCTTAGAACAGCAAAGCATTACAATTTGAGCTGAAGCCCAGGATTTTTTCTTTGTTTGTTGCCTTGCATGTTACAAAGAAATGTGATAAAATGTCTGTCAGTTTGTAAACTGTACAACTGTAAATATGTTCGGCTACAAAATTCCGCTTTTCTGGATTTCTGGACATATTTCTGGATATATATAAATATATCCCTATTACATTTAAAATATAACAATAAACCTACAAAAATATAAATAACTGGACTATTTTTTGATACAACTATTTGGATTTTGAAGTGTCCATGTCTATACATAGCTCAATTAAGACAGCAGACGGAATATTTTGCCAACTCAGTGCTTGTTCCATCTGTTGAAATAAAGATAGCATTTGTACTTAGATTCAGAATACTTTAAAATAAAGTTTTTTAACTGTATTTCTATCAACAGATGTCACAACTGCCGAAACATTACATGAAAAAGAGAACAGGTATACATGTTACTTTTGTCTTCAAGAATATTGAAAAAACTTTCTGAATGAAAAGTGCATCTGCTATACTGTTTTCTTTTGATGGTTAGATTGCTAAAAATTGTACCCTGCCCTGTCCCAAGGAAATGTTGGCAGACAAGGTGATTAGTGCTATTGGCCTCCTAGATCTCATGCACATGGGATCCTTTCTCTGGACTCAAAATGGGAACAGAAAGGATTATATCTGAATCCATTTTACAATTCTAATTTACAGCTCTAGTCACCTATCCTTAGTTTAACATTAACTGGTCTGATCTCAGCTGCTTTAATGCCAGCCTGTCAGCAAACTGGCAGTATTTTTTATTGTAATTGACCACACTCCTAATAAAAGTAGATCAATAAGCAAGATGTTCTTTCTGGTGTTTTGTAATACCTTTATTTTATATTCTTTCTTGATTTGGCATATTTTTTTTTCCCCTAAGTGTTTATTTGTCTTGTCTCACAGCTTTTAGACTTCTAGAAAATCAGTTTGCATTATTCAATTGTCTTTCAAGAGACAAAGTTTTATTCACATTAATTTTGCTATAATTCATTCAAGGAGAACTATTAGTAAATACAGAATTCTACGCTTTTCAGTTATTTGATTTAAAGAGTTGCATATCAACATTTTGGAGACAGAATAAAAGAACACAAAAACAAGATCAAAGTGCATTTTCTTAGACTGAATTATGTTACAAAAACATCATTAAGACTTTTTCTACTAAGCACATCAGGGTTTTCATACACAAGCAGAATTCAAGAAGCAATTTGGGTGATCTGCCAATAGGAATCAGATTTTCACAGCAAATATCAATGAAGACTTCACATTCCAAATGGACTGCTCTGGTAAGCAGCTCTTGTTACATGCTCCAATGCTGAAGAGCACAATTTTTATTCTGACTTAAGTTTGTGCTTTATTTTTACTATTAGTTTCCTGCTGCTATCCCCAGACTCAGATCACAATGGGTGAGTTCTTAAGAGCTATCTTCCAGGACAGCTCTTTCTATCCACTGTGCAGACATTTTATTCCCCTGTTCGGATGGCCACAATTCCAGAAAATGCTCAGCACAAAGAGGACAATTCCAGCAGAGCTCAGCTATCAGTTAGATGTTAAGCTAGGCAATGACATTTAAAGACAAGACTTAAAACACTGTAGGATAGGAATAAGCCTCCAGAGTAATCTGACATTTTAAAGTTCTTTAACAGAAAACAAACTCTTGAAAACTTCATTTTCAATACAGGACTGAGCTCATGAAGCAAATTACAGCTTGTAAAGCTCTGACGCATTGCAAGTTATGTCACAAAAAAATCAAAACAAGAGACAAAATGTCAGTAATAAGTAGATCAAAGGAAGAACTGGTGTTCAAAGCTAAAATGAACTAAAAAAAAAAAAATAAAATTATAGCAGCTGTGTTTCCCCAAGTATTTCTGAAGGTTGTTTGTAAAGCCAAATAATTAATGAACAGAATTCAAGCATCTCTTGTGAAAAAGCACTTAAGCAGATACTTAAGTTCCCTGACTTTACCTCATACTCAGCCATATGCAAATTGGATGATAAAGAGTCTTATTAAAAAAGGAACTTATTACTACGTTAGTGTTAGATGAAACCTAATGTATTAAGAGGGATACTCTGGGAAAAGAATTCTGATTTGACATTTCTGTTAAATACGATCATAGCTTCCCTCAGAAGACAGTTTTATACAAGATCATAATATAAGCTATAATTAATTAAAATTTATTTATATGCTGTATGATACATAAGCACTGATATTCATTTTGGTCAGGGAAGAGAGAAAAGAGATGAACAGTTTGCCACTACAACAGAAAAACTCATTCTAGAATATCCAAATGACTAGGAACTATAGCAGTAGGTTAGTTTTTTGTTTTGAGAAAAGCTCACATTTCCTGCATAAACAACATTCACTACATGTATGCAAAACCTAAAGAATTAATCTTTGACAGCTGAAGTATTTGTGAACTAGTAGCAAACACCTATGGTAGTACTGCTGCTAAAAATGAATTAATAAAATGATACTCTGATTAATTCAGTAACTAAATGCATGAAAAATAGGACAGTGGGAAACATAGGAGGAAATTCAGATAACCCCAGGCATGTTCCTACCAGAGTAGCTTGTTTCAGATATCGTTGGATTTCGTGGCTGAATACGAAATTGTATTGATATTCCTTACAAAATGCATGCATATGTCCAATTATTCATTATCTCTCATACCAAACTTATGTTTCTGAAGTAAGAGCAATGAATGTAAAATATGTTTTCCCATCTCTCAGTACAAAGCTACTACTGGACAAAACAGAAAACTATCATTAGTCATGCAATATAGGTGCAATGGCTTCTTTGTAAATTCACAATTATCAACCAGCAGAAAAAAAATACAAATAAAAAATAAGAAAAAAATGACATCTGCCATTACGGTCTATGCTGAGTCTGTCACCGAGTCTGGCACACAGTAACCAGCCAGAGATGCAATTGGATTACACATCTCAGCATAAGCAAAAGACGGCACAGGAAATGAAAGCATTGCCGTAGGCAATGTAACTTCTTTCCAAGCCAGCTAAGTCTCACTAACATAGACACAAGGCCTGTATACTTAGTACTGAATTGTCCATCTGGTCACTCCTAGCAGTTGAAATTCCAACAAATATCAAACACAGATGCTAAATATCAACTCTAGAAATTCAGCTTCAGTGTTGAACTATGCCCCAGTGTTTGTCTACTGTGTTAGGCTGATTCTACAAATTTATGCTGAATTTACGAGAGGAGATGAAGTAGTTGTTCCATTATTTTGAGTACCATTTTTGGCCCATGCATCCTTTCTTCTCTCACATAAACTGTGGATTAAACAGTGCTTCCTCTCATTCTTAACTTTTTAATTTTTTTGTTTAGTCTGATTGCTACAATTTGGAGTAAAAATCCTCGAGAAATTTTAGAAAGAAAACCAGTCTTGGAATACTCTAATCATGGCATCTTTGCATAACATGACAAATAAATGGCATAAGGGGAAAATGAATTAGTTCTGTCCGGTAATGCTTCCACTATTTTGAAGGAGTCCTTAGTGGGAAAGACGCGGAAAATGTTGTGTTGATGTTTTTAGTTTATGACTGAGCCAACAAATTTGTGATGGCCAATGAAGATGGCTCATCAAATCTTTATCAAGGGTTCTGCAATTACAGCTCATTTTTATTAACTAGTTTATATCCACCAGAGTTCAAGTATAAAGTGCAAGAATCCTTGAGGCTATTTGCTTTTAAGACCAAAGAACTACTGGAAAATTCCAAGCATATCTGTCCTAACTAGACTAGAACACACAGGAAATATATTGTTTGGCCAAGCACAGTGTGACTGTCTGTCAGAACACCTCACATCTTCCACTGCAAATCTCCTCTTTCACATCTAATGCTGAGAAAATTCCCATTTTTTTTTTCTTTGAATGCTGTTGCTTGTTCACTATAGTTCATATAGCATCCCCAAAGTTACAGAGAAAGTTTATATCATCAGGCTTTCTCTCACTTCTTTTTTTTTCTTTCTTTTTTTTCCCTGCTGTTCGCAATAACTACAGAATAACAGAATAAAATACACATTGTCAGAAGGGAGTTTTCAGCAGGTTTGTATTTACCCTCTGCTTGAACTGGATTAGATGTTCTTTCATGTAAGACGGCTAAGGGTAAAATAAAAACTCTCACTTGTGTGCTTAAGAGAACATGTGCTAAATAAAACCATTCCTGTGAAATATTACTGTGCTTTTTTACTGCTTTTTTTACAGAAAAATTCAGACAAGTTTGGTTTTGTGCAAATGCAGTAAGACTGTCACCACAGACAACAGTTCTGCTTTGCACATCTCAGATGCCATTAAACCACAAAATACCAGTAAGATGCTTCAGACCAGTGTATGAGAGGCTATTCAACAAAACAAGTAATCTAAGTTATGGAGAGACCATCTGGCAATTGGAGCATTATGTTGCACCTATGTTAACAAATTTTACTAATAAAATTTGCCTCTTAGTATTAAGGCAGATGGGATCTACTGAAATATCACAAACTGCTCCCAGCTGTGGGAGGACAAACAGAAAAATCAAGACATGAACCAAGTTATCCTGCAATTTCTCCGCTAAAAAAAACCAACAATATCCAGATGGTTTTACATGTGGCAGAGAATCCAAGTGATATTGCAGACTATTTGGAATTCTTCAAAGCAAGGTCAAATGTTACATCTAAAAATTATCAATAGCAGATTTCCTTCAGTATGGATATTAATCCGGCTCTCCAGCCTGGTATCACTTCATACATCCCAAACTGCCCCTCCTGCCCTTTGGCTTCATGCACCATCTCTCTCACTTACCCGTCTGCACTCCTGTTAGCTGGCTAGAGGCTCTGGAAATTTGTTTTGCAACTATGAAATCATAGCATAATTTATCTTTAAAAAAGCAATACTAATGTTGGTTGGTGCATAACTCCTGTCTTCAGAGGAACAATGTTAAAGAGACTGATAGCTGATGTGAAAGTCTGGCAGACTCAATTAAAATAGGAATTTAAAAAATGACATCAAAAGGAACAAATCACTGTAGAAAGTTAACTGGATAAGTTATCTGTGGAAATTGGTACTCCAAAACATCTCATTTTCATGAGGGAACAAAAACATCCAGTTTGCACACCACACAGTCATGCAGGGGCAGGCTGCCATGTGGTTCACTGGTGTTGGTTTGGATATGCAACTCGGGTGTACTGGACTTTTGCTATCTGAATATTTCAGGTTCATTCTGTATGCACCATACCAGCATTTTGATACATCTGCTGTAGCTCTGAAATAATATTCTGTCTCTGCTGTTTGGAAATCATGAACCACTCTGCCAAATTATGTAGTTCTACATCAAGGAAACTTTTAAATGAAAAAGGAAGACATCAATTGAAATCCAGATGCACAGTTGCATTGAAGCAGAGGCCACTGGGATGCATAAGCACAATGCCACACAGCTTTTTCAAAGAGTAATCTGATAGCAAAAAAGGTGATTTGTAGTGGGAACAACACACAAATGTGAATGTACTTTACTGAAGTAGCTATGCCAGTAATAATCTGCTGGAAGAAACATTTCTGGTAAAATTTTGCAACGTAGATGTGCTGTACATGGTTGGTGAATTGTTTCCACCTTGATATTACAAAGATTAAATCCCTGCCAAAAATACAACAGATGCTTCAGTGAAATGCAAAGAAGTTTCAAGCTGGTTGACTACAATGATATTTTGTTTTGTTTTTAAATTCTGGCAACAAATAGCATTACTACTTTTCTCCATATCATTTTTGTATTGATTCAAAATAGGCACTAACAGTCTTTGAAATTGTAGGGTTTTCCCCCTTTCATATTAATTTGGATGTTATCTTCTGTTCAATAAACTTACTATTTCAATAATTTATGGAAATATTGCATAGAAGTTATATATATATATACACACACACACACACACACACACACACACAGCTACTTGTAGCTTTTTCAGTATAGAAGCATACAAAAAAAGAGCTCATTCACAGACACTATTGCATTAAAATGAGATGGAATTCCCAACCCAAATATTTAGCAGAGGTAGCATGCATCAAACCACAAAAATTGACTTACAGCAATAATGTAGACAAGAACTATTAAAGATACAGAAATCACTGTATTCCAAATATGAATGGGTATTCTTTTCACTTGTCTTAATAATTAATGGCACTATATGAGTAAATGGGAACATATATATCCCTCTCATGCTTTAAAAGAAAAAAAGGAGTATGAACTGTTAGAGAATTCCTCATATCACAGATTCCATGCTGTACATGTTCTCAGCTGATCATGAGCCAACAGTGTGCCCAGGTGGCCAAGAGGGCCAACGGCATCCTGGCCTGCATTAGAAATAGTGTGGCCAGCAGGAGCAGGGAGGTAATCATCCCTCTTTACTCAGCACTGGTGAGTACTGTGTTCAGTTTTGGGCCCCTCACTACAAAAAAACCCCCGAGGTCCTGAGAAGGGCAATGAAACTGGTGAGAGGTTGGGAGCACAAGTCTTATGAGGAGTGGGTGAGAGAACTGGGATTGTTTAGTCTGGAGAAGAGGAGGTTCAGAGGAGACTTATTGCACTCTACAACTTCCTGAAGGGAGGTTGTGATGAGGAAGGGTTTGACCTCTTCTCCTACGCAACAAACAGGACCTGAGGAAATGGCTGCAAGTTGTACCACAGAAGGTTTAGGTTAGACATAAGGAAGAACTTTTTCTCTCATATGGTGGTCAGGCACTGGAGTGGCTGCCCAGGGAGGTGGTGGAGTCGCCGTCCCTGGCAGTGTTCAAGAAGAGTCTGGATGAGGAGCTATGAGATATGGTTTAGAGGCTTGTGGTAGCAATGGTAATGGGAGGACGGTTGGACTAGACTATCTTTCAGGTCATTTCCAACCTTGCAATTTTATGATTTTCTTGATTAAAATGTGGATTTCATTCACCAAACAAACAAAAATTTAGTGTTTTCTATTCCATTTGCTTCAAGAAAAGAATCTACCACATTTTTGGAAGTGCTTATTTAGAAAAAAAAAACACAAATGGAACTGCTACAGTGTATTACACACACACAAAAGGTATTTCCTCTACAAATGAAAATATTGCTCATTATTGCCATTTTATGTAAAGTCTGTAAGTTAATTGCATTACAGTAGTTAGTTCTACTTTACACAGCTCTATAATCAAAGTGTAGAATAATTAGGATCACTAATAATTTTCTCAAGAGTCATCTGTCAGCACCCATAACTCATTATAAAAACAATTATGTCACTTCTGGCATATCTTTCAACACTTTGGTGTCTGCCAAAGTAAAAATCAATAAAAGGTTATTGCTATTCCAAGTCTGTTATCAGGTAAGTGGCTCCAAGGGCACTCCCTGTTAGGGAACTGCCATTACAGCTTTCAGAACTGCGTAATCCTGGAGCATGATTAGACTACTCCAGTGAGCATATTTCATAACACCCAAGTATTTTCAGACTTATCATTAATACCTACAGTTAAATAGTTACTGTGGAACACTGATGTAGAGTGCTGAATAACACTGAAAAAACTTGTTAGAAGTTAGCACATATTTCTATGAGTATGTGTCTCAACCGACTTCTCCTGGTCTGTGTTCATTCCCTGCCACCCAGGCAAACAGTCCTCCACTTTAATACTCAATATACGCATTACAAAACACTCTTCAGATTTCAAGATCTGTAAATCCCACTTAAGATGTCACTGTAACATGCTACTACTGCAGTTAAAGTCTTGGTTCTTCACCACAATGAAACGTTAGTAACTATTTTGCCAGAGCTGCTCATCTGCCTACATGCTATATTTCCATATTGCTGATCTTTGAGAATTTATTTTTGTGTTGCCAAAAGAAAGGTTTCAACAGCAGCTGCTCTTCCAAAAGAAGTAGCTCCAAATAAACAAAGAAATCAGTTTGTTAGGTCTAAATAGGTTTATAGGCAGTTTGAGTGCAAGTGAATGAATTCATGAAGGAGACTTCATTTACAGACACACATCTTTGCAGAATCAGGGCTTGTTGAGTGGACACAGTGAAGAAAAAATACTTTAGAGCAAGGAGTGGTTTTGCTTGTATGAATAAATAAAAAAGAGGTAGTACTATAATAGAGCAATGAGAGATGAGTCAAAATACACTAAGTTTGGGAATAACCCCTCTGTAGACCAATCTCCAGAACCAATCTTCAGGATTGCAAATCCCCTCCTCCCGTGTGAGAACACTGACATCATAAAATCAAGTGTGTGCAGGTGAAGATGCCCTCAGAGCCTTCTTTACTGTCAAAATTGACAGCAACAAACTTGCTACTTCTCACCATCAATGCTCAATGCCTCACATTCATGCCAATGACAAGCTTAATGTGAACAATGACAAATACAACCAAATCACATTAAATGAAGCAGACACAAAAGCTCTTTTGATCATTCAGATAAACCAGTATTACAGTAGAGAACATTCAGAAGGTGAATCTCAATGAAAAATCCTCCAACACTTTTTACTGCAAAACGAGTTGTAACAGGTAAACAACACTGGGTCATCTTTCAAAACTGTCTATATTCACAAACCATAATTTATCTCTGTGAAAGAAAGTACATGGAAATGAGATCACTCAATTTCTTTTACCTTTGCAATGTTCTCGTGCAGTTTGAAGGAAGGATCCAGCTCTTCAGTTCTCGTCGCATACATGGGAAAAAGTGCTTCGGAGAGGAAGCTAGAATTCTGTGAGAAAGAAATTAGAAAGCGTTTAGCATTCAACATCCATTTCTTCCTCCTAATGCTTATTGAATTTTGTTCAGAGTTTCAAAACTCTTCCAATTGCTCTTAAGTTTTGGTAACTAATAGCATTTATTTTACTCATCCAATTAACTGATTCCAAGTCCCTGAAAGAGGCAAATTCCCCCTAAATTTTATGACTATTTCTGCAACTGCAGTTGTCTTTGTAATCATGCTTCCTAAACCAGCAAAGAATTTTGCCTAGAGGGAAAAAAACCAAACCACCTAACTTGAATGAGGCATGATTTAGTCTTCAGAGGAAATATAAACACAATAACCAAAGAACACACTTTTATCTTCTGTGAACATCCTACTTCTGTGTACAGTAATATCATCTACGTAACACGGTCAGTTCCCTACAATTATACCCCCTAGGTTAACCGCTCTTTAATATTATTTCTACAAGATGCTTGCCTCTTTTCATACAGTAAGAAAGCAAGCAAGCAGGTTGCATATTTGCTGACATAAGGAAATGATAAATTGATATCCAGGTGTGGACTGGAAAGAGCAAAAACATATCAAATAAAAGTATAGGTCTCAAATGTATACAGGCACCTAAATTGAGATTTATAAATCTCATCAATCCATGTTTGTGAACTTGGTATAACAGTTCAGAAACAAAACTGGAAAGAAAAAATATTTTTGTACTCCCATCGCTCCTGCGAAACACATTCTAAAATTATGCTTACTTTTGTTAAGTGCTTATAGATAAGGGGAACCTCTAGTCATGGCTATAACATCTAGGAAACTTGTGTCTATGTAATCCCTTGATTGGACCATACGCTCCATTTATTTGGTAAGCATATTTTCAATGCACTTACCAACAGCAATGAGTCTAGTACAAAAACACAGAAACTATAGCCAAAGTTACTTCAGTAACAAGCAGAAGGATATGTCAGTGCACGGCTATCATGCCATTCTAAAAACTTTCAACTATGGGTAGTTCTAAGAAATATATACTCTTCTAAATGAACTCAGAGCTTTGACATAAAAGTACTTAGATATTTAAATACTTAGACACAAGAATACTTAGAATACTCTGTTTCATTTACCTGTACTCTGAAGAGGACTAAAAGATCACTTCAAGAAAGCCCTGTGCCAAGTTCTGGTTAGCACAAGGCAACTCAATTCAACATCATGATATTATGTATCAGAAGGCCTAAATCTTTTGTGAATCTTATTCTGGGTTTTGATTTGTCAGAACACAAATACAGCATTATCCTGTTTAACTAGAATATTCCAAGGTCCTTTATTAGATTTTGCATTTAGTGTACCACTTGTGCAATACAGAATATCATAATAGCTTAGCAGATGCATACAATTGGGAATGCAAAAGGACTGCAAGCCTCTCATTAATGTACTTCTTTTATATGTCTTCACATCTGAGCTCTGTGGAAATAATCTTTGTCAGACAGCTCTGACAGAATTTCCCAGGGAAGTATCAGCTTCCATATTCAGTTTCAGATTAAGTTAGCTCTGCCCTTGATCTCATATTTGCAAGCATCTTTTAGTGATGTTTTTTTGCTGCACAGGGACAATAATAAGAATATGAGAAAATACATTCATTAAGAAAGGTTACGTAGCAAAACCATGTGACTTGTGAAAGGACTATATTTTGCAAGATTTGTAGAATAGAATAGAATATTGCTTAGGTTGGAAAAGACCTCAAAGATCATCAAGTCCAACTGCAACCTAACCATACTACCCTAACTGGTTCTGAAGCTTTACGTCAAACCAAACAAATGTACCCCCCAAGTCTGCGAGTAATTTTTATGTTCTGTGAGTATATTCATAAAATAGTAATAGAAGTAATAAGTTGACAGCATCCCTGGCTTGGAAATATCTAAAGCATAAATATCATCGTTACATCTCTGTAAAAATTATTTTGGGAAACATCTGTAGTCTTTTCAGATTGAATTCTGAATAAAATTCAGAGAAACTCTTGGTTCTGTATTCAAGATGAACAATTTTTCTGGCTTATTTTCCTCCAGATTGTTTGGCAGTATTGACAAGGTTCTGAAAGCAAATCTTTCTCAAATAGCAGCTTCTCATATCTACTAGGCTACCATTTCTTCAGTTTCCCTCTCTTGATATATACTGATCCTGCAAAAGCTTTTATCCTTACACTCCAAAAATACCTCACTGTCAATACAAACAAGTAGAGAACATATGAGCAAAGTATATTACTCACGTACCCATGGGGGATAAAGGGGTGGTATATGATACACATCCATTTAAACAGAATTGTATTTGTATACATGCAATATACCATGAGATAGTCTCCAAGAGCTAGTTTGGGGCACTACAGTGGCACAGCACTGTTGGCCGTCTGTCCAAACTAGCATGGGACATAAATATGCTGCACTCAAAGCCACTCAGTTTAGGCCTAGTTCCCTACACACACTCAAATCCAACTCCAGCACTACTACGTACAACCTACTTAGACAATGGCATAGTCTCACAGACATGTTCAGGAAAACTCAGAGACAGGTAGGTCTCAAAAGTAGTAGTTACATTGCTGGTAACTTTTCTTGTTAATTTTTTTCTACAGGTTAACATCTATATGATGAGTATTATATCAGTATTTCCAGCATTTGTAGAGAATTATTTCAGGTCATAAGCTTCCACCACTTTGTTACAAAATTAATAAAAGTATATAATTAGCCCTCATTCATAAAAAATTTTGCAATTCAGTTGTGCATCTAGGTGTTGTATAACTGGTCACAGAAATATCAGAATAATAAGCAAAGTCGTCTCCCCTTCAGAAGGAAGAGAAGATCTCAGAGAGAGGATCCATAAAGTCACTCATTATAAAGATAAAATACATACTTAAGATTATTTCATTACACCTATTCATCTGTTTTAAGCTTGTGTACTAGTTTACAGAGCCATGTCATTTGACAGAAGGGAGGTTGAGGAAGATTCTCTTTCTGCTACAGTGGTGCTAATCCTGTTCATCATCATTTGCATAATTGTAATTAATAACTTGCAGAAAGTTACATTATTTATATTCTTTCTTAAGTATCTTACTGACTGCTATATGAGATGAGACCAACGCTGCATCTAGACAAATGTTCTTTCTTTAGAATCTAAAAGAGGAGGACCAGATGCATGTACTTCAGGGGAACACTTCATCTGCTTTTATTCCGCCATACCCCAGATACACATCTGAGGACTACAGGTTAGGATTTCCAGTAGTGCTATGTTCTTACCACATTCAGTAGTGAGAGACAAAAGCACTGAAAGTATATATTCATGCCCATCTTCTCAATTTAGGTGCCTTCACAAAGTATCTAATTTAGATGGGATGAACTCAAGCATCTTTATCTTTCAAAGACTGAACCATTTAATGCTCATAACCATGCCATAAGCAGGCTGCTCTTTACAGAAACCATGCACAAGACAAGAATTTTTCCTTCACTTGGGAATTTTATCCATTTACCAACGTGTTCACTGCTCTCCTTCCCTACATGTGAATATCGTCTCCTTGTCTGCTGTTACCAAGAAAGGAATCCTCAGGATTCCAGTGCACCGTCAATTCAAGAAAAGCACAAGGGTGAAATTCACAGCAGCTCCTCCTTTTGTTTATGAAGCAGGAGGTCTTACTCCTTTTGCACAATTTAAATAGAAAGAAATACTAGGTGATAAGTATTTGAATTTTACAGGCAAGTGGCGTGATTAAATCCCAAGCAAACTGGAGCTCTGATGTGGATCAGTCTTGCTATATTCCTGGAAGCAAATAGAGAGAGAAACTTTTTTTTTGTTCAAAGCTAGGTTTTCTGAGAACAGAATTCAGAGTAATAGTCATTGTCAAAAAGTAAAAAAAAAAAAAAAAAAAAAAAAAAAAAAAAAAGTTTGTAACTAACTTTTTTCTCTTGTTTCCCTACACAGGATGTTGTTATTTTTAGTTTCTTCCTATGACAACAGGCTGAGAGAGCTGGGGCTGTTCATCTGGGAGAAGAGAAGGCTATGGGGAAACCAGATAGTGGCACTTTGGTATACAAAGTGAGCCTATCAGAATGAAGCAGACATACTTTTCAGCACAGTCTGTCTTTAAGTAGTCTGTTGTGATAGGTCAAGGAGAATTGGTTAGAAATTAGAAGAGGGGAGATTTAGATAGAGTTAAGGAAGAAGATTTTTGTAGCACAGTCCCTGCTTGTAACTCCAAGATAACAATTTCTTTTTCCCCATTTGTCTTCTCCAGGCTATGACTATTCTCTTTGCTTGTCTGATCAGTCCCTTCTGCAGTGAAAGGTTTCGGAATTCCTTTGATTTTTATTACTGTATTCCTTTCACACTAGTCCTCTCCCCCGTTGATATATCTGGAGAACTCTCCCAGGTCGGTTCCTCCTCTGGAAGCCACTGAGCAATTAACCCTCCTTACAAAGACTCCCGACAACCTTGTGGAGCCCACAGCAGCTGGGCAAGGTCAGCAGGAAGCCTTTACTACCTCCTCATTTTAACTGCTGCCTTTTAAAGGAACACAAAAAAAACAAGCAAAGATGAGCAAGAAATCAAGGTGCAAGTTGGCACCACGTCGGACCACTGTGAGACACTCTAAAATTTGGGCAGTCCAATTCTGCAATTGAAAATTTTCTCTTGGTTACCTGCCAACTTTTGCAAATTGTTCTGTAGGTACACAGAACAATCCAAAAGGATTAAGAATGTTTTCTCTTCTGATTTTAAGCTATACTTTTATAATGCAATAGGTAGACAGGAGAGTAGCAATAATTCTTCGATTCCCAGTATAAAACTTCTGGTTTCACTCTTCAGAAGAGAAATGAATGAGTATAACAGCCATTTAGAAGCTAGCTTCCAAAAACCCCATTTGTCTCATATTCCTTTTGGAATGATCAGTTAACCTCATCTTTTCAGTACTCATTTAATGAAGCATTCTGTGAAATTAGAAAGACGTTGATGTTCCACTTTTCAAATAATGGGTCACTTCTGATTAAACTTCGATTGAACATTTAACTTTCAATCTCAAAACAAATTGCCTCCTTCTCTTTTTAATTTGAACCCGATTTCTTGCTGCCCTCAGGTCTCCTGACAGTAATTAATTGATTAATTAATTGATTAAACGTGGATCTAAAAATGCAGAAAGAAAAATCTAAAAACTCCAAACTTGGTTTGCTCTTGCTTATATATGATGAACGTTTGCATTCAAATTCAGTCCTGATTTATTAGACCACTATTCCTAACTCATCTTATCTGCCCTCTACCAATAAATCGGATAGCATACTTCACCTTCTAAAGGCTCTATATTTGCCACTCCATATGTAGCGTCCTATATCATACATCCAATTCATTTATCAACTTTCATCTAAACCATTTAAAATCACAAATAAAAATCCAGCACTTCTGGTTATTTAAAGTAAACCAGAATCTGTACTTAAACTTACTTTAGAGTTCTTTTTTGCCACCATTAAAAATAAAATATATAAGATAAAAATAAAATAATGGAAATAGTTCTGTTGTAAATACTAGAAGTTTTGCTGACTAGACTAGGACAATGCTGCATCTACAATAACAATACAGTAACAATATTCCTGTTTTCTTGACTGTTACTTATATCATTATATATCATATATAACTGATACGTATATCATTAGTCTTAGTATCCCTCTCTGATGAATAATCCATAAATCTCTGCAGATTTGTGTGGTTTTGTTTTGGCTTGTTTGTTTTTGAAAGCAAAATGCAGCGTTTGTGCAGTATAAACATCCAGTGGAGCTTTCTTGACTCAGCAGTAATGCTCAGTCTGGAAAAACTTCATCAGTTTGACTTGTCAATATTTGTCAATATTGTAAACATTTAGGACAAGTTCGCCCATCTTCACTACACAATATTTGTACTTCCAATTCAGTACAGCACAGAAGTAAGAGACACTTAGGAAGGAAAAATAGAAGGAAAGCAGTGAGGAAAAAAAATCCTTTGGCAATTTGTGCAGTTAGGTCAAACAGTATAAACACAATAGTCAAACGTTGCCATGAGTCTCAAACTCAGCAAAGCAAATACAAAAAAAAAACAAAACAAAAAAAAAAAAATAAAGATGAAAGTCAAGAGAAAGTTGTTTATTTCTTTATATAGATCAAAGAATAATGTCCAGTGGAGGAGAATTTAGAGGTATAAAGCCTCTGCTGCATCAGGACTGAGAATATAATCTGTTGTCCATTCACATTTATATGCTGGATCTCTTCCACTAGCTATTAACCTGTTTCACTCTTTCTGCCTTTTTGTAATACAACAGCACAAAGAGCAGAATTGCAGCAGCCTGAGGGGGACACACAAACATGCAATGTCTAGACAATAAAACAGAAAGGAAGCAGTGCTTACCTTCAAAACCAGACTGGGAAACAAGTCTATTTGGGTTCCTGAATTCACCTGCAGAGCCACCACTATCAAGTTATGCCAGTCTAAAGCTATTACCCACAGAGGACTACAGATGCATGAGGTGGTGTCTATATCTGTAATTCACTGACACTGCAAAAAATTTGTCATAGTATGAAGGAGAAAACCATGTTGGAAAGATAAAGAGAAAGCACTAAGCAGAACAAAAATACCTTTAAAATCTGCACTGCAGGCTTTCACTAATTCCTTCTTCCATTTTACCCTAAGTCAAGCAATTGGAATACGGTACCTTGGCAGCAAATATACAATTCTATTATTTGTGAAACAGGTGTTTCACTAAGATAGGCTACAACACCATTTCTTCTCAATTTTCTTCTTTCTTTCTTATTTTTTTTCCCTGGCAAGACAGAAGAGATTGAACCATGGGTTTCATTGAAACAAAGGTCAAAAATAAAGTAATGGAGAAGTGCATCTCATAGATTAACAGATGGTTTTTCTTCAGCTATCTGGAAAACTTTTTTTTTTTTTTTTTTTTTTTTTTTTTGAGAAGGCACAACATAATTACATTTTAAATAGACTTAGTGAAATAGTGGATCATGTCACAAAGAACATACCAAAGTCAAAGTATGATTCTCAAATACATGGTTTAAACCAAACTGATGAAACAACACCGGGCACTAATAAAGGCCCTTAAATCTGCAAATATATCACAAAAGGGAGTGCGTGCCTCTCCATCTTACTAACAGACTGATGTTTCCCTTTCTTGCAAATGCACTTAACATTGAATTAAACATTCACCCATAAAATACATGAATAATTAAGATTTAAAAGCTGTCTTTCACTGGCTAAACAAAACTAAAGATTTAAAATAAGTATGCTGTTTAATTATTTTCGTAAAGTAAACTTTCGTGGTTGCCACAAATTACTCTGTGTCAAAAATCTCCAAGTGAGAATGATCCTATTCTGCAAAAATAGACATGGCTGCTGGAGTTGCTGACAAAGAGCTTTTCTTTAATAATATCCCTATTTCAGTGGACTAAAGAACTTTCAGTAAAGAAAGAAGGCCAAATTATTTTCTTTTTTTCTCATTCTGGTAAAAATATGCACTGACCTTGAGATGTCACCAGATGCTGGACAAAATAAGCAAGGCCTGCCAAACCAGACTGCACAGAAAACAGTAGCAGCAGACTTTCAATCACTGCTGCACAATTTACTTTATTATTCAAATCAATTGGAGCCAGAAAAAACCTCAAGCCAACAGTCCTCAGACAGGAAAAGAATATAAGCACTTTTCTTTCATCTCTTTTAACATAATGTTTTCTTCTCTGCATTTGTAAGTGAATTGAAATAATCACTGTAAAGCTATAAGACTGCAGCATGAAAAAGTAGCTTTTAAGATGTTGGATACTTGAATAGCTCTATTCCTTTCTCAAATCTTCCCTGGCCGCTTCAGAAGCAGAATCAGTAGCATAAATAGGAAGAAACAGCAGAAATCTAGAACCTCGTGAAAGATCTCCCCCAACAGGAACATCAGTTCCTCTGTAGGTCTAATGGAAAATAAAACCATTATGCTAAGAAAGCAACACAGTCTTCAAATCAGAGCTTGCTTGCATCTACCAATAAAAATACAAGTTAACTTTAATAACCTATCAGTGACTCATATAACAGTTCAAGGTTGTATGATAGTCCAATGATCTTGACTTTTCTGTTTTCAAGTTATTAAAAAAAAACAACTGGATTGCCAGTAGAAAAGTATTCCTGATACTCTGCCAGAAGACATCTAGCTGATCTATTGAATTTATCACTCAGAACAATGGCAAAATGTTATGCTGAAAGGAACACATTCTCCAGGGAAGATAGATAACTTGGTGCCTTTCATCCATAGATAACACATTCTCAGTAGCTAGATGCTCCAGTAAGTTATCAAACAGAAGCAATTATTGATGTCTGAGTAAATTTCTCACGTTTTCCCATATCCCATTGACCCTGCTAAAATCCAAGCTGTTTTTCTCCCACTGACTTTCAACAGTCCTCAGTCAGTTCCAAGAGAATGAAGAGCCTGTAACAGAATACGTAAGGGCAGAGTTTACAGCAACAAACCTGTACTCATGCTGTGCAAACGTTAAAGAAGTTGTGCACTATTGTTTCTGTACAGAAGGCTTATGCATAGATCTTTTCCCCTCTCCGGGATGCACTGTAGAATGTCTGGGATATCGAAGCACTAAGATTTGTGAGTCTAAATATACAGTTGGAGCAAAGTAATGCATCCGACTGACAAAGATGTCACCAGTTTCATTAACATTGGTGGAACAACAAAGATTCTATTTGATGCCATTAAATAGTTAAACATTCACTTCTTTTCAATAAAACAATTTGTGCAATCAATTGAACATCAAATGTATTTTGTCTTGAGAAACGCAGAGTCATTAACTTTAATTTCAGCACCTCACTACCAAATCTGACTGCATTTGCATGCAAGTGAAGAGATGGACTATTGTATAAATGCACAACTTGTGGGGACTAAGCTGAATAAACTCTACGTGTATCAAGAAAATAAAAAGCACTCCCATAAACAAAAGACAGATGGGAAAAAGGAGAAATATACCAGTCAGAATAAATATGGTATAAATAACTAAGAGCATGGCTATTATAAAGACAACAAAACTCATGAGTGAGAAGGGCAAGAAACACAAGTAGCCATGGCTCAGATGTACTTTCAAAAGCAATCCCTGGATGACGTTCTGAGGACAGGTTAGACTACAGTTTATTAGACACTGCAGCTTGTCCATAAACAAAACTAAAATCTCTCTTCACCTTGATAGAACCAATTGCTTATCCCTGTTGACCTTGAAGTTCTACTGCAGACTTCATAAAATCTACCAGAACTGAATGCAGCAGCAAACTGCACTGACAGTTTTAAAAATCAAAATCCTGAGTTCCTAAGCAACCTGCCATTCTGAGGCTGGTAAACATTTGTCCTTTGCAAATCTTTGTTAAATCTTAAAAGATTTAACATATACTAGGAAAGAAGGAACAGAAAAGTGAGGAGGGAAGTTACGTTCTTGTAATTTTAGCTGGAAAGGCTCCCAGACATGCAAACTTTCTAGTGGTCTATACAAAAAAGAGGAAACCCGGCTTCTACTTAGGCAGGAAAGCTGGTGGACACATCTCTGAAATAGAAGGGCGAAACAACTGGCACTAATTCTCTTCTGAGGACATTCAAGGACAAGCTACAGAACAAAGCTAAGACTAAAAAAAATAGACCATGCGTTTGTATATACTCAGCTCTGATCCCTCAAAGAAAATGATGCTGTGATGCATGTAACTGAAGTTCTTGATACATATACTTGGATATGTTAAATTAATTGGTGCTGTGTAACTCAGCCCAGAAGGATATAAATGTTAACAGTGGAAAGATGACAAAAAAATTACCAGAAGAGCCTGGTCAGTTATAGATCATCAAGTCTGTAATCTGGAGATATCAAAATTCTTTCCTGCCTGGAAAGTGTTTTGAGGACATGCCAGAAGTAAAGGAGAGAATTATCTGGCTATGGAGTAACAGTAAGATTAATGATGTGATACATAATGCCGAGATAACTGCATTAAGAATATAGAGATCAGAAACTTTGGATCATAAAAATTGATTTTAAGCACTGTAGCCGTTTGACCATTGAACCACAATAACAATACAAAAATGGCTCTCAGTAAAGGATATCACAGATCAGACAAATCATTTTTGCTTTAGATACAGGCAGGCAGATACAGGTGCATGTGTGTGCAGTTAGATTTCTTGCTTTACGCAGAGTTTGCGAGGTTAAAAAAATCTCTGCTGTACATATATTTATACTTATAAATACTGCTTGACAAGAGCCTTTTAGGACAGAATTGGTAGAGTAACTCTTATCAGTGTTTATCTGCTTAACATGAAATGCATGCTACTTGCTCAGGTAAGTTCCAGCTAAGCTGGTGTAGCCCGAAGACAGAATCTGTTTCCATCACTGGGGATTATTCATCCTTCTCACAGATTTACTGTTTTTTTTTTTCTTCTTCAGTCTTGTTGATATATAAAGTTCATTCTGCATCAGATACAACAGGCAGAGAACTGTTCTTTTAAAGCAACAGTAGCATGTGATAAATTCCAGCAGTCAGAGAAATGGTGGTAGCTCATTGATGGGCAGAAATGAGCTTTATTTTTACTACTGTGTGAAACTGAAGAAATAAAGCGCTGGAGGTTATAATGGTAATGGATGTAGGTGTTCACCTGGAAATAGTCAGTGGCCATCAACTACTCTACACAATTAACTATGATGAGATGATGGATAATGCAGTTGCCAATTTTAAAATAAAAATAATTCTGAATGCTTCCTACAAATTTCATTCATATTAAACTGAACTCACTGTGGCCAATTTTAAGCACTTTCGTTGAACTAAATTAATTATTATAAGTATAATGTCAAGGTCATAACTGGAATTGACTCAAAAGATCAGTGATTCAATAATGACAACGAACAGAACAACCTAGTTACCAGGTGGTATTTGTGGTATGCTCCCATTCTTGCATATCCAGATGACTGGAGAAAGTCCTGAACCTTTACAGACTGCCACCATTCTGTGCCACCTGAATTCTGTTAATTTGTATGCTCAGTTCAGAACTTCATTTGACACACACGCACACACAAGAAATGAAAAAGCTAAAGGACCACATAGCATATATTAAATAGAGCTCCTAATTACTGACACTAAAACCCCCCAGTTTTCAGACATTCAGTTTTGCTCCCATGCACAACAGACAGGTGTAAACACAGTTTCCAGCTCACTCTTAAAACCACACACCACAGATGAGCACACCATACTGCCTCAGCCCTCCCTGTACACTAACACGAACACATGAAAGAGATAAAAGCAGCATGAAACATGGGAGTTATTTCTCAGTAAACTAGACTGTAAGTTCTCTCCATCAAGGACAGCTCCTCTGTTTCTTTTGTGATAACAAAGAAATCTTGCAGAGCTTTTGATTTGTTTTGAAATAAGTGCGTGATATATCAGCCTGAGCATGTAAATACTGAAATGAAGAAACTGCAGGAAGTTACACTGAAGAGTGATAAAAAGAAAAGAGGGCAGCAGTGGGGGCAGCAGGAGGAAGTGGAAATTGATGGTAAAAGGACAATCAAGAAGCCATATTCATTGAAGAGTTAAGATTTAGTGGCCTTTGTTTTACATCAGTGTGGGCAAAAATCACTTTTAAGGTCTCTAATGAAAGCTGAAAGTTACCTTCAAAAAGTTATGCATATTTCAACAGAAATAAAAATCATTATGCATTCTCTCTAAAGGGGATACAATCTAAAACTGTCAAAATTCTAAACTCTTCTACATATATTACATACAAATGCCTTCTATAGAGAAATCTCTTTTCATTTTTCTTCCAAATTAGCTTAGTGGTCCATGGTATTGCACTATCTTGGTCTAGTCTGTGAATAATGTGACAGGTAATTTTTATAGTTCATGCCTGTACTTAAGTTTGACTGAAGATACGGAAAACAACTTTTATGGTGTAGGTGTAAAAGTAAATGTTCTGTAAGCCCTGCAAATCCAAACTTGGACAGCTATCATAAAATATTTCATGCTAAATATGTGTCCATCAATAAATACCAAAAAAAATTCCAAATCCACAAAACAGAAGGTAGGGGATTTTAATATGGTTTTTGTTGTTGTTTTAGGTTTGGGGTTTTTGGTTTTGCTTTGTGCACTAACGTGTTTTCTCAAAACAAAATGCTAATGCTAACATTCATGCAATCTGCCACATTATTGCAGAAGGGATTTAAGATTCTTTGTTATCAAACAGAAATCATTATGAAATGGAATGTACTGGGAAAGATGAATACTATGCAGATAACACAGAAAACCATCTAGCTCTAATTAAAAAAAATTGGATGCCTCATGAAACTGTAGTCTACAATGCCACAGAAATGGGACAGAAACAGTCAATTTACATCATGAAAAAGAGCTCAAAATAGCTCCATCAAAACAGAAGAAAAGCTCCAGTGTCAGCTTATATTTGCAAACGACCAGAAGGGTTTCAAAATGCTGAGCAGTCTGGTGCTTCATTTCCAATGCTCAGGAAACAATCAAATCTCTAACTGAAACCACAGCAAATCCAGATTATATTTCTCTTGTACCTAAACGTTAGGCAGCCACAGTCTCTATGATTTACATACGTTCTTGTACTTGAGCAAGTACGATATAAACTGCTAAGGAAGACATAATAAAAATGAATTCTGTTATGTAAACTTGAAAAATAGGAAGGTAAGGAAAAAGCTAAACTGGGAAAAGAAGTTAAACTTTTCAAGTAGAAGTGCAGTGGCTTGGTGGAATCCATGTGGATGAAGTGTGACTCCAGAGAGAGAAATAATGTTCTATATGATCACTTGGATGGAAATTAATCATTAGTCTGAAAAGCATGACTCTTCAGAGTAAGAGGATCAGAAAAAGATGATCAGCATTCCTCCTCTGAAAATCAGAACATGGCCCTCACACAGAGGTAAAACCCGTGTGTGTCAGAGGTTAGGAGAGGAAGGCTTTCTCCAGCAATTGAAGACAATTCCTGGAAATGGTGTTACATCTTCTTCCATCTGAGAAACTCTTCCAAGCTTACCTCTTACTGGCAGATCAAAATGCTGTGTATTTTCTACTAATAAATAAGTGAATTTAATTTCACTTGGTGTATTTTCTAGACGAGTGTACTTAAAATGCAGTTTACTAGCAGACCTAGATCTGACCATAGGCATTTGCCATGCAGATTTAATCTCCCCAAGGCTCTGCTTCAACTTCTTAGATAATTTCAAGCAAGTTTTTTACTTACTCCTCTGGTCTGAACATTTCCTCTTGCAGCTTTTATTTCCCCTTATTTACACCTCAGGTTCCTACCAATGAAAAGCTTTTACAACTTCTCCTCCAAGGACCAGCGTTACACTTGCTGTGTAAGAACTGCACTGCAAATGCTGACCTATAACTACTGCTTTGTAGACAGACTACCAAGCACAGATCTCAAACCACTTTTCTTTAAACCAGAGTTTTTTTCTGCACATAGAATAGTGCTTATACAAACACTGTCTATTCTATATGACACTGCATGCTATCTGACAGGTGGGTAAAGTAAACAACTAGCTTATATTCCAAAATAAAAGAACTTTCTGAGTAGGTCACAGCAGTGAAAGGGACAGCAGAAAAAAAGCAACCTAGTCTAGAAAAACACATCAAATCATTCACTTTCAGAAATCTGTCTTCCTGAATGCAAATCTTTGCACAAATAAAGCATACGAACCCGAGGCACTACTTAGAAAGTGGAATGGCTTGGAAGTAAACAATTAAAAATCACTCTCCATACCTCAAACAGACCACTTCCAGTCATTTACCGGCACAAGAGAACTTCCTATAATATTTATTAATTCAGCTGTAAACCCAGCATAGTTTCTGTCTGCCTTACAAAAGTAGCATCCCTGCTTGATACAAGAAACAGAATCCTCAGCTTGTCCCCAAATGCCTTATCTGGTAGAATATAACAAACTACACGAGGCACTGAGCCCATGTCTTGATGCACTGGTGATAATCAGTACAATGAATAACAAATAAAAAGCAAGGAATCCAAATTTAATCACTCTGTGAAACTTCACTTTTCTGAAAAAAGTCTACCTTCTTGCCAGCAGAAAGTTTCAAATTTTGTTAAGCAGATTTACTTCTCACATGAAATAGATTTCATGATGTCAGTGCATCCTGCAGTCTGAGAAGCACATCAACTTCAAAACTGAAGTAATGTGCAACTGGTTTAATTCTACGAAATGAATTTGCAAGGGGGACAAAAGCTGCATTTTGAAAGAGAATCAAATTCTGTTTGTTTAAGCAAATATGAAAACTTTTTTTTTTTTTTACAAGTTTAATTGTATTGCTGAATCATTTTGAGAGAAAAAATGTACAGCTGCAAAGTTAACTGAATGTGAAAAACTACTTTTTCCTTTTAGCAAAAGGAACCTTCAGTGATCGTGTTGGAAATGTTGCTGGGAAAGAATCATTATTTTGATATACTAACGTCTGCAGATTCTTTCTCATGCTCTATAGATCCTGTATGAGCAGATCTGGAATGAAAAACTATGCGGAACAGCTGCTAAGTGACAACAGAAATGTGCAGCAGATGACAAGCCTGTCACAAACATTGCACTCACAGAGCTTCTGCCTTCACATTTTCCTTAAAGACTTTGCATTGTGTTTAACCTGAGATGGAATACTTTTTGTCTAATAGGTGCAGTGATGTTTAGAAACAAAAAAAGACTGTTTATTTATATAAATTCTTGACTTCATCTACTTTAATTCACACATCTTCATGATAACGCTTCAACATTTGGCATATTTCTGCTTTGTTTTGCATTTGTGAAATGGAAGCATTTTAGCATACAGTGTCAGGAAATGCTCCAGTTCTACTAACTTCCAGTTTTGTTTGTGAACTTTGGAACGTGTGCACATTACATAGATATGTGCAGTGTAATAACAAAGAGAGGAAAATGAAGTCTGTACATTTTACATTTACAATAAAGCACACACCCTTTTTCACAACTGCTGTTTTTCAAAACAACTAATGCCAGCTGACCAGGTCAGGATAAGTTTGAGTTGTCCACGAGCAAATATAACCTATAGTAGTGACGGCTAAGGAAGGACAAACCTTCCAAGCAGATTATTCTTGTTTAATTCCAAGCTGATCTGCAAATAAAAGAGCACAAAGACTCCAAACAAGTGCAATCAAGATCTTTAAAACCAATAATACACTAGAGAGGCATGTTTGGCCCACAGAATGAAGATGCATATAAAAATAATTTTGAAGGCTGTCTCACCCTACTTTGCAGAAATAGAAATACACATCAGAACTTATTTCCTCTATGTTGGGTTAGATCATAAATAACTTATAATATCAATGAGTAATATTAACAGTGTTAACACACTGTTCTGCAACATTTTTTCCTGCTTTTTCTCTGTTCTAAACTCTTCTCTGTTTGTTTGAATATTGTAGTCGTATAAGACCGGAAGCTTTGAAGTTCTGTGGTAATCTGCTGAAGATCAAAAAACTGTACCATTATAACCTTCAAGAATACATCTGGCATATAAGGATACAACGGAGGAAACCTTATTCTAGCTTTCTATTTGCATTTTGTTTATTTTTATTTGTAACTACCTCTGATGTGTTGATATCCTCATAAGAAAACTGCACTGCAGGTACTCCAAGATGGTTGATGAAGTAATCGGAATCTCCTTGTGTCTGCACAGAACTCACATTAGATCCTGGACATTTTGTCTTTTCCACACAGTTGATGCTCTGACTCTGAAAAACAAACACAAATCAAAGCTCCACTTATTTATTTGCGACCAGACACTTAACAACTCATATCAGCATACCATTTACACACTATTTTGCTCAAAGCACTTTCAAAAACAGGCTGGAACTTACAACAGGGCAGGCAGGTATTAGTTGATTCATACTTACTTTGGGCGAGGTGATCTTTGTGGTCTTTTCCAACCTTAGTGTTTCTATACCTGGTAGTGAGTCTACAGATCTTTCATCATCTACTGATGATATGATGCAGTGTTTGGAACAGGGAATAACGAGTACACTACAAGATGCTTAAGACTTTCAAAGGACAATGAAAGTCACATCTGACTGAAATGGTAGGAGAGGAAGAAGAAGAATTCTTCAGTAGCCATGTGAAATTTTCCAAATAGAGCAGGAGATTAGAGGTATCTTTTGATAGCATGCCCAGAGATCTTTAATGGCTGCTACACAATCATTCTTTTTTCAGTTGTGGAGTTCAGAATGTTTTGCATTCATCGAACAAATAGAACAATATAATGAACTTGAAGATAACGAATAATAACATCATGCAATTAATAAAAAAATTCCATAAGTGAAATGTTAAAGTTGGGGAAAGTAGGGGCAAACTACCAACTAAGTTGATGCAAGAACAACAGCCCATCATACAGCATGCCATACATTCTACATACAATAATAAATCAAAGTAAATAAGAGTTGTGATTTGAAGGACTGTTGTTTTCTAGGGATGGGGGAGTCTGAGCATTCCTCATTAGATGAAGTGAAAAGACCAAAAAAACTGAAAAAGTCTGCACTAAAAGAATGGATCATGGAGGCTAGAAGATCACAATAACTTGGAGTGTATTAAGACACTGAAAGAATCAGCAATGCAAGTAATTGCTTCCACTTCTTCCTTTCTTATTATTCATTAATAATTCAGTATAAGAAAAGATATTAAGGAATCATTTAGTGGAATAAGATGCAAAAATGAGATACTCTTAGTGTGCAGAAGGATGATGGGAGGCATGGGAATGAGGGGAAATGGGATGGGAGTAATTAGGTAGTGGGACTATTTTAAAAATACATCTAGAATAAACAATCAGCAACATGCTCTGTAACAACTCCCTCCCTTCTGCAGAGCAGACAAACTAGAACACTTTATGCAGTTTTACAGTAAACATGCACGACAGCACTATTCAGATCACTCATAGTTTCTCAGGCTTGTCTCTACTGTGTCACTCAGCCCTCCGTTTATGCTGGAAGGAAAGCAAGCCATGTGGTTAGAGAGTAAGCATCTAGTGGTACATGTCAGTGCAAGGATGTGTATGCTAATCGTAATTGGGTAATTTTATTTCTCTGGAGTTCATTTTGTTTTTCAGCATCACGTTATTGGCTCATATTACAAATCTGAGAAAGAGTACCATATGGCCCATAAAATACATTTAATTTGTATTAATGTTATAAAATAGACCTCAAACATTTAAAGTATAATAAAGTGGTACTTCACTGCAGACATCATTTTTCTGTTGATTAGAGTTAAGCATTCATAATGCCTTTTACTGCTACATTAAGATGCTGCCATAAGTAAAAACCTAAATTAAAAACAAAAAATAAAAAACCAATGGTTATTTCCACAGTTCACTTTCCACCTAGAGACACTTACTTGTCAGTAAGTTCTGGTCACCTACCTTTCTTTAAGTGAATACAGCTGAAATTAAAATCCTAGCTGCTTTGAAGACTGATTTAAATGTCCAAGCAGTTTTCAATAGGACAAATAAAGAGTGACTAATTGTTCTTACAAGGTGCCACCAATGCCAGCTTCAGAACCACAGCACAGAAGCTTATTATTCATGAATAATTAAATCTCTATTTCTTGAAATGAATAGCTACTTGGGTTAGTAACTGGTGCAAGGCAAACACATTTATAGGAGATAAGACCATCTAGATGAAGTCAAATTATCTAAAAAGAAAACAGCTACAGAATTTATCAAGTTAATCATAGATCATGGAAAAATGCAGAAAAAAAAAACAAAACAGATATACTGGATTATATCACAGCAGTGCTCAGCTGAAATGGCACAGTTTTTTTCAAACACATCCAATGGAATGTGCAGAGAAAGTCCATGGGGATGAAGAAGAAAGGGATCCTCGTCACAAGGCAAATTAGCATCTTAGTTACTGCAAACATGTTAAGCTGAATCATCATCAACAGACAGGAAAGGCCAGGGAAGGTGCATTGCAAAGGATTCATGAGTATGCATCTCTCACCCATTAAATCTTGCCACAATCCAACAAATGAATCACTAGAAGGTCTGAGAGCTCATAAAGATATTATTAGCTCTTTGCCTGCTCTATGAAAATTGGATGAAAAAAGCACACAGTTTCTAGGAATTATAATTAATTCCACAGCAAGCACACTCCTCTGTTTTCTCCTCTCTGATTACTGGCTATAATCATCCTGCTTTGCTCTCTTTCTTTGCTGATTGATCATATATATTACCGTTAATGCAAATTAGGTGTTTATGAAATTATAAGGGACATTTTATGCCATGCTTTCCTATTTAGTACTTATGGTACTTTTCAAATCGACTAAAGACAATGCAAGGTACCTGATATCTCAGTCCCATCTACCATCACAGATAGAAAGTAACTGCATTGACATTTCCCAAATTCTGAATCCTGCCAAATTGTCATGATTCAAATATGTACATGAGCATCACTATAAATTAGACCCATTCATCCTTTCTCTGCAGAAGAAAAAGAAAACCTAAATGTCCTACTGATAAGGAATATGCTACACACAGTGAATAGCTGTGGTGTAAGTAACCTAAGTTCTACACACCACTAAATTTAACAGAAGAGCTATCTATCTGCATAATGCAATCATGATTACTCACATCATTTTATGGACATAATAAAGACATTTAAAAAGGGATGGGGTAGTTAATTAACTAGCACACAGTAAACTAGCACTGTGCAAAACAGTCATTTCAAAGCACTTGCATGTCTTTCACCTCTCTTTTGCCAATAGTGGCAAAGTTCAAAATGCACTTCAAATCCATGATGATCTTTGATTCTTTGATGCTGTATGAGACATTGAAATGCAACTAACCAGTTTCATCTGATGATATTTCTACTACTTGCCAGCATATTTAGTCAATGTTTATATAACAAGGTAAAGTAGGAATGCTGAAAAAAACAACCAATCTTTAGACATGGGCTGTAAGTGTTCAGAATAAGTTAAGTGTGGTTAAAACTTCAAGAAATCTTCTCAGACAGTGATCAAAATCTGCTGCTTTCATTTTGTATTTAAAATAAGATATTGGGTCCTTAATTTCTCAGCAATTACTTACTTCCAGTTTATGCATATACTTATGTAAACATGTATGAGATTTTACTTAAAATATCTAAAATCCAAATGCTGTTAATTAACTTTTAATGGCAACATGAAAACTTCTACTGAAACAAAGTAAGTCACATAAAGAATGCATTTACCTCTCAGAAGATTCCCTAGTTTTATCCCTCAGTATTTTTGCAGTAAAAGGAAAATATTCCTTGTAAGAACACAGACATTTCATTCAGAGGACTGTCTTGTCACCAGGGGGAAAATAGCAGATAACAAAAGCCTCTCACAAAAGTAGTGTTTATTTAAAGATATCAAGGACAAAGAACACCTCTAGGGAGTTTAGCATCATCTACAATTCTTCTGAAACCCATCACAGTGCATATGGTTCTCAAACAGGTCACTAGAGACACCAAGGGATCACCATTGCCCCAATAGAAATTTCCTACAAGATACTCTTTATTTTCTCACAAAACTACTGTATCTTGAAATTCTAAGAGAATTCTGAGTTCTAGCCTTCACTGAAAGAAATCATTACAATTTCACTAACATCAAGTGCCTCTCAGATAAACCATACATTTTTCAAGGAATTTTTCAGTTAAAATGCATGCAGTTGTCCCACATGTCAGAGAAGACCTTTTTCATCATGGGGGAGCAGTGAAAATTCTGATCACTACAATGCTTACAAAAGTGTTCAAGAAACATGTAGATGTTGTACTAAGGCTTAGTGGAGAAATACTGGTAGCAGGTGGATGGTCGAACTAGATGACATTGAAGGTCTTTTCCAACCTTGGTGGTTATGTGAAAAGTGCAGACCAAACGGAGATTAGCCAAGGCTCTGTTCTGATGCTAAATTCAGATTTCTAATGAGCCAAGGAAAATTCAAGTTGAACTATGCAACATGAAGTGCTATACTTAAAAAAGTCCAATTTTAACACTAAAAAAAAGTAAAATGAGTTTGGCTTTTTGAAGACAACTTCCTAACAAAACTTGTAAACCAATGGTTAAAGAAAGCATGGAGAAAGATATCTGCTTGCTGGGAGATGTTTAAATACAATATTATGTGCCGTACTACTTTACAGATGAAAATTGTTTAATTTAGAGCTACAAATCATCAAACAACCGCAAGCCTGTACTGCTTGTTCAAGGCTGACTTTTTCATCAAGCAGTACGTGCATGTTTTGAAGTCATTGTTTGTTTGTGATTTCATTTTTATACATGATCATCAGTGTAAGGTCATTACAGTAAATGAGACCTCACAGGAATGAACATTTCAGAGGCAAAGTATAAATCAAACTGGTAAAAAATACAAAGGAAGGTACTGCAAAATTATATTGCTTAAATTTCTTACTGGACCTTTTCTTCATTTCCCTTTGTTTGCTGACAGTCTCTCTGATTCATGATGCTTTTCATACGATACTGAATTACACTTATCCTTTCTATACCTAAATTGAAGTCATGTGCCCCATTAACTTGTTGCTGGCACCCAGTACAAACTGCAAGGAATTTTAATGGTTTTGGTAAGGAAGGTACAAATCAAGCAGGTGTGTTTGCATTTGATAACAGAATTTGAGACCAATCAAGTATTTAAAGCTAAAATTACAAAGCATGGCCATCAACAGTTCCAAAAATTTCACAATCTGAAAGATAGAAGGAATTTAAAAGTTTAATAAAAGTAATTAGCAGAACATCACTATGGTAGCTGCGTTTCTCCAAACTATCATCTACTCCAGACACCTATTCTCATCAAGCTGAGAAGTCCTCCCATATTTGTCTGTTGGCACTGATAAAATCAAGCTGTCAAGCATGCACATACAGCAACTTCAAAGACTTTATTTTCTACTGTCTCAGACTCAATATCCAGTGTGACACTTCTATTTATGGTAACATTCAGAAAACATCTTATGATCCCATCACTTTATGATGAATATCCAGCAATGATCATACAGTAATAACACAGTGAATATGCTGAAATAATTGAGTGTATAGAGTGTATTTTTCAATCTTATTTTTAATCCAAACTATTTCTGAGCAGAGAATGATTGCATTTGTAATTAAACGATGTAAACTGCTTTTTGATTCCATAAAAAAAACAGTACTTTCCCAAATTTAATGGTACTCAAGCTTTTTCTTCCAGGTATTTAGCAGCATGAACACTAGTGTCAGCTGTCACATACATACTGAGATACTGTGAAACACAGGTTTAATGAAATATAAATTAATCAGTATTAGTATAAAATAGGGACAATTTGAGACTTGCAAAGAACTGCATGATTTCTTTAATGTTTTGTGCTGGCTAAGTATGCAAGAGGACTATAATTTGATAAGTTCACCTCATTTTCAAGAAGCTGATATGTTATACCATCAAAATAGCTGTGGTTTGTAAATAGTTCTAAACGTCTAAAGGAATTCTTATACTATAAAATGTAGAGATAGAAATACAGTGAACATATTTCACTATATTCTAACTCCACGATGATCAGTTTCAGCAATGCTACTCATTCTGGGTTGCACCACTCCAGTCTTTCCAGTAGAGATTGTAGTTTTACTTCTCTATCCTTACAGAAAGGAAAAGAGAGAAGTTACGCAGTCCTCTGAAGAGCAAAGATAGGGCCAATAGTTTTAAGAAAAGCTGAAATGCTTCATCAATCACCACAGACACCTCATCTCAAACTACTCCAGAATTCTGAAGAATTTAATCAATTTATATTTCCCTTAAATAATCATCACATAATTATGCAATTAAGCTCAGTGTACATCTAACTTATCTACAGAAACTGACCATTTCCACTCTGGACTTAATTGAGAGTGACTCGCCAATATATTTTAACATTAGCCCCAATTCCAAGATGATAAAGAATCAACCTACCTATTATTGAAAAATATAGCTCAAAACAATTTCATGGGTATTTAAATTCTCTAGTCTGACTAAAGAGACTATATAATCAAAATATAATCAAAACCCAGGCTGTCCTAGTTGGCTAGGCCAAAAGTGGTCAGATGTTAATAACCAGAATCTATCCAAAGCCAGTCGTGTTACCATACAGCCAGTCTGCAAAGGCACCAAGTCCCCGCGTCCTCCCCTGACTGCTTAAGTATCACTACCTCCGAGAATCAGTCTGCTTTTACTATGGTTCAGAGATGTGAAATGAATCATGCAGCAGCAAAAAGCAGGTTAGGAGCAGAGCTGGGAGCTGAAAATAACCTCTTGGTTGACTCCCGGTATACTGTTCTATCCACAGGGTCACAGAAGCTCAGAACTCAGAGTTCAAAGCTCAGAGCTTTTCACATGCCATCAGTGTACAAGTCCCAGGTTTCATGGCTGTCATGGATTTCTCAGATAGAAAGCTGTTTTCTGGCTAGGTGAGTTCTAATTTCCTAAGCCATTTTTTTAATTTTCTCCAGGAGACGGCCAGACCTCTTCCCTTCTAAAGTCACAAATAATGCTGGATACAGCTCTAAGTATCTTTTCAGTACTTAATGTATTTTTAAAAACATAGATTGAAAGATATTACAATGATGCATTGAAGCAGGAGGAAAAATAAACACACTTACCCAGATCCATAGCCCCAACCTTTCTTATTTTCTGGCTTGCTATCTTGAACATACTCAGTGAGTGTCAGATTGCAGCTACAGCATAAACAGCTGAACAAACAAAATCATAGATCTCTGGCAAAATTAAACCCCATTTAATAGTTCTTTGTAGAAATTGTGCACCAGGCAGTGTTAGGCCTAAGAAGGTAAAGAACCATGCTGAGAGCCATGCACACACATTTACACTGCAATATATTTGCTCTACGATATATTTCACTTACTCTTTGATATGTAAAAATTGGAATATAAAAAAGAAATTATATGCCTGCCTATTTTCATTCTGAGAACTTCCATTACCTATATTTCTGATTGTGGAACAATAATTAGAAAAAAATCACTAGAATGATCTTATATTAAGATCTTCCATAATTTTGCACGACCAAACATCCTTTGCATGTTCTGCAATGAACTCGCTCCCCATACAATATAGAATTTACACTGACAGACTGTTGGGTTACTGAGAAAGAAATAATTAGTAGGAAAATAGAAAATGCTTCAGTCTTATTACTATTTGGTTCATGTCTTTGATTTGACCTTTTATGTAAAGGCTAAGATCTTCAGAGATGCTGAGTGACCAGCAATTCCAGATTGTCTTAAGACAAGTTTACTTGTGAAATAGTAGTTTCAAAAGCTAAGAAAAGGAGGAAATTTAAAGAAATCTGTAAATTGACCGAGGGAGATATTATGTTATCCACTGCTAAATCTATTAATGAATATAAAAATCACAAGGAAGAAGAAATTAGAATGACTTGTTATGAGGAGTGTATTTTTATAAAAGATAAAATATTCCTTACACAGCTATAGACCAAGCCTGATAAAAATAAATAGCAATAGTAATGATAAAGATAATAAGCTGACCTAAGGCTTTAAGAAAAGACAAGCCTTTATTTAAAGCAAAGGAAAGGTAACAAGTTAAATATCTTTCCTTAAGCCTTGTTTTTCTCCTAATCTTCATGCAACTAAGACATAAGTAGCAAAGGTACAATCACCAGCACTCACATTTCTAATCAAATGTTCTGTTTCTCTAAGCATCTGCATGTTGACAGAATAATGAAACACTGGTAATTATCATCTATTATACTAACAGTTGCTGCCTTCTGGTATGGCATTGGATGGCTTGAAATTTTAGTAGTTTATTTTCTATAAGAATACTATCTTCTTAAAGACTATGATAAAAAACAGCAATGTAGATGACCTTTAGTTATTTCCTGCAACTGTAAATTTCACTTGAATTTCATTTTAACACATTTGAGTACAGTCTGATTGACTTATCAAAACACTAACAAAAAAGGTTACAATTTGAGCCAATCATGCTGATATGAAAACAACCCAACCTCTCTGATCTACAGTTCAACATAATGTTTGGAGATGAACAGTATTATTGTACATTAAGGGGACTAAGGATTTCCATTTAAAAGCATTAGAGGAATGCCTACATCAAGAACTTCTTTCAATTATTTTCAACTTAGTTGCTATACAGTATATGTTACAACTGAGCCAAAACAAATGGCCTTTCTCAATCATCTGCATAGCAAACCTGAAAACAACAGTGATCCACTACCTCCTAGCAAAGTCTCCCTACTGCTGTTTCACCATCTTCCCTTCAGTGAGCCCTGGGAGCTGCTGTTGTTTCTGCCCTCATCTTTACCATTAGCATGCCTCTGTACATTATCTATTGATCCTGATGTAACAAGCGCAGACAACTTCAGAGTGTAATGTATGTTCTTCAGAGTACATCACCACGGAGCACATGCATTAAGGAAATTAAAACAAAGACAAAAGCATGCAGTCTACTGAAGTCTCAGACCAAATGTTTGTTTGCATTCAAATGTTTTTTAAAAAGGGCTGAAGTTTAATTTCTGTCTCACGGTAAAGAGAGCTCAGCAGTCACTGACACCAGGGTGAATCCTAAGTAGTCATTATCAACGACTAACATTAAGTTCCAATTTCTCTAAATTAACTCATTTACCTAAAATTCAATTAAATCTTTCAAACTAACACTGCGTCAGAGAGGTATTGTAGCAAGCGTGTGGAGAATGCTACCTGACCACAGAAGGAAATAACTTACACAAATTAAACAAACATGATTTTAAAGCACCAGAAAGCTCACCCAACCAGAGATCAAAGAGCATTTTAATTCCAAATCAACCATCAAAAAATCCTGAATGTTGGATAACCATCTAAGGCTCATCGCTTGAATCTATTTGTACTCATTGAATCTATTAGATCATTGATACTAGAAGTATGCAAGCTATCCATTTGTTTTAAAACTAAATACTCTGATGGACGAGATCCAAGACAGCCTTAAAATATTAATGCTTGATGCAAACGCAAAGATCCAGAGGGAGCTCTGGCTAATTAACAAGCTCCAGATGTAGACCTATAGTGATAATACTGATGAAATCTCTGTCAAGGATTAAATTGAATTCTTAAAGTTCCTTGTTGGGCTTGTGCTCTGTAGTAAACACAGGGGGAAGAAATAAATCATATTAGGGGAAATATTCGTACAGACTCGAGTTCATACAGTTTGAAATGTTGATATAGGCTAATTTTTAAATGTCAGTGCAAATAATAATGCTAGTATGGGCTCCTCAATTTAAAAGGGGAACACCTTAGGCAGGACATCTCAAAGAAAACCGTCCTGTGTGAAGCACATTGCTATTCATTTCAGTAAGGAACACACAGCCCTTTTGCTGGACAAAAGGGTTTACTAATGATTGTTGCACACAAAGTGCAATCCTGTTCTTCCAGGACAACACGAACAAGATGGACATGAGGAACTACTCTACCAGAGCAGGTTTCCAGGATTTACAGAAGAATCTTAAGCTTGATGCTTGTGCAGCTGGAGTAAATTAACGATTTAGAGGCTCCTGGTATATTTCTCCATTTTCCTTCTGAAAAAAAATAGAATAACTGGAGGGCACTCAAAAACAATGGGATTTAATTCACCTACCTCAGCAGCTATTCACTAAATACTGTGCATTATTTTCTGAGGTAAAAGAATTTTGCTGGTATATGAAGAAAGGCAGCTGGCTGTATGTCAGCAAGCATATTTGGAAAAAAATCTAGCTCCACAGGAAATCCAAATTCTGTTCTAATAGAAATCCTAAAATCTCTCTCACATTTTATTCTGCTTTTACATCAGTGTAACTGCAGCAGTCCTCGTATAATTTCCCTCAAAGTAAGGACCAAAATATTTACACTGAAGCCCAAGGCAGTGTGTGTTATCTGGGAACATAAACACATTGTCCCAATTAAAGGTCATGTATGAGCTCTCCTCCTTTCAAACACTGTCACAGCTCCCTTTTAAAAAGGTCACAGGTAGGCTTTCAGTCAAGTTCTAAGAATATTTTGCCTAAAGCTACAGTGTTACTTAGTATAAGCACCAGGGCCTAAGGCAAAATCTGCATGGAGTAAGTTGTGTCTCTCTGACAGGGAAGTACGGGATGTTAGAAAGATGAAATGATCACAGACTTTATCATTATTGACTTACCACTTTTATTTAGAAGTGGAATTAAATACTACAGCATCAAGCTCGGAGGGTAGGTTTGGGAACCCTGGAATGAGCAGATGCTCAGGATACTGTCAGAATAGAAGCAACGCTTATTTTCAGGCTCATTGAAAGATTCACTTGCTAGTCAGCTACTTTGGTTTACAGAGGTAATTTCCAAATTCTCTGCTGTGCTATGAAGAGGCATTAAATCATAGTATAATGAATAAAAATACTGTTTCTGATAGCAGTACATGAATATGAGAAATAAAAGTGAAAAATCTATTTCTAGGTGCTTTTTTTTCTTTCTGAGTTATGACTCTCACCTCTGATTTACATACACTTCTTCTGCCATTTTAACTCACTGCAAAATTCTGGTTGAAGAACAATGTGCCTCAAGTGGCAACCTCTGCCAAAAACAGTTAATGAAGACTTCACTTGCTTGTCTGAGACATATTAATTCATTTCAAACTGTAAAATTCACACGAACTTTGAAGAAGATGTATCAATTCTCTGAAGCAGATATTCAGTGTACAAAGTGAATAATTTTCTTGCTTAAATTGAAAACTTTAGGGACTGACAAATCCAATTTCCTTTTTGTGAATATCAGAAACAATTTGATAATTCGGGAGCTTTCCTGAGGCTACCTGATTCATCTTTTACTCAACTAATCGTAGAAGCAACAATAATAATAAGTGATTTGTATAGTAACTCATTTCAAACCTGAGATACAAATGGCTCTCTTATTCTTTTCTCCTAGAGAACAATATGAGGATGCAAGTAAAAATTTGGGAATGACAGAAATAACTTCTTATCACAGATCTCATCCGGTATTCACTGCAGTCAGCTGGTGCTCACTGACAATAATAGTTATTAGATAAGAATATAAAGGTCTCTATCTAAAAAACTGGATGAACCAAGAAAAAAAAACAAACCTCAAGCCAAAAGCCCACAACTTTATTTATCCCCATAATCTATAAATTCACAGGCAGAAAAAGACTTTAGATGTGTTGTTCTTTTTTCCCCTCAACTCAGTGCCCCCAAGAATCTGCTTTGATGTAATTGGTTCCAAAGCATCCTCAATTCTGAGCCCTTAGTGTCATTTTATTATGCAGGCAACTGTTTCATAACCTTAGTTGAAGGTTTTCTCTAAATATGATTTATGATACTTCTGTGGTGTTTGGAGTTCATTATTTTGAGTGACAACTGCAAACAACTACCACTACTTGTTTTATCTTAAAAAGTTGATTAAAGATGTTGTCTTTTCTCATGGTTATTTGACCATACACTTAATTTTTGCATTTTTTTTTTCCATAAGCTATTTGTGTTGTATAGTTTATAGCCATTAAATCACTCAATGACATAGTTAATAATTACTAGAAGAACAGTGAGAGAAACCAGGTGATTATCTGAGGTTACGCAGAAAATTTAAAACATCCAGAGCCATCAATCTATCCTCTTTCAGAACCAGGAGTTTACTTTTAATCTGACTACCTGAAAGGTTTTCTATCATTATGAAAACAACTTTCTATCATCATGAGAAAGTCTCTGGAAGGTAAAACAGTTTCATTGGACAGTACACTTTATTACATTATACAAACTTAATTTGCTTGGACAACGCAAATCTAGAACTTCCAATGAAAGGAAGAGAATCCACATTGACATGAATGTAAGATTTTTTATGCAAAATCAGGAAATAGCAGCAAGCATCTATACCGAAGCTTACTTTTGGTTCTACTTGAAAATAAAATAAATGCTTTCAGACTCTAACTCCAACTTTAAAGGTAAAAATGGTTTATGCCATTTAATTCATTAATAAAAACTAATAATAACTAGCATGAATATTGCTTGGCACAATCATTTATTAATTTCTGACATAGAACATGACCTAATCCATTCTTCTATAGCTTTAAAAGGTTCCTAAGGAGAGAGGAGTAGTAGATTTTTTTAGGTCCAGAACAAACAGCAGATCTGGCATCTTATCAGCAGTAGACATACAATTGGTTAAAACCAAAGATAAATTAATAAGTTTCATTATACATTTTTATCTGGAAACTTTCACTGTAGAAAAATTCACTAATGGCCTTACTTACAGAGAATGAATGCCTGCCAAAAAAACCAAACCCAATTTACCAGTGATGTACTGCCAACAAATGGTGATTCACTGACTGAGCAAGCGAATTAACAATCACTTTCCCTACAAAAACAGTAGGCAAAAATATTACTTGGCAGAATCTCCCTCCTGTTATTGTGGACTCTAATTAGCATAGTCATATAAAAAGATTGGGATTAAATATGTCAAGGTCTCAGAATTGTTTGAATTTCTCTTTGCTTAATTAATCCAAATATTTAAATTATCTTCTTCATGTAATTTGGTGTTTCAACCAGAATTCCAGTGATAGGCATATAAAATTGCTATTTGCAGACTGATTATCTAGCTCACTTTTAAAACCTGACACTAAAATAAAGATGTAATCTCTTTATGTCAAACATCTTTAAGAAGTCACCGCCCCTATTAATCAGCCAAGCACGTATCCTGTTCTCTCATTGATCACCAGATCTCACATAGCACCCAACTCAACAGGTTTCTCACTTTGCTCTTTATTGGCGCATCTATAATATTCATACAAACTACATTTCAGCTGAAATATCTTCCTTACTTTTCCTATAGTTTGTAAAATTAAAAAGAGATTTTTTTTTGGAAGCTACAGTGATCAGAAAGCTCACACAGTGTCCAAAATTTAGCTCTCGAAAAGTCACGTTCAAGTATTTCAGAAAATAAATGCTCCTGTATGACATACATTTGCTTGTCATGATGGTATTTCTCCTGAGTACTCTGTAAGCTATGGTCCTTGCTGCACTCACTGAGTGCTCCACACTCAATTCAATTTTCACTCCAGTTTTCTTTCACTGGACAAATTCTACTTTTCCCTATTTGTTAACTTTTGTAACAAGAATTAAGTGCCCCTAGAAATACATTCTTTCTTTCCTTTACTAGGATGGAATTTCAGCACAGCAGTGAGGACTGAGTGAAACCTGACTCTGTTCTTAATGGTCAAGTTCAAACACCTCCCCCGTCCTCACACCTATCAAAACTGCAAGGCAATACTATTTACAAACAGGAAAAACAATGCAAGCTGGATCTGCAAGTCTAACAGCAGAAGTATGATGTTTACCACTGAGTCCAAGCACAGGAAGGTAGCATTGAATCCAATGGCACATGGAAGGTATCTTCCTTGAATCCACAAATTATAGAAACAATCTATTTTCCCTTTTCATGTCAAAACAGATTGATATTAATTCTGAATTCCTTTTTCATCTGCATTTCTGTTCTAACACATCGACATTTAGAGAACTGCTTTCATGATGAATCACTAAATACAAATTAGAATGACGTTTGTCTCTTGCTGGACTTTTTAAGCACTTATTTGCTACCTCCATATGTTAACAAGAATCTTATGTGGTTGGTTGACTTGTCTTTTTTTCAAAATGATTTGAGATCCAAAAAGACAGATCTTACAACGTTTGTACTATCATAATTTTGAAATAAATCTATAATTACATTATATTCTTGGCCAGAGCTTGAAGTAACATCAATATTCTTTATAAGATCTGTCTCCCAGAGAAAGACTCCTAGATACACGGCAAATTGTGGGTACCCATGGGAACATATGAAGATCTCTGCCAGGCTGCTCCATCACTGTCATAATATTTGACATGAATTAGAATTCTGGCCAGCACTCAGAATCAGTAATTCCTATAAATCTTTTCAATGTCACAAAAAGTACGACATTGCATTAATTAAATATTATCCTACAAACAGAATTTTACAGATTACCTTACATGCATTTTGTCCTTTTCTTTTTAAATGGAGCTCCAGGGTAAACATGCAGAACAGGTACATTTGCAAGAATACAGCCTTACACATTAAAGAAACAGAGATGAAATGGAGAGTGTATATAGAAGAAAAATACCGAAACGCTAGTCATGTTTAACTAACCACTAATTCACTTGTAAAAGGCAGGACTCCTAAGAGAGGCTGTGTTGGCACTTCTGGACAGTACACAATGGCCATTACTAGAATTATAAAATACAAGGATCATCATATCCAAACTCACCACAGAATTAAAGTGGAAATAGATTTCTTTTTTTCTGAAACTGACATCATGTCTGTCACACTCCCACTAGTATGGTCTTAATAGAATAAAAGAATTATATCTTAACAAAATGATAGTCAGATAATAAAGACAGTTGCTGCTGCACAGGTCTAGAGTGTTTACAGTTTGGAATGACGGTCATGGATTGTATGCTGAATTCAAAGAAAGAAAATAAAATTAAAGTAGGTCAAAGGACCTGAAGTAATAAATTTATTCCTGTCAAATGGGAAATACTTTTTTTCATGGAGATAGGTCTTGTGACACCAACAAATTAGCAAAAAAGATAGACACCTGTCAAAAGAGCATTTTTGCAAGCACAATAACTATTAGGTGTAATAGGATTGTAAAAGACATATCCAGAAAACCTGTAGACACATTTATAACACTATAAACCATTGTTCAGAAATAAAAATAATAAAAATCTTTTTCTTTTTATCCTGAAATTATCATCTAATCACTGGAGAGGAAAAGTCCTTAAAACATTATTAAGAACCAATTTGACCAATATTATTGATTTAGTTTGATAAAAACTGCCAAGCAATATCAGTCTTAAGGTCCACTTAATTCAAGCTGATACTTTAAGCAGTGTGTAGTACCAGCTGCTTCAGAGGCAAGTCAAAGAAAAATCAGAATAACGTAAAGAATATTACATTGGCAAATTTATAGAAAAAGCATCTAAAACCCATGCTTTATGAAATTTAATTAGAAGTCTGTTTCATGCATTCTATTTTAAATTGCTTTCATATACTAGTACGTATCTGATATTATTATAATTTCATCTTAAGTATCAACAAATACATCAATCTTAGAAACAGCAATGAGGTCATTAGTTTACAATCTACATGCACAGACAGCAGCAGAACTATGCAATATCCTGACTATACACAAGTCACAAAGATGTAGGTGAGCTCTGATCCTGACATACATGCACTATATATTAATAGAGTAAGCGTTATACTCTCCCCATGTGCACCACATTACAGCTGGTAAACATACAGACTTAAATACATTATGAGAAAAAGTCTGTAAAGATCAGATAATGAAAAAAAACCTCAAATTCTTGATAATGAGCATAAAATATGCTTCTTTTAAGTTGCAAAAATGTACAAAAGCTGCAGGGAGTGCAAGTTTGGTGAGACTTGGTATAATGAAAAGCTGAAGCATGTAAGTTACTCCTTCCAATCTCCTAAAGCGCCTTGCGGTTTTTAAAATCAAGTTTAACCTGCTTACTTAGTAAAAACTGTTTATGTATATTAGTTCAAGTTAAACTGCTTAAACAAAACAATGTCCACCTTTAATTACTTAAACTGAATCAGTATCAAGGGGATTATCTGTGCAACCTCATAAACCATACAAGAAAGAAAATATGTTATTTCTAACCTCTGCTGCCAGTTGCTGAAGAGAAGGGGATGCAATAGGATGCAAAGTTGAATTGCCTCTGACTGGATTATGGAGGCTAACATAAGCCACAACATTTCTCTGAAGAACTCTCTTGAGATCCTACAACACAAGCAGAGCAACAGTTATTACTGCACATGGTTATAATTAATTGTTTTATCATTTCCTTTCCTTCTAGGGAAAAACTGCACCCTATGATTCTGTCCTCTGTGCTTCCCTAAGTAATACTTACCTACTGTTTTTTACAATATACTGTTAAAAACTTCAAAGGATATCTTAGTGTTATTTCTCTCTATAGCAGAAGTTTTAATTCCATTTCACAGATCAGCTCAACAAAATGCAAATAGGTCTATGAGGAATTAAAAATAACTACACTTGTAAGGCCAAAAATGAAAACATTACATACTGTGAAACAACGTGAAGGCCTTTTACACTTATGCCTGACAGAAGACAAACTTCAAAAGCAATCATTATCAACAGTTAAATGTACTCTAATTTTTAGAGAGCAAATTCAGATTTAAATTGCATAACTTTCTCAGTATTGTCACTTTATTATGTCTCAGACTATGAAAAAAGTATGTACAAACTGTTTCAATTATTATCTCTTTTTAAAAAAAAAACACCCTTTGCCTTCTCAGTAATGAGTTACCCTTGCGTGAAGTGGCTCTTCTTATTGAACAGAAGGGGTGTAACACAATTACATCTGATGTAAAGCTGACTTGAAGTGGAACTAAACAGATTTTGCTTCCAGCCTGGATCTTTTCAATTTGATTTTTTCACCCCCTCTTGTTTTTGAAGAATAATTGTTTTGGAAGTATGAAACTTCAGTGGGAGCTAGCTGCTTCTCAAGCATGATAAAAATAAATTAACTCTTCATTTTCTCTACTGTTTTAATTCCGCAGCCATGAACATATCTGTTAGCTACTCCTTTAATTTATCAAGTAAAATCAATTCCATTCATATACAATCCACAAGACTGATGAGGTATTTTGTTTCACTGAGCTGATTTATATTCTTTTGAATGGAGAAGAGCCCAAGGAATTTTCCTTGTCAGATTGCAGCTAACTTTTAAGCACAAATATATGGAAAGTAGTAGTCATGAGATACTGAAATGTTTGTGTAGTCAATGCAATGGTTCTTCTTCTATCACATGTACTCTTCTCCACAGAAACTGCCTTTAAAGATGTTTTCATTGGATGTGCTGTGGAATGTGTGAACATCCACAGACAGCTGTCACAGACCGGTTAATAAACAGTAATTTTTATATGTCAATTTCATACTACTTCCATATTTTCAACAAATGTAATAATAATTGCAATGTTTCCTTCTAACTTTACTTTACCTCTGCCCACTCATATGAACCAATGTTCCCAAACGATGTTCCTCCCCAGGAGCAGAACACAATGGTCCGGTCAGTTCTCCATCCTCTCTTAACTTTTAACATCAAAGCCTGTATAAATGCTGTTATGATAGCAGTGCTACTAGCCCATTCTTGTCCACCGTAAGTATTCAAACTGCTGTGATGACTACCAATGATGACGTATCTGTCTGAAACAAAAAAAAGAAAAGAAAAAAAAAAAGAGAGAAAAGAATCTTCCTATGCTTACTGGCATTAAATGAATTACAGAAATAAAAGATGAATTTTCTTAGTAGTCTGTGTAATGCCATTAATACAATACAACGCTGCTGACAAAAGCTTTTATGGTCATGTGCAAGACAGTCATAGAGTCATAGAGAAATGACTGTGAATACTACTTGAAAATAAATTAATAAATATTTGTACTTTCCTAATTTCACCTCATGCCCTTCTCTTCATTGCTTGCTTAGTACTTTCTCTTTTTATATATCAGGTATATGCCCCGTTTTACAGCCAGAACTTTGAGATACAGATAATCTAATAAAGTTCCATGCTTGTGTTAGTGTTGTTTAGGAAAAAAAAAAACAAAACAACACAAGTAACTGGGAAATACTATCTTCAATACATATGAGTATCCAAAAAAAAAAAAAGAAAAAAAGAAAACAAAAGCTGTGGCAGTACAATGAGTAATATGGAAAAAATACACAAAGTATTAGCACTCCCTCACCTGGAAGACTGTGTTCAGTGCTCACCACCCTATCTCAAAAATGACATTGCAGAAACAGCAGTTGAGAAGTTGGTAACCAGAATAGTTAGATATCAGGACTTAGACTTCCAGGTAGGGAGATATTGAAAAGACCTGGACTGCAGGTTTAGAGAAGAAACATGACAGAGGAATAAAGACAGTGAATGATACAGAAAGGTAAGTCAGAAATAGCAATTTTGGTGATACTGGAAGAAAGTATTTTATACAAATTTTATAAAATGAAAGGCAATAAATTTCAACCTGAAATAAAGAGCACTTACAATTATACAGAGAAAAAGCAGAATAAATTACATTTCATTCAGAGAAATTATACTAGATATTCATCTCCTGAGGATTATCACAGATTCCAAATATTAACTCTCAAGTTTAAATCAACATCTTTTCTTTCAAAATGACGTGGTATGAAAAAAAATGAATTAGTAGTGTGACTGATGTGTTTTAAGAAGTCTATGCAGGTTCTGCTGTATGACTTGTTCTACTGTAAGACCCTCTGTATGAGATGGGTTCACAAAGAAAACACCTTTGACAGATTACTAATTGAGCGTATTCTGACACATAGTGAAGACCCTATCTCCAAATCTCAACTCTTATAGATATTCTTTCCATATTTCAGGGCACTGAGAGAGACCAGGAGAACAGTTATCATAGATTCATAGAATGGCTTTGCTTGGAGAGGACCCTAAAGATCACCTAGTTCCAAATCTGTAATGACCTCCGGGCATCATATGGGTTTGAAAGAGTGCAAAGTGTTTTGCTTTTCTGTTGGCATTCTTACTTTATCCAAAGGAATTCATTCTTCACTGCTGTCAGTAAATTGCGATGTAGCAATAGAAATTAGTGGTAAAATGCCCAGACTTTATACTGCTTAAAAAATTAAATATTTGCTCCTTGAGAACTTCTTGCAGTGACTGTTGCCTGAAAAGATTTCTTTAACTGAACACCAATAGAGTTTGATTTTAAAACCATTTCTTATCTTTATTAGAGTTAAGCATATACTGTCATAACTTTAAAAAGTAGTTTCCTACTAAGAATGCAATAATAAGGTATACAAAAGATGAAGAATTTATTAAATAGATACTGATGCATTCTTTTCATTATTTGTCTTGCTTCAATTTCACAGTACAGCAGACAGTATGTCTAAACATGACAGTTACTATGTTTCAAATCCTAGGACAGCTATTTACAAAACATTAGCAAAAGTAGGCTAGTAACTTCAAATTATTCTAAGACATTAAGTCTTTTACTGAAACTAAATCCACTCTGCTAATTATTTTCTATCTTGCTTTAAAAAATAAAATCATTCTAGTGAAAAGTGCATCACTGAGCTCACAAAAAATTCAGTTATTATTTCAGTAACAGGTATAAAAATTAAGATTTGCTGCCTTCCTCATTGTATCACTTAAAATATGAAATGAGTGGTCCCGGTCCTAGGATACTATAGATACATTTTCACCCTTTCTTTTAAAGATGGTAAAAAGGGTATTAATCAAGGGAAATTATGGTCTTGATGATGATGTGATCTACCCAGTATGAATTGGATTGGGTCAACAACATTTGGCAGTAAGTCAGTAGTCAGGAACAGTGTTCATTAATGATGTAGAAACACTTCAACTTTTAGGCAAATTTAGTCACATACAGAATATGCTCAAGATGATCTTGATTCCTATGTTGTCCTCGTTACGTTACCTACATACAATATCAAAAGAGGAAGGAGTTTTTTGTTTTATACCACAAATACCCTTGGGTTCTCAATGCTTAATTCTGAAGGCATACAGAACAACAATTATTATTCATAGAACTGTATAAACTAGCTTAAGGCATGAGTCTAACACAAAATAAGGCTGCAGAAATTGTGGTGAAGAACTTAGTCACAGATTTTAGTACTCTGCAATCACATTTGATAATACGTGCTTAATTAAGGCAGAGATGAGGCTGCTCAGGCACTTTGGTTCCAGAGAGGCGTCTGAGTTATGTAGGGACGTTGTGGACTGAGTCACAGTTTTATTTAACTCAAAATTCTGCTAAATTTACAAAATAAATCAAAATATATTGTCAAATTATATAGACAACTCATGTATTAATTCAAATTATGCAATACAGCATATCTCATAATTAAAAGCACCAACATAGTTACTTGTGCATTATATGGCAAAGTAGAACCCCGACCTCAGCTACGACTCCCAGTCATTGTGAAACAAATAATCAGTTCAAATGATGAAGGACTACTTACCAGGAAATACAGATCCTTTCAAATATCCAATAACATTAGAAATTGTCTTGTACGTTGTGACTGACTGAATACTGAGACTGATTATTTTTTTGTCTGTTAAGAGATACAATGAAAAAAAAACCTCAGAAAATGTTAAGTTTCTGCCTATGCAGCCAAGAGATCTGCAGACCACAAAAGTAAAACAGATATAAATCCTTCCTAAAAAAAAAAAAAAAGAAAAAGAAAGAAAAAAGAGAAGAAGGTTGGAAAAAAAAAAAAAAAAAAAAAAGCAAAGAAAAAGAAAAAAAAGTTACCGACAAGGAATCAGAGATTGAAACATGGTTTACTGTGGCATTTCCTTAGATGAATTTTAGCAGCGAAGATTAAACTTGTAATCCTAAGAGATGTTTCTACTCCTTAAGGTAAAAAAAAAAACATTAAATTCACCCAATAAATGCTGACAGTATACAGCAGTAAAAACCCAGCCAACCAAAATCAGAAATAAAACTACAAGTAGGATTAACAAAATTCTGTGATAAAACTGTTTTAAATCTTCATAGCTTTCCCTAACCTAAGCCTTTCCCCAGTTCAATCTTTCTCTAACATTCACAGAATTATATCTCATTTACATGACATTACTGTGGAAAAAAAAAAACCAAACAAGAAAACCCTAACAAGAAGAACAGAAGAAACATATGCTAAATGACATGGGAACAGGTACACCTTCAGATTAATAATCACTGTGCCAGCATAGCCTTTGGTGACATCCTTATGCCAGCAGAAGACAGTTTTATTGGCTTAGCTTTATTAGGAAATGATATAAATACAAAAGTAAAAAACCTTGTAAAGCAGCCAGTATATATGAGATTTGTCATCACAACTGATATGTGGCACAGTGTAAGGCCAACAAAATGTGTTTGATCAAAAATAGTTACTTTTGTTTGTTTGTGTTTAAAGTCCAGTTCTGCACTGAGAATTATTGCCATTCCTTCTGTCCCCAGGTAGAACACATTAGGTACTCTGAGTCCCGGAGTCTGTGGCTATGGAACAAAACATCCAACTACAGGGCACTGCAGATACCTTTAAAATGTTGCGTTTGCATTATAATAGACTCTATTAACATTCACCTCATATGAAAGGTCATAACTCCTATCTCAGAAAAGCAAAATGTCTTAAACTATTCTAACTTAAATGCTAACAATTGCCTGACAGTGGCCATAGTGTCACCCTGACATCTCAGGAAGGTGTTACACCTTAAGCACTGCATCACCAACAGCACACTGTGATTAAGGGCAAAGCTTCAATGCCCACATCCCAACTGTCATAGACCAAAATTAAAATATTCCACTGATCGTTTTGCTCTCTATCACCTGGGCTGTTATCCTCCCACTGCACTGCTGACAGCTTGTTTTCTGGCTTTGCTTCCCAAAATAAGCCAAATATTACAGCAGAGAGTTTACTGCAACATGTAAAATCAAAACAATACATCCCTATGATACTTCAGGGCTCATTTGCTGGTACTTCATCTGGTAAATTTACTTTAAAATTCTCTTAAAATAAAATTCAATATATTTTCACTCACTCTCTTCCACTAATATTTGAGAAAAGCAAAATGAGAGGTAGGATCTTTTATTTCATAAAATGTACAAAGAATATTTACTTTATTTTACTCAGACAAAACCTTATCTGCTATCAGTAATATCATCCTTTACGTGAAAACTGCAACAGTAAAGAATATGAAAGCCAATCAGTTCATTAAAAACAGACCCAGCATATTACTTTGCAATAATTATCATAGCAAGTTAATAATAAGTTTGGGTTCAAGTCATAATTACCTTTTGCCTTCTGATGCAAGCTACTGCAAAGTTTATTATCAACATCATGATGAAATGATTGCTACACAAATCTGCAGATACTGTTCTAGAATTTTATTAAATCTTTAATTTAAAAATGGATTAATCTAGAGGGCTCCCAGCACTGTAACTGGTACCTTTATTCATGGTTTGGTCATTTAAAGAAGTCTGAAAACAGCTCGTGGCACCCATATTGATTAAGCAGGTTAAATTTAACCTACATTATGCAAGTTACCTCTAGTTCTAGCTCCTTGCTCAGAGCCATTATAGAGCCTGCTTAGGGCTACATTTAATAGTCTGCTAGAAAAAATATTTCCAACCCCAAACTGATTTCCCTTCTTCTAGTCACAAAACTTTCAGACATGTTTCTTTAGATCCCATTTCAAAAAAGATTATAAATCCTTTTGAAAACAAGCTTTTTTTGAAACAAACAACTCTCTTTTTTCCCTAATCAACATCAGCTATCTAGTCTTCAACTGACAAGGAAGAAAGAGGAAATTAATTTCAGGCCATGCACACATTCTGAAATCAGATAGTCAAGTTAACAGTCATGTACTGCAGTAGTCAGCTTACAGTGACTTGGATTTAAAGGCTCAGTACATTGGATGGAAAAGCTGAAAGCACTCTTTGGAGTACACAGCAGAAGTGAAATTTAATCCCTTTATGACACTCCTGACAACAAATCTCACTTCCTAATACTGTATTTTAAAGGTACTGACAATTTTTTTCCCCCTGCATTCTCTGAAAAATGAGGAGAATTTAACTTAATACTACCCAGGATAAAACTTTGTGTAAACCAGAAGTTATTTCTGAAGTAGAAAAGTATTTACTTTTGTTGGTATTTTTATATATTTATATAACTTGAAATCTGTAAATTATCTCATACCAAATTACTGTCATGTCTCCAAACTACCTGTTTTTAAAAATGCATGGTTATTTCCTATTCATTTGATTGAGAATTTTAAAACTATAGAATAACAATCTACTGCCTGGAGTCTAAGCTTATAACTACAGTTTACATGGGTTGACAATGACAGGACAAGGGGAAATGGTTTTAAAGTAAAGGAAGGTTTAGGATAGGTATTAGGATGAAGTTTTTCACTCAGAGGGTAGTGACACACTGGAACAGGCTGCACAAGGAGGTTGTGGATGCCCCATCTCTGGAGACATTCAAGCCCAGGCTGGATGTGGCTCTGGGCAGACTGGTCTGGTGGTTGGTGACCCTGCACATAGCAGGGGATTGGAACTGGATGATCTTTGAGGTTCTTTTCAATCCAAGCCATTCTATGATCTATGTAATCGGGTGTGCCTCATTTCTTGTTTCACTTTGTCCCATGGCAATATGGAGTGAAGGCACCACACCCAGTATCAAAGACAGTTATGAATTTTGAGAATGCCTCATATTGTATAGCTTCATTTTATAACCTTACTCTATATGAGAGCTTCTTTTCCTGATTTATAGCAATTGAAACCAAAGCACCATGTTCCAGCCAATATCCTAATAACATTCTTTCTCTCTCAAATATCAACAACAACAAAACAACAAAAAAATGGCTTCAGAAGCGTACAGCTTTTCTGCAATACTTCATTCTTAAATTCCTTCTAATTGTCCATTTTTGAAGAAGTTCACGGGAGCACAGAATTTTAAGATTAATGAGGATTAACAAAAGAAGCACCATAATAAACAAAAAAGCAAATCTAATTACTGATTTCAACTAACACAAAACTAATAACTAACTTAATTCCCACTCTCCACTGTTTGGGTTTTAAGTATCTGATATATCTCAGATGTCTCCCCCTATGTCCTCCCACTTCCTCTGTCACATTATCTCTCTTGAAAACTGCAAGGCTAAGGGAAAAAAGAGGCAATGTGAGAAAACTATATATAAATGTTTAATCATTACTGATGAATCTGCTGCTTGGCTTTTTGAAACATACTGATGAGAGAACGATCATCATTTTATTCTAACAAATTTTAAGCCAACCAATCATCTGAATTGCTCATTCATCTCTTCTGACAAAAATGATGAATTCTATGTCAGATGTGAAATCTTTCCCTTAAGCTGCTTCAAATCAACAGGAAGACCACAAATTCAGCCCTCACTGTTCTCATACGTCCTGCTCTGTTCAGCATACTCGCTGTAGTTATTGTTATAAAATAGTTATACAAGATTTCTTATCGTGAAAGCACTTTTTTTTAATCTCTTCAGAGCTACTACTGAGCACTTCCAGAAATATGCTCCAGACATTGATAGCCATACTGTTATTTCACAGCACAATGTATCATGAACGCATTATAGAATTAAGCAAGGCTTGTTGCGACAGAGCCGCCTGACTCAATAAATTAAGATTAAAAAAGAAAAGGCACAGGAGTTATTGTGGTTAAAAAGCTTTATATGAAATTGGAAACAGGCTGCGGTGTTCACCAGAAAACAGGAGGATGTGGATTGACTCTTTCTAAAGAGTCAGCTTGGAATATTCTTTCCAGAAATCTTTCACCACACAGAATTCCCGCCTTCTCAGGGAGGTAAAACAAACACCACATCTGTCAGACAAAAGGTAGAATAAGTTACCCCTCAGGTTATTCTATACTGCAGCCTCCAAACAAACCCCTTTGAAAAACAAACTCCTTGCAGCTTTTTCTCAAAAATGAGTACTTTTTGACAGCCCAAATTCATGACTTCCATCATGCATTTCAGATGTTGAGAATTCCTACAATGTTAGCAATCTTCACACATCCTAACTGCTCCTTTAAAAATATATATATATTTTATTTATTGTTTATCCAGTCTTTGTTTACTGGTTGTTGAGAAGATCAGCTCATCTTTAAAATATCTAGTCAGCCATGCATGGAGAGCAATAATTGTCCTAACCACAACAGCTGAAGGCACGAAGTGTGAGGCCTTACTGCCTTTACATTTGGCGTACATAACTACAAATGCTAACACAAGTCATAAAATTAATCAGCCTTTTTTATGACTTGTTTTATTGTATTCCTATTCCACAGTAACTTTCCAAAGGCAATAAATAAATGATACAGTGCATATGTTTGCCCTTAAAATTTGCTTTTACGATTATTATTGTACTTAGTGGAGGTTGCAGTGGCTAACTTAATTTGCCTCCCCAAGTCCAAGGCCATTGCTTTAAATCACTTAAAACAATAGCATTATAATAAAAGGTTTATTTTTTTCTACACTTTTTTTTAATGGTGACAGACTATTACAAAACAGAAATCAAGACAGAATCATTACTTTTGCATACAGCTCTTCTGAAATGCCATCTGAAAGGTTTTCCTCTCTTGAAACACATTGCATCACTTTTGTTGGAAGACTGCATTTTCACTTTTATTTTCCAAAAAACCCATAAATTTGTTCAGGCAATAATCTGTAAGAATTTGCTAATAGCATCATCTCTGAAGATGAATGCATCCTTTCTTTTCATCTAGCTCTATTCAAGTCATTTCATTCTTGTCATGATGACTGTTTTTCTGGTGAAACTTGTTGAGAAAGGTGCCTGAAGGTTTAGACAACAATACAGTGTTTATTCTACATCAGATACAAATTAAGGAACACAGAAAGACACAACACTATTTAGAATTATTATGCTAGTGGCACAAAAAAAGGCACAGAATAATACTGCTCCCAGAGCCTTGATGTTTAAACAGTTCAACAAGGCCTAACAAACTGTAATAACTGCTCCCTAGTGAAGATATCTGAAGACAGTGGGATTTTTTTAGTCAATAGCAAGAATTAGAGCTTAATGCCTTACACTAAGAGGCTTCGTACTTCAGATATTGACTTATATTAGCTGAATGCTAGCAAAAGAGAAAAGTTATACCTAACTACAGTAAGGTAGCCAATGATAAAGGAACAAATGTTTTTTTTGAGAGCATAAGTTCTACTTTTTTCCATAACCTCTTCTAGAAAGCAGCTATGCAAAACATCCTTATAATCAGTTAAATCTCTTGGCAATACACTGTTTTAGAAAACAAACGTGGAACACTTGAAGAATATCTCAGTTAAGAGAAAAAAAAAAAAAAACATTTGAAAAGCATTACCTGTACTTGACATTTGCACAGGTACACACTTGTCTTTTTGGACTCTATTCTCAGGTACGGAAGCGAGTTTTTTGGCAAGCGCTGCAGAAATTGGTTGCACTAACAGTGTGGTGAGGTTCAGTCGATGTTGTCTGTAGCTTCCATCTTAAATGGCAGAAAGAAAAGAGCAATTTTGTTAATTATAATTAAGAATTTCTGAATAAAGCATAAACCAAGTGAAAAACCAACCATCTACCATACAGATTAAGACATCTAATTTAGATAATCAGCCACTATTTTCTTCTTACCTTACTGAAAAAATATTCCTTTAAGAACGTTTACCTCAGTATTACATGTAGATGTTACATTAAGTAGGGAATAGTTCCACAAGAAAAAAGCTTTTCAGAATCCAAGCAGATAGTAGGTTGTGTGTGATTTAACAACAAAAAAAAGAAATTACTGTATAGTTAAAGGAATCAGTGAGCAACAGAATTACTGATCAGCAGCAATTTTCAAATTCAAGAAGGAACTGAACACAACATCACAGGGAAAAGCAGATATTTAAACTGCTTGAAATCAAACAGAAGTATCTGCGTGCACTGAATGATGTTGCTACTGATAAGCTTGTTTACTTTGCTGCAGATGTGAAAATATTTAAATATTATAGAAGTTATGCTACTTAGCAATACATGTTTAAGAGGAGAGCCATTTTCACACAGAAAGCTTTCTCTTTTGTGAACTCTGAAAAGAACACACCACAGAGGACGTAAGTTGATGAAATACTACACGCTGATGGAGTGTGGTTCCTTTAACATACAAAGAAATCTGGAAATTTGAATATACATATTCCATTTCAAAGAATACAGTTTGATCATCTCATTGACTCAATGAGTATTCAACACAGCTGAGGTGACTGCCTTATTTTATAATTGCAGTTGTTTTTATGATGGAAGGTTGAAGGTGAAGATGAAAGAGGTGTGAAATAAAAGCACACTGAACAGATAGGTACATATCAAGTGGAAGAAGGTACACTTCAGAAAGCATCAGAATATTTCATTTACATCTTTAAGATCTTTGGAAACAACAGCACAAGCATCACTTAGCTGAAGATTTAAGCATATTTTAAAATGTCTATTTGAAAATAAATGAGTTTCCCTATACATCTGCCAACACTGAAGCATGGGAAGATTTCTGGAGATAACAAGACATGTTAGGAGAACAACTGACATAACTGGGAGAGAAGGCAAACTCCACAAATGGAAATGCTCTAACACACTTTGGGACAAATCATTCATATATTTTTCCTGAATATTTTAGTTGGTCTAATAAAAGCACTGTATCTTCCCAAGGAAAGCAAAAATCATCTTGCAGATGAAAAGCCCATCACAGAAAGGGAGAGGAAGTTCACAGTATGGGGCAGAAACCAGCTCTGCAAAGCTCTAAAAGCCTTCTAACATGCCTGTACAGATGGAATAATTCCCCAACTTCCATCCAGAGATTCAGGTTACAAAGTCTATCTCCGAGACATCCATGCAAGAGATTTTTCTGCTGACATGGACTCAGTTACAGCTGGGAGGTATCCTTTGCATTCTATGGGACTTGCAATCACAAGGGGAAGAAGCTATCAGAAATCAGCAGCAAATGTTCTAATAAACTTACAGAAAATTACAAGCAGATGTGTTGTTACTGAACCGCAGCATACATAAGCACATGCATCCTCCCTCTTTTGTTTCATTTTTTGTGTCAGAAACTCCCAAGACATCTTCCAACTTGCCCTCAATCATAATACAAAAATCAACCGACGCTTTAACATTTAATTACGAAGAAAAATCTGTTATTCATCTTCAATACATAGCAGAGATCTTTTCAGTGTTCACTTTTTATAAGTGGAACAATGAAACTGATCCAAAAGTGATAATTCAGAAGGTGTTTTTTTTTTTCTTTTTCTTGTCTCATCAAAGCTGGATAGGGCTGAAAATCCCTGAATGTTTCTTCAGTAAATTGATAGTAAATTCAATTTGCTCAAGCTTTAGCAGTCTATTTCTAGAATCAAAAAGAATCCTGAAATGCCCATCCAAGTAATGTAACTGAGACACTATTTTGTCTACCATTTGTCAATCTGCAGACTATATTACAGGAGCAACGAACCTCAAAATGTTGTAAATGAAAAGCATCTATCCCTTCTCCATTTATCTACAACTTGAGCGTCACACCTGAATAGACTGTGAAAGACACACATAGGAGAAGAACTCATAGGAGAAAACTTCTCATGTTTAAAAAAATAAATCATTTTAAGGTATAAAGTACAGTTTAATGGGTAGGACAAAAAATATTGATCTGAGCTACAGAAAGGGAGATTTACTTCATCTGGAAGAAAAACTTCTGAAATATAAGAATTCACGACTACTTGTGTCAACAGGAGGTACAATATCTAACAGCAGTCAGGAACGACACAGTTATTGTTCATCTCTTCTCTGAGGCGATGTGCTAGATTAGATGTCCATCTGATATCTGTCCATCTGGATTCTATGAATCCTTAACAACTGAAAAGCTAATTTAAATAAGGAAAAAAAAATTAGAACAAATACTAAAGCGCTTTAAGGAAAAACTTTGGAGTTACTTTCCCTCTACCAGCTATTTACTAGCAATCACAAGAGCATCTTTGCCCTATGAGATGTACACAAAGCCATCTGCATCATGACCAAGAATCAAACAAGAAAGATGCGAAACCTATCCCCCATGTGAATTGCAGTTCGTATTGAATAATTTTGAGACTTCCTGGGCTGAAGTCTTCCAGTTTGTTTTTAAATCATGGGCTTGGTCAAGTATCAACTGCAAAACACAACTCGACTTCACAAGGAAACTGACAACTAAGAACTTTGTAAGGTTCTCATATCATCTTTCCCTGCTGAATCCTCAGAGAACACAGCACTTTCAGGATCTGGGAACCCAACAAATGCTTTGAGAATAATTTAATATTAAGATTTTGCTTGTAATTAAAATTTCATTTTATAGCATCAAAATAGTTTCAAGAAACAGAATTCCTTACTCTGCAATTCTAACAATACAACTGTACAAGGCCTAAAACTGCTATTCATTTAAGAAGGACTCCAGAGAATACTTTGCAGTGCAGGAAGAAAAATACATTAATCAATTATTAAGTTTATTTGGGGAGTGGAAAAAGAGGTAATCTTTAGAACGTTTCTGACACAGAGCAAGAACTGCACTTTTTCAGTGACTTTGTTTTGGGTTTTCTTCTTTACCGTAAATACAGCCGAACCCATTTCCTGCTCAGTCTGGGTTGCACACTTGTAACCTAACATTTCACAATGTTATGTCATGTAATTTACTGATGTTAGTAACTTATTCTGAGATTTCTAAAAAGGCTTTATGAGGACAATTTAACGTGTTCAACAAGTGTTACTTGTGCATCATATTCCACTCAATTCTGGATTAAAGTACAATTTTATCATCAATTCAATGACCAGTCAAGCCTGAAATCAGAGCACAAGAAACAGAAGAGATTTAGTCACAATGTCATACTTCTCTACTCAAAAGAATTTTACTTTATCCACATCTTCTCCAGGGTTGCACAATTTTCCTTTTATTTGCAAGAGCTTATGGTATAGGAATCAACTTTCTGTTCACTTCTATTTAAATATTACATTCAGAAAACACCATATTTCATCTTTAGCTGTTTATTGAAGTTGCCCTCTGCCAGGATCTGATAAAACAAAGTTCATAAATAAAACTGCCTAAGAAGTTTATTGATAAAATTCATTACCGTAATTCTGTCTATGACTTGAAACACTGTTTTAATGACCTCTCAAAAAAAAAAAAAAAAAAAAAAAAAAACAAATTAAAAAAAGTCTGACTGAACACTGAACTAGAATTGTATATACCCACATCTTTGACTTTCTGTTGCATCAATAATAGAGCAGTAAAGTTTTGAAATATCTGAAGTGAATGGCTCATTAATTTTTCACCTTAAGCTTAATGGAAATTTGACAAACAGTTTTATGCTGAGAATAGAAACTCCAAGAAGGACTTCATAGCACAGTATGAGAATAAATTATGGTGTAAAGGACAGAGTGAAGTGTGTTTGGTCAAATAAAATGGTTCTGTCACTCATTCGCCTGGAGTGAGCAGTTAGTTTAATGCAGGTCTGTGGAAGAGGTATTCTTCCACATCAGCATTCCTAGCACATCTTCTGTGTTCCCCTTTGTAAACACTTGATCCTTTATTAACCATGATCAAAATGAAGATGTAAAAACTGACATATCTCAGTTATTTGTACAGTTTGTACTTTGAATGTATACACCCTCACAAAAAGTGTACTTATGTCTTCAGCAGCTGTTAAGTTTCCACTGGATCTCATGAAGCTAGTCACAGTTTCTTTTTTCTCTGAATAGTTAACCTATGGTTTTGCTGACCTACATCTAGCCCCATGCCAAGACTGAAAGGATTGGACAGTGCTTGTTACAGCGAGACTCCATCAGCTGATTGGTGACTCTAGGTCTTAAACCCACATTGCTATTATTAATAATAATTCTGCTACGCAGCAGCTATTTCACAGCATCTTCAGTTACTGCTGTTTATAAATATGTCCATAAGCAATATTACTAATAAAGACAAGATTCTCACATCACAAAAAAGGAGTCAATAACACTTCTAGTTAATATTGCTAGAAAAGGCTTGCACTGTCACACTGGTTAATTTACACAGCAGAGGTTGAAAATTCCTGTTGCTTCTATTTTTGCACCTTGGTCTTCCAATGAATAGCTCCACAAAGTAACATTCTCTTAAGGCAACTCTTATTGAGTTCCTATATACTTTTCATTGGCTTTATTAGCAAGAGTGCAGTCATACCAAATTGCAGATTTGTTTCAAGAAGATTCTTTGAATTCAGATCCAGTCTTATCTCTGATAAAAAATTGTTCCTATCTGCTACAATTTTCAAAATCACTGAGTAGAATAAGATATACATTTTTACTTCTTACAGTCACTTTTAGAACACTGTTCTAATAAATTGTTCTAATAAATTGTTTTCATCTGTCCCTTTTTGCTTTAAATTGATATAGTGAGAATGCTTATTCAGACCAAAAAATGTTGCTCTCCAAGCACTTCAGAAATGAAAACTCTGTGAAAATACTACATCTTCTCAACATTTGGATGTCAAAAGTCAAATACGTTGTTTTCTGTACATAAACTCTATTGCATAACTCTTCTTTCATCTTTCTAAAACAAATAATGTTCTGTGGAAACTGGTATTCTGACCGTTGTACACTAAAAATCTTGCTGATCATCCTATGATGCTCAAAATGTTTTCCATTAATAGGAGGAAGAATAACTTAGCTTAAAGACTTGGACAGTATCTTGCTAAGTATAGTTGGGAATAACTGGCTGAGGAACAAATTCAAGAGAAGAGCACAACCTTGAGTAGAAGTCCTTGGAGTAGAAGTGATAATAATCGTTTTCCTGTTACATCCTTAATCAGCTCTCTATAGATTATCCACCAGAACTGCACTGTGAAGCATTTGTCAGTTTAGAAGTTCACTGCTTCACTAGTCATTAGCATTATAGGAACAGAAAAACATTGGCTTCTCCTGTGTTTAAAAGCAAACAAACTAACCAACCAACCTTTCATTCTGTAATCAAGGATTTTAACAACAGCCACCAGTCAGGACTTTCCAAGCAGTTTTACAGGACATCAAGCATGAGATTGTCATGATGTCAGCTGGGATACAGTTAATTTTCTTTGTAGATATCACATTTTTATGTATGATGCAACAGTTTGGATTTTTGATTAAAATAGTGGTGACCACACATGGACAGAATGTTGTTACAGAGTACTGTTTGCACAGAGCCATGAACTTTGCTGATCCTTGTGGTGCTCTGCCAGAAAGGGACTGGCAACCACAAGGAGCTGGATAGGGCTGATCCAACTGGCCTAAGACACATCCCATGCCATTTGACATCATGCTCAGCAATAAAAGCTGAGGAAAACAAGGAGGAAATGGGTGACTTTTGAAGTGATGGCATTTATCTTGCCAAGAAAACATTACACACAATGATCCCAGCTTGCCTGGAAGTGGCTGAACATCTGCCCGCCAATGGGAAGCAGTGAATGAGTTGCTTGTTTTGCTTTGCAAGCACAGCTTTTGCTTTACCCAGTAAACTGGCTTTATCTCTACCCACGAGTTTTCACACTTTCACCTTTGTGATGCTCTCCTTATCCCAGCTGAGAAGAGTGAAGGAGTGGCCTAAAAATTGCACTCTCCTGTCTCAGAACAAATCACTCTGCCTTAATGTCTGCTTAACATATATTAAAAGTACTGTCAGTCTCGTTTCTTTTTAAGATAAATGGAATACAAAGCAACACATTTATTTTGTAACAGCAAAATGGCTTTGACACATTGACGCAAAAGCATCCAATTATTCCATTTCTCTCCTAAAAAAATTTTATAGCAACAATACAAAAAAAAATACAAACAAATCAAACTTTTCACAGTGCTCTCATCACTATGAATACCCTTTTCCACTTTGCTTGTTATAACGACTGATCATTAAAACGACAAGAACTAGACCAAAAAAAAAGCTATATTAATGTTTCCTTTAGACTAGTGCAATGGAAGTAAATTTTTTCCTATTACATATCCTGCACTAAATTGTGAAAAGGGAAGAGCAATTCTTCTATAGATTAAACATAGCTAATATATATTTTAATGTCCTAGTAACAACATAATATAGCAGAGGAGAAAAATTCTAAATATTCAATATCAGATACGTTTATTTTAATAATCATTCCCTTTAGATAAAACTACAGCATACCTGCAAGTCTGTTTCAAATGTCCTTATTTTTTCCCAGAAAATATTTTCCAGACTATTATCTGTACTGTGATCTTAAATTAGAATTTGGAAAGTGTTGTATGTCCACGTGTGCACTAGGGAGCACAAATCAAACTGATGTACTGAGCTTGACAGCTGTAGCTTGACTGGGAATGAACACAGCAAATGCACAGTTCCTCACTTTGGATCATTCCCCTTAGTTCTTTTTGAAAGCAAGAATTTTGAAACATCAAAATATAAGACTAAGGTACTACGTAAGTAGCACAAAACTCTTCCCACACTTAATAGTTTATAATATAGTTTATAGAGACACTTTATTCTTTAACAGGATTAATTGACATTCACTTCCATATTTTTGCCTTCAAGGTAAGTAAATAGTGTTTCTTTTAAAAAATAACTTTACAATACTTTTTACAACTGCAGTATCATATTCTAGCTAGAACTTACACAGTTTTTGATGCTGGTCTCCTTTTCTTGCCTGGCAGCAGTTCATAGTGAGAAAAGCAGTAATTACAATAATGCAGCAGCTCTGGTCTTCAGAGTGAGCGAACAGCTTTTCTCTAGTTTACAGCTAGGTACAGTAATTGGCAAGTAACAAGTTCTCTTGGGCTTTTTGAAAGACTGACAGTTGCAAGAATGAGAATAGGGAATGACTGGTATCAGTCAGTTTATTTTATGTTTGCACAGCAGTATTCTTCTCACTCCTGCAAAAAGGATCCAGGTAGCCTCCAAGCATGAGTATCAAGTCATGCAAACAGGCACAAAAGAGCCTGCTTCCTTTCCTATATAAATTGTATCTCCTGTAAAGCATTCCAAGACATATGCAACTTCTGTCTCACTCAAAAGTTAATGGGCTGCCCCATTAACTCGTTCCTTCATGAACTAAATCTTGTTCTTCTGCACTGATGATGGCCAGAAATAAACAACAAATATAGGAACAAGAGACTGACACAGATTTCCTTCTTCCAGCGATGATCAAGATTATAAATAGTAAAATAACTCTTGCTTAATGTGAAGTATGTTTGCATCAGCTAGCCTATACATCAGATTACATATGCTATCCTGAAAACGACTGTTCTGGATAAAAACAAGCATAATGTCCAGCTTACCCATAATAATGAGATTTATTATTACTAAAAATAATAAAAGTCCTATAACGTTCTACAAGAAATTGAATGGAAATAGAAAATCTCTAAGAAAACACTGAAAGCGACATGTCTAGGATACCAATTACTTTCTTTATAGCATATAAGTAACATTACAATGATTCAGAACCACATCTTGTCTATGTATTTGGTCAATAACGTAAAAGTGTATGCGTTACCTGTAGTAAATTATGCTTCTCTTACAGTAAGATACATCTGTAATTTATTCTTCCATTTTTGAAACTATGTGAAATCATGTTTTGGTTTCGTTTTTTTACAATATATGCGGTCATTAAAGGGTTCGGAAGTCTCCCCCTTTTCTCATAGATTGTTACCCTTTCTTCTCACGCAGTACTGCCATAGCTTGCGCCAACGCAGTTGTATCAGTAGCCACACTGTGAACAAAATCAACAAACTTTCTTAAAGTTCCCTAACCTGCATCACAGCATCCTCTTAACAGATAAATCACAAGTGTAGGAGGCAACATGGGACAATGAGGTAGGCAGGGTGAAAGGATTTCCTCCAACAGTTATCTCCCAAAGCCTCATATTGTCAAATCATAATTACAGAGGATACTCTTGACCTCTGGACATAAAGACAATGTTAGAATCATAGAATGGTTTGGATTGGAAGGGACAATTAAGATCATCTGGTTCCAACCCCCTGCTATAGGCAGGTACACTTCCTTCTAGAGCAGGTTGCTCAAAGCCCTGTCCAGCCTGGCCTCAAATACTTCCAGGGAGAGGGCATTCACAACCTGACTGGGCAATCTGTTCCTGTGTATCACCACCCTCAGAGTAAAGAATTTCTTCCTAATATCTAGCCTAAATCTACCCTCTTCCAGTTTAAAGCCATTTCCCCACATCATGTCACTACATGACCTCCTAAAAAGTCCCTTCCCAGATTTCCTTTACACTTCCTTCAGGTACTGGTAGGCTGCTATAAGGCCTCCTCAGAAGCCTTCTCTTCTCCAGGCTGAAGAGCCCCAGCTCTCACAGTCTGTCCCTGTAGGAGAGGTGCTCCAAACCTCTGATCATCCCTGTGGCCTTCCTCTGAACTTGCTCCAACAGCTTCATGTCCTTGTCTTGGGTGCTCCAAAACTGGATGCAGTACTCCAGGAGGGGTCTCATGAGAGCAGAATCACCTCCCTCCCCTGCTGGTCACACTTCCCTTGATGCAACCCAGGATACGGACCCTGCACTTGGTTGAGTTAACGTTCCTTGACGCAGAATGATGCGTGTACATCAATTCAAAGTTTATTTATGGCTTTAAAAAAAAAACAACCAACCAACCAAAAACCTTAAAGTTTTCAACTTTCTCTAGTAAAAAAAAAAAAAACAACACTATAAACGGACCTAACTTCTTTGTAAAGGAGCACTGTATCACCTTAATTTTAATAAGATAGATCCTGATACTACAATCCCCATACAAAAAAAGCAAATTTATTACTGTGTAAGGGTCTGGTTTATAAAATAACTGGTAAATCTATCATAAACATTTAATAGCTGAGCAGTGACTAATAAGAAATGAGATGTTAAGCACAGATTAGACCTTACCGGGCACATACCTCTACAAACAATCATAGCATCAGATCCAAAAGTAACAACAATCACTTTTGTTTTTATCTATTATCTATTTTAAATATTATCTATTTAAATATTATCTATTTTAAATGCAGAATCATAGCACACATGCTGAATCAGCCTCCTGTATGTATTTCTCATTCCTTCCTGCAAGGGTTCCAGTCACTCAACAGAATGTCTTCTCTGTCTGTCAGTATGTAATAAACCACGTGCAAGTTTACACAGACTTATTGACTAATACCTACATAGTGATAATTTTTCAGTTGATATTCAGGAACACTTCTGGAGTGGTATGTGATATATTTACAATTATTCTGAATAGATATTATGACAAGGTAACAACTCAAATTGCATTCTAGTGTTAAGGTACATAGCTGGATTAATTTTTTTCCTCCTTGCCTCTATGCTATGCTAATGAATGTCAAATCAGGATGGCCTGCATTGCTTTTTCTTCTCTGTCTGCACAGCTCTGTAGCCCCCCAAGACCACATCCGTTTTCTTATCAGCAAAACATTTCTGAAATTTTTCATTCATAAATGTATATATTCAGTTAGCATTTAACTTTTGAAAAAAATAAATAACTAAGACAAATCCCCTTACTTTCTCTTTTGAGTGCCATCTGTTAAGCTTCTCCTTAGAGAAATTAGCACGTTTCCGTACTGGCACTCTGAACCGTAAATATGCCATCATCTGCAAAGTTATGAAAAAAGTCCCTTCTGGAAAAGATAATAGTATCATATAAAATTACCAGAGAAGATTGAATTATATACGGAGAGTATTGTATAGATATTACATGAAGGCTCTTTTGGCCCCTAAAAGGCCAACAAAGGCAGAATCACAGAGCAGTTGAGGCAGAAGGAACCCTTGTAGATGTTAATGCCAAGCAATCTGGTAAATTAAGGACAAATTTCTTCCCACCCGCATTCAAAACCTGTTTTAACCCATCACTGTTAAATCCTATAGTCTCCACTCAGTAGAACCATACACGTCTCCAAGAAGCAGAGAGAACATTTATCTCCATCTTACAGATAATAGAATCGAATCCAACAAAGAAAATCCTCATATGGAGAAAATACTATTCCTTGACTCTGAATGCTATTTTTGTACCGTTAGACTCACCCCAGACCTCTTCAACAGGAAAGTATTACTCACCCACATCACTCTACCGCTCTTGTAAATCTCATCGAGCACTTATTTCGAAAAACATTTGAAAATCTAACCCTACCACTGCCTCTACTCTGATTCTATTACATTTTGGTCACAATTCAGTTCATAGATTTTTGCCCCAATTTACAGATAGATAAAGTTCAGTAATAGCTTACTGACTTCACAGTAGATAATAGATGCCCTCGACCCCTTCATACTGATAGGCAAAAGCACAGACAAATATGCAGATATATGGTTGAATGCAAGAAACCAAGGAATACAAATAGAAAAACACATGAACTACAACATGTTAAAGCAGTGATTTTCATAAAAGCAATGTGTCACAAGGAATCACCGTTATGTTATGTCATCTGTTTCTCAACACTGGCGGTAGTAAACACAAGGGCTGCTCTGAAAGTCACATCTCCTATTTTATCACATCGGCCCAAGATACCAGAAGCGGATGTTGGTGGTGTGGCAGTAGGAGCTGAACCTTCCCACCAACATTCACTTTAATTTGGAAATGCGAATGAAGGAAAAGGTACGCATTTGAATTCCTCCGTGTGGAAAAAACTGACATTCCTGAATGCCCGCTGAACGTTTATGAAGACCAAACACGGATGCTAGTGTGAGGCAGTGGGTAGTGTGTTTCAGCACAATCGATGTGAAAGATGAGCCGTGTTCCAGATGGCCATGCACAGCTGTCGCACAACAAAATGAAAAGCATCTTGATCAGCTCATCCTTGCAAATCAGCTAATGGGTGTGACTATGTTGAAAAAAAGTATTTTGTAGCTGAAAATTTTCACTATCAAATAGCGTTATTGTGCTCTTTGTATATCTTGTAGCCTCAGTGGAAATAAATAGGAGGCATTACTTTCAGAGTGATCTATGTAGATGCTGTATTTGAAAATTCCATTGGCACCATCTTATTAAAGTGACAGTCTGTACAATACAATTCTTTACTGTTACAACTACTCTATTTCATATGTGTGCAAGCTAGAATCCACAGTTTTGTAATCAACTATTTCATGCCAATAGATTTGTAAGAAGAAAGTTGAAATTTGTCCTCAAATATGTTTTCTGCTCAGAAAAAAATACATATATATTTATAACCACTGAGTGGACAAACATTATTTTCCTATGCGCTCACTTCTAACAACATTTCATTCTCAAAAATATTACGTTGTATGAGATCACTTAAGTCAGTAAGTCAGAACTGACTGAACAGTATAGCTCTCCATTGCTCTTCACAAAATTCAAGTATTTCTTCACATGATTTCAGGTCACCAATACGTAATTTCATTTTATTGACTGCAGCTCAACTTCAGTACACAAGCCTAATATTTAAGTAATAACGGAACAGAAAGCAAGAATACTATTCTAGTCTGTAGACCCACTTGATTTTTTTTATTGTGCCTTTTACACAAGCATCAATATCATCATTATGTGGAAAGACTGTGAAACAAGTGAAAATTTACTAGATAAAAAAAAGCAAAAGGTACTGCATTTATTACAAATATATTTTAACTAAAATTAAATTCTAGTCAATTTTGGCTTAATGTCATGAAACAATCTGACGTCCTTTTTTCCTCTAAAATGAACCAAAGAGGTAGCCGAGGACTAAGCACAGAGAGGGCATTTGAAAGATATTCAATTGCTTTGTTGACAGTCACAGCCAACCCCGCCACAAATGTTGAGTGAATTGTCACAAGCAGCTGCTGAGGAGGTGGTAAACGCATTTTAATCAAGCATATGTAAAAGATCGCATGTTCGCATTGCAATGATTTGAGAGGAAAGAGAAATGAGAGAAAGAAGAGTTTTCTTAAAAAACATCTGCCCACCTATTTAATTCAGTTGCCATAAGAAGTCAACCTTAAGGGTGGCAGTTGAAAAAGTGGCACTGACTCTTGAGAAGCGTTAGAGGGTTGAGAGGGAACACAGAAAAAGAAAACTTGAAACAATCAATCACTCAATTATTAAATACATTAGTAAGAACTTCCTACAAGATAATATTTATCTTACTTACAGAATCCTCTTCTATTTCTAATTAGACAGTACAGGACCTGGATTAATGATACTTCAAGTACCTATGGACTTAAATAACTTAATCACAACATTACATCTTGAGTTATGTATGCAAACTCGATTGTTTAAATAATAATTTTGTCATCAGAGCTTATTGAGCAGAAGGTACTTAGTTTAATAAGATCTTAGATTCATTGGGTTAATTATACTTCGTTTTAAAAAATCTATTCAATAATTTTCTGTCTCACACTGTAAAAAAGTAGATATTTCAAAGCTTGTTTTTTTGTTCAACTCTAGTTCAAGTCTGAAGAAATAAAAGAAACCAGAAACAAACCTATTTAAAATCTAATGAAAACCGGTGCTTTTTTCTGCTACTAGTCGGAAGCGTGCTTGCTGTTGTTGGTTCTCTGTAGTCTAGCAAACTCACTGAAAATAAAACTAATTTTCTTTTGTTCCTACGATGTCTTAGCACAATATAAACCTCTACAAACACACACACACAAGCTCAATTACTACTGTTTTTCAGTTTCATTTGGAGTCCTCCATATTTATGTGCCCTTGATAACTTTCATTTATTTTTTCAAAGCTGCAACTAGAAATGTGGTTTCTTAAGAAAATATACATAATGTACAGGGTTGATTTCATAAAATCATTTCATTTAGATTCAAAGGTTCTTAAAATAATGTGCAGTTTCCTACATGCATAGGAAAAATATTTATTTTGAAGAAATAAACCACACTACGCGAGCCTGGTGAAATCTGCGTTAGGTGCCTGGGCACCCAATAAGTCAGTGTTCTTCATGGGATATTTCCAAAAGGATTCATCAGGTAACAGAAGCAACTGATGCTGAGTCTGTTATGCCTTCTTATCCAACACTGTACTTTGAAAAGCTTCTAAAATACCTGACTGAAGTGTAAGAAGTCCTGCATGCAATAGACAAAGTCTATACTAAATTCTCCTTAACCCAACTCCGAATCACAGACACACGATATCTTTTGCACAAGCTGCCACAACCCTTTTATTTTCTTTACAGAACAAACTCATTTTATTATGGTCAGATAACTTGACATCGTCAACAATGTTAAGCTACAGCTGAATTAGAATATGCAGCCTAGGGCTGGAAATTCTTCAGTCCAGAAAAGTAAATAGTCCACAGAATAATCAGTAGATTGAAATAATTCAGATGAATTTCTGAACCTGGAAGTGCCTCTTCAGAGCAACTTTTATTTATCTAAATCCCTCATTAGCTTTAATGCCATTCTGTGAAGTTCTCTATCGAGGATACTTTCATCTGTGGTGCTTCCTGTCTATATACAATTTAGAAAGAACAGCAAAAGCAATTTCAGAGGTTTGATTGAGGTTGGCAGATGTAGCTACCCTAAATGGAACACACCTGCAATTGACAACCAGAGGGTATTTATTTCAAATGCAAAATTGTAAAAGAACTCACTGAGAGGCACAGCAAAAGCAACTTTTTATGACCAAATGCAATTCTAAAGTACATCTGCAATTGGTTATGAGCTTTTTAGCACAATTATTTGGATTACTTAGAAAGTCAGTCTTGCAATCTTAATTGGATTGTTGTGTCCTAAAATTTTGCAGAAATATTCCTATTAAACAGTCTACACGTATCTTGAAATGGTAAAAGGAAATTAAACAACAGGTACAGTGTTGATTATTTATCATGATATCTTGGTAATTAAGCATGATGCACAACCTTATCTCGAACAGTTAAATAACACACAGGACTTAGATAAAACAGAGTTATTACATACTAGTATCTTCATTGTTACTTTCGTGGTCAAGAACTACACTACATTTTTCGTGAACAAATGGAATTACCCAGTGAATGGTTTATAGACAACAAACAGCAGCAATAGCTAAATGGAAAGTAAGGTCAGATGTTCAAACATACCCCAACACAACCTAGCAATAACAGTCTCTAGAGCTGCTCCTTTCTAAAGCAAGGGACTCAGTTATCTTGCTACAGATAAGCACCACTATCAGCTACAGTATAACCTCTACTTGGAAATGGTAATCTTAGTTGTATGCAGCTCATGATGCAGAGGCCATTAGTCTTAGTTCGTCATTTCAGAATAAAGCACATAATTTACTGAAAAACAATTTATAGATATTTTCTGCATGTAATAAAGAAATCAGAAGTATAAAACACAAGTAACATAGAGATTAACAAAAATTTTACTGCTCCTGCTTTAGAAAATCATTGAAGATATTTGTCTATGAAAAGTAAATATATGGATTTGTAAAATTCTTCAGCTCTAGAAAGGCATTAACTTTCTCTTCAAAACAGCACTAAATTTCATTAACTATAAAAGTAAATATAGATTACAGTAGCAGGTGTATCAGGGAAAAACTTGCTAGTTTTTCAAGGAATACTCCTGCTGACAGCAGTACATGATTCTTTTTGAAATAACTGAAAAGTTTTGTTACAATAAATAACAAGTAATGGACAATAAATTGCAAAATGTCAGTTTGTGAAGACAGACTAAAATGAGTCTGCCTTTGCTAATGTCTTCAAAATGCTTACTAGAAAAATTTTAAACACACACGAGCTATATAAGGAAGGGTATAGATCAGCTAACATTTTGCCTGCTTTAACAAACTAATTTAGACAGGAATTGTACTATTAACAGAACCAAATAAGTTTGCTGGGTGTTACAGATTACTAACCTTACTTGATGTACTATTGTAGACCCCATGAAGGAGTGGACAGATAGATAAATACAGTCTGAAATATTTTACACTACTAGCAGTGAAATATGCCTGTGTAAAAAATAAGCCAGTTATACACAAAATATTGTTTGAGTATTAGATTAAAAAATAAAAGCAAATATTGCAACAAGGATGTTTATTAACAGCTTGTCCAAAGGAGAAAGAGTGGGTTCCCTCTGTCTTTCAGTTCAATGTCATTAAGCCTTACCATGTAGTATGAAAACAAGAAACAACACCTAATTTAAAAAGAATAGAGTTTCTGTATGATAATAAAGAATAAAATGTTAAGAGAGTCAACGACAGCTGAAAAGGATGTGTGGACATGCACTGGAAAATTGAATTTATTTTCAAACATCCAACTTCAAAACCTTTTCTGAAATGCTGTTGCACCAGGTACACAAACATGACATTTTTTATCTGTATTCACTTGACCTTGCAGTAGTTTAGAAGTGGAAATATTCTAACTGAATTCTGACCCTAAATTCAACTGAAAACTCCCAGAAACTTTAAAATAGCTGAAATTTGAGACTGTTTCTCCAGACTCAGACACCTCTCTACTATGTTCATTCTTTAAAAGCAATCACAGAAGTTTATTGTAATTCTTAAACTACATATGAATATTACTCAAGAGATGATTTTTTTTTCTCCATTAAAGAAAATGAAATATTCTTTGCAAAAAATTGTTTATGTGTAACAAGTTTTTTGGAGCCATAATGTGGGAGGATATAATCTCATAGCTATTTGGACCATAAGAATTCAGTATGTATTCAGATTATTATAAAATGCAAACCATTTATTCCAGCGAGAATCTAAGGAACTTAATGTATCAGACAAACGTGCTTACAGTAAACAACATGTTCCTACTAAAAATTGCTTTCTGACTGTAAAGACTCTTTAAAATGAACATACTGTCAATCTAACTTTCAGGACAGAATTTTTAGAGATTTGAAGAAGTCAGTTTTGCTCTTATCTTTCAAGTGAAGTAGCAGCTAACATCACAAGTTACATTGTAGAACAAAACAATTCACAGTTGCTGATACTCTTGGTACAAACATATGTAAAAACACATTCCACTGACATCTAACTCAACTAATACAGGCAATCAGATGGGATAGAACTCATTTTAAATAATTAAAAGATAAAGAACTGTGACAACAAAGAGAAAAATGTTTTTGTCGTCTAGATGCTTTTTAATGAATGTTACCCAAAGTTAGTCTATTCGTTTCAAATAGCTCATGGAAGGGTGTTCATATCAATACAGCGTCTCTCAAGACACACCATTTTGTTCTCAAAAAGAAGTCAATAATACTAAATACCAGAATGAAATTTTTTACTTCTCAATGCAGAGTTTACTTCATAAACAACGACTGACAAATGGTAAAGGTCAAAACTGAGAAGATTAAGATAACTTCTTAGAAGAAAATCTGTTCTCTCACCATAAAGTTCTCTTTGCCAGTACAAAAATAAGACATTAAATGATAATTCAAAGGAAAATATTGATGTGAAGCACAAGAAAAATATACCATCAGCAAAACATGCAAATCACTGGCTTTATATTCCCTGGCATTTTGCCTGACGTCTCTGATATAATTGAAGCTTTCCCTCCACAGGTGTCAGGCATTTCCTTCCTCTCTTTGCTCAAAATGGCAGAGATGCCATGTGAATAGAATTTCCCTTTTGGTTGAGCACAGTCAGTCTCTGCAATTAAAACATAACGGCCTCCAGTTGAGAATGATTTAGTGAATGATGCTTTTGGAAATTACACACAGAACATGATGAACAGCCACCAACCTTTATCAGATAAACTGAATGAAGAGTTACTAGCAATTTTAAGAAGTGCTTCATAACAATTAGAGCATCTTTATCAAAATTGAGAAGATAATGTTGAAAAGAATTAGAAGCTGTAATTTATATCAGTTTTAAAACATTTCTTTAAGAAGTGACTCCTCCTACAGAGTATGATACAAAGCGCAGTAACAAAGATGCTAGAACCTAAAATGGAAGTAGGAAAGTTTTAAATGCATTTTGGAAACATAACAAAAAACAATGAATTGAGGAAAATCACCTATCTTAAATTCACAATTGCAATTAACATTACACAGCATCAGCACTTAGGTTTTGTTGATATAGATGCTGGACTTCTCAACAAAAAAAAAAGATATATATATATATATTTGGAGTAGTTTGTCCACTTACGCCCCCCAGTAACAAGAGACATACTGAAGAGAGTCCAATGGAAAGCTACTAAGACAATGAAGGGACTTGGAACACCTTCTAGCTTCTACCATTCTGTGATTCTGTGATATAAAAAAAATGATAAAAAGAACTAAAAACTCTTAATGTAAGAAAGCAGAATGAAGAGTGTACTAACCATGACTGAAGTAAGTCAGAATATAATAAATTTGTTTTATATTTATATTCATCACAGTTCATCTGATTTAGCAACAATCTAGTATGGCAATAAGAAATGATAGTTGTGAGGCTAACAGTATTAAGAGATATATATCATTATTATGAATTCAGCTAATCTCATCTTCCATGACAGGTAACAAACAGGAAATACATTACAATGACAGGCATATCCTTCAGCTAAAATAACGTATGTTGATATTATCCACATAATCAAACCTGCATTTACTATTAAAATAACAAACTTATATAGCCTGGAAATGCTTAGAATTTTCTTCAGGAAACATGTACAGTGCAAAGAAAACAATGAATATTTACATTAGAATTTAATTATTATATAAATCACCTGAATGCATTTAAATTGAACAGGATGGTACGAGAAAATACATATATATGTATATTATGATTTGCCTGATGTCCGATACAAGAGAAGGACAGTTTTGATAGCATTATTAATGGCTTGGCAAAGGGAAGCATATGATATGGACTACAAAAATGAATAAAATCATATCTGTATGAATTATTCTGCCTATGAAGGAGATAGGTAGGCCAGAAGAAAAATGTAATATTACCACAGTTTGTCTTTCTCTTGGAAAGGTGAATTGTGAAGAACTTCTAGAAAGCCTGAAGAACCTCTAAAGTACAATTCAACTACCAGAGAATTGTGGAGATATTCCAATTGTGCCCCTAAAGCCTCTTTTTCTTCTCTCTCTCACCAGCCAGCCATCAAACTTCACCATAGATTTCATTTTTCACTGGTACAGAGTATATCTAACATTAGTGTCTTTTCCATCCATCTGACTGATTAAACTTCTGAGGAATGCTTTGTACACCTTCTCACAGGACAGGACAATTCAAAAATACTTATTCACTTTAGAGGAGGAGTATTCTAGTTAACAAGCTTGCTCAGTCCAACAACCAGTGAACGCAAAAGAGGTCTCCTTGCAAATGAACTGAAGTCACCCCAGAGAGAAGAATGGGAATTTTTATCATCAGAATAGTCTCCCAGTCTTCAGGTGGAAGAAAGTGGAGAGAGAGAGTTAAGGGAGAATTTGTTCTGAACACCACTGGGAAGTCTGAGAAAATTTATTGGAGTTTGGTGAGCCCTAGACCACCTACCATAATTTCACTCTTCAAACAATTCAGGCTGAGGCAGGAATGAAATAGTTTTCTCCTAGAGGGTCTCATAAAGCATTTTTAAATGGCTTCCTGTGGATGGGATTATTTTTAACAAAGAGTGTTCCTTTCAAGGTCTTAACAAAAAAGCTAATTACTGAAGTAATACATCAGGCAGATGTAGCAATATACGATAAGCCAGAAATCTTCCTGTAATTCCAAATACCAATATGAAAGCTACTTGAATAATTTTGTCAAAATGTCACAGAAATAGTCAGAGATTACTACGAGAGAGGAAAACAAATGACTCCCCAAAAAAGCAAATATCTCAATATAGTGCAGCTTCCAAAAACATGTCTTCCATGTAGTTTCATGGTCTACAAGACTTCTGATTATTAGCTAGACAAAATTTTCTTTCCCTTTTCAACTAGCACTTCAAAATGCATTTTTCATCACTGAACTATTTTCTTCACGTTGGTATCTTCTGAAATCAAAAGAAGCCTAAATGTAATAAGTGCTATACTGCCTTTTACATGATCACTTTGATTATTAAAATTTAAGTTTAAAAAGTATACAATGTCACAACAATGTGTACTGAAAAGATGAAACAAAGTACTATAACCTCTTTTGAAGGAAGGCTTAATCCTCACAGAAAACAATAGGCTGCACACAGGGATGATTTTTATTAAACATTAGTCTATTTCTTTTCCTATCACATCAAGATGATCTAAGCTCTGCTCAATTTTCCAAATCCACCAAATTTTAACCACCTTTAGGATGATTGACTGAGAGGGAAAAGCAGAAGAGTTCTCTAATTAAAAACTACTGTCTAAGTCTTCCTTCTAACTTCTACTAATAGTAGCTATCTGGAGCCTTAGGAGGACAGGCAATCTGGGTATTAAGAAATCATGCCTATATAGTAAAATAATAATAAAAACTGATGTGAAGACAGCTACACACCTACCTTCTTATCACAGCCAACTATTACTGAGACAGTAGTTACTACCAACTCAGTTCAGTTTTACCAGGTTATCAGACAGCTGTGATTTTTCGCCACGTCAAATTCTTGAATAAAAAATCTAAAATATATTTCATCCTGTTATCTTCCTCACTGCACAGCACCTGGTATTGTCTGACAGATCTGTGATGTCTGCAACTGACTAAAATAACATGAATACCCATATTTCATCCATCTTATTTTCTCTTTAAACTTACAGCTCTATAGAAAACATCCAACCAATTCTTCCAACTCAGGCAGTCCTATTTTTATTCTCTAAATGGGGTCATGAATGAATACTCATCATTGTGTTGAAATCACATTAGATTAACATGCATTTACAAAAAAATAGAAGTAACTTACTTTTTGTCTGCCAACTACAGATGGTATCACTGAAAATTTCTTCTATTATAATACCAGACCAAAATCAATTAAAATGGCTGCATACTATAGACACATATAGACAGCATCTTGGTTTTTACTCTCAGAAAGTCTGAAGTCCTTTAATACCATTAACCAAAAGCGAAGACAAAGAAAGAAAACGTGTTGTATAATAACAATTGTTTTAGAAAATGCTGGCTTCCAGATGAAGTAGGAAAAAAAAGCCCCACAACAAATGGTAATTCTGCCAATTTTATTCCTCTATCTTATTTTTAGATCAATTTATTGGCTTAGAACAAATTTAGAGAAAGAATATGCAGAAGCTGTTCAAGCCTAACTTCTTATATTCGGCCCAATATTTTATTTCCATTCTATCATATAGGGATGTTTTCCAAAAGTCATACATGATAGCCAGACCTCATCAGCTGAACTGCAAGGGAAAACTCTTGGGCTTGTGCTTGTGGCTTTGTGTCACAGACCCTGTGTTTTTTGTTTTTTCAGACCATCCCATCCTCTACAATAATAGCTTTTTTTTTTTTTTTTTTTTAACCCATCTCAAAGTAAATTTGGCCATGAGGCTGAATTCATTCTAAAGTTTGTTGCCTACTCGCAGAATCACAGAAGAGTTGATATTGGAGAGAACCTCTGGTGGTCATCCAATCCAACCAACCTGCTGAAAGCAGCACAAGTTAGGTCAAGTTGCTCACAACCATGTCTAGTTATGTCTTCATTATATTCAAGGACAGCAAATAACCTCTCTGGGCAACCAGTTCCAGTATTTGACTTCTCAGAAAGCAAATGTAGTACTTACAGTACTCCTATTCAAAATGCAATGAATAAAAAGAAAGGCAATCAAAAAAGAAATGTTTTTCATAGTATAGGAAGACGACATTAATTTATCTTTTCAAAAATTGATAAATAGTGAGGTGTGCATGCCAAGCATTTTACTAATTCACGGTACTATTATTCAGACATCAAGTTGCCCTCTTGTGATACAATTGCCAAGGAATACTTTTTGAACAGAAGGAAATAATTCTCATCGCTAATCATCAGCCAAACATTTTAGATCTTCTGCACACCATTTTGGGAAAGTGAATTTCGGTGAAAGGAGTAAAATCCAGAGAAGTTTCTATTAACAACAATTTCTCTCTTGAGACGATGTTTCTGTTTGCTTACATTCTATATAGTTGAAGGAGAAACAGAGATAGAGAAAAGTATTTTAATGAATATAAGTCTTGCATAAAAATCATGAAGACCATGAACAAAACACAACAGACACTAAAATTCAAGAATGAGCTTCTACTAAGATCACAGAGCTTTCAAATTATGAAGGACTATCGATTTTTGTAGCTAAAATCTCCTTTAAGATTTATGCTACAATTTGTAAATCTCTTGCAGTATTTCTACATATTTTTTAGGATTTGTCTCTCTATCATAGGACTTGCAATTCAACTTTTCATCTTACAAAGCCAATGAAAGATGTAACTAAATACTGTCTTAAAGCACTGATTCCTAAATTGGAGTGTCACAGTTCAGAATTACTGGTCCATTCTATAATCAGAGGATAAATCCAAACTCTCAAAATACAATTACATTCAATCTAAGATGAAATTGCCAGAAATTCAAAAACTAAAACTGACGTTTCATCTTATTGACTAGCTTTAGACTGCTCCTCCTTCTTAAGCCTCTTAAACAAGCTTTTTTCTATGCTTTGATATTCTATACTAATAAAAAAGTATCTAAAAAGCATCAGTAATGTCCAACAATTATAAAACCTTCTTAAAATCCATGGAATTTCCCTCTTTTGCATTCTGTTTTGAGATTATTTTGTTGTTGTTGTTGTTGTTGTTTGTTTGTTTTTAAAATATATAGCAATCAAGTTGCATTTCGAGGCTTCCCCTGGTATTATGAAGCTTACAAGCTAACACCAATATTAAGACTAATATTAATAAGTTATAAAAACATCAAAGGTTACTAAGAAATATCAGGCAAACACAGTAATCATTGTTTGATACCTACATTTTTGATCTTACTGAGTTTCTCGTTACTCACTGCCCTCTATTAAAAAAAAAAACTAAAAATACTCATAAGAAATTATCTGACGCCCAAATCACTTAAGTTTAACTCAAAAAATACTCCATTCATTCCATCTTCTCAAGGTCTGTATTTTCTCATTCTGAGGAATGTTTTTTCTGTGGATTAGCAGCACACATTACCAGAAATATATTCTGCTTCTTGCCAGAAAAACTCAAAATCACACCTAATACAGCAGTCTGGGAAGAGAGCGGCAGTAACTGACAAGGGAATGAAGTTCAGTTTTACCTCACCATTATGCTGTATTAACTGTTAAGAAAATCAAATATTTTATACACTGCATGACTACTGTCCAGGTTTTAAATGCTAAAGGCTTAACACTGTGTGGTTCAGTTCTATCAGAGAATGTAAGATTTTCATGAAAATCTCTTGCAGACCTGCACTAAATCAGGGTTGGTAGAAATAGCACAGTGGACAAGTTGAAAGACTGCTGATGCTTGGAAATCAAGAAAAGAACCTAGACACTTGAAAACATGAGTAGGCCAGCTGTTCTAAAATTAGTCTCCTTGTTATGAGTATTATACTAACCAAGAATAGATTGTCACCACGTGTCAGCTTTAGCTGACATCTGCTATAAGAAAAAAATACCTCCCAAGTAGATAGCATCGGCATTTGTTCATTATGTACTTTGTAAAGGGTGGTCCCTACAGCACACAACCATAAATAAATATGCAAATTATTATATAACTGTTACAAAACATCTATGACTTCAATGAGGTTTCAAATAACCCAAGAGGCTTCACTCTTTTTTTCAATAACTCAATAGACCCACCTGTCAAATACATAACATTAGCACATAAGAAGTATTGGAAGTTACACACACTTGTCCTAATTGAAATTGAAACAGTTATGAAAGTTTCAAACGCATATTCAAATCATTCTCATAGCTTAGTTTTGCACATGAAAAACATGTCAGATAACAAAAGCATCTGGCAACAAACTGCCTGTTCCTCATTCTGGAACTGTACCCATCGCGCAGCAAATGCTGGCTGGCACCACTGCATGCAGGACTATTCCATAAGGCAGTGAAGAAAGCAGCTCTGTAAGCTGGGGCTGCCTCTTTCACTGACGTGTCCCTGATGAGCTTCTTGTGCAACACATCTGTCACAGACATTCTCCCACGTCTGGCCAGTTCTAGCTGCAAACATTTATTTCAGTTCTACTCACCAGACCGTTTTAATTGCTGTAGCAGGGGAGAAAAGCACTTTGCAGCCAAACTGATACAGTCATTTAGATAAAAGTCTTGCAACATTGTACAAGCAACAGTATCTGAACCTACCAAAGAGAAAGGATTTGCTGCATCTACAGTCATACTGAGTATGCTTGGGCAGTATTTCTTCAGTGCCTCGTTATATTACTCCCAAAGACCACCAGCGGAGAGTAACCAAGCAGAGGAAGCCCTTGCATTCATGGGACACCACTGGGCACGAGATCCCCCTTAATTGCTCCAAATGCATTTTGTGAAGTTTCACACCTGCCACACCAAAGAAGCCGTTTACTACTATCCTTCAGTACCCAAACTGCAGTAACAACCTGTTAAATAACAGTGGGTTATTTAGCCTGTGATATTTAGAAGCATGATGTAGGGGACATGATACCATAAGAGATCACTAGTTAAAAGAAGAAGATGTAAATTCAACCAAAGGCAAAAATATTAGCTTTGAACTGAGTGAAGAGATAGGGTTAGTCTCCACTCTGCTGTTAATTAAGCTGAACTGGCAAAAGTCAATCAACTAAATAACCACAAAAGCTGTTCTCATCTTTTTTTCGTTCTACCCTCAGCCTTCTCTCTCTTAAGGGAAGAGAACAGTGCAAGTCCGAGAAAAAAAAAAAAAAACAACAATGAAAAAGTACAAGCAAAACATTTCAGAAAATTTTCTGAAACTGCCTTGGGATGAACTACTTTTGGCTTTCAGTGTTTTGCACAACAATACTATGTAATGTAATGGCAGTACACATATATGAAACTAAAAAAAAATTTCCACGTTACCATTCCATTTCTACATGGGGAGTTTCTACCTGTCTGCAAGTAGGAAGAGGTACTATTATCTTTTTCAAACAGCTGCTGAATATGGTTAGCGGTGGGCTGGAACAGAGATCATACTGAATTAACAATGGTTTGGTTTGCTCCACCAGCAATATTTCAATTATAAAACTATGTGCACCTTCAATTACTCGAACAATCAGACAACTGACTTTACAGTGCTCTTGATACTATGCAGGTGCACTTGCAGATGTTAGTTTTCCAGTATTTAAAGTTTCCTTTGTAATGTCCTAACTTTCGCATGGGGGTACGAGGTGGATAAAATAGTACAATACTTAATACAAACATATGTCTGTATGTCAGATATATGTCAAAATCATGATAGCAGTGATGCTCAACTATTAGGAAACAGGAAAGACAGGCCTAGGTCACTGAGGTAGCTTTACTATAATTAATCCTATTATCTCTCTAAGCTTAAGTTTCACACACACTAGACGTACTAGATAAAAGAATGGGCTAAAGCCCACGTTAGTTTTTCCATACCATTCCTCACATCAGATCCCACACTGCATAAACAAGGTTTTGGAGCCTTAGGAAAGAAGGCACTTTCTGGATCCCAAAGCACTAGCAAGTTCCTTGCAGCATGGAGGTGTCATCCTGAACTTGAGAAGCACGTAGTTAAACCACAGCGAACTAAGAAACGTGCTTAAAGACTGCAGCCAGCAAAAAATTAGAAGTGCACAGTTCTGCTATCACTATTGGGATTTTGGTGGGTTTTTTTTAGCTATAACCTCAGATTGTTTGTGCATACAATTACTGCTAAAATTTCCTGCCTATTTGCTAGATGCTTCTGGATGAAAGAATCTCTAGTAATGTTACATTAATTGGGCTCTTAGAGCAAACAAACAACACCCAACACAATGAAGCCACTCAAAATGGCTATGACAGAAAGTATTAGAAGAAAGCACAGCAATGTGGAAGAGAGGGAAGTAGTAAATGACTGATGTTACAAAAACAGTTCCCCTTCCCAGATATTCAACCCATGTAAACACAATTGATTTCAGCTAGACTCTGCAGGCAGGCACACTGTTGTAGTAGCAAATAGCAGTACACCAAACTAGTGTGTATACAGCAGCACTGGCTGTTTCACAAGCTTATACTAAAAGTAACATCTCATTTGCTCAATATTGTGTTGAGCTGAAATATGTTGCACTAGCTTCATTCAAAATATGAAAGGATTATTTTTAATCATGATTGCACAAGAGATTTAAATATTCTAATCCTCCTTTCTGAGTAGTAGAGCTTCAAAAATTGAACCTTTGAAATGATTTTTTTTTTTTAAATGAGAGAAAGTGGCTTTACCAGAACATGTTCTGTAGGAAGTAAAGGCTGTTTAGTTTGAAATTGTCTGAAATGTCAGAAATGTGGAGTCTTCTCCAACATAAACTTGAAAGAAAAACAATCCTGATGATAATCTGGATGGGAAACTAGATGCACGGATTCTGACAAAAGAGGTGTCATGGAGGCAATATGTTTTCCTCTTAGCTAAGTCTGCTTTCCAGAAAGTGTTTGTTTTGTCACACAATTTGGTGTTTATCACTTGCAGATTCCATCACTCTTCTAAATTTATTTATTTATTTTTTTAAGATTTTCCTTTTAAAACTGAGACAAACTGTGTCTTATACGGCTCAGTCTGGCATTTGAAAGAGTCTGAGGATATAAAAATTGAAAGCAAGCTACTGAAGTATCCTGTCTGGTTAAACGCTAACACCTGATTATCATCACATAACATCTCCCAATCCCTCTCAATAATTTAATTGATAAGATCTCTGTATTTTCATTTCAGGTTGTTTTCCTCCCCCAACTTAAAATTACAAGCAGTATCAGCAGAACATAAAACAATGTATATGTTATACATATATAATGTGCAAGTTTACACACTCAAACTTGGGAGCCTAAAATATCTTGATTGCCAACTACCATTCTCACTTTTTAGTGCCAATTGAAAACTAGAGAGGAAAAAAAAAAAATCAGACCATATTATTTGGTACCTAAATACAAATTTAGTTGTTTTATTTTATCCTTCCAGGTCTCAAGAGGCACATCATGGATTCAAACACCTTCTGAACTCTGCGTTAGAGATGATGAAAACCTGCTGAAACCATTTCTTACTGTTCTCACTGTTCAATATCCAGTGTTTCCCAAAGATTTACCTCACTATTACACTAACAGATTTTTTCATATAGACAATAACACAGTATATCAGATAGATCACTGTAATTGGTAATGATAAAATGCTTGGGGTTTACAGCAATCACTAACATCATGTCATAAACAAAATAATTTGATCAAGCACATATATAAACATACACATGCATCCTGAAATTAAAAGATGGGGCTGCAAACTTTTTTTTTTTTCCCTAGCTTCAATCTGCCCTCAAGGAAAACAAAACAAACCCAGCATCCTTAATCCTCTTAATGTCGACTGTCATTCTGAACCTCCACTTCTAGTTACCTACATATTTCACTCATCTGATATCATTAGCCGAAAGTGAACATAAAATTTGGAAGAAAAAAATAAATGGATTCCCAAGGCCACTGCCACAGTTGCAAAGGCATACATAGAAAAACTATCCTGTATCGGAGTTTTGACTTTTAAAACAACAGACAAACAAAGGCTGAGGACATCTTGTAAGAAATCATAATGATTTACAATAAGACATTTTAGAACATTTGTTGCATATGCATGGAGAAAACTATCACAGAACGTTCCACTTTTTGTTAACTTTAATGCAGTTGGCTGTATCAGAGGAGTAAAATATCACAAAGTAGAGGACACTGAGGACAAACTTAGATAAAAGGCAGGAAGGACACAAATATACAGAATCATAAGGCTGACTAAAGACACATTTCTGTCACAGCATATACTAACTTGTACTCCAAATAGTTCCCTGTATTCACTATAGAAGAACTGGATCAATTAGAATGACACACCACAAAACAGCAAAATGCCAAGAGCTTTTTGATGCATATTTATTGTTCTTTAACTTTTGCAGTAAAATACCAGTATCAAATACGGTTTCACAGAGACGCTACCAAGATCACAGATGGGCTCAGCTGCGGCATGCAGGGGCTGTGGAGGTGCCAGCTGGAACTGGTACAGGGCAGCCCTTGACCTCATTTCACCAAGACTGCCATGTGAACCTGAGTCTTCTTCCCCAAATCCCCTTGCCAGTTGCACCCAATGCCCATAGTTCAGATTTTCATTTTAAGAATGTGAAATCCCATCCTCTGAGTATTCTGAATGATTGCTCAAACAACTAGCACAATTTATTTTACTCATTTTCTGCTGAACAATTATCTTAATAAACATTACTTGCCCAATTAGTGTAGCACCTCACCATATTCACTGCCTTTTCCAGACATCACAGCACTTCTAAAGCTGAACTACACCATGATTTTCCCCTTCATTATAAAGTGAAATTATTCTTCTAACAAGTTATTTTGCGTGGAACTGTTCTCCTGACTGACCTGGGAAGCTTACATCTCCCAACCTCAATTCTGCATCAGGGGTATGTTCTTGACCTTTTATCCCACCCTGAATTCTGTGAATGTTTTTAAAGTACATCACAGAAAAACAATCTTTGTTACTTCACAACATTAAAAAGACAGCCATTAAGCATATTGAATATTGTCTTTTACTAGAAATGAGTGCACATAATGATGAACAAAATCATAAGAATGCTTTGGGTTGGAAGGAACCTCTAAAGACCACCTATACCCGAATCTGTCTCCAACACCTGACACTAGATCAGTTTTCTCAAGGTCCCATTCTAACCCTGAAGCATGGGATCAAGAATCCACTGATTCCCTATCTCTTGTCCTCTACTCAGTCAGACTGTATTAGAGATGTCTGAGGAACACTCACAGTAATTACCTAGCCTCAATGTGAAGTTCAGAATTCAGAATTCTAACTACACTATGTATTTCCCCATATGTAATAATTACTCTTTCTACCTAGTCTCTGGATTGTTGCTCACATGACAAGATGTTTATAGTGACTTGAAGCATTGACTACTACGAAATACTAATTTTTAAGTATACCGTTTGCCTTTCCGTTATAATTTCTACCTAATAGATCTCTAAAACTACAAGATACTTGAAACTCTAGTAATGGAATTCTTCCTGAAATAATTTCTATTCCATAGCTACACCGATAGGGATCTTCTATTATATAGCACTTTATGTCAGGGAAAGGGCTCTTAATGCTCATCACAAGGACACAGTTCTATTTACATATCAGGACAGACAAATATGTTCTATCCATATTTTTGTTTACTGAATCACTTTCTGTGTGGAAACTTTGATTTAAAATGATTCTTAAATACAGAAAAGAAGAAACCTAATGCGTCTCTGCCATACACAGGTAGATGAAAGGAACTGCAGCATTCAGAAAAACAAAATAGATTTAAAAAATGGAGGTGGTGGAAGTCACCAAAGTTTTATGCCACTCCTCTAACCTTTGTTTTGAGGATACTTTTTACTGTGCAGGTCTCACCTCCCTTTCAAGCTTATTCATGTATGAATAATTTCCTGAGTTTCAGCTATAGAACAGTTTCATTTCAAAAGCAGCAAAACAGAAGAAAGATTTCTTAAAATGGAGGGCACAAGCCTTTGGAAATCAGTGTCAGTGGAAGAGAGAATGATGCTAACAAATGCTCATGTTAAAATTCATAGGACTGGGAGAGTCTTAAGAACAAGAGAATCAAATTACCAAACAAGGCTGCAGAATCTTTTACATAAATTCTTTTCATTTTTCATATCAGTATTGTTTTCTGTTTATCAGAGATCAAAGAAATCATTCAAATCATATGCAGTATTAATCTCTAACCCACCATCAAGCTATTTCTGTGCATCCTAAAATAATCCAGATGGAGCAGCACAGCGTTTCATCTTCACTAAATAGAAGGTTTGATCTAAACTATGGAAGGTCCAAAGTCTTCTCTGAATTATTAAACTCCATTTAAAAACGTTCTTAACTTTAAGTAGAGATCTCTCCAAGCTTTATCACATTCTGAAGATTTTTTTTCTAGGAAAAAAGATTGAAGTCCAATATTCTGAAGTCACAGAAAAATTTGTTTTCTGATTACAAGAATTTGAGAAACAGAAGGCAGAAAGCACAGAAGCACAAGTCTCATGCATTTCATTCACCTAGCACAGGACTATTTATTTACTATTGTTATTTAGTGAACTGATGGTTATCACAGAGAATAGCTCAACCACTAACTAATGCTTATATTACTAGCTACTTTTAATAAAAGAGAGTATGGCATTAGAGCAGTCCCCAGGATTGAATAGTAACAGTTTGGCAATATGTGAACTGCAGATGGTATCAAAGGCGTGCCAATAACTTAAACAGGAGCTTGCAATAAAATTTCTTGTAGTGCACGTTAAACTCTGTGAATCAAAGTGATATGGGCAACCCTGGATATCTGGCACTTTCAAACTACATGTTGCCTGTTTAACCACCTCACAGGCCATCACATCCTTCAGGCAAAAGTCTGTGCTCCAGATTATTTGTATTTGTCCCAGGCTTATGTTACCTCTAACCAAATTTATTCAGTGAAGAAAATCATCACTAGAAAAGACAAATTACTTCCACCTGATCTACCTTCCAGTGACATTACTGAAAAAGAAACAAACAACAACAACAAACTTCTCCAAGTGTACCTTTGAGGTTTTTCCAGCACATTATTGCAGTCAATGACCAAAGCAGAAATGATTATAGGAACCTGACAGCCTATTCCTGCTTGTGAACAGTGGTCAGAGATTTAAAATCACAGATAAGCCATGTTAAGGGTTCTAGTGGTAAACTGATAATGTACTTATAAAAATATCATTTTCTATATAATCAACCTTCTTTTCTCACAGTACAGGCTGAAATGCATGCAGTCAGTAAGACAATTTACTGACAGCAAACTAATGCATAAGTGTTCAGACTCTGAAGTGGCATTTTCATGCTGCTATATCTGTTTTAATTAGCTTTTCTTTTCATGTAGAGTAAATAAAACATTAAGGAGTCAGCCACGTAGATAAACAAAAAGCTATTTTTCAAATAGCTCTGCAAAATGAGCAAAGAGTAAAGCTTGAAGACTGTTACTTTTACCTCCGTATCTCCCAGGACACTTTTAAGAAGACTAGGTCAGGTACACTGAGACACCAAGAAAATGTGCAATTGCTTTCCCACAGAGCTGTCAAGGCATTCATGCTGTGAATAGCTAACACCCTTCTTTGACAACCAGGCAAATATTTCTATTTTCTGCCATACTAGTCCTAAAGTATCTCAGCATTGCATCAGCCGATTTTGTGCCAATTCAAGTCAAACTTGAGATGTCTGAGCAAGTAACTGGACTAAATATTCTCGATAAAACCTTGTCACAAACTCATAGACTTCTGCTGAATACATTTCCAAATAGTTAGATAGTAAAAAAGACTGTAAAGTTGAACCGGTAGCAGACAGGCAGAACACACAGCCACTAACCTGCCAGAAGGGAGATTAAAGTAGTGCTTACTAGTCAAATAAGTTATATCACCCTATTGTTAGCAGAATGGTTAAAAACAAAAACACCACAACAAAACCAACCAACCAACCAACAACAAAATCACCAAACTGTTAAACATTTAAAAACACTAAATAATTCTGAAAAGATCAGTTTGTCCAGTTCCCTATCCCTCCCCAAATCTGAAGAAAATTTAATTTGATGAACATTTGAGGTAAAAGTCTATCCTGGCAGAACTGAGATACAACTCAAAGAAAATATCTTAATTCAAATGGTAATTGTACTGAGATATAAATGTTGTTTTTAAATCTTTTAAAATGTATATCTCTTATTACATTGGACTATTAAACTTGCACTTATTGACCATATGTTTCCATTAACAATATCATGAAAGGGTAAGACAAACTGAGGGGAAAACATACTACTTTCAATAGGAACAAGTGCCATGGAACTTGCTGAGATATCACTCGAGAAGTAATTCACAGCTCTTTTTTTTAATAAAGTAAAAATAAGCAGACAAATAATATATTATGTGAATATATCAATTGAAACAGAAACAAATAAATTACTTGAAGTGCAGACTTCGTGCCAAGAGTTTGGAGTAAAGCACTTTTGAGCCATGCTGCATTACACAATGTTCCCTTATCAAAGGTCTCCATTCAGGTAAGATTTCGTTTAGAGTTTTAATTCCCATACTTAGAATCTGCTCACAATTAAAATGCCCATTAACTGAATATGCCTCAAACAGTACTTACCAATACTGGCATAACCAGGTGTCGATGGATCTCCTCCACTATTCAAGGAAATCATAAAAGCTTTATCAGCAAGATCTGTAGTCTTTGGTAAATCACAAGGATCAACATAAAGAAGAACACCACCAAACCCTGCATCTTCTAGCAGAGAAAGCTGAGGAGAGAAAACAGGAGTAACTATTAAGAGAGAATATCAGAAAACTCTATTTATTTAACTACTGTTGGGATAGGGACTCTATAATGCATCAAGCTCTCACTCTAGTATCAGCACAAACAGATTAAAGACAGGTGCCATTCTAAAATGCTTGTCATATAAATAAAGCAGCTGTCCTTTGAAAAGACAAAATTAAAAGCCAACAAGACTCATTCATCATCAAGTTTCCCAATTCATGTAAAAATATTTTCAAAGCTAACGACATCAAGAATTCTTATGAATGATGTAACATTGAGAAAACAGCACTGATGATCACATTTGAGATTTGCGACTGTTAGATTTTTACCTCTTTTACTGTGACACTGTCAAACAAGTTTGGTGAGCTGGAGATTACGTTCAGATGAGGCTTGACTAGGCAAGATATAAAAAGAAATGCGACTGGAGTCAACTTTCTCTCTACTCCCTGGATGCTTGCTTAGACTTAGAAACGTAACGTATTTTTCATGTGTTGCAAATATGATCTTGAAAATTCCTTGGTGTTGAAACTAATCTCCCTAATGACTACTGAGCAACTTTTCTTAATTTCCCATACTATTAGCAGTACGACATTTCCGGTTAGTTTACCTCTTCAAAGACATGTATCTTCAAGGACACTGACATTAGACTTTCATTGGACTTTGAGATACGGTTATTCTTCAGTAAAGAGAGAAAATATAAGGAGTTTACTGTTCATTAAAAAAATAAAATAGTCTAGCATACCCAAGTCTTGGCGTCTGCCTCCTGTCAGACGGAGAGCTTTTATTCTGTTTCATTAGAACATCTCAGCGTGAGTGGTAATGGTAATTAGCTTTCCAAAGAATCTGTAGATCTGGGGTAGCATCTAAGCACCCACCAAAGCTTAAAGCAGTTTATAAAGATCAATTTTGACTGAAAAAAATTCAAACTTTCCCTATAACAGAGAACTGAAAAATAAATTGATTTTCTTGTAAATTGGGTAAAACTGAACTGTGATGTGGAAATATCTCCATGATACAAAATGAATTTTCTGTCTAACGCTCTGCATATTTTGAACGGATTGAAGATTACAACAATGGCACAGAACTCCATTAATTCTTCAGACAGAAGTAATTCCAGCTTTTAAGGATTATCTTACTACTTACTAGGCTCCACTGATGACTTTGCAAATGGCTACTGTGAGGTCTGAGAAATGATACAGTAAGGAAGATGCATCACAAATAAATGAACAGTCAGGACTGAAAAAAACTGTTGCCTTCTCCTTTTTTACATCCATATCCAATATTCTTTCATTCATCTCTAGTCTTATATTGGCATGTAGGTAACAGATCAGGTCTGTACTGCACTTTTGAGGCAAGCTTTACCATTGGGATTTGGCCACAAAGGTACTGGCAGATAGGTTAAAAAAAAAAATCAAATAGTTGGACATGACCCTGATGGATAAAGATGCAAGAGGCAGGGTGCCACTACCCCACATGGCTGACATTAATGTGTTTTCCTACCTGAAGCTAGCACATACCCGAGTAAATCGGTGGGTTACCACAATGACCTGAATGCAGGAACAAATCTACCAAGGAGAGCTGTTCTATACAGAACTTCAGTGTGATGCATTAAGAACTCATTAAATACAACATCTTTCAAGTGCGCTTTGAAGCTTATATATACATTGATGAGTTTTTCAGCATGTGATAAATCAAACTAGCAACAGAAAAATGAACCAGATCTCTTGATTTTACAATAGGCTCCTTCTGCTACATTTCCCAATGTGGTTCACAACAATCACAACAACCCACTGACATTTTCTTATTAAATCTAATTCTGCTTTCAACTATGTTAATAGTTATTATAAGCCTTCAGGTTTTCCATCATTACACAATGGTTAAAAAGTATCAGCAATTAAAACAATATACATTTTTTGCTAACTAGTATCTAGAGGTTTCTCTTATCTAGTTCTCATGTATTTTCATTACTATTCTAACAGAATTTAAAAGTCTATGTTTCAAAAAGACATTTAGCACACCATGCTAAAAAATGTAGCTCCCATCTTTAAAATATGTGCATGTATATTATTTATATTATTGGAAGAGTATGCATTGACTGTATCCTCACTAATGTACATAGATACTTATATTAGTAGACAGTATTAGGCTCTACATTAAAATTATTTACATATTTTTGAAGGCCTTTCTACTGTATTCTCGGAATGTCTCTGGAAGAGGCTCCCATGTAAGTCAGAACTGAAGCAATTATAACCATACACTGGGAGACTGTCACTCGTGTTAGTACTTTGAAGATTATATACCCAAACTCTGAATTTATTTATGTAAAAATTTGAAAGCTTCAGGTTTCCTCTATCTAAAGCTAGATTCAAAATTGCACTACTTATTACAAGTCCATTTATTGTTAACACAATAAAATCTGGATGTAACACATTCATAAAATAAAAACCTAAATGATACTCCTGCTTATGTATTAATTACAGGCATAAAGGCGTAATCTCCTTTTCACTATTATTAAGGTGGTCAACACATAAACACTCACAGAAAGTGGTTTTATATTCAAAGGCACAGTATATGAGCAGGCATGCAAACATAAAAAATAAAGTGGAAAAAATAATTAATACTGCAATGCAGTACACTCTATATAATCTTATTTCTGATTAAGAGAGAAAACAACAAAGAAAAATGAAAAACAACATACATGCACTTGTTACACATTACAGAAGATAAAGATTTCTAGTAGAAGAGATTTCTACATGAAAATTAACAGGTAGGGAATGAGAGAATGTGCAAAACATGGGAGGCAAAACAGTTTATAGGAATTTTTAGAAAGCTGAAAGTCACATTTTATACTGTGAAATAAAATTCTGACAGATCAACATAGTTATCTTTGGCATATGTTACAAGCATAGCTCTCTATTTTAGAGTACGCTCATCATCATATTTATATCTGGAGTACAGTGTTTATAATTGGAGTAAGACAATTGTATCATATTCAAATAACTCAGGGTTGTTTCCAATATTTGATAGCTCCTTCAATAAGTGAAGGAGAAGAACATGCATCAAATGAAAAAAGAAGTTAGCATTTCTTGGCTTTAATCTGTGTAAGCACCCAGAATAACCTAACACACAGGCTTCAGTATTTCCTGAAGTTGACCAAACTGCTCTCCACTTAAAGTCACATATAAGTATCATGAATAGCAGGAGCTTCATCTCCAATTGCTGCTATACTTCCATGCAATGATCAACATTAATTACAGAAATAACTAACCAGTTTTTAACTAGTCCATTTTTCAATTCACAGACCAATGTGCAAAATACATGGTTCATTAATCTGAGACACAGCTTTACTAGCTGGACAGGCTACAAGTTATTAATTATTCCTTTGTACTGAAGTTCCAATTAAAATCATGAGGCTCTGAAAGGAAATCCCATCTCATTTTACTAATTGGCAGCATGTAAAATTACCAGGCAAGGGTAAAGGGCCATTTAAACTGTTGGAAGACCTCACTGACACAATGCATTTCTATTTCTGAAACAGATTGCTTGAGAAGAAAAATACGACTTCACATACTGCAGATTTAATTAGATGCCACTGTCCTCTCAATTACCTATGATAATACAGGCTACATGGGAGACGCAATCAAGACTCACAGCAGAAAAATAAATAGATACACATCTACATTTTTATACAACTCTTCTAAATTCCGTATTTCTAACAAGAAAGGAAGCAAAGGTCCACTTTGGCTTCAGCTTTCTTTTTGAATACTACTCACTGTTTAATCATGCTTACATTTTCTATCACAGAGGACTAAGAAATGGTGAAAAGAATTTAGTGGCAAAATACTATTTGAATGGGTTTCAGCTTTCACTGATCCATCCTCAAGGTATGGTATTAAGACAGTAAATGAGATGGAGGACATTACCAGTTTAATGGCTGACTCCATGGGGATGATGAAAAGAAATCTGTTTTTCCAGTTCAGCTCAAACACTGCCCTTGTCTAAGAAATGACACTATTCCTATATTGAACTAACAGGACTGGGAAAAGAATTCAGCTGCAAAAAAACTGCAAAGAGCTTAAAATGCAAGCAACAGGATCTCATAAATGACAGGCTATTCCCATAAAGGTTTTTGAATGTAGGAAACGTACTGCACTGGAATTAAACAAAGTGTTACTAAAATACATTGCCACAGACGTGAACAGTACAAAACCGTGGTGCTTTGCATTGTGTCAAGACCTTAAAACTTTAATGTACTTGCTGTCAAAGGCATGATAATACGAATTGCCATTCTTTGTGGAAAGAATCTGACATTTAAGACATTTTTAGTCATCACTTTCCAAATTGAAACCGTCATTCAACATTTTCAGAATGTTATCATTTTTATATCTAAAAATGACTTGAGAGATCTCTCTCACATAGCGAGTATCCATTACTGCATGTAGAGCTGACCCATTTCATCATCTGAGGCAAAATAGACACAACCCAAAATACAACCAGAAGAACATGTTCTAACATATCCCATATGTTCTAACGTTGTTGGACTGAATCCCTGCTGGAAACTCTACTTCATATCTCCAGATGCCATTCACCAAGGAGTCATAAACTTCCTCTGAGCTATGCCATATTTAAGAGCAGCAGTCTAACAGCCTCGCTCTTGAGCGCATGCATTGTGCACAGAAGCCTGGACACACTGTATGAACATGCATAATATGCTAGGAGCAAATGAAAAGAAAAAGGAAACAAAAGAAAATGAAGACTGGCAAGCAGCATTTGGAATCACAGTACGCATGCAAAGAACAGCAGCTTCAATGGCACTAAGATGGGATAACTTCCAACACCAACAAAAGGAATGAAGTGTTGAATAAAGCATAGATAGCATAAATTGTCAGATCTCAGTATAGATTGAGAGTTTCCAAACATTAATGCATAAATTCAAGTCACAGTTCCCCTTGCTGTATATGCTAGCCTTTAAGACAGATGTCACAGCTGAGGAAAAGCCTCTTGAAAATTTCCCCAAGCCCACCAAAATCTTTGAACCCAAAAGTAGTTTGTTTTGCAGTTCTTGCACAGCAGCATTTCTAACAACATGGTCTTGAATGTGCTATTAAGCTTATCATGAACTGGCTGCGTTTTCCCATACTTTCTCCTTTTCCTGTCTGCTCATCTTCAATACAGTTTTATCAAAGAAAAGTCATTTGCTACACATCACTTGCTTTTAAAAAAGGATTTTTTCACAACAGGGTACTTGGACAATTAAACATAAGCGAGATATACCGCCCGTTCCCTGCACTAGACCTTAGGAACCTTTAATAGAAATTGAGTGCATATTTTATTGCCAGATCTTGCTTACCACTGCTAAGAAATTCACAACGTTCAATCTAATTAAAAATGAAATTGAACTACAATTCCCTAGAAACAAGGGCTGTTTGGACTCAGTAAGCTTCACTTAATTTATTCCAGAAACAAAATAATTGAATTGTTTACAGTCCAGAAAAATAAAGTTTCATTATTTGATGAGCATATAACACCAAATCTTTTATACTGCTATTATATTCCTACATCTTCAAGAAATACTATTCACTTTTAAATAATTGTGTAGAGGAGCACTGTGTCTATAATAAGCATCATTAAATATTCAGTAAACATTAAGAAGAAACATTCTGGAAAAATGTCCAGATGAGTGACCTCCATAAAGCCATTTGCATTTCCTTGTTCATACTGAAACAGTGTTTCTGATGATGTTTATAGTTACTTTAGACTAGGGTTAGACTCTATTACAGAGAGAACTAAGCTGAAGATCCATCATACAAAACACAATTAGACAAGTAAATAATTAAAATCTTGGTAAATCATCAGGAATATATGGATTAGGCTCTAGGTTATACTTTATGCATTCTCTATAACTTTAAACCCAAAAAACACCAAACTGTCAATACAGCCATAGCCTGAGACAACTATATGCAATTCCCTTTTCTTTTGTTTCGCTTTCTCTAGAAAACTGCCTTAATGCCAGCACAAGTAATTTGTGAATACTGTTTTCCCATCTACAGCACCTCACTTACAGAAAACCATAGCAACTAGTCTCCATCACTGACCTGCACTGCATACAAGGCACAAAAACCAGAAACATTTTTCTCAGGTAACGACTGCCCTCTGTCAAGGGAAGCCCCCATGTCTAAGGAGTAGCGGTAAGTGGGAAAGGAAAACAACTTGTACTTTAACCTTGGGAAAGGGATCCCCAAATTCTAGTACTAGATCTGCTAACAAAAGTGACAGGTATGCTGAAAAATTGAAGAGTTAATACAGGATGTTCTACACCGCTAGACATAGTAAGCAACAGAGGTCTGTGTACTGCATGCCCCTAAAAGCCAGGAATGAGTACACTTTTGTGCATTTGATTTAGCTTAGCTGTTTGCTACAACTACTCCTGGGGATTTTGGGTGTCTTAGTCATTATTTGCTCTACATTAATTCCACATAATTGCCCACATTTATGAGTGGTTTCCACAGACAAAGTCAGCTTTGGGTATGTAATGGCTCCAGATCACCAGAGTAGCTGATGTCTAAAAGGCAAGGAACAATTGAGAAAAATAATGCTGCTTTTAAAATTGCCAAATAATAACTAACAAGAATAATAAGTAGAGAAATAGGGAAACTACTTGCATAACACCCCATCTGCTGCATCAAATACAGTGCAAACTTGTAATCTTTCAACTTATATAAGAGACGCAGTTCATACCTGGGACATGCTTGGGTGCCTTGAGTACATTTCCAAGTACTGTAAGACAGCAAAGTTAAAATGCAAACAGTTCCAAGTCATACTCTGATCAACCATCTTCAAGATAAAATAGGATTTAGACTTCACTAACTCTGTTTGGGGTGATGTTACATACAATCTATCAAGGTATTAGCAGATGTTCTCACAATCCACGTAACAATCAGCTGTACATTTTTAATTAAGGAACATTTGCTGCCTCAAGTAATTGCATTTTAGGGCATCTGTTAGGTTGTTAAAACACAACTGTCTTCATCAGATCTGTGCAAAAATATAATCTTCAATTATTTTATTATTCTCATAATTATTGTCCTGACAGATTCTATGAAAAGCCACATTTCTTCAAAAATATGGAACATGTCTTCAGATCTTGGGGTATATTTTCTGGAGTATTACAATGTGTCAGGGTTTTATGTATTTAAAATGCCTTGGGTATGATAGCAGTCTCCTTAGATATTGCATAAAAAAATTGTTTGGTATTTTTATTTTTTGTTTGTTTAACGTTATGATTTTAAGTGGAACATATAACGATACAGAGTATGCTATATGTAAGCCTCAGGGATATCTATATATTGGCTAGGAAAACTACATATTATTAATTGGTGGATGAATATTTTAGTTTCACTTATAGAAAACAACAGTGTTTACTTATTTAGCATCCCTTTAAGTAAATCAATACATGAAATGAACTTATCTTCCTTTAGAAGATAACAATCACAAGCCAGAAATGATAAAATAGATGATCATAAAGAATGTGCCCCAGTGTATGAAGTTATTTTGAAAATAATAAATATTAAAGAAATTATTAAAAACCTTAGCAATAAAAGTTCTTCATAAATTATCATTATCGATCTCCACTCCTAACCTCCTCTAGAAATCCCCAAATCCAAAATTTGGCTAGATTCCTTTTTTCCATGGTGGATATTTCTGAAAATGGAAGACTTTCCACAAGACCTTTTTCAGTATCTGTGCTACACAGGACATAACCTCGGTGTATCTCTCCTATTGAACACCAGGGTCCATTGTAGAATATGCAGTAAAGAAAAGAGCCACTTCATGTATAACTTGGGCAAAGTGCAACTGCAGGAAATCTACACAAAAGATACAGCAGCTGTTAAAGTCAACATTTGCAGCCTTTTTTTTTTTTTTTTTTTTCCTTCTGAGGTCCTTTCTCACTACTATTCAGCACACAGTAAATCAGGGCTTTGGCTCCTCCTGTGACCTACTAAATAGCCCATTTCACCAAAATGAAATAGTAGAAAGAGCTCCACGAAGGAGGTCCAAGGTTGCAGTACTTGATGAATACAGGGGTGGCAGCTGTGTTAGTCTGGCAGTCACAAAGAACTACACAGTCGTCCATTCGCCAAGAGTTTAAAAAAAGAAAAGAAAAAAAATCACAACAACAAAAAAGCAATAACACTAGTTTACAATTAGTTCCAAAACATCCATCCAAAGTTATGGCCTTGCCCTGTCACAAAGAAGGAGAGAAAAATATCAAACATAAAAAATGTGCTTGAGTTATTGTCATAAAGATTTCTTATGCAGTGATGAGGAAAGGAAGACCCTAATACCGAAAGTTGTTAAGAAAGATACGCTAGCAACACTATTGCTCCCCAGCATTCCTCTCACCAGCTGGGTCATGGACAGCAGCCATAGTAAATTCATATGAGAGATTCACTAGGTCATTTTTATCTCTCTGACAATTTCTTGGGGAAGGTAAGGAAAGACTGAGAGAAAATATCTTTCAAAACCTTGTATGTTAAAAGCAAATACTGCTCTCTCTAATGGCCCCACTGAAAAGATTTAGCACCACTTACAGCTCACAGAACTACACTGAACTGACTTCTAAATGACATAAACACAGAATACTGAAGTTAGATGATGAATGAAAAAGAAATACAATGTAACCCATGATCAATCAATTTCTGTTACACCACTGCTTTCTCTTGAGACAGAACTTTGAGTAAAAGCCTTTAAAGCATACATTGCTTTATCCTCCAGGAAAAAACAAAACAAACAAAAAGCAAACAAAAAAAACAAACAATAAAAAACCCCTCACAAACGAAACCACCAACAAATAAAAGCTCAAGCAAAACACAATATTATGCTGCAAGGCCATGCAATGACCGGTGTGACATGGAAGTGAATATGACATTCATACCCCCTGGGTGTTCAGCGCAGTATTGGGATATACAGAAAAACACAGAATAGTTCTTCAGATAAATCTCATGCAACATCTTAGCAAATGAGACAAGGAGAAAACCAGCATAAATAACATTTCTATGTTCATCTATTAATTGCTTTTCTCTGGTCATAGATTAGCAGTGAGGAGTAATCTTTGCTCTCACAACTCTTTATAAAGGTGATAAGAAAGCCATTTCAGGCTTACAAACTGCAAGATTACTTTTGCAACACTACTTAATGGAAAATGTAAAAACATTCATTATATTAAGGATACTACTATTACTTGTTACACAAATCTTTTTTTTTTCCTTTTAAGTCTTCATAGAGTTGCATAAGCTTTACACCAATTTAACTTGCCTTTTATTTTTTGGGGGGCAGCATTAAACTGCCCTTTGAACAAGATGTCTAAAGATAATGATCTGCTCACGTGACATTCCAAGACGACACAGACTTTAAAGGCAGCTCTGACAGTAAAATTCTTCCAACTCTTTTCACCCCATGAGACAAACTTTGATTATTAGAAAGTATCATCGACATTGAGGTTTGTCTTAAAAATATTTACATTCATTTCAACTCACAGTCACTGATGCAAAGTTCCAGGCTTATCATGCATTTGTTTAAATTCTGAGTATTCCTAATTTTTGCAATAACCTTTATTTTGGAATTCACATGAACAAGCTGGTGATGGACAAACACACTTTCAAACAAGGTGTTAAGTCAACAGATTTTTACTGCTTTTCAGAAAAGCAAATATGCAATATTAGAAGAACTGATTCTTTTACTTCAACTGGAAAAGTAAGTCTTATGACTGAATTCAAAATGAAGGTAAAAGATCATTGGAAAAAGCCATGGTCTGCTCTCCAACAACAAACCAGAGTTCTTCTATTCTTTGGTCCAGGCATCTTTTAAAATACTTCCTTCTGTTTTGTTTGCTTCCCCCACCCCCAAGGAACTAAGCAACGGAACAAAATTGCTGTAATTTTCCAGAAAGCACTGTTAACTAATCTGCCTTTTTGCATTTGAGTATTTACTTGGATGGCCTTTCAACAACAACGAAGTAGTCAATAGTTATTTCCATTTCTCTGGAGAGGCTTAATATTTTTTGGAAAAACATACATTTAAATTTTGTACGAGTCTTTTAAATGCTTCTGTTCTGAAACACATAGTTCTAAGAAAGACACTTCAGTATGATGATCTCCTAGCAACCAGAAGGCAGCCGAGGTACAAGTTTCAGATCAGAGATCAGGTAACAACAGAAAGTCTGAGAAATCTTCTCAAGCCTTTACCCTTACCCACTCAGTTCCAAATTTACAAGCCTGTGATGGTTGTGGTTCTTTCCCAAGTCTCTCACTCTGCCCACATTTGAGATAGATGCAAAAAGAAGATACGAAGCTTATGAGGGTCATACATGTGTCTGTGCAGAAGATGCATCTGAACTGCACTGATGCTATGCTATGAGTGATATACTTTCCCTCTTTAATAAGAGAATAACTGCTGCTTTATTTACCTTCAGATATGAAGTACATACTTATGAAGGATTCAAAGAACATACCTTTCTGTTGGTGTTCAGTTAAAGAATGTTTTACCAGTGACATTTCTTCTATATTAGACTATATTTACATAAAGACTATATTTACAGTCTTTAATATTGCCAAAATTACAGAATATTGCTTGCTTTATTCAATGATTAATTTCCATGACCATATGCTTTCTGTGTCTACGTGCAGCTTGTGTTCAGTTTCATTTATAATAAATACATCTAACAATAAGCACAGGAGTTATATTCAGACAGTTGTAAAATTCCAGGCCGTATATTATCACACTTCTATTACTGCATTATCACTGCACATCATCCTTTCTCCTCTAAATTTCCTAAAGCAATAAACATAATGTATCAACCATCAGCATAAAAATCCCAGATGGCTTTAGCTAGAAAACTCAAGTATGTGGATTTCAAGATATGTGATATATAAACTTTGTCCAAAAAAATTATTAACAAACCGGTTCCAAAATGAAGCTGTAAGATTTGGATTCAATTTGACCAAAATATTAACAAGATGCCATTATGAAGACTTAAGTCGACACCAGTTAACACAAGTTAGGAAGTGTTGCTTCCTCTTTAAGGAAATATATGCGTCTTTGAATATGAGTTTTTTCCTCCTTTTGGAGAACAGCTAAAAAATATGATATAGTAATGTTAAAGATATCTTTTTATCAAGCTCTTATAAACTTCTTCACAGGCAAACCAAACTGTCATGTAACACACCTTAGCCATCAACTAACAATTTAAGAAAAAGAAAACTTCAAAAAAATCTGCTTACATGAATGTTATTTAGAGACAATAGACTTCACATATCTGTTCATTTTTCTGTGAATTTTTTAAAATGCCAAGACCTCTACCTCTCCTGATTCCCTAATTTCTGATGAATCACTACACACAGAAAATGAATGAAAAAGAAAATAAATATTATCTAGTGAAAATTTCTCTAATTTTATCATATTGTATATCACACTTCCAATGCCATTTTCGTTGACTAAAGCAAAAGATATTTTTTAAAGATGGTCTCATTAATGTCAAGGGTAAAGTACGGTGCAAACATGATAATCAACTTCTTGGATTTCTTAAAACAAGAAAGGTAGACAGTGTTTTGAATGAGACTGCTGCTACATGTAGTCCTTACATGGAAGGAGGAGGCTATGCACAATTCTCCTACTGCATTCTGAATGTCTTCCTCGTACCTCTTTTTTTAAGCTTCATGTTTTAAGCCTCTTACACTGGAGCCAAATTACACTACCAAGCTCAGGCTGTGTAAAGCTTATAACATTGGTCTGATATTGGAAACAGTAGACCCTGTGTATCACACACACATGATGGCCTGCAATGCTATGAGTGCATACCAATTGAAAGAGAGCAACATCCATGGCAGTCAGGTATACAGTAACTGCCTTGTAATACACCGCAAAGATTTCTTAAACTTGGAATCCAAGAATTACCTGAACCAGCAGATTTGAATTTGCCTTGTATACGCTATCATATGATAAACAGACTGTGACATGGTCAAGTGGTTAAGTGGATTAAACATCATCTTTTTTTTCTCTGAGGCCAGACTGAAATGAGCTGCTAGGTCAGTTCCTTAACGGACAGTTTATATCATAAAAGCATCACAGATAACTGAATACCGCTATAAAAGGCAACATAAGCACTTCCCGCTTTCAGAAAAAAAAGACTGACTTGGAAATGAAAAATATGCTTCCTTTTAGCAAAAAGGTGGTCTCTCTAGGTCACCTCAAGGCCATTCTGAAGCTGTTTGGTACGAGTTCTTATGACAGCTGCATAACAACTTGCGGTGGGAAAACATAAATAAAAGGTTCAATTGTCAGTGCAGACACTCCTTCAGCCTTCACAAAATGCAAAATACTCTGTCCTCCATGTAAAACATTATCTATATCTAGACATAAGTGTCTTGCCCTGACAGACTCAGTCAATGCATATGATTATTTACAATTACAAGGTTATCACCAGCAATGCTATTTTATGATTTTTTCTTCTTATATCTGATGAAGAATCTGATTTTTAGAGAATTTTGAGGGGAAAAAGTGATGGGAAGGCGATAGGAACTATCAATTAAAAGCTACTATTTATCTTATGGAACCCCAAGATGATTGTGTAGAGTAGCCTCCACCAATTGTAGCCTCCATCAATGAGCATCGGGAAGCTCAACACATACAACATCCTTAGTTGACTTCTTTGTATGAAAAAGCCCCTCTCAGTTTTTTTCTTAAGACAATCACCATGAATTATCATAACCTCAGTTTGAATGTGGAGAATTTATCACATTCAGAAAATCTAGAATCTATTCAAAAAAAAAACTGTACCAAAAAACCGCTAGACATACATCCAAATAAAAACTACACACAAAAGCCAGACACACTTAGAAACATCGGAATATAGCAGGATAAAATAAATTGAAGCAAATTGCCATTTATTTAGATTTGAATCTAAACAAAAAAGATAAATTTAACGTGGGTAAATTTTTGGTCCTGCCAGTGAGGTTAACTACTCAGACCTAAAGATGAAATTTAAATGCTTAGGTTCTTACACTGAAATGCACAATATTCCTGTTTAGTTAAAAATGTGTTAATTGTAGAACTTGCCTTCTGCACAAAAGCATCATTTCATGTTTTGTCAAACAAAATATTCTAAGTGACTACAGTTGCAATTGCCAAGAGTGTGCAAATGTGTTTGGAACAATGGAGTTGGTGTTCTTTTCAAATCTGTGTCTACATATCAATAACAGTATAAAGGTAACTTTTTGGCTTAGTTATTCTAGGGCTCCCCTTCACCACCATGTAGAGGGGAAAAAAAGGAGAAAATGAAAAGATATAATACTAAAAGCAACCTGCTGGCCCCTGCCAAGAAAAGAAAAAAAAAAGAAAAATAGACTTTCCCAAGCCCTAAGGACAAGCAGTTATATATTTTATGCAGCTATGTTCCACAAAATTCAGCTACAGAAAATCTAAAAGTGGTGCATTAAATAATACTAGGGAAAATAATAAAAAACTTCTATAGGCTATGGAATATAACGCCTAAAAATCTGATTCTGCTGATACCAATGAAAAGGCTGGCAATCAGCATTCAGCAAGTCCACAATTCTACTCGAAGTTCTGATCACAATGCAAACTGCAGGTGTATTAGTAAGGCCAGAATTCAGACTTTCACTGACAAATCACAAGCAATAAACCAGTAAACCAGTTCTCATGGACCAACTCTGAAAGCCATACAGAACATAAATGCATATCCAGCCAAGTTCTGGGCCTCGATATATTTCTGTAGGACCATCCCCAAAATTATTTCTATTCACAGACCTCACTAGGTTACTGAAACATTTTTTTTTTCCTTAACTGTACAACTTAGATGCATTTTAAAAGGATAGATAACAAAATAAAAATATAAAATAAAAGTAAAAAAATAAGGTACTGTCCTATGGTCACTATAAACATAAGAAATAACCACTGTGCACAGTACTGGTCTATAATTATCCTCTCAGAGTTTTTCGGGTGAGCATTTGGGATGGCTGATGGCATGGGGTGTATCACTCCACCTACTTCAGTATCTGATATTTTCGAAGAATCTTCCAGCATATAGATCTGTTCTGACAGAAAGAGATTTTACACATTAATTCCATCTCTGCTCAAAGCTCTCATATCTTCTATTTTCTTTTCCACCTTCTCAGCTGCTGTTGAAATTGAACAGTATGTGAAGGAAACATGTGTGATGAAAAGAGGCCCACATAATTTGTGAATGGTTCTTTTTTGAAGTCCAAGTTCAACAAATGTGATGAGCTAGCTCAATTAGTAGCATGGGTGGAAAAAAAATTCCCTCAAATTCCTTATATAATCAAGCAGCAGGAAAAGTGCCAAGGCCAGAAATATAGCTAGTGCATCTGATTCAAACAGTTTAGGTTTTATGATGGAAAGACAAGGTGCATAAAGCATCTGATCAGCCGTGAGGATGTAAAGCTCTGAGGTACAAATCGAGGCAATGGATTTCTTTGCTTAGGCTGTGCTTTAGAATAATTGCCTCACAACAAAGCTGTTTTGCTCGACTTTGCACTATTTATCAGGACTCAGTAAATTGGACTCATAGCACTCAGTAAATTGGATGATCGCATTTACTACTCACTTTTTAAGGGTTTGATAAAATAGAAAATTATGCTTGTCTTCACACCTCTACAATTCAGAAAGAGTTGAAGACGACGTCAGAATCTGTGGGGTTTTTTTGTTTGTTTTTTGTTTCTTTATTTTTTAAAGAGTCAGCCACCTTCTATTTTTGAAAGGAAGCCACTTACATTCTCAGTCAACTTAAGAATGACTTACTAACAGGAAGAGACCTGCTATAAAATGGTCATCACATTCCCTCAGGAAATATTCCCTCAAGAAATTGTGATTCATAATGGAGTTGGATTAATTTTTCAAAAGATGGATTCAATGTTCGTGCAATTAGAAATTCAACTGAGTATAGGAATATTTAGATTTAATTTCCTAAGAGGAAAACAAGTGCTCAGTATTACTGAAGACAACACGAAAACATAGACAGTGAAATAGCTAAGTGGAACATCAGGTACTCTGGTATCAGTCCAGAAGAGAAAGTGAATAGGAACTTCAACTGGGAATACAAACTCGTACGCAAGACAGCAATGACTATGGAAAACATTCTGGAAAAATATTGTCACATCAGAAATGCAAAAAAATCAATGTCTACTTTTGGTTATTTATCTTGTGTCCCCTCATTTACTCTGCTAATAGCACACTTCTTCCATCCAAACAAACACACGGTTTTGTAATTGAATAGGCAATGAGTAATAACTGAAAGTCCTTTTACTGATGCAACGAAAATGTTAATTAGTAGAGAATATTGACAAGCTGTGCTACAATTATGCTTCCTCCCAGACATCAATTGTTTTTCTCCTAATCCACCATTTACATATTCATCTTACTGCTTACAAGCCTGAATTACTTTTACTGTACAGAGTGGGAATTCTCTCTCTGCTTTTATTTACTGCAGCGCACTTGACTAAAGCGATAGTAGAGCAAATTTTTGTCAACTATTTCATATTCATCAGGAGGGATACAGATTGAATTTATAACCATACTGGCATTGTTTCATGTTTAGGTGGTCTGGGTCACAGTACATCATCCTTCAAATGCTGGAATAAGTACAAGGTAAATCTCGGTACAAGGACATGCTCGGTTCAAATTATTCTGAGTAGAACAGCTTTCCATGAAAAGAACAATAGAGCTCAGTGTGATTTGGTTCCCATCAGCAGCAAAAAAACAGTTGTTTTTTTTTTTTTTTTTTAAATCATCAACAACAGATTTCAAGTTAATATCATCTCTCAATTTTCTTTCCCACAGTACCTCACACAGAGGCAAAACCCTATCAGAATTGGCACTTTCACTTTAAGCTATGTTTTAAAATATGTTTGTAAATAAAAATTTAAAATATGACTTTGGGATGAAACATTAAGTGATAAATCTGTGCCGTTATTTTTCCTTTAACTCAAGTATGTGTATTCTATGGGCTGGGGATGGATTTTTCAGTCACTCAAACACAACAGATTTATGACCTCAATGCAGGGTGTCTCCAGGTTTCTCTAGTTAGCTGTTATAGCTTGTTCCTTTTGTTCAAAAGAACAAGGAAGAATTGTCATCAAAGTCGGTAGAATATAATTGAGAAGTACATCTATCAATCTTTTAAATTTGATATGCTTTCAGATAAAGGAAGACCTATGGTCTTCAGAACACGAAATTTCTCACTAAACAGCAAAATAGCTTGCACATTACCATTCCATGAAACATGAAATCAGGAAAACGTAAACAGGTGACTAAATGTAGCATTCAGAACAAGATTAACGATAATATGAAAACAATTACATAAACGATTCTTTCACACAAACAATTTGTGCAGCATTTTTTTTGATTTTTTTTTGTATTCTAAGTGGGAAAAAAAAGCAATACAGCCTTCTTCCAACTGGAGCTGTTTGAGAAGAGGAAGGTTAAGAACCTGAGTGAATTAAAATTTACCAAATCTTTGGGAGAAGAAAGGGTTCAAGAACACAAAACAAAAGCTGAAGACTTGTAAGAAGGAATCCTCTACAAACACAATGTAGAGAAAGACTACAAGAGAAGAACCACAAGGCAACCAGTGGCTCCTCAAAGGCAAAGTAGGAACTAACATTGTGTAGGAATACAACTTGGCCAAACCACAAACGCCACATCAGCAAGTATGACCATCATCAAACAATCTGACATCATCTTTGTCACTTCAAGAACTCACGATTATGGCAATTAGAATAACATTTTAAAAAGATAATAGATAACAGAAATCCTGAGAAAACAGACGCTATTCAAATGAGTGTTAATACATTTAAGCCAACTGTAAAAACAGAACAAAGGAAGAGGTTTTGTAGAAATTCGTGACCAGGCTCAAATGAAACACCAACTACAGTTTTGGGGAAAAAACAACCCAAACATCAGTTTCAAACTAGTAGAAAGGAATTCAAGCTATAGAACAACTCAAGACCTACACAAAACAATATGAAAAGAAGACTGGAAGAAACAGTTTTTCCAGTCTAAAAAAGAGAAAACTGAAAAACATGATATAAGAGGTTATTGCAGAGGAAAAGGAGCTGCCATATTCTCAGCACACAGGACAAAATTAACAGACTTTACATGCAGTATTGAATGGTGCAGTCCAGGAAATCATAACTGAGGAAAATTCTGAAAGTTCTACTCGGGAAATACTTAAGAAAAAAGACAAAGAATTACCAGGAATCACAGTAGATACAGTAGGTTTACCCTAAATAATGCACTAAGTGATCTCTCCCAATCTAGATCTGCAGGTCTAGTTTTATATACTTCTATAACTTTTATTCATACTACCTATACATACGGCTTGAATTTCCAAGAAGGGCTTCTCAAGAGGATATCATATCATTATAAATCTCACAGTACTCCTATGGGAAGTGAGTATGCAAACACTTTAGGTGCCTTGGAAAAAAAAAAAAAACATCCTATAAAACAAAAAACACACTATCCTTAATATTGAAATGCATACGAGGTGCTTAGAACCCCTGTAAAACTTTTCATCAATATAGTTTGTATACATGCACATGTAGATACATATGTATATAGGCGGAAGAAGCAGGAGATAGAAGAAGAGACAGAGTCCCAGTTGAATGGAGATTTAAAATGTGATCTTTACAGTTGTGTATGCAAGCCATAAAACATGCTAGATGAAAAGAATCCAAAGTTGAGAGAAAAAAATGCCTAACAATGTAGAAAGTAGAAACGTGCAATGATTTTCCAAACTAAACTAATTTTAAATGCAGTTTTTAAATAGAAGTCCTTTTCTAAACGACTTCTATTCTATTTTCTATTTCCTAAATCTTTGTCCATATGTGGCTACCAAGAATCCCTGCATAAAGATGCAAACATCTACATTTCTAAACTTGATGACAGTTAAAAATCAGATCTATGAATATTCATGAAGGCTGTAAATATTTAAAATAAATACATATATTTACACATTAGTATAACATTTTCATTTAATGAATGTAAGAAAAATATTAAAGTGCACACATTGTAAAGAGTAAGTAATTTGCCCTCTGAGGCTATTGTTACTTTATTAAAAGTTCATTTAGGATAAAAATTATGGCTTTTCCTTGAACCCCCAAACTCAAAGATTAAATTGTGATCCAGACTCACAGCATTCTTCCAAAAATGAATCCAGTCATGATGTTTCCAGAGTCTGAATATTGACATTACTGTGCTTTTTTTTTTTTTTCTGGAGAAAAAAACACCAAAAAAACACACATCCCCTAGCTTCTTTTATGTGCTCACAGTCATGACATATACTCAGAGAAGCTTTAGGGCACGGTAGCTGCACGCTGGTGAGGTGTTTTAATCAGTCTTTTTGTCACCACACATTTTATACCATTGGAAGAGGATGTTTGTGTCTACAAACACAGCAGGCAACTCAAGTTGCTTCCAAGAAAGGTAATTTATGCCACAAATGCAATTTGTTTCATCCCTAGTAATAAATTTAGTCATCTTTCCCCACAACTATGTACCCTTTTTATTCAAGAACGTAGTGAATGTGTTCTGATCTACTGTATGTAACTAGTCACTGAAGTTCACCGATAACACGAGTTCCAGCAAAAGTAATTACTGTTTGTAGCAGATTTTCCTTCTAGCAGAATAAAAGAAGGCAGTCACTTTCAATTTGAAGGTAGGAGAAAACAAGTATTTTCTCCGGAAGATGGTTCCAGAAGTTGTGCTTCATCTACAATTTAAATTTCTCTAGTTTCAGCTTTCACCTTAAGTAAGATTTTCTTGTTCCAAGTCAAGCCCCTCTATACTCAGAAAATATTTGGCTATTAAAAAAGTTCCAGTCTGTAGCCACAGAACTGCTCTAGGAATAATCACAGAAGTTTGAAAATTGCAATCCTGTCAGTGACTCTGCCTTCTTCCCACTGTAACTTTCTCCAACCCTTGAACCATTTCTATTATTCTTTCACCCCACTTTTAAGGCTACCATTGAGTGATTTCAATATGGAGAGAAGGAACAAGTGAGACTTATAAATAAACAAATAATACAAAAACACAAAAGATGAGACTAGGAAGAACATACGAAAAACAGTCCAGATGGCAGTAAAAGACAGAAAGGCAAAAAAATGTACCCATGCAATAGAAAACTCAAAACTGAAAAACAAAGACAAGATTAAAAATTGTTATGAAGATGAAAGCTCTTCAGGTATCTTGGTGGAAGTCTTATAAAAATAAGGCCCAAATCCTAAGAAAGATAATTGTACAATATAAAGTAGTAATAATGAGAAATTAAAGAACATTAAAATGTGAAAAATGCAAGTTGAACACAGAAAATAGAAAGAACAAGATATATATACATATACAGTGACAGCTCTGTTATGACCTAGTGTTCTGTTTTAATGTGATGTAAAATCAAGCACGTGGACGACAGAGATAAGGAAAATAAAGGCAGAGGAAAGCATCTGCTACAACAGACTCAGTAAATACAGAAGAAAACTTTAGGGGAAAAGGCAGACAAGAAATTCAGTGGTGAGATACTGCACCCATTAAGACTAGCTGTTTAATGCAATCTTTCTCTTTTAGTTCAAATATTTCCTACAAAAGACTATTTCTATCCTCCCACATATTTTCCTCATATTTTTTAAAGATTATGGTCATTTCACAGCCAAAGAGGCACAATTTATATCCTAAAAAAGACAGTTTACAACCTCAGAAAGAAGAAACAAGAAATAAAAGCAAACTTTCTACCTGTGTGAGATGAGCACAGGTTTGAGGGATTGCTTATAGTTTCCCCTCACGACTTCAGCAACTGTTATTAAAGTGACATCAAATATATGTAGGTGACCTGCCTCCTTAGTTGGATCAGCAGTGTGTTTTCAAAGTCAATCTCCTGATCATCAACACTGATCACGCTTTGGTTCGCATTATGCAACACTGAATATGCAAAAATGGATAATTTCAGAAGAGCAAATGAGTGCTCAACTACTAATTAGCATGTACTCCTTTCGACCAAACTCCAGCAGACACAGTAAAAATCCTAAGACAGTCCTCAGGATTAACTATCTTGCTCTGCTCCTCTAGCTGCACTACTCGGTCATTTAGACATAGTAAATACATACAGGAATAGAATTAAATTGGTAAAAGGCCTATTCCATAGACACTGAAGACAACACTATTATAGCAAGCTTTGCATCTTTATCAAATTCCTATTTTATGAGCTCCAACTGCTATTTCATTATTTTTGTCAGTTGGCATTGAAATACAGCATAAGATCTATCAGCGGAAATGATGCACAACAGCCAAGTTCCAACAATGATAACTGACCTTTCACAAACTTAATTAGATTGCAGCTAAATAATTTAGACAAACAACTAAAGCTACTCAGTTGAAAATGGCATTTTTATTAAGACAAATATTATTCCTATAAAAAAAAATATTAAGTGCTTATTTTCTAAGTCTGTGTTATGGTCCCGATTGTACTTTCTTGTGGCTGACAGAGCAGATCCTGATTCTGTTAATTATAAGATCTGAAGTTACTGTTGTTTTATAATTGCTAGTGTGTATTGGGAATGAATTGTTTAATTATTTATTGGGCTAGTGTATTTTCTGAAAGGCAAAACAGTATTCTGCTTATAAAATATTCGCAATAGAAAGCAGTTACTTGATATTCAGGGTTTAAATGTGTTTTATATGTGGAGTCCATTACATCTAATGTGCAAACGGATTGTTGAGCTCCAACTCTGTGCTCTCTGCCTGGGCTGGAGTTATAGGAGAATGAGCAAACACATATGCATGTACCCTTCTCCCTACATAGCTACAGCCAAAGAACAAAGAGGAAAGGAGTGGACAAAACATGTCCACTCTGAACCTATGGAAACCCATCCACACGTTGATAAATCCTGGTGACTTTACAAGAGGTGCTGTAAAATTAACAGAATCAAGGATAAATGCCTGTCTGCTCACACATTTTGAGGCGGAAACACCGTGAAAGTTAATGCTGTTCTCCAGCTCAGTCTCTCTCCCTCTGAGGTGGTAAGGGTGGAAGGAAGAAGTAGGAAGGCAATGGTACCTTACCCATAGAACACAGCTACATCATGGAACAACTAAATCAAGTTACAGTGTAATTTCTTAAACAAATCCATAACCAATGTGATAGTCCTTCTGTAGTGCATGCTATTTCTTACCTCACAATCTCAGTGCTTGCAGCAGCACATCTGTAGTGAGGGCAAAAGCGCTACAGATTAGACCCAGCCCCCTGGGACTGGAAAGACCCTTAGAAGCTGAGGGTCATGTGAGTACACAAAGTGCTCTGATTCTTCTTCAGCACACTCAACCTATAGCCAGCAGGTTAAGTGCTACATATAATAATGTGGAAACAAGATTTCAGCAGCCTTGCATGTGCAGTTTTTTGCAAAGACGCAACAACAACTGATCTCAGCTGCCTTTTTCCCCCCCTTATCACAGAATTACAGAATCACAGAATGGCCAGGGTTGGAAGGGACCTCAAGGATCACGAATCTCCAACCCCCCTGCCACATGCAGAGCCATCAGCCTCCCCATTTAATGCTAGACCAGGCTGCCCAAGGCCCTATCCAATCTGGCCTTGAATCTGGCCTTGTAATTTATTATTTCTTTTAATGATTTCTTTATTTGCCAAAAGGCTTATAATACACAGCTAAAACACAGCATAATACTGGAGTGCTCTAAGATATGCATCAAAATAAATGTAAGAGATACTGTAGATCAAGCATAAATCTAACCTTATAAAGTAAAGGTGATTGTCCTAGCTTCAGAAGTGCAATTTTTTTGGTCACATTTGTAGTGGTTTGAATCCGGATCAAGTCTTCTATGGTCCCATATTGTATATCAACAAGTTCTGCCTGAAAGAGAAGAAAAAATTCAGGGCATATGGACAACAACACAGCAGAGAGAGCACTCATTCCACAGAAACAAAGTTATTTGTGTAATTACAAGCAGCTGGGAGTTCTGCTTAACCTTATTTCTAATTACTGGAATAGGAAGACCTGTAAGAGCAAAGAGCTTGATAATTAAATCTGACAAATACATTTCTACGTTGGCAGTTTTCAAACAATTCCTCAATAGTGATAAAAATCAGAATTTTATTTCTTGCCAATGATTATTATAAATGCTGCTGATTCTGATGAGAATTCCTCCTCGTTAGTTAAAGGAATGCAATTAGAACTTTGTAAGGGATAATAACTAACCTGTACTTTATTTTACCTCTACTCTTTAAAGGAACCAAAGTCTTGTAAAGCATTTCAAGAAAGAGTGAATGATTTAGCAGGTCATGCGACAACGTCTAGGTTTACACTCTCTACCAATAGACAGTTTTATTATGGGGTCTTGTATGCTCATTCAGTAACCTTGTATAAGTGCTGAAGTATTTAGTTATAAGTTATCCAGCATTAGATAAAACATTTACAACAGATTATGCCACACTGATGCTTGAGCTTTTCTATTAATGTTTTTATATTATTTAAAATCACATCCAGCTAACTACAAAGTCTTTACAGGATGATCTTCAGCACTTTAGTTAGGACAGTGCAAGAATATGTCAAGCAGGGACAGTAATGGATAAAACATTCAAGAAGTGTTTCTAGAGATTTAGTAAGTATACATATATTTATTAATCTACTTATGTTTATATACATATATTATGTATCTACATACACAAAATTTAAGAGTAACCAGCTGCATTTGTCTCACACATATATAGCAATTGTCAAAGACAAAGTATGAAGATAATAAGTCTTGTAGGCTGTTTTTAGGAAGATTTCAGGACACTAAAGAAAATCGTAGTACCTCTAAACCCCTTACACAGTTATTACATAAAATACAAACAAGACCATACAAAAATATTACACAAACATTTAAAAAACAAAACAAGATGAGCAGTACAGGATGGAAAATTTCTCTTTCAGTTCAGTTTCAGTAACTATGGACTCACTGCCAAAGTCAACAGTTCTGATTTTGGACATCTTCACACAAACTGTTTACATTCTTCCAACAGTTATTCTGGCAGCGTAGGATGTGTGAAATTTCACTAGATTCCTAAACACAGGTATTTTAAGAAAGTGTTTACCCTTATACAATTCTATCCAAACGTTATGAGTTTGTGCTTTAACATGTGAATTGAATTCATAAATTTCTTTCTTGCCAAAGTCTATGTCTTCTTAAACACATTTCATTAAATTTTCAAGTTAACAAGTTTCTAAGTCTATAACATGTCATCAGTGCTGTATAAACAGCCTTTAGAAAGCTCAACCAAAGTAATTAAACACTTCTGTAACAGGTAAACACCAGGTTTTACATCAGGTACTGAAATATAAGAGCAAAAAATCATGCACTTCATACAGAATTTTTTTTTAACACATGTGGGTTTTCACTACCTAAAGAACATGAAAACTATTTAATATAAAAATTCAAATCGTGACTGTAAGCTGAAATACAATACAAACTTTCCCGTGTGATCGTTATATTGAAAAGTATGACAAAACCACATCATTAAGTTTTGGTTCTGTTGCAAGCTGTGATACGTTTTTACCTAATTTGACGCTCCTGTCTGAAAAGATCTCACAGAATTAATGCAGTTATACACAGATCATCTCAAAAGAAGAAAAGGAATGAATTCATCAGCTTACTTCCCAGAAGTTCTCACAGATTTGCCTCATTTTGTAGATCTTGGCTTTATTTTCATTTGTACCTACAGAAGTCAATAGGTACACTGAAGTGAAATAATTACTGGTCTCAAAAGTCTTGCAGTTTGACAGCTTATCTATGAGTTGATTTCTGGGGAGACCTCTAATTCCTTTGGACCCAATGCTTTTACCAATTACCCCCAAGCAACCTGAAAATCAGGGCTTTCATCACTCATACGAGAAACTGCAAAATCAATACGCAAAGATATGACATAATGAAGTATCAAATCACTTGCTTCAACAGTGCGCCTTGGTGAAAATGAGATGCCTGCCCATATTCACATGCCTCTTCGTGTTACTTTTGCTAGCTGCTCCTCCAGGGTGCTATCTACCATTCTGTAAACAAGAATACTACATGTTTGCACAATTATTAATGTATTTAGTGACTGCTGTTTGTTAATTTATGGATGCAAACCACACTTTCAAGTGCTGCTTGCTGGTCCATTCCAAGCACTATATGGACTCTACAAGAGAAGACTGAGAAAAAGTTTTTAAGGTTCCAACTTCTTCTTTTCTTGTACACCTGAAGGTAAAATTTGTAATACATAGAGAACCATTCAGCTCTAATTAATCACATACAATACAACAACACCAGCTCAGAGTGGTCAGATTTGCTCTTACTGTAGTGCTGGGGCTCAGTCAATTGGATCCTTTGTTTCTAGTATGAAAGATTAAATGTATAATTTTAAAATAATGCTAGAGAAAAGTATATTAAGTCAAAAAGTGCTACTCTCTCAATAATCTTCTGAGAAATAGCTATTTATGTTGCATGGAGGTCTGTTTTAGTCACAACAGTCTTAACTCAAAAAACAATGAATAAAGATTAGAGGGTTTTTTGTGTGTTTTTCTTTTCCTGTTTTAGAAATGCTTACTATGGGAAATATTTTATAGATTCCAGATTTAAGAAAGTAGAATACCCCACCCGCAATAACCCATGCTTGATATATTGCTTTCCTTTGGTAGGATAATTTTATTCATAAAACAAAAAAGAACTCATCCTTGTATCAGATGCTGAAAAAGAGCACTTGTATACTTGATTTAGATATGGAAGAGTAAATCCTCTTACCCTAAAACTAGAAAACGACTAAACAATGAGCTGTTTTATCCATTTGAATTGGGTACTTACTCTTCAAATTGTTTCATGCTATGCTGTTTCAAAGATACGACTATTTTGGAGCAAATTGTGATGTGCAATATGGAATTCAGAAGTATTCCCCCATGCATGAAATGAAGTAAGGGTAAGTAATAAAACAAACATTTCTAGAAAAGGTAATTATTTTATGTTAGACTTGTTATTAGTTTCTAAATCCTAAGATGATGCTCAATGAGTTGTAAACATTCCATCTTAAAAATTATGATAAAAATCCCACAAAATCTGCAAAGTCAAGCATTTTGAAAATGCCACGATCGGGGAAGTCAAGGGTCTTTCCTCAGTCTCTTTTACTTCTCTTCAAAATTAAAGAGAATAAACAGAATTCTTCACCCAGTCAAGGGTAGAAAAAAAAAAAAAACCAACAATAGCTAGCGCTTGCAAAGGAAAAGCATACATAACTGTATGAAGCAGGTGGCAGTTGGAATCCTGAAGCTGTCATATACAATCTTAAAACTTCACTTTCTTAGCAAATACTATGGGAATTAAAAATGTAAAGAACAAGTTAAATAGATCAAAAATAGATGAGAGAGGATCAAAAACAGATGACGAAGAAACCATAAGTATTTTAGAAAGCTAAATGCTACGTATACAATTTGTTTAGGACAATTACTCATCAGAATTAAGACAATTTATCTAAAGAGAAAGATGGACCAGTACTTCAGTTCAGTGTGTTTTCACACATACTACATCCTTTTCTTTCATTCAAATCTATGACCTTCATATGTCGTTCAATATTCAGCTACTGTTTTTAGGCTGTCCACCCAGTAAAGATAACAAACATCCAACGTGTGACCAATCACAGGCAAATGACCTCCAACTATTCATCCTGTCAGATGTAAAAACTTAAAAGTAGATTTGCAAACCATATTTGAGTAAACAGTAGTTTGTGAGCAGCACCTGAGATTAAATTTTATTAAATGCTTCACTATAATTCATTTACACAGCTCTGAAACTGAGATTGAAGGCAACATTCAGCACAGTATAAAAGTAAACTCAAGCTGGCTGTAGATTAAAGTTGAACATCAACAAATACAAAGAATACTCTGCAAACATAAAAACGTTTCTTCACTAAGATTAGGAAAAGAAAAGAAATAACTGTTGTGTCCAAGCATGCCAGCTCATCCATCAGTATAAATTCTCTTACACTTTCTGTTGGGGCTGCTTGTCCCATTACAGCCAAAAGCATCCACCCGATACTCAATGAACCACAGCTGTCTCCCTCGAATTGCTACCACCCAAACCGCCTTGTTTGTCCTTGCCTGAGCAGCCAGAGACAAACTGAACTACCAGTCATCTTGCATAGGAGTAACAGAACCTGGATGGAGAATTAATTGACCTGTGTTGGTAGGTTTTGTGGCATATGTCTGATTACCACATCCAGTTTAACTAAAGAGCTCAAAGTGCAACTAAAAGTAGCATGCAGCCCAACTATTGAGGCCTCTTACAGTAATGGCGCTCAATACAAGTGGAATCAGCCTGCTGTTTTGTGGTTAGGATTCACTGAAGCCAAGAGCAAACAGAGTATGTTTGGTTTCCTCTTGCTAGGTTCAGCATTGCCAAAACAGAAAAAGATAAAGGAAAGCCTGACCATACAATCAGTAATATTTAGAGCTACATTTGATGCATGATGTCTGGGCAGACTTGAATCACAGAATTTGAGTGTTGCTCCAGATAATGTGATATGTTTGGGGACATTGTTAAATGCCCCAATTTAACATTATTTGTTCACTAAATAAAAAGTATTTAGTCGTCTTCAAACAGACTGATGAAATTCTTTTGAGCTTTTTTGCATCTTACACTGCAAGCTTTTTTTACTTCAATATTCCTATTCATGCACTGAAATACCAGATTAATTCCATATGATTCACAATGCCAACTAACAGTCAGAAAGGATCCTTTGTGTCTAGATCTTATCATGTAAAATTGCAAGAACATCTAAAATTGTAATTTGTTCAAGAGTGCAATACCAAAACAAGAGAAAACAATTATGTCCCTCAACCCCAGAGTTTGATAGAGTTTGATCTCATAGAGCAAATTTAGTTGCTGACACATTTCAGGTGCTCTTTCTTCCCCTCACCATATCTACGGCAACACAGCTCCATTCCAGGCAGGAATGTTCCTACAGGTTGCTTGTGCTGTTCCAGTATCATTTTTAGAGAGACACTGGAGTTTAACTTGTTGGCTTGCTTGCTCTTTATAGTTTATAGCAGGTGTTTTTATCCCTCTATCTCCCATGGAGACTGAATTAAGATCGAAGCCTTTTTATAGCCTACAGAAAAGTACCTCTACTGTGTTTTATGGTTACAGAGCCCCAGATAAATCTGAGTTGGCATAGTCTGTCCCCTGTTGATAATGTTTATCCATTAGACTCCTCCCTCTACATCTATTTTGATCTTTATTTTTCCTCCTTTTCATTCGTTTTTACTTTTTTCCCCTCTGCTCGTGATCACATTCTTCCAGTTTCCCTTAAGCAGAAAGAAAAACTAATATCTAAGTGTAATTTTTAAATTCATGATATTCAGTGAGATATCCAATGTGGCAAGACTCGTTTTTTCATCTTTTCTAATTAGATTCAAATGCTTATCTATTTTTTTAGGTATTCTGAAGTAAAACATTTTCTTCAGTCATGTAAAAATTGATATTTATTTTAAAATCTCTAAAAACATTGCTTTGGTTATAAAACACTGAAGAACACAACATCATTCGAGGCTTAAAAACCCACCAGAAATTTCATTATCCTAAGCCTTCATTAAGTGGTGCTGAATGCCTGTCATCTCACCAAGCTCGCTAGTGACAAAATTGAAAATTCTGGCGATTCTTTCTTACATATGAAATTAAAGCCACATTAATCATATTTTCCTAAGAAGTAACAGTAATTTGTATTTGCCAGCCTATTTGGTTGAGCTTACTCAGGGATAGCTGTTCATGCAAATACACATTTATAAATTACACAGACTGAGGAAAAGCTACCAAAACAATCAGAATTGTTTAGCTACAATACTATATTTAAAAAATAAATAAATCGTAAAATGTACATGGTAAATTATAATGCTGTAAGTTTAAACCTGGCCTTAAAATCTCTAGTGAAATTGTTTAATATCAAAATCCGTCCCCACAGTGTCAGAATTCAGTAAATTCTAAAGGCCAGACTGCAGCAAAGGACAAGTTTTATTGGCTACTCTCTAACACGAACCATCCAGAGGCTGAAGACCATCTTCATTCAAAGGCCCTTTTATCATCTACATGGAATAAAAAGAAAATATATGACCACTACAGGAAAGAATGCTGTATATGTTAAAACCTAGGGAAGGTGCTTGCACCTTCAAGAAGATGCCTGGAAGCTTCATATACACACAGCTACTGCAGGCTGTGGCACAAGCTGCCAGATACACTGCTAAGGCAGGGTTGGGTCAGTCCCCAGCAGAGCAGGAGGGGGTACCCCAAGGCACCAATATCTCCTCGCTCTGCTTTTTCACGGGATCTCCATGAAAAACAGTGAAATATGAGTTTACACCTCAAGAAAAAAGAGTTTACAACTCAAGAAAGAAAATAATCTCCTGTCTAAAATGACAGGTCATAAAAATAGTGTCAAGAGAATGCAAACATTATCAGAGACAGAATGTGTGTGTCAACTGATGTGAAATATTACATGGAAGTGCTTTTGAATCTTTTCAAATGCAGCTGAAATATATCATTTAATAACTTTAATATTTTAATTTCTTAGAGGCTAGTGTATCAGTTTTGTTAAATTCCTTCACCTTCAGAGCTAGTCTGGTTGTGTCAAAAAAAAAAATCTAGAAAATCTTACAATATTCAGGCTTCCAATTTTTGCCATTTTAAAATCGCACAAATTTCAAAGGATGAGAAGTCTGTTTTAGCCAACCAACTCTCATCCTACTGCACGCATAATATACTGAAATATATACACTGGCTCTATTTCTATGTATGCTTGCTATACACACAGAAAATATATGTTGCTGTTATTACATGTACTTAGAAACAGAAGGATGAAGTGGACGCCTACTTCAAAAATGCAGATAAGCATCACTTGGCCAAACGTCACACACTTGAACCTAATCAGAGAGATGGCAAACCACATAGTGCTGTAAACACATTAGGGAGTTAAAGCAGCATTTTGTCAAATCTGGAGAACTAAACATGTAGTTGCGAAAAGGAAGATGACACCTTTCATATCTAGTGTGAACTCTGGTATCCAAAAGCAACAGACAATTGTATAGGTCTCCAAATTGTCTTTTTAGGAAACAAGCTGAAAAATACACTCTAGAATTACAAATACATTCAGATGGAAGAAAGGGGCTCCAATGAGAACAGCGAGTGATAATGAATTCAAGCGGACAAAACAACTGACCAAGGCAAATATGTATGTATATAAAAAAAAAAGGATACGTGTGAGAATAGCAAAGCTCTGTGATTGAAGAAGTAGATATTTCCATTTTCAATTACGTAACATTCTGGAAATCAAACCTTGCAAGAAACACACAGCTTGTGATTCAGGTATCACATATTTAACATTGTAATAGGAATAAAAGTTCTTCATTCTTCATTCAGATTTTGTTTTCAAAAATGAACTCAACAGTCACTTGGTCATTAACTGTGTCCCTATGGTGTCACTATTCACTTTTTAGTAAGCTGAAATTCTTTCTTCATTCAGAAATAGTTGGGCTTCAATTTTTAATGTTTTATTTTTATGAGCAATGGAAGGAATTAAGCAGGAGTTCAGGATAGGGCTCTGTCAGGTACCCTCGCTACAGTGCAATTAGTAGCTTGGCTTTGCATAGATTAGGGCAATGATATTTCTGAGTTGTGCCAAATTTCACACAGACATTTCTCAGAGTTCATCTCTGCTAAATTGTCAGCAGGAATGCCATTGAGAATTTGTAAACTTGCTTTCTACACTCTTAGCAGGGCCAGAAAATCCTGTAAAAGAAAGGAAATCCCATGCAAAGGACAGGAATTGCTCCATTTTAGAAGAAGTGAATTGCTCACTCTGTATAGTGATGTTTTGATACATTATATCTCAAAGGAAAGATGTTTACATTACAAAAAATACATTGGAAAGACTGCAGGGAAACTGCAACCCAGACAACTTGATGGTAGAAAGGAGTAATCTGACCTCTGATGACAGTGGTATGGCAAAACCTTCACAACTGTTGCCCTATTGGAGCTCTGGAGCTTCCCTGATCTTCCACAGCCTGCATTCCAGGTCACTCTTTTACAGCAATAGAGAGCTGCTCAGTATTACTGTAGTAGTACATTACAGAATAGCTTTCAATAAAAACAGCTAGAGACATGATTAGAGAACTATTAGATGCCACAGAGATCTGCACTCAACTCTTTCTCTTGCCCTGGTATGATGTCTCCTGCGTAAGATGTTAAATAACCAACAGAAAGAAACTGAAAACCGACAGGTCAGTATGTACTGTCATAAATGCTGTTTCAACCACAAGTTTTCTTCCTAGATCAACAAGAAATCCACTTTCTGGATTTCGATAATAAAAAGAAACTAAATTCAACAAGACATACAATGCACAATCATTATATTTGTTAATTGTAATTAATTCACTAATTATTCACTAATTGTACCATCTACTGAAGAGATTCCATCATTATTTCTTAATTTCTCGCTACAAAGAAATTATCTTTGTTGTCTGTATGGAAAAATGAAAAATTATACAAGTTATTTTAGGCAGAGAAAGTCTACGTGCCTTAAGAAAACAACAATAAGGCCATCAGGAATATACCTGAATAAGCAGTCTTTGTCCATCAGTCTGCATGGACAAAAATTCTAGATGTCTAGTCTGCATCACATTACATGACACAAACATTTTCTTTTAGTCTTCAGATATCAGATTTTTAGATAAAAGGACATGTACAAATACATACAGTTTTTTTTTGAATAAAAATTTTAGTTAGAAGAATGATATAGAAACTTATTTGCCAGTAATATTATTTCCAGCTTTCCATGCTACTTCACCCTACAAAGTACTCCTCTAGCAAAGAGGCAAGCTGTGACCCATGGTAGAAGGAACATCACTCCCCAGAGACAATGCGCAGGAGCTTTCTTGCATATTTAAGGAGCTTTGCTCTCTAACAGTTGAAGCTGTTGCCAGACCAATTCTATCCTTATTCACCTCTGTCTGTCTCTTGAAGACACCATTGTGAAGCAGTGAATCTTACAGGAGACAAGACTAACTCTACCAGGTAACATAATTCAGTGGAAGGAAGATAAATTTCTTGAAGCATCTTCTTTCTCAAACACACCTACTCTTGGGCCAGTCACAAGCTGGTGATTGATCATTCACTTTCTCTTTGAACTGCAGAGCATGGGAACATGAGAAATAATTATGAGGATAGGACAGATATTTCTCATGATTAATTCACATTAAGGCCACCTTAATGAATGAGATAAACACAGTAACTAATATCCATTACATGAGATGTTAGGCATTAGATTTATTTCAACTTAGCAGATAAGATTGCATATTGAACAGAAAAAAAAAAACACCCTACGGATTCCGAATTCTAGAAAAAGGAAAAGTCAAAGTATTTTCATCTTTGTTCACAATTCCATTTTTTTTTTTTTTTTTAATTTTATTTTTAAATGAGGGATACTTTTCTCCCAGGATACAGGCTTGAACTGCTGGTTGCAATTATAAGTGCTGTATTTCCAACCAGCTCAAAGTAAATTTTTGAGAGAAGGATTTTTCTCAAGACATTTTAGTCCATGGTTCACATACACACCTAATATACTCCTACAAGTGCATCTGGATACCAAACTTAGACTCGTCTATGGTTAGAAACGGGGTCATCATTCAGCTCTTATGTATTTTTTGAATCAGCTGTACCAGAGCAGAGACCATATTCTGCAGATTTTTTTCATCCTGATATGAAAGGTTTTCAAAACACATTTGCTTCACAGGGCTTCCTTTAAAAGAGGCCTTCTTAGCTTTTTGGCTTTTCTTACTATTAAGGTTCTATGTCCAGGTTTATTATCATTCCTGAAAACACTCCCTAAGATAGTTCATTCTTTGCTCCTTTTTACCAAAATTCTTCAAATGAAGATTTATCACAAAATTATCTAAAATCTGTCCTCACCAAATAACTCTTCTCACGGTAGTTTTATCCTCAGCTAGCTTAGACTGCATTTAAAACTTATGCTTCTTTTTCACATACCACTCTTTTCATGTGGTCATCTTAGAAAATTGTATATGGACTTATCACATCCTAAGATGGAAAAAAGAAATCTGGAGACTTGTTTTGGATTCTCAATGCTATTGCATTTGGAAACATTTCAAAAAGATCTTGACAAAGAGAAAAAAAGAAGTCCTGTAGAGAAGCATTGAAGAAGTTAATTTAATTACATTAAAGGAAATCCAACTGGTAAGACTCTGGCAAAAATATTTCCATTTGATTTGGGCCACCTTCGCATTTGGGTTTGCACCATTAACAAGAAGTGAGCATGAAAGACAAAACACTGGGCAGATATCAACCCAGACATCAATTGAACTGGACAGGAAATTGTAACCTGCCTGGTCTAAATCATGAATAAAATAATTGAAGTGAAAAATATTTCTCCGAGTCATGCATTTATAGAAATGCGTCCATGTATATTCCCCCACAGTGACTATCAACAGAAAAAAGAAGTAAACTCTGGATGTAAATATCACAATTCTCTTTAATTTCAACAGGAATTTTACTTTCACTGAAAGCTGAATAAAGAACCAAATCTATTTCCAACATTTTCATTGTTCTCACCCTTCAGTTTTTAACCGTGCAAAGGGAATATATGTAATATTTATGGTTCAGCGTTGCTCCAATTTTTATGGAGGTCTTATTGAAAAATGCCTTTGGCTGATTATGTGCAATGGCTTGGAAGTACTCAGTGATCTGTTATGTCTACAGATACCAAGATGCCTCACCTTTTGCTCTTTTGCATTGGAAAAAAATCTCCATTATTGACACTATTATTAAAATGCCATTACTAATATTTTATTACTAAAACGTGATTACGATATCCACTAACAACTATAAAACAGTAAAAGGTGGTAGTAGCCATGTACATCTTTGAAATCCTGACCCTCAACGATACAAAAATCATTCAGCAGTGTTAACTGGACTTTTATGCATGATGAACCACTATAATTTTAGGGAACTGTACAACTTTATTAATGAATGGTTATGTGATATATGCCAGAGAACTGACAGGATGCTCTGCAGGAAATCTTTTCAATGATCATTTCTCTAGTTCTTGACTGGAATTTTAAATTACACAACCTTCACATTACATTTCACAGTTTTCTATATGTAATTATAACGGAATGGCAGCTATACTGTAGTTAATGCTAACTGTTGTTTTCTGTTTAAAGGTCAAGTTATTCCAAAATCCATATTGTTAGTGAGATTGTCTTGAAAAATTTGCTGTGCCTACTTAGCATGCAGAACAGTGGTCTAAATTATGATTATTTGAGGAAGAGGCTTCTGAAAAAAACTCTTCTATAAATAAAGGATAAATAAGGTTCCTCCAAAATATCTAAATGTTAACAAAATTGCATGATTTTTCTCATTTGTGTATGTGTTACTCAACCTATAGCCCTTGCCATCTGCAAACTGATTGCAGTTGCTAGGGATTCATTTTAGCTAGTACATGTCTCTTCAGAGAAGAAATTTTAGAAAATGTTAATAAAGATAATAATGAACTAAATTGGCATGCCTGAAGGAATTAGATGTACAGATGTATGAAGATTCCCCCAGCTTGATATTTTGCACCAGTGTACCATCAAAAACGACTGAAAGACTTAGGGTGAGATGCTGTGATTATTTAATCTGAATTACATGCACTCTGCTTTTGGAATTCAAGATGTGCAAGTGAGCATGCTGCTGAAGGCTCATTTGGAAATTTTGCCTGGGGATAAAAATACACTGGGAATATTTAAAAGATATTCAAACCCAACTGTTAATTCAGAAATACTGTTAAGGAAATTACCACTGATCAGCTAGAGGGAAGACAAAAGATAAGGGTGCACTAATGTTTTCAGTACGGAAAATAATCAAATCAAATGAAAGCAAACTTTTGGGTCAAGGAATTCCTGATGCACAATCCCTCCCAAGGAACTCAAGACTTTTTTTTTTTTTTTTTTATAGAACTAGAAATACAGAGAAACTTAAATTCTGCAAGGAAACAGAAGAGTGCTTGCAAAGTGCTACTAACAACGTAGAGAAGGAGATTGTAAGGCATGCAGTGGGGACACAGCAATTAGTGGCTAAGAGCAGGGGAATCAGCAGTCAAGGAGAGAAAGGCTGACACCTTTCTGGACGCAGAAAAGGGATGGATGGGCAGAGAAGACATCTCAGCCCAGACATGGGAGAATGGGGTGTTTGCTGCACTGAGCAAATCCTCTTCCTCATGCAAGACCTGTCAGGAATGTGCACAGTGCTTCCTTCATTCCTGCTTTGCAAGGATTGAAGAATGGCAAAATTGCTACTAACTGAGCTTAACAGATGGGTCTGAACCTCTCTCATTGTTTCAGGTTGCATTAATCTCATATTGGGTTCTCATTTAGCTGAGAAAATGTCACTGAAACAAATGAACCAGAGCAGGCTAAAATACTATCAACAGATGTAGAGAAACTCTTCTGCATATTGCAGTTACAGAGGCAAACAGTCGGCATTCTCATTTTTCTATTCCTTGCAGCCCCTTCAAAACTAATCAAAGATACCGCTGGTTGAGTTGGGAATAAAATTGCCTAACATCAGCAGACCCTTGGAAGAGAGAAATGGGTCATCAGTCAGAATCTGGAAGGGAGAAGAGGCAGAGAAGTGCAAGCAGCCAGGGAATGTGGATGGCAGCAAGGCTGACTTGCAAACAGGTACGGATGGGCACTGCCTTGGAGACAGGAACGACTTTGCTTCTATCCACAGACCTCTCAGAAACCTGCTTGCTTGGAATGCCCATTTTAAGGACTCTCCACACAGAACAGAAAAAAAACTAACAGGGAGTTCGTTCAGTCCAACATGGAATAGAGCAGATGAACACCACATTCCACCTGTGCACTCACACCACCCTCTGGAGATCACAGCTGCAGGTTGGTTATGGAGGTGCAGCCACCCTAACAAATCTTACACATTCAGCACCAGAAGGAGCACACGTCTTAGCAGTTCCCCTGGCACCTCTCCTCAGAGCTCAGCAGCAGTTCCCTGCTCATCCCCGCTCCCCAGGGACAGCCTGCAGCCACAGCTCTCAGGCAATCCTATGACGTGAGAGCGTGGAATGGCACGTTGTGATTCACCACAACAACACACTCACTCAGAGGCTGGCTAGATACTGTCTGACAACACATTTTGCTTCAATGCATAAATTCAATGCGATGTGATTTCCCTTTATACACAATGTTGGCCAAAGAGGCTTTTCCATTTTCATTAAGCAGATAAAGGGTTTAAACTCTATAAATGTGGCTGACATTAAAGTTTTAATAAAAATATATTTCACATTCTTTTTCTTTGACTGACCTGGTCTGTGGTATATTATTTACATAACCTCTGCAATATCTATTTCAGAGCTGACAAGACAGCTCTCTCCACAACTGCAGGCTGCCCTGCCTGTCACCATGATGGGTAAACAGTGTCACCTTTTCAGGGCCCAATGAATTATAGAGAAGCAGTAAAGTGCACCATCCATCACAATGGCACTGAGTAGGTTTTTGAAGTAGATTTCAGATATCACAAATGCTGTTTAGACTGTTACCAGAAAGCACAAATTGGACAGCTCATATACAACGGCCATATAATGAATGGACATGACAGGTCGTCAAAGAAAATGAGTCCTGCTATTCTACAAATAACCTTGTCAACATGCAGGTAGAGCTATAGCTCTGCTTCTAGACAGACTGCAATGAACTAATGGCTTTATTTGTTTGAACTTCCAGCACACCAAATACAAAATTCCAGCACACACAAATGAGATACAATGGAGCAGCAGCATTCAAGCAATATTAGCAATTCAACCTGATTATGTGACATATAATAGAAGCTCTCTACTAAAAATGTGTCACATTTGAAAGAAAATTATTCAGATTATGAGTGGCTGTAACTAGAATATCCTTTCACAGGAAAACCCTAATGATTTAGCAATCACAACCAACTGCAATACACAATTTGTAGTTCTACTGCAAGCAATCAACTCACTCTCTGATTGCCAAACCGAGCAACAGCCACCACTTTATATTTCTCAAAGTTTTTTCTATCCCATTATCTTAAATAGCGTAGATCATTCCATAGGATTGAAAGTTAGAAAGGTTAGATTGCTACCAATTTCTCCATACCCTAAATAAGTGGGGAAATTTCCCTTTTAGGCAAAATTTGATTTAAAAGCCTTCAGGACAGACTTTCATAAGAAAACAGAAAACATCTGAAGTTCTGTGAGAGTGTCAAGTATCTCAAAGCGCTGACTGTGGAATTACACACAGTGAGCCACCCTTTGGCTCAAACACAAGCTTTGATAGGTTTTGTCAAAGTCAAGGCACACTCTTACAGATGAGTACATAGGCAGTGAACGTGGTCCTCATTTCTTCAGAATTCAATTATGGAGAAAAGTGTCCTGAAATATAACCCAAAATGGTACATGTGTTTCTGGTAATAACATCAAAGATTTTCCCTGGTACATTCGATTTCCTTTAATCTGATGAATTTGTTAGCAACGCATTTATTTTCATGAAGGAAATCTCAAAGGCCACAACTGTACTTTTACCTCATTACACTTACTCTTATTAGGTTATGAGAAAATATATTATGTATTGAGTTTCTAAGTGATAAATGTGGTAAACCGAGTCTGTTCATTAGTATTTTTTGTCTACAGTACTTGTCTACAGAAAAACTGAAGAGTATAGGGTGCAAGACTTCTCTTGGTTTAATTCATTTCACTTCGTAACTTCAAAAACTTCAATATGAAGTTACAGTTCTTTAGTGGTTTTACTGATACAATCCCAGGACATAACGAGTGTGAAACTATACCTGGAAAATAGGCATATAAGGTATATTAAAATAAATAAATAAAACAAGAGATGGATGGAAGTCTTCTCCCAAAGGAGACAATCCTTTGGAATAAAAACTTTTGATGCTTTCTAGAAAGAGAATTTCAAGCAGGATGAGAAACTGATGGATCTGAAATTCTACCAGCCCTCGGATTTCTCAATGTCCAAATTTCAAAATGATGCTAATAGTAAGATGGGCTACTGGGCATATGATGGAACTGTCATCACTTTGACTCAGAAGGTTTCCACAATACATTATGTGTAACGAATAAACACGATGCACAGTGTCAAAAACAAAATACACAACGGTTGCATTTTATTATTCGAAATTCAGTAACTGCTATGCTATAAATATTTCATAGAACAAAGATATTTTGGAAGAGGCATCTCCCAAACTCAATGTCTGTTCTTACACATACACTACTAACACCGTTCTGTCATGAGAATGAACTTATAAACAATAAAATAAAGAAAAGCAAAGTTCCCTGCATCACCAGAGGTAAATGTACAATATTTTAAAAAGGAAAAAGACAACAGTACAATAGCTATGCAGTTAGCAGTAAAATTTACGTTTCAGAAATATATATTGAGATTTATACTAAGTAAGAGGAAAGTAAACAAATGATGACCACTCTGTATAACCCAAATAGATCTGAAAAGCAAATATATGAAGGCAGCCAGTGAACAGGATAGAATGAGGTAGTTCAAGATCTTATTTTACTCAGCAAGTAACTAATCCCAGCTGGCAGCCTATTTTTTGTCTGACAAAACTTACTAACAAAAGATACTGTAACATAAAAATACAAACTGTGATCTTCAAGGCAAAACAGAGCAGATGCATCAATGGAGTTGCCATAGAAGAAACTATGCAGGACCTATGACAATAAGTCAGGAACTCCAGGAGTTAAACTAGTACTCCAGCAGATCTCACTGCAGAGAAACTCAACTTAACCTTCCTACTGACATGCCTCAAACCAGTAGCACTTATGTATCAGACTGCTGTAGGGGTCTGGACTCGATGATCTCTAGAGGTCCCTTCCAGCCCCTACGATTCTGCGATTGTGTGATCAACAAAGATCAGATATAGTCCGCAGGCTTTTTGCACCCAAGCAACAGATGACAATATTAACTCAGATACTTATTTAAAAAATAAGTAATAATTAAAAAAAAAAATCACATGAAGTCTTCAGGTCTGACTAATTTTTAACATTTGACTTCAGATTTGAGCCACATCATATTTCAACAACATATATTGAATTATCTTAAGGCTGGGCAATTTACCATGCTTACTTTTTCCAGCCAAGTTCAATGGAAACTGGTGTTTTGTAACTATTCCAACACAAATGACAGAGACAAATAGACACATTACCTCAAGAGTTCCTTTGGCAGAGTAAGCCGCATATGAGTACAAGAGGTCTTGGCTATGAAGTGTTTTGGTCACTTTGCTGCACTGCTGTCCATCAGGATAAAAACATTCACCACTGTTTTTCAGAATTATCGTGTTTGAAGAAGAGCCTGGTAGGTCGAGCAAAACAGAGTAATTTACCAGCCGGACATCTTCAAGGCCATGAGAAGTCCACTGAAGCAAAATTTTCATTGCAGCATCTACATCATCTTCTCTAGGGGATTGTAACAAATCTCTGGAGAAAAACAAGCAAGCAATTTAAGATCCCTTCCCACCGAGACCTGCACCATCTATAATGTTCTCTGAATGAAACATGGGATTTATGAAAGATCATTAAATACAGATTTAAAAAATGATGTCATACTTCACTGTCTTTGGGAATAATTTTTACCAGTTACAAGGCAAAAGCAAACACTTTCTTAAAAAGAAAAAATATATAGAAAAACTATGTAAGAAACACTACATTGAAATGCAAAGAATAAGTAGAAATTATGACAGCAATTGTTTCAAAATTCATTTCTACAGAGCTGACCAAATTTCTGATAAAGCATCAACTTAACCAAACACACAAAGGAAATGAACACAATCGAAGCAATATTTCAGGAACTTTAGGAAGTGGTGCTGAAAATTAATTATATGTTTGTCTTAAATTCATCAAGTAAAGCAAATTTTCTAAGCAGAATAGCATTGTTTTCCCAAATACTGTTTTATTTGTAGGAAGGTGTTCGTCATCCCTACTACCTACATTGAAGGATTGCTTCAGCCAACAGCTTGGTAAGCGTACAACTCAAGCCTGAAAATCATTTTGGCAGTATTGGCCAGATGGACCCAACAGGGACTTCAGGTGAGCTTGTTTGGGCTTATATCACTGGGTTTGTATTACTGTTTGACACCTGCCACCAGGCAGGCTATAGAATAAAAATGGTGACAGCACAGAAGGGCCACCTTCTTCCCAGCAAATGCCAGAAGATCACAGGTGTAGAGAACACATTTTAAGGATAACTTTACAGAATATAGTTTTGTAGATACATAGTTATGTAAGAAAAGTAGGTCACAAGTAAAAAGCAGCGTTATTCAAATAGTATAAACGCAGTACAAAGAAATGCAGGGAATATTTTTTGAGTTTGAGGATTTTCTCATTTATGCAGTAGGTCTAAAGATGTCAAGACCGAGATGATAAGACTAAGGATAACAGAGGTTTTAACTTTAAAGCACAGAAATACCAACACTGCCTGAAACTCTTGCTCACAAATTTCACAGAAAGGCCAGTTTTCAAGATAGTTAGATGCTTCACAGTCTTTAGTGGATCCTTGAAAATGATCTTGCAGTGATCTTGCACACATCAGAAGCAAAGGCTGAATAATGTGTAGCAACCTTAAAACCATTCCTGCAGGCAATAGATACTTGAGAATTGCACCAATTACACATTTGCATTTTTGGGCATCTCTGGGCAAGCCAGGAGCTGCAGGCAGGCAGGGCATCAAATGCCCAGAGAATGCCGCCATGGAATGAGTAGGATTTACTGCCGTTCCAGAGACTTCCTTCCCTACCCAACAAAATTCACAGCTCAACAGGCCTTTACAAAAGAACATTAGAGTAAAATTGAAGTTGAATAAGCATGCCAATATAAAATGGATTTTTTTTTTGAAAGGCTCTTTTGAAAGATTTATATTGTAACACAGCCTGCATCACAGTAACAAGGTTAGCAGCATCCAAAGTTCAAAATCTTTACAAGAATGCTGGACTTATATTAAAACTTCAGAGATCCTGTCAGAAGGAATAGCTGTCAAAGGTTATTCTCGCAGTGTTAATCTTTTTCAATTATCTAAAATAAGTCTTCAAGCAACCTACACAAAATGGACAAGGTAATTCAATTTGTGATATATATTGTAAGGTTTCAATTTCATCTCCTGTGCCTGCCATTGTAATGTCATAAACTTGGGCACTGGAGAGATATAGAAAGTTGTTTGATTAACACTACCATTAACAGAACATCCACGTTTCCCATGATGTGGGAAATGGAAATATTAATAGAATAAATGCCCATGTGAAACTTATCCCAGGCCAACAAGGTCAGGACACAGTGCAAGAAGAAGGACTCAGTTTCAATAAAAGTAATTAAACATTAAAAAAAGACAAAGATACAGTAATCAAATTGCTCCTTTAATAATAGAAGTTACTTTCTACTTCATAACTGAATAAGCGTGTCTTTGAAACTTTTGTGACAACACATCTGATTAGGTTAAAGAAATGAGCATACTGACTACTTACTCCATAATTTCATTATAGCATATTAAAATCAAATTGCAAATTATGAGCAAACCTTACATTAAAATAAATCAGCACATATTAGGCTGCTTTCATAACCAGAAACGCAATGCCAAGGGCTTTTACTTTTTACATTTCTTACAATGACTGACCTGCACTTATCCTTGATATAATTTTTTGACTGCACAGACTTCAGTTCACAAGTATTTTAACCAATTATTTTTAGTCACACGCTAGTTGGCTAACAACTGTAACTATACAAAAAAAAAAAAAATTGTCTGACAGCCCCATCCCAGCTGTTAAAAAAACCTGCTTCGTTTCACAGGTACTACTGCAGTCACTCTACATGTCCCATAATGTACTTCTAACAGCTGCCAGAGCATTAAGATTCATAGCAGTAAGACTTACACTGTGGCAATGAACTGCGGATGATCGTGTTTCTCACTTCTGCACTCAGCAGCATACTCAGTAAGAATCAATAGCAATGCAATTGCCAATTTCCATTTACATTATGACCTCTAATAACCTCTGCCAAATTTTTGTATTCCCTTACTTTAAAACAACCTATTCAGCTACGTGTCCAGCTTCAGTCAGTGTGAATAACCACAAACATAATGGTCATATCTTGAGTTGCTGTAAATCTGCATAATTTATTGAAGTGGAGCCACCAACAACGTAGGATTTGGTCTCAAGTTAGAATCAATATTAATAAGTATAACAGTAACAGTCAAAATATTACTGAGCCTTAATCTGATGCTCTCAAAGGGATTTACACAAATTAATTTTGTTTGCTTTCTAATATAGATCAGATGTGACTCAAATACTGAACTAACACAGATCAAAATACACTCATTTCCATGCATACTCTGCTTCATCTCAAATACTTTCCATTTCTGAACTGAAAAAAGTGAACAGAACTGGACATAAAACTCTGAAAAGATGCACCATTTTACCTACAACAAAGTTTTCCCACATGGATATGGTGAAAAGACCAAGGTAATGTTTCTGAAGACACACTCATAGACTTCCTTTGTAAGATCAAGATTTAAGAGATGATTATAAGAGATAAAGGAACGAACACATGTGCCTGCACACAAAATAAAATAAAGAAATTTCATTTTAAAATTGGTAACCACAGGAAACACAGAGTTGAAGCAGCTTAGTGGAAAGTCATTTGTTAGCCACAAAATAATTTCTTTGGACACAGCTCCCTAAAAGAAAGGGAAAGAAGGAAAGAAGGTAATGCAGAAAGGCCAGCTGCTTGCTGCTGCTGCTGCTTAATAGTGGGACACTGCAAAATACTCTTCAAAAGGTACTGAGAACTTACAAAAGGCACTCTAAGGAATCAAAAGATGAAATAACATAACAGCACCACAATTCCTTACCAGGTAATGGTATTAAACAGTTACAAACAAATGAAACAACCACAGAACCAAATCTGAAACTGCAATAGTTCTATGGATTTAATTTTGAATATCCAGGGACAGAATTTTCTCTCAAGTGTGAATAGCTTTGTGTTTTTCTTTCATTTTCTTTGAAGATTTAATGTCTATAATGAAATGAGAGTGGAAACTGGCCAGTGTTTGCTGCCGTATAAAAAATAATAACCTGAGTTCCATTTTAGCACAGTTAGAAATGCATCTAATTTTTATTTTCTCAATTTGTAATGCTTAATTTTTACTTTTTTTTTTTTTTTTTTTGGTCTCCACAAATTCACAGAAATCAGTGTTTAAGTAGCAAGTGAAAAATAAATACAATTTTGGAATTTTCAGCTGGGTAGCTGTTCCCAAAGTTTGGAGGTCACAACAAATTTGCCAGACAGCATTTTTAATTAACTACATTAAAGTGTTATCTAGGCCAATATACTGTTTACAAGCGTAGTTGGTGGCAGATGATTAAAAACAAATGTAAGAAACACGATATGGGATTATTATATTTATAGACTTCCGTGCACGTGTCCTTTTTCTACCCACAAATGTGGTCCATGCAGAGTTTTCAAGATGTTTACACAATACTCAGGAGTGCAGAACTCATTTCAGTCCAGCGTGAGCTGAGACATCGCTACTTTGGAAGTGCTGGACATGCGAGCACTCAGCACTCGCACCCACTGACTGCTCAGCATATGCACAAGCTTTTTTCACAGTAGCAGGTAGTGTATCTATTTGTATCCATCACATTTACATTTCCACAGAGCACTGTAAATGCTTCCAGGAAATACCACCTGCCCAAGCCACATCTGCCTGCATTTTAATTACACATTCCTGTTAATTAGGGTGCTCAGCTGGCTGGTCTCCTGCCTGCCCACTCAGATTTCCTACCATCTGAACTGACTGCCCCAAATCTGCAGATTCCAAAAGAAACAATGGAAGTACAACAGAGGAAAAGTTTTAACCTACTGATAAATACATTTCAGAGAAACATTCTGATGAAGTTTGCAGCACAAATGCAGTGCAAAGCTGTGGCTAAGCACAAGTCAGCCTTAACATGACCAGATGCTCTTCCTTCCACACACCCATTCCTGGCTCAGCAGGTCAAGCCCCACAGCAGGCACCACTCTCGAAGACGGCAATGAGTCCTCATGGTGAGCAGAGCTTACTGCCAGGCCCACCCTGTGCCACCGTGCTGCCTGGCAGGTATTTGTGTGCAGCTCATCCAGATGCAGCGATGGATGCTTGCTGTCTGAGTCAGAGGAAATCAGATATCATGTTCGTTCATAGGTAACTATATATTGCTTTTGCTATCAAAGCATTTACAGATCTATATCATCGTGTCTATGAATGCTACATAGTACCTACAATAAAGACATCAAGCTATTAACATAAAGCGGTATGATTAATAACAGTCTTCACCTTCTGCAGAGACTGAGTAAAAGTAATTCATAAAACCATAAAAAAAATACATAATATCAGATGATAGAACACCATCTCTAGATTTGGTTATGCAGCTCCATAGCAGAAAAAATGGCTTTGATTTATTATTTTGGAATCACGTGCACCATGGAGGACTTAAGTCTTCTATTCACCAAATGAAGTGCACAAAAGCAGGTGCAAAAGTATTTTTCAACAAACTTATTTTGTCTAGGTCCACCTGGCTATTAGACTTTCCCAGGGGAACCCAAGGATATGCACCCTCTCCTACCACATTATAATTACATGCACAACAGCTGTAGGCCAAACCTCTCATTTTCCTGTGGAATTCTTTCTTACAGGATTGAAGAACAGAGTCAGATCTCGGCCCATGCTGGCTTCCAAGCATGGCTATTTTGTACATTGTTTTGTTCACTGCAGGACTACTAAGCATACTGGTACTCCCCGCTGCATCAGACAGTCAAATCCCTTTTATATGTTTTAAATAAAAGCCACCAGGATAGTTCAAATCTCACTTACCAACATCAGGATACAAGCCAAACCCGCGTTCCAGACAGATGGGGAAAGGCATTGAAAAACAACTGATTCTCTCACTCGTATTTCTAAAGTTTACTGGAAAACAAACGTTCATTGTTACTGTGCACTACACATTACAAAGTCATACACTGGCCACAGATGAGCTTTCCAAAGCTAAGAGATGTGGATGTCAGTTATACTGACAAGTAGCCAGCATCCAAATCTGTCAAATGCTTCAGAAGATAAGAATGCCAATACTAGTTGCAACAGAGATCTATCGAATGATTGCTCAGAAAAGAGTAAAAACACGGCAAGCACACAGAAAAACACTTCTAGTCTGTTTCAAACTTAAAGACTTCTGAAAAATCTATAGCTCTTAATACTTGTGGAGGGAAACGCAATGGCAGATAACCAGTTCTAAATTACTCAAAAAAAAGGGAAGGGGGTCATAATCCAGTTAAAGAAAGAACGACTTTCTTACCCATCCCCAGGATCAGGGCTCACCAAATTCTCCAAAAAGAGGGATCTCCAGGTAGAGATCCTTCCCTCGTGGAAGCAAGCCCTTAAATGAGGCTTAGAGAGGGGTAGAACCAGGTTGCACAGGTGAGTTGCTTTCACCTGTGCTTCCATGGCTGGCTGTGTCCCCTCAGCAGGTGCTCAATCACTGGTTCAGACTCTGAGTTAGCAATTCCTATACAACTTGTGACTTGGCTGAGAGTATTTACCTGAAATTTCAGCAATATACAGTTCTAAACAAAACAAAGAAGGTTATTTAGAGATCTATTTGTTTAATGAACAACAGTTCTTTTGTTGCAGAATCTCTCATTGTAGAAATTGCAGTGGCAAAACTCAACGTCTTGCTGATTCTGGCATCAGACAACAACATAAAGGCATTCTAAAATGTTTTTTATGCAACAGTAAACTCTACACATTCACTCAAAGTTCTAGAACCCATGATATTTTAATGGTCTATCAGCAGAAAACTATTGATTACATCTTATTTTTGATGGAGAAAGAAAATTATCAAAAGCTGTCATTGAACCAAATGAAGTGGTTATGTGACCTACATGTTAATCTAATGAGTTAAACTGTGTCACAACACTGAGTACATGGCCAGATCTATCAACAAATCAACAGCTGATCTGTCAACAAGCAGGCCATCTGCAAATGTGTTACATTAAAAAAAAACCCAAAAACCTCCAATCTAGAATCTACAAAATATTGCACGTGTCCTAGCACTTGAATCTAGAGATTGCTGGGCAAAAACCAGTAGATCTTAGTTCATTCAAATTCTTTGCCAGTCAGAGAAAAAGACTTTGAATACTTGCAACATAGGTTATTTGGTGAATTTCATATGAGCAGCTCTAAGTACATCAGATTTTTTAAAAATAACGAGAACCTATCTATATGTTTTATATGAAAAATAGAACGGGTGGCAAATGACCAACATCATTACATTACTTTACAAACGAGTTAATTTATCAGCAGAGCACAGAAATACAATAAAACACACTGGCTAGACTAAAGGTTGTCTAAATGAGCTCATTTTATTGTATAGTTGCAATGGGCTATGGGCATGGTAATCAGCTAAGTGTCCTGTGATAACCTGCTGAATTACTGATTTTTGATCACTCACAACCATGGAGGCAAAATCTAAAAAGCAACTGACTTAGACATTAAACCAGATACCTAAGAAATGACAAAGAAAACTGCAGAAGTTTTCAAAATGTTTAGTATAAGCAAATGAGTCAAAGACAGATAGGTAGGCAATTATAGAAGTAGACATAGAAACCAGACTGCCCGATTCACATTTGAGGGTTTCAGTTATCAAACCATCTTACGCCGTGTTTAAAACCATCCTTAACTATTTTTAAAACATCACTTGGTTTTTCATGACACATCTTGCTTAATTATTCAGTGCAGAGGCAGATGAAAATGTCATTTAGTATTTCTCCCCCATCATTCTGGAGACATACAGAAAAAAAGGATGGCGATCATTATCCATTTTCAGAATAGTTAATGAACCACAGAAACCTTAATATGGAGAATGACAGTTCCAGCCTCTCAAATGGGCTATTATTCAAAATCCTAAAGACCGTTTATACCAGATGCCAAAGAAGGAGAGGGAAGATAGCTTTTGAATTGTATACTTTAGTGTAAAAAAAGTCACTGTCATTACTGATTGTCCCTTATATTTACAGAACAGCTTAGGCAAAAGGCCCTCCATTTAGGCAAACAAGTAAATTGTCTCTTTCTTACTATTGAACTCTCAGACTTCCGATGTTTAACATAAAGAGGACTGATCCATTACAGTTCTTGTTTTTAATATGGCAAACTATTTTCAACAGATGAATTGATTGTAAGTAAACTTATATATATATATACACACAGAATGGAAATGAGTATACAAGAACCTCTTTTTCATTTAACAATCTCATTTGCAAGAAAGAATCTGAAAATAACGTCATTTTAAATCAGTAAGACCATCACTACTGTCTTTGTCCTACTAACTTCCCTGGTTGCTAATTTTCCCAGTCACAGATTTTCTGCTACAGAATATGAGTTGGAGGGTGAACATCACAATTTAGATCTTTGTCCAATTGTATCAGACGTATTTCAGACCAATTTACACTCTATCCTAAGATAGAGCATTATTCTGACAACCTGAATTTTTTACTTCGGACATACAAGAATATCTTAGCCTGTTTTATATACAGCAAAGAGAATATACAATTACTTGAAATTTATAGGTCTAATTATTCGACAAAGGGTTTTACCGTTATTTTCTCCTAAAGAATCAAAAGGTTGCTCCAAACAACTCAAGCAGTGAGATGCAAACAATAGTGGCCGGCACCTTCCAGAGGCTGCGATGTGAGGGCAGGGAGTGCTGCAGCTGTAGGGGGACAAAGAGAAGTCCCCCAGCTTGAAAGTGTTGCAGGTAACTCTGCTTTCCCAGGCTGAGAGCTGACCAGTAAAACTTCACTGTGATACAATCTTCTTTTCTTTGCAGACCACAGGGAATATACCAGTGTTTCAATAAAATGAGAGCAGCTGTATAATCAAGTCCAGGTGATACCTTTTACTGTCTGAGAAACGTTTACTTACAGTAAGAGACAAATTCTATATGGATGTGAAAAGCAATGGATGCTTCACTAATGCTTTTTTTTAATATATAAAGGAAATCTATTGATCAAAAACATTCAAACGTTGCTTTTTATAGAGAGAATCTGCTGTTAAAAAAAAAAAATCTTAATGCTGCCCAACTGGCAATACTTTTTTTTTTTTTTTCCCAATCATTAAGTTACATGGTGAACAGAAAAGCAGTTAGTTTGAATGCCAGGTGTTATTCTGACAGCACTGGACATCCTTATTTAAACTGTATTATTTAACTTTTGAATAGAAACCCATTTCCCAGAGGATACTTTAAGGAATTAAGAAAGCATCCTAACCCAAAATCCTAGAAAAACTCAGAAAAGCTACCCATTATTTGAAGATTTAGAATGATTTGGAAATAGATAAACCCCCAAATGTTTAATGTTTAAAATGAAAAAGAAAGCAAAAGCTTCATTTTATCTCATAAATCTCAAAAGTTAACCCTATAGATAGAAAGGCCTCAGCTAACCAGAACACAATCTCATGTAACATTTCTGTTACCGATTTCATTTTGTCACCTGTATATGTTAAACTTCCCAGTGCAATTCTGAAACTGGAGAGATTTCTAACCAATGTGTCAGCCTAGACATTTTATTAAAACTTTAACAAGTTCAACCAGGTGCATTACTTAAAATGGAAACTGCAGCTAAAAAATGGGAGAATGGAAACGACACAATTTCTACATATTCATGCAGTAAAAATGTTATCATGAATGTCATACCACAGGGCTTAGTTCAGATCATCTCCATCTCACCAGCCAAACCATGTCTCATGTGAATTAGTCTTATCTCGAATTACTGACATCTTTGAACTGATGCGTCAGTTTGAATAAACAAAACATTGTACTGAAGTTATTTATGCCATACTGCAGATCAAACTGCTTGTGGATATTCAAAAAGCCCTCTCCAAAGGAGGAAGCATAAAATCCTGAAAAGAGAGGCTTAGAAGAAGCTACAGGAGATTATTTGTTCCAAGAAAGGCTCAGCTCACCATGCTGCCACTGCAGGCAGATGATTTCCTGCCCTGTTCCAAGTAGAGTTCCCTGCCCATCCTAAATAATCCCACCATCTCTTGCTGCATTTAAGCACGCTGTTTTTTCCACTTCCACCACAGATGCTGAGATCATCTTTTCCTTTTTTGCAATTTTTTTTTTTTTTTTTAAATAGACTTGAAGATTGCTTCTATGGCCTTTCCTCATCTGATCTTTTTTTTTTTTTTTTCCTTAAGCCAAGTACCCTCAAATCTTTTTATCCTTTTCTCAGAGTTCCTGCCCTAAAAATCTGACTGCTCTCCCCAGTTTCTTCTGGCCTGCTTCCAGAAACTCCTTCTGAAACTCAGTTCCACAAAATGGACCTTGCAGGTATTCCGATTGCATTTAAAATGCATAATTAGCATCCAATTACTATTTGCCCTCATAAAAGACTTTTCTATTTCCTCTGCTGTCCTTTATTCTGATTTCCCCTCTATGGCTCTCCAGCAAATTCACACAGCCCTTCAGTTTTATTGACCTCAAACTTCAGAATAGCAAACTTGCTTCTTATATTTCCTGTACTTTAAGAAGGAATGGTCCTGAGTACATCTTCATACACTCATCTAAAACAGAACCTTACTCTGCCCTGCTCCAGCTTCTACTTTGACACTTTTTGGGTATGCAACATTCCTACTTTTCCCTTTGCGAACTCAGAAGCATGACTCATTCACTCAAGAAATCTCTTTACCGATATTTTCTTGCCCATTGTAGATTTCTCTCAGAATCTTTGTGCTTCTTTACCTGAAAGTAAAAGAAAAAGTAGTGCCGTGCCTCACAAACAGTAGCCTGTGTTTTCAGTGAGTAATACTTACATGATCTAATTCATTTTCAGCATCTTCTTCTGATCCAACTAAAATTTCAAAGTCAATTTTGAAGGAATAAAGCATAAATAAAGGTCAAAAACAGCAGCAATATGCAGATGTTCAGGAATTATAATCAAGGCTGACAAATGTGCCCTAGTATTGAACACACTTTAACGTGCAATCACCTGAATTGCTTACTGCAAGTACAAATGGGCTATTGTAGGATGGCAATGTTTAAAACTGAAGGCCAGAGAAGGGTGGCTGTTGCTAGGTAGTAAAGAGGAAAGTGCTCTATTTCAAAGCTGCAGTATCAATTAAATGTTAGGCCGGGGGGGGGGGTAATAGAGGTGAGAGGAAAAGCAGCATCATTACATATGAATGGTAAATTTCATTACAGTTTCTCATCTCTCTCCCTATAAAGAAATTATGATTCTGAGTCCTAACTTGCTCTTAATGCAGTGTTAAATAAAGTACATATGATCATGAGGACAGAACAAGCATTCAGAAATTCAGCGGTAGTGCAGGATGCAGCTTTTTACTGGCTATGTGCATATTGAGCATGGTTATGTAGATACACTGCAGAAAATAAAAACGTTGCCATGGTCATCTGGTATTGCTTCTTATATCTACTATAAAAGTAGTCATTTATTAAACTACGTACTGGGTGAAGGAATTCTGGGAGGCAGAGCCTGTATTTGTTATTAACACTGCTGATGCTCATATTCTCTGAATAAAACTACCTGAATGGATTACGCAAACACATTTCACCCCAGATTTCTTAAGAACCTGTGACATTAACAGATACATAAAAGTATAAATATCAAAATGGAAAAAAATAACAAGTGGTCTAGTCTTGATACATTTAATCAAGGTGAACTATACAGCTTCAGATTTATTTACTTTAATTGAGGGGAGAAGGTAAAAGCACAGCTTTAGCGACATAGTTACAGTCAACAACTTACACCAGACAAATGAAGTTAAACTTGACAATTAGCTGTAACTATGCCTGTAAGAGTAGCCTCTAAACCATAGGTATGCATAAAGTCTTTCTTTTGGAGAAAGGCAAACTGGGTTGAATTTAGTGGAAATTTTCCAAAAGAAAAGCCTATCTTGTTTAGCACACACAAATACAAAAACAGGGTCACTGCAAGAAGCCCAACATGCAATGCATCCATTCTTCAACTGCTTCCTCCACCCAGCTGAATGGTTGAACCCTCTGCCCCAAGCTGCTGCCTGCCCACAAGCAGAGCTGAATCCTTCACGATGGATAAAATCTGCCAGAACAGACAGCAGGCACTGGAGGGTTCGACACCTCATGGGCAGTTATTCCTCAGAACACCATACTGCAATGCTAGGTTACAGATTTCAAACATATTTTAATTAACTGATTTAAGTTATACAAGTGCAAATATTGCACATGTAGAATCACGGAATAGCTCGGGGGTTGGGAAAGACCTCAGATACCATTTAATTGCAACCTCTCTGCCATGGTCAGGGTAGACACAAAGCAGCAACATGTCATCCCAGTGAAAAGTGCCAGCTCTCTTTCCCTTCCCTAATTGAAACTATACTCAAAGAAGCTTCTTTTAAACTAAAATATACACACTTACGTTTACATCCAACTGCATTCATTGCTTTCAGACTACAGGCCAGCAACAAAGACAGCAAAGACAGCATTTATTAACTCCTGAATTTGGTTTAGATGTTTAATCAAGTTACTTTTATTAAAAACTTCATTTTAAAGACAAGCAACAATTATTCTGAGACCTGAGAAATGTGAGGTATGTCAGATGGTAAATAGGAGCAGGAACACTACATTACTGTGAGTCCTGCTGCTGAAGAAAAATAATCCTGAAACACATGAAAGATTAAAATCCATAATCTTTCCCTCAATATATCTCATCACAATTAAAATAAATACCACATCTGGCCAAGCTCACAATTCACTTTATCTGATGCCACTGTAACAGACCACAGGGAGAGTTGCTAAACATTCTCAGTGAAATTGATAGTTTAGTCAACAAAATACAATATTAGCTGCGATTCTTATCTTAGTGTGGTGTCACCATGGTTCCTACCAAGGAATCAGTACAAAATGACTTCAGTCTCTATTTTGAATTGTATTTGGGAGCAACTTCTCTATGCGCATCTCCAAATACAAGATTTACCTAGCTAAAGTCTGGAACACTGTATAAACACTGAGTCTTGCTATACATATCATAAAAACAGAAAGTCTACAGGTGTCCAAGCATCTGCCAGTCACTGTGAATCAAGACAAAGTCCTTACAATACTTTCTCCACAACAGAAACCACCACTACATACAGAAGGAAAACTCCACTCCATCCTTTGCTTTATCATCTTTCTCAGGGAATTCTACATTATCAAAACTATCACATCCTGGCTATACTTTCTTCTTTCTGATTTCCTTACTTTTTTATTTTGCTTTGGGTTGGGTTGTTCGCTCATATTTTTGAGCTGTTGGTTCACTCAAACCCCATACTCAGCTCTTTTCACTGATCTTTGTTAGAACTTCTCTAGGGTCTCCCCTCACCGACCTTCTCTTCCTACTGCAAACCGTACTTTGGTAACCTCAGCCTTGGATGGCTTCACCTCTGCTTTCCTCCTTTAGCATAAATCACTTCTGAAGCATCCCTTGCTAACTTCAGCCACTGCTCCAACATAACACGTTACTTTACATACTAAGCAGGCAGAACCAGCTAACAAATTATAGGATGTGCTTCAGCCTTGGGACTGAAGAAATGCCAAGTGTATCAAATAGATCTTGAGAGAAGAAAGAAAGGAAGAATTCAATCTGATAAGGGAGCTGACCCCACATCTACCCAGCCCTTCGGCCTGCATATCGTGAGAGAAAGCACTTAGAGGAAATACTCCAGAAATATGGGCTTACAAAAATAATTTATACACAATATTCAGCCAGTGAGTCAGGAGCGGAACAGCCTATGAAAGCCTTTTTTCTCCTTGTACTCAAGCTTTAAGTTTTAGATAAAAGTGGTATTGCCTGAGATTATTTGGCATTCTGTGTCCACAAGTTTGATCTCTGGGCTGAAAAAGGCACAAATGTTTACAAAGGTGGGTGAAATCCTTTAGTATTGATATTAATCCTTTACTATCTTTTAGATTTTATTTAAAAATATTACTCACACCAATGCACTACAGAACAATAGCTTACCAAAGTTTGGTTTGTGGTTTTTTTGTTTGTTTGTTTGTTAAAAAAAACAATTATGCATTCTTTTATCTTCCATTCACCTTGGCCACTACATTAGGAGATGCAGCTTAATGACACATTTATATGAAGACAATAATAGCTTTATGGCTTACTATGCTACACTGCTAGGATGTACTTCTTAAATCATCAACAAAATTACCCTCAGCAGCTATATATTTAGTATATCTACCAACAACTGAGAAAACTGAACTAATCAATTTATCCATAGCCAATATATATATATATATATTTAATAGATTGTTAACATTAGAGTCCTAGGTCCATATTTAAACATAAAAAAATATTCTGGAATATAAACAATGAGCACTGGAGATATGGGCATTATTCAAGACTTAAGAAGCCAGTTCAGAAGTCAATTTCCTGTCAGTTACTAAACCTTCTCATTGAAGAAAGAAAACTCAGCAGCATCACGACTTTCTGAGAAGACATCTCACCAGGAATATCACCTGAATATTTTTTCCTCCTTCAATCACTCGGGCTGTAGCCCCAGTCTCAAAAGACTACCAAATGTTCTGTCTTCAAATAGGCCATTACATTAGCACTACTTGAAATTTACCCTATAAATTCACATGGCTCTCCAGTTGCAGCTGTGTCAGCTAAGAGATTATTAGTATTATCCCAAGCCCTCCCTTGGCCCTTTGCTCTCCATCTGAAAATTACTGTTTATGCTGTTCTTTTGATGCTGACCTCATTCAAAATGAGCTGGGTTTATTTACACATTTTAAATATTATGCATTTGGTAGTCCAGCTCATCAGCAAACTACCAAAATATTTTTCTGTTGGAAGTCCTCTCCCTGAGACTAATGATAAGTTCTTGACAAGCCGCCATACAACATGAGTCAAATCCTAGCATTTCTCTTGCATCCATAGTAGGCAGTAGCTGCTTTGTTTCCTGAAATGACATTACCACATCAGAAGTTTGTAGCTGAATGGGCTCTGTGCCTCTGTAAAGGTTTGCTATTAATAGGATAAAATAAACTGTATGATTCCAACAACCAGGTTAAAAATTCCATACGTGGCCCAAAGGTGACGGGAAATGAGACCAAGCATTCCCTATTGAATTAAGTACACTATTTCCTGCAAATATAGCAGCTTTCAAGACACTATATATGCTTTTACAATAGAAAGATGCATCTGAACTGTAGAATGAATGGAAGAAAACAAACACTGTTTCTATTAGTTAATATTTCCAGAACATTCATGTATCATAGAATCATAGAATGTATGAAAATGCCGAATACACACGTTTCTACATGCTGCCAAATTAAGGATAAAGCCCAAAACAGGTAAACTGTAGGCAAAAAATAAATACTTCTTACCCCAGAAAACAGAAAATGTCACACACAGATCATAAGCATGTAATTATAAAACCATTTCAACTACTACATTTTGTTTGTTTGAAAGTCAAAGATCTAATTATTTAACTGTAGGCATGACAGATAAGATATGCATGCGAGCGTGCACGTGTACACACAAAAAGAGATGTGCTGGTAACACATGGACAACTAGTTAATCCGCATCTTTTGCTTTCCAGTTTAAGGCTGACTGCAGAAAGACCACAAGAGTTCACTGCAACTCCTGATGACAGCAAGCAAACAAGATGTTTGGAACACAACCTTCTTTCCCTACCCTAGGACACATCTAACCACAGCTCTGCTTGTCTCAGGCTAGATGAAGCATGAAGCCCAGGAGACACAGCTACAAGGGGCTGCTCACTCTGTCGGGCAGCCTCCTGCACTCAGCATTGCTCACCTGGGAGAAAACCTGGGAGAAATCCTCACAACAGCTTCCAGCTGCTGTTGACTCCCGCATTAAACATGGAAAAGCACACATCAGGCTGTCCTGCTGGGTAAACGTATTCACCTGTTTCTCCAGGCTTCTTTGTAAAATGCCACTGATCTGCAGGGTCGAAGCTGCAGATTGTGACTTATGAAGACATTTGAAGATTCAGAGAGAAAAGAATAGACATTTTGTTACTAACTAAAAAGTTTAAGTAAATAAAGATAACACTTGTTTTTATTATTTGCAAAGATTTTCTCCTTGAATATTTTGATTTAAACGCACTGAAAACCTGTATTTTTCAAGACCCTGTGAAACTGCTGAGTACAGTGATGTATTTAAGTTTCTGACTACTTTTCTTATAACCACAGGAAATTTTCAGAGCCACTAAGAATCTACCATCCAAAAAAGGCCAAATGTTAAAGATAAGCTGCTAAGATTAACAAAAAGAAAAAAAAAACCAAAAAGGATCACCTGACTGACATACACTGAGTTGCAGTTGTGTACTTGGGTAAAGCTGTGCCCTCATACTAAGCCCAGAAAGTTACAATACCACACAAGGGTAAAGTTTAAATTAAGCAAACCTTTCCATGTATTATTTTCATGTTTGACTATTCCACAATACAACAAAGACACCAGTGTTACAAAATCCTATCAAACGTCCACATTTATGGAAAGCATTATTTGCAGTATGTTTCAATGATCTAATGGTGAAAACAACCAGACTTCTCTCGCACTTCTCTAAGTAGTGCTCGGTTCAGAGACATGCTTCCACCAGCAGTACACAGACCCTTCTTGTACAAAATTATTTTGAGCAACCAAACCAGTATTTTCCCCGCTCTCCAAGAACTCTTGGACTAACGATGTATAAAATCTGAGACCTTTCAGAAGATTGCTACAGAAGCTTTTATACATCTTCTCTTCATAGTTGACAACATAGAAATGATGAACCTGAAATCACTTACATAAAAAGCTTTAAAAAATCTGAAACAGACAGCTAGATGAACATAATCTGATTATCTATCGCCAAGAAAGTACTCCCAATTATTATAGCATGGATTATCAAATAATTCCTGCTAAGCATAGCATTAGAAACATTATTAAAATTAATGGTTGCAGTTTTCAGCTGATGAATGCATAATAGATGTGACATCATACACATGATCATAAGGAAGCAATATGCAATTAGGTATTTTTGAGAGCAGGAGGCTGTCAACAACATAGGCACATGCAGAAAGAAGTGACAACTGAAAAATGCAGTGTTTTGGTTCCCTTCTTGACTGTGTCAAACAGACACGCTATTATTCCTTGCAACATCCAGAGTATGTTCTGCACATCTACAAAAAAGTTCTATTCAGTGCTTCAAACATATGAAACACAGCTTGAATTCCCATAGAAAGAGCTACCACAACAAATATAACATTTTGGGTCATAGAAATGCATTTCACATTTATTTCAAACCACAGCTCCTCAAATACTCCAACAGCACCAGATTTTCAGCTTTTATTAAAAAATATTTTAATTTGTAGTATTATGAAGGAGAGCATGACAGATTGGCCCAAAAACACTCAGCAGACAGCTAACAAATTAAGAAATCATTCCTATTTTAATATAACTACATATATTGCTTAAGTAATTGACAATAGATCGAAGATGAATCATTTTGTCAAGTGGTGGTGCTGGCAATTTTGCTTTACGAGATATGAAATAAAAAACAGTCACATAGAAAGACAGCGGTCTCAGGGCTTCATAGCACTTCTTTGACGTGACTCCTAGAAAGCTGCAGTGGTATGACCCAGTCTTTTCATCACTGTGAATGAAGGGTAGGATTGAGGCCACCATTGCAAGGCCCAGGCTGAAATGCGATTCCCTGCCAGCCAGTTATGCTGCCCTTGTGTCGCATAATCATAGAATCCTAACATTTGAAAAAGACCTCTCAGATCATTGAGTCCAACCACCAACCCATCCCCACCACATCTTTCCCTTTCTTGCAGGAGTGCAGCAGCAGCAGCTCAGAGGCTGCTGTGAGCACAGGTGCACAAGATGATGTTCAATGCATTCTGGCTTTTGGACACTGCCAACAGTCATGCTTCTCTAGACCAAGCATGAGATTACAACTAGAAGAAATCAAAGCAGCACAGGGAATAGAAGACCCTAAAACACAGGATCTATGCTTCTGTACAGAGATGGAGAAAACCAAATGGATCCAGAATACTGTGAAGATTGAGCCAAGAACTACTTTGATTTAAACTGATGAGAGGAAAAGGACATAACCAGATAGGTTTAAGCCCTACTTGCTGGCTGTAATAGAAAGAAAACTATTCTAAGCAATGAGAAGCCTATTCTGGAAAAACCTCAGGCTAACAATTTAATTTCTGACTGTGGAGATATTACCTTTTTAAATCAACAGCCAGTGAAAGGCTTTTACTTCTTCCTATAAGTGCATTACCAACCCTTTCCTTTTCCACTGTAATCCTGCCACCAGATGGAGTTCACATCTTGCAATCTCACATCTCACAGGAGAAAGAACAATGAAAACCACAAAACCATTTATGGATTTCAACACATTCCAAACAAACACAGCTTAAAGTTACTGTCTGCACTTAAGCTGAAGAAAGTATTTGGCAAACCAGCAAAAACAAAGAGTGAGCAACACTCAGCAAACACTGTTACTGCTGAGAAAGACGGAGCTTTAAGAAGAACTAAGTCATTCATTTGAAACTGTGCTGAGAATGTAACAGCAAATTATGTAGTTACCAGATATGTTCTTTAGATTATAAAACATCAGCTGATGCAAAAAAGGATAACCGAAGGAGTGAAGCATCATAAATGTGAATAAACTTACTGACATAAAGAAAATCATTTGCTAGTGAAACACTGCAAATTTAAGGTGCAGTCCAACAACTCTGATTGAAGCAAAAATCACAGCAACTTCAGCAGGAACTCCGAAAACCAGCAGAATAGGAGAGAGAAACTATCCAGTCCATACTCACCCAGCCCCGCAGCACTGGAAACAGATGTTTTATCTCTTGCTACTTCTGACAGATTAAGTAATTCCAGAGTTGTCCATAATTAACTTTGGCATGAAGGTAACTACCCTTGTACAATCAGGAAGACAAATGAAATGTCAGAGAGAGGTACTCTGAAGTAATTTGTTTCTTGCCTTATCTATAAGGAACAGGTGTTATTTTTTAAGAAGTGTGACATGACAGCACAAAACAGTATCTCACCACTAGTTGCTCAATAAATGTAAATATCATAGAAATACTTCAAATACCAAGTAAAGAATAAGGAGAAAAACAAAAATTGGTTAATAAAACAAGACAACGCTCCCTCTGCACTCCCAAACACCTCCCTTCAGGAGGCTCAGGGTCTGCAAGAAAGCTTCTGATACTGAGCAGAAGATGGAGAACCACTCGGGTTCTGCAAGGTTTCATCATCTGCACCATCAATTCAAAAAGATACCTGAAACTCAGGTGTCACTTGTCTCACTGTCCCATATATCCTTCCCTCAGATTGTAAACTATGAAATTAGCTCCAGGGCTGATGTTACTATTTGCAGCAGGTAAGAATCAAGTGAGTACGGCCTGCCAGAGATGATTCTGTTCCTCTTAATCACCATGATGTGTTAACACCTGCTAACCATGACCAGCAGCTTCACACAGACAACTCCTCTGTCTGTTGCCTTTGGAAAGGCAACAGAGCGTCAGCAGAGGTGCTATAGCTCCAATAAAGCAGCAGAGATCTTTGGTACAGGCAGTGTGATACACAACAGGGAAAAAAAAATGCCCAAACTTTGAATGAAAAAAAAACAACACACCATGGTTGCACCTCCCATGGGATGGAGACAGAAGGACAACAAAAGCTATCGACAAGGAAAAAGGTATTCAGACTTAGGCTGGGTTCTCAGGATGTCATTACAGGATTACCAGATATATACTTTGCCATGTTATGTGGGATGTTATTTAGTAACACTGTAAGTACAAATCTGTCATCCCTGAGCCTTTCTTGTTTACCTCACCTCGCCCCTATCATCTTAAATCCTACTATTCTCTGTCTTTTCTCAACTCAAGATTACTTTTGGCTGTCTTATCAGTCTCCTCCAGACTGATAGTTTCAAAAGCAGATATATTCTTGATGCAGGTGTCTGACAGGTTCTGCCTCACTTTCTACGACATCTGTGCCAAAAAGCACAATGGAGCTAAGGATACGTGCAATTGCATCTGAATGCTCCTAAGTACCCTAACTGGAAAAAGTTTTCTTACTTTATATAAAGATTTCCACAGTGACCTTCCCTAACAATGTCACTGAACATTAGCCATCAGTACAGTGTATCTTATACAGACAGAAAGTGTTAGCAATTCAGTCTGTGCAGATCCAAGAAGCGGGTAAAATTCTTCAGTCAATAACTGAACTAGAAATATCAACTGAGAATTATTGCTAAGAAAATACATTACCCTTTTTTCATCATATATTTTGAAAATATCCATCAGCTCTTCTCTATAGGCGGAAAAATACAGGAATGGTCTTCCCAGAAAATTATTGCTTCTTTTTTCCCCAAAAAAAATCAGGATCACATAAAAGCCCTTACACACATACTCCTTTTCTGACTCAGTGAAATAAGTGCCTTGGTAGCTGATGCCATGGCAAAATCTGGACTCTACCTTCACAACCGAGACAGTCAAAGAGGATCTGAACAACCAGTACCTGTCCTGATTTTTAAATGCTGCGAACTCTAGCACTCCTCCATCCAAATTCCATCCCTACTTCAAATAAAACAAGCAGTTATTTAGTGTTACCTGAATAAAAACTTTTTTTTTCCTTAGGAAAAAAAAAATCATAAAATTCTTGTCTACTACAAAAGTTAATCATTATGCCAGAGCAACCTAATAGCAATCTCAGCAATTAATATGTCACCAAGAAATTATAAAAGGACTGTCAAATAGCACAGAATGGCTTTCATCCCCATGAAGCTTACAAGACCATCAAACAAACAGAAGTCAATCACGAAGCAGTGAAAAAAGAAAATTACCCAAACTATTCTTGAGCCTACTAGTGACAAATATTTCCTCCAAAGAGGAGCAAAACACATTAAGTGGAGACACCAATTTCAGACAACTACAGCAGAGGATGCCATTTTCTAGTGCTGTCAGTCAGACACATTCAGTAACATTGAAAAACAAAATGAAAATTAAGCTTCAAATAAATAAACTATATATTAAAAAAACATATTGTGTAGAAACACAAAAAGGTTCTGATTAAAATTGAAAGAGCGAATGCACCATTCAACCCAGGTTTTATCAATATCATATAAGCTTCACATTTCCATATTGCAATGACGTCACATCACTTGACTGCTGGATGTGTACTTCGTTGAAAAACTTCCCTAAGAGCAGCTGATTTTTAACTCTTTGTATTGCTAACATTACCGAAGGCAGAAAAAGGAGAGAAAAGATTTCTGCTTTCAGATTTATGGATCACCAAAGGCAGTTTAGTAATTGCATTATGAGCTATAAGATAAAATAAAATCCCTCTGAAATCCATAAAAATCTAATATAAATCTAATGTACATTGCTAAAAGTAAATATGCTGAAATAAATTAAATGAGGATTTCAAAATAATACATAAAATTTATGTCAAAACAAGCATCTTGGACTTAACAAGTACAAACAACTAACTCAGAAATCACTGTTGTCCTAAATGCTGATGTAACTGAACAGTCCCTGTTTATCAATAAAAAGCTTCTTGCCTTAATACACACACACCAGCACACACACACATTTTGACAATGCAATTCATTTTTGGGCAGAAGCAATTGGACTTCTACTGTTTATTTCCCCTGCAAACACTAACTCAGAAGTAGGTAATGCTCCTGCATGCTGTACTGCATGAGCAGGATATTCAGGAATAGCCTCTCATCTTCTTTTTAAATAATCCATTTGAATTTAAGCTGTAGCCATATTTAAAAAGATAAGACATCAGTCTTCTCTTAAAATCAGCAATAATAAACAATAACCACTGTCAGTTTAGAAGGCATCAGCTTCATCTTAAAGGAAAAGCAAGGTCAGTGATAAAAAATAAGTTTATTTCATTTAATAACATTCTTTATTAAATTACTGTTCACCACAATCTGCAATTCCAACTTCATTTGCAAAAGCAGAGGGAGATGGCTAAACTGGCATCATTAATAAAGCCTGAAATAGCAGAGCTCTGGGAAGAAATACTTGGGAGGTCTCTGTAAAGAACTCTATCAGTGGCATTACAATATACCTGGAGGAGCTCATTTCTTCACCTGCTGAATCTGCTGCAGACAGAAGGCCCTGGAGGAACCAACCACGAGTGGCCCTACGCACCACTGCAACAGCTTGTGTTCACGAGTTTTCTTCTGAGCACCCAACCTTCTTATCGCTGGCTACCACTGGCATCTCACCTTCTTCCCAGGTTTTCTGTGCAAACGTGTTCATTTCAGGGTGACACTAAAATAATTTCTCACTGTCTCTGCAGACACAGCTCACATCTCCCTGCTTCCAACAAAACCCAGGCCATGTGTCAGTGTGAAAATGGAAACCAGTCCCCAGTGAAAGTTAGGCTCAGTCTTTGACAGATTCTACCAAACATAAAACAAAACAAAACAAAAAAGGCTGAGGTAATAAAGAGATCAGATTATCAATGTGGCAATACTCCTTCTAAAGAAATTCCAAAGCTTTCCTTGCACTATGTGCTACCACAAGATGGTACATGGGCCACTTCAAGGTGTTGCTGTCACTGTACACAGCTGCATGCTCTTACTCCTCTCCACCCAACTTAACTTCTCTTTTGTACGGAAAGGTGACGTGTGGAAGCCTAGATACATACATACGTTAATATAGAACAGTGGCATTCAGAAGACCTCTCCTTCATGAGATAGAATTGCCAAGAGCAGCTAGGCAATATCTAGGAAGGAATGTGTTTAGATGGTTAGTGAAAGCATGTTTGTGCCTCACAGAAAATAAAAACTTCTGCAGGAGTCAGGAACACTTTACCTCAAGGCATAATACAACCATTAACTGTGCAGTAATTATTGACTGTGAATTCTAACAGTATGCTCTGATGCATTTGGCATTGGCACGGAACAGGAGGCAGTAAACTAATTCAATTACATGCCTGATCTGTGAAGTTTATTGATCTTCAGAACTGGGGCTAACTTAGAGAGCCTTAACTGGGAAAGCTAAGAAGGTGCTGAAATAGTCTAATATATATCTTCTTTTTTGCTGCTGTTGTTAATTAGTGATGTTATGGGTACCTAAACTGGAGTCACCATTACCTTGTATTGCTAGAATTGTATTATGGAATGTATCTCAAATTTTATTTCTATCTCTCCTTTTTTTTTTTTTTCTTTCCTTCATTTCTTATTTATATTAAAATATAAATAAATAAAAAATGAATATTAAAAACACATTTGAAATTGACATATATTTGGACTGCATTATATTTTAAGCGTTTAGATAATCCTCTCTCTGTCATAACTGTGATAGCAATTACAGCTGTAACAATGCAGACTTCTTATGTTTCTCTTACGCAATATCAAGATTAGCACTCTTTGGGTAGACTTTAGTATAAATTACTGGACACACTGAGGCTATTGAAAACAAGCTCACATTGTCTGAGACAGAATATTTTGTATCACCAACATGACAGAAGCATCAAATACTAAGGGATATGAATATACAAGTAGCAAAAGTATGCTTAGCATTTGAAAAATGTTTTCCTTCACTAGGCCTCATTTTCTTATAGAAGACCGTTGCAATCACGTCTGCTGTGACATGTCATATCCACCATGCCTTAGTGCTGACTACAGCTTTTTCCTACCGCAAGTAGCACTACTACAGTCCATTTTCATAGGTTTTAGGAGGATGTTGATTCCAATGTAACGAGCATCAGAAAGCATCTGGCAATTACACCCCAGAGAGAGGCTAACTGATAAATTAGCAGACCAACTGCAGCTGGAAGGCTGGCAAAATCTAGTCCTTAAAAACAGTCCTCAAATAATCTCTGGTATATAAAAAAAGGTTTACAAAGAAGCAACACCCACCATATTCTGAAAAAAATGTTACTGAGATGGTAAGTGACACCCCAGAGCAACATCCTGCCCAGTTCTGTTTTTTTCTGTTTAATCCCATTTTCCAGGTTGCACAGCTCCTAATATGAATATGCAGCATTACAGAGGCAAAGTCAGGACCACATGTGATAAAATAGGTTCACATCAAGCCTCAAGTTCATAAAGTGTTACTGATAACATTCCAAGGTTTTAATCTGCTGGCTACAATGAAAAAGCAAAGATCAAAATAACCCAATAAACAAAGTAACGAATGGCCTCACAAACCAACTGCTTCACATCCAAGTACCAGGTGGTCTGTCTGGAGCAATGCAAACTACAGCACTGCCTCCAGCTAACAGAGCAGCCCAACACGGGGAGCCTGAGCAGCTCACTGAAGAGCTCACTGGTGTGCTGCTCTGCCTCAATGCATTCTTCATCGCAGAGAGAACTTCTCAAACTGAGTCAGAAATAAAGGCCAAGCTAAGAAGAAAGAAGAAAGGAAAAAGGAAATAAGGAAATATGCAACTGAAATGTGCTGTCACAAGCAAGTTTTGTGTCAAACAGACTTGTAATTCACCGGAACACATTATGAACAGTGTTTTGAGATCAACCATTTTTAAAGAATAATTTACCTGCAGTTATTAAAATATGAATGTGTAATCACATATAAGCATTTCAAGTATTTCTGAAATAGCACAGTATCTTCAAATAATATAGAACAGGGATTATCTGCAGCATATTCAAGTAGAAGCTCAGCAAACATTGAATTTATCATGGCATTAAGTAAGAAATGGCCACTGCACTTTCCAAGGAATTGGGTGGGAATTCACCTGGTCGCACAGAGTAATGCAATTCAGACAAAAAGGTTCCATGAAAGAAGCAGAAATTACTTGTCACTTTTTTTTTTTTTTTTTTCCTGAGTTAACAGATATGTTTGTATCAGGGTTACTGAGACGCAGGTGAAAGTTGACCCAGGTACACTGCATAAGTACAATTCAAAGACAAAGCGCTCAACAAACAGAAAAGGAGAATGAAACTGAATAAACCTTTCCATTCAGTGTAAGTAAAAAACTAGAGGGCAGAAAATGACATTCAATTGTATAAACTTGTTGCATCAACAAAGCACAGTAGGAAGTTACAAAATATGTGTCTCGTGGTAACCATTCCTATGCTACATATAAGCAAAACAATAAAACAGTTGCATCATAGCCAAGCTGAACCTACACAATGACTCACCCTGGGAAACCTAGGCACTGGCAGTGGGAGAAGTGGAAATGATTATGTGAGGAACATAACCCACCAGAAAGTGAAGCAATGCACAAGCACCACAGCGGAAAAGCGAAAAACAAGTTGAGTCAGTAAAGCAGGTGACAATCCATCTAAGCTAACTAAAAGATGAAGGGCATCCTGCTATTTCAGTTTCAAGCACAGTTTGCAGCTGTGTTCATCAGACAGTAAGTGCAGCCTAAAGTATATGTTTAAAGTAAGGACAAAAGCCAGTCAGAATCGTGGAGAAGGCCTGAACAGCACTTATCTATAAGAAGCAGAAGCCAACTCCTGCGAGTCACAGAAGATACAAAGAACTTCAGGAAGTCTTCACTCACGTAGAGGCAGCATCCTTTCCCATAGCAGCAGGGCAAGTACCGGCAGGCACAGGATAGGAGTGGTTGGTGTAGGCCGTACAGTTCCACTGGTTAGCAGAAATGCTTACCCACCTGTTTCCCCAAAAGCGAAAGCACAGAGCAGTGAGAGAGCAGTGAAGTTTCCCTTCAACTGACTGATCACCACCAGACCTCAAGGACACGGACAATTCGATCCCTGGAATTTCTCAACAGCAACATCATCTTTTTTTGCCTATATTCACTCTTGGGATGCATTAAACACCATAAAATGCATCCATGATAAAGACCTAATTTATACGATTCAAAGATGAAATCCCACGACACCACAGATTACTTAATCGTGTATTTGATTCTGCACATGGATTACGCATATAATGCAATAACTCAAAGCTTCGTCACTCGCTTTCATCTGCAATAATATCCTCTTATGGAATTTTCCTTAAGGAAAAAAGCTGCCTTTCCTAACCCATGAAAAAGCAGTCACTGAACTGTGCTCCTGAACAAAGCAGAAAAACCTGAGCCGTCATTGTAAATCAGAGCAAACTGCATACAGGCTATTCACATGTACAAAGAAGAGGAGAGCATCACTTTATGAGGAAGACATACAGCTGACTTCAACTCTGCACTTACATTAGTGAATGGGGACACTGCTTTCTTCTTTATCATCTTCTTCAGGGAAATTGTGCTACACCAGTAAGGAATCGGAGTCACACCAACTCTTAGTAAGGTCACACACCATTTTGGTTGGTGTTTTGCATACTACACACTTTCCAACTAGAATAGTTGGAAACGCACATTCAGAATTCACTAAATCCCAATTCTCTGATTTGCAAGGAGCAGACTCAACTTATCCACTCAAGGATAGCAACCTAAAAGACGTAGCTGTACAAAAATGTCCCCAAATATAAATACAACTTTTGAGAAGTTTTTTTTTTCTTTGAAGTTATTTGGGCTATAATTATACACAGCTCAAAAATAAACAATATTTCTAGCAGTAATCAGATGCCAAAGGAATAAGGTTCTATAAAGTCTTTCCAATGAGACATCAGCATACCTCCCAAGCGACTCCAGAAGAAATGTTCAAGATATACCTTAGGTTAATGAAAAAAACATTTTCAGATCACTGTGCAATGTCCATTAATTGCAAAGAAAATAGACAAAAATAAAATGTTAATAACTTAAAATAGTAAGGTAGCAGATGAATTAAACATCTGAACAGAAATAATCACACTGCCAGAGATTTAATTCACACAATCTGAAGAAAAAAAGCATCCAAAATGATTAACATTTTTATTACTTGATAAATTGTCTGCTTCCACTTGACATGCACTTCCTGCTTCTTTCTGTCTTTAGGCAGCATTTAGGCAGATGTACATCACAGACAGCACTGTGCCTCTTCATTCTTAGGGTAAGAAATGTGTATCTATGGTCTTATGCCCAAAGTTACCAGAAAAGCAGTGTGAAAACTACATCCACTGGGACATCCTGACTTTCACAAAGGAACCCAAGCAGCTGTGAAGCAAGATAGAAAGGAAAGCTGGTGAGTTTGAAAAATACTATTCTTTTAAGTAACTTCAACTGCAAAAGAAACTTTTCAGTAGATCAGCTCCTTCAGCCATTTGGCCCACGAGGGTTAGTGGCAGCATAAAGGAGAAAAAGGCAGGGCAATGGGGAGGTGAGGCAAATAAGACAACACATCTCTGATCCCATCTGCAGCTGCTACCATTATCCAAATAGAAGGCTGCAAATGTTGCACAGAACAGAGCAAAGCAGCAAGTCCTGCTTTCCCCAAGCTGGCAAGAGAACAGCACACTCTGCAGTTATACTCTAAAACCAGACAGACCATGACCAGAGCAAAACAAAGTCAGAAATGATATAGACATTCAAACCAATTTTCTTTAAGATGTAACTCTAAGTCGAATTTTAAAGGAAACAAAGCATTTTGTGTTGAATGAATACAGGTTACTAAAAGATTGCTCTCACTACTGATTTCAGATTGAGGCATCAGAAGATGACATTAGGATGACGTTATGTATTTATAATCCTAATCCTGGAACTCCTACACCCAGTGTGTTCCATTTACTCAAATTTTCATCATATCCTTGCAACTGTAAGACAAATCGCATTTGTCCTTGATACTGCAGAGATTTTTAAGTACATCTGATTGGATTCCTAGAGAGGAGAGAGATTTGGCTTGTGCCTGCACTTTGTTCCCAGCCCCATTACAAATTAGTGTTGTCTAAGAGATTTTTAAATGTGATTACCGAAAACATAAGCCATGAAAAATGGTAAAACATTACTGTGCATCAGAGCAGACTTGAGAAATCTCACAAGATGCTCATTTCCACTCGTGCAGATGTCCAAACACAGAGCTTTAAGAAGAAAATACGGTATTTACTATCAACAAATCAAAAAGTAACAAATGCCATTTTTTCCCTGTTTTAAATGAAAAAAAAAAGTTTCTTGTACAACAGGATGGAAATTCCCAACATCAAACTGGGCAACTGAATTAAAGTTCCACAATTATTCTACTAATAGAGTTTCAAGCTCTCCCTCAGTAGGCACAAATATTTGTTACAATGCCTATGTATATACCTAAGCTCCTTACATTCCAGCTGTCATACTCCTTCCCATCACGCTGTGCCTGGAAATGATGCAGGAAGTTAAAACAAAACAAAAAATTGACACTCGAGATGAACAGAGCTAAGGCACCTTCCTCTACTAGCACAAAATCCAACAGTATTATTCATGAGGGGCATAAATAGGGGGACACAGTCTGACATATTTTGTCAGCAATCACAATTTTGGTGGAACTGGTATTCTGAAGAAACAAAGCATTTTACAGTTACATTGTTTTTGCTCTTCTTTAACCTTCAAGCTGCTTAAAAACAAGATAATTTTTAATCTGCATATTGCATGGCATCAAAATAGCACTTCTGCAAAGCTGAGAAAACATATGCTGTCAGCAAAGAACAAAATGATCTCTTTGATTCTAATACCTGTGATAGTAGCATGATAATAACTATGTGTGACAACTTCTCCCTACTCTCAAAATAATTATGGCTCTCTAGAATTCAGCATCTGCGTTACCAGATGTTACTGTCAAACACGTAAGCAAAAGCACTGCAGAAACCTGGCCAGCCTCCAGAGTTTTTGTCTCAGTACCTCAGCAGATGCAGGTGGTTTTCAGTGGCCCAATATTTGGAGCACCAACCCATGCAAATCCACTTATGTAAACAAGAAAACAACAGTAGCATATAATGCGTCATACCCAAACAGCTTCAGCAGAATCACTCCAGTCTGACTGGGAATGACATTTCCGCTAACCTATTGAGAACTCAGATCAGGTTTTAGCATTTGTCTGACATAAAAACAAAAAATATTAATGTCACTACCTATTTCTGAAAGCACTTCTCTCCAAATCTCACATTAGGATATGATTACTTGGTTTAACTTCAACATTCTTACATACACATAGAGTTCGTCAGAAGGATGACACAGAAGTTATTAAAAAAACAGACAGGTACAGCAAAATTTTTAAATCTTATATCGAATCCATAAATCATTCACTCTTAAGACATAACTTGTAGCTTAGCACCAAACTCTTTGCCCGAGTATGCTGATTTACATACAGTATGGTTGTTATGGAAGAATTTTTCCTCCATCTATGTACCTCCAAACTGCTGCAATCTGAAATCAAATTATCTTCAATAGGGAAGCAATGCAAACTCTTGTTGAACTTCTGGAGTAAAAATAAACATATTTAAAATAAAATTAGCTGTAGCCAGAGGGTAACAATCTTTCAAAAATGTGCTCAAAGCATTACTGACGCAGAAACTTTTTGATGTCACACACCTTAGCTACGAAATCAGGAGGTTTAATTTAAAAAGAACAAGCCTCTTTCTACAGATGACTCACGCACCCTTTCTTTCCCACAACCAGCCACAGATCAGCCTTCTTTCTGCCATCTGGCTGCACTTCCCTACATTTTCTCTTCTCAATACCTAAATAACACGCCAACCAGCATGCACAGCAGGATAGTTTGGAGGGCTTTCTCCTAACAGTTGCCCCAAAGCATTCTGCAAAATCAGCAAGTGAGGTACAGTGTGCTGCTGGTATTTGAATTAAGGAGGTGAGCGCACGTGGGGTGAACTGCTTAACTTAGATGAGAAATACGAACAATATGAGAATCCATCTGGCAGATCCCAGCAGAGCTGTGCAGCTGGAGAGGTAAAGCAAAGCCAGTCTTGCAGCCAAAAAGCTCATCCAGTATTTAGTATTTCGACATGAATCTCGAAAGATGCTGGATATGTATCAACCATAGCATGCGGATACAAGACTCAGGCAGGAATCATTAGGGCCTTTACAACAGCAGGACTCTAGCACTACAGTAATAAAGTCAAGGTTTCAACTATAAAACTTTTTCATGTCTGTATAACTTAGCTGTCAACAATGTCGTGGTTCAAATATTTCTTAAAAGCCCTTCGTCTCCATTGAAACTGAATTAAACTGAAGTATCCAATCATTTTTAAATAGCATAAGTAATAAGTTTCAGGCTGTTTGCAATCTCTTATACAGTTCTCAATATTCAACATTTAACCTTAAGTTCAACAATTAAGGCTGCATTAACAGCCAAATTCCACGATTCAATTTCCTTATTCATAAAAAATATCTGCACATGCTACAACTATTTTGTTTTGGGAAACAACCAGTTCTTATAATACTATTTTATTCAGTTGAAGTTTAACAGCTACAACTCGTTTCCATGTATTCAAGGCTGGTAAGATATAATTTTTCCAGTAAGTCTGGAATTATTTAGGTAAACAGGTAAAAGCAATTCAAAGGCAATTTTTGTTACATTTCCTTCAAGATAAGATAAGGGCATCTCTACCCTGCTTTCCTCTACTACATAAAATCAAAACCATATAATTAGCTGTAAACAAATATTCATTTCAATTTTCCATATCTTGTAGAATATGGTCTCTTTCTAAGTTATTGCTAGCTTTATGGTCTCAAATAATACTGTAAGTAAAAATCATTTCATTTTACCACGTCTTTTTGAATATTCCCAAGGCAGTTTAAATATTGTCTGAAACATATGCTAAGAGGTATGAGTTATTTCTCTTTCAGCTATAATAATAACAGAAAGAAACTTGAATAAATTCAAGATATTACCACAATACCCTCTTCCCCTACCCAGGGCAGGGGAAGAGAGGAAAGACCAAAGCCAAAATAGCTTTTCTGGCAATCTTTAACAGCATTCTTAATTAAAAGTGAAGCTACAACAGTTATTTGCAATACAAAAAGTACAAAGATGTACCTTGTAGTTGGATGGCAATCTAGGAAAGAACACTAATTTTCCATTACTGTGGTGTCATCTATTGAAAGCAATATACAGGATTATGATACCCCTTTTGTCGATTCAGGAAAAACAGCCCTGTCACTTTCTATAAGGTCACATTTCTTCTTTGAGATTTCAATCTTTTTATGATTTCAACTTATGTGCTGTATTTTAGTCTACCATGAGAAACCAAGAAGTGCTTTGTGTACAAACTACAGTGAGATGACAATTATTACAAACCTTCCTGTGAAAAACCACTTTCAATCTAGAAAAAGTAACAACTTCTCCTCCGGGATAATAGATATTGATTTATGGATGCAATATCACCATTCTCATCTCAGTCAAAGTCATTACTCAGAACACTAATGAACAGCACAATGATACACAACGAATAGTTAGACTCATCTTCAGATAAACCTGTTTTGCATCTCTGCTGAACCAGGAGTCACATGATATATAACAGCCTGCAATCAGTCTTTACCATACAACAAATAAAAGGACTTAAAGGGTCCTTATGCACCAAGGATCTGGAATATAACCCAATCTTAACATTAATTACTTTGGGGTAGACTGAAATACAGCTACTGAAGAACCCAAACTCAATCATCCTGAATTCTTTAGAAAGCACAGGGTAAGTTTACAAAGAAATTTACCTTCCTGTGCTGAAAGACGCGGTGGAAATGTCAGCGGTTTTATCTGAGCAGAAGCAAATGGGACTCGATCTCAGGAGAGTCAGCTCTTGTGCAAAAGCAAACAGCCTTCAGCAAGGCAGCTCAGCTGCAGCCTGTGAGGCCCAGGGGGGTGTGAGGCCCCGGGGGCGAGGTGCTCTAGCAGGATGTCTGCGAGGGCTTTGAGACTTCCCTGAGGCGGTTCCGAACAGGTAACTGAGGAAAGGCAGCCCATTGGCAAGAGACTGAAATACGGCTCAGGCAGTTCTGCATTCCTGCTAGGAAAAAATTTGACTAGACCAAAAAATTGATCTTAAAAAATCACCAGCGCTCAAGGATGCCGGCAATCAGCCTGTGCTGAGAGTAAGGAGATGGCCGCCAAAATGGAGCTGAGTCAAAACAGCAGCAGGTCATAGAATCACAAGGTTGGAAACTACCTACAAGATCATCTAGGTTCCTACAAGCAGAGCCCCGTACACCCGGTATACTGTCCAAACACTTCTCTGTGTACCTCACGAGGCCACCAGGACAGCTTTTGGCAAAGAAAAGCTGATCTTTCTGCACAAGGTGTTCCACCGGGCTGCACCTGCGTGCTGAGAGGAAACAAGATGGCGGCTCAGCTGCTCCACCCCCACAGGGCACCGTGCTCCTCAGGCAGCAGCGCTCATCATGGCAGAGACAGTACCGTGCAGCAACATCCCTGCAGAGCCTCTAGCTTACCTGAGACCCTAATTTCATGCAGGATACTATGATCTTTAATGACAGCCTTAATTACATTAACAAAGGGGATGGGATCCAAACACACTTTCAACATTTAATCCCGAGTATGATTTATCCTGATCCAATTAACTGTTTCCCAAACAGTGAGACTTGTTTAACTTCCAGATGTATGAAGTCAGGAGAAAATGAGATGCACACGAAAGAGACTGAAAATTCAGCAAGCCTTGCTCTTCCTCAGGGCAGTGCTGATCACTGCTGCAGCCGCAGTCTGTACATGCTGCAATTTCTGCAGCGGCAGCGCTGGCAGAACTCTACAAAGAGAGCTAGATTAATCCAGTCAGGATGTGACGAAAGCATGTAAAATCAATTTCCAAATCCGTAAGACTAAAGTAGGATTTAACTTACTTAGCTTTGTATTTCTGCAATAATTCCAAATGATTCTTGTTTTAACAGGGCCTGTTTTTGTCATCAAGAAATAAAACAAACAAACAAACAAACAAAAATAACAAAACTTCAGCCAGTTGAGAGCTGCAAATTCAAGATAATGCCCCGAAGGCCTTGCTGTGCTATAAACAGCCCTATGCATGCTCTAGCAGAGCATGGCAGCACCAAGCTCGGCCCCGGCTTTGTTCCTGCCAAGCCCCAGAACCTCTCTTCTAGTTCAGTTTATTAATCAAAAGAGAACAATAATATCAAACCTTCTCAGACAAGCTATTTAAAATAGCTCAATAAAAAAGGAAAATAAGTGGTAACTCCAGAGATTTAGAAGTTTAATGCTAACAACTGAGCAAACTTTCACTGCCTTTTCTTTAGAAACCAGTTGGTAAAAACTTGAAGAATCTGATCTCGCCTACCCCATAATGACAAAAAACAGAAGGAAAGGCAGTCACTGTAGCCTCGAGCCTTTAACGTAAAGAGCTGCTTTTTCCTCTGTCAGAAACCCACTTGAAGGCAGTGGTCTGATTCAACAGAGAAGGCCTATGTTTCAGTACAATTGAGCAGAATGTGATCTTCTCATTCGCTTTTAAAGTTTTTCTTAGTTTACTTGACCCCCACTGTACCAGGACTAGGCATACACTGCATTAACACAGTCCTTTCACTTAGAAGTGTTTGTACGAGTGCTACCGATCACACACACAGTTCAGTTCTCCTGTTCCTCTGGGTGTCATCTCCAGCTTCCGACACTCAAAGGTCTGCACTATGCTCTGTGCACTGCATATCAGCTCCTAGGCTACAAATTCTGATTTTAAAATGTGGTCAAAATGCAGAGTTGCTAATATTAGTAAAAGCAGAGAAAAGCCCTATCATCTGAGGAACTCACCACACTGCAGAATAGTGATGAGTTTTCAAAACTGCACTCCAAGAGAATTTTCTGTACATGTAACAAATTTGAGCTCAGTACACTTTGGTAATGTTTTTGGGAAAAAAATAAAGATAAAACGCACAGATTAGAAAAATTTCATAAAGGAACCAACAAGTCACTTCATCTCATCTTTTTTACTTGATCAGTGCTTTTGCTTTTAATGTAATGCTTCCTCTTTCAGCACTGATTCTTGCTATGTTGTTTTCCCACACCAGACTAAGCAGTTCACATACCTATTTTAACGTGGAAGTACTTCTGCACTGTGATCAACTTAATATTTTATTTTGCCTACCACCTACTTCACTATGAAGGAAATGAATCCTCAAACTCATATTTAACTTTTATTTCTCATCTACTGCTAAAGAAATGCTACCAACTTCTTCAGGAGTTGAGGCCCATCCTTCCCTGCAGAACTGCATCCTTAATAACTTCTAGGTTCTATGATAACGCAGTCATCATAGCATTTTAGTTCCTACAGTTTCAAAGGACTTATAAATACAGAAAATACCTCTGGGCCTAGGATTAGAATGAAAATCAGGTTTCAGCCACAACCACAGGGATAAGAGATACTGAACGCTAGAATATATGAAACTTTTGAGATTCGTAATACAAGTGACCGAACTTCAGCTACTTTGCAAAAGGAGATATGCATTCACATATGTGCAAAATCCCATATATAAAATAGACAACTGTATAAATATATATACATATTTATGTCCATAGGAAATAGTAATTACAAAACTTATTTCAAGTTGAAAAAAAAAAGATTCTATGAGAACAAAAGGAACACCTATATTCATTTCCAAAACGCAATGTCTTATCTATCATTCTAGCACGTATGTAGGCTGAATAATTTAGAAATAAAACCCCCAAAGAGGCCATATTTGGATTCTCAGGAACTATAGAGATTGAATTCTCTTTCTTTTTTTTTTTTTTGGAACAGAGTTTAATTTTCTTAAGCAGTTTTTAGAAATATTTGCAAAGAAAAACCAAGCATGATAATACAGAGGAAAGCCATTTGTGCTTTTTTAGTCACTTTCTGCACTACTAGCAACACAGCAGCAGGTTCCATTTGCCTTACACTGAGCATATAATGAATAATTCAGTTTCTTGCTTTGTTCCCTAAATAGTTGATAGGGAATGGTAACTTTATTCATGACCGTATGGCCTTTTTTTTAAGCTCATCTATGTATTTAATAATGCACATCACAAGGCCCATCACCTAGCTTGGCCTTTATTAAAAATAAAAGCATTTAGTAACCATTGCAAACAAATGGCCATGAAACAAGCAACTTCCCAGAGCTACCACCTTTTGCTCACAAATAGCACTCACCCAGCTATTTAAATAATTAAATGGTCCCAATCTGCACTGCATCAGCGTTGTCTCACGTAGCCTTCGACAAGAAACAGATTCCAGAACTGCTGGGAACATGTTCCTGCCTCAGCCATAATCATAACCATAAATATGTGAGCACTCCGCTAAATCACAAATGCCCTGCTGGAACAAAGAAAATGATTTCCATGAAAGGTGACATTTTCACGGTCTCCTTATCCATTTTAAACTATCACTGCTTCCTCTCACTGTCTTCCACTGTTTCGAAAAACTCCTGGGCTTCTCTAGCTTTCAGGCTGCAGTTCACCACTTGAAAAAAAAAGCAAAATCTGTTATTTCATAGAACAGGACATAAGTATGTAAGTAGATATAAAAGAACAGTGACCTCTTCCCTTAAGCCTCACAAGCTGCTCTATTAGTCCCCTGGTCAACAAAGTTGAGCTCCCAGTGGAAAATGTAAGGGAAAAAAAAAGAAAAAAAAAGTATATACTGATCTTTTATAATTGTGGATGAACTGGTAAAGGAAATCTCTGTGACACTATGGAAAAGAAAGAAAAACTGCACAACAGCTGAAAAGATGGAAGTTGTTAAATTTTCTCCAGCTTTCACAAAAGATAAACAAAGACGCTAAACTGGTTGAAGACCAGAGTTTCTTCTATCAATGCACATACAAAAATCCAAACTAGGAATAAGTATACTCAATACAGGATTTCCAAACAATTTTACTTCTGAGACATTAGAATACTTAGTTTTGGTAGTAACACGAGTTCACTATTCCTTTGGTACACACACACACAAAAAAAAAGAAACAGTAACTGGGGAAACTTTTATCTAACTGAAATATTTCAACATTTTCACCCATTAAAAAATAAGAAAAAAGGGGGGTGTGACATGATGTTCTATCCTGGACTGGCGCTAGTTCATCAAGAACTCATCTGCATGTAAATTTCAATCAATTAAACGTGTCCAAGGGAAACATTAGTTTATATGAAGGGTGAGACTTCACTCCCATTCTAAGATTATTATCTACTGAGACAGCATATATTCAAAGATCCAACAAACATCCTGAGTTATTTAACTTCTTGTCCATAAAGAGTTTTCAAGAAATTGTGGAAAAGCAACCATGAAATAAACTTGTTTAATTTTGAAAGTCTAACGCTGGACAAGTTCCAATATTACTGGAAAAGGATGATCTTTTTAATACATTTTATATTTGTTCCAGCATGGCAACTAATACCCTTCAGAAACTCATCAGCTTTCAAGGAGAATTGAAGTGAGAATAGAAGCCCCTTACTGCAAGACTACCATAGAAGACAATTATTACAATTGATTATTATTCAGACAATATCAATGTCATTATCTCTGATCGATTCCTAGTGTTGCCCGTTAGTAGCCTTCAGTCCTAAGTGCTGCATGAATGGTAACCTAATATCACACAAATTGCAGTCCTGCTGGTCTCAGTGAATTTGGTAACAGCCTGACTTATTAGCAAGCTTCTAGTAGATAGCTGTCATAGGTGCTGACTGCAGGGAACTGGATGTCAAAGCACAACCATAGAGGGCTGAGAAAACTCTTTCCCCTCGAGGCTTTGTTAATTTGATTTATGTGTACAGGCAGGAAACTAATTGCTAATTGTTGCAGTGCATGCCATGGAATTGCAGCACTCCATTCAAAAGCTGCATCTCAAGAGTAGCAATAGACTTCACTTTTACAGTCTGCTGATGAGAGACGCATCCTAAACAGGAATTTGTTAGTTCTGGTGCCTAAGAAATGGTACAAAGGGAACTTGCAATGCCCTGTGCCATCATCTCCTCACTGGGGAAAACAGCCACCCTTGAGCACACCGTCACGCCGAGTGCCAACACAGTTACCTCAGCATGAGCACACTTTTCCTGTTGTTCAGGCAATTAGCAGATAATGCATCTAGTGCCAGTAATTAAATTGTTAAGAGTCTTTGTTCTGGAATGTTTGTTTCTCAGTAGCTTTATAAGTATGTTACTGGGACCACTAGCCAAGGTTGTTAATTCTCCTGGTATTACGATGCAAAGACTGGACACTGCTGAACTACTTTGCACAATTTCCACATCCTCGATATTTCCCTGTTGGAAGCAATTGCTCTACAAAAAAAAAAAAAAAAAAAAAAATACCGCTTCTTGTCTCAACAGAATGTGATGGTTGATGTTTTTTTCTTCAGAATCTCTCTGTTAGAAGACGTATGGTTTGGTTATGTCTATAAAACTGATGAGTGGCGACATAAATAAAATCTTTGCCTGTAAATACTGCCTTTTAGCCAGTATTATTGTCAGAATCACTCAGAAATGTCTAGTCAAATACTTCATCAGGTATAGTCCAATACTAAGCCTCAGGTATACCAAACACTGCACAAACTGTTACTGCTTTGTGATTCATAAATGTTTTGCCATCTGTTCCAGTTTGCCCCATGCTGAACAACCCTCAGAAATCCTTAGCTTTCCAAATAGCATTCAGAACCTGCCAGTAAAGGCATAAGGCCTGGGGTTATGTCAGCCTGTCCTGAGACCTTGAAAGCAGGGAAACAGGGAATCAGTCCCTCCTAGATCCCCTGACCACCCGAGCAGGTGAGAGTGAAGTATTCTAGACCTTAAAAAAGCAAATTACTCGTCAACCCATGCTGGCTTAGCTCATTTCATCATCTGTGATAAAAAGTAGTACTTGTCACTGCTGAGAATTGCTATTTCTAATTAGGACTAAATTGCCCCATACTTTTCAGCAGTCATGGTAAAGAGGTAGATGTCTAATAGCCGTGGAAATTGGTTTTCCCTCTAAACTCTAGCCACACATCTGCTTATAACAAATTTGAGGCAAATTGGCAAGGTAACCTAATTTTTAAAGATAAAATTACACAGTCCAAAAAGGAGTCATCAGAGCAAAATTCATTTGCTTTCTATAGCCTATAAAAAACAGGTGTTCCTTTTCATTAGAAAATGCGAGGCACTGGATCAACACTTAGATATTCCATAAGAAAGCACTCCAACGTGAAAGTTCAGGTTTCAGGTCCTGCTCCACCCAACACAGAACAGGACTACTATCCTCAGTCCCCCCTGTCATCTCTCACCAGCACTGGACTGCCCCCTATCCTCCTCACCTCGCGTTTCTACCCCAAACTTGTGAACGTTGCATTGAAATAGATAATGTGCCGTAAAAAAAAGAAAGATTCAAGAAAAAATGCTAAAAAAGAAAAGCCTTCAAAAACTTCCAAATTAGCTAATCAACGCATTTTGCTCTTCCACAAAATAAACAACCTGGAATTATACCAGGAATTATAGGAGACAACTCCAAAGCATTATTCTCAGTTTTCAGTTTGTAGCCATGCAGGACATCATATGCAATGCACAAATCCTTCAGCTTCTCTTCTTGTATGAAAAGGTCTCAGAGGTTTGGCAGTATCTGTCATTTTCTTATGCCTCAACAACAAAACTAATTTTTTTGTGTGTGTCTTTTAAAGTGTTTCTGAACAGATAAGTTGTCCCAGTCGCGATTTCCTTTGTTTTTCCTAGCACAGAACTGCCTGATGATTTGAGAAAGCTGCAGTAAGGCAGAAGCCATTCACGTGGGCTGTGACAGATAAGAAAATTTATCAAGGGACTCATTAGTTATTATGCCAATGTGAAAGTACAGCTTACTGGATCTAATTCATTACTATACCACACTGGTGTATTGCTTACAAAAAATCATTTTAAAGCAACACTGTGTACTTCATTTACAGAGGACACAGTTATAACACACAAAAAAATCACACTTTACTGTAAGTGATTTCCCAAATCAAACATCTCAGATTCAATATATTTTTATGGTTATCATTAAGAAAAATAATCAACAGAGGGGAAAAATTGTTTTTAGTAAACTGCATAGTGGACTTGATATATATAAATCATGTCCTTAGATGTTGAATAAACCATAAGCTGAGATGTTTCTTCAAACAGGAAGAGGAATTTTATAAGCATATGCTGCAACTGACACTAATGGAAGAAACTATATAATATATCACTATACCAATGTAACACTTCTTTCTTCCATCCATAGAAAAACAAATGAAAGAGCTATGTTAAGCCATTTCAAAAAAAAAAAGGGGGGGGGGGGAGGGGGGCAAATCAAATGAAACCAACGAAAACTATAAAACAGACAAGGCTTTCTAATACCTTTGAAGTACAAATACAGACTATTTTGGGGCAGGGGAAAAAAATCATATTTGATATAAGTGGGTATCTGGAGCCGAAATTTATCAAGTTAGTGTTCCACAGATAATGGCTTGGGTCATGCAGGGCATCTTTCTTGCACAAAAGATACCTCCTCACGTTCTCAGAGCCATTCTTTATGGGTGAGGTACCAGGAGGATAAGGGGGAACTTTCACTTGTATGATATTACCTCTTATCTCCTTTCAAAAGGTCTTTGTACTTATAAATACACATTGAAAATTGTCATGTGAATAAAAAGAATCCCAAGTGACTACGCAAAATAGGGGAAAGAAATAAATCCAGAGAGTTCACTAAGCACCTGCTTACCCAGGAGCATCACAATATCAATTTCTAAAGATGCAGCAGAGAGGACTTCAGATTCAGGCTAAGTATATTTAGTGCTTGCATTTTTACGGCAATACAATAAATATCTGAGACTGATACACAGCAGCAAATAGGATGAATTCCCACAGACTTACTACTTGCAACATATTTCTCCCGTGCTGGCATGACAGAAGTCAGGATTTATTCGCATACTGAGAACATACAGACAGCTGCTCAGACCCCAGGTAAAGCAAGAAATGGTCTAGGCCAGCTATTCACCCATGAATATGTCAGCATGTAGCTATTAATGAACAGTAGCTATTAATGGCAGTGGGGACAGAATGGGTCTCTCCTGGGAGAAGCAGCCACCAGGAGCACAACAAAAGTCAGTTATTTCTCCTTTCTCCCCTTGTACTCTTCCCATTAGAGGGTGATGATCTATTCCTGCTGAGATTTCTCATTTGTGGGACAAATTATTCACTTTTTCCTATAAGCAACTTGGAAATTTAATTCATTCCAAATTTCCACAGTTCAGCTTTTCCAAGACATTCTGGACTCTCTTTGCTTGCCAAGTGTTTTGCAAGTTTTACTTGATACAAATGTTTGAAGCTCCAAGGATTTACAACACTGAATATAACTGCTGAAGGACGAGAGAAACTTGGGTCTGAAGGAAGTTTTCTATCTCACTTTCAGACAAAGATATAAAGTCCTTTCCTCACTGCAAAGCAACTTTTGTTTCTTTGGCAATGACCATGTAGGAGATCTGCTTCTATCTACTTTCCTACAGCCCTTTGAAGAACTAAGCTGAAGTTGAGGATAGAACCAGGCACTGGTGACAAATCAATTCTTGCCAGAGATGGATTTGTGAGATTCTGCAGGTGATATTACCAGCTGGAAGAAGGAAAAGATATGCCTCCGAAGGACAGTTAGTTACAACTAGATGCATTACGAAGGGATTTAAACCTCCCTATTGCTCGAGGGGGAAGAAATCTCAGTGAAGAAAGATTTGAGTGAGGATATATAGAATGAAAAGCAGAGCTGAAATGTAAGAACAGCCCTACGGATTGGATGAAGAGCAAAGCAAAAAGGTCTTTGGTCTGTAGGTTCGTGTTCTTAATCATGGAAACATGTATTCATCTTTCAGAGTCATAAGGCTGCGAATCTGCTAGTAACTGAGAACTCTCATTGTTGAAAGGAGTGGCACAATAAAGCACTATAAGGCTTTCAGGATTTTTAAAATAATGTTTGAGAGAATTAATTAATCAGATAAGTAAGGTATAGCTAGAATTATCACGAACAGCACCGCAACAGTCCATCTTTCTTAACACTTATCATTCAATATGAATCCAATTACAAAGTCAATTTATAGAAATCAAATAAAAAAACAAAACTTCCCATAAAATAAACATAGCAGACTCATTATCTCTTTTTTTTTTTTTTTCTCTTGCTTTTCTTGAAGACAAAGCAGCAAATGAGCACTCCCTGTGTCAAAAAAGAAACTGAGCAGGCAAGCCTCTCTCCTATTTCAGCAAACTCTGAAGACAAACTACTGTCATATGTTGTGATCCTTCCATTTAACTTGCGCAGAATCCTGTCCAAATCCCAATTAAAAAAAAATAAAATAAAAAAAATCAACAGAAGTCCCCTGGCACATTTTAGCAACTTCATTTAAGCCCAGAGGGTCCCAAATACACAGAACAACTTCTAGTTGCAACAGACGTCATCCCAGCAGAAAGTTCCCACTCCAGACCTCCAAGTACATTAAGCTGATGTCTACCGGAGTAAAAGGACTGGCACAACTGTGTCTTTAACACATTTTCCCTCTAAGTCCTTTATCAAAATTGTTAGCAAAATTTCTTACATTTATTGAGTCTGATCTAAGTAGTAAGCTACAAAAATTAAATTAATGTCATTCTCAGTAACATTTAGAAATTGCAAGCTAAGCAGCTGCCACTTATCCCTAGTAATTCAAAGTATATTACATTGAAAGAAGACTTACAATAACACATATTGATTTTGCCAGGTTTTTTTTTTTTTCTTTCCCCAAGAAACATATGCTGTGTGTTCTATATTTGTGGGACTCCATCTACTCAGGTTTCATTGCAATAGCTTTGACTCTTCACAAACAGATGTTGAGGGAAAATAGCTCAACAGAACATGCAATAAAAACTTTCTCAGATCAAAATGTTGGATAAAGAAAAATCTTGTGGGTAATATACTAAACTAAAAGCTCTGATTGTACATTTTTATACAGAACTGAAAACCAATGCTTGATGACATTTGTGGAAATATTGCTGTTATGTAGGAAAAAAATCACCAAGTTCTAAGTATTATGTTAATTGAAGTATGGCAACACTGTAAGCTCTCTTAGATGCAAAGTATTTCTATAATTGATTTTACCCAAAGGCCAGATTCAAATTAACATCTCAATAGTTAGCCAAAATAATTTGAAAAGTGATGAAACAACATAATGAATGTTTTTAATCTACTCTTCAAAATAACAAAATGGCAAGTGATTCCTAATTCCAAATCAAAGTATTGGAATATTATCCTGAGACCGACAGAATTCTCTGCAATTTTCTGTAATTTCCGTAATATCATAACAGTAGAATCTAGCTTATTAAAATACTTTGCTCATGATTAAGCCTAATGACAGTCCTCAGTCTACTTTCCTGTGTGAGCAGACATAGAAGTTAAATCCTTAGCATACAGAACCACCATTGTTCCTATAGCCTTTCCCATTATGAAAATAATTGGATCCATAAAGTCAAGACAGAACAGCACATGAAACTGGCATGAAGTCTTTTAAAATGCATACATATACACATTTTAAACTCGTATTTAGTAGTAATACTGGTTCAAAGCATGCTACTAACCACTTCAAGGATTTTAGGTTCAAGTTTACCACGTGAAAAAAAAGAGACAAATTATATTGGAATATTTCAATAATTACTTTCAATTTACTTCAGAAATACCCACACAGACTCTTCGAATTTCCTCTACAACAATCCTTCTTAATCCTGGGTATATAAATTCTGCCACTTCTGAACTACTACTGATCAAAAAATGTGCAATGCATTTCCTTTACCATGAAAAAAGAACTTTCACTGCTCTGGGTCACTTCCAGAAGCCAGAAATAAGTCAAATTCCTCCTTCATGGAGAAACGACTTTAAAAAATTGGCAGGAAAACCTAGTTTCTTCCACATTCATTGCATGAGAAAAGTGATTGTACTCTTGTACAAAAGCATTTTATAAACTTTCAAATCAGCGGAAAGTTTCTGTATGGAAAAAGAAATAATAAAATAAAAATAAAACCCAGTCAGGGTTTCAGTAGGCAATTCATAACACTTCATATCCATACCGAAGTTAATGGGTAGTATGTATTAAAATACTTTTTTCAATTCAGTAAATTTTTAAAAACGTTTTGGGAGAAGGAGTTATCCTCCTGATCATGTTCTTAAAACAATCTCTCATAGTTCGGTTTTCAGTTTTCCCCTGTAAAAGCACACAAACTAAAGGCTGACATCGCACTCACAGGCTGAAAATAGAGAGCAAAGATTCATCTATTTGCCACAGATCAGACAGGGATTTCACGGAGATCCAATTATTACATACCACAATCTAACACTTTGCTCTTCAACAATGTTATCTGATGATTAACTGCATTAGTAAATCTGATACTTTCTCCTATATTCAATCTGAATAGTTTGTGTTTTTTCAATTAACGTACATGAAAGGTAACATAAATATACTGAGCAAATACGTTACTGATCCTCTTCAAATAAACGTATTTCCATAAGACAACAACTAAGACAAATCCACATTATTATAAGTATCATTCATGAAGGAAAATCCAAGGTTTGTAGGTAAAAATAAATAAAATTTAAAAATTAACAGGAATTCTTAACATTCACATCTGATGGCTCTAAGTAAAAAAAAATATTAAAACACATACCTGTATATTTGTTGAATATTTTCAGCTTTGATTTCCTTGAGGATTTCATGGTAGTTATGAGGGTTATTTGGTTCTGGAGATGCTGGAGGAGAAGGGCATTTCTTGCCCGCATAATATCCTATCACAATTCCAAAAATAAATAAAATTAAAGCAGCGCAAAATACTTTCAGTATCTGAAAAAAACTGCAGCGGTGGCTCTTTGGTGACTGTCTTGAATAGTGCGAGATGTACTCAGGGTCTTCCTGAAGTCTCTGGAATCTTCCCTTAGGAGAAGCTGATGGCTGGATGGGCTCAAGATCGAGGTCAGGGCTCTGCGAGTTTCCCAGATGATGCTGGACTGCCCCATCCAGTCGGAAATGGTCAAAGCCAGGCTCCTCCAGCTCTTTTTCCATGTCCCATTCCAGTTCTAGCGCTGTGGCCTGGAGGTCATCACTGTCAAGGTATTGGCCCTGGGTTCTCTGGTCCGCATTCACTTTGTGATAGGCCATCTTTTTAACTATGAAAACAAATTTTAAAAACAAAAAACAAACTTGAGTGTTTGCTTTCTCATGTCTGTGTAAACAATTTATTTATGTCTCCTTTGCAAACCAGGGAGAACTGAAAATACGTATTAAAAAGCAGAAACTCAGTTTCACTCTATTTCCATCTCCCCATTATTCGTTGTAGGATCAGTAGTCCTACAATAAACATCGAAGAGGAAATAAGATATTTAAAGGAATACAATATATTGAAGGATATGAGTAAAGGGAATTGATGAGTACCAATGGCAAAACACAAAAGTTAGTCCATTATTTTTGTCAGTCTCAAGATAGTAATAAAAATTTGAGTGAAGGTACAGAATTTCCAAAACAATTATTTATTATCTGAAAGTCATTTTAAAGCTTAACTGTGCACATCAATTTTATTGCACACACTGTACAAAATAATGCTGCTAAAATAAAGTTGGAAAAATAAAAATAACACTTGCCTGGTCTGACTCTAAACACGAGGAAATGAGAAGTTAAAAAAGAAATTTCAGAGTAACGTTCTACTTATACATCAATAAATGACTTCTTTTTAGATGGAAGATTCTATTATTTATAGGTATTTTAAATGCATAGTTCCTGAATGACTGATGAATTTACTTAGAAATTGTCCCAGCTGTTTTGCTCCACTTATTTTTCCCAATTTAATGAATAAAAATCACTGCCAGATACATATTTACAACAAAATCAGTCCTTTAATAGCGTGGCATACTTCTAGATACTTCGAAGGAAGTACAAGCCGTCCAAGGGAAACTGACCTCCAGTGCAAACATTCAAAGTCAATTTCCAACAAATCATTTTTAACAGACTGCGTCAGTGGGGTGCCATTTTCCTCCGTACTTTGACAATAGCTATTCCATCACATAAATATCTGTAATCAAGGGCTTTTCTAACTTCAAACTCATCAACTAGAATAAAACGATAAAGGTATTAAACTTCTTGCAGCGATAGATATCAAACCAAACCCTACACTACATTATCCCTCCATTTTGACATTTTAAGGCATTTTCTAAGGAGTACCTCCAGATAACGTTGTTGGGGCCACATAACAGATGAACCCAGTCTAAAAGCAGAGAAGAATTTAGCTTGTTTGAAGCTTTTTTGAAGAGAACAAAAATTAAAAATCACTGACATAATGAACAGCCTATTGTTCACCAAAAGTCTGTCTCGCTCTCTACCAATTTACAGACTCTATTTCCTTGGGCAGGCATATAAATATCCCTTGCCTATGCTTGTTAGAGCAGTCCAGTAACAGCAAAGACAGCACATAGCTGAGGTACGTGTTTCAGGTTTGCCTACTATACACACTTCGCATATCGGTTCTCCACCTGCAGTCCAAATACTTTTCGCAGTAGAAGCAAGAGTATAAAGTGAGCTGAATTAAGTTAAAGCACATTGCATAATTTTAAGCACATTTGAATCAATGGACATGCATGCTTTTCAGACATCCAAATGTTGCTGGAAAACCCACAGGGAATCTTTTAAAATCATGCTAGTGTCCTTCAGGATCAAAAATGGTTAGCAAAAATATCTTCCCTGAAAATATGTAGATAGTTCAGAGCTTCACAGATTCTGGTCAATTTAGCAATCACTTAAGTGCTGCCATTCTGAGGTACCTTTGTGCATCTTGCCATGATGCATGCTTAAAATTATGCATACGCTTCATTGCTTTGCAGATCAGAGAACAAAGTGGAAAAAATTTTGTAGCTAAAGTCCTATAAAATAATACATTATAATTTTTCCAAGTGAATAATCATATATTCATAAAAATATTAGTTTCAAGGGACCTTTGGAGATTATCTAGTCCAGTATCTTACTCAAAGCAGGATCACTGCCAGGCACATTATGTTGTTGTCCTGCTGAACCTTCAAAACTTCTCAGGACAGAGAGGCCAGCACCTCCCTGTTAAGCTGTGGGACTTCTCTTCTGAAAATTTTCCTAACATCAGCCTGAACTTCATGTGCCACAACTTGCCCTTACTTTTACCGCATGCCACTACCAAAGAGAGTTTGCTGTCGCATTTCCTTCGTCAGCAGAAGAAACAAGCCCTAAATCAGGAACCATTTGCCTGCAGTCTCTCCAGTTTTTCAGCATCCTTCTTAACAGAAGAATCCAAAGCTGGACACAAGAACTCAGTTGTGACCTTGCAGTACAGGAGAGCAGTAACATTCCTAAATATGCTAAGCCATAGACAGGGGACTGCCTGTCTCAATCACAGCACTGCTCCATTTGGCACACCCATAATGCTTACCCCAGAGTGCTGGTCTACAGTGCACTACGTCAACCTACTCTTCCCCAGCTGGACTTCACTTCAAAATCTCCTAAGATTCCAGTTTTTGGGGAAGACGCTGAATAATGTCAGCTTCAGAACTGGTCTGCTGATGCACTGTGCTCATTTTACCAGGCACCAAACAGCCATCAAGTACTAATAAATATCCTTGGAAAGCAGAACCAACCAATCTTCAAGCTATTTATCTTTCCTTTTGCTCTGTCTCCTCCTATTTTGCTGGTGAAGGGAATAATTTGCAAACCATCAGTGACATAAGACACTATTAGGTAATAACAACTGCCCAACAGGTTCATCTTCCCAACACCATTTCATACTGCTTTCTACTAGAAAATAATTAAAAGATGAGTGTTTCGCCCTTCAAAAGCAAAGCAAATCTCTTCTATATAATTTTGACTCCAGAATTAATGGAGTCATTTAATACAAGGCTTTAGTCAAATAAACTCCTAGCAGGTTATGGCAGTATTACCCACGGAATAAGATTTAAAGGCAGTTTTAAGACGTAGTTGTATGGCTAATGATCTTGCTGAATTTATAAATAGCATCCATTATATATCAGTAATACTTAAAGTTTTCTCTGCATTTATGACATTTTAAAAACATGTGCTATTGTTCAATGAAGTGTATTAATAAAGGTTATTTAAATCTCTACATATAAATACATAATAAAAATTCATACAAAATTTCTTTAAATGGTTGTTAATGCAGTGAGTAGTAACTGCACTCCACAGCATAATATCTCAGGAACTCAACTTGCATATAAAGTACCAAAATCAGTCACCACCAGAAAAAAAAAAAAAAAAGTTAAATGAACTGAAATAACAAAAAAAAAAATCATAATACTTTTCAGCATCTTACTTGAGACAGACTTCGGTGGGATCTGCTTAGCAATGCATGTGGTATAGTTGAAGAATACAAAGAAAGCAAGAACAGCCCCAGTTAAGGTCTTCATTTTTATAGTAATATATCTAAGTTCATTATTTGAATTTAAAGACACAACAAAACTTAGCAAGAAGCATCTGAGATCAGATCCCACAGTGTATTTTGAAGTGATTTTAGAAAGCTATCGCCTGGTTCTGAATGACATAAATATATATTTTTTATATTAGCAGGCCTACTTGGCTGGTTAAAGGGGCACCATGACTTGAAGATTATGTGTTAAATATAATTCTAGGTAAGAATTAGAAGGATAAAGAAAACATTACAAAGAGAACAACAGCATAAAAATAGGCAATAGAAAGAAGGATAAACTGTTAAGTCAAGAAAAGCCACTGTGATACTTTAGCTCATCCTTCTCAATAACAAAGACCATAAAACAATACATACTTCTGAAAACTTCAGGAGACAGAAAATCCAACCCATCTGCTAGCAAGCTGTTTCGACATTTAATTGCCGCTAAATACATATTTTATTATAAAGATAAAAGAACAATTGTAAAATGCCAGAAGTCTGAATGTGCTCAAAGTAACCTTGAAAGCTGTTTTAGAGAGACAACAAAGCGGATCATAAATTGTGGAATACTGGACATAGCAAACTGATGACCAATTAAACTCATGCCCCTTTCTATACTTCCTCTTATTTGTGTGAAGAATATTTATAGTGAACTGTCAAATCAATGCTAAATATCCTTTCAGTTGAACGTACACAAGAAATTAAGAGAGTTAACCTTAACAGATCATTATTTCCTTAGAAAGCCCATTTCAAAACTACCTATTCTTTGATGTTAAAATAATGCATTTACCTTCTGTCTGGTGGGTACAGCTTGTTATGAAACCACCAGAAACCTCTTATGATGTTTTTCCTACTTTAATCCCTTATCAATGAAGCCTTTGAAGGCTATCTAATGAGGACTACATAAAAGGTGTTGCATCTATATCACACTGGCTCTCTCTAATACCTCCCCTAGAGAAAGGTCAACTAACATGAATAGAACATGAAACCAATGAAGAGAAATATGAATATATAAGGGAATTTACTGCAATCTTTGTGACTACTGCTGTAGTTGTTAAATCCAGTTTACAAGCAGAGGATTCAGACATGTTCACAGCAGGAAGAGAGGCAAGCATTAACATGCTGCCCAGAGCGAACCCCATTGGTCCATTTGGCGTTCTGTCCTGAAAAAGTAACTTTTACCTAGGAAATGTACTAAAGGTATTACATCCTCTTTGTATAAGTCAGAAAAAGAAAAATCTGGGTTTGTTTTCTAATGGTTCTCCTTTTGATTCTTCTCTCTCTATTCTCTACGCAGGGAATACAAAACAGATAAGTCACCTGTTGGAAGGGCAAATAGCTGCACTCGTTCCAGAAATCAACACCCATCACACATACATGTCTTTCAAACATATTTGACAGCTATTTAGCATTTTGTTGAGATGATGCCAAATTTCAGGCCTATACACATTTCTTCAGATACAAAGCCCTGAAAAAAAGATTGCTTGCAGAAGAGATTATGATGTCCTTGTCAAAAGCAACATTACGCTAATTTAAAAAATAATATTATTTTTCCATCATCTCTCCTGTAATTTTCTTCAGTAATGATTTTTCCCTTCCTTGTGTTTGGGATATGGGCTTGGCAACCAATTTAGTTACAGCAGAAAAAGTTTTTTGTCCCAACAACCATATGAAAAACCTCTGGCAAAATTGATCTGCTGTTCCTGCTTCCTTCACTATTTGGCTCAAGACGAGAACAGTCAAAGAAAAAACTGTGCAATACTGTAAAGTAAGAAACAACAGGCAGATCAAATGTAAGAAAAATGAGTAGAGCACGGTTAACCATTACATTAAAGTTGTCTGTTCATATAACATTACTCAGCCTTCACTTGGCTTCCACTCCCAGAGCAGATCTTTCCTCTGGTTCTGGTGGTTACTGCTGTTTTCCAGGCACTCTGGGTGATCTGAAGGTTAGCAGCAACCTCCTCTGCATAAGAATCAGTCTCCTCCAAAGTATTCTGTGAACCTTAATCTTTCCCTTTTCCCATTCTTCCTCAGACAAAGTGGCTATACACCAAACTAACATATTCAATCTTCTTGCACATATATATATATATATATTTTTTTTTTCCATAGTCAAGGTTTCATCAAGAATACATTTTTCACTATGTTCACCTAGATGTTGTAATTGCCTCTAAAAGAAAAATGAACCAAAACCTCAAAGCTTTACCAAGAAAAACCAAAACTGTTATTGGGGCATTTGCATTTTGGCTTACAGTTGAATTTTATGAGAAATAAAACTACGGTAAATATTGTTTAACTTGAAAATGCTGACAGCAGTAGCTGCAATAACAGGCCCTAGCAGCTTTTAAGAAAGTTAATTTTGTATGACTCATTCTGTGCTGTACAATATATTTTTTTTCCCAGTCATTTGTTTGGACACATTTCACTTCAATATATATATTTTTTTCCCAATTGCTTTTTGCTCTTTAATTACAGTCAATCACAACTGAATTACTGTTAAAAGAATAAAAATAATTTTAACTACTAAAATCTGAAAAAAATATACATTGGAAAGCTCTCATACTCTAAATCAGCTTAGCTAGCAGGAGTCCACTACAGTTTAAAATGTACAAAGTAATATAAAAAAATAATACAGGGCTGATTCCATTTCTTAAAAAAAACCTTAAGAAAAACCCAAACCACCACCACCACCAATAGTACTTTCCAAGATCTGCTTCTGCTGAAGAAACCGGAGCTAATAGCAGTAGGAAGAAGAGCAGAACAATTCACCTACCAGCTCCCTTCTGCTCCTGCTGATACAACACAAAACCAGGTCATCTACACCAGTTCTCAGAATTTAGGATTAACTTCACAAACTTTTATGGTTACAGGAGATAAATCATGGAGTCATCTAAGCTCTAAGCTTTTCCAGTAGGAAGTAAATATAAGTTAATCAGTAGACAAATTAGTAAGTAAATTCTATTAGCGATTAATCACCGTATCAGCAAGATTTCACATTGAAATCAGAGAGATAAATGATAAACGAAGCCCAGTGTCTCAAGTTCAGAGTAATTTTTTTTATAAAACCAGATTTTAAATGAAATATTTAGAATGTTGATGAACACAATAATATGGTTCCACTGTCACCATGCTCTCATCTTCTAACTTGCGATAGAAAAAGCAGGTCAGTACTTACAAAACAAACAAACAACCTTGTCTCAGAGTGTATTTTATAAAAGAATAATTTCATTTCTTGCTCAGTGGGTTTTTATTGAGCTTTATCAATTTCAAAAATGACACAGAGCCCTTAAAGATAATGTATTATGGAGCTGAGGATGGCAACATTTACAATTTAGCTTTATTGGAATTTTACTATATTTTGATAGATGACAGTCTTAATGCTTCCATGCATGGTTTATAGCAGAAAACACAGCAAGGCAGCAGCATCATCATCTGCTTTTCTGAATAATCTGTATCCACAGAATTCAGAAAATAAGCAAGTTTACTTCACAGTCAGACCAAATTTATTTTCTGGGTGAACTCTCAAATGTTAAAACTCAACTACACAGAGTAAGGTTGCCACGGCAACTGCGACTGCAAACCAAGATGGGAACACGTTTTTGAAAGCCAGTTTAAATCTGCCCTCCCTCCCCCTCCCCCCCCCCACACACACAGACACTGAGGCACACCGACGCTCCAGAACCCCTAGAGAAGGCAATAACGCTATCAGCAGCTATCCACCATGGCAAGCCTAGAGGACATCCACTGTAGCTACTTTCTCAGGCCGGTGTGTGACAGTGGGGATTTCTACACATTGAGGCCATACACGAAACCTTGGAGCCATTATTCTTATTTGCAGGGTCTCAACAAGGAAACATTAATTTGCCATGTGATGTAATGTTAGAAGATTTAACATCCCTATAGCCATAGGCAAAGAGTGCAGTGGTAATACGTTTGGTGGCCTTTGACCTTTCTGTTTTGTTTTGCATGGTGGTTTTTTTCCTAAATCTCCACTGAAATAAGCTGTCAAGTTTGAGAAATGTCAAAGTTTGGTCATTTGAGTCTGCCCAGAGGTGTAATTTTGCATAGTGTACAATTCCTGTGAATTTATCACATTATTTCACACACAGTCAATGTGGTGTGACATTCAGCATCCTGAGCACGCCGATATCTACACGCTGAAATGAGTTCATGCTTTTTCTTTAAAGCAAAAACCGAGGTGCGTTAGTTCAGGTCAACTGAGGAATCCTTAATGGATTCATGAAACAAAGAATCAAAAGGAAGCACCCCTTCTCTCTACTCTTAGGCTATATATCTGTTACACAGTCCTGCCATGCTCCTGACCCAGCCTTCCACGCTAGGCAGCAGCGAGGTCAGCATCTTGCATTGAAAACTGATTCATTCGTTTACTTGAGGATCACTCACTTTGCAAACGTGTTCAAGATTGTTTAAGTAAATCTGCATGTAAAACTCCATAGAGCAGTATTTTTACAGGAGAGATTTACACCTTGGTGCTATCCCTTCCAGAACTATATCCCAAAAAGCAGCCAGATCTGATGGACTTTTCTGCCAAACTCCACCTCACAATGACCACAGCCCAGGGAGAAAAGGCACTGTTGCTTCCAGGATATGTGGTTTGTTGTTTCATCTTTAGCCGCTACGTGATAGACTCTCAGACATCAATTACGCACATTTCTCAGCCTTGCTGAGATGGATGAAGATATATCACACTGAATAAACTAGACAGGTCTATTATCCTAAAGACGACCTCAATTCTCATTTGCTCATTTCAGCCTTTTATAGTCGCTTTTGACACCCACAAGTTGGCAGATAAACTTTTATATATTCAAAATTTATCACACACTGCTATTAGGCTGAACTCTGAGCAGTTCTTATTAACACCATTAGTCTGTACTAATGAAATTAAAGTAATAATTTCTTAAAAAGTAAATGTAATACTTTACCACAAATAAAGCAGCCTTAGAGAGGAACATAATAAATACTTCACAACATAAAATAACCAAATCAGCTCCTTTAGAGGAAAAGTTTTTGAAAAACGTATTTGATCTTTTAGATCTTTGTGCACAGCTATTAGAACTTAAATAGCTTACACTGCAGTATTTTTTGAGTTAAAGACCTTAACAATTGAAGATAAACAAAGAACAAAAACAAGGGGAAAAGAAACATTTGTGAAACACAGAGCTTATTACACTGAGTTAAAGGAAGCTGTAAGCTGTATAATAGCCCTGATACTAAGACGTATTACAGCACTTGCCATCTAAATTGCAAGGATGGTACAGGAACAGAAGGACCAATGGTCTGCACTAACTCAGCTTTATACCATCAGTTAACTGTGTGCTGATGGTCTTGTAAGATGCTGGATACCTGAGCTCAGGTACATGCTCTCATTCAACATCTCTCTTCAAAATAAGAGCAGTAGCTGACCAGTCACTGAACATACTCTACATATCTTCTAATATTTACACTTACTTCCTCTCTTGGATTGTCTGTGAATAGCAACATCAGCCCAAAAATACCTCAAGCAAGGGCAGTGAGAGAAGACTAATTCCTATCTTCTCTGCAATCAGCTGAAAAACAGAACGTTCATTTCACAGCAGAATACATTACAGCTTCTTAAAAAGATGGGATGATACATCTTTTACACTAATTCTCTTAATGCTGGATAGTTATACAGAAATAAAGTGACAGAAACATTGGATGGTGGGGACATCTAGGGCCCTCGTGCTCCAACAACCCACCCAGTGTGACTGTGGCCATGAGCAGATTTAGTCACCAGTCCTAAAACTGAGCTCATCGGGAGTTCAACCAGAGCTAAAGGGTTCAATAGGAACACAGATTATGCAATTTCTAGCTTCTCCTCTAGTGCTGATACATCTGTTTCTTATTAAAAATAACACCACTATGCAAAAATAAAAATCCTCAAACCTGTAATATAACCAGCCATTAAAATTCGCACAGACATTCCTGCCTAAAAAAAAAACATGGGAAAAAAAAAAAAAAAGGCAGGGAAACAGAAACAAAAGCCTTAATGCACAGCCATAGCAGCCATGGCATACAAAATTCATTTCCATTAATGAGACGTGGTAGTCCCCAGGCCAGCGCCCTTCGCATGTGAACCATGGTAATCAGATTGTATGAGCATTTGTGAGAAGCTCATGGGACAGCAACCAACTACAACAATACAGCAAGCACAGCAGATTAGCAGTTTGCTAAAAACTGCTTGACTTGTAACCCTTGAAGCACACGAATGATGCAGATTTCCTGAACCCCTGGTAAGTGAAGCATTTCATTTTGTGAATCACATTCGCTGCAGACTTTCACTCAATTTGTGTGTCATCAAAATGCATACAAATATCCTTCTCACTGGCATCTTTACGTGACAAAAGTACAGAATAAATAAACAAGCAAGGGTTGTGTCAACTCAGATTTGGTTACGCATATTTCCAGCACGGTGCCTTGCTATTGCTTCTGTGCCTCCAAAACACCCTCCAGTAACCTCAGCAGAGCTGGTGCAGGACAATCATACAGGCATTCCTACCAGGACACGTTGCAGCTGCTCAGCAGGTTCAGATATGGACAGAATGCCAGTTCCTAAAATGCCTAACAAGACAATATCTGGACTCAGCCAGGCAAGCTTTTCCTTTCTAGGAAGTGATAACAAGTGAACCCTTCAGACAGGAGAGGAGGGAAACAAATCAGGACTTTGGCTTTCCTTCCTTTGGCAGGAATACATTTAATTGCTTCCTAGCTTGGGCTTTATCTGCTGTGTTTTCCCAGTGACAGGAACAGATGGAAACTTTCCCTACTTGAGACAATTGCATTTTAAAAACACTTGTGTTTCAAGGGAATTTCAATGTCATTAGATCTGTAACACTTTTTATTGACTTTATTCCCAACTTAATTCTACATCATCTCAATCACCAGCTCTCAAGTCACCTTTTGAGCAGAGCCAGGAACGATTAAGAAGGCAGTGTTCTCAAAAAACAAAAACAAAACCAAAAAAAACCAACCCACAAAACAGAAAGAATCAATAAACTAATTTCCAAAGGACACAATTTCACAAAAAAATTAAAAAATATTATCCATAGCAGACTCTGAAAAGGCGTGCAAGAAACACTGTTAGTAAGGCTGAATAATAGAAGAACCTATTAAACTCAGCAAATTGCTATGTATTTTTAATATTGTATTAATCTCTTTTTTTTTTTTTTTAAAACCAGAATATGAATTATAGCTTCATTGCCTGTTCTCCAACAATACTTGGGTATATCTCCTTAAAGATAAGAACAGACTTCACAGAATAAACACAATAACAACCAATCATTGCTTACATACGTCTTCAGTCTTTCTGCAGGCCTCTGAGAAACTGCATCAATTGCTGTAGTTACTATTATTAGGTCCCTGGTCCCCCCAGCTCTTCCTTCCCTTTTGAGATATCGATGAATAAACAAAAAGTGGAGACAGAGGGATAAAGATCCACTAGGCATATTTTCTCCAACCTCAAAAATGAAAAAATAATTTTTAGTTTCCCCAGGAACATCATTCAAAACTAAACATCCCTTGCTTTATATGCCAATTATTGCTCTTAGACATAAGTATATCCTCACTAAAAATGTGCATTTTGATGAAATTTAATTTTTTAGTGAGAATATTTCCCCTCATGAAACATCTTAATTAGCTTTATTTATATATGACCTAATTTCAAACTGAAAAAAAGAAAAATGAAGTCAAGAGATGCCCATGAGCTCCCACAGAAAGAGGATGAGGCCGCGCAATTGAAAAAAAGCAGAAGTGCTGCCTTCATTTCTGCTGGCTTTTGCAGAGCACCATCTTCCGCTGAGCCGCACACTACAGTTTTTTCATGATTTACATCAAGGGGAGAGAAGCAAATCAGTCTCCAGTGAAAAGCCACCCAAGCTTATGAAAAATTTAAAATGATTAAATTTATAATTAAGATGAATCAAGACTTCGTATTAGAATGTAGTTAAAAAAATTGAGAGCAACATTTTGAATGTCCCTTTTTCTCCAACGTTGTACATACTATATTTGAGATAGACGTACCCATAATTTCTGTACCTGTAAAGGTATTAAGAAACACAGTGAACTGTTTTAAGTAAACCTCATAGTTTTTGTAATTTATTTATGAACAGAGACGTTATTAAAAATAAAAGACCTTCAGTGGAACTTAAAAGTAACTCTGTTTTGAAACTAAATGTCAGACAAAAGGCACGCAAATAAAAACTCAGTCATAAACCAGCGCTTCATCACAGAATATTTATCCTACCAAAATACACTACAAATCTACGTTTGTTATGACAGTGCAAACAAAAGCATTACAATTACGTTACCTTTCACATATAATTGTAACTTTGCTTAAGTATGTCTTATTCTCTTTAAAAAGAGTAATAAAGCTACAATTCTAATTAATTTCACTAAAAAAAGATCGAAATGCTTTACCTTCACTGCTACCTATTCTCGAGTGTGTAGTCAAAGTAGATATGAGCCAAAGAATCAGTACCACTACCTATCTTCATATTTCTGCCACAAAAGCCATGCCAAGAGCCTACTGTGCTGAATATAGAGGTTACAGCCCCAAAATGACCATTATTTCACATCACCATGCAAATAAACTGTAAGCTCTCTGTAAACCTGCTCAGAGTCATAAGCCATTTCCATATTTTTTTTGCTTTTAGATCTCAGAAATAATTAAACCTATATTTTAGCCAATTAAAAATCGTATGCCATTACAAAACTATCCTAGATTTTATCCTCTACTGCTGAATTTAGTCCAAAATAATTGCAGTGAATAAAATTAGCTCCCAGAGTTACCATCTGGGACATGAAAGCAAATATTTTAATTATTCCCATTGTAATTTGGGCCTCACAAAGACCAGTATTTGGGCCACATATGGAATTTATTTTTATGGATTAATACCAAAATAGGTGGATGCAATGCCTCAAAAGATAGTTGGCAAAATGCCCATAAACTTCGTTACCTGGTACGGAGTGCTACAAAGAGCTGGAGGACTAGAATTTATATCCAGACTGGGTGTCGATGGTTGCTGCTGGGTGATCTCAAATACAAAAATCAGAATAAAAGACCCTGACCTCTGTTCTAAAGCGCTTTTATGTTTCACTGAAGTAGTTATTATTGAAGTGTAGAAATGACTCTCTCATTAGAGATGTAGATTATCAAAAACTCCTACCAGTTTTAAAGACCGTATATGAAATTTCATATGTGAAGACAGGAGAACACTTCACCTTAGGCAGTGGATACCTGTAAGCATTTCTAATATTGGGCATTAAATTTTAAGGGTATTTGTCCTCCAAAGCGATCGCCCAGCAGAAGAAAGGAGGACGGCAATCTAATTAAATTAATGAGAATCAGAAAAATTAATATAAAGGGTATGAAACAGAGAGCGGATATGAAATAGAGAGCATGAAACAGAGAGGGTAATAACTTCAGTTTTTGGAGTGCTGAAAGAAGGGTGTAAGAGCCTTTGAAAATAGCATCTGTTTTATCCGACCGCAAAATGAGCACAAAATTGCAAATGTTAGGTAACACCAGTAGCACAGTGAACAAAGATCTCTTAAAGCATATCACAATTTAGATTATTCATACAGCTGAAGAAAAAACAATGAATTCTCATTTAACGAGCCAATTAAGAATTTGCAGCTTGAGTCTAAGACCCGAAATTATTGATGTTTGCACCACAGGTTGCCCTATCTATGAAATGTGAAGCCCACGCATCTTCAAGATGATCACGTTTTGTTTTTGGCACGTAGTGAACTCCTCCTGCGGGCCGCTGGGGCTCCTCAACTCTTGCTGATACTAAAAGAAATTAGTGTGCTCAGTTTCTCCAAGCCATATGTTAAATCCAGCAGAACTGAACCAGCAAAAATTTTCCACTGTGCATCACAGCCTGTCCGATTTTGTAACAAACACAGTTGTTTTCTATTTTGTTTGTTTAAACTAATAAGACAATCCTCACCAAGACTTTTCACTATTTACTTTCATCATTTTAATGAAAGATGAAGACCAACAGTGTGTGTTGGCACTCACTGTGTTTTGTAAGCAACAAATGCGCTGTCAATTAACAGTCACCCAGTTCCCCTGCAGGGTAGACAGGTATTACAGCAATACCCTATAAACTGTCATTCACGTGGCTTCAGGTCTGGAAGCAATTGAATGGCTCAAGGATCTTCATGGACTGCTCTCTACAAACACACACTCCATTAACCACCATACTGTAGCTGAGACCACGGTCTATTATTTCACTGGAGCCAGACGTTACCCTTTGCTTTCTACTTCCAAGCAGATTTCATGTTTGTAGATTTTTCTCTAAATTAAAGTTACACACCACTTTTTTGTTTGAAAAGACATTCAACTGCATGCCTCTCAACGCTCGTTGTTTAGTCATAGATGTGTACACAGATGACGACACACTTGAAATTTTCTCATTGAAATCTAAATTCCACTTTTTGGCAGGCTTAACAGGAATGTTCAGATTAGTCCCTTCATTTTACAGACTTACATATCACATATTTACTGTTGTGCAAAGGCTAACGAGTTGAAATGCTTTTTACTAAAGATAATGATTCAGCTGTTTAGCTCAATAAACTAGTATGTGACATTATTGAGAAAATATGCAGTGTTTATCTCTAAACATTATCTTGAATACATCTTCATCCTAGAAGGAATATTTTACTATTGCAAATATAAACATCTCCGTGTCATGTTTTAAAAGAAAATAATTACATTTATAAATATAATATGCTTAATTATACCCAGGAAATCAAGACTGACTGCTCAGAGGGTGCAAGTTGCTCACTCCATCTGCTCAATACACTTGCTGCTTTTTTGGCACTTCCTTGAAACCATGAAGTATACATGCAGAGGTCAGAAACGTTTCACAGACACGTAAGCAGATGGTGATACAGCAGGTAATAATTTAATTATGCAACTTCAAGAAGGTAAAAGAAGTATTTCAAATATGAGTGACCATGAAATTCAAGTTCCTAAAGAAAAAGAAAGAATAAGTAATGTCTATCCTGAACTTCAAATGCAGCGTAGCAGTTTTTGTTGAACTGGCAATGATTTTCCACTTATCTACTCTGTAGTTTCAAGCAGCAATAAACAAGAATCATAGAATAGTTTGAGTTGGAAGGGATCTTTAAGGACATCTCGTTCCAACCCTCTTGCTACAGAGGCCAGGACACCTCCCACTAGACCAAGTTGCTCCAAGCCCCATCAAGCCTGGCCTTGAATGCTTTCAAGGAGAAGACATCCACAACCTTGCTGGGCAACTTGTTTTAAAATAAGTTTTATACCACTTTTTATTCCTATCACACTGCAGGTATTTAATAAATAGCAACAAAAACTACAACTTGTATAGGAAATAAAAATAAGTAAAATCATGGAACATTAGTTCTACAGGTACAAGGAGGTCAGAAATACTCGCATGTACGCACAACACAAGAACCTGAATCAAACAGGAACACTGGTACTGCTGAAGCGTGAAAGACTTAAAACAACGTTAATGATCTTCCAGAGGCATGCAGTCATACTGGATAAGCATGATTCAAGAGATAAACCAAAAACAGTGACTTTAGTGAAAATAAGTGAATAAAAAAAAAAGATTGTGTAAAGGAAGCCTGGAGAATAAAAAAGGATCTCTTGAATGCTATTATAACAACTTCACCACTTCAGGAAAGGAACTTCTATCTCCAAAGGAGTCAAAGATGCAAAATGGTTTGGTGAGCAGACTGCTAAGTGAGAAGAAGTCATCTTAGGTGAAGGGCTTACAATTACATCAGAAGTGAATCAGCCTTTGCATTATGTGCAAAAACTGAAGCATAAATACGCAAGTAAATGCAAATGAATTCAAATATTCAAGGAACTGTCACTATGAGACTCAGATAGTACGTCCCAATCACTGCTGGCTTTACTTTATGTGTTCTGCTAAGATATTAAGACAATACAGGCAAGGAAAGGGTGGAGGGTAGAGCAAAACTAATGGCTGTGAAATGTTTATCCCACAGTAATAGAAACATCCACAAGGTATTTCAGTGTTAGAATAGAGCAGTTGTTTGGTGGTTTGTTTTTTTTTTTTCTTTTTAATATAAAGGTCAAATAGATTAAAGAGCAATTGTGTGTTAGCCACAAATATATTTCTAAATTACTACTAATATTATGTGTATAGACATACTGACTACAAATTCCATAACTGGTTGCCTAATTTCAAGGAAAATATGCAGTCTTGTGAATGAAGAGTAGCTAAAAAGGCAAATTTTCATTGGACTATTTTTGATTATTTCCATTTTTCTGCAAACTCCAAAACAAAAATGGATTACAAAACTTGGGTTCTGGAATTTATGATGCTACAAAATGTCACATGAAATATTTTATTATTTACTGTTAAGTTTCATAAACCAAGAGGATAATTTATCTCCAGGCTGTATACCAAATCAGTTCCAGCTTGGACTCTGCTTCTGCTTTTTTTTTAATGCACAGAAGAAAAACAGCAGCACCGTGGATTAGAGTGTCACCTTGTCTTTGTAACACTCATTTTTCTTCTTTTTACTGGGTATGTAAACGGCATAAAGAAGCAGGGTAAAGAACTATTTACAGCTATTTCCTTTAATTTTATTTTCTGATTCTTAAAATTTACTCCCCTTAAGTTAACAAAACAGAAAAGAGGCATCACAAAAGGTCACTTTGATGGAGAAACATCAAAATCCCCAAAGTTATTCCAGGCAGGTTTATGACTTGTAGTTTGAAATGTAAGATAAACTGAGAAAAATATATTAAAATAAAAACTCATAATGAAAACAATATATAAATTTCATATAATTTGTAGTGCTTGTCACTTGAAAAGGAAGGAAGTGCAAATCAAATTTTAATAAATATGACATACTAGTTCAGAGTGTAATGGTGCATTTGCCACTAAGACAATTAGAGTATTTTTAATTGAATGCTGCTTAACGAACCTTTAAGTTACCTTTCAATGCTGACTACAACAGAGTGTGGTGAAAAGACAGTCTGGAGTCAGAGTCTAATTAGAATCCTCCGCATGTCCTGCTGCATCTGTGCTATGCTCTTTTCTTCTAAAGAGTGTCTGATACTTTGAAGATAAGTTATTCAATTTCCCTCATTGCACAAAGTTATACACACTATATACATACATTTTCTATAGCTGCACACAGAATAAATGCATATTATCTAATATTTTCTTTAAAAACATGCAGGATTGCTGAAGTATTTTTGTGGCAACAAATACCTCACTCAGACATGAAAGTGAGGGTAATAACCATTAGGTTTAAATGGTTAGTGCCAGATTATTAGGTTTCTGATTTTTGCAGTGACCCTAAACAGACCTAAAGCTGCTGCAGTCGGACAGCTGAGGAACAGGATAAGAGAAATACTTTCTATTATAAAGCCAGCTGAGAAATAGCCTCTGTACAGAGAAACTGAAGTACAAGAGCTCTGCACAGAGGAAATCTCTGTAGAGTATAGACAGCAGGGGTAGGTGCAGGTATGTATGTATGTAGGACAAAACAATCTCCTTGTATGTGAAGTCACACCAAGAGCCCTGAGTAGTGGAATAGCTTTGCCAGCAGCAACAACTGTCCCTCACACAGACTGAACAAGCCCACCGCCATGAGCTCACAGCAGCTTTGCTACCTTGGTTGGAATTACAGCCTCAAAGCCACCTTATCACAGCTTGAGGCCAAAGTGAGTGAGTTAGCCTTTGAGAGAGAGGGAAAAGGAAACCAAGAGTCCCCGTTCAGCACTGATGGATCCAAAACAAATGAAGATCCTATTCTTTTCTGATGAATGTCACCACCCCAACATCATGTCAGTATAGTAAAGAGTAAGTAGGATAAAAAAGCCCAAAGGTAAGACTCCGTCAGTGAATTAATAGGTAATGAAGCAGTAAACCTGCTCCCTGACAAAGAAAATAAAAACTATTTAAAAGCAATTCCTATTAACCCATGGTCTCTCTCTGATGTCCCCATATACTTTTCCCATAAGGCAAACACTGTTCAACCTGCCAGCTTTCCAGCAGGCACTGCACAACAAATGAGAGGCCTGGCAGATCCCAAACCCAGTTTTACCATGCAGTGGCTCTGTGGGAAGGAGCTGTGACAGTGGTCAGCCCCGTGGTGCAGTGGCTGCATCATGGCACCCATCAGTTCATTTCCACAGTTCTATTATATGCTGTATAATAATCTATAGCATATATTATACATATAATAAGTAAAAGCCAGCTGTGATTGAACGAATGAAGCAGATTCTACTACAACCCTCAGACTTGATACAAACTCAGTGAAATAGCATGGTCAAGATTTCAAAAACTATTTTGATGCAGCACTCCAGAGCCATGACTGCATTTCTCATTGTAAAATAGGAAGATTCCTCAAGGATACACTGGAAGCTGTAGAGGAGACCGTTCGGCACAGGTAACATCTGCCCTGCTTCAAAATAAAATGCAAAATTTCAGAAGACGACCATTCATAAAAAGATGAAAATAAGGAAGTTTCTTTTGAAACGAAACATCATGCAGAACTGTTTTGGTTTTCAGCCCTTGAATGACAAACATCCCTATGGAGCAAAATGGCACAAGCTCATTCCTGATGCAACTCCAGTGCGCCCCAATGTGTGTCACAGCGCAGTCCTCAATGCCTGGCATCAGTGGCAACTCTGGACCCAAACTAACTGGGTTTTAAACAATGCCCAGCTGATTGATGTGTCTCTTCTGATCTACTATATCCTCATAAGCCAAAGAAGTGCATATTAAGCATGTAGAGCACAATGTGACAACCATTAGATTAGTTTTAATATACATTGAAGTGAATAAATGGTACTTTCATTAATAGGAGGAGGCCATACACTGAAAAAGTCATTGGATTCGCTCCACTGGTGAACTAGAGCAACAATGTACGATTAGAAAGACTCAGCAGTTCAAAAGTCTTTAGAGGCAGGTCCGCCGGATATACAATGAATTTTTAATAACATTGTTACCACCCGGGAGATTCATTTTAAGTGCCAAATGTGTTCCCTGAACTAAAATATTAGGTTTAACAAAATCTATGCAACTACTAGGTGTCCAGTATTTTTATTTCAAATATTAAAAGGTTTATGAGATTAAGCTTTCAGTACTTCTGCCTACTCCTTCTCCAACACTTCTTATTGTTCTTCAGTACACACATGGTAGGAAACATGCAGATACTAGATTTTTATTGGCCATTTTAGAATTTTACTAGGAAAAAGCAAACTTTTCCTTCGGATTGAATTCTATAATCTCTGCTCCTTTGGAAAACAAACAAAAAATTTAAAAAAAATAATTAAAAAAACCACAAGTTTCCTGATAAACTCCAGTTCTAGAATTTTGTTGACAATTTAGCAGAAATTCCTCTCAGGAGCCTGTTGTTTTACTTCAGTATCAAAAACGACCCTCACAATACATTTATTTATTGGTAAATGTTCATAATTTCATAATTTTAGGGAGCTGGGTAAGTAAATTTAAGTAGCATACTTTTAGGGAGTTCGGTCTTTCTTAGAAATCTTATTAAATATTGCCACTAACATTTTGTTCCAAGTAACCTAAGATGTAAGCAGCAGCTGTCAAACACATGATGCAACTTTCAAATTTTAAGCACACACAGAATTAAATGTTATATACGAGGTAGTGCTTTTATTTAACACTTTTTGATGTATGTAAAGAAGGAACATACTTCACACTTCAAATCTCAGCATAAATTTTTACTCATCATAGATTAGCAAGGCTGAAATCTAACATGGGGATTGTGATAATTCAGATCAGTATTTAAACGTTTGCTTACAAATATCTGTGTATTTGAAACTTACGGCCTTTGTACAGTCATAAGATTAAACATTACTGCAACATTGCTCCAGACTACTTTTTTTTTTTTTTTTGAACATGCAGGTTCTATTATGAAAATACTTTTCTCTTCAATAATGCAAACATTTCTAGAATTTTGTTTAAAAAGTTTAAAACAACAATTACTAAGCTGTATTTTGCTATTGTATTTCTACTCCTCCTAGGATTATATCACAACAGACAGGTTGGAAAAGTCATCAAGCATAGCTGTAAATTTGTATTCCCAACAGGAATTTATTCTACAACTACAGGCCTCACAACAGAAGGCAAAAAACCGCACAAACACAGAAATCTCATCAGATAAGGACAGTAAGACAGCAACACCTTCAGCAAAAGTAACTTCTCAAACCAACAAATTTATGGAAACAGACACCTGCTTCCTTGACCCAAAGCATATTGTATGATTCATGCTAAATGGGGCACCTCCAAGAGAGATGGGAAAGCAACAGAGCTGAACCTCCGCTTCAGTGAGTGCCTAATAAGAACTGTTTGAGAATACTCTGACTATGAGGTTTCTCAAACAAATTAACACAAATATATAGGAAATTTAAAGTAAAAAATAATAGCAAACAGTATTTCCAGCATTCAAATCAAACTTGTGCATCTAACCCAGAGCTGGTCTCAGATTCTCATTTAAAGTAATTACTATTTCAGCACAGCAGCATTCTGTCCCTGCAACAGACAACTTTGCACAAAGCTCACAAGTTAATTATTGTCCTTTTCATCCCTCCTTAATAAAAGTCATCGGAAAGCAGGCAATATTCAATATTAGATCATCTCCCGCCCCGCTCCCTCATTGTAATGTATGTAAAAGCTTGCCTAATTTACATTTTAGAACAGATACACATTTTCCAGTCAGCAAATAGAAGTTTCTCATGGACAAAATGACACTTGTGCCATTTATGAAGAAAATATCTTATATGGCTTAAGGGAAATAAAGATATTTCATTTATGTGCTATTCTTACTTCATCAAAAAGCATTAAGAACTGAAGTACAGATTCACTTCACTAAAGACAGAAGAAAGGACAAAGATTATCATTCTAAAGGTCACATTATCTTAACAAAGTGCCCCTTTCTGACAGTGTGACATTGATACTGAAGTTAACAAAAAGTGCTCTATGAGATCCATGCCCTCTGCACTCTAAACAAAGAAATTAGTGAGCTTCTTCAAATGTCACACAGACTGTGCTGGTTTTTGCCTATGGTCGTAGACATCAAAGAGAACTCTTGGCATGGCAGCAGGCTATTACGTTTTGGTTAGCAGTTAGTGTTAAAAAAAAAAAAAAAAAAGATTGGGCCACTACTATTGCATAGAGTTTATACATACAAGTTCCTTCCCCCTCAGCTTCTTTTCAGAATACGTTTTGTTGAAGAAATGCTATCTCCTTTTAACATGCATGAAAAGCAACAGCATTCACTTTCCAAGTGATTGTGTTACGTGCATAAAAAAATGGACATAATGGTAGAAATGAAACATCAGCTACACTCCAGTCTGACTCTGAATGTGAAAGCCTGCGTATCTGTCTAAAGATAGGCTTATTACATAAGATACAGCTAATGCTAGTTCATGGGAACTGTTCCATAACAACAGAATATGACAACTTATTACTTAATGTGCCACTGAGCTGATGCGACTCAGATAACAGCACATGGGAAATGTTACTCTGCCCAGAAGACAGTGTTCTAAGAGCCCCTTTAAAGCCCTCACAGCAAAATAGCTGGTGTGCCAGTGAGGAGTGGGCCCATCTCTAAAGGTTATTACAAGGGAAAGAATCAAGAAAACAATAAAGATCAGCTCTGCAAAGCTCAGTATTCAAAAGAAGAGGTGATGACATTTTTGTATAAGGCGTGAAACTCCAAGGAGATCAAAAGATTAACAGAAATGCATTCAAAGAACCAGATGCACTTTTTTGTGAATAAGACTGGTTTTCAGCAGTCATACACTATTCTGACCCTATCAAGCTTTTCAACTTCTCCAGATCTGTTAGAACTGTTTAAAACCAAATGAACCAGCCAACTGGAGAGCTATAAAAGGAGAGCATCTCGGGGGAACTCAATTACTAATTCACAAGGAAACGTTGTTTTCATGAAAACAGTCTATTAAAATAATACTCCCTTGAATATCTTCCTTAAGTTTATTGCGATATTTCTATCTGCATTTTAATGAGGATCCTTGGGAAAAAGAATCTCAACAGCTATTCACTTATTATTATTACTTTAGTGAAATGGTATTAATCATGTTTGTATACAAGAAACTAACACTTCCATAAAATGCAAGGCTCATTTAACACAAGCGAACATTTTCTTGCTGCTCATTCCTAGACCAAAATTTCACTGGGCTACACTGATCTTTCTACTGGCAAATCTCAGGTAAAGCCAGGGGGAAGTCAGTGTGACACTCAGAAAGGACCCACATGCAGGGTACACTCAAGAGAAGTACTCTTCTTCCACCCCCATTTGAAGTCATTCTGCTATGCAGAAAGTTTATCTGTATTTGTGGGCAAAAGTGAAAAAAAAAAAAAAAAAAAGCATTCCCTTGGAGAGAGGAAGTCCTGTTTGAAACACTGCACACAGATTTTACATTGAGATGTCACTGGGTAAAAAGCTACGCTGAAGTACCCAAAACTATTTGAGGCATTGGTGAATATGTAACTCCTTCTGTAGATTCAGACAACTTAGAGTGCCTAAAATCAAAGGTCTTCCTAAAAGGTTCTGACTACTTATCAGTAGTCTCAGCCTCAAAACAGTGCTAACAATACTTACCTATCATTAAAATGGAGGACAAATTTGTTTAACAGTTATGAAGTACATTAATTTGACATAATCAAATAGAACAGAGCAGATAAATCGAAAGGTATGTAGACTTTACAGATGAGATAGTGATAGTATAAATATATTCCTTTTTAGTAAGTAGTACTAATATTGTTTTTCACCAAGTCAAGAGGGTATTATTTCTTCCTGGAAAAATTGTACACCTTATTACTACAATCACTTTTTTAATTTCATGCTTCCCTAGCTTTACTACTGTTAATTTTACTCATTTAATTCTAGCTATTTTCCACCATTTACTGAGAAAACAGCGAGAATTCATAGTTTTCAGATAAATAAAAGATAAATAGCTTTGAGAAAAAGAACGTCTATCCATACAATGCGCTTCTTTCCTTCATGCACTGGAAACTCTAGCAGATCCTACGATATTCTTTAACTATTTGACCAAGCCTTGTTAAAAACCCTGCAGCCTCAGAACAGAAGCCAAGGCAGAACTGAAGAGCTGAGGAGCCCAAAGGGCTGGGCTCCAAGGCTGGCTGAGAGTGGAGTCCCACCAATTTCAATGAGCTTTGGGTAAGTAGATCTTGTGTCTGTATATTTTTTGAACACTTAAGTCTTCTCAAAATACTGACTGAATCAAAGCAATTATTAACTTCACTTGGCCACAGTTGAACAACGCATTCCCCAAATTATCTTCATCCTTTTGGGTGGGTGGGTGTGAAGACTCAAACAGTAGCTTTTAAGTGAAAAAATACAGGATCAACTTGGAATTACTTGAGCATTATTCTATGATTTTTCAGTAAATTGTATTTACTTCAAATGTACTCGCTGGTAAATGTGAATTCTTTTCTGTCTGGTTTTAAGTTTTGTGCATTCTTTTCCCAAGGGAGCCAATGGCCTTAAGATGCATGTTAAAATTTACATTCATAAAGGGAAATGCAAGCATTATATTAGAACAGAATGATGCATCACACTACTGCTTTTCTAGACAGCCAGGTTACAACTAAACAAGAAATACTGGAGTCATGCTTTAGAACAAACAAAAAAGTTCATGTCAGCCAATCTCACAGCACTCCTAAGTGAAAGTCAAAGATGTACGCACCTACATAGCATTCCCAGTACACTGTCAGGTTTTTCCTTTAATATTTGCAAAGTGGGACAACAGAAGAGTTGTAAATCAGTGCAATTTCAATAGCCTAATATAGATAGCTTTCTTGTATGTTTTATGCCTAATGGTGAGCTATAGAATGAAAGTCGAATGTCTGTAACTAAAAATATATTTATTCCCATAATACAACACAGCTGGAGAATGAGTCTTTAGTATACTGCAGCTTTCAGTCACATTGCCTTTAACACCTGAATGAGTATTGGATTATTAGAACAGAATTGTTGTATTTCCCTCTTTCATTCTGAATCACACATGACAATGGAAATAATGTAGAGGAACCAGAAATACATTATTACACTGTCAGTCTTTATGGATGCATTGTGTTTTATATCTTAGTCTTTTCAATATTTGCATCTCTATTTTGACAGCATTTTCAAAGTTTCTCTAGTAAAAGCATTTCTCTAAAATGGCCGAACTCACTGTCCAATATTATCTCCCACTGGTTTCCAGTTGTAATTATGAACTATATTTCCCACAAGCAAGTTAGATCAGAAGTATATCAAACAAAATGAATGTCACGAGACATATTTCCAGTATGTGTTGAAATGAGAGTTACACTTCATCACCACAACTCTGAGAGCCTCTACAGTTCAGGATATGCTAATTGTATCTGTTTTACCCTTCAGAAATGAACACATTAAAAAAATACATTGTTGAAGTAATTGAAGGAGAATATTTTAAGCTCCTTGGGAGTAACAACAACAACAAAACACCCAACACCACCATGTTTCTCTGAAAGCAAGATGACTTTGTGAAACTTCTGATGTGGCTGAAAATGGATGTTTATGAAAGCACTCTTGCTCCACAATGTCATCTACCAAGATTGATTATTTAGAATTATTGAAGATATTCCAAAATAAGCTCAGCCATGTGAGATGAGGTATTAGCACTAACCTCTTTGGAGCAACGCTGCTGAATTTTTCAAAACCCCTTAAAACACCATTTCACAGAGCAAAAAAAGTATTCTGAAGAAAAAAAACAGCTGTGTTCAACTTGTCCTCACATAGATGCTTTAGACTTCTCAGCTTTTCTTTTTTTCTTTTTTTTTTGAAATGCCTCTCTTGTTAAAAGCCCATTTTGCTTTCAGCAACGTGCCACAGAAGAATTTATGAAACAGACCGCTTTGGTCCTATCCCAAGCAATGGCAACTATTAAAGATCTGGGCTGCTGACAGCATCCCACCCCCTGGCCAGCACCACCACCACCACTCTCGTTTACCCCACCCCAAAGATCCACGCTCTGCCTTTCATTTCATCATTTGACATCATGTAGGATTCAACTTCCAGGAGAAAAGTCAGGTTTCAGACATTCCCTCCTCCCCTCCACCTTGTTTTCATACCACATGAGTATACGCATCCTCTTGGAAATGAAGCAAGCCACCAAGTATAGCTAATTGATGATAATATTTTAATTTGCTGGAAATTAAAGAAATGGATGCGCAGAAGACATTACCTAAACCTACTGTGGCAGAACTTGAAGGACCCCGCGTCCCTACAGGCACAGCACTGCATCAGAGACGAGCAGAGCAACAAACATCTTATTAAACAACAAGCGCACAAAAGCAAAAGGCAGCAGCCTCCAGGGCCGTGTTAATTATCTCGGGGTCGAAGCTGCGGCGAAGGCTGTCTCACCGGCTGCAAGGCAGTCAGACGCAGTGCCAGCACGCTGCAGTCCCCAAGGTCCCACAGTTACAGCGCTGTCATATTTCAAATGACAGGTAATACTTATGAACATGCCGACACTCACCTCCTCAATTATACTCAATGTCAAGGTTTTAGTACCTTGTTTAGGAAGTGCTAATTTTCAGCATACACACTTGCTGACAAAAGGTACTTTATCAAAGGAAGGAGTTTAGGGTATCTGCGGCAAGATGCTGAAGATACCTTTTGACACTCACAATGGGAATAATGTCCTTCGTGGAAGCTCTCAGACGATGGGATAAATATTGCCTTTAGTCAGGCGTACAAAAAAAAAATCACAGCATCCTGTGTTTGCTTTTCTGAGAGACAGTGCCTTTACGTGGAAATCTCACTGCCACTAACTGCTGTGTGGATGAGCAGCTGCTCTCCTGATGTCTGTTTGAACTTCCTCTGAATAAAAAGCACAAGCAGGCGTGCGTTATTGTAATGCCTCAGGTGCTCCAAGAAGCAGGGCTAAAAAGATGGAGTGCCTTCCACCATCCCCAAAGGGCAGCCATGCGTGCCCTGGAACGATTCAAGTGCAATTGCTAAGAAAAAACATAAGCAGTGATTTTAGAGAGAGATTTTTAAACATGCAAATATGATTCCTCGTTTGTTCTCATAGACATTCTTTTCTGAATTCAACTGAAAAAAGAAAACACTAACTGCCAAATCAAGTCCATTTAATTGTATAGAAAGGATATTAGGTGGCACGGATACGGCCACGGGTGAGGGAACACGGTCTCATTAGAGCTCTCTGTCCGTTCAGGCAGCTTCACCCACTTACAGTTGTTAATGCGAACTGGAGACAGATTCTGCTTTGAGTTGCACCAATTTAAATCCAGAACATCTCTCATCCGGCCCCCAATTTGCGTTAATGGCCAGGAGGGCACACCAGGACAGAGGCAGCCGCTATGATCTAAAGGTGAAGGTCTGCCTACAAAGGGATGCCGCAATTCTAAAAGACAGCACTTTGAGCCATTACAAAAACCTGGCAAAAAAAAAAAAAAGTATATATATACACTTATAATACAAACAGCTGGAAGTTTAAAAGGCTTATTCTTTGTAATTTTAGTTATGTATAAGCAGTTTCAATGTTTTCTTATGTTTGTTAACATTTACATTGCAGTAACACAGCTGTCCAAAAATGCCATATTCTTACAGGATGAGCCTGGGCACCATTAGGCATTTCAGCAGTTATCTGTTCAAATACTCAGTACAAATGCTCAGCTCAGAACATTAGATCTTCCCCAGCTCCTCTTCTTACCCAGAGTAACTTTGTACTCCATACCAGCAAAAGCACAGCTTCAGAAGAGAGCAGAGGGAAAAGAGAACACATATGTTTACCATAAAAATAGCTTTCCAAAAGGGAAGTCATGACAATTTATTTTCACTTTTTTTGTTTGTTTGTTTGTTTCACAGGCTTTATCAATTTCACAGCAGAAATTGCATTCATCATTTCCACTTACAGGTGGGTTGGTTAAACATCACCTTATCTCTTAGGCAAAGGCGAGCAGCGGCTAAAGGAGATGTACAAGTGGCAATGAGTGCACCATGGGCCTCCAGGGCAGGCAGCAAAGCCACTGCTGCTTTGCCCCAGGCTAAGCTATGGCTGGGCACCACAGCCCAGGGCAGCACAGGATTGTGTGTGACTTGGACTCACAGCACTGCATCTCACTGCTTCTACAAACAGTAGCTACAACTCAACTCCACACCCCCTTATGAGCACACTATAACGGAATGCATAGGCACAAGAAAAATAAAGGAAGTATGATAAAAATCACATGCAGCACAAGTGACGGAATGTTGCCATGACTGTTCAAAAGATATGTCACTATCGAATTCAGATTTCCTACTGAATTCATTTGCAACAGTGACCAAGGATGAAGTAACAAAATACATTTCAATACTTTTGCATGAAATTTTGCCCGCATTCCAGATGTAGATGTTGGCAAATTACTTGCACTGAACACTATTGCTCTCCACTACCAATATATTCTACATACATTTGCATACACTACATTTATAGAACACCAGGACAAAATTATTGTCTGCCTTACTTAGACATGAAAACACATCAGAAAAGAAAAAAAAGATGAAGTATTCTTCATTAAAGAAAAACAGGTTTTTAAAAGTATAGTAAGAGCATGAAAGTCCCCATCTGTAATTGATGCAAACTGGAATACTTTGTGAGTGAGACAGATTATTCTTACCGTATCCTTTTACACTAAGATTTTTCTACAGCTCCAGGACAAAAAGAATTAGTTTTTCATATCTCATGATCCAAGAGTTTCTTTTATATTGATATAACCAATGTTAACACTGAAAAAACAACCAAAAGATACTGAGGTATTAAAAACACAGAAGGGCCCATCAGTGCCACTTTCTGAGCTGGGAGTGGGAAGATAAAGGCACTACAGAGAGATCTGGACAGGCTGCATTGCTGAACTGAGGCCAATGGGATGAAGTTCAACAAGAACAAGAGCCAGGCACTTCGGCCACAACAGCTACAGGCAACACTGCAGGTTTGGAGCAGAGAGGCTGGAAGACTGTGCGGACAAAAAGAACCTGGGGAAGTTAGTAAACACTCAGCTGAACCACAAGCCAGCAATGTGCCTAGGTAGTCAAGAAGACCAAGGGCATCCTGGTCTGTATCAGATATAATGCAGCCAGCAGAAGCAGGAAGGTGATTGCGCTGTTCTACTCAGCTCTGGTGAGGCTGCACCTCAAGTGCTATGTTCAGTTTTGGGCGCTTCTCAACAAGAAAAACATCAAGGTCACGCATGGAGTGTGTCCAGAGGAGAGTAACAGAGCTGCAGCTGAGGGAACTGCAGCACACATCTGATGGGGGAGATCGAGGGAACTGGGATTGTTTGGTTTGGAGAAGAGGAGGCTCAGAGAAGACCTTATCGTCCTCCATACAAATATCTGAGGGGACGTTATGGCAAGGTGGGCGTCAGCCTCTGCACTCATGTAACTAGCTATAGGATAAGAGGAATGGCCTCACATTGCACCAGGGGAGGTTCAGGTTGGATGTTAGGAAAAAATTCTCTGAAAGAGTGGTTAGGCATTGGAAAAGGCCACCTAGGGAGGTGGTTGAGTAACTGTCTCTGGAGGTGTTGAAGAAATGAGTGGATGTGATAAGTAAGGAACTAAGGTTTTAGTAGGCAACGCTGATGGTAGGTGGATGGTTAGATTAGATCATCTTAGAGATCTTTTCCAACCTTAATGACTCTGTGATTCTACAGATGAGATTTAATGAGGAAACGACACTCTCAGACTAATCACGTTTAAGATTCACACTGACTCCTGAGAGCCTGAGATTACTTAATGTCTGACTACTTTTTAAGCATTCTGATTCATGACAAAGACTCTGTAAATGTTTTGTATGAACAACACTTCCAAAGTCAAAATTTCTAAACATGCATTAACAATCTGCTCTGCTTTAGCTGCTGACATTGAAGAGCAGAATTGGTACTGCCTCTACCTACAGTGTACCAAGTTATCTCCCAGCATCACCTTCTTTTGAAAAATGTTTCAGCTACCTCACAGAATTTGCAACATTCAAAAAACTTACGGCTCATCCAGCCTTTATATTAACATAATTAATATTTTTCAGCATCACATTAAGAGATATCAAACCGTGTGATCTGCATCCTTATCTTCACCGCTAATTACCCAATTAAGACACAAATTACAAACATCTTAGATCACAAGTCTACCAAACCTGGATCACCCATTTTGAAGAGGATATTCAGCTGCACCCTCTTTTTTCTTTTTTTGGAGAGGGATGTGAATTTTTTAGCTATTTTTTTCTAATGACCACTACACCTAACAGAATCCGTGTTTTCCTGCTCTTTCATTAAAATCACTTCATAGTCATTACTATAAAAAGTAAACATTGAGATCATTGAAATCATTTTTACTGCTCTTTTGTCCAACAAAAGATGTTGGATAACATCTGCTAGTCCATAAAATAAGTTTCACTCCCTTATTTTATTCATGTACATGAGACATTCCATATACATTTAAACATTTTCCTTTTTTTTTCCTTCCCCTCTATGATTATCCTGGCATTAGGACAAATAAATTTCAGAAAATGGTGAAAATAAAGTATAACTTTTTTTTTCCAGCTGACATTTTGTTAAAAAATACTTTTTTTGGTTGATCAACACACAGTGAGAAGATATCTTTTCATTTAGGTGCAGATGTACCATAACACTGCAGAGATGCATCTCTTCTTACTTTATAAAGCCTGTTATTCTGTAATGAAACATGGAAAAATATTTTCCTTCCATCTGCAGGTAAGATGAGGCATATATCCAAGCCAGTGACAGTGGGTTGTTGGTTTATTCTTTGCTTTTTTTTTTTTTTTTTTTTTTTTAAATTCAATATGGTAGTTCAGTAGGCAATACCATTCTAGTACATTTGGAGAAAGTAAAGGTTACTTTTGCTTAGGGGAATTCAAATAAACCTCTTTTTCTCATTTATAATGTAATTGTTGAAGCACAGTAAGATGTCAAGGCCACTAATGGAATGCAAACAATTCTCATGAACTTTGGAATAGACAAAAAAGTGTCATATCTTAAAAATATGTATTTTTGATAAGTTAACTATTTTCATATTGTATATCACCAAGACAAATCCGAAAATGCTATACACTCATCTTCAGAGTTGGACTGAAAATTAACAGTATGAAACAGCACAAATTTCTTGGCAGATTTCACATGCACCCCAACAAAACCCATACATATGCTTCGGAGGAAGTGTATGATCAGAACCAAAAGGTAAACCGGCACAGCAATACAGTGCTCCTATAGAGATAAGCCTGAATATCCAGATATGTAATGCCATATTGTACAATGCAATTATATACAGAGTAATTAACAGGTTTTCAGAATGTAAAGTAGAGCCTAGATATAGAAGAACATGGGCAATCATTCACATGCAATCTGAAGCATACGCGGTGCAAGATTTGCTAAACCTTCCTCTGTTTACTCAGAATTTGTGTGCCCCATATAGATGATACACCACTTCAGAAACATTTTACACAGGAAAAAAATTACTGTCTAAAGACCTAGTTCATGGATTTAATAAAATAACAACTTTCCTAAAGCCTAATTGCCAGAGCCAAATCTCATATCAACGTTGTATACCCAACATGTTTTCCTATGAACAATTTCCTATGAACAATGATTTAAGACTTCTTTAGCTTTTGTATCAGTAACAATATGCAAAACAATTCATTTTCTTGCCTGAATTACTTTTTTTTTTTAATTACTCTCTATTGGTTTTGCATTCTGGCTTATGAAAATAAAAATTCATGCAAAGACTGCGCAACTGCAGCAGTTTGTACCTCTTTAAGTTTCTCCCACTGCACAAAGTAACTCCTGTCCGTTACATGGAATTTGCTAAAGCTGCCATCCAAAAACCCCAAGATCTTAATACTATATTTAAGTCAAATCCTAAATGCTGTACTAGAGATGCACTGAAAGATCTGGGATTTCCCAAATCCTAGCAAAAGAAATTAGCTAGCTTCCTCTCTGTTGGCATTACAGAAAATTACAGACATACATTTTACTATCATTTGAAGTATTCTGTTTCCATTAAAATAAAAAAGCTTAGAAAATTTTTTTCTCCCTGTAATTGTTACATAAATCCAGTGGCATTTAAAAATTTATAAATGTAAATGCATTTTTATTTCCCTTGACCTATACAAGAAAAAATTTCACTCTCAGAATATAAACCAGCCTACTTGAAATTCCCTGGCCAATAATTTTATTTAACAATATAGCAGTACATAGATAAGCACACACAGATATTGCCTTCTCCCACCAACTCAAAAATGTTGGCATGAGCAAATTTCTATTTGGGCCTGTATGGTTTGGTCATTTCTTCAAGGACTGGTTCGGTCAGCTTCCTCTGAACACGGGTACACACACACATCAGTGGGACTCCAAGGCTTGCTCCAAGAGATGTTTCTCCTGAAGGTGGCTTTGTTCTCCAGCACTTCCCCCTACCTGTCAATGCCACTGAGGTTCAGCATCACTCAGCTGCTAAAACTTGAAAGGACTGTTTTCTTGTAAGATAATGGACTTAAGTATTATTTAGGCAGAAATAGATTCTTTCCTCCATAAATGTGATGGAAATAATCTGCGAGTACTTTCATTTAGAACCATTTATGGTGTAAAGATATTTCAGACTGCGGCTTCGCTCTAGCATAGTATAAAAATTACATTAAAGCTGACTCTGAAATATTTGCAAGCTGTAATCCCACTCCAATACTGAACAGTATGAAATCAAACCCACTGCAAAAGAAACTACTAGCTGATTTTTCATGCAGGTAGTAAGCCATGGGAAAAAGTCGTTGTCTGGCAGCTGGAGTTGTATATACAACAGTTGCAGCAGACAAAAAACTGAATGCATTCAGCTTCATCTCTCCTTGTGAGAAAGTCGCAAAGAAATTGTCCACATTTTGTAGAGTCTTTGCTCTGGTATATAGGTGCCTTTTCCAGTAAAAGTTAGTCCTTGTACATAAACCCTGGATACAATGATGCTTAACACCGCAAATATTAATTATATAAATACCCACTAAATTGTATAATGAAATAGCTAATAGGAACAACACATGTCCAGGCACACAGCTACCAGTTTAACTCTTTCAAGTTGCTTTTAGCCCCCAGTACAACAGAAATACTGTTTGCTCAGACTTAAGGTCTAAACCAGGCTAAGAAAAACAGGTAACAGAAATGGATACAGCTGGATTGGGTACAGATGGGTGTACATGCATTTACATTTTGCACATATTCTGTCTGGAGAAACACCTGAAATGGTAGCTCTGTGCAGAACATGCAGGAATGAAGAAATGCAACCAGAGAGGAAACATCACTGAAATCGATTTCGAGAGCCCTGAACTACAAGCAAGGAAGGGACTGGAGAGGAAGGGAGCTGCTGGCTGCCTCCAGCAGTCCTGCAAAGCTGGAGGAACATTTATCCAGTGCACAGACAGGGTGGGCAGTCAGTTCAAGCACTCCAAATGGAGATACTGCCGTATTTCTTTTGCCAAAGTCTGCTTCAAAGATGCTTTGGGATTTGACACGTGACGTCATTAAACACGCTGCCACTATTTTTCCAGGTTTCTAGGAAAAGTCCCAACTGGTGGAGGCTTTACATTTCCCTTTTTATCTTTTAATGCACTTTGTTAGCAATTGACTCCTTGCTGTCAACTGGTGCATGCACAAGAGCTAGATTTGTAAGAACAGCAGCAAGACAGCTCGAGCACGTGACAGGCATCGCATGCTGACAGAAGCTGGAAGACACAATCTTTTATGAACACCAGAATTATGTTCCAGCAGAGAACTTAAATTTTTATATCTTCTAGCAATTTCTCAAAAGGAGTAATACTTACATAAATGAAACAGCTGCCCCCACAAAAATTAAAGCAGCATTTGCCAGCACATTTTACTTCAACTATAAAGGAATGTAAGGTAGCAAAAAGATTTGCACATCCATTTCTCAGGAAAATAAGCTCAGCAAGGAAGGAGCTTTCTGTTTTCTAAAGACACTGCTCATGAAGAGTGAACATCAGGCATTGCAGCTTTCAAAGGAAGCTACAAGCTACGTCCCTGGAAGCCAGTGGTGTCAGACAAGTGATCCTATGGTTCCTTGGGGAGTATAGGAATACAACAACAAAAAATCCACTAACCAGGAGCACCAGATTTTGACAGAGACAGCACAACTTCTTCTCACTGACGACATTGACGGATGTTCTCTGTACCTAACCTGACAGTGACAAAAGAGGCTATAATGTGAAGGAGCCTTTCCAGTTCCTTGTCATGCATATGGGAGGGCTGGTGCTAACTGACAAGCCCAATATTAGGGATGAATGACACCCTAAAACTAATGCAGAGGTGGGGTGTCTTCAAAGAGCACCTACTACCACCGCCGATGAGCCTTTTTAACACTTATTGCAGTGATGGGCCTTACTGCATGCAACTGAGGCCTAGCCATCTCATCCCACCTAAACTTGCTTCCCAATCTGAACTACTCAAACAGTTATGCTGCCTAATGTACCCAACAAACTGTCTTGCCTAGGGTGTTGCTACTACAATAGAAAAGAAAAACAATAAGCCCGGAAAAAATGAAAAGATGCAAAATCAGAGAAACCAGAGGTAGAAGCAAGAAAGCAACAAAATAGTAGGGACTCATTATCTTTCTTATGCCCCCATTTCCATTACTGCACTCTTATCATCTCCAGCGTCTCTTCTCCATTTATTTTCTCAGCGATGCTTGGCTTTGTGTTCTCAGGAGAAAACACACAAGAAATGAGTAAAAGCTATTTCATACCTTTTACATTCCTCTCAGCTGATGGCCCACATTGAGAAGTTAGCCACAGAATTCTAATCCTACCCTGGTACAGAAAGCATCTCCTACAGCTGGTTGCCATTAGCAGCTCAGCTTTTACACAGATTTCAGTTGTGGTATCTGGAGGATCAAAGCCACACTGTAGGCTTCAGTATGTTGCAAAGTCCAATTTTTTCTCTGAAAAGCATGAGGCAAATCAATTAGGCTAATCTACCAGGTGTATTAGATGATGTTATTTACCTGTTCTAATCTACTGGTTTTATATACATATATATTTTTTTAAAAAATTAGTTGGAAAGGTGTTTATGAAAAGATTTGCTCTTTATACGTCAAGGATAGTTTAAAGATAGTTTGAAAAAAACAAAACACACTAAAAACATGAAAATCCAGCACTACAACACTTTTGTATTATACTTGGTTATGAGGAAATATGCTTGCTGACTTTTAAAACATACTTCTGCTGCCATATTTGTAATAAACAACTGAAGTGATGAAATGCAGTGAAGAGGAGAGCAAGAAAAATACCAACTTTGTTTCTCTGTTTCTCCGTCTAATCCCTAAGAGCTCATATTTCTGCTCTAAATTCACTACGATGTTTCCAATCCTATCTAGAGGTAGGGTCCATTAATTGCACAGTCAGCACAACATGGCAGTCACCTCAATTTCCTGGGAAAGACCCATAGCAAGGATATAAACTTTGGGCAAGATCAGCATCTGAAGCAAATAAAATCCAGATCTGCACTTGCTAAGGATTGAGTTTACCAAAGAACATAGTAAATTTAATATTCAGTTATGGAAACAAGAACTTAAATTTTAGTACAGATGAAGATCGTGATGTAAAACATAGCATCCTGCAATCTATCATGGTTAGCAAGATTTTAATAGGTCATTAGAAAAGCTTATGGAACCTATGAGTTTCTGGGCACTGCTTCGGGATTGGTAATAAAAAAATTCATTTTCTAGTTACCTCCTAAAGCAACGTAGCATACCACATATGATGAAGAATTATAGTCTACTTGAGAAAAGATACTTAACTCCTTACAATGCAGCAATAAAAGATGCCTGATCGGAGATGAAATTTGAAAGCTTTGAGTTTGATGGGCTTTGAGAATGTCCCCATGTAAAGCATTATATTTTAGATTCTCTTTTTCTTTTTGAAATGATTGTTTTCCTAGAGATTTTCTAATATGAGCATATTAGGGACATGCAAAACAATTCCAATATTTCTTTTCTGTTATCACAGAATCACAGAACTGTAGGGGTTGGAAGGGACCTCTGGAGATCATCTAGTCCTGCACTGATGCATGTGGTTATTCCTCCCGAGGTGCAAGACCCCACACTTGCTCTTGGTGAACCTCATCACGTTCCTCACCAACTCTCAGCATGTCCAGGTCTCACTGGATGGCAGCAAAGCCTTCTGCTATGCACCCCAGTTTTGTATCATCAGCAAACTTGCTGAGGGTGCAACTCTACTCCTTCATCCAGGTCACTGAAGAAGATGTTGAACAAAATCAGACCCAGTAAGGACCCCTGGGGCACACAGCTAGCTACAGGTCTCCAACTAGACTCCATCCAATTTTAACCATTTATTATAGTGCAAAACCCTCAAAAAATATTTTATAAATCAAACACCAAGTTCTATCTGCACTTAAGAATTTAGATATGTGTTGAATCAGACATCAGGATGACTGCTCAGAAAGAAATCTTTTTGGAGTCAATGCTATGCTCACTGTATCCACACAACCTTTGTGGAGAGGAGCTATCCTTCCTGCTCTGTTGCTTATAAAGACAGATTGTATTTACTATTCCCTGAATAATTTTAATAAATTTTCCACAGAGTATCCATAAGGCAAATAAAAATAATTAACTAACAGCCAACATAAATGCTTCTGAAGCAGCATGAACTCTTCTTTCATGCAAGACCACCAAGATCAATACAATGATAAAGGCTATGTGAAGCATTAGAGAGAACCGAGTTCTCACCTCTCAGCCTCCTCTCACCTTTTTTTATGTTTTTGAGGAAGTAGAACAAAAGGAAGTAGCTAAATGGTGACCTTTAGAATACTGTGTGTTCCCACTGGAGTAAATGCATTGTATTTGACTGGAAGTTTTTGTAAGATTAATTAGTCTGGCACATTAATATCTTTCTTGTAGATGAGAACAGTAAGATAGTTTGTTACCCTTAAACTGAATTCTGGAATTAATGCAATCCATAGATAAAGAACTGCACTGTTTTATCATGGCAGTATAGTTTTTTGGAGTTCCTTTTTTTAACAAAGCCACACATCAGTACGTTATCTGAAAGCATTGCATAGCACAGCTAGCAGATAGCAAGATCTTCATGGATTTGAATCAAACCAGATGCATAATAAAAGGTCTTCTGTTCAGTAGGATGACAGACATCATCAACAGAAAGCCTTGGCAGCAGCAAGTCACACCAGTACGGGATTACTCCCTTGCACAACTTGTAATGCAGCTTCCCCTCAAACACAAAAGCACTCAGTTTCCAAAGAAACAGCATTATAAAGTGCTAGTGTTGCCTAGCTTTTCCTTGCCCTGATATCTACATACAGGCACAATAAGCTATCATGAATCTGACCTTCAGAAACCACGTCTGTATGCAAGTATGGGGAGCGTTCTGCAAACGCTAATGAAGCTGTTTAGTCAGACAGTGCAGGTGGACCTCAGACACATGATGAAGTTATCACAGATAATTAATATATTACTTGCATAACTGAGCAATGATAACTGCCCCGTCACCTGCTCCTCACTCATAAAATGCAAGGAAAAATTAATTTCGTCCTCTTCCCCTTCAAATTAAGTTAATTCAAATTTGAATTTGTATAAATAGAGACTATTAGTGTTTTTCTGCTAACCTGCAGTGACAAAATCCTAGCATGTGCATGACCTGTTAGATACACTGCTGCCATCCCGGGAATTGCGCCAGGCATAGCCTGAAGTAAACAACAGAAGAACCTGCCAGTACAGAAGGTGCAACTTTTAGGCACTATATGAGTACATATGTAAAACATACATACAGATGTATACACAGCACAGATCAGACAACAGGGTGAGAGATGGCAGAGCATAAGCCCTGTGGATTTGCAGATTGGTGACTTTTGCAGTAGAATTGGTGGCATTATTGTACTTCTCTGATAACTGCAAATGAGGAGTAAGATTAATTTTACAGCAGCAGATTTTCCCCATGACTTCAACAGAATTAGATTAAATTAATGTTTCAGTTGTGCTTAATCTAAATTTCTGTCTTCTAAACTGTAGGCAAATGGTTTCTAATCACTATTTCTGTACCATCTGATGTTAAAGGTTGATCAATTTGGTTTCCCACCAATATGATTAAACCCTTACTCAAGCAAGAAAACACTGTTAGAAAGCAAATCAATTTCTTTTAAAACTCTCTCATGTACTACCTCTTAATAGCTTCTTCCATCAAAACAGTGAAAACATACTGGTCTTGGGCTTACTTCCTAGTGATAAGCTAAGGTCTGCGTGATATTTCTCCTTTCTAATTATACTTGTTCTACATTAGCAACATATAGGACAGACAACTGTACCTCTCCCTATATGAAATTCGTTTCTCAAAGAAAGAAACAGAAGTCTGCTGAATCATAAATTGCTACACAGTGTGCTTTTATATTATTTAATGAAGGATGGAATGCATTTGTATCTTAGAAGAAAGTAATTCTGATCAATACCACAAATAAAACTCTACACACTTATAAAACTCATAAAACATCTGGGTTTAAAAATAATCAGCTAAATAGTCCTATGCAAAACAGATATAAAATTCTTTACTACTGTTAATCGCCTTCTATCTTTAACATTATACTGCACACACACATTAATTAAAGATATTAGATATGTAAATTGTTTCACAATGCCCTGAAAGGCTGGCACACCAAGGGCTGGAAGAACACGAAAAATCAAACTTTTAAGATCTTTTCACAGTGAGGTCTACCTGCAGAGTAGCCTAACACTGCCAGTCATTTATCCTCTGCAGTGCGTACGAATTTGTCTCTCTGTTAGCACTTCCTTCATACAACTCGGTCTGTTGGTTAAAGACATCTGCAAGCAGGGCATGGGAAATTAAAGGACTTCCTGGGCATTTCAAGATTATCCTAACAGCTTCATCATACCAAACCTCCATCAAATAGGATGAGAAAAGGGTGTCTCTCCAGCCAGCTCACTTGGACTCCTCCATATCGGCCACAACATCTATTCCTCCTTCCCTCCAAAAATGGCAAAGATAAGGACTCCGTGTTGTCCTAGACCATGACAGTCACTTCTAGCCCTTGTACTAAAAAAATAACAATAAAAATAGGCCTTGAAATTACAAACTACACTGTCTTGCTTAGTAACAGCTTTCCTTCTCCGTGAAGCATTAAAAATACACTTATCTACTTTCAACACCACACCTATATGATAGAATGTTTAAGTCTTTAAAAAAAAAATCTCTCCCCCTAGCTAGGAGATAACTCCAGCAGCATACCAGCAAATGCATGGTTTTGATAGCTGTCTGGTCATAAGCTATCAAAGGTTTGAATAAATGATAACTTATTTATGTGGACTACCAATTCTGCAAGGAAAACTGAGGAAATGCAAGGAAATAGGTTAAAACATCGGAGTTAAAACCCATAGAAAACACTGGCCTAGAAGGAATCGCAGACTAGCACAACAGATCAGTAGGCATAATTAACAGATGTGTAAGAAATGGACCAGATTTCAGAGGAAATCCTCCTTCTGTAAAGGTTTATGGGCGACAATAAAGCTTAAACTGTCACATTTAGCAGGTTACAGATGGAATTTAGAACTGGCAGGTTCATAATGAAGAACTCCCCAGGGTATCAAACTCCCATTAATGTGTCTCCTCCTTTACCTGGTTGAGTCAACATGCATTTGTGCTTTCCCACCACCTGACAAAATACATCTGCTGTTAGTTTAAACAGCAGCTTTTCCTGGAAACAGATTAAATATTTATTCCATTCTGTTACTGATACAAACAGTTTCAACAGAATTTTCTAGATATAGATCAGTAGTTTCATTGCAAAACTTAATCATGTACTGTTCCCTGAAAACTGCTTAAAAGTATGCTTTAGAAACTGCTCACAGAAGGTAATAAAACTAACGTAGTCACGTGAAACTTATAGTCAACATTCCAGCCATTCTAATACTGAAAAACACTGAGTTGGAAAGTTGAGCAGCCTTAGTGAATAGTACATATGCCCCTCCAGCATCTAATTAGCTGATAATACTCGTGGTGCCTGTAATGTACAATTCAAATGCCTCACTTACCAATGTGTTTAGTATTCTGCAAATAAGTCCTTGTACCAATTAAATCCCTTGTTATTATGAAATGCTTCCATACTGTTGTAATAACACAGGATAATACAGTCAATACTTCTAATCATGAGGTTATTCTTTGAATAATTGCAGGATTTCTGAGTAATCACTGCTAAGGGTACGCTACCATTCCGCACAGAGCACACAAAATCGAATAACAGCTTTCAAATTAATCTGATTAATGTTATAGTATCCTTCGCATAAGGCGGGTACAAAAAATTCTTCCCAAACCACTACGTAGCCATGTTTTACAGTGCAGTAATTCACTGTAACAATTCTGCCGTAATTTACAAGTGCATTCAGACTACAATCTATTTCTATTCTCAATATGTACAACATTGTTAAGAATCAGATTTGTTCTGAGAAAAGATTACTACTTCTATTTCCCGATAGGAGAATGAGGCTGGTCTATCTGCTAACCAAAAGGTTTAGGTGCAAACCCGGGAAGGAGCCCACACACTCCTTATTCAGCCGGTTGAGAACTCATGGTATTCCACAGAAACGTTTACTGTCTCTAGTTTATACTTAAGAGTAAAACTAAATTCTTCTTCCTCTGATGTCTATTCTAGTAGAAATAATTCATTTATCAAAACAAGCAAATACATTCCTTGTACAGTAATACATGAACTCATCTTCTTATTACTTAGGAAGTTATCTATCTTCAAGGATTCGGAAAAACTAAACAACAAAACTACAGGCTGGGAATAAAGGACCTCTTCACATCAAAAGGGATGCTATGTTACGACGTAGAACTCATAAGAATAAGTAGTAAAATATTGTAAGCTGATAACCACCTCTCAGGAACAGTGTTGGTTGGGCTTTTTTGACTACTGTTAACCTCACTACATTACACAAAACTGTGTTTTCTGCATGCAGGATGTTTCAGTGAGCACTGAAACTGAATGCAATCCACAATTACAAATGCTTTAAATAACTCATCCCCTTAAATTACATACATAGCAGGAGGCTTCTGGGAAAAAAAAAAAAAAAGCAAAACAAAGTTACAAATCAAATGAATTTCATGCTGTCACATCAAATTCTGAATATAGCATGTATAAAATATAATATATACAGAGAGAGCAAGGGAAAAATCTCAACCACCTGCTATAGATAAATAAATCTGTTCATTTTTCTTTGGATGACCTTGGTTACTCAGGCGAACCACTGTATTAGCAAATTCCTCCAAAAGCAGAAGATTAAATACTCCACAGCAAGATTAATAGTAGGTAAGCTGTTGCTTCTGGTCTCATGCCCAGTGAATGCTTTTCTAAAAGAACAAAGATATGACCATGCCAACCATCAGTACACAGCATTGGACTCCACCTCCTCCTTTTTAAAAAGCAAATTATCCATGCAGCAAAAAATAAATTAAAAACAAATAGCATTTACTGTTTTTATTTTATCTGTGTCAGATGGACAAAGATCAGCCAACAGGCAAGAGTATCATGGGGTCAAGCCAGGCAATTTCACAATTACAATATTATTCATTAGCATCCTAAACATGTTTGTTATGTTTTTCAATAGAAAAGACCGTATCTGATATGCATACAGAAAATCTGGATTTTCTGACAATTTTTTTCTGATGACCAGGCAATTAAAATAGATAAGAACATGCGAAAAGCTCGTCAAAAAAAGATCATTATTCTCAATAATTTTCTAGATGTGCTGGAAAAAAATATGCAGATGCTTGCTTTAATGAACCCAAATCACAACAATCACTAAATACATTTTACATGAACTTACATGATGTCTTCAGGGCAGCAGGTTACTTCTAATTAAAGAGGAAAAGAACTCCTAGACATACCAGGTTCCCAACTTATGTACAAAGTACCAAATTATATCTACCCTCACATAAACTGTAGATTCAGCACGGGAAATATGCTTATTTTCCTAGAATATCAAAATCTTGGTTTTCTGCACGCTGAAAGTTTGTTTTCTGACTTTGATCAGAAGCTTTCCAAGGATGTTCTCACCTACATATATCCCATGCTGTTTAGATGTGATCTGTGGCAATCTACCAGTCCACCAACTTCTTCTTCAAACATTACAGCGTATCAAAGGATATTGGCTTTCCAAACCCATAAAATGGGTAAAGAGTGATTTACATAAATTGAACAAGTACTTTACATATATGAAAACAAACTGTTTTAGTAAAGCAAGCATTTGATAACATTAGGTACAAAACCATTTTATTACTATCAAGTATGCTTGGAATCGCGTATGGATGTATGGTTGATTTTTTTTTTCTTTCTTTCATTTTATTAAATAGATTCTTCAATATGTGAAAGAAGCAATTGCAATTCATTAAGCTAAAACACAGAACAGAAGGCAGAAGCACTAAATTGGTACAGACAGATTAATAATTTATGACAGATGATCTAATCTTTTATAAGTAAAGTAAGTAAAGAAAATTTAACGTGTGAACTACTTTTTCATGTTTCACTGATCTGCTTGCTTGTACATAGGTAAAGTGCACTGTCAGCACGTGCCACATCCTCAGGCAGGTGAATATGGAGCAGCTCTACCTTGGCCTACTCAGAAACAGTCCCACAGTGTTTGGAAGCGATTGCTTTCTGTGAAAAATTTCCCCAGTGGCCATTTCTACTACATACCTAACACTTGGCTTCGTCACCTGCGCCTTCGACTGCCCACACCTTTACTTTCTCATCCCAAAGTTCAAAGATAAACAACCTTCCTCTGCCTTCAAAGCTGCCACTTTGGCAAGTACCCATAGACACAACCACAGCCACAGCAGGAAGCTGTTACACAAACCTTGTGCCTAGCTGGTCATTTGAATCCACATATAGGAAGCGTGCAACATACAGACAGTGGCTGTATTTACCTAATCCTAAACTATGTTCATTCGAGCTGCAGTAAAATTTTTACTCTTTAGCAGCATCTGAGAGTAACTTACTATTACATGTAGTTTGAATTTGCATTACAGCATCATTCAGAAACTGGAGTTGAAGAACTAATATGCCAAATACATCTTAAACAGTTTAACATTCATTTCAGCGCGCACATATTTTGACTATCACGTACATCTTTATCAGGCACCCATCTGCACTTTGCTTCCAATATCAGCTTCAAGTCAGAGCACCTCATTTAAAACAGATAAATTACACAAGCGTAAATAAGAGCTTGAGAAATCACCTTTGTATTTGGACTGATTTTGCTTTAATCAATGGTGTTGATAATAACTAAGCCACAAAATCTGTGCACCTAAGTGACACACTGCAATTTGTTTACATTAGAGAGTTTGATTTGTTATTTTCAACTCTCCCTTTAACAGGCAAACACAAAGCCACACGTCTCCTTGGTAACAAATTGAGCCCAGCTCAATCTCCCAAAATTTCTGCCTGGTTGGAAGCGGGCATCCCCTCCAGCACTGCCAACAGATGCAGCCACCAAGTACCAGGTAACTGTCCCCATTTCTGAGCAGGGGGCAACAAAGATATCCTGGATGAGGTTATCAAATCTTTTGCTGCAGTCAGGCCTTCAAACCTGCACTGACCAATTTGCTTCTTTGTTCCATTTCTTGAACTCCAGTTGGTTTTGGCTCAACCACATCAAGTCTTGCACAAAGGACAATTCCCTCTGTTTTTTTTTCCTGGTATGGCTAATAATAGTTGTTTCTGCTCCTGTGTAGTGAGTGATAGCTGATGAATATCTCTCTAGCTTCAGTTTGTGAAACTGCATCATGGAAGGAACCCATTATTGATGGTACAATACATTATAATGGAATTTTATAGAGATTTTATGGATTTCTTCCCCCTTTCACCTACCAGACATTATTTCAGAGAGAGATTTCAGCATGAGTCAACCTGGCTTTTGTTTTAATCTCCCAACTATGACAATATAATTAAGCTGTGAATGATATATCAAAGTGCCATACGCAAAGACAAACTGACAGGAGTAATTTTTACTACTCAAAAGCCTTCCGTTCCATATATCATAATATCCTGTAAAGCAAGTCCACTGACATCTGCTTGACTGTAAAAGCAATAGCTTGATATAAACCTCAATTCATCCTTCAAACACGTGTATGTGCTCCCTGCTTCTTACCTGCACCCTGTGCATTGCTATGGATGACACCCGCGTCATTATTTTGGCTCTTTATTAACAGCTTACTACAAACAGAAGGGCAGAACTATCGTGTTATATTCTTGCATGATAGCATTTCACGAGTGCTCTGCTTCTTCTATCCTGACAGATTAATATTTTTAATTATTATTATTGTCGGCAGTTTCTTAAACATCTGCCACATAACCATCCTTCCACCAAAAAATGGAGGACTCGCATTCGAGCTCTTATGTTTTACATTTTACATCTGCTTTTGAATCTTTTCAGGCTTGGATCTGATCTTAGCTCTATATCTACACAAATGAGAATCTCATTCACAGCTAAGATCCCAAGGCACTGCTGCAACGCAATTATTATCATCACCATCACTATCAGCTCAATCAACCCGAATATGTGCTTCTAATGAGAATATTTCTTCAGGCAGCTAAAGTTCAGACTCGTTTTCTGTTTTCTTTTTAAATAAGCAATCTTTGTAGCAAATAAATTGAAAACTTTATCAAACCGAGATTAGCATTTAGAGAGCAGCTACAAAAATTCTGAGCATAAAAAAAAATTATCAATAAGAGCAGATTAACCTATCTCATTTAAAGAGTTTGTTGGGTTAAAAGACATGTTGGCCAAAAAACAATTTGTTTACATCTCTGGATTCTTCTACAGAAGAACAGAACAAAAATTAAAAAATACACCAACAATGCAGATAAAATTAAATACCTTTCTACCTACAGATAATGCACAGAAGGAATGCTCACTATTTAAGTGGCTGTTCTGGCACAAGGAAGTCAGGGTATGTTTTTTTCTGCACATTCCTGTGCAATTCACTACAATAAATTTATGTCTTCTTGGAGAGGACATTTGGGCCATCAGATGCAAGAACATTTCCAACTTGAGCAGAAAAAAAAAACAATGAAAGCCCACAACAAAAACTTTAATTTGCTTTTATCTGATAAAATGCTCTGCCACAAAAGTCTCAATTGTGAATAATTACCACTCAATCATATGAATCATTCTTGTGAATACGGCTGGGTTTAAAATGATACTCATTTTCAGCTGTGTGTTTCCAACTATTTGTATTAGAAAGCCACCACTACTAGGGCAAGCATATGAAGAAAAGTGAAGGTGAAAACTTTTCCATTATCTTAGAAGACAGCCTATTACCTATATCACTTTCTCAAATATCCATCCATCCACACCTAATGTGTCCTGTGATTTAGTCAGAACACATTCATAAAAATGATTCATAGTTGTTATGCAGCCACTTGATGTTAATAGCAAAGCTGATGTCTTAAATCAAAGCTGTTTCCCTATGATAGCCAAGGGGCAAAGCGACACTTCCAAAAACAGAGCAAAGAATATATTGGGGCAACTTGATGAAAGCAACATTTAGAAGAAAAATGTGAAGCAAAGCACCAGGGTCAAAAATACCATAACCAAATCACCAGATATCATTAGAATCTGTATAGTACTTTGCATACCTAAATAATAGTTCTATTTTGATGCATTTGTCCTCTGCCCATATTAGAATTGCAAAAAATTTACTATATCCAAGTTTAGAATTTTCATACTGAATTTTAATTATGTTTATAGTCTGCTCTCAACTTTCTATAGAGATGTATAATGATTTGTATAATCATAGCAACAATAAGAAATTTTTTTTCTCATGGTATAAAGCATGTAACCTGCAAATGAAAAGGGCAAGTTTTACCACAAACAAACTAAAATAAAAATTCTTACACTTCCCAATCGAATATATTTACCGAGTATTAACCATATTAAGGGCTTGATTGTTCAGTACTACAGTCCTAAGACAGGAATGAGCACCAAATGACCCAATGTGCTCACAAAAAGTACCTAAGCCTCAGATATAGCCTGCCTAGATCTGTTGGATCACAAATATAGAAGATGTTACAGAACTACATTCTCACTGTTTAAATCTACTCTGAAGCAATATGATTCAGAAACAGTCACTTGCAAGCTTTAGAGATGTAAAGCATAATGCTGTTTTAGAGCCAGGAAAGAAGAAACACACAGGTAAAACTGGCTTGATGCAAAAGAACAAAAACACAATTAGCCACTGAATCTCCTAAGTCTCCCAAAATTAATAACTTACAACATGCTGAAGCACACAGTTTTGACAGTTGAGAAACAGGTGCAACTCCAACCACGACCAACAACCACTGACATTTTGCTCACTTTCAGCAGTTCTCAGTTTGCCTTACTAATTGCCATTAAGAAGAGCTAAATTAATCCAGCAGGATTTCTGAGGAAGCAGTGACCAAGCTTTGACTCCACAAAGCAGTTGTCTGATTTCTGCCTCCATTGTTCTGGCCAGTAATTGTAACAAGAGAAATACTAAACCCAAGTTCCCATTACTAACCAGATGGTATTTTTAACAACTCATGAAATGACTGCCAAAGTGAAAAAAATACGGAGACGAGAACAGAATGTGCATACACCCTTAGCGAAGTGAAATAATTACACAGATAAGTAGGTCAAGTACAGGTATTTATTTCTTTTAAGATGATCCAAAAAGGTATGAAAAGGTTGCATGTGAAGGCATGCTCAGTAGGGTAGAACTCATGGCCACAAACAGGCCTGCCTTACTCACACAGAGGGAGGCACAGCTGGAACCACCTCCCCTAGGGCAGCACCCAATGGAAAGGCAGACTTGTTTCCAAACCTGCTCTCTGAAAAGCTGCTGGGGAGCGACTGAAGAGCACAGCACACACGTTCTTAATGATATTTTGTCAGGTGATTTAAAAGGAGGCTCGACTGGATGGGAAATTTTCTTTATTACAGCCGTCAAGTATTTTGCATCAGAAAAAACAGTTATTCAAAAGCCATGAATATGGCAGTCAGTGACTTCCTTACACCCTTTTTCTCAAGTGAGCTCTGAAGCTTTCTACTTGTGTTTAGGTCTGCAGAGTGATTCTAAGCTAAGCATGTGTATTCAAAACAAAAAGGTGAAAAGAGGCCAGGAACCACCCTGTTAACAAAGAGTCCTCTATTTCCTTGAGGGAGGAAGGGCATTTTTAAAGCAAAAAAAAAAAAAAAAAAAGCCTTTGAGGCATAAATAGCTGACAGCTTTTTAGAATTTGTGCATCAGTTTGGGCAGTAATTCTTGGATGAAGCAGGAAAAGAGACATGAACATGCACGTACATTTCCCCCAGCTGTTACGTGCACCCATAGATTTCAGTTCAGTTTAGTTTTGTTTCTTCAGGCATCAGGTGCCTTCTAACCTTGTGAAACTCACATTATGTTATCACTAATTAAAAAAAAAAAAAAAATTGAGAAAGAAAGACTAGTATTTGAATCCCCAAGCCTTGAGCAGGCTGTAAGATGAATCAGGTATTTCAGAAAGCATTGAAACATTAGGTTTTTAATGAGGAACTGATTCTAATCTTTCAGAAAGTTGAATTTTTTGCCTTAACGTCCCATACAGCTCAAAAAGAAGGTACTTCAGCATGCAAGGCCAGTAAAGCCCCAGAAAGATCTGTTTCACGTGCACGTGTGCACACACAGACCGGCAGATCTTGTGCCAAAAGCCCAGGGGAAGGTAAGCAGAAATCCAAACATGGGAACATCTCATTACAACCAAGCGTTAATCTGATGTGAGCCCCAGATGGGAACACCCAGACTCCCAAAGCCTCAGGAGAGGAAAAGTATGAAACATTTAGAGCGTGGGAAAACTTCCGTCCCCTCCACTGCTCCATCACTCACCACTTTCTCCGTAAAGCAAAGCCAGAAACGGACACATACAACTTTCACATCTTCAGCCGACTGCAGATTCGCTCACCTACCTGTGAGCAGCGTGGACACATCGCTGTGCATTAGTTGCCCAGCCCTCCGCTCACAGCCCTCGCAGGTGCTGTTGCACCACAGCGGGTGGGAATCTCCGCACACGTGAGATCCTGGATGTGCTGTAATCCCAGCTCCCAGCCTCCAGGTGAATGAAGGGTATTATCTTACTGAGCAGAATATGTATGAAGTAAAACTGTACAACTACCAACCGCTGGTATGCTCTGTTCCTTCTCTATCCAAGTATCAATCTATGCCAAATATCAATGTATCAAGCCATGTTAACACGGTTAAAGAGCGTGGCACATGATCTTCTCCTCAGCCAGACGTTTGGGCTGAACTGTAGCATTACGAGTGCAGAAAAAATAAAGGAAACAGAGCAAGCAAGCTAGTGGGGACAACATACCGTCATTAAATTAATGGAATTTGGGGAGGATCGAGGAAGTTCCTGAAATTTCTGCCTCCTCTTTATAGTGTCATGCTCCTAATTTACTTCATTTATATTAATAAAAATCAGATTTCACAACTATTAGTCTGGTTGAAAACTGCAATAGAGCTCACTAAATCTGTCTCTAATTATTATAATTAATGGTCCAAAACAATCAGCTTCTCAAATTAACAACCTAAAGCAACTGGTATGGAAAAAGGATGTTTCTTCTTGGTAAACAGGGTCTTCAGTCTTTTTAGTTAATGAAATTTTGAGTAGCCCATTCACTACTATTACATTCTAATTCCAACTACTCATTTACATAGATTTGCATAGATTATGCTGCTTCTAAGTATTTGAGATTAATTATTTTAAAATTGCACACTAAGTTAGACTCATGTTTAGTTTAATAATGTAGAAATGGATCTTCAAGAGTTGTGTACAACCTGTGGCCGTATTGTTTTTCCTCACTGCTTCGTGAGCATAAACTATATAGTTTTCTGTATTATTACTCCCATTATTCACCAATACTCATTAAAGGGCACGTTCTCCATTTAATATCTGAGATTGATAAAGACTCCTAACATTTCAAAGATGTATCACCAAACTAAGAAATGTACACAACCTAAAACACTTTACAGGAATTAAAATTTCCCATTATTCTGTGATTACTACTCCAATATCCATTATGTTATAGAAATTTTAAAGAATATTAAATAAAACGAATCAAACATAGAAAAGGAGCCTCATCAAATCCAGAAGGGAAATAAAGAATATTTCTAGCTTTAACACTAGATTTGGATTTATAGCTTTGCAGTTTTGCCCAGCAACTCTATTTAGTCATTACTTAGCCTGAGTCAAAGCCAATTCCCTAACGTTAGAATGAACTATTAAGCAAATAAGATCTCCTCTTGTCCTCATCCCCCTCAAACCATATAAAAGCATCACCCAGTAGTAGCCCAGCTTCCCTTATAAATTTCAGATTACATACCCAGTTTAAGCAAATTTGTGTTCACTACTTCTGTCATCTGTGGCCCACACGTGGCCAACTACTTATACGGTCTGACAGTGATAGTACAAGGGAGAACAGTTTTAATTAAAAGAGGGGCCATTTAGATTAGAAGTTAGGTAGAAATTCTTTACTCAGATGGCAATGAGGCCCTGGCACTGCTGCCCAGGGCTGTGGGTGCCCTATTCCTGGAGGTGCTCAAGGGCCAGGTTGGATGGGCCCTGGGCAGCCTGAGCTGGTGGGAGCAGCCAGCCCACGGCAGAGGGTTGGAACTAGATGATTTTTCAAGTCCCTTCCAACCTAAGCCATTCTATGAATCTATGTACTCACATGTGAATAACCAAGACAGCACAAATTAAAAGGGAAAAGCAGATAGTTAAAACAACTGGTTTGGCAGCCACACAGGGGAAACGGGAGTGGTTCAACTGCCACGTTCTCACACATCAGTCTGAGAATGCCCTGCAGAGGATTCCTTAGGAGACAGTATTGGCTGGCGTGTGGGAAACCTAAATCTAACAGTGTTTCAACATGAGGGGTACATTTGAATACTCCTCACAGTCATTGTGAAAGACAGGACAAACCCACTGGAATCTATTTGGAAAGTTATTGGGAAATGGCAAATTAGTCATAACTGCATGGCTTTCCTTCTGTTGTCAGTGCTCAAAACACCAGACCTTGCAATTACCATGAAAAATCTTAAAACCTAATTTTGAGACTAGAAAAGCTTACAAATGCTTCCCAAGCCCTATTGCATAGTGATCATTTCCCTGTGTTTTGAGACATGAAGATGAAAACTAAAAAAAAACTTCTCCTAAGGGAAAGAATGGCACCCCAACGTGGCATCGCCAAAACTAGAAAAAGATAACATTCTAAAATGGAGAATGATTTGATATTGTGATTTACAGGTTCCTGAGTTGCAGCTGGGAGGGATAGAGGCATTTCTGCTGGAAAGTATCCAATATATACTATAACTAAGCTTCGTGTAACTGACTCACATACTTAATTCTCATATTTTCTGAACAAGTCATTTGATAGAATGCAACTCTAACACTTTTTTTTTTGTCATGAAAGAAGAAAAAGGAATGTGCCAATTTAACCAAAGGTAATTGGACTCGACTTTCCTTTTTCCAAAACTATAGTTTTTCTTTCTGTAACAGAAGAATCCACAAGAAAATTTTAATCACTTCTGTGACACTTCTACGAGCCTTTTTTTTTTTAATTTACTTGTCCTGAACTAGTAAGAAATTCACATCACACTGAAGGGATAAAGCTACTTGAATTTCATCTGCTTTCAAGTCTCAACAAGAAATTTCATACAACCCTACCCATTTGGAGTGACCTTGCAAAGTCTCAAACCCTACTGATATATTTCTTAGCTCAGACTGAACCGGTAAGAATAGTCCCACTCTCAGATACCCTGAAGACTAAAAAAAATATAATTTGTTCTTGTGCACGTATAAGATAAACATAATTTGTAAAAGCATTCATGAGTATAAGATTTCCCAAGGCTTCATATGACATGAGTTCATAAAACATTTGTGCCTGATGGTATATATTTTTACATCACCACCTCTCACTGTTGTTCTGTGACTGTGAATTTCATTAAGCGAACAATATTTAAAGGTACAAGGAGTGCTTTAGCAGTAGTTGACTAGGGAAAGAATTTAGAAGTAATCTCTCCAGTTGCGCCACGAGGACTACTGTATTAACAATACTTTGAGAAGGCAATGATATCATAGTACCAATTTTTGGAATGATGTTCTTGCTAATAGTGGCTCAAGAACCAAATTTCTCAGTTAATAATTAATTTAAATGACATCGATATGGAATTTGAACAAAAACAAATACAAATCCCAATAAACAGTTTTAGGGATAGCATTTAACATCACTTGGTTACACCAGAATCCCTTTGTTTTGCATCTTCTGGCCTTATTTGGGACAGCAAGCACTGCTGAATACTGAGAATGGACAAACTCTCGGTGTTTCTACAAGCTTAATCACATTAGGAATATGACCTTTGTGCATCCCAAATTTATAGGCATCTACTTTTCGAAAGAGTCTTATACTGTTCCCCTTCTTTCCAGCATCAAATTCAGCCTTAGAATTTTAAAATGCTTACATGGATATACCTAACAGGAGAAAAGGAAGTAACACCAGAATGTCAGAACCCCAAAATCTTTCAAATGGATAGCTCTACAATTCCCCATATAGATAGAGTACTAGAAAAATGACAGTTCATATGATACAGTTGGTTAAATGCAAGAATTCCAGAATTAAAAGGGTAGTAAAGAAGAAGAAAAAACAAGTCCAGGTAGTCCAGTTCATAACCTACATTTCACAAGAGCTCATACTTCCCCCTGTATGGGTAGAAATGGGTCTTAGAGACTTTCATTTTAAGAAGCGATTCTCAATTGAGACTGTTGCCTTGAGAAACTAGGTTATAAATGAATGTAACATACTTGCATTTAAAAATAAAAACACATTTTGAAAATCACACAACACTTAATAGAATTATACCTATTTGAAAAAAGCTAGCGAATTGAAGACCAGGGTAGATAGAACCCTCTCATTGGCAGGCCTCTCTACATCCCCATGCACAACTCTCTCCAGGCTCTCTCTACAGTCAGCCCCAAGACCCTGTGTTTGATTGTGTTCTGCCTTAAGCCGCAGTTGAAGATTATAGGACATCTGCATGTAGTTCATAATACCATTTCTCACCCAGTTAACAAGCAATAAAAATTGATTAGAAAAGAAAATCATTTCATTTTTAAATTAAGACTTTCACAGACTGCTACTGATATCAAGTAGGAATCCCGCCGAGTACTTGCAGTCACAGTTTGTAATCGTAGGCCTTCAAAACACTCAGCATCCTATCTCCAAAACAAATAGTGCATTTTTAAGATTTGTTAAGAAAAATATTCTTTTCCTCAGGAAGCACTAGTTCTTCCAACCCAAGAAGTTCTACAGAAATGCATTCTAAAAATGTCACCATAAGGTTTTGTAATCTGGGGAAATGTGAGCATTGTCATACTTGAGCATTCGGCTCTTCACAGAGGCTTTGCCTCCCTTTGCTTTCTGTCAGCTCGTGGGGGGAAAAAAAGGAGGACAGTGATGGGGAAGGAGAGAGAAATATTTCCTGTGCATCTTTAATTACAAGCGTCACTACCCTCAAACAGAGCTTTAATTGGCCTGGTTCTTATTTTAGTCTAGTCAGTTCACTTATGTTTAACGATTATAGAAAGACATTACACTGTTGGTCTTGATATAATTTTTAGACACCATTAGAAGTTTGGCTTTAGCAAAAATTCATAATTCAATTTGTCAGGAACAGAGTAACACACGTATTTGAGAAAGAAGGGCTCTGCACTAACAAAAACAGAGGGAAAAAACAAAAGCTTATCAAGCTGAACAAGACAAAAAGCTCCTACAGAACTGCCAGAAATGAGAAGATCCTCAGTTAGTGCAGGTCTGACTGCTCGGGCTTGCTACTGCACACCAGCAGATTGAGAAGGGATTGCAAGAAGCTGACCTTCGTATTGCTGCTGGGTTACTCCTCTGGATAAATCCACAAGGACAGCATCAAATTGCAAATTGTAAACCAATAAGAGAACTTCTAAGAGAAATAATGTGGTTTGTGAAGCATCGGATAGGGCCAGTGTGGATCAGCTCCAGAGAATATTGACTTACAAGCAAAATACAACTAACCAACCTTCCAGAAGTAAGGCAGAAATAAGATACCTCTAACGTTTTTGACATAGTGAATCACCAAAATAGACTTGCTAAAAGACCTTTTAGCTAAGACAAATTGGAGAGAAATTTTGTACAAAAGTACATATGAATTCACCAAGAAAAAAAACCCTTTCATTGTAAGAATTATAGCTGTGGAGTGAGGTGTTCATTCTAAAGAAGAATTAAAACAAACATACGTAGAGAGAAAAAAAAAAAAGAACAGAAAACCCTCTCCAGTTCTCAGCTATTGAGCTCCCAGTTTAATTTCAGTTTTAAAATAAAAGTCCTCAAAATTTATGAAATCCGGACATTTGTCTCTCCGCTAATCTTTATGGCAAGGCAGACTGCAACCTCAAGTCTAGCACTCCTACTGAATTTCACCATTCACTCTCATCTCTAGAATAAGAAATAATCGTCTCTAAAATCTTGAATTCTCTACAACTGCATGGAAGTTGGATCAGTTCCTCCGTGATGAGTGAATGAAAGATGCAAATGTAGCAAATTAAATTCAAGCCTGCATACAGTTATGGTACTACTGATCTTATCTTTACACAGCTTAAAATGAGATCTTAGGATGAAAAACACCACAAATTTTTTTTAAGTGTGGTTTTACTTGATAAAAGTGATATTTTTTTTTTTGGACTTGCAATTTTTTTCTGCTGCTTTCCTTCTATATTGTTATCAAAAGCCTTATATTTTTATTTCATGTAGTTTGTCTAAGGACATTTCATAGAAATGTAGAATCATTAAGGTTGGAAAAGACCTCTGAGATCATCTAGTCCAACCAACCAATATTGCCCACTAAACCATGTCTCTTCAGTACCAAAACTACACGTTTCTTTACTACCTCCAGAGACAGTGAGTCAAGCACCTTTCTGGACAGCTTGTTGCAGTGCCTGACCATTCTTTCAGAGAAGTTTTTCTTAATATCCAACTTGAACCTCCCCTGAGGCAACTTGAGGCCATCACCTCTCATCCTACTGCTGTTAACTGGGAGAAGAAACTGACTTCCAACTCTCCACAACTTCCCTTCAGAGATTTGTAGTGGGCAATAAGGACTCATCCAAGCCTCTCTTCTCTAGAATAAACAGTTCCAGCAAATCTATTGTATGATACCTGCCATAGCAGGAGGGTTGGACTCAATGATCCCTTCAGATCCCTTCCAATCTCCGCAATTCCATGATTCTGTGATTGAGATGCTTCAAAAGACAAATAAAATAACCCTGACTTGTCTAAGCCTAGCAGTTGTCTCTTAATGTGTGTGAACTAAACAAAAGTACTACTGTATTCGGCATGAAATTCCTCTAAAGTTTAATGGGAAGATTTTTAACCACTCTCCTTTAAGATGCTTATAAAGGATTGCTCAGTCTCTTCACAAAGGAGGTAGACGAAATGACAGCAGTCTCAAAGAACAAGGGACACATCTCCGCCCAAAACACACGCTTGTCAGTAACATTAACTGTGTGCACAAAGAGGCTTTGCTGGAGGGATGTGTGCTCAAGGGAGTGGGGAGGAAAACAGAAGGGAGGGGAAAAGACAAATAAAAGCCTGAGAAGCAGAGTCAAGGATATAGCCAGAATCAGCCTAGAAAGAAAGTTATAGCTTAGTATGCTGAACAGGTATTTGATCTGTAAGCAAATATGCAACACTTAAATCTCGAAAGAAAAAGATATTACATATTATTTATTACATAAACAAGACACCTCACAGGATAAAAGAATTGTTTGGACATTCTTAAGAATTTTCTGAAAACAACCAAAAAAATGACAGTTTTCTTAAAAAGGGAAAAATTCTATTATGAATAAACAGGCAAAGTTGCATGAATCTTTGAGAAAGACAAGAAAAGCCAGAAAACGCATCATACATCTTTACAACTAATCATTAACACAGAGCAACACTTAATATTTTTCCTTTGATGCGTGGCAGTATGGGAAAACATTCATGATTGAAAGCCTCAGGTAATGGCAGCTAGCAGGTGGTTTAGCCTGAGGAGCTGGAATCAGGAAGACCTAACTATTTTCATTATTATTTCTTTGTAAAAGATCAGAAGACAACATTTTGAATTAACACAATGCAACATCAAAGTACATGTATGGATATGCTGAGAAGGAAGAACAGCACAAAGAACCTGAGCAACTGACAGCAGACAGGACAGCACCTCAAAGACAACAAGGATGGAGCTACCAGCCAGTGGGACACCATGCCAGGAGGGTTCTTGGGAAGCATTTGAGCCCCAAAACCTGAAGTAATTTAATTATTTGTCTCAAGTACATAATGCTATTTTTCTGTGTATGAATGGAAAATGCCAAAGAGTTTTATACCACCTGAACTTACGTGTTTTCTAAAACAGAATGAATCTTTCTGACCAACGTATACAATTTAAAATAATTTTAGAATTTGGAAATTATCAAAATTCACTGAGTTATTTCTGAAAAATGTATTAGAGAAATTCACATTACATACAACGCAGATATTTCTTGAAACTTTCATTGAAAAACATAGTTCTGAGCCTTCAGAACACAGAGCTGCTGCATGGATGACCAAAGAGCTCCCAGCTAACGAGGAAACGAATGTCACTATATTTCCAAGGAATCTTTACTGTGACTTATAGGAACTATTTTATTAATAGTTAACTATGTCTAAGTTCTGACAACTATTGTTATGTCCTCAACTTTTTGTAACAAAGAGAATTATTTCAAAGTGCACCATGCTTGAAAAATATCACATACAGGCTGTGATGTGTTATAAGTTAAAAATACATTATGTTATGCACTTCTATTCTCTATATAATTTTCACATTTTGAGAAGAGAACTTCAGCTTCACCAGCAGATATCTTTTAGGGATCAGATGGTTCTTAGTTCTCCAGTCAATTTTTCCGTGGTACAAAAAGAACAGCAACAAGTGCACAGTGCACAAGTCTAAGAGGCAACATCAGAAGGTTAAGTAGAATCTTTAAATATTTCACTAAATTAACTCCTCTCTGCTTGCAGGCATTTCTCTTAGATGTACAGTCCCTGAAACTTAGAAACTGTAAGTTCAGTGCTTATGAAATTTTAATTTGACTGATGCAGTGAAAGAAAAAAAGCATGATTTGTCACACCACAATTTTGCTTTCCCACTATCACGTGTACTTCTCCCTTCATGCAGACACCCCCTGCTAGGCTCTCTTTAATGCAGTCACCGTGCCTCGGGCTGCTACTATCAACCTCTTTTCTCACCTTTTTACTTTTTTCCTGCATCCTTCCTTGCAGATATGGCTACCTATCTACACATAGCCAATGCACACAGTCACAATAGCACTATGGTGGGCTAGCAATACTTCTTCACACTGTTGTCTATAGAAGTGGAGGCTTTTTATTCACAATGACACTACAAAGCAATCCAGCATTTGATTTACTCTCTTAGCAGAACTTTTCATTATAACTTTATAAATGCTGCCTGATGATATTGGCTTTAAAGATCCTGCTCCCCACGTAGTCTCTGTGCAGTTTATGTCTGCTTTGGATTATACTGATTTACTAATTGACTGAAACACTAGATTACACACACTGCTGGATACTTTCAACGTTAAGCAAAGTAATTGATAAAGAGACTGTGCCTGTTGGGCCAATTTTTCTAGGATCTGAGCCTTTCTAGGAACATACATCAATTAAAGTCAGTCCTCAAAGAAATAAAAGAAAAAACAACAGAAAAAGCATCCTTCTGAAACAGCTGTTTTTTACTACAGGAACATGGGCAGAGGCAGCAGCAGGGGGAGGGATGTGGTTGGCAGCAGAGCGCCGAGCACTGCCCGCTGCTGTGCCATCCGTGGTAGTGTTCTAGGAAGCACCTGCTACAGCCAGCAGCATCCCACAGTGCTCCTGAGGCAAGTGGAAGTACCTGCCACATCCCTGCAAAGTGCAGTTGAGTATACATTTGTTGTTAATCAAGAGCTGTTTGAATTTGCATCCCTTCCCCATTTCTTTAACAGCTGCCAAATTTCATATGACTGAAATAGCCCAAATCTTCCAAACAGAAAGGCAACCTTTTTTTCTATTTTTTTTTTTTAATTGTTTACTTTTTCTTCACAACTTATCTGAATGGCCTGAGAAAAGGAAATGGAGCAAACAAGGAATGAAGACAGTTGCAATGTCAGAATACAGCACATAGAAATAGTTCATTGCTCCACCTGCTGTTGGGCTCCTTTTCCTGAACAAATCATGCACTGTCAAGCTGCTGAACACAAAAACATGCACCCACAGACAGCTTCACCACATAAATCCATTTTATTAAAAAGTCTGGACCAAGAATGCACAAAATTGAAAGGAAGTCAGAAGGAGACAGAACAGCGATTTACTGCTTTAGTCAATTTTCATTAAGACCTTGAAATATAAAAGAACAACGAGCCAGGCTTGCTGCAAAGGCTTGCATGCATCTTTGAAGGAGATCTGTGTTGTCTGGAGAATAATAAAAAAAAATAATAAAAATCTATCTACAATGCAACCATTTCTTACTTGAATCAGTATTTAAACAACGAATCACTACTCCTACTAGAAGGCCACATGCAGGTTATTCTTATAAATTTTGCAGAGATAAAACAGAAGTCTGACTACTTTTCCTCTAACTCCTTCGAATTCTCTTATGCAGCTCGTGGGCTCATCTGACTACCAGGTAATTGCTGATATTTCCTGAGCATGCAGTCACGCCAAACACCAGCATTGGCCACTGATGCTTTCTAACATGCTGTTGTGCCTGAAACCTGCTCAAAAGGATTGGGGAATAAAGAAAAATAAAGAGGAACATGTGCTGCCAGGCTGCTCCCCGACCTCCCTGCCAGCACACACAGTCCCACCTCGCTCAGGATGCTCCTGGCTCCTCATCAGCCAATTATCCCCTTTAAGCACTCTCACAGATCAAACACATTAAATCCTCATGGTCAAAGGTGCGGACTTAGGTGATCAGTAGTAGTAACTTCAATAGTCGAATTACATGTTCTGCTGTGGCTAATAAAGACTGCATTTCATTAATCTTTTCAGTAGGCCACCTGTAACCAAATGTTTGATTAGAAAGGAGCTGGGTTTCAGGTTGTGGTAGGAATTAATATAAATAGGTGATGTAGTGGAAGATGTTCTGTAAAACTGCATATAACAGCTCAGGCACTGACAGTCATTAAACAGTAGGAGGTCAACAGGACTTCTCTGAGTTTTCAGCAGTAAAAGAGGAGATTCTGAACTTATTACAGCATTTTGGCATTCTAAGTAATATATTCTTTTATACTGAAACTTTCTTTAAATTATCATCCATAATTATTTAGCTTAGAAAAGCCATTTACTTTGTACAGTCATAGAATCACAGAATCACCCGGGTTGGAAGGGACCTCAAGGATCATGAATCTCCAACTCCCCTGCCATTATTATATATCCCTGACTTCTGATTAAGTACACATACAAAATATCTTAAGTTACTATTCCCTGCCCATCAAACTCTTTGGGTCCTTATTATACACCAAAATCTCTAAGAACTGCTCAGCAATGTCATATATACCCATCAGCAACATACAGACACCAACACAAGAATCACCAGCGCTGCGCATTAAAGCATTATCCCCATCTTTCCAATGGCAACCCCACTCTACTTCATTCTTAACTTAAAATCCAAGGACTACATGCAATTAAGAGTCAGTTGCACAACAGATCCGTGACACCTAGACCTACATTTGTCTCAGCTATTAGTCTTTAATCACTAGTTTGATTCTCATCTCAGACTCCAGACATTAGCATCACTCTAGGGTTTGTTGTCCACGATAAATCAGTCTACATGAGCTTATTCCAAACACTTGATTTCCATGTTCACAGCACAAAGTATCTCAAACACAACGTCAGCTTCTTCTCTGTAAACCTGTAAAGCAGGTGTGTCCAAATCATGGCCCTGGACAGTCAGTAAAGCAACCCCACAAGATCATAAACATTCAACATCATTATGTGATTTTTCAGTGATACCTTTCATGAGTCAGTTGCGTATCTCAAGTACAGACTGTGTAGGTAATGATGGAATGCTGAGGAGAAATGCATGCAGTGCAGTATGAACTCCAACTCTTGCACCCACCAGATACATGCAGTCAAATGGATACCCACATGCGTTACATGCTGCACATGTAATTGTAATTGTGTATTTAGTAGTCACAGAACACATGGTGCACAGCATGGGAATATTTAAATGCAATTCCTGAAAGGACAAGTGACTGCAACATCTGCAGCATCCATGCCTCCGCATAGAAGAAAAAGAGCGTTGTGATCAGACATTTAACTGGAAGAAAATTTCACCATGTCCCTTTACTAGACTTTTATAAGATCTGTCTTACCAGAGAAAATGTCACTCGCTTCACAAGCACACCTTAGTCATGTCATCCCAAGAGTGAAGCGCGGGAAAAGTAAAATTAGAACAAAGATCTCAGAAGAGCACCTTCACTACCTACTGAAAATTGTAAGCACTTCCATCGATATGCTTTGATGCATTAGTTTCACAAAAACAAGGTCAAATATTCTACTAGCTTTTATTGCCCTCTTTTTCATATTTTGCTTAAAAAAATATTTAAAAAGAAGTTTTGTTAATTATACACATCAACTGTATTATATATTTTATATGGAATCCAATTCTTTACCCAGTGAGGCCCAGGCAAGCCAGAAGGTTGGACACCCATGATGTAAGGCGTGGTAAGCAAAACCAGTCTCGGCTTTCTCCATCTTTTGGATGATTATTTCAGTAATGCTGTATTAGCATGAGTTATTTGTCTATTTTTAAATGTAACATCTGGCTTAGAACGCCAGCCGGTCAATAAATTAATGCTACTGGATTATTTCCATTTTCCAATTATTTGTAAAACTAAAATGCATTCCCAGGAACATCACTCCAGAATCAGAACCTACCCCTGTTACTACTGCCTGGCAATCTCCTTATAAAAAGGAAGAGAGTTTACATTCTTCAAACCAAACCTAACAGGCAGTCAGTTCAAACATTAAGAACATCACTCTTCCAGAATGATATTCAAACAAAATCAATTTTTCCTATGCTTCCCTCTTCATAAATATCACGGCTCCATCTAAAATGCAGTTTTTGTTAGAAAATATTATTTTTACAGTTGAGGATGAAAGCACACAATTAAATCCTCTGAAACCCTGCTGACCTCTCATATTATTAAGCATTTTTTCTTTTCCCTTCAGTTTCATATCTTAATTATAAAAATGAGTTTCAAAACCAACACTATTTTTCCCAAAACTTGTTGGCAGCACAAGCTAGAACAAGTTTCTTTTGGATTTTTTTCCCTCATCAGACAAAACTGGTCATTATTGTGGTTTGGGTGCACTACTCTTTGGGTGCACTTGGGTGCACTCTCTTATAATCATATTACCACTTGCTGCAATGATTATCATGCCTCTGGTTAGTGGCATGATTTTATTTATTCATTTATTTGTTTGAATGTCTTACAAGCAAATAAAACGTGCCTGGTTCAAAGAACTTCCAGGCACTTCCAAAGTTATTTACCTACTACAAAAGAAGAAGAAGCCACGCTTCCTTGTGGTGTAAGGTACAGCATGCAGCTTGGAGGATACATATCTCTGTTGCTCCTTCTCTTTGCTATCACAGCACTTTGGCACCAAGCATGGTAACGCCTTCCTTCTCCATCCATCCTTACACTCATATATTCTACCCTGTAGGTCAGATTCTTCTGGATAAATTCTACAGAGAGCTTTCATCTAAAATCACACATCCTGCTTAATAGGCTAAAAGTGCATAGTCTGGATAGGCTCCAAAGACCTTTAAGATTGACAGCTATTAACAGACTAGATCTTCCTGTTAGGGTCCAGTAACATGAATAGTTTTCCAAGAAAGCCTTGAGATTGCTCTTTTGAGAAATAATCACCGTTCATCCAAAAAACTGTAGAAATTACGCAGGTGTCAACATTTGTGATAAACCGACAGGATTTATCTCCTCAAGAGACATTCCTGGAATCATAGAATAATTAAAGGCTCATGGCTTTTAATTAGGAGATTTCCAGAAGGAAACTGAGCAGTGTTTGACAGCAAAATAACCGGGGTAAGGAAGGTAGGAACTGAAAAGATACCATTGCTGTTAAGAAGGACTATAGAGGGAAACAGAACAAAACAGAAAGAACCCTGTGTTCTCACTTTGGGAAAAGGGATGTCATGGAAGTAAATTCTCCGGACAAATGCGTTTTAAAGGAGAAAACAAGCCATAATATATTTATGAAGATCCATATTTTATGAATACGTTTCTCTCCACTCTGTTAATGCTATTTGGAAGTGCACACTACATGGCACAGAGATCTAGATTGCACAGTTTCAAAGTGTACATAATAAGCATTTACCACCTAAAAGAGTAAAACTTGTGAGCTGCTGGAATTGCAATTTTGTTCCTTCACCTGTATTCTTAGTGTAGCAGCCAAAGCCTTACCCTCCAAGGAAGAAATCTCTCTTCTCACTTCTGAAAAAGTGAAGATGAAAATTGATAGGGATGCATGAGGCCCCATACCAGCAGCTCACTACTTCTTAGATAGTCATGAATCTCAATCTAAAAAGCAATTCCTGTTGCAACTAGCTTGAAGAGACACTAAAAGTTAGTTAGATGAAGTGGAAAACATCATGAGAATGGAAGCAAACAGTGTCAGATGAAGACAGCTTTCACTTCAATGAAATCTTTAAAGTTCCCATGATCCAATTCCAAACGCAGGTGGTTAGATTTGAAAGTGTCTCCAAAATGAGATTCTAGGAGTCACTGAACTAGGAGTGGAGGAGTTATCCTGAGCTGGGACAAATCTCTCTCTTTCATCCGTGGATAATCTATATTCAATGATCAAATAATCCTGCATAAAGTACTACTGTCTGATTTTAAAATTTTAAAATTTTTCTTTTCAACATAGATGCATTTCTCAGAATGTTTTAGATCCTGTGTACGAACCAGCAAATCCTTACCCCATGCATTTTTGTTTTTTTTTTCTCCTTTTAAATTTAATTTTTATTTCTCCTTACTTTCTGAATTAGTTAGGCAGCTTCAACAAATAGTTTAATGTCCTATGGTGCTGCACCTTATTAGTGAAAGTCACTTTTCACTATTAAATACAGAGCCCAGTAGTCAAAATGATTCAATAACAGCAATTGCAGGAGTTTCCTACAAGAAAACTAAAAACCTCAGAAAATTAAAAACTGCACACATCTCTGCAAATGCAAATCAAGACTACAAAAAACAAAACAAAAAATACTAAATCCTACAACTGGTTACTTGTGACTAATTGGTAATTACTGTCACGGGCATAAATGAATTTATTACATACTTATTTCTTTCCTTAACTAAGAAAGTGACTCTCTAACAATAAAGCATCTGCTGCATTATGCAATTAAGATCTACTGAATAAAGATGCGTGTTGAGATCAGGCTGAATCTCATCCTAATGAGGTGCAACTCTACTGGTTCCTTCTCACCTGTTAAGAAAGCAATGCTCAGACATTTAGAGCAGGACTCATGCAAAGCTCTTTGCGGGCCAGTAATGGAGCTATGCCTAGTGCAGGAGCTATGGTTTGTTCAAAACTTCTGGTGGTGGGAGGAAACTAGCCAGCAGGAGCTCCTGGTACTGCCACAACCAAGCTGCTTTCAAGTCAACCTGGTCAGCCTTCAATGCAATGAATGGGCTTTTGATGAAACTGCGTGCAGAGCTTCCTGTATCTCAGTTCTCTCAAGTAGGGAGCCACATGCTTTGTGCCTATGAGGAAAGCCTTAGAATGTACCCTGTAAGATAAGGAAATCTGATTTCTCTTACAAAGTAACTCTTCTCCAAATCCTGGCACATCATCCAAGCTTCCTCACAATCCCTTCCAATACCTTCTCAGGACCTACTTACATACTAGCAGCCAGTATGGGGCTGGGGGATGCTCAGCTTGTGTATTTTGTCTGTAGGAGCACACTTAAACAGGAAACAGCCCCAGCATAAGCTGAAGATGAGAACTGGCCACTCCCAGCGCCCTCACCCTCCCAGGTACAGCATCCACCAACTCATCCCTAGAAACAGAACCACTCATCTCCTCTTCCACCTGCAATACCACAGATTAGTCAGAGACAGAAGATACGTTTAGCACATTCAGTAAAGCGGGTGAACAAATCCATTACAGCACTTAGGACTAACTGAAAGCAGTCAGTTTTCACCTTCACTCCCAAACTGGACTCATCTCTGTTCTCAGAGCCTTTGGAAAACAACCACCACCACACTGCCCTCCACTTCCCAGTGAGAGGTGACAACATTCACTGGGGTATAAGCCACACAAACCACTATGGCCATTCTTTCTTCCTGCTCTTTGACTTAACCAGTAGGTCTGAAGAGGTTAATCTGTGCAGCTTAAGGGCAGCTCTAACCTACCTATTGACAATTTACAGATGTTTTGCTCACCTAATTTGTTCCACTATTCACAAAAACATGCAGTTACCTTAGCAACTACTACATTACATTTTATCTCTAAGCTGCAGAGCTTTTTCTAGTCTAAAAACAAACCCCCACAAGCCTACTGATACTGCATGTAATCTTTGATATTAGCTCTAGCCATTTCAGGAAACGCAAAAGTAGGCACAAGTGTAATGAAAAAGTCTCTTTTGAAGTCTTTTATGAACAGACATTTATGAACAGATTTGCTTTGCAGATTTGTTTTCTTTGACTCTTCCAAATGTTTGTTATTCTTCCATGGGTCGCAATTTGCATGAAGGAAACTAAGAGGACAAGGAGGAATACTGGTTTAAATATAAGGAACTTGCTAGAATATGGGCAGAGGGCATCAGAATGTCAAAGATATCAGGAATCAATGAAGTATCTGAAAACTGTGACAAGAAGCAAACACCACTGACTTCAAAGCTGATTATTGGTCTTGCTCAATAGACATCTTTGGAGAAAACACTTCCATTTTTAAATAGAAAATGAGAGCTGAGACTATCAATTTTTTCTAAAGCAAGACTCCTTTCTCTATGAACATATCTAGAATAAAGAACAATAACATTTAGAAACAATTTCCAGTTGTACTGCTTCCTGCACTATATAGATCTGCGCTGAATTGAAAGAAATTTGTCTCAGCAATTTTGAAAGTGATATTGTCATCATGTAACGTGAAGTGACATAGAGACAGGGCAATGAATAACAGAGATCTGGCTGGCATCTTCACCTCTGCCTGGTGCAGGATGTACCAGACTCAGATCCTCAGAAGTGGATCAGCTTCCACTTCTTGAATTGCTCACGTGTTGTCACCTACAACACCATTACCCACATCGATTACAAGCAGCTACATCTATCAAACAAGGCTTTGCTGTCTGCAACACACACACAGAGCAATGCTGTTGCCTTTGCAGAGCAAAAGGGACACAGCAGCAGGGTGGTGGCAAGAGAGAATGGGACATTATACACATCTCCCACTAAAACCCCATGGCACCCGTCAGCTCCCCACAGTCACCATCCCATTCAGCACATGGAGGAAGATGGGGGAAAAATGGAGATGAAAGGAACAAGTGACAGCAGGCTTAATGCTTCCCATGCTGTGCCATGCTGTACAAAGTGAATGGGAGGTAAAGGAACGGTTTTCATTTCAAGGGAAATACGCTTTGGGACAAATTTTTTTTACTTGCATCAACATAAAATCACAGGTTGGTATTTTCTCAGGTCTGTAAGAAGCTATGAAGGTTTATTTCAAGGCACAAGCTGAAAAGGTAGCAAAATTCTTGAGACTTCTGATTTCAGCATGTTACCGATTTAAATCCCGAGATCAGTGCTTACATTCATTTCCTAATAAATTATTTTAACTACCTTTGAAATTAGGAATGATCTGAAATTCTAGCTTGAGTTAATACTTTAATGAAATAACTTCTAAAGGGCCTTGTACAAGGACTGTGATACCCTTTTATAGCCACGACACAATGTTTGATTTCCAGATACCGGCTCTACAGTGCTCATTTCTGCATATTTGAATACACTAGAGAACTTAGGTTCTGCTTTTTGCAAAATTCAGATACCTTTCAAAGCCTAATTTTCCCATCAAAGATGGCTAAAATAAAAAGCAGCTGGACAGAGATTTTTTTCCGAGCTTTCTATTTAACAGGAAATTAAATTTTTAATCAAAAAAGCACAGCATCATTTAAAAGCAATAAAACTTTGTAGGAAGCCATCAGTACAAAGTGCAATCTAAACCTAAAATTTTAATCGTAGTTAATTAAAATGTTGGTAGGGAACTAATCTAGTATTCAATCAGTTATTTGTAATTAATCTTCCAGCAATTCAAACTGAGGATGGGCACTGAAATTCTAACCCAGGGGTTTTCTGGTGTACTGATCCTTGCAGCTCCCTCCTCCTGCCAGCTCAGACTCGGTATAGTGAGTTGAGGCTGACAGATACCACTTGTGATTTTCTCTGCTGCCCTCGCAGATCCATACTCACAGTCCACTGCCTCTCAGACCCACAACAATCAGGTCTGATGCACCTCTGGTAGCCTCTCATCTTTAATTCTGTTCTTCTCTAACTTCTCCCTACAAGCATCCTTCTATCTGAACTTCAGCATAACTCCATTTCAAACCTGGTTTTCCCATACAGCTAAAGAAAATCACTGAAGCTGACCAGGAATAATCACCTCCACCACTCAGCAAATAGGTCCTTCTGTAGCTTCTCACTATTTCTAGAGCCACAGCATACTTGAATGATTTCTAATTTTTTTTTTTTTTTTTTTTTATAACAGATATGACTCTGACCTTTCCATCCATGTCTGTCTGTAGCCACTGTCCTGTTCTGTCATTGAACACCACAATTTGCTCTGATCATAGATTTTAGAGGAAGACACCAAATTCCTGTCTGCTGTTGTCTATTACAAACTGTGTAATGTTTTCTGTCATTATCTGTGAATTCACACTGTGACTGCACACAATGCTCTAGCCCTACCACCATGATAAAATAACTGCATGAAGCAATAGCACCACCGTGTCAAGTAATCCATTACTTTCATCCCTTTCAGCAAAAAAAAAAAAAAAAGCAGAGTGAAGCATACACCATTACATAGTTACTGTCTACATTAACATTTACTTATTTTGCTGAAAAAATGATGTAATTGAAGAGTAGTGGGAAATCATACTGATGCCAATTCAGATTTAACAACTCAGTACTGTCTGTTCCGTCCATCCTCCACTACTAGACACAGCCAACCTCCTCTGCCCCTCTGAAACAGTGCTAGATTGGACTGGCTCTACTAAAAATGCTTCCATATTTCAATTCAGCAAGAAATGAGTTTCAGTGTTGTAGGAAAAGATTCACAATGTGTGCAACAAAGAGTTGTCTTGCACACAAATACAAACCAGCATTTAAAAAATTAGGTATATGAAAAGATGTGAATTAATACGCTACTGCAAATCATGCCATTCATTTTCTTTACATAATACTGCAACCATCCCATTAAAATTCATAAAACAATTCATAGCTTTTTAAATGTCTACATATTTATGAGCACTCATTTGAAACTAAAATTGTTTTATTATTGACACATTCTTCTATCTTGGCAAAAAAAAGCAAAATGTTGAGTACTAAGGGCTAATGACTTCAATATTTTTTGCTGCTATTAATCACACTTGGAGTGCCACAGAAATGAGGAGACTTTTATCCAATTCCAAAACATAATAATCAAATAATTAAGACACCTAACCCAAAGCCAATAAATGATATTCCTAGCAGAAAATGTGGTGATGTAATTGTAACAATTTTAGGGCCTTATTGCCTTCGCCTATAAAAAAAGTATTGGGAAAAGGAAATAAAAACTAATGACAGCCCCAGCTGTTATCATAAACAGAAACAATATTTTCATTTTAAAAGAAAACAGATCTATTTTCCTCAATTCAGAATGCATGTTCTACTTTCTGTAATATTCATATTCGTGTCATTTAGAAGCATGCAACACATCTCTGTATAGGAGATTGGAGATCTGTGCCTATTTAATGAAGATTTACAATCACAGAATCATAGAATCACCCAAGTCAGGAAGGACCTTTTGGGACAACAAGTCCAACCATCAGCCAACCTACTGAGCCCCATCACCAAAACAACGAGACCCTGACAGTGACCAAATTTCACAAACCACCATGACACTTTGTCAGATCAATCAATATAGGAGGAATAACTTTGTGCTTATTTTGTAATGTAAAGGAAAGCACAAAATAAAAATCGTGAGTGATTCTCCACCAGAACATGAGTGCCCTGACAGGGTAAATTATTCCCTTTCATAATTGCACTCATCTAATTATATCCAGCATGATTTCTGGATGCATAGGGGATGCCATTTGTGTTCATTACATGCCTGACAAGGAGACATGGCTTCTGAAGCCAGGAAGACTAATTCCCTCCCTTTTTTCCAGGAGCAGGGCTGGCAGTGAAGGAAGGAGAAGAGGCACCAAAAGCCACTTCAAATGTAAAATCAGAAATCCTGTGAACGTTTTAAAGCACAGAATAGTTACTTTTTCATTAACTCCTTTAATGGAAATAGCAAGGCCAGCCAGCTATCAAGAATTTTAAAGCATCACCAGCGCTCATTACCATTCACCTCCAGCATGAGGTTTGCAACTGTATTTTGTTACAATGCACCAGACAGAGCAGGGTAATCATAACAATCCAGAAAAACAGTCAAAATCTATCTCCCGTGCTCACAGAGCAGCAGAACGCAGCCACGTGCAGGCAGCTTTCATGTTTTTGTGTTGGCAGTGTGCTCACATTAGTCTCAACCCTGTCACGTTGACAACCGGCACTACTGAACGAGTGCCACGAGCAGGGCACTGTGTGCAGACAGCTGGGGAGCGAGCCAAGACCTCTGCAGCCCTGTTCATTTTCCAGCAATACATAGGGTTATTGGCTTTTTGTTGTGTTGTTGCTATGATTTTCTCCTCTCCAGCCATTTGTTTGTACCATTTATACCCGAGGCTGCCGCCTACATAACATACTGAGAAAGAAAGCTCATTGAGGCAAGGGTGGCTTCGTACTGAAATAACACACGGTTTTTAAGCATACTCAGCACAATTTAAATCAGGGCTCTAGAATGTACCATTCTGTATGTACAGATGGTCAAAGTTTCAAAATAAAACATATGCAATCAATGAGTTAGATAACACACTGTCATTTCCACCTCCAGAACTCCTAAATACTCCTACGCTTCCCTGACCATTATGGAGCTAGAAAAAACTGACAACAGCAAGACAAGTAAACAACAGGTTTTCATTCCACTGGTTTCCAACAAGCATGTACTGTCAGAACAACTCTGAGAGGTTTTAACCTCTGATCAATGCTTTTAAAAAGTTGACGACATAAGAAATACTTTAATGGCAAATAGTAAAACATATCTAGAGGGGATGCTTAGATATAAAATTATTTCCAGGGTTGTCAGGAGAATAAATCTTCATTTTTTTGGACTGACTGTGCATGCTTCCCTTTGCTTAGAGAAAGAGAATCGTTAACATTTAAATTGAAGTAAATTAGACCAATTTATACGCTTCAAAGCTGGAAACACGAGCCAGCACCGAGCAAACTGGCAAGTCAAGGCTGTTAACAGCACCTCCTGAATAAACCTCTGCAACACTGTGTACTCGGCACACTGCACGTTTCTGAGGAGCAGAACAACACATAGCGACCTTTGAACAGCCAGGCAGCAGTCGGATTGCTGGAGTCTGGGAAGCTGGCATCTGCAACGTGCACATCAGCTCTAACTACTTTTAGCAACCTTAAGCTATTCCTGCATTAAGCAACTTGAAGTGAGTTGTTATTTATCAGTACACTTACCACAGCTATAATCATCTTAAATCTGACTGAAAACAAACCCCTAGAAAAATCAGAGAGAGGTGTAGAAGGGACCAGCAGATTTCGCTTTCATACTTGAACGTTTTCAAGATCACCGCACTGACTTGCAACAACCTAGAGAAGGAGACGCCTGCTGTGTTCTGCATACAGGAGTCCCCTCTCAAGTGTGAAGGTGCAGAAACACTATGTCACAACCAGAAGGGACCTGACCAAGCACGGTATCTGGGCCTTAGCGCACTGATGAATTGCTAAAACAGCAGCAGATGACCAATATTCCAGGTAGGACCCAAGCACGTCACTTCATACTCTACATTTACAGAAAGCCTCTAGACCACACAGCCACCCCTCCTACAGGGGCGCATCACTCAGCTGTGACTCAGTGTAGGTTCTCCACTTTAATATAAGGTATGTCACTAACACTGAGCCATAGGCCAGTGGGACTCAGCCTTTGGCTAATTTCTACCACGAGCACGTAAAAGATCTTTGGTAGGATTAGCTTTCTTTTTCTTAACAAGAAGAAAGGAAAAAACCTATTTTCCTCCAGAAAAAGACTTAAAAATACTGATATTTTGTTCAATTTTCTCTTATGGTCTTCCCAGTCCTAATTTACACTTCTGTTATTGCATCCAAATAAAACACACAAGATACAAGTTGTGTGCCAACTGCAGCCAGGCTCGTAATGACTAACACTTCAGAGCCCTAATTGGTGTTCAATGTTTTCTCGACGCACACAGTTTACCATAATCATTTTTATAATCAGGTTATCAAGTTTGTAGCTCTTTCTTAGCCCTCCTTCTTTTCTCCAACACAACACACAGCCAAACTGCCTCAGATGATAGGACAGAAAGGGTATGGCAATATCCCTATCATACAGAATAAATAAATGCAATTCAAACTTTAAAGTAGCATTGAAGATCTACTACTAACAAGTGCAAAAAAAAAAAAAAAAGATTTCTGCAAGTCTTAAAATTTCTGTCATAGTTTTTATGCCCTGATATTGTCAGCTACAAAATTAAACTAGAAAAAATGGCGTTCCATAAATTAAGGCTTAGCATATGTGCAACACTGGAAAGCCCAAAGGAGTTATTCTCTTCTTCCTGTCCTCCTATTGTCTGAGAAGTATTTAAAAGGATGCAAGCAGATGGATGGCACCAAATTTTTTTCTTTATTTATGGTGCAACAGGCAAAGAGACATGGCAACAAGGAAGCAGGGATAGATTGCCATATCATATTAGTACAGTCTTTTTCCTCAAATATTTCATTTGCCAACTGAAAACTAGAAGTTTGGTTTCAGATTAGAAATAGTTAAAAATGGAGGTGGGAACCACAAGGATTAGCAGCTCTTACTAATCCTTCTTTGTTGTGGTATTGCACAACTTGGCAGCTTTGAACTACTCCAAATATTTACAGTTTTGAATGGTTTACAGATATGAGAGCCAAACTGGACAGCTAATGACATACAATCACACAAAGATCATAGTTACCTTCTTTTTCAGTGAGGGAAAAAAAAAAAAAGAAAAAAGTTAAACTTGTTCTCTTTCCACATTCGTTAAATGCGCCATCCTTTATCAGAAATGGATACAGAGGGTGGGAATAATTACTCTTACAGCAATCACTGTTGTTGATTTTTAGACCTTTTAATATTTTTTTCCAAATTATCATTTTAAATTTGGATTTAATTACTGTGATGAGATGAAGGTTGAATTGCCACTAACTTCAGTACATAACTATTGTCTGGATTTGTACCAAAACTCTTAACCCTGAAGTTATTTCCATATTTTCTTCTTTAATGCTTAAACAGCTATCAGTGTTTAAGCACCTTTGGCATTAAGCAGAGCAAGGAAATTGAGATTATAGAGTTCCATCACTGATGTTTCCCTAACACAAACTCCAACTTTTTGCAAGTAGGTTGTTCTTACAAAGAAGTTGCCATTCCTTTATTTCCAAAAGCAGCTGAAAACTTTTATTTCGCAGTTAATCACGTGAAGTAATTCAACAGAACTCAGACGCTTCTATTAGTACAGCAAAGGTAAATCAACAATATAAAAACAGACACTACTGAAAACCACTGTTACCAAAATAAACATCTATCTGCCAGTTGCTGCTAGACGGCAAAATAAGAACAGTACAATAATCCAAAGAGAAAACAGGTGGCTTGCTAGATAAGCACATTCCCTACATCACAGCTGGGATAATGCATCTTACACCTCGAGATTTAGAGATGGCAGTCATTGTATTTCTGACAAGAGATGAAATCCACAGTGGACTAAACCCATCATTTCCATTGGGTTTCCACACTTTGTCAGCCATCACAGCACTACGTAGATATTCCTACAGACTCCGAGTGATACATTAACAGTTTCATCTTGCCGATTACACATAAGAAAGCCAGATAACAGTGCAAATCAGAAGGTAGTAAGAATCACTAGCAATTTGACTCAGTATGGGAAAGAAAAGAATTTCACATTGGAATTAATATAGCTAGACACGGTGAAAATGTTTTTAATTTCAGTTTATTATTAAAGAGACAACAGATTAGAAATACTGATTTTCATAAAGCAAAATGTGATAATGGCCAAAGTCAATATCACAGGAGTTTTCCCAATGATCGACCTGATTAAGAAAAAACATTCTAAATCATATTGCATTTAAAATCTGCCTTTAATGATTTAAGAATGAAAGCTAATGGGAACAAACTTGGATATCTAAAATACAATAATTATACAATTATGATGATGCACAATGTGACTAATACAGTAACACTCAAGTTTAATAACACAGTATGGAAAATACTGTCACAAAAGACCCGGCAAATCAACCATAAACTATTCAAAAATTATTTCTCATATTTCTTTTCCCTTACCAACTAAAGCTTTGCTGAAGCCACAGCATCACTGACTGCATCTGAAAACATCAGTTACTCTTGCATGAAATTGAACTTTATGAAGAATAAGAAGTTACTGATGATCTTCAAGTTTCAAAGCATAATAGAAATGTTTATCTTTATACTCGGCGTAATTTAAACATTTATACACTAGTAATTTAGAATGGCTGAAATACCTCATGGTTACAGGGCTTACAAATGATAACTGAACAATGCAGTGCTGTATAAAATACTGCTTTTTTAAACATCTCAGCATTCTATTCCATGGAACATAGGATTTTAATTTTCTCCTAGCACAGTAAGCAATCATGCCTCTTAGTTTACCATCTTTACAACAGGTGTGCATATTCAAAGAACTAAACGTGCTAACTTCCCACAGCAAACACCCAAGTAGAACAAACTGATACAGAATGAAAAATATAGTCAATTGCAACTTTTTAGCCTATAAACTCAGTAAACCAGAAAACACAAGAACAGGTTTGCTAAAAACAGTTTGTCAAACAGAAGCATACCAAGAGGATGACTTAATTATTATTTTTTAAGTATGCGATCAACTGTGATTTAGTTACAGAGTTCTGGATCTTTTTGTTTAAGTGTTGAAGTAGGATTTTTTTCTCCGCCCAAGCCCAGCAAGCACATAGAAACTGATTCTAGTTTCAGGTCTCAACATTACCTGTTCTAAACTCACAACACTAATGGAGTTGCTGCAACTTCACTACATCCTTTGTTGTCTTCCCCAAAAGCCAGACAATGGGTCACTAAGTGGGCTGGGTGCTCCATCCTCTAACTCTGAATAAGAACCATGTCCAAGAAAATTAAATGAAACACAGGAATACGTGAATGTTCTTCACATTTCTGTGGTCTTCAACAGGAATTCAAATCAAGTTCACAACTGTTATAAATGAGTTCAGTAAAAAAGCACACATTTTCACTTATAGTAGCTGTAATCTGTGGAAGTATTGCAATTTAGAAAAGGCTGTGAATATTGGCTTGGGTTCAAAGCCTCAAATAAACTTGTTTGCTTCTCAGGTTAGAATTTTCATACAGAAAAAACAAAATGCCAGTCATGAGATGTCAGTGGGCCTAATTCACATCTGGTCAAAAGTAATTTAAGGATCGCAGCTGTATCTCATTGCCTCCACTTAAATCTGTCTTCCCTCAGCTGTAGTGCAGATGAACCATCTGAACACAGCCAATGCCACAGATTCTCACAGCTGAAAAAAAAAAATAGACACCAACAAAATTCAGAGTTTTGAAAACTAAGATCTAATTTGGACCAAAGGAAATTACGCTTAACTAAAGATGAGCTGCAAGTTGAAGTTACTGCATCTTTTAAATTCTGGCAAATATCTATATACATGAGCCTGCTTCACCAGCAGTTTTGTTTCTTTTCCTGGGATACTTAATTGTCTGCACAAAAGAAAAAAACCCCAAAACCAACATTCAGAGCCCTCAGCATACAGAAAATTCCTATTCGTTCAGTCCCGAGGCAGTTCATTTAGAGAAGATTGGTACAAAATTAAATGATAAATTAAATCTGAGTCCAAGCCCATGATTAATTTTAAACAAACATCTGTTTCTGAAGAAACAAAACCCATGCTATTTTAATAAAAAAATAAAACACTTCAGATATATGAAGGTGATTTTTCTTTCCTCCAACTTTCAGTTTTGCTGTAATTGCATTTTAAAAGCCAATCCAGTTCAAACAGTTGCAGCTGACACAAACTGAGGGAAAAACAATCAGAATTTCTTAAACCCAGCAGCTGACTTCACATATAGACAAAAATATCTTTCATTGGCCCTTACACTCATTTAGTGAGAGCAGAGCATTATAGGCTGCAGAACTGGGACGCAGGCATTACATTCAGTAAGACGTTTTCTTTCAACCCGCACAAAGACAAAACAATAAGCTGAAGCTACAATGGGCTACCTTCCTTATTACAGAAAATAAACCCAAAATGACAATACCCTAAAGCTATGTACATGGGTTGACACTAAGAATCCTTGTATTTTCAGATTCAGTTTGATTTTTCTCTTGCTTTTGGGTAGATCTCAAGAAGACAACCTCACCCACCATCACCAACACCGCTCAGAAAAGGCATCTTGCCCAAGCCAGGCACCAGCAGAAGGGATAGCTTATCGCCTGAGAACCATCCCCAACTGCCTGGGTTAGAAGTGCGGTCACATATTTAAAAAACAAGACAACAAATGCTTCACTTTGTATAAAGCTGAATTCAGTAATAAGGTAAGTGTGTAAACAACTGTACACTTCAATCACTGTGTGAAGCCACTGAGAGCAAACAACAAGGCACTCCACAGCCTTTTCTCGCTGCTCTACCAGTTTGTCTGTCGTGCTCTGTGGGAAGGGCAGAATTTAACAAAATAAAATTACATACCCGAGGTAGGAAGACAATGTGTTTTGCATGCCATTGATTTTATGAAAAGTGGTTGTAGGCAGAACAAGAACATCAGACCATGTGCATACACCCACACACCCACCACAAAAACTCCAAGTGGGATGGATTTTAAGTTGCAGATCAACTCCTTTGATTGCAAAAACATGCAACAACTACAGACAATGATTTACAGATTTGTAACCTGTAATCTCTAATCTTCACTGAAGAGTGAAATGGTAAAAGACAGACTGGTTTATAGACCCTTGTGATGTCCCTCAAGGATCAGAAGAGCTGCCTTCAGCAGAGCCAGCACATCAGCTCCTGCTGTTTTTGCGGCTCTTGACATTCACACAAACAGTGGAGGATGCAGCTTACCATTTGAAATCCAGCATTATCAGAATGAATAAAAAATACCTTGCAGTTCTAAGCCAAATTTCATCCTCTGTATTTAAGAAAGCTGTACTTTCATTAATAATTGACCGAAGTAAAATTGAGGGGCTAGCAGGTAAAAAGAGCTAACACCGAAGGGAACACTTTGCTTGTTGATCGTCTCTGCAGAGCGCTTAGAGATACTCAATTTGAAATGGAGCTTTACAACACGAGGTAAAAAAGAAGTGTTCATCTAACTAAGCACACGCAGCACTGAAGTGACACCACCCTCTTTCACCCAGAAACCTGCCCTAGCTCTTCTACATGAGAAAGGAAGGAGGTAATGAGAATAATTACATCAAGACTTGTATTTAAACCAGTTTTATAACTGGTATTAGAACAGTGCCTAAAGCATTTTAGATGAGCAGCCAATTAGCTGTTTGGAACATCCTCAGGAAGGTGGAAACTTACTTCTTGATTTTAGGTTTCCATTCCCTGTTGCCATCAATGCAAACAAAGCCGTCTGGTACTGCCAGCTTTCCTAGCTGACCAAAGGTGCAGAATTGGTTTCTAAACAAATTATCACTTTCCTTTTGTCCCTTGTTCCCTTTCAGTTCCGACTCCTCTTGATAAGAGCTGTACTATTCATACTAATTTTTAATAGCTCAGCATGTTCTAACCTCACACATTAGGAAAGTATATTCAGAAGTCTTGGGGTGGTTTTTTTTTTTCCCCCTCATCCTATTTAATTTGCACATTCTTCTACTACTAGAAATGAGCCATTTAAAGCCACGAAGCTTCTTTGTAAGTACCCCTTGACATCGTACTAAGGTAAAGGCTCTTAGGGACTTATGACACATTTTAAACCCACAGTGCTTGCAGAGCACAGGCAGTATTATCCAAGTATCTCAAATGAGAGCTTAAGTGAAACAAATGACATGTACAAAACAAGCGAAGGGGTTTAGCAAACAGAGAAAAATCCTTTACTCAACCAAAAATTGAAACAAATCCTCTTCCATCTTAGCCCACGCATGGCTTCGAGTCTCCCAAGTACAACTCTGCAGTTAGCTTTAACAGGTTCAAGCTACAGCCCTTTTGTGCTTTTTTTTTTCCTACTTGAAGAATCTATCTTCCTACATATAGGCACTAGAAAATTTAGAGAAATTCACCTACTGTTCAAACACGTACTGTGTTGAACATAAGACAAAAGACAAATTTCCCCCAGAGCAAGTCTTTCGGATTTTAAACTCTATGTCTTCCGTAACAAACTTGTTAATAAGAATCAAAAAGAGAAGAGTTTATTACATTTTAATCTAAAATCTTTACACCTTTTATAGATATTTAGGTTACTTCACAGTTTATTATATTTTCTGTTATCATTAACTGAAAACTAATGGGTTTCTGGTATTGCGGCTTCAGTGTAGTAACTGCAGCAACGCCAACATGAATTTTCCATAGCTGCATACAGCAGTAGCACAAATCTGACCTGCCAGCCAGAAACTGTACCCAGTATATAAAAGTTAGAGCTTACATTTGTCAAGATATTGAGCTTCCCTGTGTCACCAAAGTAAATGGCTCAGCACATCTAGAGTTTCTTTGAAGTACGAGGCCCAATTTGAACAGCTAGATGGTGACTACAGCAAGGTGAAAAAGATCAAGACAAATTTTGGTTCTTAAACTTTCTGACATTTTTAGAGAGAACTGGATGGGTAAATGGATTTTTTTTCCCCTGTAAAAAGTTTCACACTTTTTCTTTTTCAGAAAATTAAGACAGATAAAAACATTATTCATAATGTTAATCTTAATACTAAGACTCTTCAGAGAAGCCAAAATATGTTGGGGAGTGTGTTTTTATTTTTACAGAGGGTTCTACAGTAGAGACAGCACTTTAATCCTGCTCCATGAAAAGAATACGTATGCATCTTTCCATTTAAGCATTTAGCCTTATATCAAAACATTTAAACAAAACAGACATACCTTACTATTGAATGTGTTCAGAAACTGCATCATTGCCCTGTGTCCTTGAAACAGACCCAGCTGCCTTCCCCATGGAAGTTCATGCCAACAAAACGCTTGACTCTCACATGACACGTTTCATCTCTGTGTGTTCTTAATAGGCTACTGTTTACCTGCTGGAGTGCAACCTGTCAGTTTGGCCACCTCAAATGCCTGCAAGCATCAGTGATATTCTGCTACTCCTTTTGTTCGCAGCAAAAGGTCAGCTGGAAGGGTTCAAGCATCACCACACAACTGGCAGAAACCCCTGCGAGGGAGCAATTTCTTGCAGAAGAACTGGCAACAACTCCTACAAGCTGCCTCTCTGAAGTCATCTTTGTCCTATTTCACTTAGTTTACTATTCAGTAAGAGGTCACCGCATCACTAACTTGCACAAAATTCGAGAAATTTCAGATGTTGTTTGGTATCAATTCTCACTACAGGATGCTTGAGGATACAAAGACAAGAATTTAAGTAGAACAAGCATGTAAAAATTATAGAGGAGCATCCACCCTATGATGAAACATGGAAGAAAGTACAATATTTCTCAAAGGTGCCCTATGAGTTTCACTTCCAGCGCAGCCTACTTGCATGCTATATCTTTACAAACATCCTCTCTTTTTGTATTGGATGCATCAGAACAACTGTTGGCCCAACAAGGTTCACTGGTGCATTGGACTAAGTAAAATATCACCAGCTGGGCACAACCATCAAGGCCATATGCAGACTGCCTCCTTGCTTTACACAGTGGATAGAAAGTAAGCACCTTTGTAGTCCCACAGGGAGTGAGTACAAGGAATGTGAGTCTCCATCACTGTCATCACAGTGAGAGGCCCTCCATCATCCTTCTTTCAAGAGACCGTTCTTGGGAGCTCTCTAACCCAGTTTTCCTCAGAGTTTATGTAGCTCCAGTTCTCCTGGATAGGAAAGAAATCTTCCTTCATCTACCTTTCATGAAACGACATAAAGCAGCAGTGACAACTGAGGAAGACCTCAGCCTCCTGAAAAGCGATGCTAGCTAGCAGCTGGTTTCTTATCAGATCAAATCACTATTTCAAGCAAGACTCAATATCTTTACACTGACATTTTCTTTGAACCAAGGTTAAAAGGAAGTAGAGAAACAAAGTTCCAGCCTTTTTCTCGACTAGTCCTTGGAACTGTGCTTCTTCCTCAGCATATAAAGTCAACTGAGATGCAATCGTAATTTTAAATGTACCTCTAAGACAAGAAACATACTGTTTATATTATAGGGTCCCATGGTGAGGAAGTGTCTTTGATAGAATTAGAGTTTGCTTTCTTGCATCTTAAATGCAAATTTCTCTAGAGATTGCTAAAAAAATCCAGTAAGAAACAAAAAAATCTTCAGCAATAAAATATTTTTAGTACATAAACAAACCAAGATATTCTCATTTGCATATGGTACATCATCTCCTCTGGTGTTTTTTATTTTTATCTTGTATGACAATGCAACTCACAAACTAAATAACCAAAAGACGACGACAACATTTCTGGTGCCAGATGCTGAAGATCAATAGCCATTTCCCAAAGTTTATGGTATAATTAAAATTTGTAACAGAAATAATTTCCCTTTTCAACCCCTCAGGCTAAGCCTAGAATTACTAAGTCAAAGTTATGTTGTATGGCTTTTTTATATTTTTTATTTTATGTTTATGGATAATATAAAGGATTTTCTATGGTTTTTACATGTAATCTGATAAATGTAGAAGCAGTAAGCAGGAAACATTCTCTGCATCAGCAGAGCAACTGTTATAAACATTTTGTTGCTGTTCAGGTATGTAGAGGACATGGGTTATACAGTTAATCAACAGCTAGACTACAGTTTCCAAGAGGATGGCGAGAAAGCCCATGAATTAAAAGAAAATTTAATAATTTAATGTACTCTCCTTTACTGCTCAGCTGTCATGAAGCCTTCATTAGGAAAGAGGCACCACTACAAGCCACCTGAGTCATGAAAGCCACCTGCAGCCGGATTAACATGATATCTGTTATTTCACTCACCAGCAAATTAGAATGGCTTTAAATTTACAACCAGAATAGTCCACCTATACTTTTTTCCCCACCCAAGCCATACTAAGAAAAGATTTCACAAGAGAAAGAACAGCAAACAAGAAGAGAGTGCGGTTGATTCAGAGCAAGCATGCATCTCCTCTACGAAGAGAAAATTTGATTTTACTGCACAATCAACTTCGCCATGATTTGGATTTACTGTAACTGTCAGAATTGCAAGTCAAATATTTTCAGTTTAGGACCAAATAGATGCTTACTTGTTTTTAAATTTTCAACCCTGAAAACTCACCCTTGGAAGTTAAACTGGATTATTCCTTGCTCCTGTGTCTTAATCAATGTTAATCACAACATAGGCCAAATTAAACCCTCCAATATCCATGCAAGCACATTACTTTCATTGTATCCTAACAAATACAATACAACTAGAAAGTTAGTAAACATTTCTGCTGATGAAGCATAAGAACAAATACAGTCTGACTCAGCCCCTCCTTGCAGAGCAAGCAAGAATAAAACGCAGTGAACTTCATACAAAGCATGTAAAATCTGAGCTTAAACAGACAGCAAGAATACAACTTCTACACAACCACTGCTTGATGAAAAAGATGCTGTCAAAACTAGCTATTATGAAACTATTGTTAGTGCTATAGATTTGTGGTAAAATTCAGGCTAAAAAAATAAAATCAGCTTCACTTTCTACCTCTGTTTCCGCAGACACAGAATTAGTTTAGGTTAAGCTTCTTAGCCTCTTGAATGTTAAAAAGGGTTTCAATATATTACCAAAATATAACTGGAAACATGAAATTGGAAAAGAGTTAAAGCAGTGGCACCGTCACTCAGAGTGGGCCTTGGTACACATGGCTCTGCATCAGATGAAATACAGCCCAGAGGCAAAAGTGATAGTGAAACCTAGAAAATACCACAGTAAGTAATGAAATCACAGCATCTCTGACAGATATATGCTCTGCTTTACAGAAGAAGGCAGTTTTCTGTTCTGTATGTGGTGACACATTCACACTTCCTCAGGCTGGCACAGCTTTAGGCCATTTCTTACTCAGAGATTAAGCTTAGGATATGATGATCTTAAGACATGGAAAGGTAAGTAAACCTGGTTGCTTCCCCTGCCCCCAAGGCACAACTTCAGCTGGATTCACTGCTGCATGAGTCAAATGGCCTCTGAAAAAATCTTTTAGAAAAATACGTTTTCAGAAGAACATCTGAAATACTTGAAGTCTGCCTGAATGTCCTCAAGTTCATCTGATAGAGAAGGTACAATTACAGTACCATGTAATAACTCTGACTTTTGTAAACATAAAACATTTTAACTATTCATGAATATGGAATTTTGCACTAACTTGTGTGACAGCAGCAACATCACCAAGCGTACACACAGCCAAAGCAGCACACCTCACCTCTTTTTTAGGCCTGGGCAAATGACTCGACAAAAAACATTTTATGTCTATGACATTCTGTTAGACTACCTTCACAGTGCACTCCTTAATTCAACAGCTCAGTTTCAGAGGGCAAAATTCCAGTAGTATATCTTCTCTCCCAACTATGCTGCCTGGTTATATGACCAGAAACACATTACTGAAAGATGAAAAATTATTAATGTATGTTATAGCTTCATTCTATCAGCGCAGAGCTGCTTCATACCCAGAAGGATACCTAATACATAACATGCATTAAGACAATCTGGAGACACACACAGAGTCACCCTGAATCATTAGAAACAGTAGAAGAAAGAAAATCAAGTCTGCAGATTTGTCCCAGTTATCCAATAGCCAGTTTTATGTTTTCTAGAATTCACTACATGATACACAGGAGAGCATTCTTGCATGGGTGTTGTGCCAATGCTCTTCTATACAGCGTAGACTTCCTAAGCAACTCATGTTTTGCCGTTGGCTCGACTCTGACTTTCATAACAAACATACAGAAAAAGCTACCTAGCAGGAAAAAAAAACCCAACAAAACACAATATTACTGAGAAGTAGAAATAGTATAACAAAGTAGACTTTACAGGGAGAATTTCTTAATCATTACTTAACCACAGTATAGTATGTAACAACACTACACTGCATTCAGGCGAGCTCCAAAAATCTAACACCTTATTAGGAATAATTATGAAGTCATAATTAGACACAAAAAACAATAAAACCCTCAGAAATGCAAGTACCTTGATCACAAATATATTTCAATAAAGAAAAATAATCTTGTTTGTCTTTAGGAAGCATATTTCAACAATTAACAGCAAGTTGAAAATGGTATTTAAGGATAGAACCTCAAGATTGCACCATCTCTTCTGTGGTGGAGATGAGTGAATGTATTGTTTTTTAAGCAAAGAAAAAAGACAAAAAGACTTGTAAACCACCACCTTTTCCAGCAGAGCTCTGGTGTCCTATCCTTATATAAAGGTACAGAAAATCCCATCCATTTCCAGAAAACCTCAAGTACTTGGAGAAGAAAGAGAAAAGGGCCTTGTTAGGACCTGCTACAAATGCAAAGCACTTTTTCAATTACAAACTTGTGTCACCGTTGCAACGAAGCTTACACAAAACCTGTTTTCTTTTGTCTGAATTGCTAAAACTACGTTGATATCCGCTCTGCATCAATCTCAGTTCTTTACTTTTCTCAGGTAAGTGCCATTCTTTCAGACAAAAGAGGCATGGGAATGGCAAAAATAAGTATAATTACCTCACTTCTGTTCATCTTGTAAGAGACATATTCTGACCAACCACCTACTGGGGAAAAGACCAACACTCTCCTTTGGTTCCCCTGAGTGGCAAACAAAACCTGATAGAACCTACAGCTGACTAGAGGTTATTTCCCTGCTAGCAGAATTTCTAAGTTGAAAGCAGCTCAAGCATAGAAGTAAAAGTTTTTGGACACTTAGCAAACATCATCCATTTGCTATACATTTTCAATTTCAGTACTATTTATTACAGCAAGATGTTGCTATCTTGTTTCATTTCCAGGCATACAGATTAGGAAGCAATCATCTGCAACACACCTCTAAAAACTGGAGAGGAATATAACAGTCAAATAAGAATAACACAGAGCAGACTGGGAGCTGGAAGCCTTTGGTTTGATACTCAGTTCTGCAGTGGATTCTCACCATTGGAAGAGATTCACAATTATCATGCTTCAATTTAAGTAGTTTTCTCAGTTTTAATATGCTTGCATTACATAGGATATTTTTTCTAGAACTACAATTTCACACCCTGCTTTATAAACACAAACCAGAAAATTGACATTAAAAAATAGCACACCTGTGATAAGAGTTAAAAGCATCTAGGAAAAAAAACAGAATGATTAAAGCTGAAGTCAAATGAGTGCTCTGTGCTGATCCTGCTGCTGATGACTCTACAGGACTATCAGAATCTCATATTTCTCACAGCACCAGGACAGTGATCAGTACATACTTCTCTAGCTCTCTACACTCACTACTCTGAAATGAAAGTCAAAAATCTACAGGAGGCAGCAATAAAATGAATTATTTTAAATTATCCATTGTTCCTGTACCTTGTTGGTGAATAGAGTCAAACTATATAAGAAATGCTGTCACAGAAAACTTCACTATTATCATTCTAAAAGAGCAAAGAAAAGACCCAGTGACGTTCTGCTAATAATTCTCCAGATAGCTAACAGGCACTGAACTCAGGGGACTGAGGTCCTCAGAATCAAATGCAAAGCAGAAGTGTGATCTTATTTATTTTTTTTAAACAATGGATCTTCTCATCTATCATCTTATGCTGCAGAATTCCATTTAAAAACTGCAACTGATTACAGCATTCATTAGCATTATCCAAAGCCCCACTCAAGCACACTTGAAGAATGAGGCTGTTCCTTGAAATAGCCTAGTGAGTAGAGTTAGTGGCCAGAAAGTTCTCTTGATAAAAGAAGCTTGAGACTGAAAAGAAATACTTCTGAAATTGACTTTCTGAGACATTCCCTTTCTAATTCCTGCTGCTCCGCGCAAGCATGCCATGCTCTTTATGTATGCTCTTGATGTTTTCCTATCGCCTTTCTCAGCAAAAAGTACTAGTTGCTTCTTTAGACTTGGTCTGTAAAAGTTTCATGAGACTACATATATATTGATCTAAAAAAATAAAATAATCAACACCAGAACACTAGAACAAACCACAAGGAACCCCAAGGAGCTGATCCATAGCCCAGATTAATTACAAAAGGAAAGTGAACTTGCTGGAGGTTTAATACAATAACGTACTCAATCACATGTTTGTATTACGGATTTATAAAATACTAAATGATGACTCTTAAAATAGACATTTAAAATAGACATAGTGCATAATAGAGCACTGAAAAAATTAGGATGGTACAATAATAGTGCTCATTTGACTTCTCCCACTCTAGCATACTCCCACAGTGCCTCTCAAGATGTGAATCATTAATCTGCCCCAGCCTCAAATTGTTAGTTCAGCTTCATGGGGTAGCAAGTGTATACTGCATACACTTAGCAGGTGAGTAAACCTAATATGACCATTCAGCAATACAATACAGTGTGAAATCAACTCATGTATGACATCACATTAATGTTTACAGCAATAGCATCTTGTGGGGCTAGTATGGTCAGAGTCTCCTGTAAACAGAACTTCATTCACAGAAAACTGAAAACAACAACTAGTAGGAAGGGACAGATCTTGATTCAAATAAAAATAATAAAAAGCCCACACAAAAATACCAGGTACACTGTCAGCTACAGTGCATTTTTAAAGGGCTTGCAGGGAGCTCACTGGAACAGGAATCGATTCCTGGCCAGCAGTCAAAGGCCGATTGTTCTGGGCTCCCTTTGATCTCGCCAACAGGCACACCCACGCCGCAAGTTCCGTGGAGATGGAGGGCTGGAGTATTTACAGAGGTAGTAAAATGATTACAATGGAACCAAACCAGGAGCTAAGTCACTCTTGTAGCTTACTACACTTGGTGTAAAACAAGAACACTGTGATGGTGAAGTGACCTTCTATTTACTGAGTGACCAGATGGCAAGAATTACTGACTTATGTAAGCCCCAAGCCTTCTTCACCATCTGACGCCCGTCGGGTGAAATCAAACACACGCCCCTGTGTAGCCCTTAGTGCACACACCTAATCATCACAAGACCATTACGTTGTGCCCTTGAAAGAAAACGCTGCAGGGAAAAACAAGGAGTGAACAGGACTGAAATGCTTGGATCCTTAAAAAAATGGTTTTTTTTTTTCCTCACAACAGAATGGAAACACATGGGCATAGCGCAGTGAGGAAGATCGTGCACCTGCTGACCAGGCTGCATCACTTTTGCTAATGAATAAGTGAAGTCAGCCTCCAGGGCTGTCAATCTGGCACCTTTAGTAATTCATACAAGCCCAAAGTTCTCTAAAAATAAATAACATGAAAGGAACGCCAGTCGTTTTACTAGCAGTGTTTTTGACAGGTATCTTGAGTAATGTTAATTTTTCCCCTTTTTCTCCCAATATAAACACGAGCAAAATCACCAATGATTTTGGAATCTCTAAAAACAAACATGCAGAAGTAACAGTACATTGGCTTGATGGCAATCTAAAAAAAAAAAACACAACAAAAAACCCTTACACTGGGGTGTACGTACAGAGAACATTTCTATTCACAAAACCAAACTGCTGAGCAGCCATGATTCTCATTCCACCCACTAATGCAAATCATCGAAAAATTTCATTTGACTAAGCTCACTTACACTAATGAAGAAAAGGTACAAATCAAGTTGGGATCCCAGTCACGGCTCTCAAAAGACATGTATGAAATACAACAGGCCTGATTCACTTGTGTAAGTTTAACTGATATAATTTTATTTGCGGCAGTGAAACAGTTTCTCACTTGCAACAAAAAAACTAAGATCAGAATTAGGCTGAAAGTATTTCTGAACAATGTACCACTGAACCCCAAGTTGGATCCTGAATGAAAAAACTATAAGCTCTCAATACCATAGCACAGAAATAGCATTTATATCTGTACACTACTGACTTTTGCTGCTTCTTCCAGAATTAAGATCTAGATGCACATTGAACTTACTTAAACTTACTTCAGTGCATGTTAAAACGGTAGAAAACTAAAAAAAGGATTTCCACTCTCAGAAGCTCTCAATGCAGGAAATCCACTCTGGCATTAACAGAGTTATTCCCGTTTAACGTAGGTCATAGACACATATTTGAACCCCAGGAGAATATGCTTGCATACATATAAGGAATAACTTTGAGGGAAAAAACAGTAACACAGTTTCTCTACGACTAGCAAGTCACTTGGAAAACCATTTGCAAATTTTAAAATAGCTTGAGGATTCTTGCAGAACTCAAAATAGTTCCAAAGCTTTAGCTGTTACTGGTATGCAAAATATGAGAAAGAGCTGAGGAAGGGACTGGTAAATCAAGAAAAAGAAAAACACTGGTTGAGTGTCAGAAGGAAAAAACACTGCATGTTAAGAAGATAAAATAATGGAATAATTCCTCAGGAAGATAATATTTCCTGTGACATTAAAACCATCTCTTGGAAGAAAAAAGGACTACAGGGGGAAACATTCTTTTTCATAGCAGAACCTTGACACTAATGTTGCATAAGGACTAAGTGAGATTCATGCACTGTTGTGTACAGGCTTCTACTGAAAATTTAAAACACCTAGGACAGTGCTCTATTCTTATGAGTGCTTACTAGGACTATTTAGCATGGATGTTTTGTGCTACCTTAGCACAGCCCACAGAGGAAGAAAAAAAAACAACCAAGCCAACAATAAAAAAGGGAAAAAATGTCCTCAACTCCTTGCAGATCTGCCAAGCCCTGCTCAGGTGCAACAGGTACTCAGTCTGTGCAAAACAGTGTGAAACACTTCCTATCCTCAAAATATTTGCAGCAAATTTAACTGTGTCATGAAAAAGCAACCTCAACACCGACAGCTCACCTTGAGTTTAAAGCAGCCTTTGTTGACAACAGAGGGCCAACATTCACACGATCTTATCGCACCTTTTCTAGCTCTTCTAACTTAGCACAGTGTTTGTGTTTTTACTGCTTGTTGTTCTTTGTTTTCAAAAACCATTGCATTGCAGAGACAATGGATGTGGGCTTTCTTCTTTTTCCACAGATATACACATGTGCAAAAACCAAGTCCACTCGTGTGGACGTGCAGCACACACTGCAACAGCTGAAAGTGAAACAAGCTTCTACACGCGGTGACTAACAATGCACCAAACTTCTTACCAGCTAAGTATTTCAAAGTTTGCATGCTCTTACCTTGTTGGGAAGCATTCGGCAAATTTGATTCATTCTCCTCCATTTCTAACAGGGATAAACTCCTCCGTAAGGAGCCAAGCTGTTGTATCACGTTGGCTGAGTTGCTGCGCAAGTTTTGACCTCCTGACTTTCAACTATAGCACGGTAACCGTATACCTGACTTTTTGTGAATAATTAGCATCCTGCTTCCTGAGTTACCTGGGCTTGCCTGACCTGTTTCTCTATAAACTGACATCATATCCTTTGATCTCTTTTGATTAACATGTGCTTCAGGCAACACTGCTTTGTCTTATTTTGGACTCTCCCGCTTGTTTGTTCCCCACCCTTTACTTTCACTTCTATGCAAGAAGCTATCTGAAGAACATTTATCTTTCACAGCAGGTGTTTTAGTCAAAATGCCAAAGCCTGCAGAAATTTTGCAACTAAATTTAAAGATTCTCTCAATTTGCATTTCATAAGAAAGCTGGGAGTAAATAACCATGAGGCCCATCTCTGCAGGATGGGAATTTGCAGACACAGTTCTTCACCATGGAGGAACACAACTGCAGCAGATTCAGCTCCCACTGACAAAAGCTTAGCCAAGGACTCCAAAACTAAAATACAAACCCACCCTCCCCCTGTCTTTTACAAAGATTACCTGCAAGGAAAATGCTTTATTTGAACACTGTAATTTTCAATTTTTTTTTTTTTTTTGACTGTGTAATAGGAAGGGTTTATAAGCAAAAGGAAAGGTGATTTTACTTCTCTTCCCAAACTGCTCCAGAACAAGGACACAAAATTTTAAGATAATCTTATCCTGACTTCAAGTTGAGTTCCAAGAAAATATTTGCTCTTTCCTACTTCAGAAGTCAAAGAACAGGTTTCTGGTACTTAGGCAATCAATTTGTTGAACAAGTACACCTGGTCTATGCCTATCAAGTCATATTTTAGCATTCACATTTATGACTGCCAGCAACAGAAATTAAAGAAGCCACTGCACTACTTGAAAGGAACAATGACTAATTAAAAGAACTAAGTAGCTCCCACAAATTTAACCTCTGTCTGGATTACACTCAGAATGGTCTAATCAATCACTTCAGAACTTTGTTTAATTAGAGCTGTTTTTAAACTAAACCATATTGTTGCTGTGGATTTGGTTTTCTTTCTTTTTCTTTTTTCTTTTTTTTTTTTTTTTTTTTGCTTGTTTGCTTTTGGTTAAGTACCAAAACAATTACTTATTAGTATAGAAATAAGAAAAATATTGAAGACCTGTTAGCTGATTTAGCAGAGGGTTGTTAGAGTTAGGATACCATGGTTAGGCTGTGGTTGGACTTGATGATCCTTGATGTCCCTTCCAACCTGAGTAATTCTATGATTCTTAAGATTTATCTGGACTAGGTTATGTAGAATTTCTAAAGCAAATACACTAATTATAACACAGCCATTATTCAGGAAAGAGAACTTTTTCACAGACAGTAACACCCTTCAAGCTTATCATCAAATAGACAGAAGTAGCAAAATATTTATGTCTTCTAGTGATTCACTGTCAACTCCGTGGCAACTTTGTGTGCATATAACTAAGTAACTTCCTCTTTTACATGCTCAGCTAATTCTTAGCTGTATTTCAGTATCTGAATTTGCCTACAAAGGTAAGTCACACATCCCAAGTCTGAACCATTGGAGAAGTGAATTCCAGAACTTCTCACCTGATTCACAAAAGAGTTTTCATGTTTTATTCTTGCCCAGTTATCAAATTAGATCACTTAAACTTCTCTCTCCACAGTCAGAAATGGTTCTTTACAGACTGAGCCATCAGACATTTGAAAGGTGTTGATGAGCCTCCCATTTCTGTTGGTTCAGCAAAGCCTTTTCTAGTCTTACCTCTCTGCTCCTCCCCATAACCCTTACATTTATTGCCAATGAATTGAAGCTGCTGTTGAGCAATTGTAAGACAGCACAGGAGATGAGAACCCAGAAGACACCTGGGGAATTCCGCTGACTGGACAGAGAACACACAACAACTTCCAGTTTCAATGCTGCAAATTATTTTGAATTCATTTTCTAAGTTTCCACTTGAAAATATGAGTGAAATATTCAACTGTAACATGCATGTCTTTCTCAGCTCCAAATCTTCTAGTTAAGGGCAGAAAATAAATTCAGTTATTTTTATGTTCAAGTGCATAAATAAATCATTTGTTAGCTTGGTGATTACTTCAAGAGTGACACTGAAGTGGCCCTTCCTGAAAGTACAGCTAAAGGAACAAGCAAGCAAGAAGTGAATATTGAGAATTTAATGAAGAATCCAACTACATCTACCTAGCTGCATTCCACTCAGGTCTCTAATTCAAAAGGAGACTTTCCGTGACCTTCTTGAAGCCCAAAGCTGACAAGATGCACCTAAGACAGAAGGAGCAAAATATTTGGATAAGGATTTATTTATTTTAATTCAACTTTCAAGTAAGGTCACTATTGCAAAAGCACCATTGAATATTAGTTTGATTTGGGAACCAATACCTTGGTCATATGTATCCCTTTCTGGGAACCATGGAGGAGGCAGTACAGAAACTGTTTCTTGACCAAACTCAGGGAAGTTGATGGTCTACTGTGTAGTTTTGACTATACAAAAAAACATTGACGCTCTATATTTAGAAGACATATCTAGAAAACTATTTTGAAGTGAAGTTCTACAGTGCAAAGCAAGATCTATTTGTTAAGTAGCTGGCAAGACAGACACATGTAAAACACTTCTGCTCTCTCCAAATGCAAACTGGCAACCTCTTGAAAGACAAAAATCTTCACATATTTTATGTTATTAAAACTTCTAAACAGGGAAAATCATAATGATGTGTTTTAACTTTCAATACTATATTCTGATATGTCCTCCCTCTGTATAGAGAGAGTTACTAATTTCAGTGGTAACAGAAGCTTGAGTTACCAAAAAATATCTTAGCTATAGAACATCGTCACCCTTAAAGAACAAGATTCTGATCTTAGGCTTTTAGCACCTACAGAAATGCTCTGTAGTTCAAGTCGTAGCATTTTATCACATCATCTTCAACTAACTCAAATATTTTTTCAAGAGGCGAGTAATAGGGCTGAAAATATTTCCTCCTTCGAAAAGAATCCTACAAATGGGAATAGTGTAAAAAGGTCTAAAAACCTAAGCTTCTTCATACTCCCCCTCCAAACAGTGACTAATGGTTAGAAATGGTCCGGTTAGTTTTACGCTCTCCAAAAGCCTTTGTTGTGCTCAATTGTGTGAAATAATTGAAGCGAAGTGCTTTCCAAAGGAAGAATTATTAATCCATTCACTGTTCTAAAACTGACTCAAACATGACAATGTAGGGGGTCACTGTCCCATTCAAAGAAAAAAAAATAGAATATTTTTCTGTATATTTACTGACTGTACAGATACTGCAATATTTCTTGGTCCCAAAAAGTCAATTTGACAATACAATGAACAGAAACGTAATTTAATGATGTTAATAATCAGAGCTACAAGAGAAAAAGCCTTGAATTTGCACTGCATGTAGAGCCATGCTGAACAGATAACTGCATCATATTGAAGATGTCATTCGTGAATACAAGCATCATTTCAACGATATTAGAAACTAAGTACCCAAGTCAACAGCAATAAGGCTGGGCAAAATGTCTGACTAGTGAGAAAATACAAGAAAGACTTACTCTACCATTGATAAGATTTTTATTCCCCATTCTTTTGGCTTAACTGTGGTTTACTGTTTGGTAGTTTTTACTTTGTTTCCCCATTCCAGTTTTGGTAAACAGTTTTTCACCAGTTATGAAGTTATATACCACTGTTTCCTCATAAAGATGCAAACATCACCACTTTGGAGTTTAATGGGAAATAAAGTCAATTTATTCTCCTTTATTTCTAAGCGCTAATTACAGCTCATTAGAGCTCTTTGTTAGAAGATTACTTCCCATCAGAAAAGTATCATTGCTGAAACAACTGTTTTTATTGTGAAAAGACTCAGTTCTAACGAGCCTTCCACTAAGAAAGTTTCTTTAGTCCAAAAGTGCTTTTGTGTTATTATTATTTTCCCTCAGAAAAGAAGATCACTCAAATCTCCATCATAATGACGTATGATGGGCAGAAGAAAACTAAGAATGAAGTCTTCCATACTCATCAGGAACATTCTATCCCTTGGCCACTTTGTTGGAGAACTGTTTATCAGAGTAAGGGTCTCATTTTTCACACACATCCAGAAGAATGACTGACCCTTAGTTCAAGCTTTTCCCAATCTCTTGCTTAGTGAGGAAACCACAATTTATAATAACGATCACTCAACATCCTGATTTGTAAAGCTGAAACAAGAACATCGGCAGCTTTCCAAAACAGAAGTATTTTCTTCCCTACACAGAAAATGACTGCTTTGTCAGTACGTAGTTTCTGAAGCTCCTGTAACCAGTTGTCAATCGGTTCCTGCAAAAAAAGTACTGGAAGTCAAAAAAATCAGCAACGCTTTCCTGCCTAACTTCCATTGCTTTGAGTTTTCCTATTTAATGAAAATACAGATAAATCTATAGAAAATAATTAGCAACTCAAGCTGGCTTCAGCTACTGAGAGATGAGGACACAGGAGCTAAAACTATGCACTCAGTACAAAATCAGTTTGTAGAAGGTAGAAGAAGGAAAATTTACCTTCTCCCTTTCCTTTCTAATTTGGTCTTCTTGCTGTTAAACAAAATAAAATTATGCAGATGTATAGAAGTTTGACTTGGGTTCTGCAAGTGATATTGTTGCAGAGTATATAAGATCTAGTAGAAACGGTGACAAATTTCACTGCCCTTCAATCAACTCAATTATTCAAAAAGGCAATGGACTTAAATGAGCACTACTTAAATACGTTGCTCATTTTACTTAGAAATCTCTGCGAAAGTAATTACTCCCACCCTCACTTTTGATGAATCTTGCAGATAATTGAAAGCAAAGGATAAAATGAATGAGTAAAGCAAGCAGCTTAAAAAGAGAAAAGCATAAGAATGAGGGTACGAGAAGTGTTTTTGTAATATTAGTCGGCAGGAGAGCTAATACTATAAATGCTAACCAATCCTGAACTCTAGCTTCTGCAACTACTAAATAAATCTTACTACTCTAAGATCAAATTATCAAGTGTACAAATTTGATACAGGGAAACAAAATTATCAGCGTGGGCTTTGTGAGGGTTTTTTTGTGCTTTCAAGTCAATATTTTAGTTTTTCTCTACCATTTTAGAGAAAGCATGGCTTCAAGACACTAAAAAAAAAAAAACCAAAAAAAAAACAGGGTGACCTTAGTTCATCTTACTAAAATCTCTACTCAGCCCCAAATACACCTAGGAATACTTAGGAAGAATTGAGGTTTAACCAGGTCATCTTGAGCTCCAGTCACATTGGCAAGCTATATGAAATACTGATTGAATATAGAGATGGATTTTCAAGCAAATGAAGATTCGGAGAAGAAGCATCTTCTAGCCCAGCAAATATAGAACACACAGAATGAATCCTATATTTGAATACTCAATCACTAAAGATTTTTCCAATGGAAGAGCAGTAAAATTTATGCATGCATGCCTTTTGAAAAAACAACACTAAGATCAGTGTTGAAACTGAGCTTGAACTGAGCAGTGCCTCAGTTTCCGAGATTGTCACATAACTGCAAGGCAGCCATTTTGAGAACTGTAGGGAGCTGCTGCCTGTACCTCCCATTGCAAGCTCTCCCTTCTGGGAACTTCAGCTTTCCCACAACACACTTTTGATACATGCACATAAACCAATAAATATGGGGCCATGCTGACAAAGAGTAGCCACCAACATGGCAGTTCTGTGCCCGCATCTTGCTCTTACAGTCAGCAGATGCGATGCCTCCCTGTGCCAGCTGCAGCATTCCAAAGCTGCACTAAGCTGATTCAATTCACTGACCCCATAGTTTCACCAGCAGAAGGCTCAGCTGTCTGCTGCTTTAAAGATGTCGGTCAGACCACAAAGGAGCACAGAACATGAGGACAAGACAGGTTTTTGGTGCTGAGAAAGTGTTAGGGTTGTTCAGGCTCTCTGACCCAGCAGCACCACGCAGTATATGTGCAGCCCAAATTCAGCACAGTCTTAATTTACCAACTCCCTTTTACATTACATCTGCTTAGAGCCCTCTGCAGATAAAGCTCATCTCATTAGTCTATGACAAAGTACATCTCATTAGTTTTTAGCAACTATTCTGCAAAATGCGATGGGTGACACAGCACTCGGACTGCACAAATTCCAGCTCAAGCACTGGCCTGGCGTGCCTTCTTGGTCAGCAAGGCAGATGCACCACAACTGAACTGGTCTTCTGACTAAATAAATTCTTCATTTTGCCCCCGAAATCAGTTAGATCTATTACTAACAAGTAACACCCCATAGAAAGCATTTCTAGTATGGAATGATATTCCGCATTGGTACTTGCATCTTTGAATTATCTATGCAGTACTCCTAGAAATAAAAAGAGCTATATTTTTCCAGAGAGAGTATAGGCAGCAAAATCTTATTCTTTCTCCCTAAATGGCAAAAAGAAAAAAAAAAAAGATAAATTATTTTTAGATTAGCATTGTTTCTCCCTTTCTCCCCAAAACTGCAATAAAGTTTTATTTTTCCCAATTCTACTTGCAGTGATGTACTTTTGGAAAACACAGCTGCTGGCTTTGTATTTACTAGTATGCAGTTATTGCATTACTTAATATATTTTCACATAGATTTTTTTCTTCTTAATACAGAAACAACATGGGAAATGAGATTAAAATATATTACTCATACCCATTTTCCCTGCTTACACACCACGCACTTGTTTCATATGCTTTAATCAATAATTTGTCTCAGTATCAGACAGGGTATTATGTAAAAGAAATAAAATAGCACAGAAGCCAAAAAGAAAGATGAGAAGTTAACTGCATGTATATAACCAAGAGAAGGAACTGGAATCGTGATTTTGAACAAGCTCAGGACATGTGCATACACACAAATTAACTCCTGCCTGCTCTGGGTTGATATTCTGTGACTTATGTTTGATTCCCAAAAGAAAAAACAACAAAAAAAATAACAAAAGTTACTATGGTATGAGGCAGTAGAAGAAAACTAAAGAAAACTCCTTGAATAAAAATGTTTAAAGTATCAAAGCCACTCGATTTAAAGCATCATTCGAAAATCCAACTTCCATATAAGGCTTCTTAACCAGTGTTTCTTTTCTAGCAGTGCTGCAATTTCCTAAGAAGTCAGCAGGCATTCCAATAGAATTCTGGAAGCCTTCAGTATATTCACATACTCTCACATTCCTTAGACTGACAAACAATTATTTACAGTTCAGAATGAATTTGGTTGCACGTAGAAGACATGTTCAGTAATGTTATAGAAGTAGAACAGATTTATTTCTTTCCCCCCCCAGCTGCAAGCAGTGACTGCAACAGAGAGTGAAGAGCAACCATAGGCATATATATAAGTAACTTAGTGTTCCCTAATTGTTTTCTTCATTCATTTATAATATACTAAGGCCTTCAAGTCCATTATAGGGGGGTAAATACTCAACAATTATGACTCCCAGATGTAAACACAGGTTCCTAAATTTTACAAGGACCATTTTCCTTTGTTCATACAGTAGGCTAAGCCACAGTTTCAGACACATGGCTCTAAAGTTCCCAGGGCACTACGCAATTCCTTAAATCATGCCAGTGATATTGAATTTAACACAGTTATATAAGCAGACACTTAAAGGTGAAAACAATAGGAAGAAAATATCTTGTCAACAGACCAAAGCTATTCTTAAGAATACAAGTTGTCACAATATGCTTTCTAGAACAAACCTTCCTTCATCATAAGCCATGAAACATTTCTTAATACCCTGCAGCAAGTTTAGGATTTCTAATGTAAGTACGGATCATTAAAAAAATAAATAGTAAGACAGAATCTACAGTTTGCAATATGAAAAATGAAGGAGAAGGATAAATTTGTTCATGACAATTGCCTCAAGGTTCAAGCTATACACATTGAAACATTTCACCTGAATTCCTGCATTTCTACTTGGCAATAACTCCACAGTTGGCTGCTGCTATCTGAGCCTGCTCACAAGAAGGCAGAGAGAGAGATTGGACTGTGCAGAAAAAAAGTTAGATGAAAACATTGATTTTTGTGTAGATTATTCAAAGTTTGATAATTACAAAGTAGCTAGTAAACAGAATGGATTTCTTCAAAGCTACCTGGAAACATTTCCAGACGCACACAGTGTATTTTGACAGCTGGTTGTCAGGTTTCACAGAGCGCCAAACGCTGCAAGAAATTTTCAGCTTTAACAGCTATTAACAAATAACTGATCTCAATATTAAAATAAAATAAAATAAAAAAGGAAGCAAGCATTTCCCAAGTTGCAGTTGTTCATACTGCCAAAAAGATTTTTATATCGTTTGAGAGTTCCCACCACAATACAATTGCAGATGCTTATATATCAACCTCATTTCTACCTGGTGGAATAAACAGAGAAACAAAATGGTTGGGCAGTTCCCAGGCTCAGCAGTTCAACAGAAGAACCTGTTTCCTGCAGCTTTGATCTAATCATTAGGGAGCAAAGTTATTGTGGAGAGCTGAAAGGTCTACAAAAATAACACCTCTGGCAACATCAGAACTACACAGACTATGAGATTGTGCAACTTTTTCAGCAAGCTGTTGCAACAGCTGAAAAGTTGCAACTTTTTTCTTCAACAAATATCTCCATATAGAAGTGTTTACGTGGAGCCACTTTTCCATGAAGGCATCCTAAAACCACGCTAACAAATCACCAACATGTCACCTCTCTCATGGAGCACTGTGTCTGCACGGTTGTTTTGTGGCAGAACAGCAGATCTACAGCTCATACTGACATCTATATTCAAAACTCATTTGATTTGTTGTAAAAAACAGCTTGTACGTGGTTGAGACTGTCAAACTCCTCATGCACATACACAGTTTGTTCACAGCCTGGTATCACACCACTGGAAGAGAAGAAACATAGTAGACACGTCACTTCATCATTGTGCTTTTAGCCACAAAAAATGCAGTCTCTTGAAGATCCCAATCGTAATACAAGCCCTTGCTCATCTCCTTTGAGCATTCAGCACATTGCTGGTCTTTTCCAGAGGGCTCTCAGACTAAGGAAGCATAACTTTACCTGGAATTAGATCTAAGAGCTTGCAATTTTAGGCAAACCTCTTACTAAATGTGGCTCTCATCTTGAAAGCTAATAACTATAACAGAACTGAGTCACGAGGTATTTTATTCTTTCAACCAAAATGCTTGATTTGCTTCCATTTGTCATACGTTTATTTTTAAAAGAAAAAGACACAAAGCATGCAGTACATGAAATTAACACAGCCACGATGGCTCTTAAGAGTTAAGCATGCAAAAACGCTTAAGTCACTGTTCATAAGCTTGGCAGAAGAGCCCACTGTCAGCTCCTATGTAGTAACAAGGGACCTCAAGCCCACCCACTCCATGCTGCCATACAGCCACTACAGGTTCCATATGTTTTTGCATTAGCCATCAGCAACCATCAGGCCTACTTTCTTTCCTCTCCAACATACAAAGGGGGAAGGGAGGGCTGGGTGGGGGAAGTATTAAACAAGATGACTTACTTTCTGATCAAAAGAAACACTGAGTTTTGATAACTGATATGTTTAGCCAGTTCAGACAATTCATGTAATTGCTTTGTAGTGAAACATACAGCATGACTACAAGGTACAATTCTTTTAGTAAGAGGGCTCTGTTGAAAGATGACATTAATAGAAATCTTTTGAAATGCTTATTATTAGGCAGTGATGATCTCACGCTGACAGTACTGAAGTGCCCTTTCAATTTGTAATAAATAAATAAATATCAGATGACAGCTTTTTAACTCCAAAAGAATGGCATTCAACATGAGGAAATACTATTCTAAAACTTGCTGAAATAAATAAATAGAAGAAGCAGAAATGTGTTACCTTTATTGTATTCCATGGAAGCCAAGCAAAATTTCAAGCCCTGATCCATTGCCCTTAATATTGATATAAACAAGCTCAATCTCCAAAGCAGCAGTGTCCCTGCCCACCTCCAAGCCATAGACTAACTTCTACTTGCAGGACTAACACGCAAGTTACGCAGTTGCAGACTGAGCTAGGCAATGCAAACCAAGATGGCAACAGTTCCTCTCCCCAGCCCTAGCTTACTTTCAGACACAAAAGCTCTCACCCAACTCCTCACATCGCAGCTCAAACACCCGTGGTGGCACAGGGGAAGGGTACAACCATGGCTGAGAACACAGGGAAAAAGAAAATAAAAAAATCAGGGCTCTTCCAAATGTTCTTACTTGCACCACCTTAATGTTACCACAGAACAATCCTTTACACACTGAGTATTTCACAGTTTTGTTATTTTGCTTGTTTTTGAGAGACTCAAATTTAGTAGGACTCTTCAGGTGACAAAAACCATCAAAATGCTGAAAATCTGACAAACTTAAGGCAAAGTACTACAAGTCATCATAAAGTGCAAAATCACTAGTCCATAATAGGGAAATGGGAGACTCCCAATATGATGCTGCACAGAGATCCATCTTGAACATACAACTAAGGAACTGTATTGTTTTTTATCATTAAGGCCAATATGTGAAAGTTTTTCAGGTATTCCAACTGTCCATAGAGAGGGAGGTTGATTAGAGGTGATAGAGCAAGGACCATGAACAAAACCAGAAAACTTCCTCTGAAATGAAACTGAAAAACTTTCTTAAAAAGGAAAGGTTTAGAGAGCTTGATCAGATTCATCTAAGCTGAAGTTAATGTATAAATTAACTACCCATTTAAGCCAGGATCAGAAATGTGTTACTATAAGGATGTACAGGTTCAGAAAAAAAAAAAGTGCTGTTTTCAATGCTTCAAGATGAATTTATACAAAGTCAAAAAGCTGGGCAAATGTTTTCTAGCAGTGTAATCTGTTGGGTAGTGTTCCAATAATCATGAGAATTTTTCCATCAGTAGAATCTTCAGAATCAGAGGTTTTTTCTTTATTTAAGTATAGCTACTGAACACAGAGGTAATTATTCCAAGTAAGTCTTACTGCCTCCAGACAGAACAGCCACATCAGTCTCTCCAGCTTTGAATTATTCCCATGTCTGTACACAGCAACTGCCAGAGGAGAGAAGTCATAGAACAATACATCTCCCACTGACATGAAGAACCGATAAGAGAAGGTACAGTGCTATTACACAGGACTACTACTCCCCTACACTCATTTAATAAGGTTTGTAGGTATTTTGTTGTACACTTCATGAATACAGACATCAAAATAAATGGAATTCGGCAAAGCCAATCTAACAAACAGAAACAAATCTGGTGTCAACAACAACAAAAGAAAGCAAAAAAAAAAAAGCCAAACCTACATGAAGGAAACAATCCTACACAGTGGAAGGAAATATCTTGACTATTGCTGTTTGCTGCTTAGTAACAGCACAAAAACAGATCACAATTCAAATGATAGAATTATAAGATTTGTTTGATAGTGCCAAATAGGTGAAGAGAAAGTGTAAGAATCTGATAGAGTTTCAGACATGTCAGGGGACAGTCCAACCTTTGGGAATAGCAGCAGCCTCTCCACAAGCCTAATCCTCCCTCTGCTGTGCCAAGGCAATTACTTAACACACTCACAGAAGATATTTGAAATACAGAGTGAAAATGGCTACATCACAGCTACATCTAGGAACCACCAATTTTGCTTTTCACTTACTGTGCTTAAGTTGTGTCAGCATACAAGTCCTAGGATCACTTAATTTCATCATGACAAGTTCTTTTGTCTTTATTAAAGCTTCAGTTCATTAACACTGTACCAGTAATGCGACAGCAACCTAGAGAAGTTCATTATTTGCTAAGAATGATACATAATGGCTAACTACAAATCTTGGATTGCTTTGGTGTTTCCCATGCATCCCACGTACTAAGTATTAACACACACCCAGCTGGAGCCCTACAGCTACTGCAGGGGTTCAAATCACAAAATTAGGAATAGGAAATACAAGTAACTTCACAGATATTAATGAAAATTTTCAATTCCTGTATGTTCCTTAGTGAAGAATTAGAATTCTCAGCCTAAAGGAGATACAGTCAAGTCCATTAGACAGCCATATCATTAGGCAGAATAAAATAAATACAGAACAGAATTGTTATTTAGCTACAGGTTGCTGCTGTACCCTCCGGCCAGCTGAGCATGCTCACTGAAGGTCCATCACTTCATTTGCAAGTACTGCTGGCAGTTTCACTTCGACCTCCTTTCACAGGCAAATTTATCAAGACCAATCTGGTTCTAGAAGTACCTCAATGCTTAATCACAGAATACCCCGAGCAGGAAGGGACCCACAAGGATCATCAGTCAAATCTGACTCCTGGATCTACACAGGACTAAACCCAAGCCTTATGTGTGAAAGCATTGTCCAGGCACACCTTGAACTTCAGCAGCTTGGAGACCCCATGCAAAAGTTGGGCCTTCAAATCACACAACTGTGAGCATTTCTTGACCCCGAGTTTCTTTTTTGTTTTGTTTTAAGTCCTACCTGGAAATTAGTTTTATGACATGTCTCAGTAACATAATCCCTAATATTCAGGGTATGGAGAAGGGGTACTGTTATAACTGCATCTGATAGCGTCAGCTAAGTCTGGAAAGATATTCACTTGCAATTAAGACTTCTCCGAGAACAGTAATCTTTCCAAACCCTTAACTCACAGACAGAGCAAGACAAGTAGGGTTTCACAAAACTGAAAATTTTGAATCATTTCAAAAGAATGAGCACAAAACAACCCAATGAACTGGCAAGTATATTAGAGTACGCAGAGGAGATTAAGAATACTTGGCTTCAATAGGAAATAATTAAGTGTCTAGAAAGTTACTAAAATAACTATATGTACTACAATTATTCTATAAACTAGTGTGCCATGTTGTACCATGGAACACAGTAAGTTGAACAGTTCCAGAGAAGAAAGGCTAAAAACAGACAATATGAAGGGATACATTTCCAAAGCATGTGCATATATGATGAAAGCTGCAGACCACTGAAAATTAGGCTCTGTTTTGGCTCTTAATTTCTTGCAGATATTTAATTACCCTTTCATCAGTTTCACTCCCTTGCTCTTCATATCAGAGTATGGTACAATGAAAGCAAAATTAAGAGGAACAGAAATGCGAATTCTCGTCCCAGTAATTTTGTTTGCAACTGACCTCATAAAATGCACAAGTGAGAGTTGTAACCTCGTTTTCAATTATTTATACCTTGCTGCTTTTCTAATTTCACATTTTCCATTCAATTTTAGCAATTTCTCCTTCATATGCATATTCAATTTTTAGACAAAAACCGACAGTTGCCAAGGCACTATGTTAGACACGAGCATTCATGCCACCAACTGCCTTTGTGTTTACTCCTGCAGCACGGTCCAATTACTGGCTCGTGTTTGCACTCTATTTTGAGTGAACACTAACTTTTGCAACCTCTTAAAGTTCTTTTGAGCATGTAAAATCCTCAAATATCCTTCAAATGGAAGAATTATGATGAGAAAAGAGTTTCAGAATAGGTGTTTGATACATGATTTTCATTCACCTTAAAGCCAAGACAGGATTAGTTGAGTAGAAACATTTTCACGAAGGCATATTTTCCATCTGGCCTCAAAGACTCCATGATATTCTCTGCAAAAGAACACATCACATTTCATAATATTGAAATAGAAATCCTACTATTTACAACAACGTAACTTCTAAATAGAGATAGAAGATACATTTTCCTGACCATGCAGAAGCAAAGTAGAATTTATTTTTAAACACGCAGCTACCTTAGAGGTATTTCATTCATTTAAAGAATGAGAGTAGGCACCTACTGTCTAAAGTGTGAATAACTTGTGCTCCCCAGTCCAGCACAGTCTGAGCAAAGTAGTAACAGGTTCACATGCAGGAAGCTTGTGGTTGGTTCTGTGCTATTATAGAACACTGGTCAGTGGATTTTCCTGTGCTCTGCTTATCCATCAATAGTGTAGTAGTATTCTTACTACAATGAAGCCTGATACCTTGATTATTTCCATTTTTCAACTATTTCCCATTAGCAATCCAGTATTCATATAAATCCATACAAAGTCCTCTCCTCCTTTCAGTGAAATGCATGTGTCAATGCATTCCTTCTCTGAGCAAAATAGGATAGCTCAGTACATATTTAAATAGTTTTTGTATATATCACAGTCATTCAGTACTAATCATAGCTTACTATAAAGATTCTACAGATAACTCCATTAATAACTCTGTGGCCACAGTATAGAAAATATAAAACAAGAAAGAATCAATAGTAACTCAAGTTGTGCTGGTGTAATTTCCCACAAATACAATCATATTATGGCAAAGAAGAAGTAATCATGGAGAAAAAAAAACACACAAAGAAACAACAACAACAACTCCTATGTGCTGCAGCTCTTTCCAAGACCTCCTGTGGACATTCCCAATGCAGAATACAGATGTTCCTCCAGCACTCCTCTTTGCTTTGCAGGACTGCAGCCAGATAAATACACTGAACTCACAGCAGCACGGTTTACCTCTACAAACACCACTTCCACCTAAGTTTTACACAGTAAATCTAATGTCAAAACAAATCTCTTTGAGCACACAAGAAGGGAGGGAAGAGAAAGTAGAGGATGAACAGGCTTTTCCATATTTTCCCATGTATGTTTTCAGAAGCCTGACCAAATTCACTTTTAGCCAATGAGGAGAATAGAAGTTGTAAAACGAAGTGTAAAAAAAGACATAATTGAATCTTATATCTGACTTAAAAAAACACACAATTGATAATACTTAATCTACTCCGGCTTCAATTGCTATTATATTTGCCTTTCAGTTAATCCTGTAGAGTTACAGTCCATAAAATTGGAGAAAAGAACAGAAATATAGCTCCTATATGATTATAGGTTAGAAACTTGTTACAGAAAGGTCAAATAATTTGTGTCAGGAAGGGCTGAGAAGTCACCTGGACCAACACCTCACTTAAAATAGGAATAAGATCAACACTAGCAGGATCCTCAGAGCCTCATAAACTCAAAAAAAAAAAAAAAAAAAAAAAAAAAAATTGGCAATGAACTGCAGTAAAACAGAAAAAAAGTAGAATGAGCTTAGAGTGAATGATTTCCAAAATAGGAGCATTTTCTTGACAGTTTTAAGTACAATATTGCACTACTCTTCCTCAAAACACCATCTTCAAGCTGTAACTGCCATGTAGGTAGGTGGGCAAGATAAAAAACCCACCTTCACTGCTCTTTCCCCGGACCACCTACAGATTTATCTGCTCACACATCTCAGATAAAAGCTTCGTATTAAAACATTTTATCTGTCTTACTGTTTCACTGCTCAGAAGGTGAACTATGAGACTAAACCCAACTTTCTACTCAGTTCTGGAGATAGCAACGTTCCATCCAAGTCATAAGACTTCAGGGTTTGGACATCAGTAGTAGATATTGAATATATGAGGTAAGCATTTCAAAAAGGCATTAACACTAGGACTAACATATACGTATCAAGGGGAAAACAGTCACTAAGTTATGATACTATTCAGTCATGATCCACAGCTATAGAAAGAAGCTGATAGTTCAGTTCTTGGCAATTCAGAAAGGCTCTGCTAAATCTGCACGCTTAGAGGAGTCTTTCAGTTCTAAGCATCTACCAGGAGGAAAAATACTAAATTAAAACAAACAATAAAAAAAATAAAAATAATCAATCTCAAAAACTGTTTTACTATTGTAAGGAATAAGTGCTGTGGCAAATTCAACAGATAGATTCAGGATGCTCGTTTGCTTTTACTGTTAACAACCAGAGAAAATAAGAACTCATCCCACAAAGGGTGAACATGTTGGAATTTCATCTGCTCTTCCACATTTAGACATTCACAACATCATTTAAAACATGCAGAACATTAACTTGTCTGTCACTACGAATAATTACTGCAGGACCTCACCCCCTCTCCATCTTCTAGATATGCACTTAAAAAAAAAAAAAAGAGAGAATATATTTTGCCCATTTATAAAGTAACCATGAGATTTAGGATCAGGGAACTTAAAAGGTCAAGTTTAAACTTTCCCCATCATCAACATAGGACATATTTTATTACTGGACCTCATTTTGTGCAGGAATTAATACGCCCATAACCACTTGAGTTTATTTTTGTCCATGCCATCTGTATCTAACCTTCAAGCAGTTAGCAGAAGTACAGGCGAGGACACCTCAGTAACTCAGCTAGGCGAGTACCAACTCAAGGAAAAGATTCCTATTCACAACTGAAAAGAAATTATGCTCTTCTCAGCTGACAAAGTTTATGTTCAAGGAGATCAGTATTTTCGCTGGAAGAGAACATGGCAAATGAAAGCAGAAATCTCCTTTGACTTAAAAGCATAATTCCTGTGTTTCACTTGGACTCAGCCACCAGTGCGTAGTGAGAAGCAGAGGGGGGAATACAACAGCTAACGGATTAGGTGTTGTCACTTATGATCCATCATCACACTTTCTCTGATTATGAAAATGAATTTTTCCAAGCAGTACATTTTATGCTTGACAGAACACAGATCAGTTTACACATTTAAAACTGGTGCACTTCAGTTTTACAAGAGTTCAGGTCTTCTGAGACCATCATTTATTATATGGCTTGACACAAGTCAAGAGGAACATTCAATCAGACAAAGACACCAACACTTTTGGGCAACGAAATGGGTGAAGTTATGAACTCTTTAACTATCACATCCGCAAGCCTGAATTTAACACTTTTTCCTTGACTATACAAGCTGGCTCAGAAAGGTCATTAGACTATTATACTCACTCTTGTGTAGAACAGCACTATACACATGCAAAGTTTCTATAGCAACACTTTAATTCACTCTTTAAGCAAAACACCAATTAGCTTTTTATTACAGCCAATTAAAAAAAAATCTGCACACTAATTAACAACCTCTCTACTCAGAATTTAAGCTTATGCAAAAGAAATTGCAGTGAAATTTTCTGTGATAATACCTTACTTCCTATTCTTCCTTCTTTACAGAATGGTAAATTATTCTTGATAAGGGCTACATACTTATTTTCAATCTAACACATCTAGACCCATAAACATAACATATCCCAGCATGCCTTAAATCATGGTAGATCCTGAAGAATACAGCTTTCTGAAAGGCTACAGAAATCTAATCAATGGACACAGGCATGTGAGGCATACGCATCAGGACAGCATGCTGCAGGCAGACAGCAAAACATTTCTCTTTGGAGTATTTAACTATGTAGGACCAAGGCAAAGAGAAGACAACTTAAAAAGTCAATTTCAGTAGGGCAGCAGATACGTTTTCAATCACTTTTGAATAGTTACTGGCAATTCCCCCCCCCGTTTTCTACACAGCTGAGGACAACAACTTATTTGTATGATGCATCAAACAGTATACATAAAGACACATTACTCAGAATTCAGTCAGTGAGCACATCATAACATGTTATACAGAGTACCAGGAGACACAATCAGCAACAAAAGCAGAAGCGTCCTTTAGCAGAATTGTTCCTTGGGCATAACTTTTGCTGTTAGGATCTACCTAACAAATTAATACATCAGGAATGAAAGTAGCACATGGCTACTCTCACAAGCACGGCATGCCCCAGTCAAGACTTACTGGTACCTGAGGTATGCTAGCTCTTATGGGTGATCTAGAGAAACAACTCCTACTCTCATCATCTCACTCTTACTTACACCATTTGATATTGCACTATTACTATAGAATCTTAAAGCATCTGACAAGTTATTTGAGGGCACAATAGCAGTAACCAGAATCATATCCCTTGACAGACTGACAGAAAGGAGATTCTAGTGTGGTCTTTGAATCCTACTGCTGCAGAGGAGAAAGAGCATTCCCACACGTGGAAGAGACAACTACAGAGCCCACTGCAGCACAAGGCTACCTCCTGAAAAGTCAATAGGGTCTAGAGTACATCAGTGGGCTATGCAGTAGATCTGGTATGAGTGAGGTAAGGGATTAAGGTTAAGCAATACACCTATAAGCTTTTATTCTTGGAAAAGAATAAAGTTTAACCTTCAGAGAGATTAACTCCAAAAATACAGCTCCCTGGACCTCCAGAAAATGTCAGCACATTTGAGCTCTGAGCCCTGAAGTGCAATGTTCCCTGCTACCAGATGTACAGCCCTGCCTCCTGCAGAGACCCTGTGAGTCCAAAACTGTGTCACACACAGCATAATTACTAAATAAAACTAACTTGCTCTTTTAGTGAAAACACTCTGAGCATTCCACATCATAACTAGTGTAGTGTAAAGGTTCTGAGTATTCTCCTCTGGTAAATCTCTGCTATCAGCACCTCACAAAGATGGGTGCTCACACTCTTCTTCAATATAAGAATTTCCTTTTTCTGTCTGAAGGGAAGCGTCATTCATGTCCCAACACAAAATCTGGTGGTCAAAGTAACATAGTAGTGAATACTTGAGAGCATCAGAACAAACAAGCGGGTATTTTCCCTCATTTCTCATTTTCTAAGCTTTCTGTATTGACATTTCAAGCTATTTAATATTTCAGCAAGTGAGGCCACCCTGACAGTTAAGCATTATACATAGTGTACTTTAGGTGAGAGCAAAGTTCAGAGGCAGCTGGTAATGGAAGATGCAACCCACCTGCAGCAGTTCGGACCATCTTCAGCTGCTCCCTGCAACATCTGTATTCTGAGCAGCAGAAGGGCTCCAGCCAGCAGCAGCACTTTCTCACACACCTTATCACTAGATACTTCTTTCTTACCTCCTTCTCTGATCTGCCCATTTGCAGAGTGCCCTAAACACTCACGCTCATTCGGTCAGGCAAATGCTGTGTGATATGAAAACACTCAGGGGAATACAACATCATCTAGGACTTCTGGCAGCCTTACCTCTGTTGAAAAAACGTCTTCACTGGTTTCAGATATGAACCCAGTGTGCAACTATCCCTACCCTTTGTAAAGGTGACAGCTCACAAATCAGCACGATCAGGTGGAGGCTTCTGCTCTACTTGTTATGATGTGGAATGCTCAAAGTGTTTTCACTAAAAGAGCAAATTGCACATTCATTTGTAGGAAAGAAATATAGAACAACACTCTAAGACTCCAAAAGCAAGATTTTCTCCTTCACTTTTCCCTCTTTTTTTTTTTTTCCAATAGTGTTTTGCCAAAGGGCTTGCTGCAATTAAATTGTCTTTGTCTAAGTATAAAAGCTTAAAATATTCAGTTATGTCCAAGAAGTAATGGGACGGCTTTGTTGCATGTATGAATTACTCATCCACTGTTATGACCTAATATAGAACTGAAAGAAGATTAGAACAACAGTCTACATGTTATGTGCACAGATTTTCAACAGTTATGAAACATTCTTATTGAATCTTTTGATTTACTTTTCTGATTTTGAAACAAAACACAGAAGCCTGACTGCAGCAAATTTTGATAACTACTATGGATTTCTTCCACTCTCTCAATGAAGAGGAAGATTATACAAAAAGCTTCCATCCATATATTTTACTCCAATTTCTGCACACTTCTCCGTAGGTAGTAATATGCCTTGATATCCTTGACTGATGAAAAGAAAAATTTAAAGAAAACAACAATATTCCCACAAAGTTATTCAACCTCTGAGGAGCTGGTGTTGTCAATCCAAAGTCTGAACATACAACTTGAAAAGAGAGATGAGTGTTAAAGATGGCTAAAAAGCAAAGAAAAAATTACCTTATGAATCAGTACGTTTCAATGAACTGAACCTGCCAAGCCTAAGCATAAGGAAGTTCAGTTGTTGTTACAGTCTTTGAAGTAATTAAATAGTTATCCTCACAATGCTATTTCAGAACTCAGCGTTTTAAATCTTCGTAAAAGATGTGTAGTGATATCTCCAGTTTGCAAACAGATCAAATAAATACTGAAGGGTTCTCCTTTCACGCTGTCATTATTTCATTTACTAGAAGGCTGAAAGTTAGGGCTAGATTCACTATTTCTAATGGAACTTCAGCCCTGGAACTACAATTCCCATACCTGTAAGTCAGCAAATGACTAACTCCAAGCAAGTATCCCGAGTAAATACAACAAGAGAAAAATACAACCTCTGTCAAGTTCTCAGAGCATAGCACATCTGAGAAATTATTGCATCCTTTTAATTTTCATGGAGGCTTTCCCAAGCTAATGCATTTTTTCAGCATGCACACACAAAAGAGCAACATATTATCAGTCGGGTTTCTGCAAACGCCCAGCTCAAACCTGCAGCTGATGATCTCAACCTGCCTATTGAATCATGTCAAAGTTAGGTTCAAAAATCAACAGATTCGGTAGCTTAAGGAAACTAAAAATTTCTATAGACAATTAACAACACCATTGAAACACTCCCAGCCCATCCATCCCCATTTTTTCTATCTAAAGCTTCCAAGAAACCTGTAGTCAGAGAGCTATTTACATCACAGGCAGAGCAGCACATCAAGTGTGAAAGCAAAATAAACGTGCCAACTCAAGTCATTAAATTCAAACCTCCTCAGCCTGTGCAGTCTCCTCAGCCTGTGCAGTTTGGTAAACATAACTGTGTCCACTGGTACCAACTGCAGCTGAGAGCTAACATGCATCTCCCGTGCTACCATCAGAATGCACTGCATCTCCAGCCCTCAGAGAACTGCAAGAAGGAAGAGCCAGAAGAAGGGATTCCATGGTGAGAGACATTGACCCCACATTGTCACAGTGCTTTGTCTGTGAAATTAAGGCACTGACAGTTTGCTTTTAAATATTCAGAGAATAATCTGTGTAAACTACCACTTAAACTAAAGGACAAAGGCAGCTGCTCCGAATTGAAAGAGAAGGCCAAAAACTGGTTTTAGTTACAAAAAGGTCCTAGTATTAAGCAGCAGAATGCCAGAGCTTTCAGGAGGGTGGGAAGAGCTTTTATCTACCTTTCCTGCTCCTAATGGGATTCCCTGGGGGCTCTTTTATATCAATTTCAAAAGGTCAGCCACTGTCTCCAAGTGCTTCTTGTCCATGTTAAAGCTACAAACTCGTCTTTGATACTGAGATAAGAGAAATATTTGACGGTTTAGAGCCCCCCCAGACCGAGAATAAGGCCCACTTCAGCATCTCCAATCAGCAAGTACAGCAGCAGGGGTGGGGTGGGCAACATGCAATGACCAAGGCAAGGTCATATTCTGAAGGAGATCAAAATAACTTGTAATGATTTACCTAGTGACATATTTCCCTTCCAGCCTGCTCCAAAATGCACTGAAGTTTGAAGAGCTTCTGCTGATTTTAAGTTTTGGAATATGCACTTTATGCCCTCAGAAATAACATTAAGTGCTATCAGTTTATCAGGTTTAGTGGGCACATGGACCATATTTTATCCTTAAGCCTCTGTCCATGAAGAAGAAGAAAGGTTCATATATTGAATATCTTCAGACACAAGAAATAAAGCAAATAAGAGGAAAGGCAGATTTTTCAACAACAAAAATAAAAGCTTTGATCTCAAACTGGTTTATATTCCTGTATTTTTAAATACATATTTTTTCCATTAGCAAATGAAGTTAGATTTTTATTCATATAGACTCTGTAGTTACTTGCAACCTTATCAAGATTCATTCCAGTTGTGAAAAGGTATGACTTTCTCTATAAATAGATAAAATCATAAAAATAGCAAAAAGTCAATTTCCAGACTTTACAACTATTTTCATCTAATAATTTGTTGCATTTTGCAACTGCTAAGTTATAAACCTCACCAAAACAGGTTTTATTATAGCACAACTATAGATAATGATCTGTCAGCATTTTTATTAAATTCCTTATATCAGCAGAGTTCATAAATTGGCAAAAAGAAAAAAATCGCTTCCAAAAGAACATCGCCTTACTTGGTCTCAAAGTTGTTTTTAAGTTAAGAGTCTAAAAAGCAGATTGTCTGTCTTCATCTTGCCCCAGGACTCTGTCAGACAATTGTTTTAACTGAAGCAATTCTGGGTTCGTTTGCAAAGGTCGAGCTGCCATTTCACCCATGCCCATTGGAAGTTTTCAGTCTTAACCCTCCAATTCAGACCACCGGCATCCTAGGGGTCACGCAGAGCTCTATTGGCATAGATTATTTGGGGCACTCGTTTAGGTTAATCTTTCTTCCAGCATTCAGGGAACCAAACAGGTGTTGTATGCTTAGGCAAAAGATACGTTTTTCTATAGCCAAATGTTTTCTGGAGAGGCACAAAGCAGTAATCAATGATCTCATTCAGACGTGTTACATGCACTACCGTAACTCAGAGCTGTGGCTAATGAAACCTGGCTGCAACAAACTGGCTTATCCTGATTAATGTCAGGTGTTTCTGCCTAGCCCTGAATTGTGCTCTCTAGCCTTACTTTTCTTCTTTCTCCCAAATTCCATCACAACCCAGAGTAGGGGTTTAGCACACTGCTAAAAATCCAAGTTCCAATAGGTGGAAAAGAGATGACATCAGAATTGCAAAGTCCTGCCCTAGTGCAGCATCCAAAACAAACAACCTATTAGAAACCATTCCACACTAGAGACTTTTTTAAATGATAAAAAAATAATAATGGCAGAACAAGTATCCTGAACAATGATGTGAAACCAACCTTTTGCTCTTGGTGGGAGAATAAAAAAAAATAATCTAAAACATGTACAAAACGTACTTAGAAATAACATTTTGACCCAAGCATAGCTGTATCCTGCCTTGTTAGAATGATGACAAAACCGTACCAAGCAGAGAGCCCTAAGCTCTGCTGCTCTGCACTGGGCAGGCAGAAGCAGTCCCAGCACAATGAGGTGCTGTGGGATGGACGCAGGTCGGACACAGCCACCAAGCAGCAGCACGGCAATGTAAGGCTCTCACTGATCATGTTTCTCAGATCAGGAAAGCTCTGATTGCCTATTATGCATTATTAAAAACAGATCGATACCAAGTTCTCCAGGGGCCATGAGCACGCCCTGCACATGTGATTTAACTTCCTGCAGACACCGAGCAAATCACAGAGAAAGAAACAGAAGCTTTTTCCCACGGCCAGGCTCTCTGGGTGCAACACAGCAGGAGCTCTCCTTGGGCAGGACATGCGTGGCATCTCTTCTCTTACTGCACTTTCTTCCTCCTTTCCTGATGGATTGTATGGTGCCTAAAAGTCCATGTCATGCTTTTTACTAATGGGGAATCCTATCCTATCCTCAGGGGGTACACTGCAAAATTCATCCATTGCCTGCCTGTTCCTCAGCCCATTGCTAGCTAATGGCAGGAGAGGAGCCAGACATGAGTGCATGGAAAATTGCTCCGTTAAGACTCAATTTCTGCACCAGTGTCTGATAAAGCCCTGACAGCAGGTAGGCAGCTGCTGCTCGCTGTGCCAGCACAGCCATCTCTCGAGCAGCTCGTGCTGTCCAGCCACACAGCTGTTATCACTCCTTTACAAGCCCTTTGGGAAACCAGCATGGGAGACGGGGCTGGAAACAGGCAGCAACCAAATGCTAAAGGTGCCAGACTTCAACTGGTGTCTCTAAATGCTACATTTAATACAAAGAGTAACCAGTTATTTCTACATGTTTTTTCGAGGAGGGATTGATTTTGGAGATCAGAGAACAGAAACAGTTCATTCTTTAAAGATAAATGAAACATTAGGAACTCCAGATGCTCAATTTCCTTCACAAGAGGAATACTTAAGAAATCCCCTCTTCCACTAATAATACTCTTTCTTAAACATATGAAAATTAAGCTAATTTCTGAGAAGTAGCATGCCACTTAAATACATGTACCAGCACCATGCTGTGAGCCGCACACCGCTTCACTAAAGGAGGTAAAGAGGACTACGCTGTCCTCACTAAGCAAGTTGATAGCTGACAACAGCCATGCTTAGCATCAAGCTTAGGAAAGAATGCTGCCACACTGGTAAGCTCAGCTAGGAAGAATAATACCTGTGAAAATTTATCTCAAGAATCACAAACAGAAAACCTTGCCAGCAGACATGGAAAAAAAAAAAAAAAAAAAAAATCAGGATCCTGCTAAGAAAGACTATTCTGAATGAACCAACCAGTTACTTGAAGATCACCCACTTGGCTCTGGTGACTGGCTGTTCTGGCCCAACAGAGTACTTTTATTCTTGTGGAAAAGGAGGTTACTTGATACTTTCTACCTTGTGAAGGATAAAAAGAAATACGTATAGAAAAAAGGAAACATCACTACTTTAAAAATTAGTCTTCAGAAAGTAAAACACTCTCATTCACAATACCAGTACAAGTCCCATATGATTTTCTTGTACACTAATATTAAATAATCCCTATTATTAGTTTCTATTTTGACCTATTGCAGAAAAGAGTTTTTGATAGGAATTCTCCCTCACTACCTCCTCTCTGAGCACAATTCTCCTAGAGAGGAAAAAAAAAGTGGATTATGAACAGTAAAGCTCAGAATGACACAAGGAAAATAATAAAAATGACAAAGCAACACAGGTTCTGACCATTGGACATGAAAAGACGACCTGGCCACAAGACAGAACAGAGAAGAGCAGTGAAAAATAGCAGCTCTTTTCACATAACTCATGTGGGTGGCTAGAAGTCATATCAGATAGCACTGACTATACACTGCCCAACTCAGCACTGCATGTCTCCTGTCACCACACAACAGTAACCATCAGATTTTTGTTCTGAGAGTTAAAAATTCCGAATTTCCCAGCCCCAAAGCAAATGTTTCCTAACATTTCTGAAAAGCAATTTCATTAATTCACCATTCACAAACATAAAATTTTACATTGGCATGCCTACTTTTAAAGCCTAAGCAACACGGAAAAGAAAAAACTCAGCATAGTTCAAGGCATACAAAAACAAAGCTGTGGAAATGGAACTCACAGCACAATTATAGCAGACTGGCACCAGAAGGGTTGAGGAAGAAGAAAACAGAAGTAGAAATACACAGAGAGCACTTGTTCATGGGCAGTAATCTCCATAACGTAACTGCAAAGCCTAACACACTGCAAGCAATAAATTTCTTTTGCTCATCTGGAAGTATTTGTGAACTGTAGTAACAAGCTGTGCATCCGTCATCCTTATCTCATGTTGACAAGATGAACTACTAATGGCCTCGCTCTTTCAGTGATAACAGATCTGTAGCTTCCAGGCATTCTCAATGCTGGTCAACTCTGTGGGCACTATAATTCTGTCACATAATTGAATGCAATTATTCAGCCTGCCTAGAAAATTGAACAATAACAAAATACATTAATATTGCAAAGTCAAGCACTGAACAACTAGGAATTTGAAACCCAATCAGATATGTTTATTACTTAACCCATGCATCATTCCGTGCCCTAAATTGTCATCACTCTGGGGATAAATGGAAGCTGCTGTTGCCTTGTTCTGTATTTATCTTGTCAACACATTCTGGTGAGAAAGAAGCGAGAAAAACTGATCCAATGGGAAAGGCAGCTGAATGAAAGCTCGAAGACAGCATATTGAACCAAAAAAGGCAGAAGAAAAAAGGAATATTCCATCACGCATGTTAAACACACACACACTCTACAGAAAGCTGTATCAATATTTGAAATTTCAAAATGAAAACATTTCTTTGTTTTCATTGGAGGAGGAAGAACACATGGAGGAGATCGAGAAGCATAGAGGAAAGCAGAAAGAAACTAAGACAACTTGAAAGAAGTTGAAACACACTGTTAGAAAGAGTTGATGGCTGCCAAGCACAGCAACAATTCTCACGGAATTCAACAGAAACAGACGTGCTGCAGGTAGAACAAGAAGATTATGTGTAATAAAAGGCAGAACAACAATACCTGCACATGCTTGTGCATAGAAGTACAGTAATACACGCCTCTGAAAATTTCAGAGGTGCATGTGAAACTTTAATATAAAGTTTACAGGAATAACAGAGCAATATTTTTCATGCCTTCTACAGTTTGAAACTGCTGATGCTGTTTAACCAACTTCTGACCCTTAAAATATTACTCAATTTTTCCATAAAATATTTATATTAAGCTTCTAGCACAGGTTTCTGCTCAAGGTCCTATTAAGCTCTCATGTGGAGCTGAGTCAACACGTCGTGCTCAACCTTTTAAACTCACTGTTTCTTTCAAGTTGCTAAAACTCAAAGAAAACTAGAGTATACAGTTGCTCTTTTCAGTCCTCATTAATGAACACATAACTGCAATTAAAAGATAACAAAAGAAATACGCACGCATCAAGAAGTTTTTAAAATGGTATTCATCTCCCCAACTAAATTAAGCTCCAGCAAACAGAAGGTATCACTTCAACATGCTCTTATCTCTCTCTTTCTCCCCTACGCATTACTCAACAGCTACGCTAAATAAGATCATCCTACTATAGCCCACACTGCTGAATAATTGATTACTTTGACATTAAATGTTCATGGATAGCAGCATACACCAAATCATTCCTTTGCAGCCAAGGAAATGTGAACTTCACATTGCCAGACTGCCAAAACCTGCTCAGAAGTTGACGGCACTTTTGCTGACCTGAAGCATGCTGGTTTTAAGCTCACTCCAGAACTTCAAGGAACATTCTGAGATTCTATAAGATCTTATTTCCCTTCAAGGTAACCATATATAAAAGGACTTCTATGATTGAGATTCACTTCCTTGAACGTAACCTCGTGTTTTTACTGACATTTGGCTATTTTCACCTCCAGGCGAAACAGCAAGAAAATTTATATGTAAATTACTCAGTAAGTAAAGAAGAAGGGGGAAAAATCCCAAATGCAGCATGAGAAACATTTAGAGGATTACAGATATCTTAGATTTTCATTAAATCATGCTTCCTGGATGTTAGGCTAACTAAGAAAATTAAAACAAGTTTCACTGACTTTTTCAATAGGCAGCAATTGAAATGTATTCAATGCTTCTTGAATTTATTTGTACACCTGTAATAGTGCTGTTGTAATGCTGCATAAATGAACATAGGCTTAAGTCTGGAGCACATAGCTGGATGTAGATGACAGCACACAAGCATTTTGTGTCTGCAGAGAAAGACATCTGTGGAGCATTGCTCAGGCACTCACATCACAGTAAATTCTGCTGCAGGTTGGTTGGTTTTGGTTTTTTTCTCCTTTTAATTATGGATATCAGTATATAATATTATTTTATTACTGTTATCAATCAAAGTCATTGTTAGGCATCTGATTCCACAGCAAGGTGCTGCCAGAAAAACCAAATGCTGCTGAAGTGCTGAGTATCCCTCACTGAGCTGGATACAAATTCAAAACAGATACATGCACAGCTCTGTCATTATATCACACCAAACACTGCAAAAATACATGGCACAAAGAAAGAGCAGAATAATGAAAAACAATAGTTTTCAAGTAAAATTTGTCAAAATTTAGAACCAGTGAAGGATTCAATGAAATGGCTTACCACAAGAGAGCATACTTGCATATATAAACTACTCATCACTTAGGTAATTCCAGCATAGGATTTTTTAAATGAGCTTTTATTTTTTTAATGAAAAGATGTGGCTGACCTGTGAATCATCATTTAAACCAAGGACTTTATCAAAGTGAAAAGTTCAATCAGCATCAGTCTTCTGTGGATGTGTGGCCTAACATATTCAACATCAGCTAAATAAAAGCCCAAGGGTGCCCTCAGCTCTCCAGAACGGCAAAACTAATAAACAATTTCATATAATGTGAAACAGACTATGCTGAAATCCAGTTTACCTCAGAGTAACAGTGGAGCGCGTGCTTTTTCCCAGGGCACATGTGGAAAAACTAATGCATGGGAAATGCAAAGAGAAGGCTTGCATTTGCAAAAGGAGGAGATTGCCACTGGCATTTATGTAGTATGGAAATCATACATCACAAAATCTTTTACCCTTTTTACTGAAAACACATTCCATAATATCCTTTGAAGCAACTTTCTAGCTGAATTAAGAATGGTACCTAACAAACTTATTCAATAAACCCAAACTGTTAATTATGATGAATCAGTACAGCTTTCTTTGCTATCCTCTGCTATTACTTCATTGTTGTTGCAATCACTGCCCAACTTTAAAAAGCTGCACACGAGGAAAAGAGTCCAATATGCTGTAGGGGTGTCTTTCATCACAAGAAAGAAAATACTTTTCACTTGAAATATATTTAATACTGTCCTTCATGTAGGGCGATACTGCGATACGGAACAACAGCTAATGTATACGATTGAACTAATGTGAGGCAGATGCTGACATTAAATCCATCAAAATACAATAATTTTCTTCAAGAAAAGAGAAAGCCTATTAAGGAAACTAATGACCATCTCACTGTATGCCACAGAAGCACCCAGAAATTACAGCAATGGACAAGAACAGGACAAGAAATAGGTGTGCTCCACAGTTTTGTGTAACAGACTGACAGTTAAGTCAGTCAGACAACAAGAATGGTTTTGTCTTCAGGTTCAGCTAACTCCTGCAGCACTTAAATTCATACTAACAATTAATTATACTTTGATAATGCTGCCAGACAGAAAAATAACAGTTCTGTATTTAGCCCTCAACATACTTCTCTTAGATACTCTCTTAAATCCCATAACTAGAATTAATGCCGATAGGCCAGGATCAGGATAAGCAGCTAGGACCAGGACCAGCTGGAGAAAGGGGACTCTCCTCCACAAAGAAATACAGTATTTTGGAAAGTAAATGAAAATGAGAGCTCTTAAAAATCTTTGTTTGAAAAGAACAAAAACTCCATGAGCAGGAATAGAGCACCTAACCCAAAACAGACTGAAAGATATATACTTGAGAGGTAGGTAGGGAGAAGAGAGACATCAAACCCAAGCTGTGCAACAACCAGGCTGGATCTGCCTGTCACAAGAATATTTCTGAAGAGTGCCTCTCACACCAGCCGTTTCCCAAGGCAGTTACATCAATAATTCCAGACACGCTTTGGGTCTCATTAAAACAAAAACCCAATCACCTGCAAACTCAGAATACAGTTTCACAGAGCAATTTTGACCAGATCAAATTAAAAGACATAACTTACATTTGCATGACAGTTTGGTGCTTATTTGAAAAACTTGAGTATTTAATAGAGACCTTCACTCATAATTATCATAAATGTCAAGAGCTTCCTGTAGGATAAGAAGAGCTCCCCAAACGTTTCAATGATTTTTGAGCTTTATCTGAAGTGGTTAAACTTCCAGATTTCGTAACGCAAGCAGCCCTACAAACATTCCAAAAAGTAGCAGCCTTCATGCCCACATATTTTCCACCCCAAAACACATCCAAGGGCATTCTCTGAACATCAGTGCCTCTTCTCACACTTGACATTTATTAGGCATGATTTTAAAGTGAGGAGTATTTAATTACAAATAGAAGATCCCTGCATGTGATAACTCTCAAGATATTCCTAAGCATGAGATAAAATACGACACCAGTCCCTCCCCTTTGACTTTGTAGTATATATTTCTTTCTTTTGATAATTCTAATAAAATAGACTGATTATCAAAGTCTAATTTAAGACTTAATGAAGCAGTAAAGGTTGCAGCGATGGAAAAGAAGCTGGAACAATAACAGTAAAAACATAGCCATAGACTATGATGATCCAAGAAAAATTTTCTGGCCAATTAGATTTGATTGTGTTGAACAATGACAAACTACAGGAGTAATTAGAAATCACATACAGAATTAGCAAGTGACTAAACGCTGTTGCTGGTTAACTGCATTTTATGCTTCCTGAAGATTACCATATCCTTCCAGCGCACGTGTTTTAAACAAGAATCAGATTCGATTCTGTAGTCAGAATTGTACTTATTCCTCTTAATTTAGTTGTGGGGTCAAATCAATTCCCTAATTTTATCTTCCTGCTGACTTTATTTCAATATGTTCCATTAATATTAATAAGATATTACAGAAATCTCATTCACGTACCGTTCAACGTTGATAGCCGCACAAGAAATCGTTACGAACTACATTCATAGGGAAACCAGATGGCTAAAGTCACACACATGCTTTTGTAATAAATATAAACACTTCTCGTGTATATTTAAGTAAAAATATTCATGGAATTGTTAAGTTCCACAGATATTTATCCCCAAACACAGTTACACAACCAAGACTTCGTACCCCAGTTTAGCAGGTCTAAGCAGCAGTGAAGCAAAGCTGCTGACAGTTCTCAATGGCCGGAAGCCCAGCTGGCTTTGCATTTTAAAAACACACAAAAAAAGATTTGAATCCACAAAAACGTATTATAAAAAAGAAATGCTTTATGGAGGTGTTCAAAACAGAGGTTTATTAACAGCTGAACAGCAGGGCAGGGAGACTAGCTTGACATAAAATTAAATGCAGTCAACCCAAACATTTCATAAGCACCTTTTTATCCACATTGTCCCATAGCACTCCACCAGAGAACACACAAAAAACTGTAGACACTGAAGGATACTCAATACAAATACAGCCTTAGGTCCTCAAAATGATAAATTAATGAAAATCTGACCACTAACAGCAAAAGCACATCCAAATGCCTTCCATGCTCCAAATCAGGAACCCCATTCTTACCATGCCCGCAAAAATTAGAGGTAAGAGAAGTGAGAATTTTCACTGGGTGCAAGTATTTCTTTGCAGGCTACCAGACTTGCTACATTTTATCCTCCTGTAGGTGATGCAATGCTCAAGTAGAACCTGACCAAATTCACATAGCTCAAGTTTTCAGAGAGTTATTACCAGGAAGATTTAATTCACAGGAGATCCTTCAGCAACATTTCCAGTGGCACATTACTTGATACAAACAGCATGCATCTGTCTGTACTGCTGCACCTGATTAAAAATCAAACACTATGGATTTTTCGTTGAGCAGCAAGGAAGCCGTATGTCAGGATGCCTAGCAAAAAGCCTGACTGCAGCCATGACTCACAGGGCAAGGTGTAGGAATGAGTGCCCATACACAGCAGATCTCATTTTACTGGCAGCTGCTGGACATCACGTGGCGATGTCCCTGAGCTGGATCATTTTCTGCTTTGCTTTTCCAAGTTTTAATTCAGAGAAAAGATTTTGTGACAAAAGGAACAGCAAACTGGTATCTGTTGCTCAGTTTGAGTTTTCAAAGTTCAAACTGCTTAATGATTTAGAAAGAAAACTTTCTTTCTTTCAAAGAAGTTTCTTTCAAAACTTTCTAAGAGTACCTTTGCACAAGTACAGTCATCATATACACAAAAAATTATCATGAAGCAAGGAAAATAAGCAAAACATAGGATTAGAGCCAGAACTTTCTTCATAATAACTGCAATGGATGATCCTCTAACCCTGACACAGATGCAGCAATTAAAGGTCAAATTTACCCTAGCCCCTTTTACCGCTCCCCCAAATAGAAGCCAATTTCTCTTTACCTGAGGGTTACATTCCTCTTTTATCACTCCCTACCACACAACGCCCAGAGATTAGAGATTTATCAGAGGGTGACAGAGACCCATTAGAGTTAGCGTATGCTCGCTGAGCTTTCAGTTTCTCTTTTCTCACCTCAGTCCCTCCCAAATTGCACATTTATCTGTAAGAGGCCGCTTTCCTTCTCTGTCCAGCAACTCATTATTTTGGACAAGACTAAAACCATCAGGCCAGGAAAGGCTCCCTTTGTGCAGACATCGCTGCTTGAGGCTATGATCAAGTCCAATTTTCAGAATAAAAATTAAAAAGGGTGAAAGAACAACAGAAATATGTTCGGCCTAAACTGTGGCTAACAATTATAGTAAACTAGTCACCATAGCAAAGTGGGTGTTTGTTTGTTTTAAATCATGTCTCTACTACAATAACCACACAGTTTTGTAATTACACAGGAGTACTGGAGAGCTGCTGCAAGAACTCAGCACATCTTCACAAGGTAGGGCTGACAGTTGCGAAGCATTCATCTGTATTCTTAAGCACTACTTTAATGAGAAACAAAATCAATTTTTTTTGCAAAAATACTGAAATTGAGCTTCTCTGATCAATGCAATCATCTCTTCTAGGCCTCCTCCTCTCCATCTTCCCCTGAAGCTGACAGGGCTTGAATTAAGGTTTCTGTGAATCTTGTTTGCCAGAACATTTCTCTCCTTTATTTATTTTCAACACAGAGGGCAGCAGACACTGCTTTAGTAACTTCCCTGAAAATGCTAATAGTAGAACTGATTTATTTCATTCTAGCATCATTTGTTCAATTGAACCCATTTAACCATGATACTGAGGAACAAGAGAGGAATCACCAGGTACACTGCTTTGATTCACCAACTTAAAGTCAACTGATTTTGTCCCAATTCTAGAAGAATTTCATCAAATTTCTAAGTTCAAAATAGCAAAATTTACACATACTCTGCTACATTGCCTAAAGAACAGCAGAAAGAAGATGGTCTCTGCCTCTTCTGTGGCAACAATGTCAGTATCTGTGTTGTGACTCTTTTTTCACCTTTGCATCCTGTGATATTAAAACTTGAAAATAACAAAAGTAGAAGCAAAGATCTCACAACTCTCATTCTAACTAAATAGAACACATGGCAAAAAGATCCACGAGTACACTCCTGAATGGCGATTCTTTTGATAGGCAATTGTGCCGTCTCAGAGGCAACTGCAAAACCTGATTGTCTGGTGAAGTTGTAGGAACATGTTTTCGTCCAGAGATGGCTGCATGTGATGGCTGCTCAGAGAGCTCAGCTGTGAAACGGAAAATCAGCCTACAGTCCAGAGCTGGTTTAGTCCTGACTTTAATGCAATATATCATTTGATTAGCAGTAAGACCTGCTTTATCCTTGAGAGGTTTCTCAGCTGTTTTTGTCCAAGGCAGCATTATTCTGAAAATCAGACCATTTAAATGCTGCATCTCTTATTTCTGACTTTAAATATTAGTTCTACAGATCTCCAATGTTATTGCTTTCTCTAATCATTGCTCAAGGTTTTGTTTGCTTTCTAAATTAGACATAACCAAATCCTATCACTGTCATTCTGAGCCTAAGTTTACAAACAAGCATTAATCAGACGATTTCTCTAAATCATCCCTTGAAAATAATGTTACGTGTCTGTTTGGTCTAATATTTAATTTTTATTAAAATGCAATATATTCTAGTGTCGGAAATATTGAAATTAGTCAACTAATAAAATGGTTTTAAACTCAAGCACTGGAAATGCACATTCTGTGCACTTCATTTCTTTTGATAGTCTTGAAGAACTATGACAACTTTTAACAAACTTGTATCTGGGATTTGAAGCCAAACAAGCTCAAAAGGCACAAAAAGTATTAACTAAAAGACACCCTAAGTGGCAGTAAAGCGTATTCCCCAGTGGTATATTGCAAATGGGCTGTAAAAATTATATTTTATTAATCCAGCTGCAATTAAAGAGTAACAGCTGTGTCGTTTGCATCGCAATGTCCTATTTTGAGGGAGATGACAAATATTGTTCATTATTCATTATGTATTGCTGATTGGCAAACATTTTTCTTAGTCCAGTAGCAATGTCTCTTGGGCACAACTGCTTCTCTTTATGATTGCAAGCTGAGTTCTCTTGGTATCATGGGGTTTGCAAATGCAAAGAGTCAGTCTTTCTTTCTTTCCTCTAAGATGTTCCACATTTCAAAGAGAATGATAAATTTTTGCTGAAACCAACAAAAGTAAGCAACGCACATATATAGACAAGTATCTGGCCAGTAAGTTTTTAAAGTGTTACTGACAGTAGCTTATTTTTCTACATTTAATAAGCCACTATCATCTCAATTTTTAATTGTTGTATCAATATTCAAATGTTTGGCAGAATGGAAAGTGAGAAGTGAAAAAGCGCCTAAAATTTAACTAGGAAAGAGATATCTACTAATTTTTACTATTAAAAACATAAAACAATTTTTCTTTTTCCACAAACAAGGCAGTCACAACACAACACAACCACAGCAAGGCAGTTAGCTGATTAACTCTTTGTAAAGCCTGTGATAAGAGAACAAAAGATACAAGAAACAAACAATTTCATTTTCACATTCAGTAAGTAAATAGATCCCCTCTTTTCTCCTTCTTCCTTCCAAGTGGTCTTCACCAAGCTTCAGGAAAAGCAAGCACTGCTTCTTGGAGAAAATTGATGCCTATCAACTCCAAAGATTGCAGCAGAGAGACCACATGTCTTGTGTATAAAGTTTACAGACTAACGGAAATAGAGAACGAATCTACCAGACTGTCATCAAAATGAAGATATTGAGGACTTTGGATTCTGTTTCCTTACAAGTGAAATTTCCCCTTCCTTTACACCTTTCTAGATTAGGCAAAAAAAAAAAAAAGAAAGCCAGCTGTCATTTCTCTCATGCTCTTCACTGCATTTTATTTTGCTTCTGCAAATAGAGTCTCTGTAGTGCATCATCATCAGCTTTTCTGACTTGCTTACATTGTCTCACACATCCCATGGTGTTCACCAGTGAGCAGCAGAACAGCATCTATTTAAAACAGCATACAGTGAGCTAGAAACACAGTACGCTGCCTTCTCTTTGTTATAGGCTTACTGAAGGAATAGAAATTATCATTTCTTCTGGAATACAACACAGCCTAAGTAGCTGTAGCTATAATAGTATTATTAGCTTACAAGGTATTAATAAACCTTACTTCTTTGTTGAATTACTTTTTCTAGGTAAATATTTCAGACTAACAGCTTATTATTTGCTATCACAGGGGACAGCTTCACAGTTTCCTCTAATGTGATGGGAATAAGCCTTGACTTGCAGACACGAGGAATGGTTTGTGAGCATATTTTCATCTCAAGAATTCCTGACTTTGAAGATCTATAAGAGTTTGGAGTTTGTATATAGAATCAATCCAGGACCTTTTCATGAAACATCTCTCCTTTGCTGAAATCCTGAGAACCCATCAAAAGGTCTACACACACACACACACACACACACACACGGCCTCTACTAAGCTTGCTGCTGTATTCAGCTCTCATGGATACTGTGGCTCTGAAATGCACACTGTGACGGTTTTCTGTTGACCCAGAGAAGCGGCACAGCATGGTACATCTGAAAACCACCAACAGGACAGCACGGGCTGCCTTCCTGCAAAGCCTCTGAAGAAAAGAACAGGAGACATTACGCACCTGTCTGTCAACTCAAGTGAGAGTAAAGAAGATAGAAGGAAAAAAGCATTTAAAAAGCCAAGTAAATTTAAAGAAAAAACCCACATAAAACCAGCAAAACACTGCTTTTCAGTAATTCATTGAAAAAATATTCATCCAAAAATATTAAATATATGCACAGTACTTATTTCAACATCATGCATCAGCATTGCATTTACTGCTTGTATAAGCTCCACTTAGTACTTCTAAATACAACCTAGTAAGATCAATGGCTTCTTAATACGAAGTGGTTTCTTCCCAGTACAAGACTGTTAGACATTTTCAGTACAGAAATGCGATGGAAGGAATGAGCTGCCACTTTCAGACCGCAGTGCAGAATTAAGCAGACCTACTCAAAGAAATTTTTCCCCCTAGGTGTGGTATCCAACCCTAAACTGATTTCCATGCAGAGTACAACAGAGCTTCACAAGTTGACCATGCAGAATGCATTTGAAAGGAAGTTGTGCATTCTGAACTTTAGAACATATTGAGAGAATAAACAAGACTCATTTCTATTAGCATTCCCTTTAGTACATTTGCTCTGACTGAGATTTTCCAAGAAGGGAAAAAAAAAATTTTAAACTGTGAAATGCTTTTGCTTGAAAAGTAGTGTATAGATGGTGCAGACCCTGAGCCCCACAACTCCATCACCTTACAGAAGGAAGTACACACACCCGCAGGACTGCCTTCCAGTTCCCACTCCAAGTACGAGGCACACTGTGCTCCAGGTGAAACTCAAAGCACAGGCTACCCGAAGAACATACCCCTTCCAGAATTGTTTGCTAGAAAGAACTTTTATTTTCATCATATAGAGTTTAGCATTGCCTTGGTTGCTGCTCAGTGAAGTGTTTTTAGAGGACCTGAAGCATTGCAGTCACTTTCCATTAAGTGAAACACTTGGAAATTTCAGATAAGCTCAGGAAATAAAAATAAAAATAAAAACGTGTATGGCCTGAACATAAGAAAACCCAGTAGGCTCTCACACATTAGAGCAGTGTGGGTTCCTGAATTTGGCTCTCAAAGAACCCAAATACAACAATAATGATCTTGGCATAGGCATTTCCTGCAGATTAATGACCAGCAGGGAGGAGCTGATGTCCCACAGCACAGCCAAGGGCCATTAACCCCAGCCAGTCATTAATCCCCAGGAAATGCCCTGTGCCAAGATCATTTTCTTATTTCAAAATGAAAAGCAGCAGAGACTATTAAGAACACACACACACTTTTTTTTACTTTAATGAAAGATGCTATTCAACTGCTATCTCCAAGGTACAACATCTCTGTAAGTTAACTCGTTACAGTTTATCTCTGAGACCACAAGCACACAGGCCGGGCACAGTGCAAGATTCAGGCTGATTTCACAGCACTGCAGCTGTGGCTGTCAGCAATTAAAGGACTCACTGCATCGTTAGCAAGGACATCACTGTGTGCTGCATCTAATGCATACTGCACTGCTGGACATACTCTCAGGAACCAATTTGCAGGACCTGTCCACGCAGGCACAAAGCAAGTGTGCTCCTCAGCAGCTGGCAGTGCTTGAGACCTCACAGTGCTTCACAGAAGGGCAGTAACTATCCATTTCACTTACACCTGCTGGTAACTCCTGCTGGGACTTGCTCCATAGCCTCAGCACACTTCAGATTCCCAGTGGGCTCATCTGCAAAGGATATGAAGATGACCGTTTTGAAGATAGGAATCTCGCATGCAGAGGGATTTCTCCAAGGGCATCAGGAAAGCATATGTTTGTAATATCAAATCTAATCAACATGCTGATGCAGCCTACCTCAGAACTGGCTAGCAGGAGTGCACAGGGACAAGCACCAAATTCCCCGACACATCTTTCAGAAACATCTTTCTGACAATGACAGTACCTGGTTGCAGGGAGGACAAGTCTTCTCTTTACATTTAGCACATTTCCAGGTTATAGGGCCTGCACATAGGCAAGCCTAATTTTCTTGGTCTAGAATTACGCAATTAGAGCTAGTTAACAGCATAATCACTGCTTTAAGTATCAACATATCACCAGAACTCAGGTTAAGAGATTTCTGTTCTGTAGTGAACATCCTTACAAATCAAAGGAAGTCTCATAAGAAAAAAAAGAAAAGCTGTTTTGAGCACTTGGAACTCCACAGAATTTCGTCAGTACATTATTTGTAAGCTGTCTCATCTATAGTTAAACTACTCATGTATTCCTAAATAAACAAACTTCTTTTTGCACATTTTCTACATCAGTCATTATAAAGTTTACCTCCTAACTTTGTACCTGTGAAAGACAATTGATACACATACAAGTTTTAAACTGAGCTTACTGCATGGAGCATCTCCCCCACACACTCTTCCTCACGTTCTGTAAAGAGTTTCTTTTCCAGAATGAGGCTGTATAACATTTTCTGCCCTGCAGAAGAACTTGCACATTTTTACTCAGCAGCAAACAGTTGCAATTCAGTTACTTGCTCTCACAGTCCCTAATCTTGCAGCAGGCTAATAAGCATCCTCCCTCCACACAGAACTTGGAAGCAGCAGGCTCTCATCAACAAGATGATGTGAGCAAAGGTGAATGATCCTAGCGCCTTTTAAACAAGTACTTGCTGTCCTCTGGTTATATATAATTTACTGGGAATAAAAATAATTCATGAAAACAATTCAGGAGGGACTGAATAAAACCAGCAATGCTTTTCAGGAATTTGTTGTCAGCTCTTCTAGCCTGTTATTAGCCTGATATCCGTATTCCCGCAAGGAAAAGCAGAGTTGAAGGTTTTCCTACAATAATAAGGACAGTAATGTATCAAAAAAAAAAAAAAAAAAAAACGCTACACTACCAGAGGGCAGTTTATCAACTTTGTTTCCACTGAGTGGAGCATAGGAGCAGAAACTAAAACTCAGAACTAATTCACCCCTTCATCCATAGACACCCAAGTGTCAGATGAAGTTGCATACACGCTCCATAACATGCAGCCTTTTTGCCTTGCATTCAAGATGCCTATAGACAAACCTAATTAGGAAAAGCACTGTCAAAGTCCTCTGTACATAAGAAAATCATAATAGCTGTTCTCCTCAGAACAGATGTGCTAATAACTAGACCTCACTCTGAAAATATGCATCTGCTGCAACACAGCCTACAGTGAGAGCCCTTTCCTGCAAAAGGCCGAAACAAGCGTAAATAAAAGGGATGGAAAAGTCTGGTTGGAGTCCGAGTTTCGAGGTTCATCTTCACCACTACATGAACAGCACATATCACTGGATCATTGGATCCCAACAGCAGCACAAAACTAAAGCAAGAAACTACTTCTGCTCAGAGTTCAGCAGACTAAATCACACCTGTGCAGCAGACCTGTACAGACAGCCTGTCTGGAGCAAGGCAAAGGAACACTGCTTGCTCCGAGCCAAAGAGGCAAATCTAACAGAGCAGAGGGAAGAAGTCTGTACAGTTATTTTGACACAAACCTAGCAAAACTCCACAGATTTCAGCGGGCGGTATTTCTCCCGCAACTGTCCTACCAAACAATCGTTCCTACCCACCAAAGTACTGTACAACAGATTCTAGGCCCTACTTCGCCAAGTACTTTGCAAGTACTTAGATTCCACTTTTTTCATTTTACATTATTCTGGGATAACCACAGATTTTCAGACATTTCTTTGGCAAACTGGCCACAGGATTTCAGAAAATTTATTAAAACTCTGTGACATTACCCAACCCCAAAAGGTCTCACAGAACCAGAAAATGAGCCCACAAGAATTACTATCCACATCCAACCCACTGTTTGATAATACACAGTATCCAGATAGAATAGACAAGATTACTCAACTAAATGTGTCTGTATTTAAAATTGAAATCTTGGTATAAAGTATATCAATATGTTTGTTGCCATAGAGACAAGAACTGTACAATGAGCAGCCAGTATTTTTATCATGGAGTTTTTTCTCTGGCTTTCTTTTTTTCCCCCCCATCAGTTATCTTTTTCCTCATTAGAAATAATTTCTTTCATGGAAAATATCACGGTTCCAAGTTAGAACAGTTACTACCTTGATCCAGTAATTTAACCTCTACCCCAACACCTATTTGTGAACCTTTAATTCTCTCAGCCCAACGTATTGAATTTTCTGGGTCAAAATTAGAGACCACATCAATAAGCTCAACGGTTGGCAGAACAGCATACAGAGCAAAGTTTAAATATTTATTCTTCCAGTGAAATCTTTGAACATTAGTGAAAAATCTTTTGACCAGAAAAACAATTCTCTCCCCGCTAATTGCAATATCTTTAAATGCTGATGCCTGCTTGTACTACAGCACTCCAAGGCACTGCTGAGTTGCTTTTTTTTTAAAAAAAAAAAAAGTGGAAAGACTTTAAAATATACTCTGGAATCTTAGAAGCACAAATTCCATATTGAATTCTCCAAAAACAATACATCCAAGTTCCACTGATATCCTTCTTGCAGTTCCTTTGATTCGAGAAAAAATAATAAATAAGCAGCACCTCATGACAATTTTGAAGAGTTGAAGGTCCGCTTTCCCCTCTCTACTCTCGAGTTGCCTCACAACTCATCCTCAGTTCTGTGAAAGGTTACTTTGCTGTTGTTCTTGTAAGCTGACAAGCGTGTTTAAGGACAAGTAAAAGCACGCATGCTGTGTACAGGTTTTCTATCCACACATCTTACATATTTTATTTCAGTTTTGATTTGAGTGGCAGCAATGAATGATATTTAGTTGGAAAATAAAAAAAAATACTGTACATCTTACGTAAGAAACAAGAAAGCTGAATCTGCTTTAAGTTCCTAAAGAGACTTTTAGAATTGGATGTGTTTCCAGAAGAAGGATTTCTACCTAAATGTTACCTGTTTCCCTACGTCAGTAACTATCTTAAGTCTAAACAGAGCTAATGAGGTCAACAAGGACCACTACAGTTAAAAGAAAAGATCGTCCTCAGAACTTTTAAGGCAGACACACACACACACACACACACACCCCTCCATACATCTACTATAAAGGCAAATTGTACCACCTGCAGCTTTTACTTTGAAGGTCAAAGATTCTCTGAGTCAAAGAAATTGGTCTTCAAAAGGTGAGAATAACAGTTCCTGTATACAGAACTGTTCTGCCCAGCTATTTTGTGCAGAGAGGACCAATGATAGTCTTTTTCATTCCTAGCTGGGAACTGCAGGCCAAATGTCATGCTAAGATAATAACTGGTTGATTTGAGAATATTGAGAAGCAGCTTCAAAGTGAAAAAACAAGTTCCACAAAATGAAGAAATGGTGGCGTTTCAGCACAACTGCAGCCCAAGATGATTTAGGGGAATGATCAAATTAGTTTCAGTATTTTGTTCCTCTAATTCATCAATCTGCAATTACTGTCATTGTCTTAATAATTTGTATCAGTTCTAATTTACCAAATTAAAAAAGAGGCAGATGTTAAAACTCAAATTACATAATTACAAATAAGAGCATTACCGATGTTACGTATGCTTTGTTTACCCATGGACCTCAAAGTGGACAGCTTCTCTTCATCAGCACGGAGGCAGAACTCCACATCCCTTTTTTCCTTGTAAACAATAATTAAAGTGTAAAAAAGCTCCGAAAGACAGAAAGTGTTTCATTGCGCCAGCGTTCACAGTGCTGAGTCTTACTACACAATGGCTTTTCTTGAGTAGTTTTCCTAAAATCTAAGTAATAAACAAAAAGCAAATAAAAAGAAGTCAGGACTAGGCTGACCTGTACTTTTACACTAACACAGCTCTCTCCAGGTGATCTTCCTTACAACAAAAAACTTGTAATTTTTACATCTCCTTTGGGCATCTGGCTCTCAGGAACAGTCGCTGGCACCAGACACCCTTAGAGCTAGGAGCAGGCTGTTGGCTGGAACCATACAAACATTACAAGTCTACTCCTCTGTATTTTTCATCCGGATCAACACTGCCACCTTCCACTTAGCTGAAGAACATGCATCTCTTACTTGCTTCAGATCCTCCATTTTGCTTTACTTAAATAAGTGAATGCATACTTGAGCTCTCCCCTTGTGATTATACCACTGCTGTTTTCAAGAGTACAAAATCTTAGTTGTTTTTCTCCTTCCAACCTCACTATAAAAAGAAGCCCAGCTCAAAGATTGTTTTGCCTCTCAGTCTCACCCTGATTATTCAACACAGAAAAATTCCAGACCCACTCACTCCTTGTTTACATCTTACAGTTCTCTAAAAATATTGGAGATTTTTTCTTTCTCCACCCACAGCAGAAGGGAGTCGCTGCAATTTACCTCATTCATCTCAATATCAGAATGACTCACTTGTGAACACAATTTTTCTCCAAAACAGACTGTGCAAAGAGGAATACTGTTCTCCCACTATTACTTTTAGAAAGAAATGGAAACCAAAAAGGGACTGAAGGACTTGTCTATGGTCACAGGGTTACACAGCATCGTAGTTTCCATCATTCTCGACTCATCTTCCCAAATGTTTTCTTTAACTGGCTCCTCCCAATCCCAATTCAGTTAACGACTCCATCCAATCAAACTGAAATAAGTATTCATAAGCATTTTCTGTTTAATCTTTTGTAACTACATTGATACATGTAAATATTCTCACGCCGCAAATCAAACATCATCATAGATTTTGGTTTGGGATATTATCACCATGTATTCATTTGATCCCACTTTTTCTATAAATAAAGCAGTTAAAAAAACTATTTGCTTTCTTATTTTGCAGCATCCAGACACATCTGTTTGTACTATTCCAAAGAGCAGTCAGTACTAAAAGGTAATCTAGTTCAGTCAGACCCTTCAACACACAAAGCAGATGTCTATAAGTAATGTAAAGATAGCGAGCTTCATGGAGTTATTCACATCATTAAGTTCCATTTCTTAGAATATCTTAAGGCCAAGTCACACTATACACATCTTTAAAACTAGCTCAGCAGTTCAAGACTCATTCAGCAGTGTATCAAATTCTCCTTTGTCCATCTGTAAACCAATGCCTATGCCCAATTATAAATACCTTTTATGTTGTTTTCTCCTCTGATGTTTCAAAAAACATCTGTTGAACATGAAATCATTAATACTGTGCTCCCAAAACAAATAGCTCAACATGCATTTATTACACTACAGATTATCACATGGATTATCAGAGCAGGAAGGTTTTTAAAAAGGTACCAAGCACAGCATATGGGAAAAAGGGGTCATTTTCCTTCATTGAATGTTTTCAAAACTTCTATTTCAGCCAGCTGCATTGCTCAGCTTGGGTGCTAAAGTTTCTTCAGACTTTTGTCTAAAAACAAAAGATGAAAATCGCAACTCCATTTTTTCTGTTTTAACTGATAATTGGGCATGGAGCCTGATATTCCTATTTTCTTTACCAGCCTTCTTTCCTATTTATGTCTCTGCACTGCACTCTTAAGAGAAGGAACCACTCCTGAAAATTTTAACTAGCACGTCAAAGTAACTTCTGCAATTTATTCTAAAATAAGATTTAAATAGCTATCTTCTCATCGGAATAATAGCTTGCTTAGCTACTTAGCAGACAGCCCAAATAATCAAGCATCCATCACAACTTGCAAAAGTATTGAGATGAACTATCCTTACATACTGATCAAAAACAGACACACTACAAGAGCCATTTAATGTCAATTTATCACTTCTTAAAATGTATGTTTTAATGATCTGCTGCTTGTGTAGGAAGCCCATCTATAGAAGAAAGTAGAAATTCACATTAAGCATCAAGTCCTTCTGATTTCCACCAGTTAAAGAACAAAAAGTTTCCTAAGTAGTTACAACTCCTTATTCCCAGTTGCAGGCTTTTATTTTAAAGAAAGTTTAGGATTCAAACCATCTGTGTACTAATCAACAGAAGAAAATCTGCAAGTACACACATTATGAAGACTCCCATCTCGAACCTCTTCCCTCTGGTTAAGGTAAAGAGCCAGAAGTATCCCTCGGGGGAAAGGATATTAGTCTACCTCTCAGTTCCAGCAAGCCTGGAAAAAAATCCTCAAGATTTAGGAGAGCTGGGAATGCAGTGACAGGAAAGATTAGCAGCAGTGGCAACACTGGGAAAAATAACACAGCAGCCATAGACAGCTGATCCAAGTCAGTATTCCTTTCACAAAGTAACAGAGTTTCTCACCGGCTTTTGATCTTAGGATTATTGGATAATTAACAATATCTATACTTCTCAATCCTATTTTTGCCTTCCCATTCCTGCTATTATATAACCGTTCAACACATTACATGTTTTCTTACTTGGCTTTACTTGGCTTTTTCTGTCACTCAAGTAAGTTTTAGAACATCAAAACCAGTTCTCTCACAGCATTTCCCTTGTTTGGGAAACTACCAACAAAACGTTACCATTTGGGAACAGTACCAGCAGTTTTTTACTACAGGGAAATAGCACACTGAAATAGTCAGACCACATCACTTTCAAGTCATGTAAGAAACACAGTTTAATTGTAGCTAAATTCCCCAACCAAATGAAGCAGAACAATGCTTTCTATGTACACTTAACATAAAGCATCCCAGTGTGCCACTCCAAGCAAGGTACCGTTAACTATATTGAAATTATATTAATCTATTTATAGGTATTGTGATTCTAAGGAATGCAAGAAGGGAAGCATTAGGGAGGAGCTTGGAGCTTATTTAAAACAGAAAAAATAAATATTAGATGACCATCAGCAGAACACCCATCACCATTACAAGTAGTGAAAAAAGATCTGCATTTAAAACCACGACTGAAGCTAAGCCCCCCCTGTTTGTAGGAATGGAAATATTTAGGCTGCCATAGTTGGCAATTGCAGTGATAGTGTTTAGCACTAATCACCTGCTATTCCCTATTTACTTACACTTCACTTTGTCCTCCTAAATCAATGCATATAATTAAATGAAGAACCTATGCATAAAACCATCACCAATGAAACTTTTTTCAACTATTTCTAAGGGCTAACAACAGTCATCTGCATCCTCTCTTCCTTTCAGTCTAGCACAAATTAGTTTTTTGTTTTGTTTTGTTTTTTTTAATGTAGCCTTTTCCCTAGGAAGAAGAGGAAGTTAGGAAATCAGTGTTTTCAACTCTGCAAAACAGAAAAACTTTAATCAAGCTTCACCAGTTCATGCTTTCTTACATTATTAAGTTCTAGTATCCTATTCTGTAAATACTTAGCTATGAATTCAAAACATAAAATTATTTCAGAATGAATCGTAGTCTAGAACTTCGTGTAAACATCCCTGACGTTTCATGTTTGCATTCTGTACTTATGACTCTTAAGATGCTAAGCATATGGTTTTAGACAGGATTGGGACAAATAAATTGTAAATAGATGCAGCCCATCCCTAGCTTGTACCAGTATTAGTGAATGCAGTAACTACAGAAGATAAATACCAGGTTTCAGCTGGGAAGGAGCATGCCTCTGTTAGAGAATCAAAATAGAACTTGCAGACATCTCAAGAGAATCCACATCCCAGCCACCAAAGCCTGTGAGATCGTTTGTGTACCTACAGCTAAGCAAACCACTTCAAGTAACACTAAAACCAGGAGTATGGAAGAGCCTCTCCAAGACCAGAAAAAGGAAACACGGCTCTATTTCTGCTTGGCCATAGCAGCATAATCAGGAAAAGAAGGAGGAGAATGTTTACACCATACATTGCATGGTATGTAATGAGCAGTTCAGAAGTTTACAGTTTACAGTTAACAGCGAGTAAGGTTCAAGATAGCCATAACGTTCAACCTAGGCAATTTAGACTTGAAAACACAGACTTGTTGCTCCTTTGTAGCACTGCTCCTTTCAGTGGCTACACCTGGCTCTATCACCTTTCAGCTCACCAGTTCCAGTCCTGTTCCCTATGGTCCAGCCAAGAGCCCCCCAAACCCCACCCCCCAATTTCAAACACATAAATCCGTTAACTCTGTAATACACAAGTTAGTAGCTGTTTGATGACCACACAGAAAGAAATATTCATTTAAATAAGCAGGCATTACCTGAAGTTATCATCCCTGTGAACAGGTGGCAGCAGGTAACAGTCTTGGTGATCTGATTCAGCTCAGTTATTTTTTCATTCCCCTTACGACTTCTCAGCAGCAGTTCAGCAATATTTGAGAGAAGGGACACACAATTTCCAGAACACTACACTTGGAATCTGTTCTAAGATGAATAACTGCATGGAAGTTTAGAAAATGAAAAATATCAAGCTGGCCTCATAGATCCATAATTGAATGCCCCACAATGGCGCAAGTTGGACAAGTCAGTCATAAATTTTTTACACCTTAAACTTTCAAGCAGCAGGATGTAGACTTGGGAGATATTTTCTGGTTTCAGCTATCTATCACACAGTTAAAATTTGCATTAGTTAGCATGTCTAATGCCAGATGAGATTCAGCCCAGTGGGACAATAAATTGATGCTACTCTGAAACTTTGAAGTGAGCACAGAATCAACATTATATCATACACATTCCCAAACACTTTCCTTGCTAAATCCAGAGCTTTCAACATTCCCATCAGCAACAACAATGAGCACATAATGAGCTGTCAGAGCACACAGAACAGCAGTCCTGGGGTGCAAAATAAAATGTTACATTAATCTACAACCAAAGATTTATGAAAATCAATGTCATAGTGTCACTGCAAAATGTTACCTTCATTTCTCTTTTCACTGCATCCGTATCTTCAGATGCTACACTGAATTCTTCAGACTTTTTTCCCCCTTTAATTTCCCCGCTGTCCAGCCTTTCCAGAGATGTACACTGTACTTTACTGTACTTCATGCTGTTCTTCGTGTCAGGATCCTTGTATCAACAATCAGAAAAAAATTTACTTCCACTGATGATACTAACAACGTATAACAATATTTCAACATTGATTTTCCTGACAGACCTAAATAATGCTGTTCTGTTAATAACGCTCATGAGATAAGGCTAAATGCATCTTCTTAAGGTTAACAGTTACAGTGATTACCACTGCCTCTAACTCTACCTTCTGTGTAGAGTTCTTACTACTGACAAATCACAGAATCGGAGTTGTGACCTCTGAAGATCATGCAATCCAACTCCAATATACATCTGCTTACACAGAGAGAAGTAACAAACACATTGATATAATAGTGTCTAAAATTCAGAATTATTTGCAATAGGAAATGAGAAATACAAAGTTTCATTAAATGTCTGGTGCCTTGACATTATCAGCTGACAGCCTGTAAAAATTTAAGCCAATAAAATGATGGCATATTTATCTGAGGTATGAATGGTTTTGGTTCTCCCCCTGATGAATTGCATTTTGCACAAGCACAGAAGACTGTTCCCACAGAAGCTTTGAAAATTCCACATTAAACCTCATTCCAAATCTATGGACCATCTGGGCCCCATTTCAGAAGATGCTTAATGACCTCCCGTCATGTTTACATGTTCTACTAACCAGGCAATAAGGATTACAGACATACTGATTCCAGGTCATTAATTAATTCAGATCCTATTCAAGCTAATGAGAAATAAGTCACTGAACTTCAGAAAGATCAGTATTAGAGCTTTAAAGATTGGAATCTCCTCAAGACAGACACTACAGTCTCGTCCCTTTACACCAAAAAATCTTTCACATATTGTCAACTTCTAGTATTATGTCTTTATGTATAATAGCACAGAGTTAAAACCAGTACCAGCAATTATCCTGTTACATGCAGCAATGCAACTTTTTAAATGGCTCCTTTTAAAACCTGTGAAAAATATTCCACAATGATTTTTTGTCCTTGTACTGTGAAGCAGCTAACATGAAAATTAATTTAGAAAAACTAATTTAAACAGGAAAGTGACAAAAAGGTTTAGGTGGTAATGGATTGCATTCCATTGGTTTCCTCTGAAAAGAGGTGGGTAGACCTTAAATAAAAGTACATACAGAAAGAGGTTTATAGTAGCAGTAATCAGCCATTTGGTCTAATGCTCTGCTGAGAATCAGGAATGTTAGAAGTTTAAACATGAACTGCTCTAAAAGTAAAAGCTTTGTTCTGCAGAGTTACAAACCTAAATCTTACTCCCATCGCAGCTCCACTTCCACAAGCACAAGGGAGCCAGGCAAAGCGCAGCACTCCAACCACAACATCGAGGGGTCTGCGGTACATTCACATCCTTTAACTGGCCATATATTTGCACTCTAACATTTCTAATCAGTGATTTTGCTTAATTGTTTTACTTTTTCAGGATACTATAACAGTAGATTAACATTCAATTATTCAAAAAAAAAATATGAAGAGGGCAGTGCAATAATCGCATAAATGCTAAAAATATTGCAGGAGCCAAGGTTTCCTTACAGCAAATCAACCCTCCAGTAGAAACACCAAGGATATGCGAGCAGGGCATGGGGCTGTCATTTGCACTGCAATTACAGTCACTGCCAGAGCCCTCTCAACTCGAGCACTCTGGGGTACAAGTGAGACTCTGCTCATCAGATACAGAACTTGTGACATTTATTGACCAGAAAGCATCTTGAAACACTTTAGAAATTAGTGTTACAGACACAAAGGTAAAAGAAAGAAAGAGGCAGACTGTATATGCTTTGAGTGCATCCTGCTTTCTGCTAAGTATATGGTTCGTAGCAATTAACTGTCAGCTTCACAACAATAAACTAAATGCAGGGCAGGAGGTAACCTATAGATCCATGACGCACAGTGGCAAACTACTGTGAAGAAACTGTTTTTATTTACATATACATACAATAGATATATATATATATTCATGAATATATATAGACCGCTAATGTAAGAATATAGATATTTATATGATAACAATTTGGACAAAGTTTTATTGTTGTCTTTTTTTCTTTTGTCACTAAGACAGGCAAATTGTTGACTTGTCACTACCCCACCCCCAGCCTTCCAACGCCAGGAGTTCTGAAAATACTAAGTTCTCAAATAAAGAAAATAAATAAATACGTTATTAGTGTAGGACAGAAAGCTAACCATGAACGCAAACTGAATTTAAAAGATCAATTGTACAATTTTTTTCTTCGGGATGGTCATTTATCAGATGAACAAGCACGCTGTCATATTCATAGGATTCCAGTAGAAATCAAAATTTAAAAAAGCGCATAAGCATCTTTGATTCATCACACTTGTTTTTAACTGACAGTTGCTCCAATATCAAAATCTGATGCCTTTCAACGTACCCATTCATCAGAACGATTGTGTTCATCCTCACATCCTTCACAATTTCTCGAATAATGTGAATAGTACGTCTTTTATTTGAATAATCTTCCTCCAAAGGACTGCAAAGCAGCAGAGCGATGCATAGAGCCTTCAGTACATTTACAACACAAGTAAAGCTCCCTTAATAGACTGTGCATTGCAGCAGACAAATACAACAGATTGTGAAAGCAGTTTCTCTTCAAAGGAGCAGTAAAAGTCCATTTAGATCCACCTGTTACACATACACATCACTCAACAGGGCTGCTAAGGAATCTCCTGGTGAAGATCCTCAGAAGGAACAAGTTGCATCTGCTGTTATTCATCAGTAAATGGACTCTTAATAAAGGGGAGAGGGTTGATCTAAGATTAGCAACCCACTACATATCAGAAATTATATTTTTAATATCTAATGATAGATGAAACAAGTATGTAAAACTGTAAAACAGCCAACCCTCTCCAAACATCACCAAAGGTGCACTGAACAACATGACAAAAGTTTCACCCACAGCCACAAGGATTATTGTGCTCCAAGTTAAGCACTGTTTAAGTGCTCTTCTGATGGAAGCTAAATACAAGTTAATATCATGACCACTAAGCACCCACAGCCTCCTGGTTCCCTCCTGATATGAGACTTTATTCTACAAAATTAAATAAAATTGCTTCAATTTCACAGAAGTTTCACACGCTTTGAACTGGATTAATGTCACTGGGGAAAAAAATCACAAAGCAAGTATTCCACACAGATCTATGATTCAGTAACATTCAGTATGGCATCACTTTTGAAGCCTGTTCCTCTAACTGTACCGCTTCACAAACAAATAATTTCTTGAATAAAATACACTTTAAAACAGCCACAGAAGCAAATCTTCTACTGTAGTCGGCAGAAGGAGCAGACTTGCTCAGAAGTCTGCCTGAAGCTGACAGTTTTTGGTATCAGTCACTCTCTAATTCATGTTCTCTTTTATCAGACTTGAAGCACAGAAGCATTTCACCTTGTTTCTGGTTCAACAGGAAACTCTTCCTATATGGTTGGCAAAAAGTAACTCCAAAAGCAGAAGCATCAAGAGTACTTCATTTAGGCAAACTGTTGGACTGCCTCATACAGGATGAGCTTGATGGAAACACCAACACAGGTAACAGCAATTATCTGGTTATCTGGTCAGTGGCTCAAGGTGAAGGAAACTGTTGAACAATATTAATCAACCCAATATATTTATAATAAATAAGAACCATGCCAAATTACTATTTTCGTGCAGCTGCACCAATACACTTTCATTTCTTTTTGGAGGAAACTGCAGGATAAAACTACAGCTTAAAAAGATGCTGAGATAGTTTTGTTGGCACTGATGCAAAGAATACAGAATATGTTCTCCCAGACTCTGCCCTGAAGACCACAGCCAGCATTTATGCCAGCTGCATAAGTACCTGCATACAAGCCTAAGAAACCATCCCTTAAATTCAGATAACTCAATTGTTATAAAGGAAAACATACCCAGAGCCCTTTCTTGAGGAAACCAGAAATAATGTAACATGGGCTGCAATGCTGAATTTGAAAGTCTGCCTGTTTTACCAACCTCTATACTTACCCAGCAGGATGACGACACTTCCTGGCCTAATGACTGAGACACCAATTATCCAAAGTTAGCTCTCTATTTTGAAACGCAGAACAATTCAGCATTCTCAGTTTGATAGGCTTGATGCACACTTTTCCTCCCATCAAGCCAGAACTGGAACATTTCCATCCGTGAGGATGATCCCTGAGTGGTCCCTTCTCCGCAGGTGAAAACTCTCTGCTCAGCTCTCCTCCACGTTTTGCCAGCCGTGACAGATTCTGAACTGTATTACTAGCAACCATCAAGCTTCTACTGACAGCCACATAAGTGCAGTATATCTGGGGGAAAAAGCAGCTGCAAAAACAATGACCTGTTACAGGAAGGGTAAAATGATTTGTTCCCGTAACAGAACTAGGCTCCATTCTACTCCTAGCACACTCAAATAATGCAGAGCACATTTTTCCCCCTGTAAGAATGATGGATGTACGATGTGGTAAGAACTGTTTTCTTCTGCTCTAGCTGCATTTTATTTCTTACCTCACACAACACTTTGTCTGCAAGAAACGGATAAATATTTGACATTGCATGATTCCCAATGCTCCCTTCAATATAGAAGTTTTTTTTTTTTTTTAATTAAATGTTTTGCTTTCCTGTGTACTAATTAGATTAACGACAGGTTGTTTTTCTTTTTTTTTGTACTCACTGTAATTACAAAACAAATTACATAATTTCACAGACCTATAAAAATCCTGACATTATTTCACTGGCTCTGCCAACTAGGATTTGAATAAGAACGGGATCAGAGCTAATGAAGTCAGCACTAAAACTGTCATATAATCTTTCTGAATACATAATAAGTTCAACGTGAAGTAAAAATAAATCATTTTTATGACTGCTTCCTGACACGTGCAGGAGAAGTACAGAAGATGACAAAGTAGAAAACAACAATGATTATGAAAATGTCAAATATATGACGTAAGGTATGTGAAAAAGCCAGTAAGAGATGAACGTAATGTAAAAACATACTTTGGGGTTTATTACTGGCTAAGTTTGTACAGTTTACTTAAAGATAGCTATAAAACCAAAAGGTACTTGCTTAGTACTTGGTACCAAGAGGTACAAAGATTTAACGTCTGCTTTAACTGCAATCTGTTATAGGCTAAGCTTATGACCAGAGCTCTATCCAGTCTCCCAGGTGATGTAACAAAAAATAAAAACATTTAAGTGAAAAAAAAAAAAAAAAAAAGAACAACCAAGCAAATAATTCTACCGTGGCTTCAACATAATGCATTTACATGTTTTCATCTCTATAAAAGGAAATTCGCAGCTTAGTTTAACCACGTGTTTTCATCTTGCAGTGGAAATATTTGAGAGACATAGAAAATCCTTCTCCCCCACCCCACCCCCAAATTCTACAGATACAGGATACTGTGTACCCTGGATGACAGCTACCAGGAGAAGCTTTGTCTGCTCATGACACTACATGGAACATGAGTCCTCTAAGTCCTGGGCAATGGTTTCATCAGTGGTACTCTCTGAAGTACTATATCACCTATGTAAGCAAGCGTTCTCACAATTTCTCTCATAAAGACTAGAAGTTTGAGCAACTCCTATGGTTTCCTATAACTCTCAGCAAGTGATCTCACTTCCCTCTCCCACTCCGTTACCCCACCCCACTGATTCCATTCCCTCTCATTACATAGCAGACAGATGCAACCAAGTTCTTCCTGGCCACTAAAATCTGTTAGAAATCACACCCCTTCCCTTCCTCCTAATAGTTTCCCTTCATCTAAAAAAGGAGACATCTTAAACCTTAGCCAGCTGCACAATTTCAGAGGCCTTGAGAACAAGGTTAGGATGAGAGACCTACGGAACAGTGAAAGAACACCACTTGTGGACAGCTCAACACACACCATGCAATCTTCAGTTATTCTGTCTAGAGACCCAAGAAAGGTGAAGCTATTGGATTCCCCCACTTGGAACTCACTTTCCCTCCTTCTCCAAACACACTGCACAGGGGCTGGGCTCATCAAGGAGTGCAGTGTTACCAGTTTTTCAACATGTAAGGGAAAAAGATTGATGCTAATCCACCCCAGATGTATTAAAACTAGCTATTAATTAGGAATTAATATTGTGTACTCGTGCTTCTTTTTCATGCTCTCATTGTTGCTTTTAGTCATCTGAGGACAACATTAAGATTATTTTTCTTCCTGAAATAGTTTTAGGCATTATCCTGGAATTAACTGTCTCTAAAAAAGTAAGCATTAAAAAATCATTTAACAGCTGGATACAACATCTGTCTTTCCCAGGTCATTAGTACTTAAGAGCAGTTAATTTATGAGACTAGAAGGTAATGGAAAGACTTCCAATTAAAAGAAGAATCACACTTGGTTCTAGAGGGTTTTGTGTTTTTTTTTTAAGCCATGTTTGAATGTTGCAATTCCAAATAAAAAAATCTTTCTTTTTAAATAGAAGTCATGCCAAATGGAAAGTGCCATCAACTTCTCAATATCCCAGTAATTCTGTGAAATCATGAGTCATCTTTCTTAGATCTCCATTTCAAGAAAGTGTGTGATTTTGCGTAGCCCTTTCACATGTCAGATTCAAGGTTGTAAAGTCTAAAATAACTCAGAAGGTAAGGAAAAGTAAATAAGAAGCACAGTAAAAACAACAGCGTCTCATGCAGTATATTAAGAGGTCATACCTCTTAAATTCTAGACCTTAAGGCTATCTCAGGATTTCTTCAGGATGCACTGAGTAACTTCTGTGCTCATGAGGAAGGCAGTGCTCAGTCACTAGCACTGCTATCCTTGCTCTGAGCAATCTGTGAAGCTATTCACATCTCACAATCAAAGCTCACCACAGTTGTCTGTTCTGCCTGGATATAAAATTAGTAATATTTCTGCTCTCAAAAATATGAACACTCCTCCATTTAAAAAAAATGGAAGTAAAAAACTCAGTATTTACATTATCGTGGTTTGTTATAAAAACGTTTATTCAAGACAGATCTAAAAACAAAGAACGCAGAAAGATACAGGAGTATCTCAGCACAAACAACAGATTTTACAAGGTCTGGCATCAGAGCTACTTCTGCAGAAGAAGGAGGAGATCAAAATTTAACTTCTACACTCATAAAAATAGACACTCTTAGAGTCAATGAAAGAGTCCCATGCATGTAAAATATAACTGATTACAATTAACACTGGGGCGTTACAGTGCCTTCGGTTCATTCTGCAATATGACTTGTATTTCAAACCAAATGACCATAGGTAGAGCGAACCTCCTCCCACTCAGGTTTCAACACACAGCTAAGACCTGCATCTGTTCTGAATTACGGCAATAACTCAGGCTTGATTTAACCATTACTCAAAGTCAAGCCTCCTCTGTATCGGTGTATTATTACACCAGCATTGTCAAATCTGAACAGCCCTCATACAGCATGCTGGTAGTTGTAATGACTCTTAGTAATATCTGTTGTTCACAGAAGCTGTAATCATAAATAAATTCATTCCAGAGGCTGTAGAAATGCAGGAATACCAGAATGAGAAACAAAACAACAGCACATCCAGATTGTGCAGCCAGGCTGCAACAAAACCGATCCACAACTTCAGCAAAAGGTTTTGATTCCAGAACTTTCTAACCACTGGCAAGCTCTGAAGAGCCAGGCTTGGCTTCAACACCAATCCTTCACCTGACCCAGCTGCAGTTTGTCAAAATATAATCCCATCTTTAATCACTCAATCCATCCTTTCACTGCACATTTCGTGCAGTTAAACTAGTTATTGAACTACACCTTCCCACTCTTCCACATTCTCTCATGTCTTACTCTTAACATTATGTACGCTTTTTCCACACGTTACATAAATTGTTTCCAGCACTCCTAACATTTTAGAAATGCAAACACATATGTAGCCTAAGACGCATGTTTAATTCCAAATATACTGTAAAACGAGTCAACTTGCATTTTGCAGTCTCGCAGGGGGAAGGACGATTTGAATAAGATGTAAGAAATACTTAATATGGGATGTATAAACCTAAACAATTAACTTGTAGAGGTAAGAATTTCTTCAAATTTTTTATTTATTTTAAATGGTGACACTGAAAAATCTTAAGTGCTGACCTTGTAATGTACTGACCTGAAAACATCACAGCCAGTTTCTGTGAACTATGGCTTGCAGTGGTATCATACACAGCGGCACTAAGAACAACTTTCATCTGAAGGTGGTGAGGCACTGGAACAGGTTACCTTATGCTGTGGTTGATGCCCCATCCCTGAAGACTTCAAAGGCGAGGCTGGATAAGGCCCTGGGCAACTTGATCTAGCTGTGGTGTCCCTGTTCATTGCAAGGAGTTGGACAAGTTGGCCCTCAGAGGTCCCTTCCAATTCTAAGGGGTCTATGATTCTACGTATACAATATCAATATATGTCATATATTTACTGAAAAATGAAAATCAAAGTTGGACTAAGATTTATAAGGAAGTATAAACTATAATATGTAAAATACAAAATAAGTTAATAATCTCCACCTGGTCTCCAATCTTATCTCATCTCTACCTTTCTGCCCTTATATGCTAAGCAGTACACAGATTCTTGCAATGCCTGTAGAGAAATGAACAAAAATAATGCACTGATTAACAAATAATAATTCACAAGTACAACTCAAAAATCAAGCAGAATTTTAGTAAGTCAATAAAACTTCATTTTTTTAGTATTTATATTTTGAGAAATTGTTTCAAAACAAAATGCAGATTTTACAATCTAAGGATCTACTTATTTTAGCATAATATTCAGTAAACTGTTAAGCATTACAAGTGCACACACATGTGTACAAGTACAAGTCTACATCCAGAAAGTGCCTTAACTTCAGGCTTTTATATACACTAAAAGAAAATTTAAAATTCTGCTATTCTGTGAAGCCAACGTATTATTCTCATTTCAGTTGTGGTGAAGAGAAATCAAAAAGCTCTCCAACATCAGTGAGAGAGCACCTATTGCACCAACTCATAACCAGAGGCCGAGGTACTGCATCTGCACCACTGGAAAACCTGTAGTGCTGCACCAAGTCCTCAGACAGAAGCTCGAATGGAACATCGCTCAGTGCACTCACGAAGTAAAAACAGTAAGGAAAGGAACTTCACTGTGCAATTTCTTCCACACATTTAATAAAGAATTCAAAATGGACTTAGTTTCATCTACCATTGGGCTATAAACGGCTACATCAGCAATCGCAGATAACTCTATCGGTATTCCATAAAAACTGAATTTCCAGCTTTAAAAGCTGCTGTATTTTCAAATTATCTGCTATAGTGTAGGCAATACATTGAGCAATAACATTATGAGATTCAAATAGTACAAGACCACATCTCGCATCTTTGAACAGTAGTACTTGTCACTTATTTGCACACGTCCATTGCTTGTGGCTAGAAAACAATACATTTTTGTCTATTTTCATTTCAGGGAAGATGATTTTCTTCTGTAATATACTTGGACCATCTTCTAAAATTCGGTGGAATTCTATCTTCCCTCCGAGATAATATTGTGCCCCGAAGACTCTCCACTAAAAACCGCACCATTTGCTACCTGTCAGATGGCTGAAGGCACTCACTCAAGCAGCCAGCAACTGGAGAGGATTATAGCTCACAAATGCTGCCAGTATCAGTGAGACAGCAAGTAGCAGACAGTTCATTTTACAAAAACTTAATGGACTGTATGGCCCTGGCTGCTTAATACAAGCACTGTCAAGGCATCTAAGTAAAAAGTCTCAGCTGTCACTGCTGACAAGCTGAGCAGAATTATTTGTCACACTAGACTAGATAAGAGACCAGTAGTGTGGCGTATGGTGAGCTTCCCATACATCCCCATACTGCAGCCTCAGACAGCAGGCATATGGTTTCTTCCAATGCACTGGCAGTGTAATGTAATCTTACCACAAGCAGTATGGCCAGAGTATTTTTCTTTGGCCTCCATATTTTAACTAAATCATCCTCCTTTGTGCTCAGCTTCACATGTTGTAATGAAGTGCTCTCTGATTTCCTCTTCATTTTTTTCTGAACAAGTCAGCATGAATAATCTCCAGATCATTAGCTAGTGCAATCCATGTCATCAATGTCAAATTGTATCAGCTGAAAAACTAACCTGGCGCATCTGGTCTATAATACAAATGCCTTCATCCTGCTATTTTTTCTAACCCCATCAAAAAGTCTATCACTCATTATCTTTTAGCAAGTGGACACTAATTAAGGGAGGAAAGACATCAAAAAAGGTAATTCTCCACTGCTTCCATACCAGAGCTCTCATTAGCCTGGTCCTGCATGCTGTCTACGTTAGGGTATACACCATCCTCCTTCACAAAGGAACGTGACCTTAGAGTTCTACTATTCCTCATAACAAAACAGAAATGAATGCTTTTCACTTATTGGCATTCACCCTGCACAGCCACACTGATACTAACACTGAACAAAACCTATGCAAATTGCTTAAAAACATTTGACAGATCAGAACAGTTCCACAAAACAGCGCAGTGCAAGTTTGAGGTGTCAGATCTCCTTCCTTTAGTCAATACAAAAACAATTTATTACACAAAGTTGTCAGGAAAGGATCTTAAGGAGTGGAAGAAATAGCAAGAAATGGAAGTAATAATACAGACTGAGTCAAGTTATACAGGGTTGTCAGACAAAGATAAGGAGTAAAGGACTGTGTAAGTGACAGGAAATAAGTGGATTGAGGCAAAGTGCCTATGCTGCACAAGAGGCAGTGTTGCATGCTTGCTGCTTCCTCGTATTTTACATCTGGGCTCTCCTCTAAACTGCCAGGCACAATGCAGCACCGCTTTGGTGCAGCCTTTCAAACGCTACAAGGTTATCACAGCATTTAATGCAACAAGTACTTTGCTACTTTAAGTTCCTAGAAAACAAAACAGCCATAATAACCAAATGGTAATTCTTTCAACACTGCTTTCCACTCAAGGACACATACACCTCTTCTGAAACGCTCCTTCTCAGAGAAGTGTTAAAAGCTACATTTATGGAGACATTAGCAAGGACGCAAAGCCTCAGTCAATGAATTCAACTTCAGTCATCATTATTGAGTTTGTGACATTTGTCGAATTTATGAGTATAAGATCACTCCAGTTAAAAACAGGAAATCCCAGCACATCTCATTTCTCAAAGACCTTCTCCACTTCTGAGCAGCCAGGGGATATTTCTGTATTATTTCCTGCTCACTGTAGGCAAGCAACAAAGTTATCAGTCTGTCGACAGCAGTGAATCTACATGTCAGAGAGATGAGGCCTGAAGAAACAATTACTAAGCACTGCTCTTCTACACACGCATACATCCGTCAAAGCAGAACACATCCTCCGTAAAAGAAAACTCACGTGCCCCATCAATGCACCAGAGACAGTCATTCTCTGTGGCTGAAATTCATTCATGAATGTAGATTGTACACAGATTAAACCCCACCTAACTCTTCAAAATAAAGCAGAACACACACAGGCCTTGCCCAGAGCTCATTCTGCCTCCAAGCTGAGCCAGTAGGATGTGGTTCTGACATGATGCAAGCAACAGCAGCCGTATTTCAGTAAAGCATTACTGGAGGTGCGCTGCACTTCAGAAGGCAAGTTCATGTACTGGTGACTATGTAGCAGCAGTAAGAGAGCCTAATGCTATGGGGATAATGTACTGAATTGTGGTATCACAAAAATCAGTATCGTTTTATTGCAGAATCAAGACTAGGAAGTAAAAAAAAATCAAGTAGCTAATGAATAAAAATTAAAATGAATATGAGAAATGAGTGCTTACAGTAAAGGCAGATGCTTGCTAATTCGCACTATTGAAAGTGTTTAAAAAGTGAACAGCTGACCTATTTAATGAGCACTCAAAGGATTCAAAAATGCCAACAGATACAGCATTAAATTTCATAGACACTCCCTTCCAAAAAAAGCTCTGTCACTATAAAAACAGCAAATAACCCTTGTGAATGTAGTTAACAAGACATATGAGAGAACTGCAAGGGATAACCTCAAAAATAAATGCAAGTGTTCTGAAAGGGGAGTGCATCATTATAATTCTAGATTAGGAAAAGGCCCGTGCTTAAATTCACTGATGAACATGTTGACTGATTGGTAAGGTCAGAAGGGAGGAGTTAACAACGCAGCACAACCCTTACCCAAGATATTATTAACTCAATCTAACAGACCAAGAAACAAGGAGATGACAAGATCCTAATTACACAGAAATGCATAACAAAAGGGCAAAAGATAATCAAAGAAATCAGGAAAAGGAAAGTTAAACCACCAACAGTTTCACCAAAGCCAAAGTAATTAAGTGTAAAGCTACAATTGTAAGACATTAACTCAACTTCTAAATGTTAACACAAGATTAATTGTTCGTCTTCCACAAAACATTGACCAGAAAACATACTTAATGATTAAATAATTTCCATCAAGAATCAGTATGCTCCTTTCTGAACTTTCTGGTTTATTCAATTTTCTTTCTTCCCCACAAGATTTGAAGTGAGAATTTTGAGGCATCTATCCAGAACGACTTGCAAGCTTGCACTGCAAGATTTCAAGAACTACGTATGTTGGCACAAGTGAAGTGCAACATACTGACTGCATCAGAAAAACTGCAAGACTGACATTCGCAGTTGGAGCAATTCATCTAGATAGCACTACGATATATCTCCACTTCTCTGTGTAAAGTAACAAGGTCTAAACATTAAAACTTGCTGCGAACCAACAAAATACTGCACAAATAAAATCGTAGAGCTAAAAGGAGAACATCTAACCTCAGTAGCCTTCATCCCATGTCACAACGCTTTGCTGGTTCTTCTGGAGGCAACAAATGAGAAAGGCTCTTTCGACCAGAGATAATACATTTCAGCAAGGTCATTTACACAGCTGCTTTACCCCCATCCTAATGATCCCTGTCTCTGACCTTGCTCAGTCTGACACAAGCAAAAGGCAAGCAAGCCCACAAGTCCTCCAGAGTGAGTTTTACTTCACTGCTTGCCTGGCAGTGGTGAGCAGCACCAAGGAAAGATGTAAGCAGAGCATACCGCCTGCCATCATTTTTCTCCCCCACATCCCATATCTTACAAATTCATTTGTTACAGCTTCAGGAAATGAGAGAAAGTAGAATGGCTTTCCTGGCAAGTAAGAAAGTGGTTACTAAAGCAGGTAATTTCTTCTACTCTTTTTTTTTTTTTTTTTAAAGCTATTTCCAAGCTTAAATCAGCCATCTACTCCCCTTAAGTTCTCCCCTACAATGAAAGGAAACCGCAGAAAGAAATTTCTAATACCACTCCTGGTGGGACCAAATCGATACATTTTAGCCCATTTCTTTTTAATAAATGCAATGATTTTAATCAAATTTGTTCAGAGAACAGAAGATTAGTTAAAGAAAAGAAGTAAATGAAACATTAAATGAAGGTATCACTGGGAATTAAAAATGTAATTTTATGTTATTACCAGCGGTATATTATGAATAAAGAATATGCAAAACGCAATTAATATGCAGCACAATACGAACAGCATTTGAGAAAAATGAATTTGATATGTAGGACAGAAAGGTCACATTCTTAAAGCCAATTCAATTGGCTTTGCTCTGTTCAATTTCCTCATGTGCTCCTCTTTAAATATTTCCAGTGACAGGGGACAGTCACTACTAAGTTCTGACATACTTGAAGGTGACTACAGTTCATGACAAACAACACAATATATTCCCTACACAAAACAAGACAATTCTTGGAAGCTTGTTTTCAGTTACGTAAAAAGCTTTTTGCAGATGGAGCTACGTGGAATGCAGAACAAAGATCAACAGTTCTTAAGAATACATCAAACATTATAACAATGCTACAAATTATGAAAGAAAGAAAAGGTTCCTTGAAAGTTAATTATAAGCTTTGTTTATCTAAAATTACTATTCAGAATCACTCACCAGTGTATAAAAATCATGATTTCCAAAGCCATTCACTGTTCTCCGTAGGGATATTTGGGGGGAGAAAACAGGAAGTAACATGCCGTTTGACCAACAGTACTTCTTACCTGTAAGGTACCATCCAGGTACCTTTCCTTCTTCCACAGGATAATGAATTCTTTAAGCATGTTGGAGCTCAGATTAAAACTGTATGCATGAGTCCTGTTTTTCTAAGACAAATATACCAGGAAATTGAGACCGATGAAACTAGTGGACTCTCATAATTATGACAATCAATACTACGTATATGTTAAGATTTCTTATACAACAGCAAAACAATCTGAGAAGGATAAATAAGCCAAAGTTACTTTAGAGCATCCATGAAACCAGCAATTATTTCATCACTTTCCTGTAGGCATTATTTCATCCTTCCAGCCTAATTGCAGTTTCATAATTATTTCCTTATTCCAACCTATGTAACCCATTGACATCTCACTTCTAATAACTGGCATTCTGTGCTTTTTCAAAAGAAATGTAGATTTTATCAAATAGTGTTTATAGAGGGCAACTGTGATCATTCCAACCAACCTTATGCGCTGCACACATGAATGACCTTAACCACACAATTTCTGTCTGCACCAAGCCCACAGGTGTCCAGCTGAGCTGTATCACATCCTTTGGAGAGATTAATAACCCTGACTTAGTACTTAAACAGTAACATCATTAATTGCTTTGAATTTCTCTGTAGCTACAATTTACAGCTTCACTAACACAGTGCAGTAAGTTTTCAAACATTTTATACACAAGTGTTACATTTCTAAACTGATTCCTAAGGATCAAACATTTAATAAATTTAACTTCAAAAGACAATTACTAATTCCAATCAGGCCTCGGGCTTGATATCCTAACCAATTTTTCCCTTTTCTGCAACAGGAAACACCATAAGAAGCTCAGAGCATTCACCCAAGCTCTCTACCACTAGCCAGTTTATCCACACACAAAAAAAAAAAAAAGTAGAGCAAAAGCAGAAAGTGTTGAATACTGACTAGCAGAAATACACATGGAGAACACTCTTCAAAGTGTTATTGCAGCCTAGAGATCAATAATTCTGTGTTTGAGCTTGTCAAGTTATAACATAACACCTCATACACTGAACTTCTCAACATATCTATATCAAAGATGAGAATTTCAAGAGTTCCCTTTGTTTCATGAAGTATGGTTTTGTAATTTACACGTTTCAGGGGTCAGGTTATAACACACACATATTAAATACATTAAATACTACTGATACCATTTTAAAATACCAAGTGCTGGAATTTATTGTCTTTATTTTAAGATACAAAGCCAGCTCTACATTACAAAATTAAACTTCTGAGACCACACTTCACCACACAGTTGAACAGCTGAGAAACAAAGCTTTAATGTTTAGAGATCTGTCAGTGCTTGGCAACAGTGACCAAAGTGACACTGGCCTCATACTTATGAGGTCAGTATTGCTTACCTGGTTCTGTTTGCTAACTCCTAAGACCAGAAGCTTTGGTAAATTCTCTCTTTCACGACTGTCATGACATGGATCATGCTACCATCTCTCATTTACTGGGCTATAAACTAATTAAGCATCCTCAGATACGCTGCCACACATCTAGGTCTGTTCTAGTCTCACTCATGATCTAATCAATCACAAGAACAAGAGGGAAGGATATAAAAATATGAGAATATACCCAAAGGTGGGAAACAAGAAAGACAAAAGGACAGGAGGGTATGGCTGAAGATGGCTCGTTTGGTTTGAAGGAGGCTGAGGGATAACTGCATTACTCCTCCTGAGGAAGCTGTGGCCAGCAAAGAGAGACACGCTGACTTTTCTGTCTGGTGAGACAAGGAAATGACATCAAGTTCTGAAAGCTTTGAAAGTAAATTTTAAGTCATACAGCTTTTATTTTTCAAATCATTTATTCATAGCTTGCCTGTACCCTAACCCCTTGTCTCACTGCTGCGATCACTTTAGGTGATCAAGAAATAGAGCAGTACAGTAGAACTACGAGGATGAGGTAGACAAAATTCAGCCTCAGAAAATAGTTTTCTTAATATTCCCATCCCCACGTGATTTGATAATGTAATAGAAAACAAATCAGCAGATTAAAGATATATTTCTAGGTGAGGCTCATTTTGACAAGCAATACACATTTTTTCAGACGCTTGCTATTGCCTTACTCATTCTTACACAGAGAGCTATAAAAAAGTGCACGTTTTACTGATTAGACAAAGATAAATTCTATTTAGGCTGAGTAAGCAGTTAAAACTTGTCCTTAACAAAGCTTTTAGGACTTCAGGTCTGACAGATAAAAACTAGTGAACACATCACCATTTGAGAATCAGCTCAAACATGAAAGATACTTACTTTTAACTAATGAAAGTAATATTAATTGGTATTGCATTCACAGTTGAGGTGTGCTGCTGGAATGTAGACAAGCACAGATTATTCAAAACAGAGAACAGGCAGTGATTTTAAAATGTTAATTAGAGAAACAAGGGATATGTGAACGAGAAGTCGAGAAAAACTAATGTGCTGATTGTGAGAAAAAAAAGAAACCTTTTAGAACAAAGCATCCAGAATAACACTTCCAGTAAAACTGAAAACATACCATCGGCAGAATAGAGTGAACATCTACAGAGAACTTTAATTATGCAGTATGCTGACCATCGAGCCACCTTTCCACAGCACAGCACCTACAGACCCACCAGGTTTGCTAATGGCCAGCCACACTCCTATAGTTATCAGGAAGAGCCTTCTGTGGTGGATTGGTAGTTGGAAAGGGAGATCAGATATGTTTTTATCTTTAGTCAGATAAATTGCATGACTATCATTAAACTGGAGGAACTGTAAACTAACATTCATAATAACATAAAACATTTTGCTACCTGGACTTTTGGGAAAGCTTCAGAACAATATTTGAACTTTACATTTACAGATGCAGGAGATACCAAGTAAGTTTTCTTCTACTCTTCGCTTCTATTAAATCGGACAGATGTATGAATTCTGACAATCTCACTTTTTCTACTGATACGCTCCTTCTGTTGTGATTTCTTCTTTAAAGCTTCACTCAAACCATAAAAAAAAATACAAAAAACTCAGAAATCAATAGCAAGTGAACCTGATTCTAATGTAGGTTACTGTGAGTTGTAACATCAATTTAATCCCACTGAGATTAATGAAATGCAACAGAAGAAGTGAAAAGCATCAGAAACTTCTCCATATATCCTCACACGGAGCTCCATGCAAAATGGAAGGGTGAGTGAAAGGTAAAACTGAGTTTGCCATTTTCTACTGTGATATAATATAGAGAAGTCTGAAAAAAACAACCTTTTCTTCAGTCAAGAAACAGCTTCAGTGTTGTTGCACTCCCAAAACATAAAATAAAAGGCAGCTGAGCATAGGCAGAGGTCGCTTATTTTCCTACAAAACAGCAGTTTGGAAGCTCATACGTAGAGGAGAAAAGTTGTTAATTTACAATTTTGTTTTAGAGAGTGTCAAATAGCAGAATCATCTCACTACCCCACTGCTTATTCAGCTATACCACCTAGTTATTTTTGTTTTACTGATCTCCCTGGAACAGGGCCAAGTCAGTCTCCATTTTTCTCTCCCCTATTATGCAAATTTGAAGGTTGAAGAGGGAAGACTGCACAATTTTCATCTGCCTGAACTGTGGGACTGGAACACACCCACACATACGGAATGGTTGACTGAAAGTGATGCCAAAATTAATATGCATGCTTATTTCCTTAACGAAGAGAACTTGCTTAGGAATCCGAACTTTTAGTTTTACTGACACAAGTAAACTCATTAGCAGACCAACTACGGGGTAAATAGGAAAAGACTTCAGCTGGTATCATAGTAAATTCCCAACAGTTGCAGAATGCAGTGGATAATTTCATTTAAAACACACATCAATCTGTTGTAACACAATACACTAATGCAATATAATGCCAACAAAAGGGGCTGTTCTGAAAAAAAATCCTTACAATTAAACACTTCCTGGATTTTATCAACAGTAACTTTTCTTTTTTTTTTTAAAGACAATAAGAACCAATTTTGTTACGTTTTCAAATAAGGCAGCTGAAGGCCAGAACTGGAGGATTCCAGTTATTGCAAATAAAATTAATCTTTTACAATTCAAGCTATGGTAGATTCTATTCGTATCTGATTTCATCTATTACAATTAATGGATCATAGAAGAATTGTTACAAAATACATTAATTACATTTCAATGCAGTCACAAAAATTATATTGTCATAGTCCATCAGTTTTGTATGTGAGACAACTATAAAGTTTGTTTCAGTAGGTAATACTGAAATCACATTATTTCATCTCTGAGGTAATAGTTAAAGATAAACCTTTGCGTACAACTGTTTCTGCTTATGTACATTAAAAACATATGAGTACACATACATACACAGTAGATCATCTATGCATCAGTGAAGACAGCACAGTAACAGAAGTTACAAGAAAATACCTATTAAAAGAACACATTTGCTTTTGAAGGAATATATTCTACAGAAATCAGTTTCCTAAGGAAATTCTACAGTTCAGTCAGAACTTTAAGTGTCGTGATGAGACAACAGATTTATTCTTGCAAGTTACAACTCTCACACTTGTTGAGCATGCAGGACACCAATAAATTGACGCAAGGTTTTCAAATGCGTATGAGTGCATAATGGAGACATGCTCAACGAGATCGACCAGAGGACCACAAACTCATGCTTGCAAGACTTCCACGCCAAATTTGCTCAACATCTGACCAACCTGTGGCAAAACCACAGTGAGTCTGGGTTTATCTGAGCCTCACTGCACAAGCTCTCCCTGGTGCTCTACCATAGAACACTTAGAGTACTCAGTGTACCGGTAAGTAAGAAGAGAAAAGCTGCATACAATAATGATCAACACAGTTGCGCCCTACTGCTTTAAAGCTGTTGTCTACATCTGTGAATCCCTACATCACTGTGCTCCTTGTTGATAGCGCACATAATATAGTAATTCAAAGCAGGTCTCTGGATAACTCAATGAACAGCATCTTTCTTTCCCCTAAAAAGAGGAAATAGAAGAGTCCATACACGTCAATTTGAGTTTCTGAAATAGAAATAGAAGAGTTGTGCCCTTGAAGAAACATTACTACTAATTTCATATGGGAAGACATTAACAAATTCCTAGAGAGGGTTACAATAAAACAAATACTATACAGACTAACCTAGGACTAAGTGTTCCAGATTAAAAAGAATGGCAAACATTGGTAATTCTTGGACATGTCAATTTCCCCTCACCCCGCTCATTTCCCATGCCAAATGACTAGCTTTATGACTGCCATATACACAGGTACACTCACTGTGCCCACAAGTGGCTCTAGCACCTTACTGAACCTTAACCTGCCATAAAACTAAAAGCAAGAGCTTTTATATTATTTACAATATTATTTGCTTGCTTTTTCAGCTCAGTGGTCATTTTGTGTTTAGTGTGTCGGTCCAACGCATAGAGCCCAGTTCACATGACCTTCTTCCTGCAGCAGGTTAAAGGAATGGTTTCCATTTACTGCATAAACCTATCTCAGCATCACAGGACACTGAAGATGATGTATTGAGGATGAATGTAAGCTAAGCAACTTTAGGGTGTTTTATGATGTTACCTATATTCTAGGTTAATATGAGATTTTTATATTGGTACATTACTGCATCTGGGGCCACTGGAGCTATGCCGCAGCTTCTTTACCAGATTGCAGTATATTTCTTCACAGATTCTACCTACTTTCAAATTTAAGCAAGCCCAGGGGAATGCAGCCATTCGGTATTTGTGTTGATAGCCTAGCTGCTTTGCTGTCATTTCTCTCAAGAGAACTTGTTAGGTATAATACCTCTAAGAAAAGGTTTAAGTAACACTTTGTTCCCAGACCCGAGAAAAATAAAAATAATTTTAATTATGTTCTCATTTCAATATCATGCCACTTTCTTTACTATGACAACCAACTACATTTTGTACTTCAACAGATTTTGAAAAAAAATTATATAAAAAAAAGAAAAAATTCCAGCTAGCTCCTTCAGGTAGGAAGGAGGCTTTATTTATTCAGCACTAGGTATCTGAAATGGCTGCCATAAAGGAACTATAAAAAACATTTGAACAGATAGTTCTTACTGAAAAAAAAAAAAAAAAGGACGAGAAAGAAAAATCTGAAGCATAGCTTGAAGACAACTCATAAGAATGTTTTCATTTGTCAGGCTTCACCTGATCCTAAGGTATAGGAAAAACATGATTGAAAAATACTGGGGAGAAAAGGTAGCATGCTTCCCACAGAACAAATATTGTTGAAAGGTCAAAAAACTATTAGTTCTTACTGCAATGTATTATTATAAAAATTACAGAACCATCAACAATTTAAGCCTGAAATGTCAATGGCTACATCACCCATTTTCAACTCTGTCTCTACTAAACACTTCAGTTCTGCCTACATCCTATCCTATATTTCTACTAGTTGTGCCTCAACACATAGGTACCAGGCAGATTTTTTTGTTATATTTGTGTAGAGGAGAAAAGAACTAACAGCTAAGTGAAGAACTGAGCATAGAAGCAGAAAAACACAGAAGAAAGTGGATTAAATAAGCTTTAGAAGCCTTGAAAGGAAATGGAAAGTACTTATTACTTACAACGTAAAAGGGAAAGAAAAAAAGAGTATACTTATTTATTTTTGGCACTGCACTTTGTAGGTAGGAAAAATGTCCTCTTATGTTTTAAAGGAAAAGTTCTATAGCGATACACCAAAAAGATGTCTTTCAGATGAGGTAAATTGAGCTCATGAAATTATACTTTTGAAATGCCATCTATCATTCTGTGAAAGATTCATCTTACAAGCGTAGACTAAAACAGTGATAGTACTGTCTAGGATAAAGGATCCTATTTACCTCAACGCGTCATACTTCATAAAAATAACACCCGAGATAAAGCTTGTAATAAATGCTAGTCAGTCAGCTCAAAGCAAATCAGTGAGGTTTGTAACAACAAAGTCAGCAACTCTCAGAGCAGAAGGTTTTAACAGAGCAGGCACAGATGATTTCAGTGAAAGGCACAGATGGACTCTGAGGTGAAAACAGTAAAATTAACCCTTCAATCTCCCTAAAAAACAATGAACCTGCCTACCCTTAATCTGATCAACCCTATCTTTAAACAAGCCATTGAAATGCGAAGCTTTTAAATTTAATTTTGTGAAGCATTACATATTTTATATTCTCCACGTAGTAGCTGAAACCCCAGTTACTTTCATTACAGCATTATTTATGTATATCACTCTAGAAGTAATGCCTCTAGAAGTAATTTGTTTCCATGGAAACTACAACAAATACAAAAGAAGAGACCCTAAACCCTCTCTGGGCAGCCTGTGTCATCACAGGCTCCATCACAGCATAGAAACGCTCCCAGGTGCTTAGAGGGAGCCTCTTATGTCCCAGTGCGTCTCCATTGCCTCCCATCCTGACACCAGGCACCACTGAAGAAAACCTGCCTTCATCCTCTCAGAACTCTCCCTTCAGGTATTTATGGACATTCAGTAGACTCCCCCCGAGCTTCCTCCTCTCCGGCCTGAGCAGTCCCAGCTCTCTCAGCCTTTCCTAAAGGAAGAGGTGCTTCAATCCCTTCAGCATCTTTGTTAGCCCTATGATGGGCACCATCATTCATTGATTTTCTTCCAATAACACAGGTCTATTTGCTAGCATACATGCTTTGGAAGAAAGTTTTAAACCATTTTGTTTTAGCAAATGTGAAAAACCCAGTAGCAATTATCATTATTTGTTGCTTAAATAAATACTATGATTTTATGGGGAAAAAATTAAAATGCATTAGGTCCTGCTAACACTTGAGCACCGAAACTATTCCCAAGATGTTCTTGCTAAAATAATGACTAAAGGAAATTAGTCAAAAATATTTCCACGCACTCCCAAGTATACTCTGCATAGATGAACATCCTGCAAACATTTCAAGTCACTGTTTGACTAAAGACTCTTTTAGAACTTATGGGCCAGCGCATGCACCTCCTCCTCTGCTTCTGCTTTGGTCATTACACAAAAAAAAAAAATTACTTGATCATTATGGTACTTCAAGGCATTTTCCTTTATAGTTTGAGGGATTTTCTGATGGTTAATTTCCAACCATTATTAATGCATTACAGATAGAAAGAACAGAAAGAATGATCAATTAATAAGTGATTCGTTTTGCCCCCATCCAGCCTCTAAAACTGAGTGGCTCAGGCTTGAACAACATAGGACAACAGAAATGCATAAGGCTTGTTTTACCTCCTTATTCTCACTTGAATAACAAGTTACCCAAAACCAACTGATTTGGCCATGGCAAGAAGCAGCTGAAAATTATTAGCATTATCTTGTGGGTAGCTTCTGCTACCTTTTATTTTCTGCTATGAATTCCATACAACACTTGAAGCACCTAAGCCATCTTGAAGCTTAGAAGAATGTCCAGAGGAAACCTTTTAGATAATATGGTTGTCACTCTTCTTCTGCTGTTGCTTTTTCTGCATATATGTGCCATCTAATGTCCCAAAATCATGTCCTTGGGGGTTAGGAAGGGTCTGCAATTCATCTCACTAATTTATAACATGTGTGAGTTCCCAACACCTAGAAATAAGGCACCTTCTTTATTAATTTCAATGGGAAAAAGATATTTGTATGAAAGGAGGTTGAAAGAATATTCTTGGTTCACAAGCCAAACAAATAAATTACTGTTGTCATCATGAAGAGTCCAGTTACTGGAAAAAAACAATCAGTTAAACTGAAATTTTAGTATTTATAACATTCTAATTTGCAGCGTAAGAACATAGCTGATTCAGAAGGAAATAGCTCTCAGTTCAATTCCCTCTTCCCTTGCTCCTAACTGAAAATAAGTTTACTGGAAATATTTGCAGTACAGCACTGTCTGGCACACTAGACAGGAGGGGTTCCCACTGGAGTGAATACTCTATGCCTTTGGCTTTTCCTAGGCTCATTTCCTACATGCGAGCTTCTAGTCAACCAAATAAGCAGCAGTAGCGTTAGTTTATTTTTTTTATTATTGTTATGTTTGTTATTCGATGGAGATCTTAATCTTCCACTGAAGTCAGAATATAACCCGTGGTAATTTTGCTAATCAGTACCATTTCATCAGTTGCTTGTAGGGACCATTCAGCAGTTGATAGAAATATCATGATTCAGACCACTATATGGAAGCAATTCTCATACATGCAATCAGCTGGAGTACAGAGATTTACAAATGCATAACTATGCATCAGAATACGCTCATTTTAAGAGAAGAGGCTGGGACAAATCAATATCAGCATCATTATGAAGCTAAGTAGCCTTATTATATGCAGAGATTTGCTGGTGGTTAAGCCTGAGCTTCTGCAAATTTGCCTAATCATATTTAGCCCATACCTTGCTAGATAGAAAGTGATCTAGATTTCTCTTTGCAGCATTGCAAATGATACAATTTACTGTATTGTTGAAGTCAAATATATGGAGGGAAGGAGGCTAAGGAATGCATGGAGTTGGTAACGCCGAGTTTCATTTTATCTTTCATTTCAAGTTTTCCTTCCCTCTTTGTTTATAGTAACAGTAATAATTAATTACATGAACAACAGTCCTGAACTGTCTGGTTTATTCAGCGAAATTACGTTACCGGTTTTCATACTGCCAGAACTCATTTTCTATTTTCGTACAGGATTCAGGTCTCAGAATGTATTGTAATATAAATAGGAGAAAAAAGGAAGGGTGAACAGCCCACCATGGATGACGAATTATTAGAGATGGCCTTAAAGAGCCCAATCATCCAGTTGTTTGTACTACCATGTTAATAAAGGAGAGTCAGTTCAAAGTACAAAGTAAGCATGTTCTTCAATTAACAAAGTTTGATTTTTTAGTTGAATGAAAAAACTTGACTGACAGTTAACAGTTATTCTAAATATACAATAATGTGACTGACATTTCTAATCTTCCACCTAAAGATCAAAACTGCAAAATTATAATTTATAATGCACAAGTATCTGACAAATATGTATATACTGATGCAAGGAAAGGGCTGTGTGTAGAGCTGATCAGGCTACCTTACAATCAAGCATACAAAAATGACAGCTATGCTAATTTCCTTTGCTCATAGTTTTTAACAAGACCGTGATAAGAAATGGGGATTAACTTCAGTATTTTTTAAAAATATGTTAAAAGTAATAAGGCACTGAAATAGAGACTTGGTGCAGATTGCAGAGTGTGTGAATCTGTATTTAAGAATCCCTTCAGAATTATTCAGACAAAACACTACAAAATAATTTTTACCATATAGCATGTATTTACTTTTTAACGCAATAGAAAGCAGTAAGCTCTTAGTACTACTTACAAGTTACACTTCTTACACAATTGCAATTTGCTGGCGGTGTGTCTGGTTTAAGACATCAGGAAAATGCATGGAGGAGACCAAAAATTTCTCTTAAGAGTAGCACTGTGTCATTAAAAACCTTTAACTCCACCATGTTAACGAAGTTCTCTTCCACAGTGATCTCAGTAAAACACTCCATATACTTTTGAATACTATTACAAAACTGAAGTTTGAGCTGAAAATTAAAAACTTTCTAAAACTAACAGTAGATTAGATACTTCCCAGCACTGAAATTATCTCAAGTATTTCTTATAATGAAATTCTAACCGATATCCATTCTTATACCAATACTTTTGCACTTAAAGGTTTCATTGATAATAATCATCAGATTCATTTACTCAGCCAGCAGCCACACAAAAACAGTTTACTTTCAATATGCTTTAAGGCAGTAATATGTACTCTAATAACTATATAACACGCAATGAAAGAGAATGGAAAATGTTAAATAAAAATTGAGAGAAAGAATACCATCTACTTAGAATTATATATTCTTTAGAAACAACTGAAAAACAGCTATATATATTATATACGTATAGTATTGTATAGTTGCTGCATGCAACATTTCCATGTAATTACCATAAATCACAAATATGCCTATGTAAAAGAAACTACTAAGCAGAACCATTACGTTAGAGGAATTCTCCAGGGTGGTTTGTGATATGCAACTCTGATATATCCTTGTCAGGTAATTGGTAAGCATTTCTAACATTTCATCCTTTCTAAGCACCAAAAAGGTAGTATTTTTTAACTGGTACACAGGTCATAAAAATCCAAGGAGCTTACCCTGGGTCACTAGAAAGAAGCCCAGATCCAAATGTTATTTTCAACGTCCAGACAAGAAATCTGAAAAAGAGAATAACAAAGGGTTTGTGACAAACCTGACACACAGTACTGTGAAAGAAGTAAAATCAATTGTGACATTTTTCATTTATTTGTAAATGCCTCTTCAGCACTATGCTCACTCAAAAAGACAGCTGAGTCTTATAGAACAGGGGAGGTGATGGTAAAAGAGAGAAATCCTGACAGTTCCTTTAATGAGATTCTGCATTAGGACCACTCCAACACTTTCCTTCAACATGGACTATGCCCTTCGCTTTCAATCTGCTACTCCCCAATTTGGAAAGCATTAGCACTATGAAAAACTCTACTCAGCCTCCCCTAATCAACATCACAGCTCTTATTCCTATCTTATATCCACTGTCTCACTACAAAAGTTACGTACAGAAGCCTTCTCAAAATTTTAACTAAAAATAAGTCTCATAAAGCAAAATAGAACTTCAATTTGTATGGTAGTAAAAAAAATTAAGCTCTTGAAACTGACCTTATTCAACAAAAAAATACTGATGTTATAGGATAGCAAGCCAACCCACTCTAGGAATTATGCTACTAGAAGCATTCAATGTAGGAACTCCCTATGTTCACATTTCTCATATTGCAAATACAGGATAATTTTTAACAGGACATGAAACTTGCCCCACAAATACTGTGTGAGCAATCAGAAGCATGGGAGATTTTAATAACTGTAGCCATGCACAGCTGCCTATTATTTCAGGAAGAGGCCATACACCAGAGGACATAGTGCTCAAGTGCACTTATTTTGGGACACCTCCAGTTTGAACAAGTTCACTCACAAGCTTTCCACCAATAACCCTTCCTCACAGATGAAGCACACTGTGTAGTACTACATCACATGTTATCTTTCACTGGGAGTGGAACTGAATCTCTCACGACAGCCTCAGGTAGCACTAGTATCCATCTTCTGCTAACATTGGCAAAACAATTTTGAAAAAGCAAAAACCCACACCTCTATTTCTAACTCTTTTGAATGAGGTTCGAGTATTTGGACAGGAAAAAAAAGAGAAGAGAGTTGGACCATTTCACAAGTTCCAAAGCAGTAGCAAGCACTTGGCTTGACAATCTTAACAGAAGCAATACAGCAATCCACACTCAGGAAACGCTTTCATTTGACGATTCAGCCACTTCTAAAAAAAAGTCCAGAGCTTTTTAAAGTATGCAAGAGATTTCCAAGGAAACCATTTTTGGCACCATCAGCTTAAGGATGCAGATAAATTGTTATTTCGAAGTGCTCTGCGCAATCCTCATTGGTCTATGGGGTCTTAAAAAAGAAAAAAGGCTCCACTGCTAGAATCAAGGACAGCGCTTCGTTTTCACTATTAGCTTCTGTTTTCCCTTACTGAAGATTCACCCTTCGTAGAAACATTTTAAAATCAGCATAACAAAGCCTAGCCCAACACTAAGTCACCTGCTGAGCACATCAATCCAAGTTAACAAAAATAAAGTACTTCAAAACAAGTTCTCTGGCAGTTTGTGATTAATATCAGTTCTCATCACTTAAAAGACCATTGATATTTCATTCTTAGAAGCGTACTGTTACTCCGAGCAACCTTTCAAATTTGGATGGAAAGCAGGAAAGGCCAGATTCTGACCTCTGCTCCAGTACAGGAGCACCAACAAAATCTAATGAAGTCAACAGGCATTTACTCCAGAAAGGAAAAAAAATTACTATTTAGCTCTGAGAAAGGCTGCTTTATAATTCAGACAGGTGATCTGGAGGCACAGCAGAGCAATAATGACTAACATCACAAACTAGAGGGAGTATAAATTTTAATGATTATATTAATGATTAACTCATAAAACCCGCATTTTAAAGGTTACAAAACAGAAACAAGCTTACAAAGAAAACATATAAATCATTTGAGGTGTCGGGTTCTTGCTCCTTAGCTATTTTTAAGAATTAACAGCCTGTCCATCACTAAATAAACTAGAATGCATTGCGCCTATTTACACAGGGCTGAAAAGGAGCTTACGCTGGAATTCAGCAAGCATGCTGGACTATAACCTCCACTCTTAGCAATGCAAGAGTCATGACCATTTGTACCTTCATCATTTTACTCATAAGTCAATAAGACTAAACAAAAATCACGTGTCTAAATATCAGGGAATTTGGCCAAGATCACAACAACACATAATTACTATAAATAGGCCAGGTAAGTTACACCAGTATTTCATATCCAGACACGTGTGCACCCTCTATCATTTGCTCATACGCATTTCTTTGTGTTCCCTTAAATTTCTTTAATGGGATGTTCACAAAACCAGACTGGATCCCAGGTGTTTTGAGACAGCAAACATCAAAGAGACATACACAGGAACAGGGAACATTAAAAGATAGGAGCACCCACCGCATTTCATTCTTCATTTGTCCAACCTAACTTGCAAGCTTTATTCCCCTGCATATGAAACTAAAGTTCACCCCAAAAACTGCTGGCATTTATCAAGGAACTGAGTGGGTTTCTGTGCAAGTCACAACGTGTGAGCTCTGTACTCCAAGTTATTTGCAGCATAAATTGACCTAATTTATTAGCAAGTACTAGTAAAATTAACTCATTTATATACATCTGTTATTAGAATCTGCTAAATCAAACTTTAGCTGTAGGTCCAATATGCAAATAGAAACAAATAACACCATTCCAAATAAACAAAACTAATTAACCATCCTAATCCTCCTACCAAAAGCCAACACAACATTAATCCTATCTATTCTTCGTTACCCAACAAATTCCTTTTTCATTATTCATGGCTCTAGCATCCCCCTTGCAGCTTCAGCACAGAATTCTACCAGAATAAAGGTTCAGTCAAATTTTAACTATAATATGCCCTATTCAGCCTCTAAAAGAACAGAGTTGCTTCAGGGGTAAATTAGGAGACAACCAGGCCTCTCTGGGTGCTAGAAATGCTTGAATATATCCGAAACAACTTAAGAACAGTGAATTCTTAAGAACAGTACATTCTTATCTGGCCCACAATAAGGTTCAAATTCCAGGGCAACTGTAGGAGAAATTGGACCCAGCTTTCACATAGCATACCATTTACACTAGTCAAATGGTCTGAAGCAAACTTTTCTTTTGCTTGTAGTCAAAAAGAAGACAGACAGTTTGAAACTACAACCCTTTTATTCATCCTTTTCTCCATTCTGATGCACGGGAAAGCAGCAACGCAACTTCGCTATGCAGCTCTCCATTCATACCAGAAGGATGAGTCAGGAAGTGAACCTTATATTACGCCTTATTATTTTAATTGCCCTACAATTATAACTCTATTGTTGTACCTATACATAAGCTTTCAATACAGGACATTTTAAACAGTTGGTTGTTAACAAGGTTACTTTGAGCTAATAAGTCAATACTAATGGTGAACTTTGATGCATTTGTTACTCAAATCCACAGACCCTTGAAACTGTACAGGATCTCACAGAAATAATGCTTGATTTTTGCAGATCAGATGTTTCTCACCTCAAGAAAATCAGCCTCTCTATTTCACTGCCCACCATAAGACCCACACTGCATCTCACCAGTAAACATGTCAGCTACAGACTCACTGGAGGGTGCTGCATTAGGGCTCTTCTTCAGAGCTGCAAGTAGCATTACTCCACAGCACAGTTACGCCCTGGGCTATCTTCTGGAAACAGGGTGCTGGCAGCCAGGTTCACCAACCAAATTACTTCTCTACAGACTTTCAGCACGCTGCTTCCGATGAGGTTAGTTTTTAAGAGCTTTAACAGTAAATTTCTGAATATCCTTCCTGATTGAGCAGTTTAATGGATAACTTGAAGTCCTTTTTTTTTTGTGAGTAGACAAACAGTAAAAGGCACTTGCACAAGGTCATCTTGCCTTGTTGCAAAGCCTAACAAGGGTATCAGATAAGGCCTCACCCCAAGTCCTGTAATGTCAGTAGGAGTATTTCCACTGGTTGAATTTTAATACTGAATGGAGATTTGGAATCAACCACACAGTTACAAAGCTCTAACTGGCAATGCTCACCAGATCTCTAAAGCTGCGACTTCTCATTTGAAATTTCTACATCCATGCACCAACTATCAGAATCACTCAACCTCTTCAGATGCTTGTGGTTAAAGAAAACTAATTATTTTGTTTCCTGTGAGCTCTTTTCCTAATTCCAGAATCCTGTGAGCTCTTTTCCTAATTCCAGAATCTTTGTCTTTAACTCTGTAGCCATGGTATCTAAGTGAACTGCTAATGTAAGGCAGTATTGTTTTACCAATCTTCTTTTACGTCTTAAAGAATTTCCTAAAGAAAACAAACTTGAACAATGATCTCAGCATTTATACAGTACTGAACTTCAACTGCAGTTACTGTGTTGCTGTGAGCTATGACAACTTTCCCATGGGGGAGAAATGACCTGGTAACGCAAGAATAGCAAAGTCAAAAGTAAGGTAAGCTGGGGGAGGGAAAGGATTTCCCCCTAGGATGAGATAAATATAATTTCACACGGCAGTGTATATCTCTCTTAAGCCTCAGGTGGTTTTAAGTTAATGAGATTAGTTCCAGCAGGCAGCGAAATCCCAGGATATAGGATTTAATATTTTAGCAGTTTTCACTTCATCCACAAGTACAGTATAGTCAATCTTTGTGTCATTTTGTTATTGTCCTGGTTTGGGTCTCATTTTCAGATTCAAGCCTGGCTAAGGCAACCCTTAACTTTGGCTTGAAAGCTTAGGTATTATGTAAAGAATGTGCTTAAATATTTAAAAAGGCAGAGAAAGGAAGCAGACATCATCTGGAGGAAAGCATTTTTTCATTCTTCAACTTTTCATAAGTACTTTTATATAATGCAATTTCATTCTTTACTAACTTCTGATCTTTATTTAATAATACATTTAACCCTTAACACCAAAAATACAGAAACCAGCATTGCATTGTTAAAATTCAGTCCCTAAAGAGATGGCCAATAACAGATTAGGATAAATGAGTAGTTCAGTATAAATTAAGTGCCGAATGACCACTGCACAGCTCAGCACAGCCAATACTGGCTGTGTCAGATGTTAGAGTCAGTCATTACACAGAGCTGTTCTGCAGAAGTCTTCCCAAAGCCAACGTACAGGAGAAGAAAGAAACTCACATAACACTTAGTAATTTCCATGCACTAAAAATTCTTTCATGGCCAGCCATTTTTCAGCTCACAATTCCTGTGTATCAGCAACCGGTAGTTTAAGAAGCATCAGTTGTTTCACACTTTGGACAATATTTTAATCTGTGATTTTAAGCATTTTTTGTGATAACATTACTAGTATAAAGAAAACAAAAATCTAGTGTTGACAACATGCTTGAGGTGCTCATTCCTATCCCATACAGCACTGACCACAGCTCTTTCTTCTCTCTGGCAAAACAAAACATGACGATCGTGTAAGCTTCGGGCTTCTCTCCAAGACTGACTGATCAAACTACAAATAGACAGCATACAAAGAAATGATTTTTAAATCAAGCTAATTTAACCTCAAAATACAAAATGCACTCTACTCAAAAGGTTTCCTAGATTCACAGGAAAACACTGCATTTATTTTAGTTTTACTTTACAAACTTGATTTTAATACAAGCAGGTCACAATCACCATTTTAACTTCTGTTGCTTTTGCTTTTACGGTTGCATCTAACTTCTCATCCTGTGCCAAACCACCTCCCCATTATCTTCATCCCTCGTCTCCCAAGATGTTCTTCCTATTTGAGCTTTTGTCGCTTCATGTTAACCAAGTGTCTTTAGTTGCACTCAGAGAAGTTCAGTCATCTTTGTCAGAGGAGAGGGAGCATTTCATCACAGTCTGTGACAGGGTGAACAGAAGCAAAAAACAACATAACAGGCAACAGCAAAATGCCATGAGATCTATTTCTGGGTTTGATGGAAGTATTGGGCTGAAACCCTGTCTGGGACAAAGCTGTATAGTCCTACAGAAGAAAGGCAATAACAGCACAGGAGTCTGAGGACACAGAGGTCAGCACCTAACCACAAGTGGATTTCCAACAATTCAGATTTTATAACCATTTTACTCTGATTTGCTGAACAAACAACAGAACGGTCTGTACCCTGAGCTACTGCTCTAGCTGTAACTTGGAGAAAATTAGTTGTATAATTATGTGGATGCATTTCAGCATCACTTGCATGTTGCATTCTCCTGTCCTGTTATTTAAATATTTGCTTACCTGAGAAGTAAATACATTTGCTCTTAAGCCCAATAAATACTGCCAGATCAGCACAAAGAAAAACATGCTATTTTCAGTTAGCTATATCATGCAGATATAACTCCCCAGCAATACCAAAATGAAGTACTAGGGTAACTTATGAAAGTGCTACAATCGTAAGTGTTGTCAGAATGCATTATGCTCTCTGTTGACAAAGGATCATTTAGTCTGGGAACTCCTTTCACATGTACTAATAATGGGCACACAAGGTTCAAAAAAGGAGCCTATTTTAAAGTAGTTATTAACCTCTCCCATCATTTACCTTCATCGGTCTCTAAAAATAACAGACCTACCAGAAAAATATCTATAGAAGTATGACTGCAGGCTGAGTTACTTTGAAACATTTTCAAAAGAAAGCAAAACAAAAAATAGGTATAAGTTTTCATCTAAGTTTTGAGCCCACAAGATCAATAAAGGCTACAATCTGAATCCTTCACATAATCCCAAATCAAGAATCCTCATACAGTTATAAAGCCTATCTATTGTGGCAATTATAATTTCATAGTTGCACAGTATTCTAGAAGACTTCTACAGGAAAACCACGCAGTTTTGTGACTGTATTCTAAAATATTAATGTGAAGTGATCTTAATCTACTCCGAGTAGTCTTTAAAAAAGCCCAAATACTTGCTTTAACCTTACTTCTCTCTCTTTTAACTTGGCCAAGTCCATTTTTACTACATGCACTTACACTGCGAAATGAATCACTGTCCAAAGCTCCTTTGTAGAGCCTATTAGCAGCATTTGGCTAAAGTCAAAACAGTGGCATTAAGAACTGCAATCAGATAGAGGGCGTGTGTATGAGAGCTTGTATACTTGTGCAGAAATACTACACGCAGACATACTTTCCTGGATAAATAAAAAGCAGCCTTCATGCAAAGGGAAGAAAATTTGCATAGTTCAGCTACGGACATACACATGTTCTCTGCACAAAAACATAACCCAATTGCTGCCGTTTACCTCAGAACAGAACTTGCTCTGTCAGAACATAGATACTCCAAGGAAGAAAAATAACATGGTAGAAGAATATTGAGTCTGAATTCTTACTCTTTCAAACTTTTGCTCTTAAGTCCAGAGAGCTGCCATCCACAGCAGCCTGATCTCATCAGTGGGGATTCAGCTTCCTCCTGCTGGAACACAGTAGATGGACACAGTGCCTTGGACAGAGACTTGGTTTGGGAGGGGAAAGAACTGCTGATGTATACAAAAACATAAGGCTGATGTATACAAACAAAGACAGGCTACAAAGTTTGAGGAAATATGGAAACTAAGATACAGTTTCACGATGAAAATTAGATAATGAAATGGACAGAGGTTGTCAGGAGAATTTTCACATTCCTTTCCGTTTACTAAAATAAGTATTGACTGATATATTCAGAGTTTCATCACGGTGAGCATTAGATAAGGGCTCTTGGACTAACTCAATATGATGCATCGCCTGACAGCTAGAAAAACTAAACAGCTCAAGCTGCAATCTTGTCCTCTCTGGCTTCTGAAATCTGACAAGAGTGATCCCACAGGAAGCTCGTAGAGGAAGCTGGGAAATACAGCTGGCAATTCAAATTCCTACTCAGCAAATGCCCACTACAGTCGGTTCTAAAGGCTGTGACTTAAACCCAGACTTCTGACCACCATCACCATTAAAGATTGCCAGTGAAAGCATTTGCAAGCCAAGCCGTTTGTTCTTGGAAAGAACTCCAGCAACATGTTGGCATCTCAACACAGAATCACACTGGTCTACAAAGCTCACTCATGCATGAGTAAAAGTGAATGCTTATTATTATTTTACAGACAGAAAAGACCTCTACGGTAAGAGAACAGGGCAAATACAAATAGGGTGCTCTGGCAGCCTTCAAGCATGAAATGCCCTTCACTTTCCATACTAAACACTTCCTGCACTCCTGTCTGTCCAACAGCTTCTCAGTAGCAAATGATTTCTGAACCACCAGATCAAAGTCCCCTCAACCACGGACTCATAGAATGGCTTGGGTTGGAAGGGTCCTCAAGGATCATGAATCTCCAACCCCACATGCAGGGCCACCAACCCCCTATTTAATACTAGACCAGGCTGCCCAGGGCCCCATCCAACCTGGCCTTGAACACCTCCAGGGATGGGGCCCACAACCTCTCTGGGCAGCTGTTCCAGCACCTCACCACTCTTACAGTAAAGAACTACCCACCATGTACATTCAGCATACAAGGTTATATCAGACCCTCCACAAAAAGGCCACAGAACCACATAAAACAAGCATAGAGACCCTCCACTTGCACAGCCCTTCAGACCACAGGCCTACAGCAGAAGTTTCCATGAACTAATGATATATTCTATTTGATGAAGAATGGTCTGCTTTTAAATATGTGACAGCACATCAATGCTTTGCGAGTGTTATAGCATGGTTCACTACTCAAGGTTAGGATGATTGTGTAGGTTGTACTAGAGGAAGCTGAGTGCTGCTGCAGGTCACCAATGATTTTTACACTTTGGATTCCAGTGAAGTGCTTGAGTTATTTCACGACTCTGCTTATAGAATGTCTTGCACATTTGTTCGCAGTAGGCTCACATACTTTACGAAATGCTGAAAACATACAAGGCAATCTCTTTAGGACTACTAAAATCATCACAGTCACACTGGCAAGAACCTATTCTAGAGGAAATGCTGCCAAGTTTTTTTCTTTTATTTCTCTTACTTTCAATCCCCTAGTCAACCTCACTCCACTGTGAGTTTTCATGTTACATTGACTTTATCGCTGTCATAAAGGATAGCATAGACTTTTCACTTCACTACAATGGAAATTATTTCCATGCCTAGTCTTAAGCAAATAAGCAGGGAATATGATTTATTTTTGATTTGAAAAGATTGATAACCTTGAGTTTTAAACTATACCTGACATTTCCCTGATCTTGACTTGCCATGAGAAATGTAGAAAGTCCTCATCTGCAAATTACTAAAAATAATCAGCTGTAAGATGTGACCTTGGATAAAGCAATGTTAAATTGGCCAGCAAATTTTTCTGAGGTATCACTGTTATTAACTTGCAATTTTTTCATTTCAGTCTGCCACTGGTGCTTGGCAGGTTATAATTTTTCATTTTCTCACTTGGCTGATGCTCACTCAAGTAGAGATTATGGAGATAGTGGTGAAGAATTTTTACAAAGAGATTTCTCCCCTTTCACTCCATTCTATCAAGATAAAAATACAAGAAGTCGTTACAAGTTGGGTTACCCTCTAAGTATAAAAGCGTTACTGTTAAGAAAAAGATCCCTTCAGTGCTCCAAGAACGCTTCTTGTCTTAGAAGCCCATGGGCTAACACACAGTTGTATAACTTGTACATCATTATGCCAAGTGGGAATGAGCTAATGCAGTCTCATTGTAAAATAGAGACTCAAAGTTATAGTTGTAGTAAATTAGTCATTTCTCTTAAACTAGGAGGTTTTTGTTGTTGTTGTAGATTTATTTATTTAATGCTATTGAGCACTACCTGTATTCTAAAAGAAGGTATTCCCTACACGTGACTAAGTGCTTGGCTCCAAATTGCCTTTCTAATTTAACAGCTTTTCTCATTATCAAGAAATGTTTCCTATTACTACTATTCAAGTTAGAGCTTATGCTAGAGGAAGCATTGTGGAGATAAGCCGAAACACCATAGAATGGCCTGGGTTGGAAGAGACCTCAACAATCAGAGTCCCATCCAACCTGGCCTTCCAAGGACGGGGAATCCACAACTTCTTTAGCAACCTGCTCCAGCACTTCAACACCCTCTCACTGAAAAAATCCCTCTGAAAAACTAATCTAAACCTTCTTTCCTTTAGCTTAAAACCATTCACCCTTGTCCTATCACTACCTACCCCTGTAGAAAGTTGATTTCCCTTGTATCCATAAACCCCCTTCAAAAATTGGAAGGCCCAATGACATCTCCCCCACAGCCTTCTCTTCTCTGGACTAAATAAGCCCAGCTCCTTCAGCCCATCTTTGCAGGAGACACGGTCCAGCCCTCCGATCATCAGCTTAACTCCTTTCCTGTATCGAGGGCCCCAGATCTGGATACAATACACCAGATAGAGCCTCGTGAGGAGAGAGTAGTGAGAGGCAATCATAGCCCTCACCCTGCTGGTCAACTCTCTTCTGAAGCAGCTCAGGATACCATTGGCCTCCTGGGCTGCAAGCACACACTGCTAGCTTATGTTAAATTTTTTTCTACCAGGACACAGAAACACAAGTCACAGTGAAAGGTATCATCATCAACAAGCCATAGTTCATGCGAAGCTGAAGACATTCTGATATTGCTACTACCAGTTACAGCTCAGAGGTTATTAACACTGTCTGACAAAAGGTATCGTTGCCTCCGTAATTATCTACTTTCAGCCTTCATTTTCAAACTAGGATATTCAGAACAAACAAGCATAAGCTCTTGCTGTAGCTGACATGACAAGACAAAGAAACAAGGTCACATTTGTTTATATAATATTCATAAAGTAAATAATAAATAGAAAGCAACTAACCTGTATTAGTCAAGACTGCATTAGTTGAACAGCAATACAAAGCAGTATTTGCACGCATTTCTTTCCACCAAATTCATTCTCTTCAAGTCATCAAATTTGCAGCAGGCCTGACCTCAAGTCTAATGAACTCTCAAAACAGACATCTTGGATGAGAATAGGCATAAATTACAGATCTGTGGAGCTGCAGCTATTTGCCAATATCCCTGTTACGCAAGGTCTCTGCTTGGTAAAAAAGAAAAGTAAAACTTGATAGTGCATGTAGAGTTCTAGCAAAAAAAATTTTGGAATTCTAACAGCCCTTTTTAACGCTCAAGTTCTTATGTACAAATCACAAAAAAAAAAAACGAATTGAAATGAACTATTTGTGACTCCTTGTTATTTCCACATAAAAATCCACACAAATTCTCACTAGGAATCCAAATCAGAAAGCTACTCTTGAAGGAAAGAATGTTATAAAAATGCATTCCAACTTCCTGTGCTGGAATTTTTCTTTTAAACTGAACCTGACCTTTGGTTTCTACTATGCCAATACATTCAACAATTTAGACTTTTTTTTTTTTTTTAAGTACTCGATATCAAGCCCAAACTGTACAATTTTCAACTTATAACAAGACAAAAGCTTCCCACTGTCTCCTTTTCAGATGGTATTTAATTTTTAACAAAATCTTGTCTAGATTTTCACACCTAAATAATAGAAACACACCAGGCTGATAATGAAAATATTTTGAAAAGTAGTTGACTTGAGGTAGATCTCAAATAGTAGGGCTATTGGGGTTTTTTTGTTTGTTTGTTTTTTGTTTTTGTTTTTGTTTTTTTTGCAGTATGAACCTGTAAACCACTGTAGAAATGCTAATCAGAAAAGAAAGTTTCAAGCTATGCACCTGAGCACATAATCCAGCAAGTTCTGTACCCCCATCAATCTGGTTTTCCACTGGCACACTAACATGCTGCAATAGCTAACAAAATAGAGCTGAGACCTCTGAAGACCCTCTGTGCTTTATCACAACAGCCAGGATTCAAAAAGTTCAGAAACCAACCATACATGTACACTACTGCATTCATGCAGTCAGTGCCCATACAGCTACCAGAAATTAAGGCTTAAAAAAAAAAAAGATCTGATTTCAATAAGATTGCCAGAAAAGACAGAGACAATATTTACACTTGCTCTTGTAAATTAAGGAATTTCTTAGTGCATACAGAACATGCCCAGGTAGAGCTAATTCAGCTAACAAAGCAGATTCCTATGTCTAGATTTCTATCAGTGAATTAACTCTTTTTTCCCCCAGATCGCTGGTTTGCTTTTGTTTGTAAAGCACCTACCAGGTTTACACCGAGCAAATCAGGATAAGGGTCAGCCTGCACTTCAAGCCTGTCTGTGAGATGCAGCCCACGGCACACCAAGCCAATTTCCTTCTAAGAGTTTCAAAGAAAGTTTATATATATATATATATATATATATATATATATATATATATATATTTTTTTTTTTTTTAAGTATATATATTTTTTTTTTTTACTTCCCACTTTTCTCTATAAACCAATGCAACTTGATGTCAATCCACTCATTAAATAAGGGTTAGTTCAAATAGCAGAATGGCATACTTTGCAATTCACAAGATAACTGAAGAGAGGTTTGTAGATGGAATTTTCTCAAAGCAGCAGATACACAGTAAGAGGATTAATATTCTATACAGTGCACTATAATAATAATCTCCAAAGTTTTTCTACAACTTTCAGTTAATTTATTCCAGCACCAATAGTGTAACTGCAAGTATTCTAGCAGAATAAAAAAAGCACATTTCCACTAATGTGGCTTTAAGATCAGAATACCTCAACTGTTCCCTTTAAATCACATTTATTTCAATTCTGAAAAACTGCATTACTTTGATATATTTTCTACAATAGCACTTTTATGCCTTCTCAGGACATCAGTGATTTTCAAGACTTCCGAATTGATACTAAAAATTAAGCACTAAAGGTCAAGAAAATTTTTCCCCTCTTTTTTTGGTAGCACTTATCTCATCTTTCCAGAAGTGTCATTAATTAGCTCCTTTCAACCAAAAAAGAACAAGAAGTGTCTCTGTTAAACATAGACAAAATTGGACTTCAAAACTCAATCACACCAAGCATCCAGCAGAAAAAAGGCTTGGCTTCTCAGTACACATACAACTGGAAATGCTATTTATAATTAAAAACAAGCAAGACTAAACACAAGAATACAGAACTTAGTCTTAGGCATCACTGCTGCTTTTGAAAAATGTAGTTAGTCTTGAAAAAAGATGGAACAGGAGTCCAAGCTTTTCAAATTGCCCCATTTACACCTGAAAGACACACGAGATATCAAATCTGCATGGATCACAGAATCACACAATTCCAGGAGTTGGAAGGGATCTCAAGACATCATTGAGCCCAACGCCCTGCTAAAGCAGGTTCCCTACAACAGGTCGCACAGGTAGGCATCCAGATGGGTCTTGAATACCTCCATTGAAGGACACTCCACAGCCTCTCAGGGCAGCCTGTTCCAGTGCTCCATCACTCTTACCATAAACAACATCACAAGTATTTCACTTAAAATAATTTACCTACAGTACCAATTTTTTTTTCTTCCTTTCGTGTATTGGAAAAGAAGCACTTATCACAGAAGGAAGAGTGGTTAATAGCTTCCTTACACCTCACCCCGCTCTTTAATACAGTCAGTACATCTGTCAGACACTAACACAGAAAGACAACTCTATTCAACGCTGATCTATTAGCAACAGCCAGACAATCAAACACATTGTAACCTTAGTGTTATACATACAGCATAGGAGAGAAATACTAACATCCATTTCAAAAAGGAGACCCATCTCAAACTACTTTCACACTATTGCCAAATAACAGTTCAGAACAATACACCATAAGAAGTGTACACTCCCTTTACCACATCTCAGATTCCTCTTCCAGTAGAAAAATGAAAGAAATTCTCTACATAATGTCTATGACATTTCTGGACCTGTTTTCAAATGCAGAAGCCACAAGACCATGTGATAGCACAAATAAATTTTTGAGTATAACCACTACATACATGAAAATGTACATCTCACTCCAAGATACAGATAATTCTACACATCAATTCACTACACTCAGAGCTACCTTGATTTCTATACCTGTGGGCCACATACACATTTCTGCACAAGATAAAACAGCGCCGTTTTTCTTTCTACAATCAAAAAGGAATAAAGAAAGAGAAATTAAAACCACCACTACATTCGTGCCATAGAAGTATCTTGTGTTTAAACTCGCATCCCAGGAAAACTTGCACCCCAGAGAGTTTCTGGTTTCAAAAATCCAGCGCATCAGAACTTCACATTACTAATGGAAAAAAAAAATTTAAAACACTTTAAATACATCCTATTCCCCCCCCTCCCCCCCCCACTATGGGGAACCTAAGGAAAAAAAAATGAAGTGCTCTTCAGAACTGGTTTACACCTCAAATCCTCATAAAACACACACGTCTTTTTAGTGAATTTAAGCTTTCATAGTTTCAAAAGTAATGATTCACAAATTTTCTAATTTTCCTAACTTACAAGCACTAATATGCAAAACAAATTAAGAACCAACTGTCTATGTAGAATCACTGTTCAATAAGCTAAATATTACCAGGGCCCCACCATCAAAATCAACTGTTAGAAAACACGAAGAAAAAAACCTTTTTTGATTAAGTAGAAAAGTGAAGAGGTCTTGTCTGAAAATATTTATTTTCAAAGCATTAAAAGTAGCACAGTGTAAATAAAATAGAGATTTTCTTGATTACTGACCTGTGGCTTCTACAATAAAATAATAAAAACCTGGTAACAGAGCAGAACTAGAGATAAAACCACTTTTTCTCCCTGGAAACACCACGTCCTCCTTAATGCCTTGGCAAGCTACTTTGCTATTATTTGTGTAAAGGCAAAAATCATCTAGCTTGTACCAGACATAGCTAGTTTTCAAACAACAGATACTCATCAAGCATCGTCCAACATGTGTGAATAGCAGGGAGGAAAATTAAGATTCAATTTTGATCTCAAGATACCTCTGTATTTGTTCTCATTCCATCCTGGGGAAAAAAGGAAAACTGGATACTTTTGCATACTTCCCCATGACTAAGATAAAAGACTCAAAAAGCAGTAATTCAGAATGTTGAACATAAGCTCAGATCTCAGCTCTGGGCCAGAATTTCAGCCTAAAAATAAGATCAGACTTGAATTCCTTGTTTAACACTTACACAATACAAGACTATCTAGGCTTCTTTTATTAATTGATATGGTATAAACATGTAACAATGCAGCATTTCACTACTTAAATCACAAGAAGTTCAGAGGTGCCTTTCTGACACTGCATAAGTATCCTCCACTTTTAATCTGCCCCTTCTATTTTCAGCCAATTCACTGTACCAGACTCTCAGAACGCAGAAGGCAGCACTCAGCTTCATAGCCCTCTCCTTGAACAGATCAAGCTGTCGCATCTCTCTTCTATGCCAATCATTCTCTTCCACTGGTATTCTCAGACATCTCTGAATATGAGAATCCACCAATATTTTAATGAGATTCCACAATACAGCCCACTACGCTAGCCAGGGGCACAGTACATTTTACTTTTATAGATGATCCCAGAGGTTTCCATTTCCTGCTCATAGGTAGTTCCTTCATACTCTAGATGCCCTGCAATGGTTCCCAGAGCAATAGTCAGAAGCAACAGGATGATTACAATATTCTCTAAGTCCCTATTGCAATCCTTAACTTGTTATAGTCATGAAGTGTGTATCTACAGAAGTTTCTGGTTTTTTGTTGTTTGTTTTTGTGTTTTTTTTTTTTTTTTTTTTTAACTCCCCTTTAGTTGCTCTAGGAAGAATTAATGCAAGAAATAGTCTCCATAGAAGAGCTCATATGGATTTGTTCCCACTTAAACAGCGCTAAAAGAAAGTTACTTAAAGCAATTCACTGAAAGGGATGTGTTTTTAGATGTGCCCACGTACAGCTGTTCAAAGAAAAAGAACCAATAACAAAATGACATACACAGCACATCAACTGAACTGAACGAAGGAATACGGAAACTAATTGAGACAGCAATACCACACCAATCCCTGTCCTTACTTTCACCCAGCATGATGTTTGTGATTCAGAAATGTAAATCTGCTAGTAGACACTTAAAAAATGCACGTTTAATAACGTGATGCTTTGATGCAGCCCACACTTCCCATCTATGAATTCCTCTGAGACTTAACAGCCAGATTGTCTCTTTTCCCACAATTAGCATGACCAGTGGCTTTTAAATTTCACATTAAGAGACATAAGAAAATTAATGACTTAAAGATGGAAAAAAAAGTCATTGGTAAATGTAATATTTACTCCTCACAAAGGCTGTCAAATTGATCATAGAGAACTAATTGTGACAGTAGCAGGGATGTATCCAAAGGTGTTGAAGGAGCTGACTCCTGTCATCAAGAGACTCCTCTGCCCTGCATCAGCTTTGCAAGTTGTGGAGACTAAAAGTCTCAAAAACTCATAGAAGTGTTATATCCATCTTCCAAAGGGAGGCAAATCCAGGAAACATTAGATCATTCAGCCATACCTCAGTCCCATCTTGCAAAAGCACAACATGCTTTAAGCAAGCAACTCCCATGTGCCCTTGGATACAAATCCATGTTACACAAATGCACATGGATACATAGAAATAAAGCTCCCAAGGACATAATTACACACCTTCACTCGTGTTAAAACCACACTTGACAGAGGGTATAATATAACCTGGTATACTCCAGAAGAGCTAGAAACACTAATTTCCCTTAAACAATCTGGAAGAAAATGGTATCTTCAAAGTTTAAAATTTACTTGAAGCCCCGCACACAAACACCATCTGCTCTTTGCAAAAGGTATAACATTTGAAACAACATTTTTTCCCTCTTCCTCTTAAAACATGCCATCATGAAGAGAATAATTATTTATATAAGGAGCCCAGAAAATGAAGTTCCATAAAAACAGGAACATATGGCCAAATAATTCTGAATAGCACTTAGCATATTCATTTGTAACATAAGAACCATAATGGTAGATAAATACACCCAGGTCTACTTGGAAATTGTTCATATTAAGGTGGTTTCCTTCAAATATATATGGGTTTTTTTTGTTTTTTTGTGGTTTTTTTGTTTGTTTGTTTTTTTAAAGAATTTCTTGCCCATCACTTTACAGATACTTCTCATTTTGGTTTTGAAAAAGTTCAACCCTTCCAAACGCCAAACTCACCGTACACCAACTGAGAATCAACGGATTAAAAGATTTCTTTCATAGTTTTTTGTTTTTGTTTTTTTTTAAATTTAGTTACAAAGACATCCGTCTTTGTAAAATAAATTCAGGCCACTCTTAACACAGAATTTACTATACAGTGGGTAAGGTCAGGCCCATGCAGAGCTACTTGGAACATAAAATGCCAGAATATATACTCAAGATGAGAAATAATATAAAAAACAGGACTGAAGGAAAATATGAATACACATACTACTGTCTGCACTTTGTAAAGACAAAAACAGCACATGGGCAAATATCTCCACCCCGCACGTGCACTCACAGGATTTTCTGTAATTAAAGTGTTCCTTTTTATTTTTTCAGCAGTACTTCATACCTCTATCTTGCACTGGTTTTTACGCCACCAACTACTTTCCACAGCAGTTTCTTATTATTAAGTGACAGAGTTTGTTGGCTCAGTCCCCTTCAGATTCTCAGAACTCCTTTCAAATACTGCCCTGCTCTCATCTGTTGCAGTATTACAACCATCCTCACTGCATATATGAGTTGGTGAGCCACATCTTGCCCTCCTAATCAGACTTCTGGCCACTGCTTCAACATCTTCAGGGCTTTATGCAAAAAGAACCAGCCTTACTGAATGATGTGGGTTGGCTTGGGTCCTTCTCATTTGTTTTCACAATGTTCTTGTTGTATTGAAAGCTGATTCCTGAGATCTTCTCCCAGAAGCTGCAGTCCATACAAGACAGAAATCTTATCTGACTTGCACTTCAGCTCTTCCTGCCAAACTTCAACGTCAAAAGGAAGTTTTACTATTCTGATTTACAATTCTTTTATTTCTCCCTATGCTGTCCAGGATACAACTAAGCCAAAAGATCTGAAAGTATCCTCTGCTGAAGGCACGTAAGACTGAGCACACTGAAAACCACAGAAGATTCCTGCCAGTTCTTCACTGCAGGAGCTAATGCATTATAATACAGATATTCCTGAATTCTCTGCAGGATCTGCAAATCCCTCCCTGCAATAATTTCCTCCCCACACACACAGCAGGCTCGTCTGTGATCCAGCCTGTGTACTCAGCAGTTTTCTAAAGCAGCCTGAGTGCTCTCTTCTATGAGAACAACTCTGTGACAGCTCAATTTTTTATTTCACATTTCTTTCAGATTCTGGACTTCAACCATCATTATATCCATTGTACTTTCATGCCTTTAAAGAATCACAGCACCAGACATGTTCTACCACTAGCCAACATCCAGGACTGACGGTAATGAGATCTTACCTTTGCTGAAGGATTTTGTTGCAAGCATGATTTAGCCGTGTTCAACCTGCAGTACAGACATCTTAAGCAAGTAGGTCCACTGTCTCCATTTATTTTAGATATTTTACGTACTGAGTTGAGTATTAGCTCTATTCTAATTTAAACAGTAACCTGTGTTAATACAGAACCATATATATGTATTTAAATACTGATTCATATATTAAAACATGCAAATACCACTACAATGATCTGCTCTGAGTTCTCTAGGACACAGTCATAGATTCCCAGTTAATTTCTATTTAGGTAGATCTTAAAGGAAAATTACCACATTTGATTTAAGACTTCCTACTGATGAATGCCCCACCATAACCTACAGTAAGTTACCTTCATAATAATGCTGAAGATGCGTTTCTCACTTCTCCTGCCTGGGCACCTGGTTCATTTCAGCCAACGGATCTTGTTATACCATCATTTTCTACTTTATCATAGAATTTCTGTTCACAATGATTGAAATGTTGAAGTGCGTGCAAAGTTCTCCTTGTCTTTCTCTCTGATAATATTTAACATGCTGAGCTCTTGGAATTTCTCCCTCTAGAACTATTTGCAGCCTTTCTTCATTCTTGCAGATCTCCTCCAAATTCTTTGACTTTAACATCTACCTTGAAGGCTGAACACCCAAAACTGACAGAGGATTCTTAGAGCGATCTCATTAATGTCACATACAGAGATGCTGTAGGTTTTCTGCTCAGTCTCATACAGCTTGGATATTCAGCCTCTCTCAAGATCTCCCATAAATTAATCCTATTTACATGGAAATTAGCAAACCGAGAATCTCAAAAACAGAAGTGAACAATGGAGCAAACCCAACAATCCTGCCAATTCAACCTCTATTTCTTTCCCCACACGCATATGTATGGATGGCATCTGCCTTTCATTTTCAGGCAGAAACCACAGGCTAACACTGATGGTCCAATCCTGGGGCTTTATGTAAGGGAGGAATGCTGCACTTCGTAGCATACAGCGCAGAGTCAACCAATCTGAGTTGAAAGCAAAAAGTCGTCAATAAAGTCAAGATATTGCCTTCAAACCAAACAGTAAACTAATAATGGTATATTCTCACGTTTATCTCCGGATTCTGTATATATTCTGTGCTGCTCAGGTTCTCACAGAACTGCAAGCACATTTCTACAAGAAACCATAACAAACTCAGTTCACAAAACTTCATTTGGTTACTTTGAGACTTCAGGTATTCAAGCTCGCATTGCATCTTTCCCTTCAAGACTCCAGCTGACCAACAGATCCTTAATAGATAGTTAACACCAATACTGCTCTCCTGTACTTAGCCTGGGCTGTGAGATCCTGAGTGCATTTTTGCTTTACAGAGCCCATACAACCAAAAACGACCTCTTCTAGTTCCCTGCCCAGCCAAGCACACTGTACTGAGGTAAGCAGCAGATGCGTTTTTGAGACACAACAAAGTTCCCTGGACTCTACAAGCAGAGCCCTTGTTTTTTTTAACTACGGAAACACATCACAGAGTTACTGAGAAGAGGATACAGTTACCTCGCTACTGTGACAGTTTCCACGCCCGATTCTAACAGCACTACCGATCACCTCGGCAGTGCAGTTAAAGTACATGAAAACCATTAAAGAAAATTAAAAGGAAGGGGAAGGCATAGGCCTTTCTTGTTAAATATCATCAGTATGTTAAAGATAAACATCTAATATCTGTTCTGTTTTTCACAACCAGAGCTAACTCCAGATTTCAATGTGATTAATTACTTGTGTCTTCAGGCAAGCGTTGTGACCCTTGATTTACAGAACAGCAAATCAAGGAGGGATCTGCACAGGCATGTGACTCACCGGGATCCCAGTGATGTGACAACGCACATTCAGAGCCATCTATCAGTGGCTTCATCATATTACATTGCATTCACCTGATAAGCAGATTGCACATACGGGTATGTTTATAGACATATGTACATAAGCACCAAATAAAACATCACTGTAGAGAAAAAGCTCTGATTCTGTGGAAGGAAAAAAAAAAAGTATGCTCTAACCACAGAAATGTTACCTTGGCCAGACAAAGAACATCTAAAGTAGGAGCTCCACAGCTAAAGAAAGACTTTGAGATTCTAGATGATGCACATTTGAACAGATTAACCATAATGAAGACCTACCTTCCCTGGAGGGTTACATGTGCACCACTCTTTGGAAAGAAATTTGTTTATTATGGTGGGGAAAAAAAAAAAATACACAACACTTTAAAAGGTCTGTTCTCTTCTACTTAGCATTCATGCCCAGAGGTTATTTAAGAAGGAAAAAAAATAATGCTGGTATGTACCACATGAAGTGACAAGGTAAAACATTGGCTACGAAGGTTAACAGAATGGGAAGTCATATGATATGTAGTGACTATTTGAGAGCTGCTATCAAAAAAAGTGTGCAGATTGTGACATTCACAACTTTTTTTTTTTTTTTAACATGGACAATTCTGGCTATTTTTACTACTTACCCCCTTTTTCTGCTTTAGATAGATGCTCTGAACCAACATCCTCAAAGCTAACAACAGAACCTCCCTATTAGTACAACCAGAAGCGTTGCATCATTATCCAGCAAACCAGTCTGGTTAGTCTCACCAACATCTTCCACAACAAAAGTTGGTCTATAATATTTTTATACTTTAAGGTTAAGAAATAAAATTCAGAGCTTTAGATAGATAATAAAACTGCTGAAACTCCAATACAATGATTTCTGCAGGTTTTTTTTTGTTTGTTTGTTTTTTTTAAATACTCTATGCATAGTTCAGCAGATTTAAAAAAAATCACACCTGTAGAAAACTGCAAAAGTTCTGCTACAAAAAACCATTCTTTGGCTTGTCTCAAGTGATTAACTCTCAGCTTCATGGTAATTAACATTTAGTTCAGACACTTGCTAGGAACGCAAACCAAGACTAAAAATCAGAAGGCACCCCTCAGATTCATTTTGTCATCCTGGAGGTAAATGCTGGATTAACTGATGCATTGGGACTCATATAGAGAGCTCTTTAGATTAAGATTCTAAAAATACATATAGCATTGCTTGATATACAGGATGTTGGCACTGTTAGCGTTTCTAATGCTTTCCATATGCTAACCACTGAACAAGTAAATTTGCCTGTAAATGCAAGAACTACGTATCAAGTAATAAATAAGGCAACGTGATACAGGCTGTTCATATTAGGATAGATTCTAAATTCTTTATATGTTCCCTGAATATTTTTGTCTAGATGACTCAGCATTGGAAATTCCCGCTGAAGTCAGCAGGATGGCTCAGCACTGCTCACAAGTGTCAGATCCATTTTAACCACCATTTTGAGGCCATCCCAAGGCCTCAAAGGCAGACTTACCATATGGAGCCCTACTGGAGCCAAGAGCTCCACACGCGTGGAGAAACCGAGGCAGCATGGATGGTGCTGCCGAACTGCCGACATCATTATTCTGTATTAGAGTCATTATGATTGAGAAAGACCTGCAAGATCCCCAGGTCCAACCCATTCCCCCATCCCTCAGTGCCACATCCCCACAGCTCTGAACACCCTCAGGGACGGTGATCCCATCACTCCCTGGGCAGCTACGCCACTGCACTGCTATTGCCAATGAGAAGTCCCTCCTAATATCCAACCTGACTGAAAGCAACGAAACCACTCATTCATGTTTATGAAGTTACTCATTGAGATAACCTAATTACCCACCGAGATAATCTAAGCACACAAGGCACTGGGCAAAAAAAAGGAGGGACGGGACGGGGGAAGCACGTTGCGATGCCGTTCATTGTTTTGATGGCTTCCAGAAAGTTTTCAAGCTGTTGCACAGCCCCGGCTCGTTGATTTCTGGTGTTTACAACCTCGAGGAGCCAACACACGTTAAGTTCCTAACGGGGGCAGAGACCAGACCGGCACCGAACCTCCCCGAGCAGCCCCGCGCAGTGACAGCGCGGAGCGGCAGCGGCACGAGCGCAGCCGTCGGTTCCCGCCGCCCCGCAGCGGGGCTCACCTCGGCGCCGCGCGGAGCCCTCCGGGGCGCTTCCTTTAGCCAGTTCCGAGCGAGCGTTCCCCGGCACCCTCGCTTTAACAGAGCTGCCTTCCTTCCACTAAAGTTCTCCCGGGGCTGACAGCCTCGCTCCGCAGCCCGACCGCCGTCCGGCGCCGCGGGCGGGGGATGCCGCTCTCGGAGGAGCGGCGACCCGCGCGCTCCCCAGCAGCCCGCCCTCCCCTTCCTCCTCCTCCCGCCGCCGTTACCTGCCCGCCGCCTGCCCCGCCGCCGTACGGCTGCCCCGCGCCGGCCGAGGGAGGTTTTCAGCAGCCGTAAAGCGGGCAGCGCGCTCTCCCCGAGCGGCGCGGCCGACTCCGGGGCCCGGCCCTGCGGCTGGATCCGGAGGCGCCCCCGGCCCGCCAGCCGCGGGATGCGGTGCGAAGCCAGCCGCGGGTGGGAGCGCTGCGGCTCGCCGCTGTGCGGGGCGCCCCTTGGGGCGGGGGCCGGGGCTGAAGCGGGGCCCGATCCCGGGGAACCAGGAGGAAGAAAAGTGCAGGAACGTTTCTGCTGGATGTGACAAGCTGCAGGTGCCCGTGTCCAAGCCGCAGGGCCTGCGAGCGTTGCTCTCCGCAGGATGAGAGCATTTTCCCTGCCTCGGGACATAGAGCGTAACACTGGACAAACAGTGTCCTATCTGCGTCGTGAGGCTCTGTGTTCATAGGTTGCCATGTTTTTCCATACACGGGACACGGTATGCATCCCTGTGCCTCAAAACGCAGCCGTGTGTCCCCTCCCAGCACGCAGACACCTGGGAGATGCACAGTACCAGCAGATCCAGCAGCAGGATGGCCTGCGTTTGGATTGGGGAGCCTAGCATAATTCCCCCATGCACAGAGCTGTACGTTTTTGAACTGCAGTAATTATATCACACACACAAAGCCTCTTATGTCCATAGGTAAACTCTGATCTTGAGCACAGCCCCCTTACAATACTGCCTCCTCAAAAAGGAGTTACTTGAATACAGATTAATGACTTAGTTCTGCTTGGGAGCATTTTGCTGTTCATTCTCACCTAAATCTACCGTTTGTCCTGTAATCCAGGATACTGCTATCCGAGCTCCAGAGCTCAGCTGTCCTCAAAGGCAAGAGAGCTAACAGCCTGTTAAATTTCACTGTCTGCAGACAAGGTTTGTATTGCTTACCCTAAGAGAATTAGCAATAGAAATGTTCATTTTATAAAGGGAAAAATGCATCAAGCAGCATTTCCCAGAATGACACTTATGACATGTCCCCACCCACGGAGAGAAAAACCCCTCAGATCAGAGGTTTTCCCTATTGGATACCAAAAGAGCTACTGTTCAAGAAAAACAAAAAGAAAAAAAAGAAAGCATCTTAACAGCTACTGCAGAGAAGGTACAAACAGTCTTTCAGAAGTCTCCCATGCATATGGGCATATGGTATGAATGCAAGAAAAAAACAAAAGTAGATTTCAGGTGTTTATAGCAGAAGTAGCTTCTGTTAATAAAGTATTTATAGGAAACTCTGATTGGACTGCTATGGCTCTGAAAGCAATTTCAGAAAGCACAGAGCAATGCAAATCACTGAGGAGCAGGTGAATTAATATACAATCCTCATTAATAAAGCAGTTTTTCCAACATTAAGCAGAAGTAAAACAACTGCAACTTTGCAACTTGAGCTTTTCTTGCCCTGAGGACCAGAAATCTATCAAGCATTTAAGAGAACAAACAAATTCACACAGTGCCTGAATTTTCAGTTCATATTTACTATTTCCTCTTCTCCCATATGACATTACTGTGCCCTATGTCCTTCTCTTTTCTAAGGCACTAACAGGTTATACACACACATCTTTGTACACGTACCGACTTTGTTAGTCGCACCCTAAGCACAGACTTCACTGTGCCACATAGCTTAAGATAATTGTTCCCAGGCTGTCTGGAAGTCTGAGACTTCAAAACTGAATTTCCACTACTCAGTGCTCCTTTTCCCATTCCAGGTCTGAACCACATCTAGTCAGTGTAGAGTACAGCATAAGTGTGACCTAACACAGCAACATGTTTCTTACACCAATTCGATGTGCCAGCTCTTGGTCCACACTGCTTTCACACAAGAGTCCAAAACAGGTAATCACTGTTGGGAATCTGATTGCTTTTGCTGCACCTTACTCAAAAATTGCTAGACCGGCCTCTTAATTACTCTAAGCAACAGCAGAAAGTCACTTCAATCTAAAGGTTCATTACACTTTTCCCAAAACCAGGTGAGCTCAGCTGCCCAAATCTTGTCCTTCTGCTGCCATAGTAACAGCTTCCCCTTTCCACCAACATTTCTGCCCTGGATTACCTTGATTACAGGCACTGGGAGAAGAAAATATTTTCTTTCTATAGTACAGCCAAAAGGGACAAAATTGAGTCTGCTGGCAAGGAAATGAACATTTTTTATTAATGAATCAGGACCACACATTCCAGAAATGAATCACAAAATAGAAAATGATGCCCCAGCATCACAGAAAACAGGAATAGATTTATGCTATGAATTGAAACAAACAGAAACCTCTAGACAAATACATTCTTCAAAATCTTTGTGTGACTTGACTAAAAAGTAATGTGAAGACAGTCAAATATTAAACTTTCCACTAATCTTCGCTGGAAGAAAATAATGCTTAATAATCGCACATGCATACAACACTCAAGTACATACGTGCATTTTGCCATATCAAATGTTTATGGAAACATGGCAAACTTCAATGTCAAGCTTAAAAGACTTCACCTACTGAAGATATTAGTCAGTCCTGAGATCCTGCATTAGGCAGAAGGATACTTTCTGCTTGACAAAAGAGCCAGGATTAAGGAAGTTTTTGGTAGTTTAAGCAACTAAATTAAAATTGCTGTTCACAAACCAGCTTGTTTATGTTCTATAAAGCAAAGGTGGTTAGATTATGTTGTGTTGGGCGTTGTGTTTTTTGTCTTGTCGTTTTAAAACCAGCCTGCTAAGTGACTCAGCTCAGGTAGTTACACGCAGTTCAAGTGCCATCTTGTGGCTGCATTACAGGAAGCCTTTTCGGGTCATATTAAAAGCAGAAGTATCAATATAAACATCCATAAAGTAGTTCAGCTTACGAACAATAAAAAAAACTAAACGTTCGCACGTTTATGGACTGACTCTGGGAAAGCAGATGTTCCCAAACCCTTGCTTAGATCAATATAGCTGGCAGGATGGTTTCTTTCTGCTGCAGGATGAGGGCACTCCAACCAATCTTAGAGGTGGAAGAGGGAGCTATGGTCCTGTCCCTAATCATGCACTCCTGAGGAATTTAGTCGGGGAAACTACTGAGAGAGCAACACAACTGTAGTTATGCTTAGAAAGCCATCTTTCTTTTCTACGTACACTTAAAGACAACCCACCTGGGTAAGCAAGAGCTTAAATACTATTAAAACATCTACCAAACACAGTGAAAAGGTCAAAAACTTTTTTTTTTTTTGTGCTCAGTCTCTGCTTTTAATACTAAGGAATTAATTGGACATATCTGTTTTTACAAAACTAACCTGTGATGCAGCAAGAAAATTAATGAAACGTGCAGATAGCACAGCTGCCAAGAGTGGTCATTTTAGACATGCAACCTTAGAACTGAACTTTCATGCAATGAATTTAGGGATGTACACTACAAAGCCACAACAGCTGAGCATTCTCTGCCTGAGAAGTCTACTAGCAGGAATAGTTTCTAAGGGATTAAGATATTACGTGTATCACACTAACTTGCTAGAGTTCTTTATTATGTGTATGTAATCCTAAGCGCTGAAAACCTGCCTCCTGTTTTTTTAATTATTTAAAGAATAATCACGTCACTGGTGGGTTTTAGAAGGTGTTTGTGAATTGAAACAGAAAATGAGACCGCAAAACCTGAGCCTTAATCCTCCAATTTAATTTCCTTTAATCTTGCTCATAGAATATAACCTCTTTTTTAGTTATCCAGTTTTCCACCAAAGCCCAGCTGTTTCAGATCCTCTTATGCCTTTTTACCATGAGATACACGCATTGCCCTTCTCCAGGCAGACCTCCCCCCTGCCCAGGCTTCTCCCTCTAGTGTTCAAACACCATTTGCTTCCTAATCTAGGGTGGCTAACACAATAAAACTAGGAAAGGAATGGTAGGTACAGCATTAGAAGTGGTCATTTGGCAACCTGCAGGGCTCACGCTTGCAGCAAATACTCGAAGCGCAGGTAGGGTAGCTAACACAACATTAAGGCTAAATAAAAAAACAATTTAAATTCACCCCCATTGAGGTTTGAAGCTGGGATAGGTAATTTGTTCCAAATGGAAGAGGAACACCACAGGCTTTAGTGCTCTAGGCTTTTCTGGGTCTCGATCATTTAACTCATCATGGGGTTTCTTCACTCAACCTGACCTCCAGTTGTTTTTGAACACAAAAGATAACTTAAAGGGACTGTGCAGAGAAGAGAAAGAAGAAAAACCCTACTTACATAATTGGTTTATTTTATCAGTAACCGCATTATGGTCAGTACTAAGCAAGAAAACATACTAAAGCAAAACAGCAGTTAAAATAAGTATAAACATAAGTCTCTTTATTCTACATTAAATCAAAATATCTTATTTAAGACCAACATTCCTAGCAAAATGAGGGAGAACCTAAAAAACCCCAGTGCCTTAGACATATTCCATTTGGTGTGATAAAAGACAAAGACCCACATACCTTGCAACGTGTAATTTACTTCAAAGGACAGTAGCTTATAGCCTGTGATTTTAATGATTGTTCTACAACTGATCATTTCGTGAAGTACCAAATAAAGTGCAGTTAAACTAAATATTATCCTCTTACCCTTCCAGAGAACAGTATTTCATTTAAGCCATTCAGATAAAGGTAGTTCTGAGGGTTAGTTGTAGATTTGAAAGCTTGTTCCTAGTTATTTGAGCTCCAAGACCTCGATCTTATTTGGACTAGTTCACTATTTCTAAAAATGCTCAGGAACTTTAAAATCACGCATATACAGCACTTTGATTAAAATAACTATGCCTTCTATGGGGCGTAGCTTTTATTTTATGCATCCCAGTACATGTTGAATCAAGACAAACTCAAGACAGAATTTAAAAAAAAGACTAATCATATTGTTTCATCACTCAAAATAATGATCTTACCAGCACTCACATTAGTGGGAAAACATATGTAGCCTGTACTCAAAAAACGCTCTACCTGCCCTTGCAGAATTAAATGAAGAGCTGACATCTCAGAGAGCTCTCAGTCACAAGGGACTCATTTTCTCTTTATTCATCCTGTATCAACTTGAAAGATAGAAATGTTTAACAGAGACTTTTCCCTAGACGTGCATTGTTTTTACTAATATTTTCACACTATGGTATAGCAATCCTGTCCAACATCTCATGGCAAGCAGCATCTTGAACGTAAAATATATACTGTGCCAGCAGAGGAAATTGTCTGTTTTGCTATCTAGTAGACATATCAGTGGGTAGCAGGAAAGAATGTCAGATATGCTCATCAGTCATAAATAATTATAGATCCCTATTATCATTGTTTTTCTTCACAATCACCTTATCTCTGACATGATGTAAAAAGACGCCTACAAGGTATGGGAAGGATTCATGCCAGCAAGTTGGCTGTCGTGGAAGTAGGAAAAGAATGAAGATGCGTTGTCCAAACATTTCTGCTGTTACTTATATATAGAAATGAACACTCTTGGATTTTTTTTTTAAACCAAATTTATAAAGGTCTCCAGAAGCTTGCTTCAAGGTTTCATGTACTTCCCAGGAAGACACCAAGACACCGGAGTGTTTTCTTGACATAGTTCATGATTGTTTTTCATAACTCTTTAAACAGCAAAAAAAAACCATAAAATTCCAGTAAGTCCTGAGTGAAAGCTTTACCTAGTGATCAATCAGAAGTGTCTCTGGAGCTCACAATACAGGTAGTGCAGTGCCTCCCTACAGAGGTATTTAATTAACTGTATGAATGAAATGACCGTATGAAATATCTCAGCAGTGAAGAGAAAATAATACTTCAAATACATATATATATTGCATGAGATTCTAAAAGAGAAAAGTATAGGTTTCAGGAAGATCCCTGCTGAATATTCAGAATATAAGCACGAGAGTCATGCTAATATTAGAAGGGGAAAGTATTAAGAGATAATCTATAGGAAGAAAGCAGGCAGGTTATCATAACAATTGTGGAGCACTTGGATTGCTTGGACAAGTTGCAGAAACGTAAGAATTTAATCTCTTTCTATTTAAGACCAACTGTGATGGCCATATGCTGTTCTATATTTGTTGTGCATTTTATTTGTCCCACTAGACTAAAAGCTCTTTCAGGCAGGGCCTGCCTGTTTGTTTGGCAAAAACTCCCTGTTATACAATACCGGGTACACACAAGTAGGGGTTATACTTATTATGTTAATCCTCTCTCTAAAGCATGCTAATTAAAATAAAAAACCCTGATAAAACAGTGTTACAGTTTTCACTTAAATCAACAGAATCAAGGACATCTTTAACTCACCAGGGGACTGGTGTGAAAAATCAAATATCATTTGCAAAAACATAGGAGAGCAAAACTCTATTCTAACTGTAGCAATAGACCTATAGACTGAGACCTGGGTGAGATTGTTGGGAAACAGTAACTCGAGCCATTAGTCCTCCTATTGATAGGAACAGAGCTCATCCATACTGCTCTGAACACAAGCCATATGGTAGGTACATATGTTTATACTGCAAGTTCTTGATATAACTTGCTTTCTCTACAGAACCAAGTGAAGATTACAGGTCAACACCTATTCTCATTCCAAGACCTTGCAGCTTTTACAGAGAAGCGTTATCTGCTGCGTGGAGAGACCATCACATTGGACTCAAGTTTCTTCCTTGCACATCCTCTGAATCACATTGCAGAAACTTGCACGTGTCTTACCCTGTCGTAATCAGGAGGCCTGAGCCTGTCATAATTCAGACCCAAGTACCTAAAAATTGAGGAGGATACCTGGTTTCTGTACCCTCTATGCTGTTTCTATGATCTTTTCAGCCCCCATCACCTGTGCTGTACCCACAGCAGACCAGGCTTTGTTATACAGCAGTCCTCTGTGAACATCATCATGAAACCTTTTAAATCTGTACCCAGTTTAGTGATCAAGGTGAATCCTCTGATAGCTTAAAAAAAAATAACAAAACAAAAGAAACTCCACATATTAATTTATTTACATTGACATCAGAGGATTGCATAGGATACAGGAATGAAAGACGGTAGCAAACTACCTGATTTCAAAGGTAGCTTTGGGTGATTGACATAGGCTATAACTGTGATAGAGTATTAGCAGACCTACTTCAGCCTAACAGAAGAAACATTTACATGAGCAAGTACAAAAACCCTTGCAATAATGTTTGTTCTACTATTTGGTAGCTGAGATTTCTTAACTATTTTCCAGACATGTGCTCAAGCAAACTCTAACAAAGGAAGTAAATGTTATGATGACTGAAAGGAAAACTGCAAACCTAAGACAATAACAACACTTCATCAGGATCATACCAGCTCCTATTATTGCTCCCCACTTATTGAATCTAGGTAAAGTAAAGTCATGCCATTAAAAAAATCCAGATTAAAGTGGATAAATTGGGGGTAGGGAGGAGCATGGCTGTTTGTCCAGAGCTTAGGTTTTCTTTAAAGTACAGCCTGTACCCGATTTACTTGTCCTAATGCAGACCAGAGAAAAGAATATGTTATTAAACCTTTTAATTTCCAACACACTTCTTTGATTGCAATTTAAATGAAAACACATGACTTTGAATCCCAGTTGATCTCTTCGCACTAGTTCTGGCAGTGCACAGGCTTTAATTCTAATCAGGATAAACAAATCCATAGCCGAGATCAGTAAAGAGAAACACACAGCAGTTTCACGAGAAAAATCTTGCTTTGCTTTTTTGTTAAATGCTGGATAAAGAGTGAAGTACTGAGCAAAGACCATAAACACTAGGCTGAATGAAATTAGAAAAAGAATGGAAATACTGGGAAGCAGAAGGGATCCAGAAGAGAACAGAGAGGTAGCACTGCTTCAGTGCCTTTTATCAGATGGCAGAAAGGGTGGTTTAGTGCTTTCATTGATTCTTATTTCAGTTGGTGTTATCTTGGGATATTAACAGTTTTACTCCCTGTAGCCAAAGCTTTGAAATCTAAGGGTGATTAAGTTAGCTTTTAGGCAAAGCATAACATGCAGTGTGCAAAGAGAGTAACCTAAGTAGAACAAACAACCTTAGCCGACTGGAGATGCCATCATATAGATTGCTTGTTACACATTCATACCAAGCACCATGGTGGGGAGCAAGACAATTCCACTCTGAATGGTCAGGTTTGTTTTTTTTGTTTGTTTGTTTTTGTTTTTTGCCATGAGGCAATGATAAATGGATACTTCGAAGGAAAAATAAAAAGGCTTTCAAAGCATAATAGAAATTAGAGTTCATCAGTCAAAGATAATGAATGGCTTATCAACAAGGTTACCATTTCTAGAAACAAAAAGATTCATTTAAGTAGTCTTAGGACAGGATGTCTGACAGAACTAGTATGAGAAGGCAGCAAGGACAACAAATGTCACATTAAAGCAGATATATTTGCTGGTGGGTCGTTTAAATAGCGCCTGAAGGATAATCCCAGCAAGACAGGTATTTGAACTTCGTTTAGCAGCATCCCTAGCTGAGATAAGGAGGTCTAATCACTTTATAAGACCAACAAAGTCATTAGAGGAGAATTGGGGAAGAAGCAGCTATATTTATACTTATTTTAAAATAAGATTTAGCAGAATAACTTCAGCTTCAGCAGCCAGCTTGAAGCTACAAATATTTATAACTTTATCAGAAAGCCCAACTTCGTGGTATGCCAAAAAGCTGACTGTGCAACAGACTAAGAGTTGTTGCCTATAAAGAAAAATATAAAATTAACACGCATTTTGTTGTTATGTTTTCAGAATGGCAGACTACATCCAATTTCCTTTTACACATTAACTGTTTTAGAGCAATATGCTCTGTATGTCTAAACAGCTTCATGCCTTGTAAACAGTACATAGAATTCAGATGACACAGTAGGACTCAAGCAGTTGGTTCGACCTTGCCTTTCATACAAAGCTCCTGCAATCATTACCAGCAGAGTCTGGGGCATGGGTAGCAGTTTCTTGCAGTTATTACTTGCAGGATATCACTAGTCAAGTACCTACCTTGCTTCTGTTAAAGTGCTGCTAACAGATTAGTACTAATTAACTCATTAAGTTTTTAATATTGTTTCTTAGCCTCTAGGAATGCATAATGTTTATAAACTGAGCAAAGATAGGAGAAGTTAAAGACTGGTCTTTAAGAGATTGATAAAAACTTGTTCTAGTCTTTGCCTGTTACTGTATGGTCTCAAACTTATTAGATTTCATTGTTCCGTGGGTGTTTTTTTTTTCCAGACAAATGAGCTTTGCCTTTAATAATATACACAGAGAAACAAGAAGTGTCCATAGCAGGAACAGAAAAGAATTTAATGCCAAGGTGAGAAGGCTGACTCACTCATTTTTAGCTACTGGCATAATATTCTTCAGCAGCCAGAAGTATGAGCCTTCAGATGAAGAGGACAAGGGGCCAAAGCCATTCTACAGACTGCCCGACTGCTTAAAGTGAACTATTCTGGGCTCAAAGCATCATCATTGTTTGTGATGGTCTATCACTTGAAGTAGAGTCACATCAGCAGTGATCACCCTGCTCCTTTGGGCACACCCTCTTGTTCCTCAGAGACTTGGAAGAGAAACATCCTTGGACAAACATTTTCATTCTCAAACACTCCCTACTCTAAAGTCACCCCATGCATTAAAATAAACTGCAGCATGAATTAAGCCTTTTAAAGGTGTGGCTTCCACCAACTACTATCCAATGAATATTTTAAATCCATGAGATTTCTACTATAGGGGCAAATGCAACACTTGCATTTCTAGAATCAGGAAGTCAACACTCTTCAGATGTTATTAGTACAGACAAGGTGCAAATTACACCAAGACACCAACTAGGTTAAATCAATATCAGTCGAAGAGCCTCTTTGTCTGGTCTCACTATAACCAGCTGTGCTGAGGCCAAGTGCTTACAAGCTCTTAAACGCACACTGTTAGCAGTGATATGTGCACATACCTGAAAAAAAAACCAAAGAAACAAGGCTTCATAGCCTGTTGATTTTGCCTCCTTGCACTTCTCTATCTAAAGATACAGTCATTTTAAAGACAAACAGGAACAATTGGCTGTTTTATAACTCTAGCATTAACACAGAGGGAGATGAAGGGTAGATCACAAGCTGCTGCCCTTCCTTTCCAATTAACACTTGACCTTCTATTTCCAGCTTGTACTTTCAGTACACCTTCCAATCAACATCATTCACTGCTAAGACCAGACATGGTACACCTATGGCAGAGGTTTGCATATTACAATATACACTATAAATGGATAAGTTAAAAATAAACATGGTTTACAAGTTGTTCTTGACTGTAAATGTTAGGAAGAGAAAGTCTGACTTGCTTACCCATAGTGTATTGAGAATAAAATTTTGGAAATACTTTAAGTAGTAGATTATGTAAAGTAGATCTGATTTTTAAGAACGCAGTAGCCACATTGTCTTGTGCCTATCACATTCCTCCTGTCTATGTACTGCTAAGAGCAGCATCTTCCCCAGAAGCTCAAAAGAAAACATTCCCCAGGCTCCTGGGCTACAGTTTCCTATTCCTGCTGATCCACCCTTATGATTCAAAAGGATACTTGCACAGATGCATGAATTTTGGATAAAAGCTATTAGATCATGATCCTTAACTTCTGTCTGCTTCATAGTAAGTGAAGGAAGGAGGGGATAAGTCAACCAACATTTAAGATAGGAAGTTTAATGTAGAAACACTAATTAAAAAAATATACTAAAAGCATCTTATCTCCTTGGAACTACAACTAGGGTATTTCATATTCAGTTTTGGCCTGGGCTCCCTATTCTTCCACGCATCAGAGCATCGCAACATGATATGGACTGGAAAGGGATGGGAAGTATGCAGTCCACTCTCCTGCTCCAAGCAGGGGTCAGACTACACTGCTCAGACCTTCACCCAGTTGGGCTTGATAATCTCCACAGATGAAGCTTGTACAACCTCTCTGGCCATACTCTACTCAACCAGATTAATGAGGAGAACATTTTTCCCTTACAGCCAACCTAAATCTCTTTTGTTCTACAGCCATTGCTTCTCAACATTTGGTTATGCACTGCTGTAAGAAGCCTGCCTCTGCCTGTTCAGTAACCACCACAAAGGCTCTGGGAGGCTGCTGCCAGGTCCTCCATAAAGCCAAGTGAATCACAGTTTCACTGTATGCAGGCATTGCAGCATACCCTGGGAGCTATGGTTTTATTTTATGAGAAGCAGTTCTGCGTGTCCAAATTATGACTTCCAAGAGAAACTGCAGCAGTTCTGTCAAAAAAAACAAATGGGTCAGGGTTTGGGCTTTTTTTTTTTTTTTGCCAGCAAGACAGCCACCCCCCCCAAAAAAAAAATTACTTTAAATAAACAAAATACAGCAGTAATGCAATGCGAGAACTGTTATAATCATCTCCTTTTTATCCCGGCATCTCAGCTGTAAGACTCTAAGAACTGCCACATTTGAAAATAGAGCAGTAAATCCCTGGCAGCATTTACCCAAATACAGAAAAGACATATTCCATACAGAAGTCTAACAACACAAATAGAGAAGGTCTGACTTCGAAAATCCAGTTTGCCTTACTTGTTATTTAACAAACACCTTCCACTAAAATCTTACAGTTTGTTGACAGCAATCTGAAATGTGTTAAAGTAGGATACACATACAGAATGCCTTATTTACTAAGGCAGAATTATTTTTGGAAGAGCTGAATGTAGAACAAGCTACATCTTGCTCTAGTTTACAGCTGAGCATCCTGTTTACATGCTGATGTCTGTGTTTGTTTTTTGGATACAGGAAGCAATGCTGAAAGACTTCAAATAATTCTGCCTCACACTGCCTATCAAGTTATTCCACTTCCATAGGAAACAATGGCTTGGGGTCAAGTTAGCTCAAGCAGAGAAATGTGAGAAAGCAGAGTTGTCTCACTTCTCTAAGACAATGTCATTTTAACAGCTTTGATACAAAGATTTTCTTTGCCAGGCTTCTTTCTCCTTTCTGTGTCTCTGAAATACATACAATTTCCTCCTGGCTCTTTTTTTTTTTTTCCCTTTTTGCCTAGAATACCGTTCAAATTATTTTTCCTTCAATATAAACCTTAACCTACTCCTCCTTCTACAGGAGGAAGTGCTAAAACCTTGACAAGATTTACTCTCTATCTTCAAGCTACACGGTCTTTACTCATCAGTCTAAACTATGGAGCTATATACAGCAATATTTTTTACATTAAATAATAATGTATACAAGTATATAATGTATACCTCGAAGTACAAAATGGATGGTTGTATAGAGAGTTAAGAAGAAAAAGCCAGGATAGTTTTCCATATGAATCTCTGTACAAGAGCCAACTGGATTTTGCAGCCCTGTGCTCAGCAAAACGCAGTAAAACAAGAATGCAGTTAGTATTCTTAGAGCGCTCTGAAGAAGAACAGGAAGAAAAAAAATAATCTTGCTCTGTACCAAGAAAGAAGGGCTGAAAAGTCAAAGAGGAAAATTCATGCTCCAACCTCTACAGCACACAATCAGCATCACTCTTAGTCACTCTCGTGCATCATGGTGACACTAAAGGTAATAATAAGCTGTACATGAAAGAAAGGAAATACTGAGGAGATGCTGTTACAATATTTCCCCCTCTCCTTTAACTCCACGCACCCTCCAGAAGAACACGTTGTTTCCAGGACATTACTACTACAATTTGCTGAAGTTCTGCCCAAGAAGGGACCCACTGTGCACACTTTCTGGTATCCCGGGATATATTGATTAATGATTTATGGCAATACACCCATTCAAACAACTGGACTCAACTTGGCCTTTCAATTTTTAATTTAACAGCTGACTCACTCTACTTTCAGAGCAGTGCTAAGCAGCATGAGGCAAGCCCAACCACAGAGAGCCCTGGAACACAGGTGATGCTGGGGCAAGGCAGAGGCAGTGATGACTCTCTAATATATTAAGCATGGCTTCAGGAGCAATGAAAATGGAGGAGATCCAGAACAAAATATGGAATAACAGCACCATCTTGCCTCTTCTACAATTGCCTACCTAACTCTGCAAATAAGTGTATTCGTCCCTCTAGGCTTGCATATACAAAATCATTACTTGTGTCAGGGGCACTGTGAAGTGGTATAGCAAAATACACAGTGAAAAATCCTGCAGAGTCCAAGGTTATATAGAAGGGAAAACAAGTTCACTTTTTTCACCTCAGGGGCAAAATTGGAGTTCACATTTGTGATGGACTGAATAATGCTTCATCACAAGAGCCAATTTTCTTCCAACTCCCTGCAGCTCTTCAAACATAGATCTTATTTTTGTTCTTGATTTGCTAAATGGCTTTTCTCTCTATCACACCTTTAAAAAAATAAAAATAAATGATAAATACAGAATATCGTGATTTACCCAGCTCAACAGGAACTAGCTATTTTTAGGAAGTTCTCACTTAAATTTATACAGATACATAAAAAAGCTATGTTTCTTCCCCTCTTCTTCCACAAGGAGATAAGTGATATTTCCTCAGTGAAAACAAAAGAGAAAAGAAAATGCTTAGTAGTTATTAAAGTTAACTAAAAACATATCCTGGAGATTCCAACAAACAAACAAAAAGCTCTAGAGTGGTTCCATCTCATGTAATAAAAGCATTTAGTGTACACTTGAATCATGAGAAGTAAAATAAAACTGTGTAATTTAAGGAAGTAAACTCACTTTTTTTTTTTTTTTTTTAAACAGGACATTTCTTCCTGTATTGAAAACATTTGTTTCCTCACTCTGCTACAGAAAACAACCACCTCCACAGGCATGGCAGCCCAGTGCTGCCTCTCATGGCCTAGCAGCCCTGTCCAGCACAGCAGGGAACACCTCACAGCCATACCCCATGGCCTCCAATCCAAGGTCTGCTTCCCCTACACACATTCTTAACTTCTTAAGACAGAAACTTCCTCCCCACAGATCTCTTCCTAGAGGTGGTGACTGCTAACACACTTGCAAAAAAAAAGACAAAAAAGAGAAAAGGAATTCCAACAAACTCTTAATTTCACACAAAAACACCCCTCCCATATCTTCCCACAGGCCTTCCAGCTCAGCTTGCGTGCATGCATTCTGGAATATTAGTAGAAAAAGCATACAAATGCCATCCTACCTTAATATTGCCAAACACACACCTTCGCTCTGATGGGATCTTCTGTAGCAAAGGGCAGTTAGCTCACCTCTCTCAGTTATACCCCCTCAGTGAGCTCCACACACAGCTGAACAACATCACCACACAGCTGTAGCCTCCTTATCCTGTGCCCACCTCCTCACTCCCACAGCTGTGCTGTTGCCCTGGTGTTCTGGAAGTTTCTCCCGCTTTCTCTCCCTGTAGAGCTGGTACATCTCTCCCCACTGTTTCCAGGCTGTGACTGCTAAACTTCAGGGACTAAAACAAACTGCTTCTACCTCAGCCCCTCAGTGCTGTTTCTGAACTTCTGGTCAGATACTTGCTGCAATCACCTGAGAGGATTTAGCATTGCTTTGGGCTTCCAGGGCTCCAACACTTTGCCACCAGGGCTTGAGAGGAGCCTAGGCTTCACTGCGGACAAGCAAAGCCTCATCCAGGCTCTGTATTTGTTAGCTTCTTGCCAGGCTGCAGTGCCTGACAGGCTCTAGGACTCTGCATGTGGATGCTAGAAAGCATCCAGGAGGTTTTAATTTCTTACCACTGATATTATCACAGAAATTTTATTCATGGAATTCAGTGCCAAGGCATAAAAGTTGGCTTTAGAAATGCTTGACAGCTGATTCAATGCTGACCACTCGCAGAGGAGATGATGAACTAATTTGAAGGTGCTTGATTTATTTTCTTCTGCTGTGTTTTTACTTAATATTGAGAGAAACTGAAAATGTCTGATTTGAAAAATAAAGTTGAGCCAGAGATATAGGATGGAACAAATAAAAGCCCCCCACTATTTTCGGCATGTTACAAAATATATGATACCTTTTATAATAATGCAGCAAGAATAAATCAGCCTTTTGTGATCAAGAGGAGACAGTGTTCTTTGTTCTGGTGGTTTCTGCCTTTCAGAGGCAGCACGCTCCAGGTGATGGTTATTTTTGTTGCTGCCACTATGTCAGCTTGGAAAGGAATTATGCCAGGCCAAGGTGCACTTTTTAGTACCAATTTCTTCCCTATCACAAATGCTTTCAGGTGGCAATAAGGGTAATTTTTAGTATCTCATACCAGCCAGACAAAATTCTTTTGCTGGACTCTGTGTCCTTACAAAGTTCAGACCTTGAAGACATTTCATATTTAGCTACTGCCCGACTTCAGTGTCTTTTAATTGCAAAGAAGTCCTAACTTGGAAACACATTGTGACACTCTGTGGTTCAGAGTTTTCAGGAAATCATCACACGCCAAAGCACCTTTGTAGACCCACAACAAGAAATTCAAGTGAGTAAAATTTCTCTCTCTTCAACAGAGGTCAGTGTCCAAATTATGTATGCTACATGCCCTTCTTGTCCAATTGTAAAGTCCTTAAGGGGACGTACCAAAGGGCTTTGTCTCTCAGCAGCACAGTCTCACGCCAGGCCAGGAGTGCCTAGTGCCAGGCTGTTAGCGTTTGGCAGGTAAAGTGGTAGCGTGCAGTGCAGCCCCAGCTGAATGCCTGAGCCATGCATCCCTGCCTGTACCAGTCACTCTTGCCTTGTCCTGCTCATTCATAAGGGAAGCTCAACTGTAAAGAAATAATGATTTTCTTTGTCCTAAATACTGCCTACAAATAGCTTCTCAATTTTTAGTCCATTAACAAATCTTTCCCGGGATCTATTAACATGTCACTATGGAGTGTCTTTTACTTCAAAGTTTAATACAGCTTAACTCTGTCTTAATCATATTGCTCCACTACACTTTATAGCCTGCAGCTTCAGGGAACCTTTGCCTTTTATTAGTACCCATATACAATCATGAAGTCATTCCAAAAATCAGTGCTGCTTTGGGTTCCATAAATTCTTATACCTTTGATTTATTTGGTATTTCTGGAACTCTGTGAGAAGGAAGATGTGAAGGCAGGGTGAGGAAATGAAATGTTACAGTAGTACTGAGTTGTGTCAGTACACTGCTTTGCAAAGGGGATCTGACAGGAGATGCAGACACTTCTCCCCTGCAATGACACTCTTCAAAGTTAACAACAATGGCCTGGTCAAGCTCTTGATACAGTCAAGGAGAATCCCGTTATGACAGTCAGTGAAAGCTGACAGATCACTGTTGATTTCACATTGCAGCTTTGCTGTCAGTCACTGTTTCTGGCTTGATAGTGCCCTATAAAGAAGATGTCGTGCCACAGTTCTGCTGTTGCAGCATTTCTGGTTTTGTTAGCCTCAAAGACCTATGAACTGCTTGGTGGGAAAAGGAGCTGAGTACATCTTTCTAACCCATTTGAGTCCCCTTATGCATACATGAGGAAAAAGAACTCAGGGATTGAAAATCCTACTTAGAGAAGAAGATTCAGATACGTTTATCTGTTTTTCTGGTGTGATATTTTGCACTTTGTAATGATGTTTGTAAGCAATGTACCAGAGCCATAGTGTGATAAATCTGTGGCCTCCATTCATTAGATCTCTCATTTATATCACTGGCTTCATTATTGGAGATGACAAAACTAAGATTATGTGCTTGTATAAAAGTAGCTGCTGACAACCCTGTTGTCTTTTCTAATTCCACTTCTTCGGAGAAGCACATTTTAAATGCAATTTAAGGTGTCATCATCTCAAGAACATGAACAAGATGTATTCACTAATTAAATGGAAACATGAGGTCCAGCCTGCTATCTTAAAACACATCCGATCCCATCATACTCGCATGATTTTCTCCCTCCTGTTGTGAAGATTTGTCATTTGCAGGTGCTTGATTTTCTTCTTCGTATCCCAACAGAGTCTGGACTCAGACAGCATCAAAATTACGTTTTTAAGGATCCAAGTAGCCCTTGCCTGCTTGGACATTTGTTTCTTTTTCCAGTTTCTTTACAAGAGTTTTTGTTTTGTTTTGTTTTTTACAAAGTCAGTGTTGCTGTTACGTGCTCTATATGGTGCAACTGTTCAAAGGAACTGGGAATGTGCAGCTCATACAGAATGCAGCTGCCTGGCTGTGAAATGGTATTAGACACAGAGAATACAGTATATTGATCCTTTGGCAGCTATATCAGCTTCCTGTTTGTTTCTGAGTGTATTTTAAGTCCTAGTTTTTTACCTGGTTGTAACCTGAAAGGTTACTGCTTTTGTCTATATGAATTGCCATAGCAACTGCAGTGCTGGAGCAAACAGTCTTGGGCTTTAACAGTCTGCAGGTCAGCAGCAGAACTCTCCCAGTTTAGAGACCTTCATCTCTAAAATCTGGGTTGTTTCACCATCTTGATTGGGCTATATTTTATGTATGCCAGCATGACTCTATCTGTGGGCTACAGAATCCTGATATCTGCATGGAAGAGAGGGAAGAAATGTGAGTTTGTGTCCGTTTATTTGGGAAGGATTGTATTCCTTTTCTTTTTATAAACACTGTTTTAAAAAGCCTGCCCCAAACCCAAACATATAGTGGCTTGCACGTATATCTTGATGTAAAGGCTATGTTGACCTATTCCATTGCAGGGCTATGGCTCAAGTCTAGGGCACAGATGAGATACTGAACACAATGAGATCACATCTGCCTGACCTGGAACTGAGTGTGGGCTGTTGTGCTGTGCCTTGGTACTTCTGCTCTTCAACCTTAGCAGCACAGAGGGGCTATTATTTGCAGTTCTCTATTCTTTCACAACAGCTGCTGAGGCAGTGTTTTCCCCTTGTTTTCACACCTTTCTTTATTGTTCACAGGGCCTTGCACCTGCAAGCCCCAATAATGTTGTTAGAGCAGGTTCTTGTGGGAACCAACTGCCACAGATAAAGAGATCACGCCTTTTTCCCAACCTTTTCTTACCTCATATTGTATATGTTACTTTATATTAAAAACAATTCAGCATAATGCACAGGTCAATCGAATACTGAAATATTATCAGAAAATATACCAGCACATTAGTGACCAACGCACAATACTTTATCTTGCTACCATGCTCTAGTGTAATTATCCCACTAACAGGAAAATCCAATAGGGATTTTGATATGATCCCACTAGGAAAAAAAAAAGTACCAACGAAAACATACAATATATTCTGGAAAAGCATGCCAAAAACATTCTTATTTTTCTCTTCATCCTCACTGCCAGCTGAACTGCAAAGATCCCCCAGAGAACACCCTTCTAGGGACCCACCTATATTTCCTTCCTAACTGCTCACAGAGGAATTTTCCCTTTTCCTTCTCTGGGTCTGCAGTTGCAGACCTCAGTAATAACACTACGTGTGAGTCTGACTCAACATCCTGCATAAAACAGCCCAACAGCATACATTTAAAACATCACATTGTTAGAATTATTTGCTTGAAGCATCAATGCAGGGAAAGTCACTAAAGCAGTAGGGCTGATAAACCTGGATTTTCCTACTTGTCAGCAGGTCTGCCTTGCCCTTCAGCTGGTAGAGCAGAAAGCAGTGCCTACTTCCTGTGCCACAAATATCTTGCATTAAGCAACACATAATTTAAATATTGACAATGATAGAGGCACAGTCGGTCATTTGACCAGTAGTCACGTGTGTCTATCACTCACATGTGACCACTGGTCATGTGTGTATGTACTCTGCTGCTCTGCAAATATTTCTATCAAAATTGGTGCAGCTGGGGACCTTATCAATAGGAACAGCTGAGTGTCTAAGTTCTCATTCTCCATAGAAACAAAAGGATCCAAGGCTGATGCTTTTACATGCTGCAAGACGCACCCCTTTGGTGCTTTTTTGTTGTCGTTGTTGATCTGTAATATTCTAATATTACAGATATTATATATATTATTTAGTAATACTGCAGGTCAGGCAGTGAAATCATGGAAATATCAAATTGTACTCAACAATATGCAGGGGTCTTGTACTTCTGCCTTTTGGGTGAATCTTTTCCAGCCTGTTTGTTCCATGACTGCATTCTCCATTTTATCAGGACTTTGGGATTTAATCAACTGATTATACAACTGACAAATTGTTGCATCTATCCCAAAAGCTTGAAGCCAAGCTTCCCAAATAATCTGCATGAACACCAATTGCACATATCTGCACAGCTGCCTTTTGACAGATATGGTTTTAGGTGACAGTTGCTATGAAGTTAAATATTATTTACCAGCAGTGGAGGACATTCCTACGTTCTTCATATCAACAATCACTACACACCTTCCTCCTAGAATAGAAAACATCAGTTTCAAAGGGATCTGAAACTGCCTAGAAAATAAACCTTAAGTGAACCTGCAATACCTAAAGAGACAACGAACTCCTCATCACATTATTTGTCCTTGGCTACCCTTTTCTGCATGCAGTGGGATGTGTTAAACTCCAGAGAAGTCACTCACCTTTAGTCTTCAAGGCAATCCCCCTGCACTTACTTAGTTTCAAAACCAGCTATTTTTCCAACACAAAGTGTTAAAAGAGTAGGATGCTGATAGAGCAGCTGGGGCAGCATGTCAGAAACCGATCTTGGTCTCTGGAGTGACGAGCATGGAATGGGGGAGGTGAGAGAAAGCCTAAGACAATTGTAGTTTTACAGTCTTCTCCTTCTGCTCGCAAACTGGAGATGAGAGCAGACAAGCTTTATGACAGTACAGAGAAATCAATACATTTTTATTGATTCTTGTAGCTGCAGAACTCTCGCCCAGCACCAGTACAGGGGTCAGAGTATGAGTACATGACTGTCCTGCTGCACTACACCTATGCTCCTCAGAAGTCATGCCTTTTGATTCACCCAAGATGATGCCTGCTCCGTTACCTGACTGCAACAGCAGCAGCTGACCCACTCAGCAGGGAATTTAGGTGCTGCAAATTAACCCTACTGGTAGCAGCTGAAGGCACAGCTTCACATAAGGAAAAAAGTATTTTTGAGCAATGACACAACATTTAAATGATGGATCTTATTTCAAAAGCAAATTAGAAACAGCTAAACAACACAACTTGGAAAACTAGCTCAGGATTGGCATAGTCAAAATAGAATGGAATCAGGGAGTTATAACTAGCTGTAGAATTAAATTAATGAAAACCTGGATGTCAAAAAGAATTAGAGCAGGCTTCTAAGGCTTATATTTAGTTTAATTCTTTTTTAATCCTCCATAAATATGAGTGTTTTTCAAACTTGTTTTGATTTTGCATTTCTTTAATTGGTATTCCCAGCTTCTCTTTCAAAGTTTCTGAACTGCTTCATCCTTACGGAGAGGCCTTTCATTAGCAAACTGTGAGGCTCTATGGACATTTTCAGTAGCTGTAAAGCTGTCAAAATGGTGTAAAACTTACTGGAAGGTCCTTTTAATATTATGGCGCACCTTTGCAGCTGACATTTAATAGTTAATTTGATTGTACAACAATGGACTTCACCTTTGCGCAGTGTCTTTCATTCTCCATCTTTTCAGCCAAGTCCATTATCACTTGTTCCAAATTCCTTCAACTCTTCTCTTTGACTTTGTGTTACTTTCCACTTCATTCTCAGCCTGCACCGCCTTACACTCTACACCTGTTTTTGATGTCACCAAAGAGGGACAATAACTACAAAGTTATTTCCCTTTACATGTCAAATCTGGAAGGTCTCTCTGTTGTTCATTCTATTTCCATTGCCGGCCTAAGTGTCCTTGTTGTTTTTCCCCCTAGTGAAGAAAGGGCAAATGTCATATTCACTGAAGCAAAGACTTGGCTTTGAAGCAGTATCGATTTTTCCTTTTCCCTTCTGAAGCTTTGCCAGGCTCCATAAAAGCTTGTCTCTTGTTCAGAAACTCTTTGGACGGAGAGACAACAGGGGCAGCAGTACCAGCGGGGAGCAGTAGGAACTTAGGGCATCTGGTGGGGAATGACAATTTTGACAGCAGCTAGAAAAAGAAAGAGGTCATTTTATTTTTAACTGTACTGTGAGAACAATCGTGGATCAGAACAAAGCCAAATGGGAAATGCAGTTTTAATTCCAGCCTATGATTCCTCCTTGTCTAAATCTGAACATGAACTCTTTTTCAGAATTCTGCGGTTGGCAGCAAGACACCCAGACCACCAGAAGTGACATCTTGGTTAGAGGCTTCACTGCAAGGTTGGCAAAATCCATGACTTCCTGGCACAAGACGATAAAAAAATACAAGCCTTACACTCAACTGGAGCAAGAGCGTGCAGAGAACTTCTACAGAGGAAGGTCCGATGCTACAACAGGACTCCGATTTAAGAGATCCAAAATACTTTGTTTAGAGCTACCACTGTAGAAATATCCAACAGCATTTATTAAGCACACATGTTCTGCAAAGAAAAAGAAGCGTTGCTGTCTTTCCCCACTGCTAGTTAGGGCTCTGTGCAGTCTGTAAGCACATATACATATTTATCATCTGTGTGCTGGAGAGCCTCTCACTCTTAATGAGATGTTGGGTCTTGGCTCTCAGCCTTATTTAGAAGTGGTGCCTCCTAGGGCCTCCAATGCTTCCACAGCATTTTGTTCTGCTGACTCAGAGAGAATGTCACTTACTGAAATATCAATGCCACTTTTTGCCATGCTTCTGTATTTCTTGAAGTTGTCAGAGCTGGTTTTCCAAAGCTTATTAGATGAGCAGCTGATACTGGACGTGCATGTAAAGTTACAGCAGCTGCCTTTTGTAGAGTAAGTCAATTAATAATTATAATAATTTGCCTTGAGTTCCTGGGATTTTTTGTTTGTTTTTGTAAAATTTGTAATTACTTGTCTTTGAGTACACTGTAATCAAAAAAACAATCAGAATTATTCCTAATGCTAGACTGAAGTCTCACACTCACAAGAATTAAGTCAACAAGTTCCTTCTCTTTTATTTCCTTCTATTATTCAAGCCCAATCTCCCACTCAGAAAATTATTTAAAACCTGCAAATCCATAAGATGGCTTTGAAATTCTCAGTAATTTTGTGAATTGTGAATATGAGACAGGTAGAAATGAGACCTGATGAAAATGCACAGGTGCCCAGATAGTTGTAGGTGCCCCATCCCTGGAGGTGCTCAAGGCCAGCTTGGATGGGGCCCCAGGCAGCCTGGAGGGTGCAACCATGCCCAAGCCATTCTGTGATATGAGACTTCTTCACAACACCCATGAAAAAACTGTTGTCAACAGCAACGTGAAGGTTCTCTTTCCTGCTACTCATTTATAAGAGGAGAGATTCATTAAGAGCTGTCAAAAGCCACCTTCATGTTGAGAGAAAGGAAAAGATTCTGCAGTCACTCAGGCCAGAACAGCTCTCCTCACCACCACCACCCTGCTGCTGACCTGGCTGGTGATGGCACACGTTGAACCACTTCAGCCTCCCCCAGCAAAGCTACCACCTGTACCTGCCACTACAATTTTACAAGCTTTCTCCAGCGATAGGAAGTAACTTAAAACTGTGACACCCTGCATGGGGGAAGAAAAGCATAACCAACAATGTCTGCCCTATCAAGACCCGAGCACAGCAAGTAATAAACACATGGAAACTATTCCAGTGTCCCAGGTCAGCTTTAACTTTACACAGTTTCCTGCCACACACTTCAGGGCACATCACGCCGTTGACCTCTGCACTTGTGTTACCCATCCAGCTCTCTGTGTACATTTGTTTTCATTACTTGTGTCCTCTCCTGCTGGTTTTTTTTTTTTCCTGACAAGCCCAGCGTCTGAAAGCTGCTTTCTCAGACCTTTAACTAACAACTCATCATCAGCTGTACTGTGTGCGGAAGGCTACAGCCTGAATTTGTTTTCACAAAAGGCACATCACAGGACCTGCCTAATCAGCAGTTACCTAGTTTGCTCACACCAGACAGAGTCAATTTACAGACCACGTCTGCCGTTGACCCTGCTGTCTGCTCTGGATGATTCCAGTCTGCCTCCGCTTTCTAAACTAGAATGTTAGTGTTTTTAATTGCTAATTTTAACTCTTGCCTAACTGGGCACAAGCTACAAACCTCTCAAAGGTAAGCAAGAGGGATCACTGGTGAAATGAGTTTGTGCCATTCTGTCTCTGCTCCATCCTGCACAGATGGAAGAATGACAACGAAAAAAGTGGGGTACTCTGTTCCCCCTCCATCCCCACCATCTCAGATGGACCATGGTGCTGCAGAGACATCACTGCTAATTTAATTCAAAGCAACTCTGAGGTTACTACTTGTTCACATTGCAACTGGAAGAGCGTGTAGATGCTGGAGACCATGCCCTGCTAGCAGGCATCTGACGCTGTGTGGATTACAGGACTCAACATTTTATTGCTGTTCTTCCTTTCCTATTACTCACTGAAGACATACCAAGTTAAACAGTTTCAGTCAGAACATCTGCAATATAATTTACAATAATCACAAATATATGTATATATACACACCATTTTTATGTAGATATTACTTAAGTTTTAGGCTAAATTTGACCAGAAGAAATATTAAAATTGAAAAATTAATATTTTAAAACCAATACAGAAATGATTACATTATTACAGAATTTATTTCCCTGACTTCTAACAAGACTTTTCTCCTGTACAGCTATCTTTAATTAATCCCATCTTAAAAACCCTACATTCAAGAATAAACACAGCCAACCTTACACGGTTTACTTCAGAGAGTGCCAAAATTTTGCCGTTTGCAAATTCCAAGTTCAGCTCTTAATAGTAGAGTCATTTTTCTCTGCCCACATAAAGGCTCTGACCATAAAGACACAAACCCAGAATGAACGTTCAGGAGACAAGGTCAGCACCTACCTAGAGTTAGGGATTGATTGCAGACCATGGGAAAGATGAGGCTGAGGAATCAGCTGCATGTGCTCTACTTTGGCAGTGAGCACCTGAGCGCTCCGGCCACTGTCACCAAGTGCGCAGCAAAACCACAGCAGTTCTGCTGTAATATCTGTAAGCAGTGGTCAGCAGCAAGCCAACAGCTCAGATTGAAATTGAAAATGTCTGCTTGGTTTTTTTTTGTTTTTTTTTTGTTTTTTTTTTTTAAGATTTTACCAAGATTTAATTCACTGTTTCTATTTCCACAGCACATAAGACCACGGACCATCATAACTGTGAAAGAATCTGAAATAAGCTCCTCAGATGTTCCCTGCTGCTGCCTTTCTGATGGCTGCGGATGCCATGTGGAAATGTCCCTGATGAATTTATCTGTGACCATTAGTCCTCAGCAACCTGCAGAAAAAAGTACTTTCCAGTGGCAGTGCTGCCTTTGATAACCTTTCTTGATGTCCTAGTGAGTCTTTAGCACTGCTGAGGCAGACTGAGGGGCTACGGAGACCGCAGAGTTTATGGTCTACATATGATTGATTGTTTTATCCTGTCATAACGTTCGTATTGTATTCTATTGTACTGCAGTGTGGCCTGCAATAGTCAACTTGAATTGTATTTGAGTAACAGCCCAATAACATCCTAGGTTTGTGCTGTCGATAACACAAAAAGGCAAAGATATTTTGCATCCAAAATTTGAACAAGAACATTCCATCATCATATACCTAAAAGATTGGCAAGAGAAATAAAGTAGATAGTAATGCAAATCTAATTGTGGAACAAACTGAAAAGTAGCCAGGAAATAAGGTCCTCTCAACAGGGATATAGCCAAAATAGCTGCCATTTCCTAGAGGTGCCCTTCATTAACTCTCTGAAAGCGAACAAAGATATCATGCAAGCAAGTGTGTTGCCCAAACTCCTTCCCACTGCTCACAAAATGCCACATACATATGACTGATGGTGGGAACACACAGGTAAATTCCAATCACAGTAGCAAAAAAGGTTTTTTTTTTTCCTAAAGAGATGTGAAATCTCATTGTATCGATCCTTAATCCAAACAATTCTACCATAAATCACATTCTGCACCTCAGTTAACTGGATGGCAAATCTGGGCAAACTCTTTAAAGAAAGAGCCTCTGGAAGATATCAGTTTCAATGAGTCTCATGAATACTCACAGCAGTTTCCTGAAACTTTCTAGCTGTTACCTCTGATCTTTCTAACAAACTGGTTTTACAGAAGCCTCGCAGAAAACAGAATGGGCGTACACTCGATGTGATTGCACCACAGGTAGTCTCCATTAGCTGATGCTTTTCCTATTGATCTCTTTCCTAAATGGATAATGTTCAGTAGTTTCATAGTCAATGAAGCCATCAATAAGTATCAGCTTTTACACCTCTCTGACCTCAGTGTGTAGCAAATATTGCAATCAGTTTTATCTGGTTTGTTCTCATTGTTTTTCAGTTAATCTGATTGCAACTCTGAAGATGAGGATCAGAGGTTTGAGCAAATGCAGCTGCAGCATGGAACTCCTAGACACCAACCATCACACTTCGCATAGTTCCCTTCAAAATATTAATGATACAGGGCAATAATCAGTCCTCTCTCCATTTTAATGATTTTACAATAATTTAAATGAAGTATAGCTCTAAAGCATGTTTTTATAAACTTTACAGTCTTAGGTGCTTGCCAAACAGATGTCAGAAATCACACGCAAGTCTAAAAATACTCATATACTCATATTCAATACTCAAGCTCTTCAAGTGCTTGACATTGATCTGCCTGCTGTACATCTTTGTGTTCAACACAGGTTAAGATAGTGCTGCTGTGACATTATAACCAGAGGCTGCTAAGCTGACAAATATCTTTTCGCGCTGCTTACGATTAATCAAACCTCAACGCTTTTGGTCAGTTTTTGAAACTACAAGCTGTATCCTTTTCACATATAAGCTCTCTTTCTGTTCCCACCACCTCTTACAGTCCTTAGGCAAAGACATGAAGTCTCTCAAAACTAGAAGAGGAATCCCTACGACATAAAAAAGAACCTCACTGCACCAGAAGAAGTATTTTTGGATAGGTGTAGATAACGCATGTTAAACGCAGCTAAACCCATGCTATTTTGAGAGAAGAACCATTAGTCTAGCTGATCAAAAAGCCCAAGTTAGTGAAAATCAGCCTCACAAAGTGTAACAACAACTTCATTTCTACTGGTGTGCCAGCCTGTTCAGTAATGCTTTGATCCCCAAAATTAACCTCTTATGGGCTGAGCATCAATTTTCTTTCCCTCCCTTTGCCCACCTTTCTGTGGCATTTCTCTGTTCTTCAGTTCCACTTTGCTAACTCACTACTGAGTGAGCTCACTACTCACCAAGTAACGTTGCACAGAATAAAATAACGTGGAACTAACAATTCTTGCAAACTATATAAATGTCTTAGCTATTAACCTTGTTCTAATCCTAGAGCTATTTAGAGAAGTGGAAGAAATAAGACAAGAATCTTCAGCTCGCCTACCCATCTCAAGGCAGAATCTGTTCTGAAATGCCTTCTGTGCTACAAACGCCGCAGGCAACCAGCTCCAGTTGTAACTATGCTTACCATTGGAAAGCTTCTTCGCTATAAGGTTTTCAAAGTGAGGATTGTTCATTGCTTCATGCTGCTTCAGAGCCTTTGCTATTTCATTCTTATCACTGCTGGTCTTATTCCCTCAGCCATAGACACTGTAGTAATAAAATAAACACCAGGTATAAAAAGCTATTATTCTGATCTATACAACTATATATATATGTATGTATATATGTATAAATTGCATATGTATACATTAAAAAAAAAAAATAGGAGAGAGTTCTTTCTCTCCTAAAAAGATTTCAGGGTCTCATAGTTAAACACACCTGAAGGAAAGAAAAGATTGCATTTAATTCAGCTACTTTTGGTTCCCCCTACATACACCTGTAGAGTACGATTTACCCAGTACTAAAATTTTTCCTCTAATTAACTTCATGTAAGGTCAAGTCAGCTTCCCTACACTAAGCACTTGATGTTGGTAGTTAAATCTAGGGAAGAAGAATTTAATCCTGATAATCTTCTATATCCAGCCAAAAATCTACAGCAAAAACACCTCCCACACCAGAATCCAAACTATAAAACCATCCTTCTGCCCTTTACAAATAAATAAATAAATAAATAGTTTAAAAAAAATCAAATTAAGTTTCATGTTTCACACCTGTAGCTCATTCCCTCCCACAATGGAAGGGACACATCTTTCTCAGGTGCAGTCAGAAGAAAATTTGCTGTTTTGCTGCCCACTGCAGTGGGGTCAGCGTGATCTTGGCTCAGCAGCACCATCATGGCCACAGTGACAAACCCTGCTTCAGAACAGAGGTCTTAATGTCTGCACAGCTAGTGAAAATACATCAACACTTGTCTGAAGCATGGCCATGAGCTATAAACCCTTTAACAAACAGCAGACATTACAAGTCACTACTTATTCCTGGAGGCATATGCTTGCCTCAGGTCTTGGTTTGCTTTTGTCTGTGAAATTGTACCTCCAGCAGTTTTCAAAGGACAAATTACCATCTGGCATGTGCATGAAGATAATTCAGTGATGGTGTGAACTTCCCGGAACTTGCCTATCGTCATCTGAGGGAGCTCTTCCTACTCATGCGCAGACTGGTCTTGGCCGTGTTAGTCACTAGAGATACTAGAACAGACTGATTTCCAGCACCATACAGAATACCACAACTTCTGTGGCTGGAATTTCATAAGCCAACAGAGGAGTTTTTCTAGAACTGTTCTGAAAAGTGTTTACACCCAAACACAACTTTCATAGACAGATTATCTATGAACAACCCTGGGTACGCAACTATGACAAAATCAAGATAAACCAAAATTCCTGAGGAGACAAAAATGTCTGAGGAGACATTTAAAATATTTGAAATATTTGCATTTGTGTGAGACAGTAGTTGCAATGATAAGGAAGGACATCAAGAAGAATAAAATTGCGCTTATCACAAACATTTAAAAAAAAAGTAAGAAAAAAAATGAAAATAAATCATAACTGAAAGGATTTGGATAATGTACTTCTTGCATAAATGACGAATGAATGAATTAAAACTGAAGCACTCAAAAAAACAGAGTAAAAAAAAAATATCCCTGAACTGAGTTGTAATGTGTAACCAAGAGAAGTGTAGGATAAAGGGGAAGTCACAGGCACTATTACCACACAATCAAAGCTCTAATAACTAAGTAGCCCTTTTAGGTTTAAGATATACTGTATTCAGAAAAAAGATTACATGTTTTTTAGAACCTAGTTAATGGAATGCCAAATATACAAACATTACCAATATTATGTTAAATTTGACAATATTATGCTCCTTCTCCTGTCAAACAGAACAGAATTTGCAAGCATTTCTTTCAGTTCCTTGATGGGTCTCGAAGTTACAGTTGTGGATTTGTGGAGAAGTCTCCTTTTAAGGTTTTAACTATATCCTTTCTTCCTGGACAAGGAAAGAGGAAAATTCCCAAAAAGGCTTCTGGCTGTGGCAGCTATGATTGTGTGTGTATGTGTGTGTGTGTGTCTGAGCCTTGAAACAATCAAGATACTAGAATACACCTACAGAAGAAGAAAAAAATAACAAAAAAAACCATGTCTCACTATTTTCCTTATATCACTTTTTCAGATCTTGGCCACCGAAGTCATAATTCATGAGTAGAAAACAATGGCTCATATTATCTTCATCTTCTATGAAGAAGTATCATGGTAAACTTACTTCAGTTACTGGGGAGAAAAAAATATATTTAAGGCAAATCGATGAATGCTAAAGAAAAAATCAGTACAGAGTTTAACGTAAGAACAGCCACTAACTGTCCAAGAGTAGTTGGTTTTGGATATTACTTACCTCTTTTTGAGAAGATTCAAGTTTCCACTTCATTGACATTGCTCTAGACTTACCTGTGAGTAAATGGATTTATCTGCTTAGTCAAATGTCACCATTACACAGTATTAATCTCGTGGAAGGCATAAAAACAAGACTGCAACCATATCACAATCATCAATCATTAAAATATCGCATGACTTCTGAAAATATACTTGAAGACAAATGAACCATGTATTACTTTTAGAACCTTTCATATAATTTTAATTACTGTATGCTACTATCTAAGACGTTTCTACAAATTAATGGATGAAATAGGCATCTTACACATTCACTCTCCCAAACTGCTTCCTGCCAGAAGATTAGTTCTGCCCCACCTCTCATTTTCTTCCAGGGAAAATTTATATCAAGTATTTTGTACTGGGCATGGCAGCCTCAAGATTTCTGTCCTTCATACCACAGCCATGTAGCCACACAGACACAGTGCTTGGAGCAACATTTTAAGACTCACTGAAAGATAGTGTACCTTAGAACATCAGCTGAGGTTTGACCTTGCAATGCCATGGTGACTTATCATTTTGGAAAGAACTGCTCAGTATTTGGTGGTTAAGTGTGAATGCCCAATCATTTGCACTCCTCTTTGCAGAAGTACAGAGAGATGAATAATTCGGCTCCCAAAGCTCAGCTTTCACAAACCTGTTGTTAATTTAGCCATAGCATTATTATTAACTCCAGTTGCCAGTATTATCAACTGCCATTTTAGAAAAAGTTACTTCTACAGCTCTGTGGCTAAAAACCTGAATACTAAATGCCCAACCATACAGACTTAAGAACTCCACATTTCTTATTTAAATCACACCATTCTAAAGTGAATCTCATAAATGTTGAATGCCTGAAGTTGCTAACACTGAGATGGGAAAATTCAGGTGACAGAGAAAATCCAACTGTTTCTGGCCTGAATTTACAGCACACTTGTGGCTCAGCTGTGTGCCTGTTTCCCTACTGATCAGGCAGAGAAAAGCACAGAGATTAGAGTTACAACTGCTGTAACATGTCATTGATTTTTTGACATACAGACCAACATATGGATCTGAGGATCAGACACAGGGCTGAATGTTCATTATTTAAAAGTTCTTAGCATAAAATTTGTTATTGCGTGTTAATGTTACAGACCGTGTTACAGAGCTTTTCTTTGCACCAATGTAATTAGCAGGAGTTTTTATGCGTAGACGCATAGAAGGCTCTTTTTTTTTTCTCAATATTGGACTTCTATGCAAGTAACTATAAACCCACTTTAAAGCACATTTTTAGTGCCAGATGGTGATCATAAATCAGGCAGTTTGTATTAATTTCTACGAGTGCGTGTTCATGTGTGTGAGAAGATGCGCAAAAGAGGAAGGTGAGATGAGCCATGATGAACATTAAAGGTCCAGGAGCAGGTCTATAACTGGTGTAAACTGCCAGGGCTTCTTTGATTTCAGTGGTACTATGATAAATACTAATTCAGCTGGTAATAAAATAAATGTAATCAGCTAAGCATCTGGTCAGTAATATTTCCGAATGCAGAATGAGGAGTAGTGTTACCTCCATATCTACCTTTGAACTGAATCTGCATGATGAAAAAGTGTAACGTTTCCTGTTTGGTTCTGTCTCTAGAAAGCTCCTCTACTGGCTGGGGTACTGCCTGCAGGTAAGCACATGGAAAGAGAGATTTATACATGTATAGAAGCAAATACACTGTAACAAACAAATACACTGCTTTAACTGCTCTGATGTTACTCTTATCTTCAAATGAAAAAAAAAAAAAAAAAAACCACAGCATTTAAGATTTGCACAAATTTCTTGCTCTTCTATTTGCCATTCATCCCAATAGCGAGGGAAATTAAGCTCAGAGTTGGCTTTAATCCACAATTTACTTGCCATACAATATTTAATTTCCTTTCAGAAAATAAAGCTTATTAAAGCAATGATAGTTTCATATATATATGAATTACTGAGAATCATAATATTAACAAAAAGAAATGAAGTCAGGTTGCGCATAAAATCTACTCTTTTTAGGTGATTCTTAACGTTTTTTTACCTAAACATTTTCCACCAGACAGTTTTAAGTTCATTACCTTTTTCTAACAATTTCCTATTTCACAAAGTTACGTTTTTACTGAATCTATAACTAAGAAATCAATTGTACGATGGCTTTAAGAGATCCTAAAAGAAAAGGCGTTTTGTGCAGAACTGAAGGTTAACTCAGTGCTGTGCAGTCCTCTTGAAGGCCTCATCAAATGCTGCTCAGTTTTGGTCCACATACACACGTGTGAATGTGCCAGACTTAAACTGAATTGGAACGTTTAAGTAAAAGCCGTGATTCAAATTGTTCAGATTTATTGGGAGACCTCAAAAGGATGTCTTAATCTTACAGTGTTATTATTTCACATGGAAAAAGAGATTTCTGATGTTATTTAATGTCCCTTAGCTTATAGACTGAGAAAAAGAGCAGAACTCCCTCAGCAGATATTCTAACAAGGGCTTTGAATGAAAAATAACAAAACCTCTGCAGGGAATTTCCCTTTCATTTATTTGGCTGCACACTTTCACAACAATAATTAAATTATCTAATGTTTGCTTTTACTAAAGAGTGATCATCGGCAACAATCCACTAGTAGGACAAAAAGGGGGATCAAAGGCCAATATTTTAAACCAACAGCTCAGGGAAAAAAACAACTTCCAAACATCAAAGGAATGCCACGATGTTTGGCAGCTTCTTAGGAATTCAGTTATCAGCTCTTAGTGAAGATGGCAACAGAAATCCCAGTATTTCTGTGCAGTGGTGTCTCTAAGGCTGCAACATGTTTACAAGTTAGACCTCTATTTTTCCAGTTTTCAGCATGTTTCAATAACCAAAACATCTGGTAATTACAGTTTTGTAACTTAGGAGGCCATACTTAGTGGAGATAACGAAAAGAAGTACCTCTTCCTATGGAATGTTATATTCAGGTAGTTCATCCATGCCCTACGGCTCTTCTGTGGGTGCAGAATACCACATAGAACCAACTAAGATACCATTGAGCAAAATGCATTTTTATCTGCTTTATTTCTCCTAGAAATGTAGCACAGCACATTATATCGCCTGTAATTTTAATAGGTAAATGAGACAATGGTTCCATTGTTATTTTTTTCTCAAAGTGGTAGAGTACATTTCCTTCCAAAGGTCTGCAAACATATTTACAAAAGTGTGAAAGAAGTAAATGCAGGCTTTTTATATTTTTACTGAATTTCCAAAGATCGACTAATATCTTCATTTTATTGGAAATGTGATCCAAGGATGATACAAGAACTTAAATATCACACTTGATTATGTTTTCTTGGAGGCTATGGTGGAAACAAATCAAACAGATGAATATTTTAAAAAGAACAAACTTATATTCCATGAAGCGTAACGACGATATTCCCAAACCGTTTCCTCTATTTTTATTATGCTTTAGCTCTAAAACATCTCTTGGTCTTTCTTAATGTCATCTTAAGATGTGGGAAACCATCTCCCTTTTGGAAGACCAGCTGCTGTGATGTGAAGTAGCCATTAAAATATCATTCACAGTATCTGCATCCTATGTGAACTTATTTTCAAGCAGGACTTACAAAATTTGTATCGTTGACTTCATCTTTCACATTTTAAATACTGTTGGCTGACAAAAATAAAGTGTAGTGTCATGCTTGGTTTACCTAAATCATTTATTTTGTAACTAATAAAAGTAAACAATTACCAGATACTGTATATATAGATATATATAGATATATATATGGCCACAAATAAACTATAGTAAAAAGTTATTTTGGTTTTGATAAAGTTAAGAAAAGCACATAAAATCATATTTCATTAATATCTTGTTTTATGGCCATCAATATTTTTTGTGGTTTTTTTTTGTTGTTGTTTTGTTCATCAACATAGCAAAATACAATCTTCCTATCAAACAATAATTATCAGATGGCAGACAATTTTTTTATTGGTTTACATTGGCAGGTCACAGTCTAAAAGCACAACCACATCAGGCAGAAATTGCACACAGACCGCCCTGGGTTTTGAAGACAATATTGTTTTTGCTTCTACCAAAAGATCTTAATTTTTAACACTGGGGACTGAGAGATGCACTCACTGAATACATGGATTTCAATTGCGGGCTTTTTTAGCTAAATAAAATGACTGAAATCACAGCATTTTGTTTTGATTACAGCTTCAGTTTTAATGTTTGTGCTTGATGTTAGCAAACGTGCTTTGAACTTCCTAGAGGCTGTTCCATAAATGTTAACACATCCAAATAAAACCAAGGTGATTTTTTTTCCATTGTGGACTTCTGCAAATTTATTCCAATTAGGCCTGTTCACTGGCTTTCTTTTTTGGTCTTCATTTTTATATTTGTATTTTGAACTTCTTTCTGAAAATGACAGGAGAGATTTCTGTGTAATATTGTAACATAAATTTGGTACTTTTGGAAGATATGACAGTAGCTGGGACTGGCCTGTAAATATGCAGTTCTATTAATTGCAGAAGGCATGTCCATGTCTTCAAAAACCAGACTGGTCTTAGATATTACTCTTTATTTGAGACAGTTACCATTACTTCATTAAAAAATGACAAAACAGCAATAAACATTTTAGCTCTTTAATGAGCAAAGATCAGGTCTCTTAGCATTGGAATAATATTCGTTATCCAGATTATCTTTATTTCACTCAGTGACCAGTAACATGGCCAAGAAGTACAAAGTAATTTTCCATCAAGTAGTATACAATTTATTATTTTTTTTGTGTAATAAGCTTTCATTCTTGAAAAAGAGTAACTGAAAAGAAATGTTTCTGTTACTGCAGTTAGTTTGTCAGAGAAAGTTCTTCGCATTATCTTACAAACTATCAAAATTGCTAGTAATTTGAAAAAATGTAAAAAAAAATCACATAACTTTAGTCTAATAGAAATATAGTACAGGTAAGAGAGAAAGTATTTATCAGGGATGTGCTCTTAAGTCCATCTCAATTATTTCTTTTATATAAATGTACATCTGATTACATATACAAACATTTTGAAAGGACTGTGGTATATAATTACTGGAAAGCAACAGGGAATGAAAAATTTCTTCTGATTTTAGAACACTCATTTCAAATCACACAAACATACGTAGTATTCAGATTTTAAATTTTCCAGGTTTTGGCGCTCTCCCCGTTCTTACATACCTTCTTCTGATCTACAGAATTCATTTAAATGGCTAATGTATAGCAAAAAGGGAATTAACTTTATATTAAAGTATTATAAGTAAACTCTGCAACATGCAACATGAGTTCAAACAATAAACTGAGAGATGTAATCAGAGTGGTAATATTGGGGCATTTTTATACTGCAAAATATCATTGCAATTCAATCTTTGGACACACTTTACCTCACCAATTTGAACTAAATATATTGTAATTAAGTCACAGAAAATTATAAATCCTTTACCACAAGAGTTTCCATTACAGTTACAATTATGTTAATGTAATAAAACATTATTTAGGTGGAAAGGGAAAACAACATTAATAAAATAGACTTTTTTCTGGGATTCAAATCAGTGAGTTTTCACCACTGCATACCTAGAATTCCAAAAATATCTCTTAGAACTATTGCAATTCCTTCTTTTACTGAAATTACTATGAAATATTTCACTGTAATTACTTTTGCCCCTTTAAAAAACTTCTTTAGGTTGTGCCAATTGATGGAGAAAGCTTCTATTAAAAACTCCAATGGGATGAGAAGAATTTTAATTACGGCTTAATCAGCAGCACAGCCACCAAGCATATAAATTATCATGCACATCGTGCTAAAAATAACCAGTTTCTTTTATTCCCACAACTTTTATACTGACAGCACTTAAGTGATAATGTTGTACCTGCCAGGCTGTAAAACTTCTTTGTCTGACTGGCAGATCTCAGCATGAGCCCCTTCCTAAGGCCTTAACAGCATTGGTGCTTTGTGTACTTATTCAAATATGTAAATATGGTCTACACAATAAAACAGGTCCAAATAAAAATTGGTGAAAATTATCTGACATTCCATTAGTGTGTCCCTTGTGCATATTTATAGGTTTTTAAAATTTTCAGTCTTTGTTCTTTCCTGTTTGTGTTGCACATGCCTAATTCCATTATGTAACTTAAATCTTCAGAAAATTAATACTTGAATGTGAATGAAAAAGTATCATTCAGGACAACTGTTTCAAGCAATTGCAAACAGTTGGGTGGTTTTTTGTTTGTTTTTGTTTCTTAAGTTCATTTGATATATGTACAATTCTTTTTTTTTTTTTTTTCAAAACCCCGAAAGTTCTTGATATGTATATTCACATAATATTCCTCCATATTTAAATAGTAAGAGTCTTGTAGGTTGAAAGCCAAGTAATCTTCAGTAATACCACCTACTGTAATCCATCAAAAAATAAAGTTTGTTTCGTCTTGTCTGGCTATACCCTGGTTGTTGAGTGTGAATGGGGGTGGGGATGAGGATGGGGCAGAGTATTGTTCTGTCCTCCGGTAAATGTATTGAATGTGTGTAAGGGCTGAATCCCTGGTATAGTGTTGGGAATCATTGTGATGGTGTTGGGCGTCATTAAGGGAATATCATCAGGAGACCTTCTCATAGCTAGCGTGTAGTCTGGGGGACAGGCGGTCCTGAGAACCACCTCATGTGGATGGATGGACTCACATTCATGATCCAAGTCAGTGTGCTTCATTTGGAGGGACATTATCTCCTCTTCTTGTGCATGGGTGAGATCATTGGTAGTAGTACGTTGCGGGCTACATCTCCTATGAACATCATGTCTCCGCTTGTCCTTTTTGTAGTACAACGCTGCAAAGGCCAAAATGTTCAGGAAGAGTAAAGATGCACCAACTGCAATAGTAACACTCAATTCTGTTGAATAGTCCCTTTGATCCACTGAAAATGGGCTTGGTTGCTGCTTGGGATCATCTTGTTTGGCTGTAGGAAAGGCTGAAGTAACAGAAACGGAATTTTTCCTTGTTGGTCTGAAAGTATTATCTGTTGATGGCACTTTAGTTGTGGTAGAGGTATACTGTGAAATGTCGTTAAGATTGTGCAGATGAGGTACCAGTTCCAACCAAAGGTTCACTTTATTGGCCCTATAATGTTCTTTAACTCGTGGTTTTAATCCAATGTGAAGATACAGCTGGTCTTTCTGAGAATATCTGGTCCATGCTACTTCTTCAAAACGATTTGGTTTTGTATGGATGAATTTTGTATCTTGTGGCACAGGCTGATTTGGGTCACTAAAAAAGAAAATCTCAAATTTTAAACAGTATTTCAAAAGGAAATATAAAATTAGTATTTTATACTTAACATTCAAGTCTGCCTTTGGTCAGAGCAGCATATTATTTCTTAAAAGGAGAGGTCTTATTAATCTCGGTTAGATACAGTATTATGCAAATGAACCACATATAATCTTTTGTTACAAAGAATTCATCACTTCTCTATTTCTACAAAATGATAGTATCACTCACACAAATCTTTTACTGCTGAGGAAAAACTGCCAGCAGCGTGGTGATGTGGGCAAATGCCTACAAGAAACCAGTGTGAGAGGCCATTAAGCTTTTTCTATTTTCATTTCAGTAACCTGAAGCACAGCATTTCAGTTCACACACAGTATCTGTGGTCTTCTGGAGGTGAAAAGACCACAGCAGGGCATAACTCAGTGTAACACATCCTGACTTAGATTCCAATGTCCAAAGGTGGAGTAGCATTTTGAGCTACAACTAAAAGCAGGATTTGTGAAAATGTCAAAACCTCTCAAGTTCTGAGTCACATATTTTTTAGTTACATGTATTACTGTAAAACATTTTTAACTGTGTGCATATGTTAAACACTCAATTTATTACTTTTCTAGGGAAACCTTAAATGATTTTCGTGTACGTGGTGTTTGAAATATCTTCATTCAGATTACTCACAAAGATATTTTTCCCTTCTTTTGCCAGAATGTATAAGTGAACTCAATGACATTACACAGCTATGCAACCCAATTCTTAATTTCTTACTCATTTGTAAATATTTCCAAGGGAGGTATACAAGGGAAAGCATTGCTTATTTATACGCAGTGTTTGTATATAAAACTATTCATTAACTGCTACTTACCCAGTTTTTGCGAAGTTTGTCCAGTATGTCATCACTACTGCACTTAGCATGACATCATTTTTGGAGAAATTACAAGGAAATAATTCAGTAGGACCAATCATGGGGATTCCCAATACATAAGGAACCTCATCTCCATGGGCTGCATCTGCCCACGCAGGTACCTGATCTGTCTGGCAATGATGGTAAAAGGCATAGAAATATGTAGGCGATCCAAAATTCGAGTGAAGATCTGCTGTGGCCACTGCTGGTGCAACCCATTGGTGATCAGTAAACAAAGCCAGCAGTGTTTTCCTTCTGGTTTCAGGATTGTGTCGATCTGCCCAGTCGGTGTACATAAATTTAATAGTTTCCCTCAATATATCTTTGCCTTCAGGGTATCCGTACAAGTTATCGACAAAATTAGAAACTGCGAAGTCAAAATCACTAGCCGATATGCCATCTTCACTATCCACAATATTTTCAACAAATTTTAACCCTTCGCCTTGATTAACTCCCAGCATGATGTCATAATTGAGGAATTCTCCTTGTTCCATCAATATCTGAGGATCATCTGGTATCACATCGCCATCAATTACTGGTCCAAAGGCTATATGGTATCTAGCTGGTTGAATGTCCTGGTCAACGAGTTCTCTATAAGGCTTCTTCTGTAGACATTCTACCAGTTCTACAGTGTCTGACATGTTGCAACCAACTTTTGTAGCCAGCATCCTGGCATATTTTGCAGGCTGAAAACTAACCGCCCAGCTGGACAGTGCTGTTCCACTTTGAGCTATTGCTCTTTGAAAAAGTCCTGTGGGGAGAAATATTTTAAAACTACTGAAGTGACCTTGAAACAGCTATATACTTGAAAGATTCAAAGAAGTTCTTTGAAACAATAGTAAAGCTTAACAGAAAAAATACTTAAAAACAATCTTAGTAATAAATACACGAGATGATGATATCTGACTGCCATTGAGTCTACAGGTAATGTCTACAAAATCAACACAATATGTGCAGAAACTGAAGCAAATGATTCTACCTTTGCGTAGTCCAGCTGAAGATCAGACTTTCAAAAGAAACTCAGAAAGAAAAAGTAGCATTACCTTGTGTCGAGTGATACTATTAGCATGAAAGAAACTCCTGCCTTTAAAGCACATCATAGGCTGGAGAAAAAGCCAGGAAGTCTCTTCAAGCCATCATCAGCATGCATGTATATGATCACGTATTAAATAAAACTAATATACTGCTATTTTACTTTCTCCTTGGGATTAAACCTGGTTTGAGAGGTACAGTGTATTTGAACTGTATATTATAGCAAAAGTTAATGTTTTGGAGCAATGGATGAGAAAGTACTAGGCAGCTATTAAATTTACATGTGTCTGAGAGTCAAGATCCTTTCTTGTAAAGTGTTTTTTTAATGAGTGTTTATAGTGATCACACGTGAAACATGAAAAATGTATATTTTACACTATCTAGCTTTGTAATTCAGAGATATGAGCATATGTTCAGGTATTCATTTAGGAAAGAGAGCATGAATCAGCTTTGTATATAAACTTGTAGCAAATCCCAAGGACTTCAGTGCAACTAATTTGAATTTCTGCTGATTTAACTAGCATTCAGGATCAGGAATTCTACTCATAGAAATAAAAAATGTCTTAAAATTGACCTTTTCCTTTCCTCTCCTCTCCGTAAGCGTTTTTGAGTGTGTTATGAAGTCAAGTCTCACCCCTCTTGTAGTCAATAAATCAATTAATTTTTTTGCTATTGACTTTAACATGGTGAAGACTCCAACCTTATTCCGATATCTCATGCACTCCTTTCATTTTGGGTTTTTTCTCACTCCCTCTGGAAAGAACAGTTCCATTTCTGAAAGAAATTTTAAGTGTAACAAAAGACAAAAAAATTGCTCTCCTATAATTCTCATTTCTAATGTTAGTACAATAGAAACTTAAGATTATATGTAGGTGCTTGTGACCTTTCTGGGGTTTTTTTTGTGGGTTTTTTTTTTTTTTTCATTTTCATGGATGTGCATCCAGTTCATATCATTAAGTCTTTAGTGCTTACTACCAGAAGGTATTTTACACTGGATTCTACTTTTTTAAAGCTCACTACGAGTAATACAAAATGGTCCATTGCAAATGTAAGTTGTACTGATATAAGACATATAGCTCAGAATTAGGTTTTACTTACATTTGTAGGTGCCCAGAGTAATTCCACTGACTTTGGTCAGGAACTGACAGGAAATGACCTCTGGCCTCACTTAATTTTGCTCAGGATGTATATTCTGGCCCATGTTTGATGAAGAGCTGGGTACTTCCACAAAAGAAACTAATGCTAAGGTACTCAGCTTACTTCAGAACTTGATTTCAATTATGCAAAACATGTTATACACTTTGATAGGTAACATATTTCTATTGATTAAAAAAATAAAATTAAATACTTCTGTATTCTCTTAATTAAATCAGAGATGTGTCTTTACAAACTGTATTGCAGTACCAGATTCTGCACATTCAGAAGTTAATAAGGATCAGTTGCTGTCAGGAAGCATTTTACAAGCTTATGAGGAATTTTCAAATCATTTTAGACTGTATTAAAGTGAAATCCAAGTCTTAAAATCAGATAGGTGTAGGGAATGAAATATGTAAACTCAAGCTTCTCCTTAAATTTATGAGAAGTCATATCCAAGATATTATTTCCTTGCAAGAAATGAGTAAAAAATAAGAGAGAGCTGGAGCTCTAAAGCAAGTAAAAATATATCTGCATGTTTACAAGGTCAGATATTGAGCTAGTATAAATCAGTGCAAAGTCAGAGGAATTACCACAGAGGATCCAGGCATTATAATAAATGTAACAAAATGACAAAACTGAATTTTCACAAACATGTATTTCATGATACTTCATAATGTTTCTTTTTGCATATTGTATAAATCTCTTTTTATTGCCTTATTAAATATCTCTGAAGAAGGACAGAAAGAGTAGGTTATGTATAAAAAAATGCCGCTTTAAACACAATGGCTCGCTAAGTGAATATAAACATATAACACTGGATTAAGTAAAAGTGGTCAAGTCCTCTGGCCGTTAAGTTCTCTTAGGAACTGAAACTAAACATCCTCCCTTCTGTGAAGAATTCTTAAGAAAATATTCCTCGTCTCAAACTATTTGGTAAAAAATGAATAATGCTGTGAAAAATTATTTTCATTCTGTCAGATCAGTATCTCACAGGAAGGAGAAATATATTTTTATCTGATAATGTGTATGATTATTATAGCTTACGGGCTTCAAACTGATGGCAAAAAGATTTAAATGCTCAGCAGACCATATCGCTTTGTGACTTCTATTCAAAAGCTCACCAAATAAATAACAATAATTTGCAATTTGCATTTATTCATCTACATTTTCAGAGTGCTTGCTAAAGATGAGTGCTGTTCTGCCCACTTGCAGATGGGCAGCACTGAACAGCACCATCTTGACAGGGGCTGAATGCGTCCTCACAGCTACCAAGTGATCCTTCCAACGGAAAATGGAGCAAAGAGAGCAACTGAATTTGCATCTTATGAAAGAGACTGGTTAACAATTTGCAACAAAGTTTGTTTGGAAAATATTAGGATATTGCAAAATATTTAAAAATTTTAAACAGCTTTTCTTATTTGAAGCTGACCAGATTATTTTAGTAATTCTTTAGTGACAAGTCTAAAAACCTCTGAGTGAAATATAATGAGTACATGTGGGTGGCATGCGTTCTTTAATCCAAAATTCAATAAAGTTTTTGTTTGTTTGTTTGTTTGTTTGTTTTTTGCTTTTGTTATAAAAGAAACCCTGACATTTACAACTCCATTTTACATACACATCCTTAAACCCTCCCTCCAGATCCTTTGAACTGTTATGTTGGAAAATAATGGCACCAATATCCCCCCAGAAATTCTGTTCCTGGAAGAATTCTGGATGTGTGTTTAATATGACAGAGTAAAATTTCCTGATAGGAGGCAAGACATGACTGTCCAGATATTTTAAATTGTGGCATATCACATGAATGCCACATTGCATCAATAAGATTAGTATTATGGTCTGGTTTTGTGTGGTCCTGTGTGGATCCAGGAGTTGGACACCATCATCCTTTGGGGTCCCTTCCAACTTGGGATATTCTATGATTCTATTATTAAAATCAAGTAGGAGGAAAGAAGAGAAACAAGGTCTCGTTCAACTTTAAGCCAAATCCTCCACACCAAAAGTTATTTCTTGTGAATTCTGGTGGAAAAAAAAAAAAAAAAAAAAAAAGATGAAGCAGCATGACCTTCAGATAACAGGGTAATGCTTCTTGTAAAAAGAATCCACATATTTCTCTCTTTTAAAATAGTTTAAAGTCCCGATCTAAAGAATCTGTCACTTTCATTGACCTCAGTGGGTTCTGTATCACAGCGTTGGGTAAATACAGTTATTTTAATCTCAGTGGAATTATCGTTTTATGACTGGCCAATTAGTCTTCCATGAAGATACTACAATATAAATCAGTGTGGGATTGTGTGCCCAGTGACAGTGGGATTTCCTTTGTAAAAATAAACAATACAGATTTATTTGTGAAAACAGTGAGACAGAAGTAATGTGATCAATAAGCAATAGCCATGCAAATGAGAAAAACCACACGGAACTTTGATACTAAGCTTATGGAATAAAAAACTGGGGGCCCTCAAACAGCATGTTTTTAATTTCCTGCTGTCTGCCTCAAGTAGAGAGAAAAGGTGTTAGTTATGGAATAGGAAAAGATATAGAAGAAAATCCATTTGCAACTTGGATGCTTTGACAATTTTGGATCATGCATGCAAGACATTCAACCATTTTTTTTTTAATTAGATGACAGCAAGTAGAAGCTTATGCAGTTTCAGACCAAGGATTTCTGAACTATGTACTCTTCTCCTTCACACAAAATAATAGTTTTAAGTATTTTAGTTGTTAGCCTGAAAAGAGAAACTGTGTCTTTTTAGTTTTCCTTAAATTCTGCTCCTCATGAGAAACTAAACTTGCCTTTCATGATTGTCTGAATATAGATGACCTCATCTACTGTGAGCATGACTGACTGGTTTTCCAAAAAGGACACCCTTAGGTAGGAAAGAAGAGAGACAAAACTGATACACTGAGCATATGCTGTTCAGAAGTCTGCTGTAAAGCATTTCAACAAAGCTCCATAGGAAAAAGAAGAAAGTGACCCAAAATTTAAACATGCACAGAAGAGCTGAGGGAGAAGGCGGCTAAGTACAGCCTTTAGAAAGTTTGCTTAATACTGAGCTGAACTCAACTGTTCATAGAACAAAGGGAATATACAGAGCATCACATAGTACTAATGGTGGTGGCATGCAGACACCAAAATTGTCAAAATTTGCAACCTGCATAATACCTTTGGTTGAATTGCTCCAACGGTTACCTTCAGAATAATGGGATAAAGTCAACAGATTGACGCATGAACCGCCTGCACCAGATCCAAAAACAGTTATTCTTAACGGGTCACCACCAAAGAACCCAATATTTTCACTAGTCCATCGTAAAGCTTGAATTAAATCAAGGAGGCCATAGTTTCCTTTTGCTGCTTGGTCCCCAGTGCTCAAAAATCCTGTGAATGGAAATGAAAAAAAGAAAGGGTTAGAGAAGTACTCTTCTGACTGATCTTTTTGCAGTCTTCCAGGTAATACTTTAAAGGTATACGAAGTTAAGCATCGTGCAATTGCATCATTTTCCATATTCACTAGACAGCAATTTGCAATTTTGCAGTCCTCCTGGAACATTCCTTTCGTGTTCGCTCTTTTGGCCATGATATATTAATGTAGGGAAAATGAAGAAACATCACAGGCTGAGTATTCATCAAAGTACTAAGAGGTCACAATTTACTGCTCCCAAAGACTCTGTGCTGATTACACTAAGTTAAAGAGTAAAAGTTTAGAAAACAGATGTGATTAAATCATTTTTAAGGGGTTGGTTAAGCGTGTATTGCACTTCTGCAGATGCATCTGACAGCTTTGTTCCTGCTTGAAAGGCAACATCTCCACTTCTTTGTTTATCATGTTCAGTTAAATCACAATAATACAATCTTTATTTTCTTTCTTTCTTTTTTTTTCCTTCCATATTCTTTTCTCCCCCTAAAAATGCACCTGGTGTCACAGGACAGACTGCATTGAAAAATGAACTCAAGTCCCCAAGTTCTAGCACATAGTCATTAACCTCAATTAATTGAATCTACATTAAAAGGATAAAGACAATTTAAGCCGTTTCTGTGTCCCCTTAACATCAAGAAGATAAGAGCTCAGGGGCAATCAGGAGAGCACAGGAATTGCTTCCTTTTATTCCTACTGGAAGAAAAACAATGCAACACATCAGCTGCAGGAACGACTGTTTTACAGTTTACTCCCAGCAGTGCCTTGGCATTTATTATTGCCATTACGTCTGTCATTGGAGACTACTGAATAAATGGTGGACAATAAGGACTTCAGAGAGAATCACTGTTGATAAAATACTCTGTTTGGCTCTTGAATACCATTAGTTGACATTTCCAATTTTCTTAAGCTTAAAAAACAAAATATTTAAATAATACCAGCATCCAGATGTAGCCCAGTGCCTCCATTTGCATATGAAACTGATTTGTCACTAAATCAACATTGTAACTGTTTTTCAGTATGTGCTTTGTAGAGAAATGCAACCATTAGAGCAATTATTTCCACATTAGTTATGTATTAGTGAGTCTTCTACTCTAGTTGAAGTTATACTGATTTAACTCTCTTTAGTGTAGACAGCCTACTCCAAAGTTCAGTTTCTTTCAAACAAAACCACAACATGGCTCTCAGAGGATCGTCACTGCTTCATGATGACAAGAACAACATCTTTTGAGACATTTCTACAAAGAAATGGAGAAGTGCAAACACATACACAACGTAACAAGACAGCTAGGTGCACACGCATACCTATATCCATATGTATTAGGAACATGCAATTTGTTACCTTATAATCGCTCCTATTTGACTTCAAATGGCAAGCTTACATGTGGTATTCTTCTGAAATTTGTATTCTCATGTAGATATTTATAGTAAGAGACCTTTGCTGTAAACTGCACTGATGGCTAATTGGCATCGCTGCCTCAGTTATAGAGCTATGGCACATTTGGGGTGAACAGCTTTGTTTGTGTAGGTCAGTCCTGATCTTTGTTACCATGGAGAGGAAACAGGAAAGTGGCATAAGGTGCCAGGCCAGCAAATCTCCCACTTTCAGAGCTAATGTGCAGGTCTAATGGGCATACTTCATTCACTGTAGCTGTTGTAAATCGCTGTTTGGACACCAGACTGTAAAATAACCACTATTTTATGACTAAAACCCACCACACTTACTTATTATTTAACTGCATGAGAAAGGAAAGTAGCATCACTGTCACAGAAGAAAACATCACCACCTTGTTCAGGGAAAACCCAGAAATGAACTCATAATGAGTTCATTCTCATTTTACTATTACAACCCAGTACTCCATTGAGATGAATATTATGCTATTTTACTCTCTCTTCTTACTCTCCTACATTTATTTCCTTACACGCAACCAAAGAGGCTGGTAAGCATGCCCATGCAAAGGACCAGCCCCAGTATGCACAGAAGCACTCATTCCTGTCTCCACATAAACAGTTCTTAAAGATGCAGAGAGACGATATCATCGTACCTCTGACAGCAAATCCACTGAAAGCTTCCTAACTAGTCTCACTGCTTTGTCAGCCTGCTTGGAGCTGAGGGATGGCACCAGTGACTGCAATAAAATTAAAATGTGTGAATCTATGGGAACTCCTGGATCCTGTGGCTGCAGATGCTGGGAGAACCTTCTCCATTCCTTATGTAAGCACATGACTGAGGAAAATCAGTGACATATCAATTCATCAAGAAGCACATAAGTGACTGTGCTGACTTACAGGATTACAAAAAAAAAAAAAAAGAAAGAAAGAAAGAAAGTGGCAGTCCTTGAAATAAAAGCACCAGTGGGAGAGGAGTGATTACCAAAATTGTGCATAAAACAGCTCTCTCTGATTTTTTTCCGTTTTTCTGCCTTGCAGATTCTTGGGGCTCAGAAAGGATCTGCTCTGAGCAGGGCTGCATGTTGGTATGAAGAAAAGCTGTAGAATTCTCAGTGACTCCTAGCATTTTGAAAATAGATGGCAGTGAAAGTCTTGAAGGAAAACAAATGAAAACACTCAAGATTTCTGAACAAGTTATTTTCTATATTCTGCATAATATGCAGCAAAGCAGGCAGCAAGTAAATCTTTGCCTGGAAAAACGACAGCTGAAAATTACAGGTGAAGACTTAAGCAATCTGCTGATGTTAAATGAGTTCACATCAAACCCTGAAGCTTGATGGGAAAATGGGAAATCCTTGGGAAATCATACATATACTTGTTTTAAAGAATTTTATGGAAAGAATCTTAAAAAGAAAGCTAAAGAGGAAATTTGTCTTACTGCCAAAAGTAGAAACTTGCATTCAATTCAGGAAATGTGCCAGAAGGGGGAGCTTTCAGTTTATTTAAAAAAAAAAAAAGAAAAAATGAAAGAAAGAAAGAAAGAAAAAGAAAGAAGGAAGTATTTGTAATATTTACCTCATTCATCTATATTAGAGAAATTATGACTTGTGTCCAGAGCAATAGCTCTGATGCAAAAGAAATATCTCACGCCTCCTCAGCAAGAACCACATTGGCTCACTTCCATATCTACACAAGATGGATGATTATTGATGTTGACTGTCATGACATGAAACATTTCTATCTCAATTTTCAGAACCATAAGAAGCCTGTTAATATCACCACCTGTTCATGCATTTTTTCTTATATGCAATAGTATCAGCATGGTCTAAAAGCGTTCAAAATGCCACGAAATCAGAGATAGGACTTATAAAACAGATGAAGTTTTTCTTTCTTTTTTTTCCCTTTTCTTTTCCCCCTAGCAAGGAGTGCATTATTGCAGTTACATCCATACAGAAATACATTAAAACACAGTATAATACTCATTCTGTAGGTCTGTGGAGCAAGTGCTTGCTCCTATTTAGCACTTGGACAAAATAGAGGTTCTACCAATACTTTTTATCCCTGGAGGAGATTTCAGAATATAGTTAATATAGATACCATAAAAACCAATATCAAATCTATTCCTCCATCTGTGTCATTTCTAGGACATGATCACTACACTATGCAGATATTAAGCTAACAATTTTGAGTCAAAGAGGTGAACTGCCTTCGGTGGAAATGACTTGTGCATGCGTGTGTATCTGAAAGCCTGCCTGTTTGTTTGGCTAATTTATTAAAATACATTATCCATCCCTGCAAATGGTGTCTTATTAACATCCTAGGATTGTCATCTCTGCAGGAACACTATTAGATGCCATCTGACTCTTGTTTAAAAAAAAAAAAAAAAAAAAAAAAAAAAAAAAAAAAGGTGAAGTAAATGATTCAATATTTTAGTGATTTCAGGAAGACATTTCCAAAAAAAAAAAAACAAAAACCCACAACCTTATTTTTGTATTACTCTCTAAAAAGGTCAGATTGGGCTAATTTTGTTCCATAATTAAGTTCTTCTACTGGAAACATTCCAATCATCAGCTGAACAATTGCTATTTTATATTCTGAACAGACAGGTTATCACTTCTTTTATCTCCTCTAAAGGAGCAGACACTAATAGAATTATGGAAGTGAGGACATGGTCTTTTGTGAGTTGAGAAAGAGATTTATTAAACTCATTTGGACCGTGGCTCTGCCACATGGCTGTCCGACAAACAGACAGTGTGCCACAACCAGGCCCTGTATTTTGTGTTTAAATAAATTATAATGCTGCATAGGCTTTTCTGCCCATTTAATGATTTATGCTTCCATTCAGATAAATAATTTTCTAATGCAATTCCAATATTTTTGAAGAGTAAATAAAATAATAGAGATGGGAAAGTTTAAAGATGTTGTTAAAAACCTTAGTAGATTCAATTATATTAAGCTCTGACCTAATTTAAACATGCAAATTAATGCAGAGGGGAAGGCTAAGAGAGATTTTTTTCCTAGGGAAAGGGAACTACTACAGCCTGATGATGCAGCAGGAGTTGGATTGGGCTGGCAGATACCGAAGTGCCATTTCCTATCGCTGAGAACCAAAGCATCCTTCTGATGAGTTCTGTCCGTGGGAGTGTTCCACAGCCCAGCAACCTCTGTGCCTGCATGAAAAAAGGGCGCAGAATGTCTTGCTTTGCCTGTGAGAAAATACACAGCAGCAAATGCTACTCTAAAAACAAAACACATGATAGAAAGTGCTCTAACATGCTGCAAGGTGGGCTGCTTTTTCTTCCTTTCTTTCTTTTTTCTTTTTTTTATTTTGCCCAAACAGCTACATTACTGAATGCAGCAACATCTATGATTTTTAAATTGCCCGCCTGCTTAGGCAACGTGTCTCAGCTGTTTCCAGTTACAAATCCCTATGCGGTAAATGTCATCTTTTATTTTGCTAAAAGAATATGTTGCATTGTGCAAGTAAAAATGGTTCAGTGTACAGTGGAAGAATACAGGGCAATTTGAGGGATGGCTTTATATTTCCTTTGGATTGCAGGTTCCTTGCCTAGGACTTTGGTTTGACAAGCTCTATTAATATTCAATGGTAATTACAATCTACAGAAAATTTCAGTTGCCCTTTAGACTGTACCTACTCAGTTAGAAATGTGAGCAAGATAAGCAAATTTCAAGTAATATGGTTAAAGTTAAAGAGCACATTTGTTTTCATCTTAGACATCTCACTTGAATTTGCACCAGCTAACTAATCTGAATGAATTACGTGGGCAGCAACACTGAACATTAATGTATATGTGATATTCATGGAGCAGAGGATACTGCTCCTTGCTTTGCTGACCAGCCATTCCTAATATTAATAACATATTTTAGCAATGGATAAGGTGACTAAAAGGAATAGAGATCCTGTAAGGAAGACGGAGTAGATATAAACCATTTACTGCAATGAAAATATTCCTTCATATTCATTTGCGATACACTTCTGCTCAAGGATGAGCAACACTTCTTTTATAGATGGCTTGTATTTTGATTTTTTTTTTTGTATAGAGGATGCATTAACAAGTCAGAATCTTTGCAGGTGGATGCACTGCACTTTTAAACACTTAGAAGACAGATGCAATTAAACTTAAAACCGAAATTATGATAAGACAAAGTTCTACTGTAAACATTTGTTAACGGGTGTGCATTCTACCTCCATATATGTTTGCAAACTATACACTCTTCACCCAAGTACCAAGGTTATGTGATAGGTCACATAAATTGCTCAAAAACCTATTTCTACTCTGCAAATATCTCCCATATAAATACCATATAAATAGCCTGAACTGATTTTTTCAGCCCATGACTTTGCTTTGGGATGTGTTAGGCTTCAATTTCTGCAATGATCAAGTCGTGACTAACAAAATTTAGCTGGATGTGCTATATAACAATGATCAAAGTGATGGAAGAGACCAGGAAGGGCTCTGATATGAGGTCATTACAATTGGAAATCATCTAAAGCTGTGGATTTTTATTTTTTTATTTTTTCCTAACAGAGAAAAAATGCATCCCTTCAATATGGACTACACAGCTGACTTAGGGAAAACATCTCACAAACAAAGATGTTTCTGTGAGTAGTCTTTTCCACTATTCACATAACTTCAGTCACCCAGTTTAACTATTTTAACTGCCCTAATTAGGTTGTTACTGTAAAAACAGTACCTCAAAGCTAAATGTATGAACAATAACGCATATTGTGAAAAAACACTACAGCTGCAATAACTCATACACTTATTGGGCTTTAAAGTGCTGCAGTTGTGAAGAATTGCTTAAACATCCCAACAGCACCAACTTCTCTGGCCTGTGCCATTGCTCCAGAAGCTAGCTTTTGGAAATTCCTAGCCACTTCACCAAGTCAACAATTTACACAACTTAATCAGTTTTCTATATAAGAACTCATAAATATATCCTTTGTCCTTCGGCATTTTGAAAGCATACATGGAGAAAAGTGCAGGGTGGTGTAAGAACTCTGCTGTGCTTTTTCAGCATTGCTATTTTACTGCTGGGATTTTAACACTCCCCCAAGGGGTACCAGATCTGAATTAATATTAGCAAAGTGGCCACAACCTACAAAAAGGACGGTTTTTCCTTTTGGCTCTTTGAAACAGTGGAAGTTTTCCGTTCCTTGCATCTTGCCAATTTTTTTCCTATCCCCGAAAGATGATTTTCCTCAACCCTTACAGCAGGAAGGAAGTTGCTTAGATATATCGTGGTACTCTTGGCAAGCATGCCACAGACACTGATGCAGTTAGAGATTTAATTCCAAGATTTCTCAGAATACTGCAAGAAAACATCAAAGTTTCAGTGAGGAGATTATAAATGCCTGTGAGTGCTTTCAAAAGCTTTAGCTGCCACTTCTTCATGTGGTCCACTGCATTTTTGGCTTGTTTTTTTTTAGTGTGCCTCCAGTGTGTCACATGAAGGCTGATGTGGGGAGTCTCTCACATTACGAGATGCTCACTTAGCAGCCCCATGCTTGCTGACAGGATCATGCTTCCACATGCCATGTGGAAGGTCCACAAAGCAGCAGGTCAGCATCGGCTGTAAGGCTGTTTTCCAGCTGTGGCATGGTGGTGCTTCTTGCCAGTGCAATCCCAGCCCATGTGTCAGATGGGGTCAGTCAGTGGGTACAGCACGTGCCAAGCTTGTCAGACATGGGGCGATGGAAAGTACAGGTCAGATGTCTGTTATGGAATGGTCAGCTGCAGAGACAAGCCTTGTAGAGGGAATCCTCTAAGCCTATGTGGTAGATGTGGGACTGGGGTGGGAAGTGTACACTGATCCTAGGCTCTGCAGGCAGCTCATATACAGGGAGAGGAGATAAAGGGGTGTCAGCCGCCCTCTGCTTGGCAGACCTGTGCTTAAAGCAAAGCACAGCCAGTCCCAAATGATTACCCAAGAGATCAGCTCTATGGTGGCTTATTACGGATGATCTTTACTGAAGAGTCAAATGAAAGTCTGATAATAATCTTGGAGATACTTTAAAACAGTTGTGTAAGCAACACAGCTAGTCCACAAGAAGTGATCTTTAATACTGATTTCTGGATATGCCGTAAGAGGAAAAAAGTAAAGGAGGAGGCAAGTCTAGTCTCAGGGATACAGCTGCAGAAACTCATTTTAAAGGATTTTTAGTGATATGTGCTGACACATATCGGAAAGTAGAAGTAAGCCCTAAGAACTGATGGATGACATTTGGCATAGGTGCCCACAAAAAGCAGCTGGAGTATGTTTGATTTGTCTGCTTTTCTTTTTTAAAAATAGAGGGGAATAAGAGATATATAAATATATATTTTTCTAGTGAAAGGAGTAGTTATCTATTAATATTTTCATCTTTGAAAAAAGGAGCAATTCTGTTGCCAGCAGATAACATCTGCTTTAATGCCTTCCACAAGGGAAAATTCATACTTGTTAGTACACAACTAAGTCATGCTTTAGGGTGATGCAACTTTTGGTTTAAAGTATTTTTAAGCTGCATATAAAATTTTCACAGGATAATGAAAAACACTGTAGTACTGAATAACACGATAGCAATGCTTATATGATTTACCTTCTTTGAGTGCTTTAACAAAAATATAAGTAAAATCAACAGACAGCATAGGCAAAGCCAAATCTTATTATAGGATAAAGTGTGGAATAATAAAAACCAAACATACCCCAATCCATTGAAATATATTTAACCAAACGATGAGGAAAGACTATCTGGGAGAATGGAAAAGTCCATAGCCAAAGCCATCACTTGACTTTCTGACTTAGTGGAAGAAAGCGATACCCTAAGGGAGAGATTCTTGGTCTCACCAAGATTTAGTTCACAGCTGTTTACTTCAAGTAGCACGATACACAAAATTATGCAGCCCACAGCACAATATTCATATTCAATATTCAATATCTGTCTTCTACTTCTGCCTTTCTCCATTACCATTTTCAACAGCAAAAGCAGAAACAAGACATTAAGATATCCTGTCTGTCCTACAGTGTGCTGTAGATTTTAACATTAGATAATACAATCAAAGGCACTGTCTACAGACCTCGGTAATGATTTATAGCTAAGAGTTAACAAATATTAATATTCTTAATGTGCAAAGTTTTAAAAATCAAAATTGAGCCCATAAAGAAGTCTCCTCTCCATTTTCATTCAAGACTTGGGCAAAATGAGTTCATTATTTTTAAAATTGCACAGATGGTACTTGAAGATCTCTCTACCCAACATATTTGAGAAATTTATGCCATATAATGAGCTGTTTAATATGTGCAGCTACTTCGAAATACAAGTAGTTCAAATTCAGATTTTGAAAGCATCATTTATGTCATGCATTTCAACTGATCGTTCCATGCCAGAAACCACTTTCACTAACTTGGGCCTGGAAATCATTTTTGCCTTACAATGGTCATTTTGGTTTTGTAATAGTATATGTTTTCAGGAATGTCTCTCATTTTTTCAGAATTTTGAATACGCATACGGATGAGAAAAAGGTTGGATTTAATCACTAGAAGGAAAAATTCATAGTTAAGAAATAAGAAAATCATAATTATGAGTTTCATCGAGAGGGACAGCACCATAATTTCTTATACTTCTTCACAGTGTTGAGATGTGTGATGAGGGTCCAATCAACGTTAATATGTATTCTACAAGTTGATGAAAGGAAGTCAGAAATCTTCACGTAAAACTGCATATGCAAATCACTAGTTAGAGGCCCCGCAGTTATTTGAAAGTGCAATCTTTCAATCAGAACACAGAAATTATGGTGCTAATTTACTGTGAACTCAAATCTCCTTATTTGAAAATAAATAGAAAAGATTAACCATCAGACCAATTTACTGAGAACTGCATTCAGAATGCCATCACTTGCATTTTTAGAACTGGAGACTATCTAAAAATAAGTCATGGTTCAGATAAGATGTAATTCAGGAGAGTCTTATGAACACAATAATACAGGTAGTGGTCATATCAGACCATCACAGGAATGCCTTCTTGCTTTTGAATATGTGAGTTGAACAACATATGAGCCTTAAACAAACAAAATTTGACTTCTGCAGTCTGAGCAGTGCAGATAGTGCAAACACAAATGTACTTTATGACTATCTTTGCCACCACGAAAAGCTTTGAGAGACGTGTGACAAAAACAAGTTGAAAACAGTGATCTTCATACATGAACCCGTGCTATCCAGGTACCCACGTTGCTTTCATTGCTATTAACCCCAGAAGCATTCATATATACCTAGACAGAGGCATCAGATCTAATTTTTTTTTTCTAAATATCGATCAGTAGTGGTAAAACGTGAAGTAAATAAGAACTGACTGGAATCACCATATGCCTGTTCCTTTCTCACAAGGGCATCCTGCCTATCTGAGCACAGGTTTTACGTTCTGCTGTATCTGAATTTCATGTTCCATAGGGCAAGATGCTTTATTTCTTCACAATGATTTTGCTGCACTGCAACACACATTTTGTGAATTAGAGGCAGGGAATTGAAGACAAGTCAAGAATAGGATAAGGTAGCTGCCATAGGGATGGAAACTGCCATTTACAAAAACAACAAAAAGACTGCTATTAAATTATTTTCCCCACCTGAATTCTGAGGGATTTGGTCACCTCTGATTGCACATCTGTTAAACAACACATTAGGATATTGAAGATGTGTATTAAAATAATACATACAAATCCTGTGTATTTCTTCAGAGCAGTCTTACAGAACACCTGGACACACACATAGCCCCTAAATTTTCTAGCGACAGTTTAAATAAATACAAGATGTCAAATAATCTTCTTTAGTTCAAGGAAAGGAAAGGAAAAGAGACTAAAATCCACCCAAAGTTAATTGAGGCTAAAATCACTGCAGCTCCATCTATTGCAATTTCACATTGGTGCACTTCAATTAAGGCATAATAAGAGTGCAGAGTAATTTATACCCATAGATTAGATGTCGTCTGTGAAAAATCACCAGTTAACTCAAAGTAGGCATATGGAGCACCACGAGCACAAACGTTGCAGGACTGAGTTATGCTCTTCAGTTAGCACCTTGACAGCACGAGAGGAAAGCCTACATTCCTTTGTTTAAAGGTATTAGTAAGAAATACTTGGTATATGTGGGCACAGATGCTATCAGCATGTTGGTCTTCACACTTCACTAAATTTCAGTTACTAAGAAGGTGCCGCCACAAAAATGCTTGCACTGTTTCCAGTAGTGATCTCAAATGTTTATTCAGTTCCTGAAAGGCAGCATTTTTACACTGTTATGTTACAATTGGAGAATCTTTGAAAGATTTCCAGCCTCAACTAAATGCACACCTCTTATTTTACATATGATGCTGCATTCTTTCTGTCTGCAATATCAAATGCATTGCCACTACGTCATCTGAAAATATACATCTACACGAATCAGCTTCACTGCAATTCTAATTCTAAGTAATTCTAGGGAAGTGAAGACAATCTGTCCATTCAAAGCAAGTGGGCACACAATTCCATGTACTTCACCTCTTGGGATATACACAAGTATGACTTCAGTAGCTACATTCATAGATTTTACACCAATGCACAGCACCAACAAAACGTCTAACCTAAGTAATACTTAATGAGTACCATGGAGTAATTTCAGATAATTATGTATATGAGGTGACTGGAAGCTGAAGTAAGATTCTGGAAATATTTGAAAAGAAAAATGTGTGCACATATGGCATCCAGCTCTCAATAACTGAGATTGCTCTACATTTAAAGATTTCCGCAACAAAAAAGGTTAGCAGCAACCAGTGTCCAGCTGAGTTAAATATACTCTTAGAGATGCTAACTTTGCATTTACTGCTCCTATATTTGGTCCACAGTTGGAAGCCAGGTCTGCAATACTGCCCAATCGGGGAGCATCAGAGAAGAGCCTCATCTCACATGGCTAGTTTCAGCTTTTTGCCACAAGAAGACTGAAAGCTGGAAAATTCTGAACTGAGGAAAATAAAAAACCAACCAACCAACCAAACCAAAGCAAACCTAAAGTATTTCGTGCTTCTATCAAGTATTTTAAGATCTTAAACTTTTTTTTTTTTTTTTTTTGAAAGCTACTCTGCAATTATGAAGTAATATTTTGGTACAGCACAATTACATAGCCTTTGAGTAGGAGGACTCCTTTATGGGAAGGGTAAAATATTTCACTTATTCACATTTAGATGGAATTAAGTGTCTTGAAGGTAGTAAAACCCACCTGCAGCCAATCTGAGAGAAAGAAAAGGAGTCTGACGTCACAGGGAACAAATTCTCAGCCCTGATCAAGAGGCAAATTTATATAGGAAAACAGTGCTCAGAAGATGACAAAACATCAAGCACTAACTATGGGCAATGAAGAAATGTTATGGCAGAGTGACCTGCTCAGAGAGTTTTCTATTTTGCCATTAATAAGCATTTCAACACAATTCTTGTGGCCTTCTACAAAGTGCACTAATTTCCACAATACTGGCACTTTCACTGAAAAAGTGCTGATTTCTTTTTAACAGTTAATCAATACTACAGGTTCTAAAGGGACTTATTAGCTTCAGATGAGTTGGTGTAAAACATAATCTGTGTTAATTTTCACCAAAACAGATGGTGCATGAATTAAACTTCGTAGCCTCTTAAACTTCCATTCTCACTAGGTTCCTTTTGGGATTATTAGTGTTTATTTTATAAGCTTTATGCTGCAGTTAAATAGCTGAAAACACCCTGCATTATTGTTTAGGAAGATATACTCAATGGGAGTGAAATCACAGAATTTGTGTTCCCAAGGGATCATATTATTTATAGAAACCTTGTATATACCCCAACATTTTTTTCCATGGTCAGTACAATGATATCTGTGCTATTTACAATGGGAAAAATTTTCCTACCAGGCCAAGTAGTACTGTTTGCTATGGAAAAGAAATAAAGCCAGGATTAGGCTACTAAACCTTACTCGTGTACACCTCTTGAAGGAAAGGCGTAGGAACTCTTAGGGCTGAAGACCACCTCATATGAAAACAAAGACTGCAGACCATAATGACAGGTGACTTTTGCTGTTTCTTATTTTGTCAATAGTTCAAATCTCCATCCCAGACCAGGGCTAATCTATGTCAGAGAGATCAAAGCAGGATGTTCAATGCAGAGGAAAGGAATAAGCATATGGAAAATAAACTACAGTTACAAAGGTGAAGTGGCATTAAGAGTTAATCAAAACAACGTGAGTCACAGTTTCTTGCAGGTCTGTGAAAGAACAGATTTTTGCCCATGCTGTTGCAGCATCACAACCTTCAAAAGTTCAAGATACTCACAGCACCCACTGAGAGGATCCCTGTTCTGGAGCTGCTGCACCTCCACAAGCAGGATGTCTTATTCCTCCCTTCCATGCCATGCTTTTCTATGTGCTTCACAACCAAACCTGAGTCCGGGGGTCTACTCCGATTTCAGCTGTATCTGCTTATTTTAGGATTAATGGAACAAAATATAGATGGTCTACTAGCTGTTCTTTTTTCCTATGGCATTTACTGAATTACTCTGGAACTAGAATGGTTTATAATATGCTACGTTTGTACCCTCACCCCTACCTACGTTTTAGCAATATTCAGTTCATAGGAACAAGATGACACAGCACAAAGAAGGCAGCCACGGTGGAAGAAGGAATTGAACCCAACTCTGAACTGCAAGGATGGAAACAGGTTCTTTGTTCTTCTCCACATATCCAGGTATGAGATTATTCACATCTCAGGAAGGACATCACATGCAGTTTCTTTCCCCCAGCTAAAGGAGCTGTTGGACTAAAGCAAAGAAACTTCTAGAGGAGTATCACACCATTATATTTTGAATATTTTTTTGCAATCACACATCTGTATTAAAAATTCCAGAAAAACATTGTTTTAACAGACCATACAAAGTAAGTTGAGTGCTAACTCATAAAACAAATGGAGTTTTAATAGCCTTTACTATACAACACATCCCAAATGATGCAGCAGTAATTACTGACAGATCTCAAGCAAAGTCCTGAAAAAGTTACTGAATGTAAAAAGCATCTGCAAGATTGCAACGGATTGCAATCTTGGTGTGCTTGAGATTTGTCAGAAAATGTATTTATACTCAACAGTAATTCTGCTGACTTCAAGGATTGCTTCAGCCAACAAAGGCATCTCTGACAGTGCAGTATAGAATCATGTCCCACTTCTGGCAAAGTACTGCTAGCAAAATACCAGCTGTCTTCAGTGGAGGATCAGCGTGATACAATGAGTAGATGTGCTGGCTTGATTAATCTTTATATGATTTCTCAGCCTCTAACATAAGATGTGCATAACTTTATATTTGTACTCAACGGTGTAGAACATCACTTGATAGTTAAAGTACTTATGTACTTATTCTTTACTCATGAGACAGTTACTGAAGAAAGGAAGTTAATCTCTCTTTTAATTTGTTAACTTATGAAAACGGCAGTGATGAGTTGGCTGCATAGACTGCAGAAAGGAAGTGAGCAGCTCAGCAACTAGCAGCTTCACTTAGCATCACTGTGTATATTGCTGTGTTCCTCCAAAAGAACAAAGGTACTACACAGCTTTTGCTCCTCAGTGATTCACCGTCAGTCAAATTCAAAGAAACTGAAATATGATTTCAAGTTACTCACTTCTGAAAATGTTTTGCAAGTTGTCATGGTAAAATTCAGAATTAAAATGTTAAGAAATAAGCAAAGCATTTTCCTTAATGTTTAGTACAAGTTTCAGTAATTTGAAAACAATATATTTTCTTCTAGGATAGAAACTAGAACTACTTTAAGTATCACTCTTTCTTCTCAAGATTACTGTTCACTGTTCATAGCTTGAAGACTATTGGACAGCATCACCCCGTCTGCCAAACTGTGACTCCCTCCACTATCAGTATCATAGGCTCTGCAGGGGTGGATCTGATCAAATCTTGAATTATCTTTTTCGGGGGGGGGGGGGGTATTTTTTTCCCCAATACTAACGATACTTGCTCAATTTTTAAATACATAGCTTACATTGAATTTCCCTGTGTCACTAGTTATATATATTAAAAACATATATGTTGAGCTCTGCTTCTTTGTAAACCATTTTTAAATATTAGCGTGTACTGCTCCAGCTATTGTTTTATACATATTGTATACATCATAGTCAACAAGATGTTATATCTCACACATGACTGAACAGAAATAATGCTGTGCAAGGTGTGAAAAATATTTGTTTTAATACTGTAAATCTCTTCCTGATAGCTGCTGGGAACTGGCCATCTATGAGAGTTTGTTTCCTCCCACCTTTGTCCTTCCTCCAAAAACTATATCAAAATAGATATAGAAAAGATGCTATGTATTATGTCAAGTAAAAAGTGTTATAGCTGGACAGTCAAAAACCTAGGCATAAGGAAAGTGAGTTTGTTTGGACACCTGCATAGTGCAACACAACATTACGTATAAATGTAGGGTCATCATTTTCATTTGTGCTTTTGCATTCACAGTGCTTCAGGCAACTTAAAAGCAATTTCTCATAAACTCAGTTGGTTTGTGGGCTGTATCTCACTTTGGGGTGCTAAAGATAACGTCCCCTCTAGCTCACACAGTGCTTAGCCCAAGTCTTTGGTTTGTGACTGCTTGGGGACTTCGCGCTTCCTATATTTTCCATTTTTATATCCTTATCTTCTCCTATCTGTAGGAGATGTGCAACTAGAAAATTGTCCTCTGTTTTCAAAATGTGGTTGTGAACTCAACTATTTTTTATTTTAATATAAAATTATTAAAGTGAGAGCTCAGTTAACATGGTAACAGTGTTAGGATGTAAGCATGACTTATATGGAAAAGTCAACTTGAATTCAAACCTTTATCAGTTATTTCCTATGAATTTGTTTATGGGGATTTTTCCAGTGCTTTCAAGAAGAAATGATTGTTTTTTTTTTTTGACGCAATGAAACCAGTGAGCTTAATGAAGATATTTCCATTAATTTCATAGACTCTGGATTCCTCATTTAAAAAAGGGACTGAGCATTGTTACACTTCCTGCTGTTTATTGCTGTTGCAGCAAAATCTCGAATATATGTTTTAAAGCAAAACCCCTGAAGTTATTTATTCCAAAGTGATTAATTGATCGGAGAAGATGCTTATCATAAAATAATGAAAGATTTGCTTCACAGCTTCCTATTGCATCTATTTATTATTTCCAATAATATATGGGGTAGAAATGGAAGTAGCAGTTATTTCATCACTATATTGTTTTCTTTCATCTGTTTTGAAATTAGTAATCAGATTACCTTTGCATACACTCTCAGCATGGAGGGGTGAACAGAATGAACTTTTCACCCCTCAAATCTTTTATATTCAGAGCATTTGATTTCCCACAAGCTAAAGTAAAAATAATTATACAATCTTTGTTCCCACTGCAGGTACCTAGCAGGTTTTAAATATAATAAATGCATTCTGGCAAAGTTAATGTACCATAAAATCAGGCAGACTGTATCACTCTTTGATACATATACCTAGAAAGCCATCATTGAAAATAACAGTAATTTATGCTAACAGATTATTCATCCATAGCAAACCCACCCTCTCTGTCAGAAAAGATATTTTAAGATACAAAAACATAATCCCCTCCTCCTATACACTTTCTCTAAGTATATTATTTATCCAGGATGCAGTGTCTGGTTTAAGTCCTGCTTTTAGTCAATTTGATAGCACGACTGAAACACTGGAAGTCAAGTGACTCAGTGCAAGGTCACACAATGAATCTGTACCTCATGCAACCTGGAACTTGCTGCAGCCAATGCCTGCTCCTCGGCCCTACATCATCCTGCTTCCTCCTTTCAAAGCATTAGCCTCAAAAGAAGTTGCAAATTCTCTTTTCAGTCATCAAGAGTGGTCAAAGCGTTGTACAGGAGGATCAGATAGCTCTCGTGATCGGGATGCAGGGCAAACTGTGCTTGTAAAACTAACCTAAAGGGCTGCTGGCTTCCTCTTCATTGTCGCAACAGGACTTCTCTTTCATAAGACAGAACAGTGCAGATGCCAAGGTCATAATAGTATTATATGGTTCTGCCTGTGGCCACTTCAAGGTGGGTTGGCAAAGCAAAGGGCTACAGGCAGAAAAATGGAGTAATAAAGTTTAAATAGTGGGCAATAATATCCATCTGCAGTGCTGTAATGCCGATTAAGAGACTGAAAAAAACTCCCTGCAGTTCTAATTGTGTTGTGGATAACACTGAGGGACCCTGTGCTGACAAACCTTACTCATGCAACCCATTTATCCTACAAGTGCGACTCCACATAATGGGTTCATCTGTACAAGAACACATTCCTATGGCACCGAGTAACTATTGCAGTTGGACAGGGGGGTCAGTGCCGAGTCTGGCCTTGTTTAACATCTTCAATAATGAGCTGGATTGAAGGGATAGAGTGCACCCTCAACAAGTTTGCTGATGAGGTTCAACAAGGGCAAGTGTAGAGTCCTGCACCTGGGAAGGAATAACTATGCATCAGTTCTGGCCATGAGACAGCAGTGTGTCCTTGTGACCAAGAAGGCCAATGGTGTCCTGGGGTGCATTACAAACAGCAAAGCCAGTGGGACCCTTGCCCGCTAACTTGCCCTGGTGAGGCCACAACTGGAGCATTATGTCCCGTCCCTTCCAGCCCCTACAATTCCGTGATCCTACAACAGCATTTGTTACTCAGAAAACAAAAATCTTATCAATTATTATGACACAGCACAACAAAAATGGCTACCTAAAAATATCTTATTTTACACTATTAGGAGACCAACAGCAAAATCAGAATGCATTAGTCTGTGTGTCGTTATTTAGCTCATATAAAATTCCTTTGGAACCTATAGATTGATAAAGATACATGTAAATAAATTGAAGAGAAAAACAAAGAAAACACAATAAAACCCTAAGTTTTGAAAAACAAAATATTTGTCTGGGAAAGCAAAAACCTATGTCATTTGAACATTGCCTTCTGCCAAGCTGAATTTGTTTTGATTTACTAACCTTCTTCTCAGACATTTAAAAAAAAAAAAGGAAGATTGTTCTCAGTCTGAAGACAGTTCTTCTCACAATTTCTTAAACTACAGACCAAAGCAATTAACTGTTCCTATTTACTGCTAATTTCTGATTTCCAACCCATTAAACAGAAGAGAAACTGATAAAAGCTGAAAAGGTTTCATTCAGCAGAAAGAATGCTGTAACTGCTAGCTGTGAAGAAAACTCCAGAACAAAAGAAATATTAGAAGTCTGGGAATGTATTTATACTTTTCTAAAAACAAAACGAGGCTGGGAGGACAAAGTAACAAATCTCTTCCTCTCCTAATAATTAGAGGGTCGAGAGTCAGGAAGGGGAAATCAAAAGCTGGCAATAGAGTGGTATGTCTGTGATTCATCAACATAGAGCTGACAGTTGTCTTTGTTTGAGATTATTGAGTGCTGTTTATTGAATTTTGTTCCTTGCTTATGATTTTGCCTGCTTCTTTTATTCAGATTCTTTCAGCTTCCTACACATGACCTGATGATTTTGTATGATCACATGGACTGAGCTCTTGATATCTAGCATTTTTGAGAGCCATGTTGGCAGTACACAGTTGAAGTGAATGTCATTAAAGAGGGGGTTTAGAACTTCATTTTCAATCCTGAAAAATAATCGGGAAGAAGGAAGAAAAACAGCTAAATGAACCAACTATTCTAAAATGAGAAGTGATAAAATAGAGGCGGAGAGCACAACACTATGGTGCAGAAAGATTAGTGGCAGAAAAAAAATGCAGACTGCTAAAGCTGGGGAGATATGGGAGAAGATATCACAACATGTGTTTGGGATTTCTCCACTCCTACCCCAGGTAAGTCCATCACAGGTTTGTACTGCCATATGGCAGCTAAAACTGATGCTTCTGCAAATCCTGCTCAGCACTTGTTCAGGAACGTGTAGGTATTAAACAACCCAAGTGTGACAATGCGTCTTTCTTAACCAGAATACACAGAAAAACCAAATAAGAGTAAGCTCACAAAAGAGAAACCAAAATGATAAAGTGCTGACAGGGGAAGAGTTTGGCAAAGATCAAAAATTGAGTAAACAACACAAGGTAAAATGAGTGTAGTTTGGTCAAAAAGCAGCCTAGGGATAACAGGTACGTTACTGAATTATGTATGAATTATTCAGGTACTACATCAGATTATCACTGGGCACAATAGCACTGAAATAAGAACAGGAAACACCTCTTGGTTATGAGAACCACTAAAAATGAGGAAAAGTTCCCCGAGGGAAATGGTGGCATAGCTCATGAACTTTTAAAACCAAGAGACATAAAGCACCAGAAAATTGTGCACTGGTGGACAATAGAGATGAAGACGAAACAGAGCTTTTCCCTGTCTAATTTCTCTAGTTCTGTGTTTCTGTAGCTTTGCTGATAGCATGATTGATAAATGATCCTTACACCATTTTACCATCACAGTGATCCTGCTTTCCAGTAATGAGAAGACTTTCCTTAAAAGGGCAGCATATGGGAGGCTTTCTCTGCTTTATAAATTTTAGCCTTTAAGCAGGCTAGCTGCCAATTATTGCAGAAGGTTAGAGAACCTGGGATGCGAAAGTACAATATGCTTCAGAACCTCTGTATAGTTCTCTAGAAAAGGCATTATTAATAAAGGATGTTGATGTGATCTCAGTATGGCTTTAGAAGCATAGGTCAGGTTTCGCTGAAGAATTTTGCATTTTGTGTCATGAACTGCCATCCAGAAAACCTCCCCTTCGTTCCTCCCTTTATTTCCAGAGACAATAATATTAACTTAACCCCATGTGCCATGGGAGCAAGTTGCCAAATTTTACTCTGATTAGTTGCTTTTATCCCTTCCTAAGGATATTTGTAGATCTGCTGTTCTCCACTCTCTGAAAGGGAAGTCACGGAGATCTTGGTCTCTGCGGGGGTCATGCAGGCAAATAGAAAAATGTCCAGTAATGCAAATCTTCCCAAACCCAAAGAGGAAATGGCTCCCAATCTGTTCAGAAAGCAAGACAGCATTCAAGCTTCAGGCTGAAACAGTCACTGCCTGTGCTGATGGATTTCCTTTTACTCAGTCTTCAGTGCACCTTTTAAAGTGGTTAAGGAAGCAAAGTAAGCATTTCTGTTGTTTACCAGTTACAATTTGGCCATTAAATCCCATTTGCAGGCAGTTAAGATTAAAAAATACTTTACTGTAGAAAAAATACTTCTACAGTGCCTTAAAGAGGCCTTTTACTCTTTTTTTTTTTTTTCTGTTTAGATGGTAAGATCCAATCCATGAGAAACCACAACTTCAATCACGATGTTCATGCTTACAATGCTATGAAAAGTAGCTGCATTTGTAATATAATTGAATAGTTCTGGAGTCAGCCAAAGAGCTCTAGAAACTAAAAACAAGAAGAAAAAGGTGGTTTCTCAGCACCTGCTGTTCAACCCCCAGATGCCACGTTCATCAATCCTATGCAACCATGAATGCCTGCAAGCACACTTCACCACGACTGACACCTGAGCACACACATCAGCAATGCTATTAGAGCCCCAAAAGAGCATTTATGAAAGCTCAAGGGGATAAACTCTAAAACCTGCGTGCACTTTACTGCTGTGGTTGTTAACCTGCACAAGTGTAGCTGCAAAAACATCTGTTCGCACGAGTAGAGGAGCACATTTTAGAAGGAAACATGGTTGAAAATTTGGTTTCCAACACAGAGCCATAAAATATAAAACTTCTGGAGCAGGTGTGAGGGTCAGCACTACTCAGGGGAACAAACTGGTATCTCTCTTTGTTGCACAGAATTTTATTAGCGGGGCCAGGGTTTGACATTTGAGATGTATCTGCTAGAGCACAGCCAGCCTTTAGGGCAAGTCAAACTGCAGCCCAAGGGCTGAAAGCTCCTCAGTGCTTGGCTGTTTTTTCTGGCAAGCCAATGAAAGACGCAGCTTCGGCTTGGGGATAGGTGTACTTTGAAACTAGCTTCCAGTGCTCACTGAAGTCAAGGCAAATTGGATCAGGATCCTATGAAGAGTATTTGGACTGTATGCCTGACACTGTCATAATACTCAAGTTTCTCATTTGCAAAAATGAATAAGGCATTTACAGATTTGAAGTGGAAAGCATTTTCAAACAACTTAGGAGAGCTGCTGTATTTAGCCTGTGTAAGTACAGAATAAAATCCAGAGGCAAAAGCATGCCATCGAAGTAGCACACAGGCAGGGAGATAGCTGAGCTCAACAGAGCCAGTTCTGCAGCTCAAATGGCAGCGCCGGCCCTGCCGAGGGCTCCAATTTACCGCGTGTCTGCTCAATGGCTTCAAGATGATGCCTATTCTCAAGGCTGCACTTCCACTCTGTTTAAAAACCTGAGGCAACCAAGAATTCAGCATGTACTCCTCAGACCTGATTCGGTGAGGAGTTTGAGCACCCAAGTACTTACACTGAAGTGCTTTGCCCAATCAGGGGCTAAATGTTGAAAGTGATTAAAAACCCCTTGTAGTCTGAAGGATAAGTCATTACAGTGCTCCTGCATAAATTTAAATTAAATACATCTCCAAAAAAACTTAAGAGCCTTGGAGTCAATTTGTGAAAAAAACAAGTGGCAGCACAATTAGTGAATTGTCTAAGTCTAAACATCACTACTTCTGTTTTTATAAGCATAATGAAATAAACTTTAGATCTAACCCCAGGCTAATTGTATTTTGAAACGGGTTAGATGGCAAAAGCAAGGCAAAATGCTTCGTGGCTGTGCTTTGAATCTCAAGGCTCCCCTCGAAGGAAAACACAGAGCTGCTGCTGCTGAGAACTGAGGAGCACGTCTTGTGGCTGTTGTTTTTCCTCGTTGCACTCTAAGCACAGCCCACTTTAGTTACCACAAATAACTCAAAGGTTGCAAATGCACTTACTCTTAAACAAAGCAAGGATAAGACATGCTGGCATGTCTTATTCATTATTGCAAATGAGAAATTTAAGTGTTCCTAAAAGGTAAGTCTGTATCACTAGATCAAACATAATAATATGATAATTTTCAGCATACTCTTCCTGCTGGCCTTTTCCCAGCAAGCACATTTAAATCTGTCCTTAATGAACCCCTACAGACTAGGAAATGATGTCCAGAGGCAGGTAATCCAAAAGGATTTTGCAGGAGCCATCTGCAGTAAATCTGTTTGAAGTTTAGTTAATCTGCATTTTAATAGTTCACCAGCTAGGAAATTCAAGATTTGAAAAGTTGGTGCTTGGTGGTACTTGAAGCTCTAGCACTAAGCTCTACAGACGAAAGACTGTCAACACAGAATCATAGGATAGCCTAGGTTGGACCTTGAAGTCCCCTCAGCCCTAACTCCCTGGTGTAGGCTGGGTGCTTCCCCCCAGCTCGGGCTGCCCAGGGCCGTGGCACCCACAGCTCTGGGCAGCAGTGCCAGGACCTCACTGCTCTCTGAATGTACAACCCAGGACTTACTCACTATAAATAAGCATTCCGGGGACTTCAGCTGAGGAGATGCTTCAGATCTTATTAGCTCTGCATCCACTAGAAATACAGTTCACCATTCTGGACCTTCTGCCTCACTCTGCATGACCGTCCCATATTAGCCCTCTCTCAACCCATACCTGAACTTGCCTGAACTTTGCTGACTCCATAAAGAACCCCTACATTAAAGGGGAGAGGCACTTTCTGTGCCTGTCAGCCCCTTGGGTAGCTCCAAAAAGGTGCCATCCCTGCAGGTCACAGACTCTTCATTAGCTACCAATCTTTTTTTTTTTTTTAGGCAAACTATTTTCTTGGATGCAGCAGACTGGTATTTGTTAGTTTTCATATGTTCATATGATTCAAAGTTTGCCTAAGCCTACCTTCCTAAGAACATTGCAGGCCTGTAAAGCACTAAGAACATATTTGATATGTTCTCACATAAGTAAAAAATAATACCAAAATGTACACAAAACAAGGTTTTGGTGTGGGAGTACATCTTTTTACCTCCCTTCAGTAAGTCCAGGCTGTGTTGCATTTGTACTTTGGTTAGCGATTTCTCCTCTAAGAACCTGGGTGAATATATACCTTGCTTTGCTATGAATACAGAGAAAAAACTATATTTTTGTGTGGACATAAATCAGTCTCCCTGTGATTAAGCAATAATTCCTCGAGCTAAAGGCAGCTCTGGCCCCTGTAGCAAATCAGAACTGGTTCCAAAAGTTGACTGAACGAGCAATTTCAGCAACACGATGAAAAAAATTCTGGGATATAGACTAATCCATTTAGCGGAATGCAGGAAAAGTAACCCCAAATAGGAAGTCACTAAGCATTTCTGAGTTTGAATCTTGTTCTTTCCAATTAATCAAACTAGAGCTAAATTTCCTAGTATAATGCACGCAAGCTGTCTGCCTACCTGCACATGGACTGATTTTGGCCTTTCTTCATATATAGTTTCAGCTAATAAATGATTTTGAGGAATAAGTAGCTATTCAAGTGCACTGCTTGAGCATGTTAGGATACAAAGCACCTCTCCAGCAGCAGGTGGCAAGCCTCCCTTGGCTTGTCAGCTGCATCCTTTACTCTTAGCTCTAGATTGATCACAGCTCCAAGCCTCATTTTTCCCCACATAAAAGATAAGGATTACAGTTTCCTCTTCTGAGGATTATTCTGAAGTCTACTGGTGTAAAGTGATATACATATCATTTATTAATAATATGTGACTGCAAAAATCTTTGAGATTCTTGTAAGACACATACATTGAGGTACTCTGAAAGAAAAAAAACCCAGAGGTTCTAAAATGACAGTAACAAGGGATAATACAGACAACAAATCTAGACATTGCCTTTAAGAGCCATTTCAGGTTACAGTAAATAACAAAACATTATTAGCATGGCTATCCTAGGGCCTTCTATAAATCCAGCCCTGATCACTGCAGTCAGTCATTAGCGGAAAGCCAAGGAATGACTCATTACCCCTCAAACACTTATTTATGAGATTTTCATGTTTTATATTGTATTAACTCAAAGATAAATACAGCTTTGGCCTCATCAATGCATGATCTCTGCCTGCTCATCAGCTGCACTTGTTCCTTTGGTTGTTTGCTCACCAAAGCAGCGCAGTCAGCGTGACAGCAGAGAGATGACATTTTGAAAAGAGTATTACTATACAGCATCTGTTGTGAACTGCCTGTTTTTCAAACTACCTCATAAATGGCAGGTCATTTTTCACGTATCAAATACTTTCATATCAAATTTTGCAATATTGAAAACCTCCCACCCTGTCAATTACCGTTTTAATTAAAAGAATGGATTAATATATATATATTTTTTTTCCAGATTTTAGAGATTGACGAGGCAGGTATATCTTTTTCATCACAAGACCACAGCCTGGAGAAACACAGACTTAAAGCCTGAGCCATAGGATTTCCTTTTTCACGTGCAGACTGATAATATTCACTTCTTATGAAAAAGAATGACAGCCTCATTGAAATTCACTCTGTCAGTGTGCCATGTATGGAAGGGAAGTTACTGTTGCTAAAGACAAAAATCAAAGAGCCATATTCTGGCTAACACCTATGAGCCAAAGAAATACTTTTGATTCAGATCTGGGCTTCAATTTCTCAGTTGCATAAAATAAAATGAAAACTCAGACCTTGGCTCACTTTGCACTGTGAGTACAACGCAATGACCTGATGTATCCCAAACAGGGGGCTCCATAGATGCGTTTCCCTCGGCAGCTGCAGATGTGCAGGCTGAGGGCTGGCATTGCTCCGCGGTCACAGTGGTGCTGTGCGCTATGGCTTCATATGAGAACACCTTTTGGACACCAGGATTCCAGGTACATACGTGTTTGTAACTGTTTAGAACAAGCCTGGCGTTCACTGATGCTTATCACAACTTCAGCTGAATTGGTGAAAGCCATCTGCATTGATCAGAATAAGCATTTCAAATGCCGCTGTGGGACCATTATCTTTTGAATTTTATAAAGAGTGACCGTTGTAACATGTCATTTAATTAACTGTCATCTGCATCATGCTCTGAAGGCACAAGTATTTTTTTATTTATTTAGGAAAAAAAAAAAAAAAAACAACCTAAGCATTTTTAAGCTTATCTCTCCTTTACAATAGTTCTGTGCTTATCGCATTCAGGTTTTGGGGTTTAAAAAAAAAAAAAAACATTTTAATACAAAGCCAACGTAGTGCTTCGTTAAGGAAATGTAAATAGGCTCTGGAGTTAATTTCGCTCATCTGAGCTGGTTCAGACCTTGCTGTAATCTAAATAACCCGATTTAGCTGTGAAGGATGGAAATGAGGGTGCTGAATATAAAAGAGAAAGCATTATAAGAAGGTTTTATTCTAATTCTGATTCAATAGCAACTGTGTAACTCTTGGTATTTTTGGAAAAGCCGTAGATGGCTAATCTTAGACTTGATGAATGGAGGTTACAGTTCTTTTAGGAGAAAAATAACAGGAGAACAGAATATTGAATCAAATGAACAGACATCCTCATGAATAAGGCTGACTAGACAGACATCTGGATCAAGCATATGGAAAAACTAACTTCCTCTCAGTACCTGGGTACCTCTCTGGTTCATTTATTTTCAGGTCAAAGACCAAATTAAAGATAAGAGGTGCACAAATTGCATGTCAAAAAACAAGGGATTGTTTCAGAATATATCCGTTTCTTTTCAATATACAATGATGGCAGCCAGAACAGCTACAGCAGAGTACCCTGCCAGCACTGATCTCTGACCTGAGAAGAGCAATATGCAGAAATATGTACAGATTCACGTTTTCTGAGAGTCAATGGAGAAAACGGATCTTTGCCTAGCAAGGTATTTAAAGGCCATACACAACGTCCTTCAGATTCCTCACATAAAAGAGATTCATATTCAAGCAGCCCTCATGGCAGTAGTGACAGATGAGGTACTTTCAGGTATTTTGAAACCTCCCTTGAAAACATTTCTTTTAACTAAGTCAGTAAAAAATCACTCTACAATTCAGATAATGCATGCCACCATACAACAGACCCACGCATGAGAGAAGAAAAGAAATTGCTAGTTTGAGGAGAGGCAAAACGCCATGTGAGAAACAGAATTACCCGTCCAACACCTGTGCAGAATGGCTAACATAAAACTGCCAGGCTGGCATTTTATCAAAGTTGCCCATGGGTTGACAAAACACATCAGTATGTATCTATGCAGTACTTGAACTTTGAAGTGAGTGCAAGGAGTATAATTTAAATCATATAGACACACACCTGCTTCTTCTCTTAATACGTAAGACATTTCAAGAGCAAATTTCCCAATATTTAGACGTGTTAAAAGCTAAAGTTTATGTCATCCAGTAATTTAATTGCAAAACTGAGTTTCAGTGCTGCAGTTGGCCATGTTACACCTTTTCACCTTTTCTGTCCCAAGTGTTGTTATATTCCCATTTATTGAACCCCACTGGATATTGATGTCATGGTTGCAAATTGGCTTCCCTCCCAACCTAATAACCTTGAGACTCTCTCTAAAACACATGTAATATTAAAATGCAGACAAGTGACCTAAAAATGGCCCTGGAGGGCAGGCCTGCAATTTCCTGAATCACACATTCCTCATTCCCTCATTTGTTAAGTTTCACAACATCAACTTTTACACTGTTGCTGCTTTATTCTGTCCAAATGATTGCTGAATACTAATGAACTGTCTCCCTTTGACAAATGAGTTATTGTTTGAAATATTACATTAGGGACATAGAGACTAAACTACTTACAGATACTAGACATTTATAGAAAATACATTTACATAATAGTATACTATTAGCGTAATGAGGTCCCATATTTGGAAGTAAATCAGAGTGCCAATAAACACAAATTCTGGCAGCTATATTCAAGTTATAGTAATATTTTGTAAAATAAATAGGGGAACAATGAAAAATTATGTTTTTTTCAAATAATTTTTCATTTTGATATTTTATCCCGCAGTAGCCAGCTGTTCAAACACAGCCCACAATACAAGCACAGTAACACCAGCATGCTTTAGCACTATGGTTATCATATAGTTTTGCATTATAACATCAAGATTAAGAAGTCCTCTCTTAAGGCCTGAGTTTATTCAGATTATTCACCAGTAGCATATTATACATGAACTCTCCTACGCACCTTTTATATGCGCCAAGGTAAGTTTAGGTTGGACATTAGGAAACACTTCTTTACAGAAAGGGTGGTTAAATATTGGAATAGGCTCCCCAGGGAGGTGGTTGAGTCACTGTCCCTGGATGTGTTTAAGAGCCATTTAGATGTGGTGCTTGGAGGTATGATTTAGCAGAGGGTTGTTAGAGTTAGGGTACTATGGTTAGGCTGCGGTTGGACTTGATGATCCTTGAGATCCCTTCCAACCTGAGTAGTTCTATGATTCTATGATTCTCTTAAAAAAGGGAATGTATAAAAAATCTCGAGTGGACTAGACTCATTTATCTAATGCTGTGCAGAGCACCTGCTCCGTATTGGAACTTCTACACAGCTCATTATTAATTGCTTTTTCAAAAAATTTAATGAAGGTAATTCTGCGCGGAAATCCTCTCTCCTTTATTATCTGTCAGAGGCTGGGTACTCTTGGAGTACATAAAGAGAATCACTGATCCTCCTTGAAGACTCTCTAACAAGTCTTCTTAGGTTGTGACTACTTTTCTTTTGACAAATTAGGCACCGTCTCTTTTTTTTTTTCCGCAGGCGGATTTTTCTTCAGCGGGAACTCCCAGAATATTTTGCGTTCCCCACTGATTAAATAAAGGGCTTGCCATTCAAAATTCTTTAATCAACGTTTCTTTTTCCTACAGTTGATTCTGAGCACAGATATAAGGAACCCAAACTGTAACATACTGCACTTCATACCGGCTTCATTATTTCCCGGCAGAATCATCTAGTTCTACTCGCTGTGCAAGAGCACATTGATCTGAGCTATCAGGATTTGCTGTAACAGAGTTTCTTCTTGAACCAGGAAGACTGAGATCCTAAAAATGCACTGTACTGTCTTTTCTTTGATTTTTAAGGCTTTTTGCTCCTACTTTGAGGCACTGATACTTTCCTTTTGTTCAGTATCGCTTGCTGTTTGTGGTTCACTTTTCCTTTCATAAGCTTCTTCTGAACGCACTCTGTCTTAGATTTACTTTACTAATATTGGCTGGCACTTCTATTTGAACCTCTCAGCTAAATAAATTCATTTCTATTTGGGGGTCTACAGAGAACAAGACGCTTTCTGAAGGCAGGGATGGAGATGTCTGTGTGCAGCAGCTTATACTTTTCCCTGGCTCAGATCACAGACTATAAGGCAACAAAGGGGAAGGACCTTTGATTTTTAAAATCTTTCAGATTAAAAAGAGAGGAAAGGAGATAGATGTGATGCTCCTCTATTCAACTCATCCTTCCAGTCATCAGAACGTGATTATGATCCCAACAGTTCAGAATTTCTTTGTAATCAGCAGCTGGATGTACAACGTGGAAACTAACTACTCTAGAAATTCACTTATACATTTTATACTGTTAAATTAGAGCATTTGTTCTTTTTTGTATTAACAGTCATTAAGCTGGGTGAACAGTTCAATTCAATGACATTTTATTTCCTTCCAAAAGTACATGTTTTTTTCCTTTTGACTCTGGCCTTCATTAATGAAATTTGGAACTTAAGTTTTGCGATTTGAAATAAACTCTTTTTATATTTCTTCCAAGCTGTTGAGACAAGCAATGTTACAGATGTGGAATTAACCCACCAGTGGTAGTACGCTGTTCACTGAGACCTCAATATTTGGATTACAAATTTCACTGAGCAGTGGGGAGCAGGATGGGTTATGAGAAGTCCTAATCAAATCATTAGAACAGGCAGTGACACTTCTAAGAACATTACTGCCCTTCAAATTCTGGGCAACTTAACAGTGATTGCATGCATTTAAATATGAATAAATATATATAATATTTATGGAGAAACCTCCCAAAGAACCAATTAAACATCTAGTGGAGAAGATCCCTCGCTCAAAAGCCAAAGAACTTCTTCTGGGCAGTCTGTCTACTTTGAAGTGATTGCTGTAAATCAGAAATTCTTTCATGTCAGTTTTATTTCATTCCTTACAATTAAGTGCTATCCCCAGTACATTTCACTAACACAAACTCACACAGAGATTATCTATCATTTATATAAGCTAGTAGATTTATACGGTTGAATGGCCAAATCAACATATGCAGACACAGAAAAACAAATAACAATGCTTCCGTAAATATGCATTAAAATTTCTTCACTTCCATACCTAGATATGAACAGTGTGAAGCTGGCTTTTGATTTCTTCCCACATTTAAATGCCATGCTCTAAGCTCTCATTTGTTAAACCATTCACCAGTCAGCATTTCTATTCCATTTACTATTTCACCTTTGCCATTCCTCTTCTCCTAAATACTAAATGCCCTTCTCTTCATTCAATGTCTTTGTTAAATTATATTAAGAAATATTTACTCAGAAAGTCTATTTGGTGAAGACAGTACATGTTTTGTTACTGAGCTGCTATGAAACAAATTGGCAAATCGACCATGCTTCTGCACTGCTTTCTCAACAAGAAAAAAAACACACCATGATCTTTCACAAGAGTTGCCTACCCAGGCTATCACTAAAGGGCTGTAAGGTTCATAGCTACCTCTTTGACTGCCCTAGTGAATACAGTACCAACAATATAATATGTGTTGTTTCCAACATCTCCTTTCACCAACTCTGGAATTGTCAAGTCAGGTGAAACACAAACATTGCTACAATGCAGGCAGCGTGTTTGGCTAGTTACAATAAAAATTATTACAATTACTGCAGGCATTCAAGATGCTGTTATTAGCAAGGCAATATTACCTAATACATTTCTATTCTTATTTTGATCACGCCATTTTTTTTTAATTAAGTATCCTGTAACACTTGTATTTTATGAACAACATTTATTAAAAGCATTATTGCTTTCTCATTTATTCTGCAAAGGTTATTAAGCTAACGCAACTGTCACTTTCAAATTGTGAGGAAATAAGCTCAAAAAGTATTATAACTAAAATCAAACAGAAATTAGAAGTTGATATACTGTGTATGAATTAATGCTAGATGAGTGAGTCATTTACTGAGTATGAACAAAAGTTCGTGCATTTTTTTATTTTTAAGTTCCTTCTAAAGTCTTAATAAAAGTACTAAAACTCAAACTTTTTTTTTAAGAGCAGAGCACATCACGAAGCCAATGCACATCATTCTGGACTGGGAGGTGAGATATAATTTACCACTGGTACCCAAATGGTGGTGAATATCAACCTACAAACAACCGCTGCAGCCCCAAGAGTTTAGACTGCCCAGTCTAAAGCAGCACCAAGAGCACTTGGTGGTTTGTTGTGATAGATGTGTCCTGTGAATACCACATCCTGGTGTTCCAGTAATCAATAATGGAATCAAGTTTCAAAACAAATGCTTTGAGTGAACCTTTTCACCCTCAGCAGGAAGCTGAAAGCTATGAAGCTGATAGCTGTGGACAGCACAGCACACTCGGAATTTTCCCCTAAGTGCCAACAAAGTAACACTTTTCTTATGTTTGTGCTTCCATTTTCATGAGCTGCAGGACCTTAGGTAACTTGCTTTCCTATCACTTCTGCTCCTTAGTAATAGGATTAAATTTGTGTGTTCATGTTTCTCTCACTCAATGCATTAATTAGAGATAAGGACTAGCGATTCCACTATCTTTTCTCTTCTCTGGCTTCTCTCATATATATGAAGCATGTAGGTACTGAGACACGTTAAGAACTCCAACTATACTGTCTCAGAATTGGCCAACAGATTAACAAGATTTTAGCATGGGAAAACAGACAGGGATTAGCACAATAAAAACAGCAACATAATCACTTACACTTTGTTTCTTTAGCAACCCAGACTAAAAGTTTCCCTTCCTACAGTTTTCAACTCAGCTTTGAAGAGAAAAATACTCTAATAGTGCAGCCAAAAATAATAAAACATTCTGATTTGGCTATTTTGCTCGTAAGACTTTTCTGAATAATAACGATTAAAGTAGTAGCACAAAGTAGTAGCATTTAATAAGAAACAAGATAAACCAGGAAAGATAAAATGATTTTCAACAGACTGGGCTGGAACCTGAAGTACTGTTTCTTGGACTATAATAAATTACACCACCATAACCACTACTAATGGTTTTAATGACATACAGAGAACTCATCATGAATATTTTCAGTGCCACCTCAAACTCATTTTAACAAAGTGTACGATAAAAAGCTGTTTAAAGCACATTGTTAAGATGATGTACTACATCAACAACAAGGCTGCAATAATATATTGTTACAGGATGTTGTAAGAATGCCTGTGTAGTAAATGATTATTTGGTACATCATGACAGAACATCTGGAAGAATGGAACCTGGGAGACAGGTCTGTTTGGTAAGGTTTGAACTTTGTGAAAGCAGATATTTTTGCTAAGAAACAATTGGAGACAAAGATCAAGAAAAGAAGTCTCATAGAAATGAGGAACATTTCTGGTTAGGATCCAGTGAGTGTAAGAAAAAGATCTACATTAAAAACGATATCCCTTTTAAACAGCTGTTCTCTCCAAGAAGGAGATCTGAGAAGCTTCGTACTATGGAGCTGTACACGAAGATAGTAGAAAGCAAGGTTTTTAAGAAGTACTTGCAGAGATGGTGCAAACAGGCAACTGATGTTGTGATAGGATTAATGGGAATGGGATACAATAGAAGGAGCATAAGAAGGTAATGCTATTGAGTTGTTTCCATAGATTTTGTTACTTTGGATACTGAGTACTATTTCAGGAACTGGTAAACCAGGGAAAATTACTCCAAATGAGAAACAAGACAGTATGGATCATGTAAAGGTATTCAAACCATGCCTAAGCACTCGTGCTCAAAAACATGAGAAAAATATTTGGTGTGGTTTTTGTTGCTGAAGTCTGATTTCACAGGAGGGAAAAGTAGCACAAGCAGATGAACTCTGACAGGTCCCATCCTTGCATGAAATGTCTTCAGTAATTAGGCACAAGGGACTGATATGGCACAAAAAACATGATGTGCATAGATTATTTTCTACCTCGCTTTTCCCAAACGTAGACTAAATTTATGTTTGGGTCTCAGTAAAAAAATTCCAGGTTTCTGAAGTTTGCTGTTAGTCTCATTAGCCTGTTTCAAACAAACAGAAGCAACAAAGTGTAGTAGGAACACAATAAATATAACTCAAGCCCAACTGACAATTTTTGGTTTGAGTTTTGTCAGCAACTCCAAGGGAAAAGACATCCAGTGAGCATGTTCATCCTATGAACATGCTAAAAGGGCCTCAAAGAGCCCAAGCTGCTTCTCACTTCTGCACCGCAAGCAGATTACTGGACTCACTGAAGAGGTCTACGTCTAAATTCACAAACAGCGCAGGTCTTTAGAAACGCTGCCCCTCTTTTTACACAGATTAATAGGTCATTTCCCTCCTGCTGCTATTCCTTTTTATTAAAAACAAACACACACACAGAGCTTTCATATGGCTCGATAGTCTTCAGTGAGCTTTCCTCTCTGTGCTGTTACTTGGCTTCCGTCATGAAGCCGACTTCCATAGCGAGGCACAAACCACAGCCCTCCCACAGCGACGCTTGGCAGTGGGCCTCCAAAGCTGGAGCTCTCATTTGAGCTCAGGCTCAGCATCCCAACAAGCTTTCGAGGTGCTAATGTGGCAGGGAATTCCTGCTGAGGATTCAATTAGACAAAGAGGAGCAGTGCCAGGGGGTGACGCATCAGCCCCTTTCATGCGTGGCCTCAAGTTCCGGGTTTGGACCTTTAATTTGCGGCTACCGCTCACCCCTCCTGTTCTGAAAGGCAAGTGCTCAGGGAATGGATGCAGGTTCTGCTCAGCTAACTGGCCATGGGAGCAGGTCAGCAGCTCACTGGCAGATTTTTAGGAAATCACCAGAGCAACTGAAAGCTGAGAACTGGATGAAATCAAAATGAAACTGGATGTTCTATTTCATTTATAGGGCTAATTTATCACTAGTTTCACTAATCCCAAATCCTTTGATTTCTCTTTGTTCATCTTTGAAGGACTTCTTTTAGATTTTTAAAGTTTGACAGTTTAATTAGTAGCTTTGAGTGAAATGACAACAACTAAACACCTGGAACACCAGTTTCTTCAAGCTGAATATTCAAAAGCAGAAACAGATGAACATAACAAACATTTCTGAAACATCTGGTTGCATTCTCTGGCAATAAGCTTCACTCCAATTCTTGAAATGCAAGAATGATAATTCCAAGTGGGAGCTGATACAAATTATTATTTTTGCTCCTTTCTATGAAGTACTCATTCCTAACTAGAAGATATCGTCCACGTACACAAATTACCAATGTGAACCCTGCCAGCACAGCAAACAATCAGAACACTCATTTAAAAGATGAACTCAGCAAACTTTTCACACAAGTCTCATATAGGGCACACTGAAATAAAATAATCAGTGTGTTTACTGTTGCTGGCCAAAATAATAATAATTTAAAAAACACACTGGAAAATAAACTGAAATGGAAAATCAGGTTGCAAGAGGATGTATGTGCAATTGTAGGATCTAAGGGAGCTGAAAATACAGCGGAATTAAAATAGCTCAAGACAGTCTAATCTCTGCAGTGATGTACATGTAGTACTTACAGCACAATATTCTGCAGCACCAGAGAATAACTGGGCTTTCTGCACAGCTTTGAGATGTACAGACGTGATTCTGCATTTCCTCCACTTGTAAAGTGAGCTGGAGCAAGCCCACAATCTACCTTGCAATAGTTCAGTTTTTACACATTTAGCCGTAAGGGAAATAAATTTAATCTAATTCTCCAATAATTTCTTTTTTAGAACTTCACTTCAGCCTTAACAAGAACTTGTTTAGTCTGTATCTTTAAACTGAGTACCCTGTAATGACAAAGAGCGCTGGGGCAGGAGCTGGAGCAGATGGATTCTGAAACCTTTGCTCCATGGCACCAGGCACTATCATTAGGCCATTTGGGTCTGCTCAGAGACAGAAAGCAGATAACGATGCCATGGATCCTTGTAGCTGAAATTTCCCTACTGCTGTGACACCAGCGGGGAGAACAGTTGGCTTACTGCTGTGATGAATGGGGAAGTCATTATTATGAGATACTTTAACATTATGTTTTTCCTCTATCGGCACTACATTTACCATTACAGATCTTCCCTGAAGAAGGGAAAAACACTGCTGCTAACTTTATTTTCCACTGTTTCATCTGCAGTCTCTGCCGATGCTACACCACACAGAGATTTACTTCACAGAATGAACAGAATGAGAACACAATGCAATTTAAACTTTTTTTTCTATAGATTCCAACATTCTTACTCGTAGAATCTTACGATAGCTTTTGATGCCACTCACATCATCAAAACACTCATTATAGTTTAGATCTCAAAAATCATAGTGAAGAAATGCGTTATCAGTGAAATAGTGCAATTTAGCATTGTGATTGCTAAGCAGCATCTGCATTGTATGTATCAGTCAGAAAACATTACAAAAAAACTCAAATTTCATAGGAATCTACGAGAGTCTTTTCCACTCAAGGTTTCCTGACCTGAATAAATCTCATTCTACTGTGCACTTACGCTCAAATACAAATCCCATTTAGTAAAACATATTTTGGTCAGCCCCATGGTGGAAAAATTAAGACAGGTTTTGCAGTAGTACAGATGGCTTACAACAACTTTAGCTTGAATTCTTCTCTCCCTCCCACTCTGCCTATTCACGTTCACATAGAATTTATGCTAAAAAATTCTATTAGCCAGTCCTCTTACATTGTAGCAAGAGAAACAGAATCTGACCTCATGCTAAACACTGGAAATATACAAAGTGCCAATTCCTGTATACAAGGCGGGTTAGAATGAATTCATTTAAGTATCTCTAGCTTTCACCTACACATGTAAGCTTACAAATTGAGATGAAAATTTTGTGAGTGATTTTCTTAAACTGCTTTATTTTCTTTGTCTGGCTTGACCTGAAATTGAGTTTTATATTTTAAAAACTGGCTTTATCCTTCCTTGGAGGCTGCTTCAGCTATTTTAAGGACCATGTAAACCACACAGACATAACAGCGTTCTTTCCAACGCTGCTATGTGAGAAATTTGAAGCTTATTCCCACCATATATTGCTCACAAATGCCTCATTGTCCCTTTGACAAACGCTCTGTGGCAAATTGCTGAAATCATCTCTTGCAGCACTGCAGCTTAAAAGATTCATGCCATTGAACACTCTCCCTTAAAGGCTGAAGTCTAGCCTCAAAATTTCAAATATTGCAGCTAAATAAAATTTTAAAGACTTCGAGACCCTCTCCTGGGATCAGCTGTCAAACAGCTTTTGAAAAGAAGATATAAGCAGCTTCCACCCTAGAGTCTGAATGTTTTACTCTTTGGGCAAATAAATAAATAAATAAGACACAGCAAGCAATGTTTCTCATTGAAAAAAACTATTCAGAATACGCTTCTTGATGTTAAAATGATAGGATTTTGATCTTCCGTTGAAGACTATGCAGGGATACTTCTTTTGAATGCTAGGATCTTGTTTATAATGAAAAAGCACAACTGCAGTTATCTTTCTTCCCGTGGTTTTAAATATCCAATGCAAACATGGATGTTCCCTGGGAAATGTATAGCCTTTTCCATCACACACAGCTCTCCCCTGATAGCTGCACTCAGTCTCATCAGCCCAGCAAAACGCCATGCTTCATTTGGGCTTTCCTGCCTGCCCTGAGGAAAGAGCAAAGTTCAGCACAGTTCATGATGCTTCCAATTTCATTTATTTCCTTCTAATCAAACCTTATCACAGATTTTTTAGCAAGTTTCACTAATACTCTTTGCCACCATGTTTGGAAAGCTCACCCTTTACTAGGCACTTCTGGGAGGGAGAACTTGTTTGTGTTTGGCAGCTGGAGAGGTGAAGTAGCTCAGAACATTCTTTCTTCCAGGAATGTGTTTTGGGCCCTTCAGCAAGAGGTGACAGCCCCCATAGGAAGGTCACTACAAGGCAGCATTGGAACAACCGCAATCAGGTGAGTTTATAGACCAGTATCTGTGCTCAAATAGACTGCACTGGTGGCTTAAGGTCATGCATGAGATTGGGATCCAGAGAAGATAGGAAACTTCACCTTGGTGGAGAAGAGGGGTGGTGGACATGTCTTTTGGGAACAATATTAATAATTGTCACTGCTGAAGCTCATCAGAGTACAAACGACCATAATTTAGTCCTAAAGCCTGCACAGCATCCCTCTCCAGGCTCTAAACCCACACCTTTAATTACAGATGTCTTTTAGATTCACGTCTAACCCATGCTAAGTAAAGGTACCTATTTTATCACATCTGTCAAAGCTTTTTTTGAATAAAAAATCCATGAAATCTGCTGCAATCACTTTACACCTTGAAAGAGAAGAAGAATGGGAGCTATTTAATGAGAATTAATGGGAGTTGTACTGAAACCTGAGCTCTGAGCATTCTGAGCTCTCAGATGTGCACTATGTGGGCACTAAGAGAGAGTTTTAGAACTTTTAAATTCCAACCTATTAATCAATACCATAACACTTAGTGGTAAAACTCTTGAGTAATTAATGCTTAGCTGAAGTTATAAAGCAAAGAGTTGATTAGGCTGATTCAAGTACATCAGCATGTCTCCATGTTACAACTAGAAAGCGGTGCTTAGAGAATATCAGAATCACTTCTACCAAGTTAGTGCTTGATATAAATCAACTTAGCTAGCTGGAAAATAGTTCCACTCGCAAATACTTTTGTTATACTCAATGACCAGGAGCACAAAACCCCTTCACTACCCACCTACACAAGAGTACTTTTAGAAGACTCACAAGTCTACCTTACCAGTACACCTATGGTCTGTTTGCTTATTTCGCAAGAAAAATGTTCCCCAGGAGAGTTTTGCAATTCATTTGCATTCCAGCCTTCTGGTTCAATGCTCACAGAAATTAAGAAAGATATTCTTAAGTTCCCAAAATCCGCTGGGTGAGAACCTTGCACTTGCTCTCTATCTCACCAAACTGGCAGCTTAATTCAATCCCTACAGCCATTATAAATCCGTATGCAATTGTACAGCCAATGGAAAATGTAAATGTATATCTGATACTTCTACCATATCAGTTGGTGAGCAACTATCATTTCCATGCTATGCTATACATATTTTATAGCATGTCAGACGATGCCTGTGTTCTTGCTATCCCCTCATCAGTGATTCTACTTACTCATCCTATATTTCAAATCCCCAAGTTTAAAATGTTAACTTACCTGCCCATATACATAACAGACCACATATAATTTCACTGAATTTACACAAAATTAAAGCAGGAAGTTTTCCCTTGATACATGAGAAAAGTCCTTTACACTTAAATTTATCTTATATAAATACCGTAAATATAAAAATATGCTCTCCAATGTGATTTATATATAATAAAAAATTCATATTTTCATTCATACTGTGGAATACATGAAGAATTTCATACTAACAGTGTGAACATGGAGGACGGAGAGAGAGGGGTAAACAGAGCTGAATTTAGAAGATGGAGTAATCTTTTAACAAATGGATTGAAGAGTTTAGATGACTTGTTAAAGTTCTGAAACTGGCAGCCCTATGAATGGCACTGGCTGTTTTAAAAAGCATTTAAAGCCCAAATGATCGCTGCCAAATACTCTCAGTAAGTAATGGAGAAATGCCGACCATTTATGGGTAATTACTCATTTCCACTCATTTCTACAGGCAGTGGCAGGAGGTGAAACATGAATTGTGCAGCATTTCATTACATAAGGACACAGCGGGTCTTTTTTTGGAATGTAACCTGCCAAAATCTAAAGGAATATATCTTATTAATAAATGATGCCTTCTCAAAGGCACTTAGAATAGAGGACAGCTAGAAAGGGTAAGAAGATTCCTAAAGCTGGAATGATGGATATGATGGATTCCTTCCTGCCAGATCTGCATTACTCTGCAGTCCTGTGATGCAAAAATTTTAACTTTAGAGCTGTCTGCCACATAAACTTTAAAGGAATGGAGACTCCACTGTCGACAGTGACAGCTTCCAAACTCTTGAAGTGCCAAGAGACTTGCTGAACCCTAGACAGATGCCCTGAAAGAAAGGAAATATTCCCACTGCCAGTCCTTAGCGAGTGATCATAGCTAGGAAGCAGAAACTGGCAAGATGTATAATTTTATGAATGGTTATGTTGGGCTGCTTTCAGTCTTTGAGGCTGTGGGTGAATGGAGTATCGTTATTCATGCTTCATAATGAGGGGGGGAAGATGACTGTGGCTAATAGGACTTGTTCTTGACTTGTTGCCTATCTTGTTCTCATACTGCCTATAATTCATATGTAAAACTCTCTAGTTTGTGTAAAATTTGAATTCCAAAAAAAGAGCTCTGCCCTCGTAGACCACCAGGCCAAAGCCCAGAAGAGAAACCTCCACAATTTGCCACGTGGCCATAATAAATAGCCAGGACTAAGAAGCTGAGCAGAAATACAATCTAATCCTCTCAGAAGGAAAGCAATGAAGTAGGAATTTATGACGGAGTTATAGTGCTGCTGCAAGTGCCAGGTGTAAAAAGGAGTTCTGAGCGGGGTTGCAAGAAGGTTAAGAATGGGAATGTGATTTCTGTAAAGCAAGGAGTTCAAATACTACTCCAGCATATTCAATGAGAATGATTTCATGTACGTAAACTAAGAAAGCTGCTTATAACAAAACGTTAATCACAGAGTCAGTGGACATAATTGCATCAAGTATGTACAAAAGCTGAAGCTAATAACTATGGAGAGTCTTTTATTGCTTATGGAAACAGGGCAGGACTCAACACAATGAATATCAATTAATTAAAAATTGGAGTAACTGCCAGTAAAATTGCCTCTTGTTCTAACAGGATAAATGTACATTAGGCTATATGGAATGGACACGAATGTAGCAGTCTTGAAAACAAATGAGCTGTAAGGTACTAATGGTGTGTCCACACTGACACAACCTTACTGAGCACATCCAAGGGCTGGGAAATTCCCAGCAGCGGCACCTCAGTGATGTCAAATGACTGAGCAAGAGTGCTTCAGGCAAAAGGAGAGGAAGGGGAAAGATTCCCCAGCATCTCTCTGGACAAGATTTAAGATGGGATCCTGACTACTGTTCCCCCATCCCTGAAGCTGAGCACCACAAATTATTGTCAGCAGCACATCACAGCCCAGGCACTGAAGGAGCTGTGACAAGAGCCCTGGTGATATGGGACTTGTCACGAGATGCAGAGACTGACAGGGCCAGCATTGTGGAGAACAGCTTTGACAGGGCACTCTGATAAGGGTCTGCCTGCATGATGCCAGAATGACTGCGCTTCTCTTACACAAAAATCTACCCAGTTAATCCTAGTCTCCCTGACTGCTGGGGGCATTCCCCAAGCCCAGCCAGAGGTGGGAGCACCAAGGAGGCTCAGGACAGTGTTTCCTGGGGGTACAGGCAATCAAGAAGCTTTGGCACCAAAGTTGGTACTGGTTCCCACCAAGCACAATAATCAGCTGAAGAGTAATTCACTGCCTACTGTGAGCTGTGGGTAAGCTGGTTATTCCAATTCATTATGCAGCTCTTGGAAGGTGGAAGAGGAAGGACCAGGATTTACTCCAATCATATAAGGTCTACCACTATGGGAAGCATATGGCACAATGTGCCCTTTGGTATTGGATTCCTATAAACAAAACGAATGTGATTATTTTTAATTTAGAATTGCCACGTGGAGGTCACAAGGTAACAGGCAACATAGCAGCTTGGATGCTTAGAGAATATTCATAATATAATGAACCTTTATGGTGTATTTGGCTACAGCAAGGACTGCAAGGCCTTCTTCTAGAAATACACACCAATTCACTCTTAATTTTAACAGTATATTCAAGTAATGCACTACTCTAAAGTACAAATACTGAAGGATACTGAAATATCAGTGTTGTGTTTTCTGAAAAAGGAACGCTGCAATTTAAAATTATAAGAAGAGAAGAATATTACTTTTAACCTGTGAAATTTTTCAACATCAGCTGTCTCAACACTAACTGAAAATATTCATGGCAGTCCTCTCTTCTTATTTTATATACCTTCTCATCTTTATATCTTATATTGTTGGAAGCAGCAAGTCCTGTCTATTCTAATGTGAACAGACATATCTTTCCAGGCTAAAGCCCAAAGCTGCAATAGATTAATTAAGATCTTTCTTTTCATCTAAATATTTGCTTAGGTATTGCTGTTTTTTCTTTTTTCCTTTTTTTCTTATTTCTTTCAGTCTCAGTATCTAGGCTGACACTTCTGTCCTAGTGAAATCAATCAGTGAAGTCCATCCCGGCAAGGGAACAAGTGACAAGTCTAATTCTAAGGATTTTCAACAAATTCTAAATCATCATTCCAAAGCCTCAGCGAAAAAAAAAAAAAAAACAACCCATAATTCTTGGGTTGTGCTTTTGTTTTGTCATGCATTATTGGATAAGAATACAATCTTATCTTCTCTAGGAGTAAGTAAATAGCATTCTCTATTAACTTGCTGAAAAATAATTTGATGTCAAGGGATTTTTTATGCTTGCTTTTTCCTCTCTTATTACAGTTTACTGTATCACTACTTCAACTGGGGAGAAAAACAAACCAATCTCCCCCCAAACCCTGGAGTATTCTTAGGAGATCTAGAAAGCAATGTCACACATGAAAAAACAAAAGTTTCACAGTAATATTTAATTGCCTACATTCTGTCTTTTTGCTACCGTGGGTTGGGCTGCACCATTTTAATTCAGGGAAGAATTTGGCCCCCTATATTTAACTTGTCTCCACTTTTTTTTTTTTTTTTTTTTTAAATTTTTGGCAAAAATCTCACATCATCAATAATTAATTCTCCGATCTAAATACTGGATAACAAGACATTCCAGAAATTAGGAGGAAAAAACTAAACTAGTTGTCAACATCATACTGAGTAATTCAATAGTACTGGAATATCCTGAGGGTGGATATGAATAAACAATTCATGAGAAGCTGGTAAATTACATTTCAGCTTCTGTTCATTGCAGAACTAGATCCTAGTCAAATACTTAGCTCTATCGAATGAAGATAGCCCATTGGGCTTAGAATAAAGAGCATTTCTTAAGAGGTTTTCTTGTGTATTTATTCTGCGCAGGACAGGTTTTGTTCTTTTTAAGTGATCTTGAAAACAAACAGATGAGATTATATTAGGCAAGGTCAAAGAGGGAATCTGATGGCCTGTAGCAAGCCGGGTTAGTCCTTAATTCTTTCATAGGGTATACAAAAAATAATGAACTAAAAAGGATATGACTTTCAATTTCTAGACCAGTTTGTAAGATAACATGAAAAATGAATACAATTTAGAATATCTTCATGCTACATTTAGAAGCATTTGTAAAACACAGATGAGCCAACAGCATGCAATTCTTCTAAGACCATAGTTCACATTCATTTTATAACTCTAAACAAAATTATTTTAAACCTTTAGAGCAAATCAAGACAAATAAGAGGATCACCAAATGCTATTCAGTGCGAAATTGGCGGCAAAGATTCAGAGAATGTTTTAGGGCAGAAGGGATCCCTGTAGTCAGCATGGGGAAAGTGACACTTCGAAACAGAGCCAACTTCAAAACTGATTTGAACTCTGAAGGTGGGTCAGGTTGCTCAGGGCTTTAATCGGACCTATTTTTCTTATCTCTGATGACAGAGGTTGCGAAAACAACTCCGGTCAACTTTTTCCAATGTTTGGCCACCCTTGTGAATACTTTTCCTAATAACTGTGCAGAAGTTCTCTTGTTGCAGCACAATCCTAGATTCTTGTGCTACTTACCAGCACAAAAGCCTGCACCACGCTGTCTCAAGTCATATTGCTAATTTGTGTAATGCCAGGACAGCACCACTTAGAAAGCTGAGAGCTCTGGGAATTTTCTCCACCTTTATGGAGCTTGTGAATAATCCCTGAAATTGGAAAAATATCAGATATGCTGTTGTTGGGCCCAACTGCAAGTTTCATTTGTTTGTTGAAGGATATTCCCCAGTGAAATCACCTTCCTTTCATTGGCAGGGAGAGAAAATAAGGAGGAGAAAAACTGCAACAGAGAGGTCAGACAAAGGAGAAAGCCCTAATATACTGCTGCCTTTACCAGCATAAACAATAACAATCAGATCTAATCTTATAGTACTCACTGCATACTACACATACTACATACAAACTACAAGTAGCACAATAAAGACTAAGTTGATGCGCAACACATGCCAAAGAATGTCATTTTAGAACTGATTTTATTTTATACATATGTATTTGCAAGCACTGTCAAAATACAGTTCTGCAAACAAAGTCATTAGTACAAGCTTGAAATCCACTGTTAACCACCTTAAACATCAATTCCCCCTAAGACCAAGTCCAATTCACCTACTAGTTTATTCCTCCACAGTACTGCTGGTGAACCAGACTATATTCTTTAGTTGGCTGTCCGGTTAACTACAATAACTATAAATATAATAAATACAATAAATAAAGTCCAATACAATTATTGGATCTTGCATTGCTTCTGCTAGATATAGTTTGGCGTCAAGTGTGAGATTCATTTGTGGAACAGCCCTAGGACTATTGAAATGTCAGGGCCATAAAAACTGGATGCTGCTCTTCTTTAGGGTATTAGCGAAATATTATGAAGGAAACGTAGCAAGCACCTTACTAGCCTTCTCGTACTACTAGAAACGTGCTTTGGGGCTGTTAAGGAGGTTTGAGAGTAAATGGAACAAAAATACAGCAAGGTGAAATGGTGAATAAGCTTCTGGAATGCTTAATGTTCACACTTGGAGCTCTGGCAAGAGAGGTGAGGTAAGCATGTGGGATTGTTAGTCAAGCAAAATAATCAGGAATGAAATGCACATCGCTAGCTATACCACAATATCATGTGACGAACCAATAAATAACAGCAAAATGGCAACCTCTATAATGAAAATAAAAATCATTCTTACCACAACCTTCCCAGATTTATTAGCATGAACCGACACTCCAGCCAGAGATGCCCTGACAGTCAGATATTAAGTGAAGGTTGTAGGTAATTTTAACAATATTTTCCTGTTCAGATGTTACGTTTGATTTGTTTCTACCTGCTACCATAGCTTATACTGACAGCATTAAAAATGGGTTACTGCACCGTGGTATTTTACCAAGGTTCACATCACTTCTTGTTACTTCATTTCGTGTGGCAACACGACAGAGCACAGTTTGATATAATGTACCATGGCCTTCTATATTAGAAAGGGACAAACATTCTCAAAACAGTAATATTTACATTGCAATGGATATTAACAGAGTAGGGTTAAGTGTTATATCAAACTGTGGCAGCAGGTTATTTTCCATTTCTTTTATTTAATATGGATCATTCACACTAGGTTACATCAGTCAATACCACGTACTAGAAAATTATTTCTGTAGAAAAGAGAGAGATTGAGGAGAAAAAAAAAAAAGGAAAAAAAAGATTAAAATAAAAATAAAATAATTGACTGTCTTTCCTTCCCCAAAATTCAGAACAAAATTTTTTGCATTGGAAACATCTAAGTTCGTGGCTGTGCACACTGTTCTATGGTCTGGCATAGTCATGGTAAAACACTTGTGTTTGCGTACAGGGCAAGAATACATTTCCTACTATCCTCTGCAGCAATTTGTATACCTCATTTAGTCCCCTTCTACTTGCTATTTAGCAAGAATTTGGTATTTCCCATTAAACTATGACAAGTATGTTTAAAGTACATCGAAATGTTAAAGTGAGAATTTTAGCAACAGCCACAATAAAGAGTAATGTTTAAAAAAACAGAACGATACACAAAATCAGAATTTATTTGATTGCGTAACATCTATTGGGAAACTAGAACTGAAGTAGTAGAGCATCCAACATCTGTTATTGATAAGTTTCTAAAGCTTATATTAATTAAATGATATATTTACTCCACAAATGACACAGTTGAGAGCTGAGCAGACACAAGTAGTCTTACAGACTGTTTCTCTATTTGGTGCTGCCCAAGATCCTAGAAATGTAAGCTTCCTGTGCGCTATCACTGGCAGTTGGCGAAAGTATAACTGTTGGTATAAATTTAAGCCAATTTAACTTAAAACAGGTGCAAAAGACTGTGTTATTTGGGTTTAAGCCAAACTCATTTAAGATCATTTCAATCAATATGAATTGACTTAACGCTAAATTTAATTAAACCAGTCCTAAAAAATAAATTGAAATTGCCTTAATGAGAAGCTATACGGGAGTAACTTAAATTAGGTTTAAAAATTACATATGGTAAAATGTGCAACCATCTTTCATAGGTAAGTGTCAGAAGTTAAAGATGTAAGTCAGTATTACGAGAGTTTCTGTTCCTAACTGTTGCCTGAAGCCAAGCAACACAGCCCATGCTGGAACTCCTGCTGCACAGGAGTAAAGCACTGTAAAGGTGCTCTTACCAGGCCTGTCCTCCAGGAATGGTCTTCTACAGCACACAGTAAACAATGGGAATAACTTTCTTGGAAATAATCAACTGTTGTTGAGCAATGACCATTTTTCATTAAAAAAAAAAAACCTTATTTAAAAAAATTTTTGTAGAAACATGCTTCAAAGCAATGCTTTGTTTTGAATGACATTTTTAAAAAAAGATTTCAAAATTCAAAATAATTTCCTTTTGTAATATATTTTGACATTGCCTTTTTTGTTGCTGTGTTACTGCACTCTCCATGACAGCAACAGTGCACTCTAATTAGTGATACTGCCAACTACTGCATAAGAGCTGAAATATGTCCGTATTAAAATCAAAGACACGTCTGCCACCAAGTATTGATGAAAACATGTTACTTGTTCTAGACTGAAACGTATCCTGCATAGATTATGATGGAATAGCCTGACACCTCCACGATCAATAATACACAACAATGCCCTTAAAATGGCTTTAAAAGCAAGAGGAAATATTTCAATTATGCTAGTCGATAACACATCAAATCAGAAGTAGCAGTGAGAAGAACAGCAGACTGCCTCCTCTACATCAGTCATCCTATTTGCAAAAGTTCAGAACAAAAGCCCAAAGAACTTCCTTGAAACACCGAGATTTCCTTGAAACACCACTTTCCAGGAAAAGACATTCTCCTAGAAAATGTCTGTCTAGTTCTTCACTCTCACTTCTTTCCATTTGCTGTACTTATCAACTCTAAGTGCCCCTACAACTTGCAAGCATATCCTAAAACTGACAAACGAAATTCCCAAAGAACAAGTACAAAAGAGTTCTCCATATCTGTATCTTCCACAAATACATGCAGAAAAAATGCTTCTAAGTTTACCCTTGGATTCTTTATAATCTGACACATTAAACTTCTCATTAATTACCACGACCTCAGAATACCCAGCATAGCACGAACATTGATGTGCTGTTACATAAAGAACTGTTGAAGTTGGGAGTTTTTCAGCTGCTTTATAATTGCCAATTTCATAGAACCCTGGAGTGCGTACACTCAGCTCCAGGGGACAGCTTTGCTCTTCTACCCAAAAGGACTAAAGCTATAAACAGAAGGAAAATGAGAATATTTTGTGGCAGAGGAAGGAAAAGAACCAACGGACAAGTGAAACATTCAGGTTTAGGAGCCAAAATCATGAGCAGAGTTATCCATAGCCAACAACCAGGGAAGCGTGCAGAGGCACGCAGCCAAACAGCAGAGTTGGGCCATTGGGCAGCAACAACTGAACTCCACCTTCATCAGAAGAACAGGTGATAGGGAAGGGTGGGAAAAAACGGCAGCAGATGGGAGGAGGAGGAGGCGTGGAAGAGCAGAAATGCAATTAACAGTTTTCCGAGTGGTTTAAATGATTTTGAATTAAGAACTGCTAAAATTCACAGATAACAACAAACAAGCATTTTCCACCTGTAGGTGCCAAGTGCTCCAGGAGGAGCCACGCGACATTAACTCCATGTGCGGATAACAAAACTGAGGCACACAAAAGGAAAATTAAAGGTGTCCAACAGGCTGGTTTCAGAAACAGGCTGAATGATGGGCACAGCTTCATCTCCACCTGCATTTCCCATGTATTTTTCCTAAGTTAATAACTTTTTCTATAATTAGACAGGTAAGCTTGTGGATAGTAGTGCAGGATGGGGCAAAATGAGCCCCTGCAGAAGGGGAACCTATGAAGCAACACATAGTGGAGTTGTACAGTTTGAGAATCGCAGCTTAATAAACTAGGAAATAGTTATTCTTAAATGGTCTTCTAGACAAACCCAGTGACCTTATCCTTTTAAATTAACTGATATTTATGAACATGACGGAGAAGACATTTCTCAAAGATCTGAAATTCACATTTAACGTAATTTACTGGGAACAGAAGGTTCTCAAACCTTGAAGATAGCCATTAGCATTTCACAATATTTTAGCGTTTAGTATGTAGTCAGGTCACTTTTAAGTACCAGTAGACGAACTCTTCAGACAGAATGTATTCTCAAGATGAGCGCTAGAAACTTTGCAAAATCTTGTCATTGTAGGCAATAAAAATGTTAGCTGATGTAATAACATTTGGGGGAAAAAATGTGGACAATTTTCAAATTCCAGCGGAACAGTAAATTGACCTTTCATAATGAAAATGACTAACCATATATTTCAAAAAAGGAAAAAAAAAATCAGACATTATAGCATATATAAAAAAGATGAGAAGGCAGCAGCATGTCTGACACTGACTCTTCTAGCACTAACAAGGAGTCAAAGGACTTTCTCTTCTCCCTCTGCCTCTCCCCACTTCCCTCTATTAGTTATTTTCTTACTCTATTAAGGAATCCTGTTGGTGACAGTATTAAGGTCAGACCTTCACATGCACTGGAGCCAGTGCCAGGAAGTAAAAAAAGAATCTCTCTTTACCCTTTTATTTCTAGTTTTAATTTGACCTAATAGCTTGTTGCACTTTGACTTGCACTGTTTCCTATGTAGTCACTGTTTCCTACGAGAAGTCACATCCAAAAGTTAAAAGACCGTAAAAATCAACGTCTCTATACACTGAACTTCACAGCTTTCCTGACCATGCAGGAACCATCTTGCCCTAGACGTAAAGAACAGATACCCTCCAAAAACCCGATCTGAAAGAGCTTCATTAGCAATGGTTCATTCTAAAATTAATCACCCAGAGGCACCAGTGAAGACAGAGAAAGGTACACATTGAGCTACCAAGCCTGTTATGTGGGAAGGCTAAATGGAAAATTCTGCATGTTTCTATAAAATTAGAATGCTGCAAGGATATGAAAAAGAGAAAAGCTTTTATAAATGTTTCTTAGTTTCATAATACTGCTCAGAAACTAGAAGAAAAAAAAAAAACACAAGAAACCTTTACGTAGTAGAATGTCTTCAAATTCCAGAATGAGAATATTCCCTTCCTTGTCTTCAGACATATTCAACACAAAGTAATTTCAGGGAAAAAAAAAAAAATCATTACTCTCCAGAAGCCTCTACAATAATGACATCTCAACAGCGGCATGCCGCAACTCAGTGCTCTACACAACAAGGTCCAAGACTTTACACCATTGCCTGTAGATGTTATTAAATGTAATAAGCTTTCTTTCATCTCTTCACAGCTTGATGGTAATACATAAAATATAAAATTTCCATTTTAAAAACTAATTGTGCACCTTGTGTGCTGGTGACATCTTTTACCTGCTGTGTCCATGCATCATTTTATTTGCGAAGATTTTTGTTTTTTAAGAGTGTGTCGCGTTGGCTCTTGCTTTCCTCATAAATTCATAAATTCCTCATAAATTGAGGGTTGATAGTTATAGGACAAGGGGGAATGGCTTTAAACCAAGACAAAGGGGATTTAGTTTGGATATTAGGAAGAAGTTTTTCTCTCAGAGGGTGGTGATGCACTGGAACAGGCTGCCCGAGGAGGCTGTAGATGCCCTATCCATGGAGGCATTCAAGGCCAGGCTGGATGTGGCTCTGGGCAGCCTGGTCTGCTGGTTGGTGACCCTGCACACAGCAGGGAGTTGGAACTAGATGATCATTGTGGTCCTTTTCAACCCAGGCCATTCTATGATGATTCTATGAAATTTGTTCAATCTCTTATCCTCTGTTGTGCCAGGTATCCCTGCCTGCATTTTTATTGAAAACAATGGTTTTACAATTACAAAAGTTTCGAATAATACTGGAAAAAGGAACTGCTGACATTTTCAAGAGGAAATCCTTTGTTGTTCTTTGTACTAGAAAAGTTTCCAAATGCAAATATTGTTTAATTTAATCTCTCAATATTATGAAATGAGAGTATTGCTGAGTATGCTCCAATGCATTTAGTTTCCTTTCTATGCAAAAATTCTGCAGGTCATTTCTGTTTGAGTGGCCAGTTCTTCATGTGGAAACAAAGCGCAGACAATGTCTTATTGAATAAAACAGACTTGTTTCATGATTCATTTCACCTCTTTTTGTTCTTACGTGTAAACCAGCTTCTCAGTTCCATACCAAGGCTGAGTGCACATTGGAGGTTTTGCAGAGCCATAAAAATAATGCTACGAATTCTCCTGCATATAGTAAAAAGCTCAATAAAAATAAGAACATGTTGCAAAAGGTTCTAATAGTCTCCATTTTAGAACTGATTTTTCATTCTGCGTAAGCTCATTTTTCTTTGCACTTAAACAAAATGACAGATGTTCATAAAAATGATATTAAGGATTCCTTTTGGCACTTCTGTTCAGTGTTCTCATTTATTTCTCTTCTGGTAATAAAGTATGCAATGTTATTCTTACAAAACCAGGATCATCAAAATTGCCAGGTGTCTGATGTGTGATCACTCGCTATATGCAGAGCAAAGTGTTTTCAAACACTTTAGACTAGTGAATTCTGTGCTTACGGCTCAGTTCTTCAGAGTGTTGTGTACTCTGATTATATACACCTTAGCTCTATAAGTTTAGTGTCAATAATGTTCAGCCTCCTGTAAGATTGAGCCCTCGAAGAAAAATAAATTCTAATTGTGATTCTGCTACTGAACAGGTTTGTGTTCTTGAGCAAATCCATAAAGTCAGGTTCCAAACTATTAAAATCCATTCACATTTTCAAGCTGTAAGAAACATTTCTTTTGCAGAAATGTGGGGCTGCAGATAAAAGTTTGCAGTAAAGTCAGTGAGAATAACAGCTGTCTAAATATAAAGTTAGGCACTTAAATTAAGATGCCTGGAACTGGTGCTGCTTGTAAAATCTTTTGCATATGAATGACTTAACATGCTTCCTCTTCCCCCTTACTTCCATCTTCCCCTAAAAGAAAAGCACTCAGATCCACTCAGTTCACAAAGCGGACCTCTGTGGGTGGATCAAGTTGTGCCAGAGAAGGTTGGAGGAAGCAGGATAAAGTTGAGCAACACGTGGCAAAAGAGGCAGCTGGGAGCTGAACCCCACAATCTCCGTACACCAGGCACGTGCTGCAGGCATTCATGTAACACTTTCTAAGAAGTAAGCAAGAGTTTTCATGACTGGTAGAAGAAAAGGACAACCTGTCAGCAGCCCTACAGACACCAAGTGGCAGCAAAACAAAGGGGACTTTTGGGTGCTTCTCACAGCCCCATTTGCTGAATGCCATTTGCTCTACTAGGCAGCCCCGCTTTGTACTTCCCCCCAATTTCTGCTGTCTCTTGCATTCAGTCCATCTAGCTCCTGATTCTCTTCTTCTCCCGGCCTTGTTTTGTCACCCCCACCATCTGTCTTCTCATTCCTCTTCCCACATACCCTTATTTCAGACACCTGTTCAGCTCATACTCCCCTTTTCTACTGACTCCAACTCAAAGAAAACCAACAGCAACAAAATACTTCATAAGCAAATGCATCCTTTAATTGTGCACCTACGAGAATACTATTTCAGTTGATCTGGGAACGTACCTTTCCTTTCTAAATATTTCAAGTGTATAATATTTTTTGCTCAGCTACGTTCCCCTTTCTTAGGAAAAAAATGTTTCTAATGACTGTAGTGTCACTATAAAGATGACATTCATTGGCATATTTCTGGCTTGGGATAAACTGCAATATTATCTTCTTAGCCACAGGGCAGTTAAATGGTAACGGATTTACTAATCACAATTTTAAGAGAGATAAATCTGTTTACTTCCCAAATAATAGAGAGATCCTGCCTCCAGCTACTTATTTCTGCTTCTTGTCTCAAAGTTTTTACCCCCTCACAGTCACCGACTAAAAGCCGAAACAGAATTTGTTAAAACAAACGATTCTGTGAGATGTACCATAGCAAAGAGGAACATTGTGGAGGTTGGGTGTGGAGGAGAAGTAATGTCCCACGGTGGAACAGAATGAAGCTCTAGTAACGGCAGAATTAGTTTTAAAAATCTTTATCCTCCTACATTTGTTCCTGCTCTTTCCAAGGTTTTCATCTCTTCAGTTATACCATTAAATGGCCACAGCCTGAGTGAGAAAGTATGAAACAAAGGAAAGGGTATAAATAAACAGCATGATTGCAAATGTATATTTGGCTTTTGGAAGATGATTAACATTGTACGTGTGGGCCAAAGCAAACTAATTACAGGGAGCACTGCTTCTGTTCCTACCCCCTCCAATGCAACATCATACAAAGTGAGAAAGAAACAGAAGATTGTAAAACTAGAAAATACAAAACCGGATTTCTAATAAGCATCTAATGGACATGTCTGAAAGATGAAATATGAAGAACTCATAGAATGATTATGAAATGGGCATTGCTGAAGAAAAAAAAACTGCCTCTCCACATTGTGATATTTCAAACGCATGTGCCAAAATACGTGGGTGAAACTTTCTCAAGGACAGCATTCTGGGAACTTAATTTAGACAAACCAACTTTTCTAACCAGGTTTCATGCTTTGAAGAAAAACTGCTCTAGTTTTCCCTTTAATTCAGACAGACACAAAGATCTGCTGTGGTTTTCAACAACTGAAAGTCACGAAAGCAATTCTAGAAGGCATCTTACAATATAAGTAGTATTAGAAAACACTAGTTACAGCCTACATAATGTCCCTGCTTATACTGTACTTACTAGCACATATCTTACGGTAAGCTGTAAATACCCTTCCAAATCAGTAAATGAAGTAATAGCAAAATAAAAGAATTCTGGATAAATGCTGCAAGTATTTGGAATGTAGTTGCACAAGAAGAGAAATAACATTGCTGGTGGACTACGAAAACCTCATGTGAAAAGAACAAAAAAGTGAAAAGAGTGCCATGTATCATGATGCCCTCTATTTATCCCAAAATCTTATTTCTGAATTATATGAACAAGATTCTGCAATCATGCTCTAACACTTCCAAGGTTATGGTTGGACTTGTCCTGTTTTTTTTTCCAGTTCAAGTCTTGCAAAGTCAGAAGCTCAGTAAATTAACAGAACATTTGGTCGGCTCGAGAAGACCTCAGCAGTGTGTGCAAAGCAAAATCATTCTGCCAAAGGTGCACGATTCATCTTTGCTCTGATAAAAAAACATCCAGGACCTAAGGACAGAGTTTTTTTTATTTTTTTCTTGCTGTTTCCACTGCAAAAGGAAGATCCAGATTTGCATATCACTAATTAAAGCATTTAATCTCAGGCCAAACCTCTTTATACGCAACTCACATTCTGCTACCACTGAAGCCATGGAAGATATACCTCTTCATTCAACAGGGCAACAGTTAAGCAACTAAAAATGACTCCAATCTTTCTTGCACTTTAATCTCCCCCTCATTCATCATCTGCCTTGCTCAATTAATGTCAAAGTGTGTTCTGCCTTTACTGTTTACATACTCTTGTTGTTACTGTTCTTGAACTAGCAAAATAATGAAGATTTTATTCACTCCAAATCAGACACCATGTGTAATGATATCCTGATGATAGTAGTAAATGAATTTTCTCATAAAGTTATAAGCTCATCACAGGTATCTATTGCAATGTTGCCCCTGTCTCTGTTGTATGAGCATTAATTATTATCAGTATGAGGGAAAAGAAGTAGCTCTCTTGCTTTGGAAGTCTATCCTCCTAATGACTTAAAAACATCATTTCCAGCTTGAAGGGCGAATTTAGTGCAAAACAATCATATTACAAATATTACAAATGATTCCCTACATTACAGCCTGCCTTCCCAGTGAGGTAGTTGCAATGTAAAACTTAAAAATCAGGGGTAAAAATAAAACCCTTCTCCCTTTGGACTAAAAACAGCTTAAGACCAAAATAACCTATTCAATTTTTGTCATTCCATATGAAAGAGCTTTCTGTCTTTCCAGGATTTTATGCTCTTCCAGTTCTTTTACTAGTCGCAAGGTAGATTTCAGTGTCAATCCACCACTTTCATGAGCTGATTGATGCCAGACTATGTGCCAACTGCTCTCTGGGGAGTTACAGTTTACTCCTTTCTCTGTAGCACAGTGTGAATTTAAGGGCTGTGGTACAGCAGCGGTACTGAAGTTTTCCAACCTTCCCAAAACACATGCAACGTGAAGAACACAGGGCATTATGCAAGCTGAGAAACTAGAAAAGGCGTGGAAGCCTCTCAGGCACATCCTTGGTAGGGTGGAAGTGAGGCTAGAGCGCTCACAATCTCTTGTGGGACTTGATTTATGCTTCTCCACAGCTAAAACAATTATTCTGTGATGATTAAATAGGCTAAAGATGTGGTCACCTTGCTGTGCTCTGGTGCTTTCTCAGGCAGCTGCTGTTTTTACATTTTGCTTCAACTCATAAACTTCACCTCCCAGCAAGTATCACACTTCAGATGCTTTAGGGAACACATTGGATCTTTCCCCCTGTCTCTGAGCAGGGGAAGAAGGATGTAGCAATTAATTACCTTGCAAACACATGATCATCTCTGGTCATCCATCACCTAGGTGGTGCCTCTATTGTATTATGGTTAACGTAGTCAGCAGACACATGGGTCTGTCATCCATCTCTGTACCAGCACTATAGCAAGACAGCTGTGGGAGATGTATGCAAAGCAGACTTTGTTGTGTGAGGGCACTCCATTCAGTCCAAGTCTGGCTACTTTACTTATAAGCTACACCACTTTGTATGCATTATGACTCCCACAGTGCACAAGACCAGGAGACAGAAAGAGGAGTTCAGCAGCGGTAAGGCAGAAAGTTTATAGCCCACAGCATCCGCTCATAAATAGCGGGCCATGATGGCTGAAGGCTAACTATGTCCGGCTGGGAATTTCAGAGTAAATTGCAGCGTGGGACAGGGCTCTGACAAGCACTCATTGCACTTAGGACTTAAGGACAAAATCTCAGGACCTTGAGCACAGCAGAAGGTCACCCAGCCTGCAGCTTGCACTCAAGCATTGTCGTTCTCCTGAACATTAGGAGAAGCCATTGCCGTACGAGGGGTACATGCTGGTACGTTGACCTTCATTCTTTTATTTTCCAAGCTATGTAGCACATTAGTAGAGAAAAGCTAATGCAATTGGCATCAAAGAACTTACACGCCGTCTGATGGGCTGGAGCGCTGCCAAGCCTCTAATCCATCATGTGACTGACAGGACTTCAGTCCCTGGGAGAAAATGATTTTTAGCACAGTTTTCTATTTCTCTGAAGTTATCAGCAGTTTCATTCAGATCATACAGATCAAATGCCTTCAAGGTAAGTGATTATTTAAGGAATTATTTTCAATGAGAGCCTTTGGTCCTAGTATTCGTTCTGATGGTAGTTGGAAAGAAAAAATATACTTGGTTCCCTGATGTCAAGCTTTTTTTTTGTACTGAGTTGTGCCAGATGAAGCACAAAAAGAAAAATAACCTGGGCTTTTTGTATGAAGAAAAAGAAAGAAAAAAGACAAGTTCAAAGGTAGATATGGTAACCATTCTGGGGGTCACCTAAGCAGACGCAACTAAATCAATATTAAAAATATCTTATATCTTACACCACAGCTTTAAATACCAGCATGTATTATATCTACATCCGTGGAGTTTGCTACAAGGTGCTCAGAAAGGAACAAGGGAAAAGAATATCTGGATTCAGCAAAGCACTGCAGCACCTACTAACTTTCCTCATAAAAAGTGTCCCAAACTAATAAAATGAAATCACCTCAGCTTCTGGAATAGGATTTAAACTTGGCTAAAGCTGTGAGGTACATCTGCCTACAGCTTTTCCATATTGTGAGACCACAAAAAGGACAGACATTCTCCTAAAATTAAAAAGGTCAATTAAAGTAAGAATCATAATTCCTTAGGGCAGAGAAAATACAAAGTAGTTAGATAAAGCAGAAAACAAATAAAAAGTAGATTTGGGGAAGATTTCTCCTTCCTCCCCTGCTCTACCAGGCTGCTCTCTGCCCCAAGCGTGATAACAATCCCTCTGCAGCTTTCTGGACTGCATCAAGCACTGTTCAGCCCTTAAATTCCCAACAAATTACCTTTCTGCCATCTTGAAGGCTGGAGGGGAGGGTCTCTCTTCTCTGCCCTGCTCAGCATCTCTCTGCTACCTGTGCTGTAGCTCTTCCCTTTGCTCTCTGCTGGTACCCTGCAGACCCCTGATCCTGCCTTGGGAGCAACCAATTGCACAAACTCAAAGCACAATCCAGAAAATCTTCCATGAGGTTTAAAATCACATATCCTCGTATGTTTCTGTGGCCAAAATTTCAGTGAGGCTATGTGGCCTATCCATAAATCATGCTGCAGGACCTGCAAGGAATGATGCTCTTGTTTAAATCTATGCCCCTCAGAAGTCCCATTGATTTCAATAGGATGACTTAGGTATGTGAACTAAAGAACATATATTTTGTGGGCTGTAGGTTTAGCTTTCGTAGGAGGTGATAAAAGAGATTTACAGCATTGCTTTTTTCACCTGGGTTTTTACCCCATTTGTCCAGACGGGTAGAAAAATGACCAAAGCTAGCCAGTACCTATGGTGAGCACTGAGCAGGCTTTCACTGCACAGGAATATGAGCTACAAACACAGTAAAAACTATCTGAAGCTCACAGTTAGAGTTCATGCTATGTTCCTTTCTTTTCAGTGCCCAAACAGACAGGCTTGGGCTGCCAGCTGGGACATCAATACTTTTAAGCTAAGCACTGAAGAAATGCCAAACAAGTGACAAAGTCTACCAAAACACCTTGCAAGTTGGACATGAGGTACATGTGAGTACCTACATGAAGGACACACATGAGTACGCAGCAAGGTACAATGATTTCTTTAAGTCACAGAATCATAGAATGTCCCACACAAAGAAGTCCCATAGATGCAATCCAGATCTGTAGATTACCAGAAACAAATCCTTGTACACAGATCCAATCCATTCCAAATACAATATATTTCTGTAGTGTTGGTTTTCCTCATTTTTATTACACAGAAAAGAATAAACAGTAGGCAAAAATCTCTGAGCGATGTAAATTTATCTACATTGCACTAATCTTGTCTTCTAATTTACTAGTTGAACTCTATAAAATATACTTTACAAAGTCAAAAATCCAGAGCAAGAGAATCAGTTTTGGTGTGAGAGAGTCAGCCAGGGTGTTGTTCGGGTTGTTTTAGGAGGGTGATTAAATACTTAGCATAATCCGCCATCAAATTATTTCTGGAGTTTAACACAATTTATAATTCCACTATGCACTTTGAAGCACACAAAAGATGTTATACAAATCAATAGATGATCATATTGATTTTATTCATGTTTTAAAAGCTGGGTTGGAGGGGTGCAGAAAAATGGTGGACTGATACCTATTTTTTCATGCCAGGAAATAGCACGGCCTCAAAAATTGATTGGAAATAAATACAAGCTAGCCTTGGGCGCACATTTTGTTTTCCCAGAGATGGTTTTGAAACATAATAAATTATTGGAAACAGAGACTTCACATCCAGCAAATTAAGTAAAAACACCCTCCAAGGCCAATACCACTTATGCTCTGCATATTACTGCCAAAGATAAAGCATTCATTAAGGGTACATACTAGAGATAACACGAGCATATCCAATATCCAGAACGGCTGGGTCTTTGGGAAAGAAATGAAATGGCCATCTTCCATTTCTTTAGCATATACGGTAAACTGGTTTAGGTATTGTTTTCACAACCTGCATAAAATCAATACTGCCCATTTAAAATCTATGGAATGCATAAATACATTCAAAAACAGGAGAATGCAGTCTAAACTCAAACCCAAGGTCAGATACTCCTGACTGAATGCAGTTGGAAAGCTTCCAGGTCCTATGAATGCAATGCTAATAAACTGCATTGTAGAAAGCACTGCGTAAAGAGAACGTTAACTTCTATTTCTCTTAAAAACAAATTGAATCCATTCCACAGAAAATACACTCACTGAAAATGTACCTCTGTTATGCTGCATCACATCTGATATTCCATTGAGTATATTCTGAAGATAAAAATTTGTTTTCTAATATGCTTAACAGAATATGATTTATGGTCCCAAATATAAATTGGTCAGCATTCTCCAGATACCTCTTTGAAAACAGTGAGAATGTCTTTTATAAAAGATTTTCTTTTAAACCAAAGCAAAAATTAGCTGAATAAGTCCTTGAAAATCGGATGAGACCAGGTATCCAGATGGCAGTGAACTTGACGTTAAATGAATTTAAAATTTAAGGGGAAAATAACACATTTTATCTGTCTAATAATTTATAAAGAAAAGGACATGAGTTTAAATTTTCCTTTTCTTGACAAACTGTAATTGTTCCTTTGACACAGTCTAGTTTAAATTTATGGTTGGAATGAACATAGCATCGGAATAATAGGCCTGAGGAGCTCAGTTAAGTATTTATAGAGCTACTAGAATAATCTATATTCTGCTTTAAAATTTTGAAGTACATACACATTAAGTTGTAACTTTATAATCTTCTGCATGTAGTGACTAAGGTTTAAGTCTAGCCTGATCTTTATTACTTCAGTACTTTCAAGTGCTGAAAAGAGGAATGCTTGGCTTTTTTTTTTTTTTTCCCCTCACTCACCAGTAGTAGTGGCATTTAAATCTAAAAATGGGAACTCTTAATGAGAACTGAACCCAGTGATCTGGGATTTGGGATAACATAAAGAAATAAATGCAAGCACAGAAAGACACACTGCCACAGGTCTCAGGAAGAACAGGTACAGATGCTGAAAACTATGAACCCCACCTAAAAATACAGTGAAGCAGCTGGAAACACTTTTTCTTCTTAGACATCCCTTGGACTGTACTAGACCTTCTCATGGACTGAAGGCTTGTCAAGGATTTGAGGGAGCTCCACTACCAAATCTAAAGCACAAAACCTGTTCCAAAGTGCTTAGTAAATGAAATGAAAAAGCTTTTTATCTCACATCTCTTTCGATTTGTAAAAATTAATTGAACAAGCAATTCACATAATTGAAAAACTATGTAGCTTTTTTTTTTTTTTAAATCTGTTCTTGTTTATATTTACCAGCAGTGGAATATTTGCTTTTAAATTTCTTTTCTAAGACATTAGGTCAAGATATAATCAAAAGTGTCTTCCTGAAATCTGCCAAAGGGATTCTGATTAATAAAATCCAAATTTATTTTAAAATTATTTTTTAAAGCACGAGGTGGAACTTCTGATATACTATTAATTCTTCTCACAATTAAGTTGTAACCTACATAAGTACTATTTTCTATGTCTAAATAACCAGTGCAGCGAAGCACATACATTTTCCTGCATTTCTGTTAAGCACTAATATAGTTACTTTGTCACAGTAGCACTGAATTCTCTTGCACAGCATACACTGAAAAGTCTAACATTAAGAAATATCACAGAAATGCCAGTATGTCAGAAGAATGATTTATACAGCCACATGTTCACTAGCCTACAATGATATATGTATTTTAACAGATCAGACTTCAGTCTGACTGTAAAAAAATCAGTATCCCATTTGAAATAGATGCATTTTGCCTACATCAACAAGAATGTACCAGGGAGTCTTCTGCCTCTCGCTTCTTTCTGATTCTTAAGTGCCAAACTCAGATAAGCAAGGAAAATGAAGTCCCAGTGCTTGGGATAAATAAGAGGTAGCTCCTGACACGGTACCAGTGCTGCTCTCAATGAGGACTGCTGGCTTCTATATTACCTACAGGCATTATTCAAAAAAAAAAAAAATACCCTGACTGTCTTCACTTCTAGGGAAATCTCGTGTGTTGAAGAATGTATATTTATGTCACGTTATTATACTGAAGTTATTATATTTATTCCAGGTAACAATTGTTACTTGGGTGAAGTCCTTTGTTCATTTTGTACTGCACACTTAGGACTCCAAAAGATGCAACTGTTTGTTAATACTGTTTTCCATGGGAAGTCATACTAGCTATTTCACCACTTTTGATTAAAATTTATTAATTTCTAGCATGCTCAGGAGCCACAGGCTGTCTCACTAAGCTGAGTTTATGTCACTGCGGGCTCAAAAACCATTTCTATAGGGAATAGTCCAAACTCAGACTGACAATGAACCTTCATTTCGTATAAAAAGTCAAAAACTATTCTATGCCAAATTCTAATTTTATTTTTTGAACGACATGACAATACAATGAACGCAAGAGAACACAAGCAAGCAGTTTCCAACCTATATTACAAAACTTTACTCTAAGATCTGAACTCAAATCCACACTGCCTTCAGGCCTGACTTAATGAGACATTATCCAGTGCCAAAGAGTCTTGGAGAACTCAGTTCCCAGCAGGTCCAGCCCCCTCAGTGAGACACTTACAGCACACCAGAAAATGTCAAACACTTTCAGACTCTGGCACTTGCTCTGTGTCCTCCTACGAGTCGATTAGTTCATCACTGTGACAACTTGTGAACTCTCAATGCTCTACAAACATTCTCCAAAGACTAAATCAAGGTCATCGTACTCATATCTGTTTTTACTCTAAATCACATCAGATGTGAAGGCAGGTTGTACTCGGCACTTGGTTTAAAACACTCTGTCATTTATCATTTATTTAGTCTACTGACCCAGACAAACCAACAGAACAGTGCCCATTGCATCTACAGTAGATATTTCAAATATCAGAAGTTTTTCCTTGTAAGAACTTACATAATTTTTTTAAGCACAATCAAGCCAATATATTAAATACAATATGAAAAGAAAGAGGATCAAAGTACAGAGTATTTTCTCAAAAAGAGATGGGGAGATCTTTCCACTACCCCATCTCTGAACCCAAATTGTGTATAGACTGAAGGAAGCTACAGTCTTCAGCCTAATTTCTTTATATTAAATCTGGGGTAATCAATTTGATAATGGAAGTAATTGGAAAGAAAAAAAACGTGATCAAAGCAGGAGAGATTTTGAGAAGAAATGAAGAACAATCAGTGGCTATTTAAATAAAGTCAAATTAGGTAATGTGAAAGCAGCATTTAATAACTTTGGATCAACATTAATCCATAATGGAGGGAAACCAACCACATGAACTTTCAGAGGCAAAAAATACCCACATATGTGAAAGAAACAACTGGTTTATAGAAATAACTGTAATATACAAAAAATGTTTCCTACACCTCTTTGGAAATAGTTATTTAAATTGATATTCTAATGTGGTGTACTGTGAAAATAGAATAGAAACATAGAATAGGCTGGAAGAAATTGCCTTTCATTTTAACAGATAAAAAAATACAATAGCCAAATCAAAGTCACTGGTGAGCTGATGTACATAAAGGCTCCACACAGCCAGTACAAACACTTCAAGAAACACAACAAAATGCCATAAAAGTGATGGCCTTGCCTCTGAGTCTGCTTAGGATCTTAGTGCAGATGATCACCTTGAAGAACCCGGACAAAAGTAATCACTTTTCTATTTTTTATATTATTTATATTACTTATATATTATATAATTCATAATATAAATTCACAGTCCTTGATCAAAGAAGTTTTTAAAAAGAATTTGCAAATTCTCTCACAAATTACTGCAAAATATGAAGTAAATTCACAGATATGCACAAGGAGCATATGTAGATCCTTTCCTTATTTTGTTACTTGGAGCATTCAGCAATTAATAATACAATTAATGAAAATGATAGGTCAGAAGTGTTAAGAACCTGCTTTATATATTTTCAATTTCAAATTGTAATTAACTTTTAATAATATTTATTGTCTTCTGTTTCTATTTGTGAGAAAGAGCATGCAACAGGTATGATTTGCTACAGGGAAAAGCAATCACTTCAGGTATGGAATGAATGGGAATGTAAGGTAAAGGACTTTTTCCTCCCTAATCTTGCCTGCTGAAAAATGATGCAATTCAATGTGCACTGTTGCCTGAACACTTGTCCAGCAGCGCTCAGCTGAACAGTTGGCAGAAAAAAAGGTACTCCTGGTTACCACTGCTTTTTGGAGAAGTAAGAAATTCTCCCTCAAGAAATGTTGAGCCTGAAATCCCTTACTTGTTTAACCTCATTGATTAGAAAAGAGATCAGAAATAACAATAGTGCATACTTGTGTGTGTGAGCCATCCAAAATCCCCAGGAATTCCAGATTTAATTCCACTAAGCAATGTTGTACAGCACTGCACTCCGGCGAATGCAGGCTCATTTCTTACATTCCCAACATCAGAAGCATTACATTTAGCATCAGGTTCAGATGAGATATCCGCACGTTGATTGAATTCGGCAGATAAGTTACCTCCTGATGGCAAGAAGGTAAAAAAGAAGAAGGATGAGAGCTACCTTGCGCCGCTGAACTGGCTGGCACACACCCAGACCTGCTGTGCTATCAGCAAGCTGTGAGTGTCATGTTGGATATCAGTAGTTAAAGCAGAAGAACACAGGTCTGATGTAGAGTAATTTTCATTAAGAAAGCTCAGCATTAGGCAATGCTTTTTTTTTTTTTTGTGTGTGTGTGTGAAAACAGCTCCAAAACAACTTGAACAATAATGCACACAGCCACAAGCTGCAATAAGATTTATGATCATATCGGGCTCAGCCTTATTTTATAGCTGCCATATGAGATTTTATTTCTGGAAAGAAGCAGCATTGATAAAGAGGTTTAATTGTCTGTCAGCGTGCCTTATGCTGCAGTTACTTCATTTACTTCAAGCCTGAATCTCATTACTACTTCAATTCTCCACGTCCCCCTCCATCTCGAGGTGGGTGCTTAATTAGAGCAGCCCTGGTAATGCAAGCAAATACAACAGACATTCGCTTTTCTCTCCCCGTCATCCCGACAAATCTAATAGACTATTGATTTTCCATCCTCAAAGAGATCAGGCTCCACTTTTACCATTCAATCATGATATTAGCTGTCCATTAACTCCAATTCCCCAGCTTGACAGCTTGCGGACACCTCCAAGGCTGCTCAATCAAGGCAGTCAACACCCAGACAACAATGCAATTACAAACCTCTTCCAGACCATAGCCAAGGTCTTCACCTTCTCCTTTTTCTTGCTTCTGTTCCTATTTTTGTATTTCTTATTCACCAGCTTAATAATACTATTGCTTACTTAATTACTGTGCTCAAAAGGAAATATATTTATGATTGACAGGATGATTGCGTTATTTCCTGGCAAGATTATCATTGTTCTTCCACCTCTGCTACACCTGTAATGGCTTGAAACTAAAGCAAGTGCTATAAACGTTTGGTACTTGTCATATCTCAGAGTTATTCATTAATTTCAGCAGTGCAATTTGTCCTCCCATTTCCGAACTGATAGTCAGGGATAACTAACCCACTAACAAGATCATGCAGCATTTGGTGAAAAGAAAGGGAAAAAGGTGATTCTTTGATAGCTTCCTTCTTGTTTATTAACCAGGCCACTTCAGCAAACATAAGGAATGGTCAAGAATTGTGACAACTGTCCTTCCTGACAAAATAGGGCACTGAAGTGTAGTTTTAGCTACATTGACTCTACAGTCTTGAAATACTGTATTTTGCATACATGAAAAGCCCGAAGCTTATTTGTTCTTGTTATGCTTATGGAAATCACTAGTGCCCATAGTATTTCTGCCAATTGCAAAAGGAGAGCTCTAAATCACTCAGAGCTTCAACAGCCTGTAACAACTGTGGCACGAATGAGTTCAGTTTGCTAAGAACAGCCATGCAATTTGGCATGAAGACAAAGAAAACACTTGTAGTTTATGAGAACATTCTTACATACATAAACTGTATATGGAAAAGTAACTGCTTATGATAATCTTATCTATGGGAATACAGGTTCAATGGTTTTGTTTTTGTTTTTTTTTTAAATCAACAAACTCAAAAAAAAAAAAAAAACACCAATCTGCTTTCCCTGGTTTTATTTCTATTCACAGTGAAATAAGACTCACATGATATTCTTTAAAGCTTTTGTTTGCAAGATTTTATGATAGATGGGACATTTTGGTACTGAAGTTCTGCCTGCCACACTATATTTGACTCAAAATTTTTCACAGTTGAAATTCTAACAGGTACCTGACTCTGTATAAAGCTGCCTTTAATTACTTGGTGATTGCATTGCACGGCATTCTTACTGCATGCACTACAGGGTGCAGTTAAGCAACAGTGATCACGTCAGAAAATGTATATTATACATGTAGTAATATTTTGGTTCTTTACTGAGAGGATGCAGATGAGTTTCAGTGTGAATAAACATTAGGTTTAATGAAGTAATGCATGGTTTTACACGCTTCAATGCAAACTGTTTTTTTTTGTTGTTGTTGATGTTCTTGTTTTATTAAATGAGCGATTTCATTTTAAGCAGTAGATAAATTGTCATATATTACTGGTAATACTGTAAATAAGAAACCTGATAAATTCTGTAAACAGTTTCTATTCCAGGTCAACTTATTCCAGAGATCAGGAATGTAACTGGTGCCCCAGGCTGTATTACACTTCATGAGTCCAATGATCAAATATTTACTAGGGCTTCCAATCTGGCCAAATTAATACACCTCAAAGGACAGAGTTCATGTCCTCAATTAATTTCACCCTGGGTTTCTTCAAACCAGAATTCTTAACTGAACAAAACATTTTTTCTGTACCATGCTGCAGACCTATATGAACTGGGAAATACAGCACTGCCCCAAAAAGACCTTTTGTATTCCAGTAAATGGATTTTATCAAAGAATAAAATCCTACCTTACTAAATATCTGAATCCTACGTCAAAAGTGCCAATGAATGTCAGTGGCTGTAATTTTGTCACATGGAGGAATTCAGTGACATACCTTTGTTTCATATGCACCTCCACGTCAGATGTCTTTTTGTCAGACTGTCCCTACGCTGCCATCTGTCACACAGCAACAAATTATAACAGGATATTGGAGGGAAGGTTCACTCTCCACTGCCATACCAACCAACATCAACCTCCAACATCATGGGCCAACATAACACCACAGGAGGCATGACATTTGGAGCAGCCCTTGTAGCTTGCCGGTCTATCTACTCAGTATGCAACTCGTTCACTGAAATAATTTTTAAAGAATCTGTTTTGTGATTTATGTAAAAATAGGCTTTGTGTCCATTCATAGAGGTTTTATCATACATGTGTAATCACCTTTCAGCCTGGTTCAGTAATTTCTATACAGATTCAGTAATGCTTAAGTAGGCTCAAAGTCAACGAGACTACAGGGGTGCTACCTAAGTGAGTTAAAGCATAACATAAATATATAAATAAAATTGAGCCCAGGGAGAAGTCATCATTGAAAGAAACAGATGTGTAAAATTATACCCTAATTCAGAGACTGAAAAATTGGAAGGAGGGATGGTTCTAAATACTACATTCTGTTTTTAAAAACTTCGCACACGGTCCTTTTTCATCTGCTAACTTTACCAAGGGGAAAATTGCTGTATCTTTTAATAAAAATTACATATCTCATTTGCAGTCTTCCGATTGAATCAAATTGGAAGCTTTTCATCTGTTCCCTGTAGGTGGAACTCCTTTAGACATTGAATGAAGTGGCATCACCTTGACCACTATTGCTAAGATTTAATTTGGTATTCCAACTCTAAAATGGTCACTTGTATATTTACATTCTACTATCAACAAAATATCGCCACAAATTTGATTCCAAATTTCTGCCAGGGCCTTAAAGGGTTTTGTTTGGTTGTCTGGTTTCCTTTTTGTTGGTTTGTTTCTTGTTTGGGTTTTTCTGGTTTTATTGCATTTCATTCTTTCTATTTTAAGAAGCTCATTGTAATTCTTGGATGAATTCTGATATTAGTTTCAGATTCACAACAGTCACTTTTGAACAACATTGATAAAAAGCAGTTCCCAAAAAAGAACAGAGTTCACTTCCACCTTCTGTATCGTCCTGTTTCACACAGCCATGCACATTTCTGAATTAGCACTGACAAAAGTCACAGCCAAGACTTGCTGATGTAATATATCTGCTGACTATTTCAAGTACTTTTGATGCTACCAATGATAAAATTTTAATGAATTGCTTACACAGCTACAGCATTATCTCAACAACCAGTGAATAATTTCACCCTTCTGTGAATTTATTCAGTTAAAACAGGAAAAAAAAAAAACCAAGCAATGAACAAGAAAAGGAAGAACTAAAAGCCACCACCACCAACAAGAAATAGGTAGAAGACATCTCGCCAGAAAATATCTCAGATATCTGGTTCTCTTGAGAATAGACTGAGGTCACATTTTAACACTGATCCCTAAACTCAGGGCAGTATTACTTCACAGAGCACTATGGTTTGAATTTTCATTAGTATGCAAATAAGTCTCTGATTTATAGCCCTAGTAAAGATATTACTCGATGATTCCTATTTTTCAAAGTTGTTCTCAGGGTACATAGTATTAGATAAGCAGCAATTTTCTCTTAAGCCTGCATCCTAGCAAAATCCAGCACAGTGTTACAGCACCACCCAACTATTTTTTTTTTTTTTTAAGTAATAATAATTTGAAAAGTTTTTTTAAAAATAAATTTTTGTTTGTCTTTCAATAGAGCTCTTTTCTTGAAAAAAAATATGAAGAGATAATCTTTAATATAAAAAGCTAGATATCTGACAAGCCAGTTGTCTGTGGTATGACAAACTTTTTTTTCACATTTTATTTCCAAGAGATTAATGGATTTATAATCACAGGTGAACCTCACACCTGAGGTTCGTGAATTTGAATCATTGGTAACAAAACTAGACCTATAAATTAAAGAAATTACACGAGAACAATAAATAAGAATAATGGCATACACTTCTTCCTCAAACATTGCATCTCATTTTTATTCAACAGAATCAAAGCAAAGTTGATCCACACTGATTTTGTTGTGGTGAACAGCCACAAATGCATGGCTTAATAAAGGTATTTTTAATATATATGCCTATTTATATGGCTATTAAAGGAGCTATAAAATTCTTTTTTTCATCCATGCAAATCTCCATTTTTCCATCTCCTTCAGCACCTTCATATATCACCTGAAAAAGGTGCTAATAATCAATGTCTCAATAATCTTTAACAGTCCTTAAGTTTGTACTGCACCCACCTATCTACGGCAGTTCAGGTTCTGGCTGTTCCCCTATTAAAACCCGAAGGAAGGGAGTGGGGATCAGTACAGATGGCAGTGCCAGAGCACACACTAAGGAAGCTTTCTCATATTATCCTTCCACGCTGGAAGTGGTCTCCGTTCTGCTGGTCTGACACACTTAATTAGAAAGGAGAATAATCTTTTCATGCACATACATGGTGCGATTCACAGAGCCCCATGCTATCTGTCATATTATCTCCAGCTGAAGAAATGCTGTCATTAGTTTGATGACTGTGCTTCAGAGGAAATGAGTGAGCAATCACTAATTGCAGCTCAGGGCTGAATGTTCTCACGGCCACCCTGCTGTACAGGAGGCAGAAGCCGGAAACAATGTCACCACCAAAAGTGTCACTGCCACTCCAGTCCCAGTGATTTATGTGCCACAAAGAAGAGGGAAAGAGCACTGGGAAAACAGCATTTCCATCTGGCAGAAACTGGAGAACGCACAAGGAGAACATCCATCCACAAGTCTGTAGATGGGCACCAGTTTCTTCCACCCGTCCCACTAGTCATAGCTTTTACCACATCACTTAACAGACTGATACACAGCCCAGATGCTGCAATTGTGCCATCTAATTATGCAGAGCATTGTGCTTTGAAATGAGCAATTTATATCAGAAAGTGTAGACTGAAAATACTTTGATTTCAACCCTCTACTAAATACAAGCCTGTCATTTATTCTGTATATGATGCTCCTTTTTATGGAAAAGAATTCTTGTACTTAATCTTTTTTGTTTAGATTTCCCCAAGGCAACAACCAAATTAATATGTTCCCCATGGGAAAACACATGTTGGTAATAATGTTGTAGACAAATTAGGTAGATAACCTGGAATCACAGTCAGACGTAATCAGATCAGCACTGAGTTTTGGGACAGAAAATGATAACAGCTTTTTCTTCTGTGATATTTCTAAACTAAGTTTCTCTGTGTGACCTAAACAAAGTAAAGTAGAAGACTTTACAAAGGCCATCCTTACTAGTGAGAAGATAATTTTCTTCATGCAGCAGAGATCATGACTTTGAGAGTTTGTTCAAAATCTGCCCTTTGAAGTGGGAGGTCTCAGAAGGGGAAGATTTTTGTGAGTTAAAGCCAGGTTTGGTACCACGGAGTACATGGAACGAGGAACGCATAAATAGTGGTGTATCTTCCCCTCTTTCCTTACACTGCAGTCAAAAGTGGGTCTACCTGTTAACCACTGAGTTCTTCACCTTGAGCTGCAGATGGCTGAGCCACAAAGCAGCAAACCACACCTCATCAGCCTAAATTTCCTGTGCTCAGTTATAGCCTATTATGCAGCTATAACCCCTAAATCACTCTAAATAAATCTTCCTCCGTTTTGTACTTAGAGTCTCCAGAAGTCTCAGACAGTTATGCTTTCCCTCCCTTGTATATTTACAGCCTGATTCTTCTTTCTTTACAACATTGTAAATCATGGGTCACTCCGAAGGAATCAGCACATTTGTGCTGATGTAAAAAAGGCATTAGAGATATATCAGGCCATTGTTCTGATGAGGTTTAAAGAAGGTCTGTTACGGCCAGACATCAGATGAGTAAAAAACACCTCCTTCAGGAGTTAGAAGTAATTCAAAGTTCGCTGATTATTTCTCATTTTTATGCTCCTATAAGCTACGCATGCCAAAGCCCACTTTCCTTCTGAACACATTAAATAGGTTTCGTTCACACGAATATATTTGGCAAGATAGATATAGAGAAGTGACAGCATGAAGTGTGAATGAATACAGCATCTTATTTATAATTAAGTATCATCTACGATGATCCAAAGAGATCATTTCTTAATACAAGCGGATATTACAAAGATCCAAATACATGCATTTATGCAGAGAAGACAATTTCTTCTATCCTTTTTTTCAAAGACCAAAAAAATATTATTGGGGAAAAAGAGCTGAAACTGAAAGATGGGCAGCGGACAGCCATCCGGTAGCTTTCTGCCCTGCACCAGATTGTCTTTGTGACCCTGAGAAATAGGGACCATTAAGACACATTCTACAACTTATCACATGAAATCACGCCATCCCAACACTGTTGGAGGCAGCCATTATTATCCTTCTAAAGGCAGCAGAACAAAAACCCTCTACAAACATTTAAATTATGCATAAAACAAAGAAACTGCATTTTATAAAACCCTTATAACACAACTGTCTCAGTATATGACACCTTATAGAGCACCTCTAAATAAGCATTTGGGAAAAGCAATCTGAGTAAATGGTTTTAAAGACAGGTTATTTATTTATTACGCGAGACAACTTCTCACATTATTGCCTCAAGTAAAATGAATGCTGATAATGCTCCCGTTTCTGAAACTGAACACATTTATATTAAAAATGTAGAAAGTACAGTATACACTGAGGTGCAATCTATTGACTATGTCAGTAATAGCAGCTTTTTCATTTTTCCCCTTGTAATAGAAGTCATTGCTTGCATTCAGAATGTATTGTCAAGCTTTATTAATCTCAGCATAGAGGCCATCCTGGGCCTTGAAAGCTATTGATTTTTTTTAAAGAGATGGTATTCTTTTTCTATGGCCTACTCGAGATCTATTTCAGTTCTGTCATAAAAAGGAACCTCAAATTACAGGACTACTTAAACAACGTTTAGTGATCAGTCATGTGTTTAAAGTCTCTTCCTTGAAAAGCCTGAAAATGAATTACAATATCTTTTTTTTTTTTTTTTTAGAAAAAATGTTTCTTTGCAGGGTGGCAATTGCACTGTAAGATGCTTCTGTGTCTCATTATTCTCGGATGAGAATTGATTATTAGACACTGAAGGTGATATCTGGAGCAGAGCTGAATGCCTGATCTAGGGAAAGGCCTCTCTGAGCTCAGGAGAAAGAGCAGTCATTTTGGCATCTTCATTCCAGAGATGAAATTCTGGCCCTAGGGAATTCACTGGGATTTCTGTTATCTACAGAGCTGGTGGTTTTATTTGTTTGGTTGATTTTTTTTTGTTTTGTTTTCTTTTAACCTATGAGATCACAAAGGCATTGCAGTGCTACCAGTAGTGCCAGCAACCCCAGAATGATTTGGACTGCCCCGTTCTGAGGTAGAGGGTCCAGATAACCTTGTATGTATTGAGGGACAGTGGATCTGTTAATAAGATATACAATTTCTGTAGCGTTTGCATGTGGTTTTTCCCCTAAGGAACAGAATGCAGTGGTATAGGATTCATCAGTAACTCCTTAACAGCTATCATTTAAATTCAGACTTCTCATAAAGAGCACTCCTGTCCCATTTTGCAGTACTAACAGAGCAGTGTTCTTACGCTGCGTATCTGCATTACTTGCCTACTACCTGTTAAGGGTTAGGAAATAGATCAAGACATTATAACCAGTTTGAACACCACTGGCTTTCTGACATGCCTCAACCTACCTGCATCACTGAAACTGTTCTAAAATTTACATTGACAAGTGATTTGCATGACAGATCCTATGCAACACTTACTGCAGCAAGGAAAGACAAAATACAAAGCATATATTACTGAAATGCAAGATTTTATACAGCATATCGTGCTTTAATTCAAAACCATTAGTAGTAGAGTGGTAAATGCAGAAATATGAAACAACCTGTTTGATTCCTTTTGTGGCAAATGATGATAGCCTGAATTACTTCTATCTGACAGGACTACATGCTTCCATATTGCCCCTGGAGGTACGATGAAGGTATTTTGCACCCTTTAGTAGTACAGCAAACACTTAGGGAGGGAGTTGCAGCTTTGTAGCTTTACATTCTGGTAGCACAGGTAGGATTATCAACTTAGTCTTACTACTTGGATATAAAATAAAATCACTCCTCAGATCTGGGTAATTTCTGTTGGAACTCAGCTCCTGTAAAACCTTAATGGTTTGAGTATAGCAAGATAATGGTAACACTGAACAAGATTTCACTTGGCATCTTTCAGTTAAGTCTGGAAAAAAACCCTAAATTTCATACCAAAGTAGTGAGATTTAAATCTTGCAAGTGATGTGAACAAAATGAAACGTAAAGCAGATAGAGTTAAGGAGCTTTAAAATCAACTCAAACTCTGTGATTTACAAACAGAATCTGATAAGTCATCAAGCTCTAATTCAATAACTTTTACTATTTCTTAAGTTTGATCTAAAAGGTTTATTTTTTGTTTTGCAAAGAAAAAGTTTCAAAAGTTTGCTTAAATGAGTATCACTCAAAGAAATAGGACAGAAAGCCACTATATTTTTCATCATGTAAAGCTGACAGATTGAAAGAACACTTTGTAGGACAGAGTATTATTATATAATTACACCAGCCAACATCATCTTATATTAAGTCAGCAGTCATCCATTCAAATTTGTGGTCTCTTTGGGGTGAATGCTGCTGACAGAACCAGTTCAATCAATATATTTTTCAGGAATGTGTTTTAAATTTCCTGCACCATTTCTTGCATACAGGTGGCACCAAAGATATGCAATGAATTATTAGAATCAATTTACTGCATTCCAGTTTTTAACATTGTATTTATGGTACATATCACATACAGCTCAAAGATTGCCTTAGATTACTGTAATCCTTGCACATTTTGCAAGCATGAGAAATTACTAAATATGATTCGAATTCCAAAAAGAAATTAAGTGGAATTTCCACAAAGTCCATAGGAGTTTTGTGTCTTGTTTCTTTTCTTTCCCCTGAAAATAAAGGTAACTAACACAAGACCTCTGACTTACGAAGATGAGTGTTTTTCTTCCATCTATACCACAAACTCAGACCTCAAGTAAAAGCATTGAGTAATCCTTCAGAATAATTGATAGCCATTTCAAAATGGGCCCATAGAAAACAAGAAACCTTCTCATAGCCATACACTAGATGTCCTTTGTTTAATATGGTGAATTGCTGTTAATGTTAGCAAGAAAACGTTGTGCCAAAGAACTAAATGAATTCTGGATAATTTGACAATTTAAGTAATCAAGATACAATGCCATAACCTGTGTTCCTTCCGGACTGAAGCACATGATGACAATACTCTGCTCTAATGCATTATGAGATGCTAGGAAAAATTATTATTCTAAGACCTTTTTGTGTCAAATGACACCAATAGCATTTCACAATAGACACTTCTGGAATGACATTTTAATATCTTAATTTTGGCCAAAACAACTTATTTTTTGTTTTAACATTTCCTGTAATTTATGGTTTCTTTTCAAGTTTCAGACTCAACAGTAATAGATATGGTCTGTATTTATTAAATCTACTCTAAAGGCATCAAATTATTTTTTTTTTATTATTAATGCTACACACTCATTTCCACATAAAACAGAAAACTAAAGCTAAAAAAAGACAAGATTTTGTTTTATTAAGGGCAACCAATCCAATCATCTCTAAAATGTCAGATCCCAAAGAAAAGCAGCATACTTACTCAGTATCCTTAGATGATATAGTCATGCTTTACACCAGCAAAAAGAAGACAAAAAAGCCCTGAAGTTATGTTTTGTAGTTAACAAGTTCATCCCCTAATAATGTTCTCTCTTCTCTATGGCCAGTTTTATACTGCAGGGCAAACTTCAGCCTAGTAGTTGTGTTTATACAAGTTTTACAGCTCCACTTCCTACAATACCACATGCCTCTCTGTGGTCTGTCCATTATAAGCTGCCATGTAATAGACTGGAAATGCCCATAAATATACACATACATACAAAAATTCTATGCACACATCTATCTATCTATCTATATATATAATTCATCCATTCTATTGTGCTAGATACACTAATTTAGTGAGCGTGTAATTAAAGATACAAGGAAAGATAAAGGAAAGAAAGATGCTTACAAAACATTAGGTCTCATTTGATGAGGAAGAAAGACAGAAAAGAATGTATCAGTATAACACCAGGTGATTCTTTCAAGCACATGTGAATCATTTGGTACAAAAGGACAAAGTGAGCAGTAACGGACAAGGAAGTTAAAAACTGTCAAATGCTTTCCTATGGGATGAAAAGCAAAATAGGTCATCATGGTTGCCCTATAGTCAGGTAATTGTGATCATAACTACTTCCTTCCCTTAGGTAGCAGAGATTGCTATTAAAGAACATTTGACAGTCAAGCTGCCACCTCTGCCAAGAGTTGAGGTCTTGTTCCTGATGGCTTGGGCAATCAGGATACTGAGATACTGAGTATTTCATCTTTGGTAGAAGCTGCTCAGAACCCAGCGGCTCTGAAAACCCAAATCGGAAAATCTTTTTCTGGCAACACCTGCATTGCAGTGGTTGTGGGCAATGTGAGAAGCAACAGGGAAAATTAGAAGTAGAATCAACTATTTTCCGACCAATATTTCCAACGTGTTTTCAGTCTGTAAAAACCCCTCTTTATTATATAGCCAATGTTTTGGCGAGACTAGTAATTTCAATGTTTGTTTTCTATAAAAAAACAAGAGATTGGGTTTACAGTTCTGCCTCCTTTCAGCAAGGTAAAAGATGCTAATCTAAAAATGTAAAACAAACAGGCTCTTTATTTTTGCAGGACAAAGAGCATTTGAACTACATCAGGGCTGACTGCTTTCTAAGCTTGTTTCTGACTAAATTAAAGCCTCTGCTGACTTCTGATTTGTCCAACACTGGGAGCTTTCCATTGCACTAGCAACTAGATGTGTGCAATAGATTTCATGTTACCTTACAATAACACAGCCCACGAAAAAAATCTGAATGAAGATTTACAGATGGCTATATTTTCACTCAATGCAAAGTAACATAGCTCCCCTAAGATCAATTTTTATTATAGCATTTTAACAGCGGCTCTGAATCTGACCCCTAATTCAATGAGCTAGTTCTGAGAGAAAAGTCTTAACCTTATTCTGTAGAACCAGGGTAGCACATTTTGAGGTCAGTGATAACATGAAATAGTTTAACTGGAATTAAAGTGATTTTCTGAAGATAGAAAAGCACAACTCAGCAGATGAACCAGCAAAATTGGCCCCAGTGTAGGAGACCACTGATCCTGATCTCACTTAAATTAAGAAGCACTCCTGTGAAATCTGTAAGGTTATCTTGGTACAGGAAAACCAATCACAACAATAAAGAGAAGAGCAGAAAAGTGCATAGAAAGCATTTACATGGATGCAATCCTGACGTATTGGCATTTCTTCATCATAACATTACAGTTATCCTTTAACACCTAAACATTTATACACAACAAGAGCAGAGGGTAAACACTTGTCAATAAAACTGAAATGCACGCCTAGTTCCCTCAGCCCACTGCTCTCAGTGTGAGGCTGCCTCTGCACTCCTCCTGATAGAGGAAGAGATGCAGCTGGTGTAAGATCTTGCTGCAGGAACAGAAAGACAGACTGGCTTTTAAATAATCCCTTCAGGATGCAAGCAATCCATATTCTTTATGTTTACCCCATATTCTTCACGCATATACCTGCAAGGTGACAACTTCTTGATTGTTATTATTGGACTAACAATATTGAATTTTCATTGTGGTACTTTATACCTGAATTACACTTACTCTGCTCTCACTGGCCTCACCATAATATTCACTGTACTACAGCTAATAAGATTTGAAAAATTATTTTAAAATCTCTCATTGATTTTCATTGAAGAAATCCAAATATCAACATGCAAGAGGCAAAATGCTAACTAAAACAATAAGTGCAAAATGTTGTAGTGTTTTCTTTTAAGGCAAGATAGTTTACTTTATCTTCAGCATTTAGAAAATGAGAAATACATCAAGGAAGTGATATTTCTACAGCAAGATTTCAAATGATGAGAATATCCATGAAAGAGTTCACCCACCACTGCAAGGCTACTCCCAAAAAGTTGGGCTCCCAAGAGCATGAAGGCAGAAAGAGATGTAAACCCACTGTAAATAAAGATAGAGTGCTTGAATGGGAACAATAACATAAAATCTCCAGCACACGCAGAAATCTTGTGCACGTCTAGATACAGCAGGCACTCACTAAAATCATAAACACAGGAACACAGTCGCAAAGATTCACTAGGGGCTGCAAATAAGGAACGGAAAACTTCAGCACGCACTTTACAGAGAGAAAGATCAGTATGCATTTAGACTGTTCAAGCTGTATTTTATCACTCATCCTATTATTTGCCATTCAAATCACAAGTTTTATAGCAACTGATTGCTTCTTCGATTTCATCTAGAACTGCGTAGTTTGAAACAGACATCATCTTTCCAGGAAAGAGGAAAAACAGTGTATTAATTGTAAATTCAAGAAAGAACATTCACATTTAGTGTGTGTAAGAACTCTAAAGTGGGCTTTGCCCAGCCATGAGACAGATTATTCCTGGAGGTGGCAGAAGGGATTAGTTATGTCACAATACTCACTTCCCGGTTTACTTCTTTCTCCTTGAAGAGGCAGACATACTTTACCAGAACGGTTTTGACAACTGAAGTGATGCCACATAAAATATCTGAACTGAGCAAAAAGTGGCAAATAAACTGGCTTAGTTCTTACCTTTCAATTATATTATTGCATACAGTGGAGCAGCTATATTGACTACATACCTAACTTATAAGATGATTACATTAACAGAAAAACATGCAGGATAAGGTCCTTGTAGTTTAGCCATAAAATTGGATTCCTGGCTATTTAATAAAAATAAATACCTTCAGCTGCTGAAATTTGGCTGGAAACAAGGTTTACCATGCATCTTTACCCTCTTCAGAAATTCAGATATTCACTTATTGCCATACTAATCTTGAACTCTTAAATCCTGCTCATCCCAGGGTCCCTTTCACCTGAAGGGCAGGACTTGGATGTCCAGTCTTTCTCAGGCTCTGAAAATTACACTATGGTAATTTGACTTACAGCTACCCTAATCGGTCACCAACCACAGGCACAGACTAAGGCTTTCCTCCCCTGTGTAATTCTGATGATTTCAGTAGCTCTCTCCACTGCAGTGAGCTAGAAACAAGGTTTTCTACAGCCTGGCTGACAGAGTTTGATAAACCATAGACAAACTACTGCATCTCACATCACCACAACAGATCAAACAAATTCTCCCAGAGCTCGCTGCCCTGTTCCTCCATTCGCCTCATTCACTTAATAGTGTTTTCAGAGTGTTACAAGTTTCACGTCTTACTGCTCATAAAGCACAATAACATCTCCCAACAGCCACCAAATCCTGTTTATCCCTGCAAAGTATGTTGCAATTTGCTTTTCAGAGTGAATGTTTTGTTCCTAATGATGTCAGACTAATAATCCTGCAGGCTTATTTTTAAGGTAAAGCACTAGAAGTGTAACCAAGGTGTCTTTATTAAGGCCTTTATTTCGTGAGCTTATGGGGAAAAAAAACCCACATAAGAGTGTTTTTACTGGGGAAAGACCAACACACCCACAGGCTCAGGCAGCTTCTCAAACAGTATACAAATAAATAAGGTTTTTTTATTATTATTATTCAGATAGTCACCTCAACATACGCCCATAGGAAGACATCAAATTGAAAATCCTTTGGCTCCTACAAACTCTGTACATGAAGCAATTCAAATAAGAAGGCTCTTCCTCAGCTCAGACCTCCCCTCATCATCCATGAATGCAGATAAGGAAATGTATGTCGTGATGAACATGCTAGTCTTCGCTCTGATCAGTTGCATCTCCTGCTGTCTACATCAATTAATCGTCTGTTTTCTGGGAAATTTGCTGCTTAACAGCTGCGACTGACAGTGTACAGCTTTCTGATGCTTGCCAGCCCTAGAAGCACTGCTTGCTGCTGGAGGTCACAGCACCAGCATGGAGGTGCTTTCTTCATGACATTCTGTCACAGAGCACTGAACAATGGGCAGAGTGTATCTGAGCACGCTTGTAACCTTTTGTTTATCAGTTTTGAAAGAAAGCCTCACCTTCTCGAGCTCTGTCAGTCACAGACGAGGAGAGCACGGTTTATACCAGAGTGCCTCAAGCACTGCCAGTGCCCGCCTCCCCTCTTCTTAGCACATTGTGATATTGGAGCTTGGGCACAAATGTGACTCCGTATGATCACTGCAGGCTTCTGAGTGCTGTGCATTAAGGGTGCACCTGAACAACGCAACCCCACTTGAACTACATATCATATGTCAAGATGGAAGTGTATTGCTGTACACTCGCTGCTTCCCTTCAATATCCCACAGTCACGTGAAATCTTTTCTGAGGCCACAATTGCTAAGTGATCCGCCTGAAAACGACAAGAGAATGCGCTCAATACAAACTCTTCATGGATGCAGTCAACTTCTGCCCATCTGAGGAGATTCCCCGCCAGGATAAGAACCAGCCTGCAGGGTTCAGCTCTGGCCTTCTGATGCACTGTGTGGTGCCTCTTTGTCTTACACTGTACACAAAGAAAAGAGGACTATTGAAAACTAATGGAACGTGTTCCATCTGACTTTTAACTTCAGCTTGTCACCAAAATCCTATGAAATAAGGTTTTCATTTCAACAGCTCTCCAACGATTAATGATTTCCTATTGTTGCATGCAGTCTGTTACTGTACTCTGACTTGTATCATCATCATTTAGAAGTCTCAGCCTGGTTAGCTTGATAGCAGGTATTGTGTAGCTATGTATTTCCCAAGGAATGTAAGATTTTGACTGTAACTGAGACAATATTGAAATAAAAAATAAAATTAAGTTGTATACATTTTTTGTTTAAAAATATTCTATATGGCTGAGGCTGTAATTTTACTTTCATAGGGTTATTACTTGTGCATTGTGTTCTGCTTTTAGAGACAGAGTAAAGTGCTACTATCTATCCTCATCTGCTAAGATAAAAGCAACTGGAATAGAAAAAGGAAGAATTGGGGAAAGAAAAGGAGTAAGCATTCTCTTTTAGTTATAATAAGCTTAAAACTAAAGTCACATGCAATCTCTGGAGTTGTTGCGGTGTTGGTCTGGATAGATGACAGGATGATAGATAGGGTTCTGATTCAGCATCACAGAATGGTTTATTTAATTTAGTTGCAAATGAAACCAATCATAGATAACGCATGGGGTGGATGGGAAGAAAGCAATCAGAATACTGTAAGGAACCCTCAAAGAAAGCAGGATGGCATCATAGCAATAAGAAGCACTTCTGAAGAGCATTCTGAAAGAACTGCAGAAAGAAGAGGGAGGAAAAAATCACAACCATCAGCAGGCCCAAGCAGAGAGCAAGGCACTAATCCTCAGGTTTGCCAAAGAAACGGTCATGATGCTTTCGTTACCATAAAGGGAATACAGATCTGGCACTTCACCCAGAGCTGCAGAAGATAAGCACCACATACTATGTGAAAGCACTCTGCCCACGAGCTAAAGAGAAGAGGAAGGTGAGGCAGACATGAGAAATAACTTAGCACACAGCCACGCAGTTTGAACCCCACAGATTCCACCTGCTCCACCTCTGTCCCTGTTCACACACACCAACCTCAACCAGCAAGACTGTCAGAAGCAAGCACACAGCTCTGGGAAAAGCATCATGATACTTGAGCATTTTTGTGTAAATTCATCAAGAAACTCAGCGTAAAGTGATTTTCCTACAATAGATTTTAGGAAAAAAATGCCATTTCTCACAGATATTAGCACGAGGTTTCGCAAATATTGACATTAACAATGTGAAATCCATTTAAAAGAACTATAAGACAAGTCACAATTTGGGTCTAGGATCCCTGAAATGACATTGACAAAATGCTCCCTCCCATTTCTTATAATGCTATTCCCAGAGACAGCACTAGCAGTGTCTCTGTAATGTGGCATGTAGCTGCCTTGACTGTTAGCAACAAAGGAAGCACGTATAAAATATTCTACTTTGATTTGACAAATTAGAATACAAAGTAACCCAGACAGGTAATTAAAAGTCATAAACCATTTTTAATTGGTTAAGTAACCATGTAGAAATTCAGTACTAGTAGCAAAGGGATAAAATACTGCAACTTGGATTTTGGTGTCATAAGTATCTCTGACACTGTTGAGCCACAGCAGTTTCAGACACCATAGGGAAGCTAGTACATCATTTCTATATGCATGTAGAAATCATTACCACACCTGATTCTATACACTTAAATAAAATACGTAATATAGATAACTGGCATCCTGAACATAGCAGGAAGGTGATTAAATAGCAGGTATTCAAGAAATATTGCAGATGGGGCTCCCAGGCATTTTTATTTTTCTTCTGGCCAAGCTAATAAGAGCCCTGATGACCCCATCTCACAGCAATACAGCGTTAAATTTCAGTAGGAGTGATGACAAGCCTTCATAAATAAAAACATCCATTCAGAACAGCTTTGCACAGAAGAAGGGCTGGCACATTGCTAGCATGAGAGCTTGCAGCTAAGGGCATAACCCTTGCATGCTATGACCAAACTCCAGCAAACCAGCACTGGGCACGACAACCAGCACTGGGCACGACAACCAGCACTGGGCACGACAACCAGCACTGGGCACGACAACCAGCACTGGGCACGACAACCAGCACTGGGCACGACAACCAGCACTGGGCACGACAACCAGCACTGGGCACGACAACCAGCACTGGGCACGACAACCAGCACTGGGCACTCTGAAAATTCAGTAATCTCTTGGAGGACCCCAGAAGACCCAGCAATGTTAAAGTTGTAAGATTATGTTAAATTTAACACCATTCTCTTTTCAATTTCTCTGCAGAAATAGAGTAAGAGCAGCAGTGTGGATGTGTTGGGCATAGAAGGTGGGTATCCTGAACACTGAGGGTTTGATGGAGAATATATAATGAGCAACTCCAAAAGCTATTGGCTCATTACCAGTGCCCTACAGGAAAGAATTTTCCATCTAATTATAGAAGTATGACAAGCACAGATTCTCAATATGATCTGAAGCCTGCTTAATTCAACTGCTCTGGGAGCAGGGTCCTTGATTTCTCCCTTTCTCTGTCACTTACATAATTTGGGCACTGAAGTGCTAACTCTATTATGTGGTTCAACATGAAAATGGAGATTTTTTTTCAAGGTTTTTTTTTTTTCTTCAAGCTTCATTAACATACTGTTGCAAAAATTGGCCTCAACAGAAGCTCAGTCATTTTGCAAGACTCACAATCTCTAGCAGCATTTGTTGCCAAAAATAATAGGATCCATTTTTAAAAGCAAAACCAGGATTATAAAATATTACGTATGATACAAAATAGAGTTCTCATCCACTCCAAATCTTCATCCATGCCAGGTTCTCTACAACAAAACTTATCAGACCAGCAACTCTTTTGGGCCAGTATGGTGTATTTTACATTAGCCGTAGGACTGCAAGTCCATTGCCTTCAGCACTTTGCAAAAAGTTAGCCCAAAAAGCAGTATGTATTTTGCCTGCTCCACCAGCAACAGCTTCTGTAGATTTAAGTTGATATATCAACACTGCCTCTTTCTTTCTGAATGTCACATCTGTTATTTTTTCCCCAATCTACACTAAACAGGTCCTGAAGAAGATACAGTCATTTATAAGATAATTCCCCTATGAAGGTGAGAGAACTGTACACCAAGAAGTACACAAATATTGCAGCACATTCCTTATCTTCTCTTTCCTGAAATAATTGACATCTCTGTGACTTAAACTGGAACTCAGGACTGTTCCCAGAAAAAGAAACCAAAGCACTCTAATAGTAGATCACATTTAATCATGTGTCCTACCATACCTCAAGTTTGTCTGTTCCAAAACTGAACTAAATTTTAAAAATGTTGTCAGTTGAGAACAATGTTTACACATTCCAAAAAATTCTGATTGCATGTGCTTTCACGGGAAACAAAAGATGCATTAATGAAGTACATTTTCTAAACTAAAGGCATTGTAAATCTAATACAAAATGCAAGGTTTGCAATTTCAAAACCAACATCACCTGATTACTGAACTGAAGCAAATGTTTATCTTACAAAGAAGTGTTTACACTTCAAGCAGCCCCAGGAAGACTCCATATAGTCCTAAATATGCATACCAAGTCTGTTTTTAGGTGGATGGTGTGGAATAGCAGTCATGTTTTTTAACAGAAGGACAAAAGAAAAAGGCAGATTTTTCAGTGATGAAGTGACTGAGAGAAACCAATTGAAAAAATATATATGTAGTTGAAGCAATTCAAGGCACAGATGTTTATTATTCCTTTTTATTCTGAAGGTGCTATTTTGCTATTGCTGGCAACGTCTTATTTTTCATGGGTGCATGCACTCAACAACAGAACTCACTGAAAGAAGGATGCATTAGTGGGAACCAGAATATAATGTTTCAGTATCTTAATTGACTGTAACTGGCAAAAAGTTTATAACACACTAGCAGGAAAAGAATTGATAGATACCTAATGCAAGGTACATCTTGAGAAGTGAATAGAAGTAGCAACTATTATAATCACTATGCAATTTACATTCTTTAACACAACTCTTTCATGTGGAACCAAAAGTGTCATGCCTCAACCGAGTGTAATTTTGATTTAGAAATAATCCAGCAGGAGGGTTTTACTCATTTTTGCCCCTCTTATAGACTTCTAACTCATTTCCTCTTTATGGATCCCCAGGTACAAAGACAGAGCAGGTGGGCAGTAGAACAATACCTGTGCCTGGATGTGCTGGCCATATCAGCACAGAGCTGGGTCCAAAGTTTTAGCCCTTAGAAGCTCAAATGGGAGCTAAGATGCACTACAGGAAATTTTTAAGCGTTTGCATTTAATTAAGATCTTTTGGCACATCGTAGAGAATAAGCAAAGGGCAAATAAATTAACACATTGTAACAGAGACAGCGAGTTTAAGACTCCTTAGAACTTTCAAAGCAAGCATTTTTGCTATAATGAGGACAGGCAGCAAGCATTAAGATACACGTTGACATCTGTACTCTTACTGTCCAGACTGGATCTGCAGTTTGGTCTTCATCCAAAGATCCCACATTTAGCAGAAGCCCTTTCTCAAAACAAGATGTACAATCAGAAGTATCACCTCTAGGACAAGCAGAGTGATCCCTTCTGCTCTAATAAGCACTGGAAAGACTTCATCTAGAGAACTGCCTCTGCTTTGGCACCACCTTCACAGGCAGAAGCTGTGAGGAGAGGAACAAGGAACAGCAAAGAGATGACAAAGAACATAATGCTTGAAAGAAATCTTGTGAGCTGGTGAAGATGGTACAAAAAAAAAAAAAGACTTGATAACAGACTGCCAATATGTAAACGACTCCCACAGCGCATTCCTCATTCCTTGTACTGCCTTCTCTGAAGAAGAGTGAAGCAACACAGATTCGGATTAGTTATTAGGAAAAATATCTATTGACAAGGACAATTAAACACAGGAATAGATTTTTTGGAGTAGTTACAGTCATCTCCTCTAAGGAACTATATAAAGATGGATGTTAACATCCATCAAGAATGACAGGAATATGGCTGATATCCCGTTTGGGGCAGGAGAATGAATTAGGTAACTCGTGGGAGCTGGACTCCTGAGACTGTTTGAGAAATATCTCCAAACTGGGTCTCTTTGAATTAGCATCCAGGAGAACGTACGGCACAGAGGCAGAGCTGAACATTTTAGGGATTTGATTCTGTAATATACCAAAAAGGAACCACACAGATTATAATTTCCTTTAACTTTGAAGAGAAACTACATAAATCTGGGAGTTGGCTTTTTTTTTTAGTTGCAGCGTGTGACAGAATTGAGCCCCAATAAATATCAAACTGTCAGAGCTATCAGGTTTTGGTTAGCAGGATTGTTGCACGTTCACAGCTTTTGAGGAAGTGAGGGAAACCTTCAAGTTGGTGTCAGAAAAGTTCCTTAATTTTTCCACTCATTTCCTCAGTAACATTTTTCTCTAGTAAAATACTACCTGGTGATTAAACACCTTAGCAGAATCAATGCACAGAAAAATATGACTCCAATATTTAAATCTTTCTTTGAAAACCTGTGAGCTCTTTTACCACAACCTGCAAAGAGATGGTATTCTCTAGAACGAAACAGAACTGCATGGCAAGCGTGAAAGTGTGATAGAAGAAACACAAAATATGTTCCTGCTTAGCTGAGGATGTTGAAACAAAGCATGTTCAGAAATGGAATAATGTGACAGGTAATTTACAGTGATCTGATATAAGCTGACTGGATGCCAAATAACCTGGGTCACGGTAATTTTTTTTTCTCCAGATACACTGAGTATCTTCTTTCAAAGCTGGCTGTAATTGACACATTAGATTACTTACAAGATCACCTGCCAGGAATGAAAAGGGATGAACACTGACATTTAGCTTTTTAGGACCATTTAGGAATAATAGGCTTGATGCTTTCTACACAGCTGAAGTTTAGGAAACGATCAGTGTCCATCCAGACAACAGTGAAGCTGGTATCAGCTTTTGGGCAGTTTTCCTCTTTTTGGATTTAATGTCCAAATAACATTAACTAATTCATATGGGGTGAAAATCAATGACTTTGGAGGACAATCTGGGAATACTGCAAGCTCTTATCCTACCTTCACTGAAGGCAGCAGTAAAAAGACTGGGTGATTTCTAAATGTATTGGATGACGATTAGTGGAATTTGTTCTTTTAGTTCTGCCAGCTGAGTATTTGCACATTCAAGTAATTAACAAACGGTCATGCCAAATTGGTGGTTCTTCCATGTTCTAAACGTGAATAAATTAAAAAAATTCTAAACTTTTCCATAAGTAATGAAAACCATCTAATTTGACATAGCAAATGGGAAAGTCCTACATACAAGACTATAGAAGTAAAAAAAAAAAAAAAAAAAAATCACGTAACATTCTTGTCAATGGGCAGATTATGGCAAATTATGCCAAGTGTTATTTAGCATATCCAAAGATCAGGAAAGCAAAATTGTTCCATATATTTTAATTACTCTTACATTTTTTAAGGATGTGCCAGTTAGAGTTTAGATTTATTCTTTCATTTCATTATGCACAATAGCTTAGATTAATTTGAAGTTGATTATAATGGAAGGAAGCTACATGATCAGTTAAATGTTGTTGTATCTGATGAACATCTAATATTTCAGCAATTACAGGGGCATTTTACAGAGAAACAGAGGAAAATGATTAAATCTATAAGACTGATGGATATTCTCCCACCTAAATATTTTGGAAGGCTTTCTATGCTATGAACCATAAAGACTTTATGGTCATTATCCCAATATTCTGCACATATATGGCATAACATGGCAACAAAAACCTGTCAACCTACAATTATGTGGTATAGCAGCTCCAATTGTTTACCTACACATTTTCATTTGGTACAATTGTTTTCTTTCTGTCACTGATGCCCTGCTTTTACAGATGAGCCCCATACAGTTCTGTTTGTCTTCTGTCTTTCTACCTACAATGCATTAACTAGTTCCAGTGGCTTTCTTGAAAGCATAATGACTTTTCCTGTACTCCAGTAAAAATATATCCCCACAAATCAAGAGGAAGCAGACTCAGACTAAGTGGCTGAGAAGATTTACATTCCATTGCTAACTCAGTTATTACTCTGCTGAAAACCCCATAGCATCAATATAATGAATCCCTCAACCTCTGCTGCTAGCACAATTTTTCTTCCCAACCTCATTGGCTCCCAACTTTCTGCTTGACCTTTTACAATCTGTGCGCGGCAGAACTTCATTACAACCTTTTAATGATGCACAAATGGCACACAACACCAAGGTCACAGCACATCCCTGGTGAGATCTTCTCCAACACCTCCTGAACAGGCAGCAAGATTTCATTTAAAGACACAGTCAAATAAAGAAACAAAACCTGGGGATTTACTATGGGATTTAAAGCTCCCATTGGCTACTAATCCACAATAATTGACCAAGTCATAAAATGAGAGGCTATTCCCATTAGGATGTTATATGAAACAAATCAATGCCTCAAGCTGTCAGCATCCAAACAAACAACACCACTCATTTAGAGATCTGTTTACCACTCAGAAAAATAATAGTACATTTTCCATATAGAAGTATTATTTAAGCTTTTTTATACGTATCTCCACATTTTTAAATTATGTATTATGTAAACGGTAAGGGGTTAGAAACATCCATCGTTCATCCATCTAGCATGTTAGAAGTCTTCCTAATGTCACAGCAATCTACTGAGTAGGATCTCATTATAAGTAATATCCAACTTTTGAGGAAACAGAAAACAAATTGTTCAAATTCCACTCTGTATTTTTCCAACTAAACCATGGCGATACCAATTCTTCAGCTAACTTTAAAAAAAATAAATATCAAAATTGTATCATATATGTATCAAAACTGTCACATAAATGCTAAGCGTACTTCTATTCAAGCCTAGAGACTGCAGAACATATTACTCAGGAATAGTTGTTAATGATGTATAGCACAGTATTCCATTTGTGTATTTAGTAATTACCCTCTGAACTGTTTTGTGTACGAAGTAGTTAATGCTGAAAACCATCAGGCCAGTGTATGAACATGGAAAACAATGTGTGGTTTAATGCAGCTTTTCTATTAAAAAATCCCCAAAGGACCTGATATTTCTGAGAAGCTCATTTCTTCTTAATTTGACCAAGTTCAGATAGAATCTCAGGTTTACTGAAACCAAGAATAGCTTCCCCATATCTAAAACACTTTGCTGCTCACAATGGTAAGATACTAATAAACCAACTTACTGTGTGAGTCTTGGTCAGAGAAATACTGACTATGTTTAAATGACATCAGTGTATACACCCACAGAAGACTAATTAGATTCAGTTTGTGCTTTGATTGCTGAAAGTGTATTTATTTATTTAGAAGGGGAAGAGGGAGATATGCAGTGCTGTGAGTAAACAGAAGTTAGAGAACAGGTCTAGGTAGGCAGACTAGAGACAGATGTATGCAAGAGGAAAAATAGGGCCAAATGTTCATCGAGAACAGAGCTAGAGTTCAATGTAAAAAGCATGAAAATGACTTGTTTACTGTAAAACAAAGTGGAAACTTGCATCTGCTGCATATTAAATCAAGTAGTGAGATACATTTTCTCTTCTTTTAGTACTAATTTGCTATGAAGGTAATTGCCTTAATGGTTCAATTTACTGAGAACATTGCATGCATCATGTAACATAAGCTCCACTGAAGCTCTGTGATCTTAATGGCAGTCCAGGGAATATTCAGAAAATCTTAAAGATTCTCAGACATTCAGACAAGAACTTGAGCATCCCTACCAAATTTCGGCATTGGCCCTTTTCTCTGTATGACCCTGGACAGGAGACCTGCAGATGTCTTTCCCGACCTATGATTCTGTGCCTGGTCTCTTACTCAAGTTCATCCCCACTGAAGGAATGAAATTATTTTTGAATTAAATATGTCTTGTGGAAAAATTAAGATAAGATGCTTAAGTTTTGGAAAGACATCAGTATCGAATATCAGTTAACAGGAAGAAATGCCATTTTATGAAATGCTCTTTCCTGCACATTCACTGTGTATCATCACAGTAGAAAATGTTAAAAAAAAAAATGACTTCAGAAGAACTGTTACAAGCAACAATTATTTACTGGTGAGGCTATGTTCTCAATCTCACTGATCTTCTACTTCTTTGCTCTTGCCTAGACAGAGCAACTATGTGTTACCACGATACATACCTGTTTCACTGGAATTGTTTTCTATTTGCTTCAGTGGCTCTGACTGTATCAAAGCCTTTTGCAAATGTACAGCTAATCATGCACACAAATGAAACCAAAACAACTAATTGAATTAGGAGCCTACTTAGCTTAAATTTCACTATTAGTATACACAGCAACAGAGGGGAGGAAGGGAAACCAATCAGTACATCGATTTTTACATAATCTTAGTTATCAGGATGCACTAACTGCTTTTCAAATACAACAGCAAATCTTTATCTAAAACAAAGATTTTGCCATGAATTAGAGGAAGGAGTTAACTATCTGTTGGATTATACAAAATCAGTATCTGTGATATTTAATTTTATTCTCTTCCACCATCAAGAAGTCAGAAGGATCACGAGGCCCCGCTTCCACAGTCTGTATTCATACTGAAAATCAAGATCAAGAGAGCTTTTGCCCTTCTGTTCCAAAGGAGGTTTCTGGGCTCCCTGAGCTCGCCTTAGGACACCTGCATTATACTTTGACAGGTGTACCGCCCCAGTCAAAATCCCCTGTCAGTCCTTCAGATAATGAAAGAAACAAGTTTTGTAATGCATGTATTATACATAATATACACTTAACATCATAATTGTCGTAGCAAATGGACAGGTCAATAGGATGGGAAAGGCATTACAACAAAGGTAAAATAATAGAATGACTGGCACAATAGAAAGATGCTATAAAGCAAGGGAAGATGATCTCTTACCCGTATCAGAAGATTCTAGGTTTGCAGGGAGAAAAGTTCACCAAAGGGGGGTCTCCAAAAAGAAAGCCTTCAACAGCTGCAGTCAGCCCTTAAATAAGGTCTAAGAGAGGTGCAGCCAGGCTCCACCCCTTCTGGTCAACACAGATGAATTGCCTTCACCTGTGCTCCCGGGGCTGACCAGGTCCTTTCCCCAGGTGCTCAATCAGTGTTTCAGTCCATGACTCAGCAGTTCCCATACACTTGTTAAATCGCAATTTAATGTCAGGACCACAGACACATGCATACCTTGATATTATTTATACCCATACACACAGAACATATTTAAAACATGCTACTGTAACAGCAGAGATTCTTTTATTGAGGTCAGTACTGCAGTAACCACTCAGCCGTATCTTACATGGAGTACTGCACTATTTTGAAATGCTGTGCTAACACGTGCCTCTACAATTTGTCATTATTCAAACTTCCCTCTTATATTTTCATATTAAAAATTGATAATGAGGCTCCCTTCTAGCTGAAGAACTCACAGAAAGAATCCTGCTGCTCCCCTAATGAAGTCCCCAGACACAACCAACAATTTTCTAAAGAACAAAAGAAAAATGTTACTCTAAGCTTTAGAACTGGCCCTACTAACTGGAAGCTGTGTCTTTGTTGAAAATTAATGCACTGAGCAAATTAACCTAAACCAAAAAAGGCAGGAGAAAAGGCTTAAATGACACTCATACTCCACATTTTGCAGTTGGTTTTATCAGCAGTTGTTTTGGGCCAAAACCACTAACATCTTAATAAGAGAATTCGTATGTTATCTCAAGGCAGATCTGCCCAAGATCAAAAATAACCAAGTAAAATAAAATAAATCAAGCACAGGTGATGCTCTTCAACAGGGAACAAAATCACTTTATGTAAACAAAAATTGTAGATCTATGCTTCCTTACAGCATCTGTTCCTCCCATATTCTGTTTCAGACCCATATAAACATAGATTGCATTTTCTTACTCAAGAAACTCAAAACATTACTCATCAGTAATAATACAGCGTGATCACTGCCGCTTTGCTCTATAGTAATTGATATAGCACCCACAGTAGTGATATTTCTTTTTTCTCTAAGGAATGTGACCTCATAGCTTTCCATTCTTCTACACCATTTAAAGCTGGTTGTTTTTTGTTTGTTGCTGCTGCCCTACCTCTTAAACCATGTGCAATTTCTATCCATTCTCACTGAAAGAATCTGCTGTCAAGGTCTCATTTTTGTATCCACCTACTTCTGTAATATAACTGTTTATTACTTCCGCCACGTGAAATACTTCAACAACCAAAGCAAAGGAATATTGAATGTCAGCCAAAATGAATTGGTTGGCATGAATTAAACAAATATGATCTTTGTTTCAGTAGACAGCCAGGCTAAACATTACTAATGTCTTTATTTTCTTGAGCTAAATTTGTTTAACTATAATTCTAGTAACGAAGCAGTGCAAGCTAATTTTCAACAGAGATGACTATTCAGTCTTATCTTTTAACCCTCCACCCCGTGTCACATTCACTTGGGCTTCTTTCTTCCACACGTACTGCATCAGAAATAAGAGGAAAGAACAAGTTTGTAGTGGTTAATAGCCACAGCAAACTATTTGGGTTAAAGTGCTACAAGGCTAAGTGCCAGCACGATTATGCTGTCCAATACTGGCACCCAGCAGGTCCTTGCTAGCCAGGCAGCCATCCATCAGAGGGGCTATGTTAACTGCTGCTGCTTCTGAATTGGTTTGATCCTTCAGGGCGTCAGCCCTCTGAACCTGCCTTTTCTGAAGGTTTTCATCTTTTCATGCCAGTGCTCTTCCCTCAAACTCTAGACATTATAATCGTCAAGATTTCAGTTTTGCATTGTTAGCTTGGTTGTGTTATTTTTTTTTTATTTTTGTATCACAATGATTTTGCTTACAGGCAACCTCAGAGCTCAACAACTCTGTGGTTTTGTTTTTCCACTAAAACTAAGCCAATCACACAGCTGTGCCCCACAATCTTGGCTTTGAGCAAGACAGTGCAACACCTAAAAAAACAGGATCGCAGCCTGAACTCAGCATCACTTTGAGTTACAGCCTACTTATGTCATGAGAACTGTCCAACATTTTTCTTGGTTTTACCACCAAATGACTACAGTTTATACTTTTTGTAAGTATTGAATTCCTATTTTCAAGTGTCTACTCCAAACAGGCTTTCTGCTCATTTCATTTTTTCCATTAAAATCAATTTGAAATCAGGATTTTATATTACAAGATCAAGCCAATCTCATAGTATTGCCACAGCACAATAACAAACTGTTGAAAGTTTCCATTGCAATTCCTTCCTTGTAGTAATTAGTAACTAGTGTTTTGCATTACAGCATTATTTAAATTCAATTGCTTGACAGACTTACTGCATTATTAAACCTTTTGCTCTTGGGGCCACTATTTCAATTTCTGGTTGTGCTGGTAGAATCTGCACAATGCTCTCCAATGTCAAGTGGCAATTTTCTGAAGTTCATTCTCACTGGTAAGGACCGGTACCCTCACTGATAGTGAGTTCATTTGCTTCCAGGAAAGAAGAAAATGATTAGGGTTAAATTCCCTCTGGCCTTCATTACAGAAGCAGATAGTATGTTTCAAGTTGGTAACTTTCACTATTTAAACATATTTGAGTTTAGCAATAGAAGACAAACAATTTGAAAAGCACTATGATTATTTGTATCCCTACTGCATACAGTGTCTAGAATTCAGCTTTCAAAGGGGAGTGGAGGAGCACTTTAGAGAGCTGCATTTATTCATCTCCAGCGGAGCAGATGAGAATGAAATACAGAGGCAGTCGGTGGTAAGAGCTCAGTGCAATGTTGGCAGAAGACTTTAAGGCCCACTGACAAGCACCAGGAGGCAAACATACCTTTGCGCAAGGCAAAATCAGAGTTCACTGATCACAAGGAGATCGTGAGGCTTCAACTAAGTCAATAAATACATGTTGGCATTTATAACATGTAATAATGATATATTTACACACAGACTATACTATTTTTATACAATGAACACATGCATTCCTATACCAACAGTCTTCTAGAAAAAACTACTTATTCCTAGGGTAAATAGCCATCACACAAGCTGAGATGTGACAGAGAAGACGGTGATGGTTGGGAATAATAGCAATCCCCTTTTGTTGTGTAAGATGACACATTTAGGGACAAGAAAGTAAAAAAGCAAGCAAAAACATGCAGCATCATTAAATACAGTAAATCATTTAAGGACAGAAACACCAATGTCATCTACAGTAACTTCCTGTAAAATATCTGTATGGCTGTGAAACAGAAACTGTAAATCCTATCTCATTTTATAGGATGGAAGCCAGTAAGATTAAAAGCTGATTTTCAGAAGAAATTTATCATGCAATGATTCATTATTCTCTACTCCTTTCATCAGCAAAAAAAGGCTCAAAGTGTTCTTCCTCATTTTATATGCCTGCTACTAGAATGGTCCAGATACAAAAAGAGTACTGGCTGCACCATGAAGCTAGAGACAAATTCCTAAAAATGTGTGTCATAATAAGCATCCCCGAGTTGTGACTGGACATGGAGAAGTATACAGATGAATAAAATAAGCAGAGGGAAAAAGAAAAGCAAAGACATTACTTTGATCCTTGAGTCATAAGATTCTATGCTGCAGCTTTTTGATAAAATGAGCAGGTAATTTTCAGCTTTTATGATAAATAGCTATGAGGTATTTCTAGCTATCCTCTCTCAACACACCTGCCTACATGGCACTACAGAGGGCAAGATGAAGCATGTGTAGCTTCCCCAAGATCTGCTCTGCCAATTCCTATTTAAAGCCATTCCTACTCTCTTCAAAAATTTGTCTGCACCTCTTTCAAAATGTGGAATCTGCTTTCAGCTTTTTCCAAAGGTGATGTATTGCAACATGTTTTTTTATAACCCTCCTTTCTCAAATTCCTGATTATTCATCCTACCCCCTCTCCCCTGAAGTCATTCCCTTGGATATTTGAGACTTGAGTACATCAACAGGGCAGGAAAGGTAGCAAAAACAGGAACATCTACTGCAGCAGTAATCCCTAACCCCATCCCTATTGAGATCTCATTAGGAAATAAGCACCAGCTCTAAAAAGAAGAATTGTGTTGATGCATTATTGCAGAGGAGAAAAAATAAAAATTTAAAAATGCTTCTGGAGCACCACTTGATTTACCTTAAATGAAGAACGATTTAGACAAATCCCGGTAACACAGGACTGCTGTTCATTGTACTGCAGCCAATACTGCAGTAACTGATCTCAAAACTTCTTTGAAAAGTCGAAGAAGTGAAACCCGTACAGAGACTGAGAGCAACTCAGCATCAGGGGATTTTTGTTTCTTGCAACATCTATCCATGCTGTGGGAATAGCACCTCTGTCTCTATTTTCCACCTTCCAAACCTGTCAGTTTAACATTGTCCTAGACAGTAAATCAACTGTAAAGACACAAATCAAGTGCCAATAAAATGAAGAACCTCCAAGAAAAGTAAATCAAACATGAAGGTGAAGTGTGCTTACTACTCAGATTATCCTTGGGAAAAATACGTATTTTTCATTCTTGAACATGGGAGCAACTGAAATGCTAGGATATTCCTCCTAATCTGGTTTTTATTGCGTGTGAGCAACTTTGAAAGAAACCCATGACAGTGTTTCAGATCTCTGTCTCACTCTCAAAGTAATCATATCCCCCTGCGTGCAACTCCTAGGCAGGTCAGTTTGTATTGACTGGACACAGGCAAAACGAGACAACTCATGAAGAAAAAGGTACATCAAGTAACTGCAATGACTACCGATAAAGAAAGAAAACGTGGGTTTTCAGCACTTCAGACAATTCTGTGAGCTTGTAATTTATATATTATGTTTCAGCAAGTTAGAACAATCACTGTTGGAAGACTTACTCTAGGGAGCGTGGTACTTAAGTGATGTGTAAGCATTTGAACACTTCACTGCTCTAACGTGACACAATCGCTAAATAAGGTACACCAGTAATGAAATTATTGTTTATGTCTTTCAACTCCAAGCTTAGAAGCATCAAGATTCAACCTTGTCTGGGAGAAGGTGTGACATTCATACATCATAGGAAGAAGCAGCCTTGTAGCAGGGGAACACACAAAGTACCTGGAGAGCTGCAGAGTTCAGACAGGAGACTGCTCTGCAGGGTATACCAGGGAAACTTGTTATTCAAAAACCATAAAGGTAAAGTACTCCCTCATCTGAGACCTTCTGCAAAATTTAAAAGAAAAGTGGCCTTCTTGAACAAATCAAAGAAAACAAAAAAACAAGAAGCATTTCTGCAAGAAAACAAAGAAATCAGGAAAAAAGCCTCAGCACTGAAGCTGTTCCCTGTCAAGGCACAGATCTGAAGGAGAAGGGTTCTTGCTGGGATATGTGCCACAGAGGAATTAGAGCACATCTAGACCTTCAGTGTGGTGCATCCGCATATCTTGCACAGTATCACGGTAAATCTGAAGACTTAAAGCTTCACTAGGATTTTACAATACTAATTTCATTGCTTGTTCTAGTCCTCTAAAATAACTCCATTTTCAGTTACTGAAAAAAATCTCTCTGCTTGATAGTCTTTTGCTGCTAACGTAATTAGCAGTTCATCAGTCTGCTGCAAAATAAACATAGGCATTTTCTTAAAAACTGGCAACGACCTATTTTGTAACTAAAACATACTGGGTAGGAAGAGGAAGAAATATTAAGAGGAGGAAAAGAAAAGTTAAAGCACAGGAACAAATAGTAATTAACAAGCACTAGCTGGCAATGAGTAGCAGGGAGCTGAGTGAAGTTCTAAGGCAGCTCTTCTATACGAGTGACGGAGGTGGAAAACATAAGTAGTTTCTAAACTGCTTGATGTGTACGTTCACAGCGTTGTGATTTGGTTGGCTGCACCACTGGAGACCATAAATGCTGCAACTCAGGGTGTTCCCTTTACTTCAGTGATGTGATATTTATCCAAAATCAAGTGTTCCACTGGAAAAGAATTACCTTTTCATTATATGCAATCTGAGGCATGTTTCTTATTGGTTTGAGTGTTGTTGGAAATTTGTATACATGCTGTTACTTGCTAAACAACAGACTAATTTGTCCTAGCCTTCAGTTCTGGTTAAAAAAAAAAAAGAAAGAAAGAAGAAACAACAAAAAACCCTCCAGTCCTGCAACGTTATCTTGCTGAAACCTTGCAGCAAAATTTAAAAACACAGCAGCTGTCATTTACCAGATCCTCCAGAACTCTTCTAAAGCCAGATAAGATGAATACAGAAATCTCTAAGGACAGTATATAAACTGCAGTATAAATGGGAAAATGTGAAACAGAATTCATTAAAATACATCAGTAGCTCTACTACCAGCTTAGAATGGATTGATTCAAGAGAAAATCCTGTGCAGAACTTACTGAACTGCTGCTGGCAGGCAGCAGAGGCTCAACATGTGCAAAAGTGATAACTGGTGAGACCACAGAAGGCCTCTTGGCTATTTAAATGCATAGGCTGCAGACAATTCAGACTGATTCTCCATAATCATTTTTAGTGTTTATTTCATTACTTTCTGCAGCAAATGTCTGAGAACAGAAGGGTAGCTACATTAAATAGAAAAAAAGAAGTGTGCTTGCTGTCTGCCCAAAAATGCGACTAAGCCAGTTTATCCCCTCAGTTGTGCCCTTGCAAAAAATGAAAAGAACGCCTATGATCACAACATGTGCCACCATGGCTGCTGGCAGCAACACAGACCTTCAGATCAAGAACACAGACACAAGTGCTGAGGATGCGTTTAGTTTTGTGTACAGGAAACTTCCCTGTCTCTACATTCTCAGTCACAATGGGGCAAAATTATGAGATATTCAATCAAAATGAGTCCAGAGAACTAATGGCAAAACTCAATTCAATATCTTAAAACCTTGACCATCATTCCACGTCTTGAAAATCTGCACAATAGGACTGGATTCTGATACCTTTTCTTGATACATCAGAGCCAATAAGAGTCTGAATTTAGATACAGAGATGCTTGCAAAACACTTTAGAGACCTTATTTTATCCCAAATTCTTAAACATGTTAAACCATACCAGAAAAATTTGCAGAGAGGCCAGCATAAATTGTATCCATCCTATCCGGATTTGCTGATTTTAAAGTCTTGCCAATAAACAAACATATAAATAAATTATATCCACAGCTGATCCAAATTGCCTTATCAGCAAAAGTCTCTAGGGAAAAACAGGACAACAGATGTTTCAGAACGTGCACCATGCTACCATAAATATATCAACAGTTTTCTAGTGAAAACTATGAGCTTATAATTTAAGCTGTCTAACAAAAGATGTTTTCTGAAGAAAAGCAAAAATGGATTCAAATACTATCCAACATGACCATGTACCCACACACTGAGCCCCAGCACTGCCTCTAAAAAGCAGTGTCACAACTGTGGGTGTGCTGCTGCAGCCACTTGCAGCCCCTTACAGCCACTGGAACATCAGCACACCCCAGGGATGCTCCTAAAATAAATTCCTCTACTTCCAAAACAGAATGGGCACTTTTAATTTTCTGGCTTCAAGATTTCTTTCAGCACTGTTATACAACTAAGTTACCTCCATTAAGGTTTATTACCTTTTCTATCTGTTATGTCTCTTCTTCAGTGCTTGTGGCCCTGCCTGAATGCAGCTTATTCCTCATCAGACTGGAACAAATCCTCTGGTTTGCCACCGGCAGTTCTGCTCCTGAAACTTTTTGACCAAAGAACAATGAAGCTCTGTGACAAAATTCAGAGCATCTTCTGGATTTCAAGCCAACTAAAAATTATAATTAATTTAAAATGGAAATTTATTACTGTTACTTTCCTTTGTCACGCTTGTTTTGTTTTGTTGCCTGATGTTTTCCCGTTTCATTTTTACATTTTATTTGCTTAGACTCTTCCACTAATTATCATGAGATATTCTCATACATCACAGGCTCATTTTGAGATGTGTCATAAGATCAGTTCTCACATATTGGAACAGATATTTCTGCAAATTATACACAGAAAAGTACATGACCTATTTGAAGTGTAAGATTCTTCATGCACAGAAGTAACACATGCAGGCAGCCAACTGAGGCCATTATTGTGCTCTGCTTTCTGGTGCTTTTCCTGTAACAGAAGCAGAAAGTGTAATACAAGGCTAGACTGAAGGGAACAGAGCTACCCTTCAGCAAATTATGATTAGAAAAAACAATACAAATCCATAATTGCCATTTGTCACAGCCTTAACTTTGAATTATGGGAGAGGTAGTAAGATGCCAGCATGGCTTGGGTATCCACCAACACACCAGGTTGTCAGTCCCTTCTTGGAAACTCTTCCTGAGATGACATTTCTGGGAATGATGCTAATTAGTCACCAATCAACATTACCAGCGCTGTTCCCAGAAACTGCATTTTCTGTAGTCATATTTCCAGGAACAAAACTTGGTATGTTTATAGAAGCAGACAAGAAAGGTAATAGGCATTTAGATATATGAGACCAGAAAGGCCTGGCTCTTAAAAGGCAGAGATGTTTGTGAGGCTTGCTCTTGCAGAACAACACTCACGAGTACTTTTTAGTCAGACATAACATTGCTATTGATTAATCCCGTACAATTTTTCTCAAACTGGGCTTCTTTGCAGCATAATGTGCATGTTATTTTTTGTGTACTATAGCATACAAAAGTAAGTAAAGTGATCTGTTTGCTCTGATGTAATGGAGCCCTTTTGCTGCTGGTTTAGAAAAAAGAACAATCTACACTGCATCCCCTATCATACAGATACCTTCCTTGGATGCATTCGGCAGGTTCTAGGATTTGGACTCAAACAGCATAATTTCTAGGCTAAACAAGAAGGTATTTGGATCCTTAAAAGCTAAGAAGGTTGCAGATATTGATTTTAAAGGGAGTTGAAGTACAACTTGGTTAGGTGCTTTACGAAAAATCCAAGCCATTGTGCAGCTGCATGGTTAGATGCTCTGTGAGCTGGCTCTAACTTTTCAATAACTGAAAGTATTGCATACATTCTCAATCATTTTACCATTTCAACAGAACTCCAAAACACAAACTTACATCATTTATAAACATATTTTCTTAACCAGATTTCCAGGTTGTTTTTTTTTCCCCCTCTATCTTATGCACTCCACACTCAAGGAATGATGCTCCGATAAAAGCACGTTTAAATAACGGTGAATTTGATTTGATCACTATAGATTAAGGTGAAAGTCACTGTACTGCAGCACATTCACAGTCATTTAAAGTCAATTGAAGCATTCAAATTAGCACTTATGCTAGAATATGGCACAGATACTAATCTAAAATGAATCCTTTGCAAGTTTATATGGATTTCCTCAACTAAAATTTTAAGAGATTTCATCGTTAATCCAATTGTAACTTTGGGAAGAAGAACAGTCCTTGAAATAGACATCTACACTGAAATAATTAGTCTGAATTACACTATTAATCACCTCTTCAGGAAGATACAAGGTTGTTTTGCAGAAGGTTTTAAAGTTAAAACGGAATTCAAGCTAACCTCATGCAATTTCTCTTGCTGAATCTACTTTATCAATAGGTACCAAACATTCTTTCAACGATGAGCCAAGTCTTGTTGTAGCCTCAATACTAAAATACTTAATTTTATGTATAAATTCAAACATATACAAGTTTTTCTCCACCCAACATTTCTTAAACAGAAAATCAACAATAAATAATTGCACATTATGACATTGCTAATTGACTCAAATGATGACCGCTGGCTTTGTAACTTGGATAAATGATTGCTGAAAAATGGTACCTTTAAGCCTTTATTTGTGTCCAAGAGGAGGCAGTTACTGAAGTTATATCTGGTACAACGTGCCAGAAGAATGGAGCAGAAATCATTTGGAAGTAAACCTGCAGAACGCACGCGCTCATTTTCCTGAAGGGAAGGAAAAGTTGCTCACTCGAACATTGGCTGTATTTAAGGCTTACTGGAAGATCAAAATATTTTGGTCTGTCCCTGGCTCACTTTTCTTACTGACCAATATCCAACAAAAACTATCACAAAAAAAAAAAAAAAAAAAAAAAAAAAAAAAAAAAAGTGGAAGTAAACAAAGTTAAGGGCTTTTATTTCTCAATCCAATAAAAGAATGGAAAGAATATTTAATAGAACTTCTGTTGCTTTTATTAAAAGAGACTACGAAGAGGCTAAAATGTTTTGGCAGTCATTAGATAATGAACTATTGCCAAAATATTACATCTAGAAGATGCATCAAATGTTAGAGTTAATACAATATCTACTTAATGTTTTCATTTGCGCTCAGAATTTTTGCTGTCTTTTCCCTTTGTGCTTGGAGAGCAAGGGAGTACCAATATGGTTTAAAGATTATTGGCTTTGAAGACTGTAGAACTACCAAATGATACCAATAACAGCTCACTTTCCAAAAGATTATTTTTACCTCTTCATCGAAATCTCTGTATAGGAACACATTCCTTTGCAATTTCCCTTCCCACATTTGCTAAATGCACACTTTGATAGTACTAGGAAAAATAACAATAAGTCAGTGAATATTTTGTCAAAGACAGGGCCTGCTGCAACACAAAATCTCAATGCTTTTTATCTTCACAAACACCCTCTCCTCTCAAATGAACATAAACATGACTTTAAGCCAATCTTGTAGGTATTTTGTGATCAAAGATGTGCAATACTGAAAACTATAAACAGATTGAGTTGTCCTTCAGGTTATTTCATTTTTCTCTTTAGAGATGCTCTTGCTGTTTTCCCAGTTCCATTCCTTCCACACTCAGTGAGGAAATAAGACGGGAAGAGAAATATGTATGCCATTTTTCTGATTCTTTAGAAGCACTACTTAATAAGTATCAACCACTATTACAATTTTCAAATAAGCGTAAACTTTAAAAAAGAAATATATTTCTATCATATTCTATTATCTATGCAGGATGGCTTAAGATCATAGATATTCAGATGTGGCACATGCAGCGTTAGAAAATAATAAAATAGCAGATAATTCTGAAGAAAGAGCCTGAAGATTTGATTACAGATATAGAGACTCCCTCAAGACTTCGAAATTACTTTAAGCAGTGTTGGGTTACGTGCGTGCATCTTATTTCCACATGCACACAAGAGCTGAAGAAGAATGAACACAGTATTTTCTCCAGCACTGCTCTCTGAGAATGCTATTTCACATTTACAGCTTGAGCTCCGCTAAAATGCTAATGACGAATTGCTATTAGATGTCAAGTAGGGCGATACATCTGTCAGGCAGAGGGATGATAGCAGCCTTCAGGACTGCTGGATCTGGACCTGCATCAGAATTTGGTGCGAAGCCAGGAGCAGCCGTTCAGCAGAGCTCGGGACGGGAGGCTGCTGCCTGAAGCTTCCAAAAGTGCCATTGGATGCTGAGAGCAAGATGAGTTGACCACTAGTTGAGAATAACCACATAATATCGACCTGTATCAGTTCTCTATGCTTCCACTGGTTGATGGAAAACCTTATGTATGTGCAGTTACAGTGTACAGTACATAGAACTGACTTAACTTTTTACAGCTAATATTTTATTTGATCCTTCCTCTAGAAATTTGACCAATTTTTATTTTATCAAGACCGTTTCAAAGGTAGCGTTCATTAGAATGCATTTGCATGCTTTTCTCCTAGGGAATTAAAATACTGTAATTCAAGTTAGGAGTGTCTGATGACAACAAAAAAAAAATAACTACTGCAAACAACCTGCCAGAGAAATTCATCCAGCTAATGCTGCAAAGAAAGCGTCTGCCAACCTACCGAAGAACGGAACACAAATCAGAAACTGTTTAATTTACTACAAGCAAATGTATTTAGCAAAAATCCCAGGCCAGACACAGAGGTGACAAATGGAACTGTAAATTATGGACTAGTAAATGGGAAAAAGGCAGAGTAAATTGGCATAAGTTGAAGAAAAGTAATTTAGAGCCTTAATTTCTGAAAACGTCTATGACAGGAAAGGTAAGACCAGAGATGACTCCCTGGCATGGTGTTGACAATATTTTAAGCCAGTGCTAGAGTTCATATTTATGTATTTCTCTAGTTGGAAAGTTACGTATTTCCATGATTTTTAAGTGGGCACTTAAAGATTTATGCAAGCACTTACCAAAGTCTTGGTAAGCCTTGCCTTAAGAACCACAAAATGTACATAACCAGAAGTTACACACACACAAACTGCAAATAAAAAGGGTGTGTTCAAAGAAAACAAATGAAGTTGAACCACTAGCATTATAAACTCTACAGCATAATCTTCTTCAGTATAAATTTAGAGCAACACACATCACTTTGACAACGTAACTACGCACATTTTAACCAAAACTTTTTAAAAAAGTCTATTCAATGAATAACAATGTAGAAAAATACAGTCTTTTAATCCCTTACACACTGGAGCCAACATGCCTACCAATTGGGCTGTATTTAGTGGATTCCTGTTAGTATGCTCTAGTTATACAATAAAAACCCAGCCAACTTAAAGCTCAAGCATCCTCGTTCCTCTTCTGCCATCAAACTGAGCACTAATTAAGTCACTTAGGAATGAATGTACACGTCACCTTGAAGTTTTAAATTTTTATTATCCCACCATGTCACAAAAATAACCATGAACTCCCTTGTAATTTTCTTTTTCTTAAAAGGTGGGAGGCAGTAATAGATCTTGCACTTTCATAACTTAAAAAAAATACCATTTTCTTGAGAGTCAAATAGAAAATTGTGGTTTAGTTAAATAAAATCTGGATCTGGAGATTTTCATAATGGTCTACTGGCACAAAATGAATTTTCTGAAGAGACAATGAATCGTCAGAAAATTCATAAATTTTCATTCAGTAAACCAGAAAAATTGATGAAGCAAAGCCTTAGCTCACATAGATTCAATTTTTTAATTGTGTGTTCCACCAACCATAAGCCATTTAACTAATAAGCAATTCAAAAGTTATTCAAAATCTGTCAGAGGAGAATTTGTAACTATACTGTCTTACAGGAAAATTACTGGATAAGAAGAACATGTGTTGTCTACAATAGGCAGGTTTACTTACATCTGTCATAGTTCTGCCACATTAAAACAAAGGCAAGTCTACTCCATTGAAATCGGTCTTATGCTTTTGCATTATACTATAAATAACATGGGTAAAGTTTATTGTTCCGTCCATTACAGTTCCAGATGACTTCCCAAGCTTCTGTGCTTCATATTGACTATAGTGAAATGTGCACTGCACAATAAATTGTTGGCTTGAATGAATAAAATGGTATTTCAGGCATTGCGCAGCAGCAGTTTTATTTGCCCCCAAAGACTGCCATTTAATTATTTCTAACAAAAAGCTTCACCCAAACTAAGACTGTTGCACAACAGACAGCCACATGCCACGTCCCGTCCCATCGAGTGCCTCGCTCATCACTGGAAGAAAACCAACACTCCCACATTCTCTAGCTGCCTAACCTGCCTCTGTGGCCAAAAGCTGTCCCACTGTCACAGGATGTTAAAGTAAATGAAGGACAAGAGTCAAGGCAAAAAAGAAGAAAAATGACTATTCATGGTAACCAAAGATCCTCATGTTTTATTCAACTGATTTTAATCACCTCACTTTTTAAAACAAATATGGAAAAATAAATCAAAATATTTTTTCTCACTGGAAAGAAAAATAAATACTCTAAGCCCAAACTGTCCATAACAGTATGCTCCTGCTACACGGAAATATTTTTCCTTTCCATAAGATAGCTAAAAAGATATAGTATCACGTAATTAAGAAAGGGGTTATTCCCTATTTATAGAACATTGGCATAATTGCAACAGAAAGAATGCACTTATTTCCTGCTACATGTATACAAGGAGATCAGCACATCATAAAGGAAAAAAACAGCAAAAGTCATAACTGTGAGTATGGAAAGAAAAATTTGTGAAGAAATAGTATGCATAGCTTGGCTAAATAATTGCTAAATTGACTCATGATTGCTGCGCAGAAGTATTTCAAGGATTTAAACACCAGTGAATTGCAAGGGGGACTTGGCTAGCATTAATGATTTGAAGTAAAGCAGAAATGGTTTTAATGCTAAATCACACAAGAAAGAAAAACTGAGGAATTTACAGACGGACAAACAGCTCTCGATAGCTAGATTGTTACGTTACAAAAGTAACCAAATTTCCACGAAGAAAACAACACTGGGAGCTGTTAAATATTGGGAAAAAAAATGTTAGAACTTTCTGATTCAGATACGAATTGACATCATCCTGAAAAAATATTTTACCAAATCAATAAGCACAGGGATTTGGGGTTACCTTACATCATTCAGAGACATAGAACACAGTCCGGGTTGTTTCCTAACTTCAGAGCTTATGATGCCAAAAAAAAAAAAAAAAAAAAAAAACACCTTAAAAAAACATTTAAAAGATGCTCCTGTGAAGCCTACCCTGCATCCTCAGCATGAAAAGTGGAACTGTGCAGAGTACAGGGGAACTGCCTCGACCTGATCATTTTTTCATTTGTTTGCTTCTTTTAAAACGCACCCCTGGGTGTCATCGGCCTTTTTGGCCGCCAGGGCACACTGCTGGCTCGTGGGCAACCTATGATCCACCAGGACACCCAGGTTCATCTCTGCAGAGCTCCTGTCCAGCAGTCCCTAATCTGTATTAACACATTAAGCAGGAAAAAAAAAATCCTTAAGGAACTACTTCCTTCCTTTTAAAAGTTTATTGACATAGCTCTAAACGAAATTAGTGCCAAAATTAAGAACACTGACGACCTCAACGATCTGAGTAACAGCTTCTGCTTATTGACCACCTCACAAAATCTAGTTATACCTCAATTAAATTCACTAGTAAAATATTCCTGTTCCCCCTCAAGGCTTATGCAACGCTGAAGAAATTTCAGAAGTACCCGCGTGCACGTCAAGTTTGCTTAAAAAAATTAAACCCCATTATCTCAGTTGTATTACTTCATCCCAGAGAAATTATTCATTTATAGCAACAGCAGTAAACGTTTTTTCAGCTGATGCTGGAGGAAGATGGTGCTTAGCACCTCATTGGCCTCGCGGCTGTCCGAGATCCTCTGAAAAGGGTAAAGCTTCCAAACTCCTAAGTGTTCAGATGATCTACTCCGAGTGGTTTTCTTGTTTGTTTTTCTCTCTCATACATCAGTGTTATTTCAATTCACAAGTCAATCACATGCCATTTAGATGAAAATGGGCCTGAGGGGCCAAGAGCAGTGACTTTCATTTAAATATAAATGAATAAGAGGTTGCAAAGATGAAAGGAATAAAACATGCCCAAATTTCATATGCACATGAGATGGCAGTGGTCTTAAATAGCAGGGGTATACAATTCAGTATAGAAACTGATGGAATCACAGAATAATTCAGATTCTTTAGTTCTTCTGGAGATCTGCTCCAGTGTCCTCAAAACAGGGCTCACTCCAACTCAGATCTTTGAAGTCATTACAGGAAAGAAAATCTGTTTCATAGTGCGGATCTAAGAATAGACTGCTTCTGACTACTGGAATCTCTGCCAGTTGGAAAAACAACAGTTTTTTGGGAAGAGTTTAAGAACTTTTGCTATGTTTGGGAAAAGGGATGAACACGTTGACCTCTCGTGGTCCCATGCTGTAGCTTTGCAACCTTTAGCCCCTTCACACCCACAATGCAGATGGAAAAACATTTGCTTCGGTGATGTTTAAAGCTCCTATAAAGCAGCTTTTTGCAGTGCTCAGTGAGAAAGCACACACAGGGATATTCGTACATCACTGTCACCAGGCATGAAAAACAAACTGCCTTATTTGCCAAACATCAATCTATAAAATATCATTTAGTTGTTTCTCTGTAAAAAACAAATTAATAAGTGTTACTGTATGAAATATTCATGAATATGGATTTCTACACAAACATTTTGCACAACAGCTGTGAGTTGTTTACTAATTCCTCATTCAAATCATTATGACATTACTCCGAGGAGGTGAATATCACTGTAACTGTTACTTAAGTGAGAATTCATCAAGTAGCCAGCACAGCAAACAAGCGTGTTATCACCTGTGCTATCACAGGATATTTATATGCAGAATTTAAATTTTCATAGAAGCAGAACTTGTCCATCGTTTTCTGGGGAAGTACAAGTGGACATGAATTATGGTTATCAAATGTCTCGAGGAATAATTTTTCCCTACACATTTCAATGCAAGCTCCGAGCGTAGGAAAATAATGAAATTTACAGTAGGAAGACAGGATGGAAGCATGAAAAATGATGGACTTCAGTTTCTCAGCTTAGAGCTTTCACCAAAAAAATAAAAGCATCCATTTTGTGCAAAGCAGCATTCAGGTCTTCATTGCATACTTAAAATCCATTTTAATGTCATTAATCTCTGTATTAAAGCATCACTGGCTCTTCTTCCAAATGAGTAGAATCACAACCAGAATTTGTGTGCATGCTTACAAGAAAACAGAACTGTGTCAGTGATAAGTGGGAACAGTTACCAGCTAAGGGCATGAGTTCTACAGCATTCTAAAAGTCCCACTCAGCTTTCTCATCTCTCCCCTCTTTTTTCCCCCTCAACTGATTACTTTCATTAAAGAGATTTCATAAAAGACCGGCACCTTTAGTGATGATCCTGCTAGGCATTTTTTGAATTCTGCACCTTACTATTCCATCCGTTCAAAGCAACTAAAACCACACTGATTTCTACAGCACAGTTCCTGTGATGAGACAGTGGCTACTACTAGGTTGTAATGCCAGACAACATCCAGAACTTGGTGTGGAAAGATTCAAGTTCCTAAGCATGGTGCTACTAAAGACCCAACACTCAAGGAGAAGACATAACAAGCAGCTGATAGGCAGCAATCTTGCCAACATGAATCCTGTGTTCATATCATTCTGCGCAAGATCAAACGTAGAGTCAAATTTGGTATTCACAGGATTGTGTTTTTCAAGAGTCCAGGCAGCTAACTGATGCTAAAGGGCTAGGATAATTTGTGTTTCTTTCTGAGAGCCTCTACTATCACTTCAGTAACGTTATTTTATACATGAGGTGGAATTACAGTTTATTTACCTGTGCAAATTATTGGTAAAGTCACACAAACAAGATCTCATCCCTATAATTTCCTATGGGAAATCTTTGCAAAAATGCATTATGTATTTGCATAAAAAGACACACAATGTGGGTTCTTTAATTTTGCTTTGTAACTCCAGAAAGTTCAAAAGATAAAAAAGTTTTTCTAGGAAATTTGGAGAATAACTAACAGAAGAACTTCTCTTATAAAAATGGCAGCCGTGCAGTCACCTTTATTTTCTATTTCCTCCTAAGATTTTCTCTGTATTTCGTGCCAGAACTGTGTGAGATCCACTTCTGTGCATTTTGCTTTTGAACAGGTTTTGGACCTCTTTCTGTGCTGGAGGAAAGAGAAAGATATGCAGTTCCCAAAGCACTGACTCTTCAGAACTACCTGCCCTCAGGACCTCATTTTTTAAGTTTTATGTGGTATGTATTTCCTACTTTTTTGTCACAGGACTTCTTTTCTACTTTTGCAAAAGGCAGAAATTTTCCTACCCATAAAAGTTAATTTTTTACTTCCATTATTAATACACCAGTACTTTGTTAGTCTTTATAGGAATATTCATTAATAACACACATTAGGGAAAACGATTAATATAATGCATTAAAGGGCATGAAATTAATCTTTTATAGAATATAAATGAAAGCATACATAAACTTTGATCTTCTGCCATGAAGCGTTCTGCAGAAATTGATTTGATTTGTTATCATAAACAATGTGTTTACATCTCATGCATATTTGAGGCAGGAAACTTGCAATAAATCCTTCATTTAAAACACATCTGTAACCATGCGTGGTAATCTTATACATACAGGAAGACTTTCATTAACTCTAATTGTTCATTGATAACGCTTCTGATTATTTGCCCCAAGACATTATGAATTCTAAGTGTTTTTTCACGGTTGTAATGACTGTATGTTTTCATTAATCTGATTCTGTTAGCTCACTCTTTGCTTTGTGATCTCAGCATCAATCAATTATTCTGCCAGTGCATGCATAAACCAATTAAAATGGATTTTGGAAACTGGAAATGTGATTTTCTTATTCTTTATTTTTTTAGAATTTTGACAAATTGTTCCAAGAATCTGAGTCATAAAATTATATAACTGCTTTTTAAGCATAAGTAATAGCACAACTTCTGTGTTTTCAAGCAGCCACATTTTACTCGTCCGCACAATATCCAGTGTTTCTCTGTCCATTCTCTCAAACAGAAAAACAGAACCAGAGGCATATGGATACATGTTAGAAATATTAGTAAAAAACAGTATTTTTAAGATCTGAACTTGTCAGATAGGGTAAATGAGAAGATGCTCTAGAGAAGCCGCACACTTGATGGCGTCTCTTAGCAACAGCTTCACGGGAGAAGTTTGCAAACGTAATTCAGGCAGTACTTCATTGTGCAGTGATTCACTTCCTTCCTTGCCCCAAATTAAAATGACCATGAGTCTTTTCTGCTTATATTGTGATTAATCCAAAGATAAATTTCTATTTAATGAACACACAATAAGATACAGCTGTAATTTTTGTAGCGTAAGACAATTCCAGTGGAAATATGACAGCACTGCACTCTACATTTGAAGCAAATTTTAAAACCTTGATTGTCTTTATAGAAGTGAGGATGCGTGTACATTAAATTGAATTTGTCTTAGGATATTAAATAATCTATTTATTTTTAAACTTTCTTTAAAGCACGCAGGCTCTTCACCATGGAGAAAATGCATAGCTAATTGTAGTCACTATGCTAAAAAAAGTACTTTATTCTGAGAATTTGCTCTATGAAGTTGTGTAATTATGTTCTCTGCCTCTGTTACAGTTTCTATGGAAATTAATAGGAGGCATTACTTCCAGAGCAACCTACATATATAGAATAGAAAGTGCACCATCTACCAATAAAATACATTCTACATGTTTCTCACAGAACAAGTTTCATTACAGTTCATCTACAGCACGAACATCACGGAAACAAAAGCAGGCACTGGCACCTTTCTGAAAGGAGTCTGGAAAACACTTCTGCTATTACCACACATATGATAAACTTGTTAAGCACTATTTTGATATAAATAAAGAGAATTAGAATCAGTTAAAAAAAAGATTCAAACAGAGTAATTATTTTGTTCCTTTTGACAATTCAATAAATACATTTGTCATTGGACAATTGCCTTATCTAGATAGCATTAATTAAAGATTATACAGATTGATTTCTTTTCTTGAGCATTAAGGGCATTAATTAGATTTTTGAAAGGGAACACATAACGGACAACACAACACTTCTAGGAGAAAAACTTCAACTCATGGTATCTTTCTGGACCACGACTGAAACTATCCGGCACTCCTACATCTCCAGTAACTAAGAAGATGCACTTGTCAAATCTATACGGCCTCAGGGTATTTCATGAGCCTCTGGGCTAGCTAAAGGGCTGCTCCAGTCAAGCAAATCCCTTGAATAATGCCAAGAAAACAAGTAGCTGATACACCTCCATACCTTCGTTTAGGAAAGCATCGCAGCACGGAGCTAAAATTGCAATCAACTGGTTCACCTCCAATGGTGCTGGCCTTCATTATTCTTCCAACCTCGTATTTGCCAAACCAATTTTCCCAATTATTTTACATGTTTGATAAATGGATACACTACTCTTGCCAAACTTATTTAATTGCTACATAGTAAATACTAGATTTCTGCCTCCTATTATAATTATTTAAAAAAACAAAAACAAAAGGCATCTCAAGTGGTCTGAAATATAATTTTCATCCTAACAAGCCAACATTTATAACTGTTATTTATATTTCTACATTAGCATACATCCCTCTTTACATTCCTGACTTCAACACAGGCCGTAAGTACATTTATAATTACAGCTTCCATTCATGCAAATGACAGTTATGCCTTGGTATTTATCAATGGGAAATGCTGGAGAGTTCTAAGCGGAGCATGACATATCCAAAATCATTAAAAAACCTCTCTATCAACAGTTGACATACAGTAACACATTGAATAGAGTTAAATGCTTGTCTTCAGAGATTTTGTGCATTAGCTTAGAAAGTGATTGATAATGCCAAAATTAGTGATGGATTTGTCTGTGTTTTGCTCTCTTCTGTTTATCTGAGATGCATTACTGAAAATAATCTCCCCATGAAATAAACATCCCAATACAAAAACAATATGAAAATAAGTTTTTTTTAGAAACTCAATCCAAGCATGCATATACCAAGATAAGGGGACATGGGTTAAAAAAATTAAAACCAAGACGTTCTTTTTTCTTGCCTTTCACTAGTAATGGCAACATTTATGTCAGACCACAAAGGCTACGTCTGTTAACTAATCGACATTCATCCTCACAAACTCTAAACTGAAAGGATGGGCACTGACCGTCACTGTCCTTAAAACAACAATGGACGCTGTCGTGAAACATGTCAAACACCTAAGATAAAAATCAAAGTTCACAGGGGCTATCACATTATTGTAGATATGTAAATCCTTCTTCCATTAGGCTGCTTCCAAAGCGTTCCATCCAATAAAATCTGTAATCTATGCCTAAAGGTAATTCATATTATATCTTTCAGGTATAGAGCTACAGCACAAGCCAGGTGGGACCACTTGCTAAAGGATGAAATTCTACTTAGGTCCTCTCTTGGAATTTACCAGATCTTCCACATGTTTATCTACAAAACACATGAGTGTAAGTGGACCACTAAGAGGAAATGCAGTACACAAGTCCTCTGAGGATTACAGATTTACTTGCTAAACCCCCAGTTTGTATTGAGTTGGCACATGTTCTTACTGTAGCTATTCCAATGATTAAACAACAATGTACTTTTAAAATACAGTAATGACTTTGTAGAGTCCTCAGCTTCTTTTATTCTGTCACGGTTCCCTTCTTGCCAGTCTGACCCCTCCCCTCTAGTGGCTCTTCAGAGGATTCTTCAGGCAGTTCCCCAGGACTGTATTTTCAAATGCTTTTTAAGTAATTTTTGGATAATCTCACATACAAATGAAATTTGGTCTGAACAAGATTTCAGGTTCCACTTGAAATTTCTTCTCTCTGTGAATCTCCAAGGGCACCTGGATTAAACTGACATATCTAAGCCAGCTTTAATATAACTAGCTTAAGTAGTAATTCAGTGATGAAATAACACAAATTAGCCAGCCAATTCAGCTCAAGTTTTGCACCATTTTTCCAAAATCCTATATGAAACTGCAGTTGTTCTGTCATTACTGCCATCACTCATAAATAATGCAGGGGAATGTCTAAATATGCTGCAATCATATCTTCACTGATATTCAAATATATCCTACCACACTTGCCATCTTTGGCTTTAAGCTCTTTATAACAGTGGGCTCTTGATGCATGTTTACATCTCTCAGTCCTATGATGATTGAAATCACAGGTCATAAAACAAAATCAATAGAATTTTCAATTTAATCTAATTCTTTTTGTTCTATTCCTACATAGAAATTATTTTCATCATCAGAACTCCCCACTGTAATTTCAGTATCTATAGATGTTACACATTGTCACAGCATGGCTCCAAAATTTTCTACTCAGATATGTATTTAAAAAAAAAAAAAAAACAAAACAACAACATTCTATGCTATTTCCATGATTAATGGGCTTCTTACCTTCTCCCTCCTCCCCCCGTAGTTGCTGTGCAAGAGATAGATACAAAGTCCAAAATACCTCTAAGGAATATACATGAGCATGGCATTAAATAAAAGGAAGAATAACTTTCCATGGAGAAAAAAAAGTTAACCTGGGGCTTCCACGTGACACAACAGAAAAAAAACAGAGTATATAAATATCTCAAAGGCAAAGATATGCACTGTACTTTTAATTGCAGATAGAGACTTGCTCTGCTGAGTAGGGCACCTATATTGAAATAAAACAAACAAACACTTCAAATAATTAATTGGTTTTGCATCTATCATTCTAAAAGACCTAGTTTTAAAGCTAGAAATCTGAGTTCATAACATTCAAATTCTTGCATTATGTTCATCACTTTCTGCCTTTTACTTGTAGAGCAATACAACAAACACAGATAGATATGAGAAACTAAAAACTGGAAGTTACGCATTACGGTTACTCTGCATATCTTTATAGAAAGAGGCATTTAGAATAATGTTTTGTATAGCGTTATTATCATCATCATCTAGAGCCACATTTTCAGTCTAGCTATATATTTTTATGATGCTCTGATTTTATAGTTGTTTTCAATTGTTACTCCCACTAAAATTAGAGTTAAAAATATTAATTTACTCAATCTAAGCCATGGAATATCTTCAAGTCTGATAATTAGCATAAATTCTCAGATGTCATCCATATTCATCGCACAGATTGTGGCAATGCTTAGTGGCTGAACTAGAACTGATGAAGCCTTAAGCTGTTTTAGTGCTACACTTCATAAACCTGTGAATTCAGCAAACCTTACCGTTACCACCTACAGCAAGCACCATGTATAATGTTGAGCAAGTGCCATAAACTTCATTAAAACCATCAAGGAAACTGTGCACTTAGTCACAGCAGAGAGTAAAAATTACATCAGTGTCCATGCAGCTTGTTCTCAGCTGCAGGCACCCCTTGGCTGCGGAAGTGGTGTGCCTCTGTTCTCCAAGAGGTCACATACATAGATGTTCCTTATGAGGTGACTCTGATACCCAGTCCACACAGCCCTTGATTAGTAGATAGGTAGCTGACAAAGTATAAAAGTAATTTTCCTGAAGGAGCCTTTTATTAGCAATCTCATCCAATCTCAGGAACAAAATATGGGGGACAGACTACTGCAGGTAAGTAGGTTTGTCCAAAAGCAGGCGGCCAAGAAGCTATTATTTGCCTGATCCTAAGCTAGCAGTACTTTCCTAAGCAATGCCAGAAAATGAGTTCCCACAGAAAAAGCATTATCCCCACCAAATACAAATAAGGAGATACAAGTTTAATTTTCTTATTGTTAATAAACTTCTAAATATTTCAGTGAGCAAATCCTAACGGGCTGTAATCATGCTCTTAATCCTCCTGGCACCAAGAAAACAAGATTAGAAACAAACACCTAAATAGCCTTCAAATTGCAGTCATTCTCCAGACTGCCCTTGCACATCTCCAGCCAGCCACCAACATGCCTGCTTTAACTGTATCCACAGGCTGCAAACCTCATGCACTGTCCAGCTTTTAAAAATAGTAATTGCATTACTTCTCCATTGCAATGCTTGACACATGAGAATCCCAAGAAAACACAGCCGGGCTTCATTAACATTTATAGGGCTGAAGTCAGAATATCCTTCACAAACAACTCACATACATATAAGTGGCCACCAAGATGGACTGTGTACTGTTATTTTAATCTCTTCACGTACGAAAGGATGTATGTTCTTTAAAGTACATTAACCCACTCTTATGTATGCGGAGTCCAAATCCCGTTAGAGAAATAGACAATTTATCTCAGAGCCTCAGTCGTAGTTCTTCTTCTATACTTTCTCAGGCATTAGTACTACAGTGCCTGCAATTGTGCTTATGTTATAATTAACAAACAGATGTTTTCACTGGCCACAGATGCCCATGGCTCCAAGAACAACCAGTACAAACAGCTGCCTTGCTTTTCTTTGGAGAAATCTACTATTCTTGCACACACTGTACTTCATGCCTCAGACTTTGGGATCAGCCAGGGTTTCTATTTATTCTATAATATTTCCATTCCTTTAGCATCTAGAAACAGTAATAAGAATGGGGTCATCAAGATAAGTGCCAAACAGGCTCACTGAAAATGCACCATTCTTCGACATATTTTCCTCTCAGCACAGAGCTGAGAATTTCTATAGAGGTTCACTGCATTAATGTCTTTAGATAAAGCCTTGCCCTTTGTCTCATAAATGACTGCAATAAGTTGTTAGGCTGCAATCCTTTCGAATAACTCAACTTAGCTTTCCTTTGAAAGTCTCCTCATCTGTCCACTGATTTCACTTGCTGCATTTAAAGGACACATAGCAGCCACTGCACAAAAGTTTAAGTGCCAGCTTCCTCTTGCCTGTCTCAACCCGAATCCAAGAGCCAGTGAAATAAATGTATAATTTTAGAATATGCACAACAATTTCTAATATAATCAAATAGACATTTCTTATATTACACAAATCAAACTACAGACACCAAATTTATCCACAGAAGTATTTCTCTGAAGACTCCTAATGACTGCATCTGGATAGCTGTCTATTTTTGTCATTGGTTTGCATTCAATAAGCACTTGGGTCAAACATCATTTCACATCTCTGCAGATGAAAATCTTTCAGTAAATGGATGGCTAATATCCTTCAACAGCAAGAGATGGATGGTGATGATTCCTTTCCTCAATGGCATGGTGAAACAAGTCACTGATGCAGTAATGCAAGACTTTATTAATGCTATTACCTCCGCTAATTCTAAATCTAGCAGACAGCCTTAAATCTGCTGCAGTAATTTCTGTTATTTCTCCCCTCTTATTGCAGCATTCCATATTTCTGAAGCAGAAACTCCCTTAAAAGCATTTCTGATCTAGCTACTTCAGAGAAGACAGACATACATTCTGAATTACATCAGTAGAAGTTTTGAAAATTAAGTAGAAATATAGATAGAAGTTTAACTCCAAGTGGCTTATTTTTTGTTGTCCATCCATAATTTAGTATATTGGCCTAGTGATTTTTTTTTTTTTAATTTAACATTTTTATCATATGATACATACCTAAAAAGTCCACACAGGAGACCAGTTCCTCAAAATCTCATTTATTTATATATCTTTTAAATAGACTTAAGCATTTTTTAAAAGTTTTCCATCAGGGCAAACATTCCTTCACTGATGTCACACAACTTCCCTCCCCCCCCCCCCCCCCTTTTATATTTTTTTGAACCATTTGTTGTCATTTGGGAAAAAAAAAAAAAAAAAAAAAGGAAAGGAAAGATGACATGACTGGGGCAGCACAGGAGAGCACTGCAGAGCCCAAGGCCAGCTGGGCTACCCTGCAGGCATTTCCCTTTCCCCATCTTTAATGGGGGAGTAAACCAGATGATATGAAGTGTAGTTTAAATGAGGTATTGAGTAACAGGTAGAGATTAAGAATGTTTGAAGGAATGTTGCCTATTTGATTTTAATGGTGGAGACTGTAAAACTGGTCCCAGCATTGAGGTCGGAGTGAGGTGCTTATGCCTCGCATCCCACAGAGCACCCAAGCACATTTCAGTTTTATTGCTTTGACATTATTACAGCAAGGGAGGTTAAAGGAAGCATGCCAAACCAAAATAACATGCACAGGAAGACTTGATTTATACAAACTACGTTCAAAGCTAATGGGAAGGAACTTCAGGACATAGCAACTTGGAGAGTTATTTGAACTGTCTCAAGCTACAGAATGATCAGTTAAGTAAGATCGCCTTTAGTTCTCCTCTATTTCCTCTTTGTATAAGACAAATGGCAACATTGCTGGCATTTTGTGCTGACTTCGCAATTCCAGTACTACAGCTGGAGATCTGGCCAGTCCAGGCTTGACAAGCCAGCATCTGTGGATCTTATTCCTTTATTCCACTCCCAACCCTGCCTCAGAGGTCTGTGTCTCATCCTCCCTCTGAAGCAGAGATGTTTCAAATAGAAGATACCAAGGGACTGGCCCAGCACTCCCTTGGTAGACACCAACGTAAGTGAGTCTGTTATTTACTACTGCTCCAAAAAATGATTAAGTGGCACTTAGAGACAATTAGTTCAGCTCAAAACGTAAGAAGTCAATGTAATAGAAAGATCAACAACAAAGCTTCCCAGAACTAACATCAAATTAACTTTTAAGAACAATATTCTATTTACAGTCTATATTTTTGAACGTTTCTTGCTCATCAATTCACAAAGTTGTCTTTCCATTTTTAAAATCCATTATTTCGGATGAGAGGACAAGTTGAAGTCACACTGCTTCAGTCAAGCTTTGCTCTGGAGAAAGTGTTTGATTATTTTATTATTCTTATTTCTTTTAAGAAAAGAGAGTTTGACAATATTAATATTTTAACATGAAACTTTGTGCATCTGAACAGATGATCATTATCACATATTCAGAACATATATGAAGATTGTGAAAACTGGTGTTCAAAGTGCAGAACAAAGGAAACAATTTCATGATCGTTACAGATACATGTATTATTATAGTGAAAATTTTAAATTAAATGCCATATTTTGCCATTATTTTTTCCTGAATATGTGACAATATCTCACATCTTTCATACGTAGTATATCCTGCCGTCATAGGAGCAGAAAGACTTGCTCCTGACTTGACTGTAGTATGAACCCTGATATCACTATTCACGAGTAGTTTTGATTCCTTAAAGGATCTTTGTGGCCTCTCCAGTTTCACCACAAGTGCAGAAAAGAAGCACTCAGTGAGATCCTGTAACGCTGCACCCACATCCCACCTAACCTGTGGGTGTGCATCCAAGCGTCCTCGCAACACACTCACATTGCTACTGTTTACGAAGAGATCTCAGATGATTTAAGGAATAGATGGTAAAATGTTTAAATACATTTAAAATATCATGTCATGAATATCTAAAGTGATCATTTCATTTACTTTCAATATATATAACAGTTTAAAAAAAAATAAAAACCAGAAATCTTCCATGTGCCGTGAGGAAGTCTCAAAACTAATGCTGCAGGACTAATGCCTCTAATAAACTCTTTGAACTGAAAAAAAAAAAATAAAATCAAAGAAGGTTTCTGATCATTGGCAACAAATCTGTAGCCTTAAAGACACATTAGTACACATGACTAATGCCTGCATTACACAGAGGACACGTCTGATGCACCACCAACAACAGTCTCAAATATAAGCGGAATTCCATCACAGACAAAATCTGGGTGAGGAATGACAGGAAAACAAAAAGAAACAGCCAAACAAGCCATAGTTCTACATTCAGTTTCAGCCACATCCATGAAATTCCACAAAATCATTTGGAAGACATTCAAAAATGATTTGAAGTAAAAAAACTGAACAGCTTCATTTCAAAACTTCAACCATTATTTGTCACCAGTCAGAGATGTCATGCTGTCAAAGCTGGAAAAAAAAAAACTTGAATAGAATGTGATTTCCTACCATGTATTTTTGGACAAAAGTGAGGAATACCCATCCCACAACACTCCCACCTCCACCTACTTTCTCATATGGGACTCAGGATCAGCCTGTGGAATGAGAAAGGAAGGAAGTGCTCTTTGTGGAGGAAAGAACAGAAGGAAAGCAGGATAGGAACCACAGAGCAAGTTCCTCTGCTGGCAAAGATGCTCTGACTTCCAGATGGTAGAGAAGGGAGCTGATTGCTTTCCTGTGGGAAGAGCTGCATAGCCCAATACTTGCCAGGTGCTTCAATCTCTTGCTCTGTGAAGTTGTCCTGCCCACTTCTACTCTCTGTTGTTTAGTGCAGAAGCTCAATTTTCAAGGAAAATTGGCTGTTTAGAGATTGGGAAAAAAATGTTCCTGCTGAGGCCAAGACTGGTGGACATTTATGGCAATATAACTTAAACACATTTAGGTTCAAGGGCACAGGTCTCAGGAATCGAGGTTCATAGTCTGAGGGAAAGTTTAGTTGATCACACCTTCTGGCTGATGTCCAGTACTGATAGAAGGCAGAAAGGGAATGTAGGGAAGTACTGAAGACTTCAATTTTCATAGCTAGAGATTAAACCTGCACTGCATACTTTATTTTCCCTTAAAAGGTTGAACCGCCAATAGCACTGGGTGGATGGAAAAAGACAATCTATTCGAGGTTTACTGTATTAGTGTTGTAAAGAATCTCTGCACCACTCTGACACTAGTACCACTTGAAAATTGCCAAGTACATTAACAAGGCTGAAGTGTGACACTTCAAAATCATCCCTTTAATCACACACCACTCAGGATTGTAGAAAATCATAATAAACATCAGAGTGACCATTTTAGAATGCCCACCACTACTCTGAAGTATTTCACTTACTACAGAGGAGCATGAAAAAAAAAAACCAACACTTTTAGCAGAACACTTCTAGATAATGAAGGCAACTTGCAAATAAAGTCCAATCCAATCTTCTCCCAACAAAATAGGACCCATCTCCATCAAGGTCAGATATTTGAGCTTCTGTAAGCAGGTATAAAGCTTTCACAATGCCCAAGGGGAATTTAAAAATATATCATACTATGTTTCAGAACTCTAACTTACGTACTCTGCGTGCCTGAGAGAAATGTTTGTGCTATCACTGGATTCTAGCAGTTTTTAATCATGAGGGTAAATTAAAAGCAAACAGCAAAACATAGATTTACAACTTTTCAAAGATTCAGGGTGCAAAGACGCACACAGGACCCATCCTCACACTGCTTTTGGAAACCAAAGCCCTGAAATAAGGAAGGAGTGACTCAGTTGAGCACACGGACTGAACTTGCACTTTCTGCTTTGCTAAGTTGTGTTTCATTAGCAGCATTACTCGTTTCATTAAAAATAAAGAATAATTAAAAAAAGAAATATGCTTATTGCCAGCAATACATATTTGATAGGCTTTTTATGCTGGTAACTACATGAGGAATAAATACTTTTAGTAGCTATTAAAACTGAAATGTAAGGTAAGTAAAAAACATTTCTCCCCTGACACCACGTGTTTCTCAGACATACCAAAGCTCTCTCAGCTATATAATAGGAAAAGAAAAAGCTTTGTCTTAATCTGTAATGCTATTTCAGAAATGACTTTTACAGTACAGTAATTCTGGAAATGCTGAGAAATGAAGACGAGCAGCGACAACTGAGTTTAGAGTTAAGCCGAGTCCTCCGGGGAGAGCACAGCTACAGCATAAAAACGTCCTTCTGCTGAGAAAAAGCAGGTTTCTTGACACAAGTTCTGCTTCTCCAGTTGACAGGAGTTTCACTTTAAGGAACAAAAGAAAGCCTAATTGCACCCCAAAATGAATAAAGTTGATACAAAGGCATCACAAGGAAAATAGAAGAGCAACCTGAAATGCAGAGCAGTCATTTATCTGGGGTACATTATTCTCCCTGCAAGGTGGTAAAGGCCACAACAGGAGCAACAGATATTCAGAGTACACTCAAAGGTGCACTCAGGAAAGTCACGGAAACAGTCAGAAATGGCTCAGGGTAGTAGAACACCTCCATAAGAGATACTGCTATCTCCTCAGTATAATCCTCAGCATAATCCTAATTATTTTACTGCCTGTCCAAAGTCCTGACTTCCACTGCAGCTATATAAACCATACGAACTTATACCAGAACAATCTGAATATATGTTGATCTGTGTATAAGCTGATCTTCAGTGAGAAAGGAGAATTGGACACTTATCCCTAACATTCTAAAGCATTACTCTTCCACTTCTTTCCCCTCTGTTTAGTTAGAGTCTACCAATGTATTTAAACCAAAGCTTGAGATTGAAATCTTTATTTTCACACTAGTAAGGCCCTTGCCTATATTTTGGACCCTGCCTATATAAGGTGCCCACTGCTCTCAAATCCTACTGATGGCAGGCACACTTCACATTCAGGCAGAGATCTTGAAATAAATATTCTTATTTTGTGTACCCTCCAAACTGCTTTTTGGACACATCTGCTAAGCAATTGGAAGACTTCAATTGCTCGTGTGGGATGAGTTAACTTTTTCAAGTGCTAAAAGAAAACATATGAAGTTCACATCCATATCAGAAGAATATTCCCAGACCGGAGCTCTGTAATCTCAGATCTAAAGAGATCTGGCAGCAGCAACAAATGTAATCTTATTTTATTTATGTCAGTCTCTGCTTCATCTGCAATAGCAGCTCCATTTTTGTGTGTTTAATTTAATGTAAAGGTGTGAAAGTTACAGTAGTCAGCTTCCCTCACCAAAATTATCATATTCCAGAGTGCAATTCGTGGAGAGGTTGGGGGAAGACACCAAATGATCTGACCTGTCAATCACAGTATCAAGCATCTCAAACAGTCTAATTAAGCATATCAACTGTGATGCCAGACTTTTGTAAGACAAAGGGTTCCATCAAACTGATAAGATTCTGCTAAGTAGAATTTAAAATTAATTCATAATTTCTTTTATGTTTGTCATGTTTTGTGAAAATGAACTGCCATTCAATTTTTCATAAGTTCTGCACAAGTTGAATTTCAGGCAGTGCAGTGATAGGCCTGGATAGTTTTATGAACAAATTATGATTACACACAGTGATCAAGCTCCAGATCATTGAAGCAGCACACCAAACTACCAGCACACAAATATTAGCGGATGTCCCCAAAGTCTCTTGAATTTGCATAATCTACAAAGTTTAAGCTTATTTTTGCATTTGGAATATTTCCAGCATAAATATTTTAAGAGTTATTTAAAGGATGATCCAATGAAGACCACCCTTTTGTTTCCTAACTTTTGTATGGAGACAAAACCGAGCGAGCCTATGCCACGCTCAGAGCAGGTGCCTGGGAAGCGATTTCTGCGTTCCATTGCCAATCGCAAGGGTGAACGCGCTCCACTCAAATACTTACTCATCTATTTTTGTGGGAGCTGAACAATCTAATAAATCAGCAGAGATTTGGTAACAGCGTCTCCAGAATAAAACAGACCCTGTGCAGCTGAAGCTTTAACTTCAGAAACACGTCACGATAAACTACGCACTGACTAATAGCATCAACTCTGCCTGAGTGCCCAATATCTGACGTATGTTTATTTTAAGGTAGCTTGCAGTTCTAGAGTTAGCAGCTATGCCTCAGTGCGAAGTATTGGCATTAAACACAATTCAAAGGCTTCTGCAAAGATTTAGTTAAGTACTACGTCTATTACACAGGTAAATATCAAACCTGTGAATTAACTAATCACACCTGAAATCAATTAAAAAAGCAAACATGCATCTGTCTTTAATATTAAAAGATAAAACCAGTTTGTTCTAAGCTGGCAAAGAAAGTGGTGAGACTCATTGCTCGAGGCACTGGGAAAAAAAATAGCATTAATATTGTCAAGGCAACAATGGATATATTTTACTATTATTAGGTGGAAAATTGAAGGTGCAGAAATCCTTCACTTGCTTTGTAATAGCTTGTTTAATAATGGGGGACCGGAATAATCGTTTTTCAACTTTAATATTATTATAGAGAAAGAGAAAAATGGTGTCTGGGATCTGGTGCTGAAACCCATTTTCCTGCTGGCTGTGAACAACTTTGTCTGCTTTGACAAATCTGTTGCTGCAGCAAACAAAAGAAAAACCCTTCACTATCACCTCATTAAAAGTGTCATGAGTGGTTTCATTGATTAGTTCCTATTATAGCAATAATCCTCCACATGCTGCATGGTTCATGTGGATACTGTTGTGTACAAATAACTGTCAGTGATCGACAGATAACTCTGGCCAGAAATACAAACAAATTGGGGTGAGGACGTAGTAAGAGCTACTGCTTCATTCTCCAGATATTCAAAGGGAGAAGAGATGCAGAGAGTTAACTCATCTTGTTAATTACTGTTTTCTTACGAACACAAGTGTCAGATTTATTTTGGACGTTACGTGAAATCTATTCCCTTGACTATAATTTTGATACAGTCAAAACTAAGTCCTGCATTGCTGCTCCTCAACCCACACTAGCCTCTAAAAAGGTTGCTAGTTATTAGTGTCATATCTTTTTTTTCAATTTTTTTTCTTTTTTAAAATGTATGTACCAAGCCATTTTACAGAGAATGGCTGTAAGACCTGCACATTTAATAGCTGCAACTACAGGGTTTCATACTAATGAACTGCAACGTGAGAAGCAGTTCCTCCTGGTTAATCTGCTGCTTCAAAGGTCCAGAGCTCTTTCTGAGAGCCCCTCTAACACAAGGCTGGACCCCTGGAGCAAGCAGGGTAAAACCTGCTGTTTGATTTAGGAGTTGATAAGTTTAGAAGTTGCTTTCTAGAAGGCTGAAGTGAAATAACCTATCTGAAATCAGTGCAAAGTATGTGACCATCTTTTTAATGTCTGGATTCTGAACAAAATCTGAATGGAGTGATACTGAAAAGCATGTTGTTTTGCAGAGCATCTTCTTGCAGCTCAGTCTTCTGTCCAGAAGAGTATCCAATCCCTTGAAGCACCTGCTCCAACTTCACAATTGCATTTTATGATTTTATTTCCATAAGAGAATATCATTGTCAATGGGACATCCTCTCTGTTATGTCTGTCTATTATTATTAAATGTTTATCCACCATTTCCCACTGCCATTCTCCTCTGGTTTTAAGGTGACTCACTCTCTTTGATTTTTTTTTTGCTCAAGTGTAAACCACAATGCTATTGATGCCCAAGTATTTACACATGGGATGTTCTCAAAGTAACATCCGTATTTCAGATTCAAAATGAAAACATTCATAATATCACGGGCAGGCTAGTCTTGAAACTAGCTTTAGCAAATGCCTCTGCCTTCTTTTCACTGTTCAGTCTCTGACAGATCCACAGATGTACTTCGTTCTATTTGCTAGTCTCTCTCTTCCTTCAGGCGCAGAGATTAAATAAATTACTGAAAAAAATTTACTGTGAAGTGAAAGAGCTGACTGGTATACATTCAAAAAAGCAGGTCCTCAAGTTTAGTGACGTACAACTCTTTGGCTATAAAATCTAATATAAGATAACTGAAGCATTTTGCTAGTTTTGTTTTCGATCCAGTCTCCAGCAAGCTAGCAGTGGGGATGGTAACGGGGGTGGCTGGTACAACAGGGATCTCTAAGAGGCAGCAGTGAGTTTTAGAAACCTGCATCACTTGAGACCTAACACTTCCTACAGCACAGGCAAGAGCGCAGATGCGGTGAGTGGGCACAGCTATTGCAAAGACAGTAATACCTACCCATTCACAGGGCTATATTACTGATATGGAAAAACAGCATGGGTAAGGGCATGGCTGGTCTACCCATGTGTGGATTTCACCCTGAAGATGACGCAGTAGGGCATCGTACAATGGGAGCAATGCTCCCTATTTTGGGGGCTGTAGGGTGAGACATTTTTACCATGCCTCTTCACAAAGCCCAGCAACAGTTTGGGTCTTCAGAAGCATCACCTCATCCTGTTGTGCTGTCCTTTATGCAGACAGTTCCACTTGTGCCAGCACAAGCTAACACACTAGAAGGGTCTGGATCAGCACATTCAAGTTTGTTTCACTGCTGCAACATCCCTACTTTCTTTTCCAATTGAAGTCAGAGCTCGTGGCATTCTGTCACTTCCTTCCCTCACCAAATTAGTTCCAGCTTAAATGCTGCTTTCCCAGGTGAGGCACAAGTAATGACTCCTAGCAACAATCATTTCAGCATTCCTTACCAATGTCACACCTGCCTTAAGCAGCAGCTGACAATCACAAGGCTTGCCGAGATCATTGTAGAGCTCTTATATCTTAATGAACTTAGATCAGTCTACACCAGCCAACATCTCCATTTCCATTTGCTTTCGACTTGAAAATTAGAGCCTAAATCAGATACTTTGAGGTTCTCATCATGAATCATTATTTTCTATTACTGCATACATTGCAAATTGCTGCAGATAAAAGCCATGTCTTTCATTTACAACTGCTTATAATAGTAAATTCTTTTTATTAGCTACAGCATGTAAAGCTTTGCAAGTGCATTATTAAAAGCAACTAATTGTTCTTTGAAGCCTTAAGTACATATTCCTCTTTCCAACTGGAGTTAAGTCTCTAGAAAAAAAATCAAAATATCCTACTGTGCGTAACAGTTTATGTTTTAATAATTTCTACAAAACCTCAGATTAAGTTCAATCCTTTCATTTTCTTGCTTAATCTAAATCATAAACAAGTATTTTAAGTTACTAAATACCACAGAAAAGCCATTAAGCTAAAAAAAATGTAGCTATTTCAGAAAGCCACTTTGTTATTCTATCACCTACGTAACACATGATGGTAGTAATGGTGAAATGAGTACCAACTGCAGTGACAACTGCACTGAAAAGCATCTCTCTCAAAGCTGTAACATTATTACAGGAACGGCACAGCAGAACCAACGCATACCTTAAGGCCTGCAAGAATGATAGATGCAGTACACTAATTCCTGATAGCTAAGAGATGGTATTACACTGTAAAGGTCATTTCTTCAATGCTGTGATGTGCCTTCAGCCAAGAATGCCAATTTAGACATTATCCGCAAAGCTACAGTCAACCACAAGCAAGCTAAAATGGCAGCTCTGCAAATAAACAAATCAATGATCAATAGAAGACTTTAAATAATAATAAAAGCAGCAATAATTTTTTAAAAGTCAGCAATACTCTCTTTAAGAGATGAGAATAATGATGGTACCTGAATTAGTTTCTTCTAATAATTCCAACATCTGTGATAAATCTTCATTTTGAAGTGATAATGCCAGGTTTACAAAGGACACTAGAAATTGACTGATAGTAGTAATTTTGAGCAAAGGTTAGTAATTAATGGCATAAAAACACTGCATCTGTAATTCCGGTCATGTCTCAGCAAGTATTTTCTTGATTCCCCCTTTGTAATACTTAGAAACACAGACATACTCTATTTGGTATATTGTACATACCCCTTCAAGGACTGAAGCTGTTTTGCAAAAATTTTCATTGGATTCATTAATATTGGCGTTCATTCAATATAAAGATAAAAAACAGAAGATTGTTTGGAAAAGTCACAAAAATTAAAGCTGTTTTCCTATCTAGATGTTGTTCTGGAACGGAGAGATAGCACACTGATACACAAAAGTGCTCTACAGACTTCATATCTGGCTGCCATCAGATTTTTAAGATGTTATGTTAGCCCCTACCAGGATCTACTCCTGTACTGCCTCAGGACTTCCTTCCACACTCCTACGAGAGATACTGTGGATCCAAGGGTTTTGCATGGGCAATGACACCAGGATAACAAAAATAGCAAATGCTGCCACCGGGGCTTTGGTGAACCTGCCCTCAGTCTGTCGACCTCCCATCGTCCAACTGCAAGAGCTCAGGCAGCAAAATAGTAAATAAGTTTAAAATAGAAACCGCACTTCATTCTCTTCTTGGTGATGCGAGCGCGCATCTATGGAGTTCAGTGGAAACCCTCTCAAGTTAAGCCAAATTTGACAGGAATGTCAAGGCCCACCACGATCAGAACTGTGTGACTGCAGTTTGATAATAGATACAGGGTAAGTATAATGCATTGACTTTTTTTTTTTTTTTTACTATTATTTTTAAAACCTTCATCCCTCTCTGGCAAATAGCAAAACAAATACAGTAACAGATGTTTTACTGAAATATTGTCCATAATAAATTATAATAATTATATAAATCTGCCTTTTTTTGTTTGTTTGTTTTGTGTGTGCTCTTTATTCAACTAAAAATAAAATTGCTTTGATTCACAACATTTAATTAGATGTACTTATAGCTTTTAGTCAAGGCAGCTTCTTAAATAATCAAGGAGTTACACAGTATGCAAATATGTATTATTTACTCACACTTTGTGTATTAAATGTACTGCATTTTGACACACTGAAGCCTGTATGTTATTAGTTTCCCTATATGGAAGACAAGCCTATTCCTGACAGTTTCCAGATATAGCTTGATGCAGTACACGGAGTGTTTTTCTGAACAGACTGAAGCCATGATTGCATCAGGAACTCATTTACTGCATCAGGCTACAACAAAGCTAACTCCATGGGATACCAGGGGAAAAGAACACTGACTCCACCCATCCTTTCAGGTAAAATCTTGTCATCAGAGTCAAGCAGAGTAGAAGTGCTCAGTTTAACTGTGGAGATACCACACAGACCTGCGTGTCCTAAATATTCTTTCAAAAAACAGACTTGGCTTCAGCAAGAATCCCACACACCATCCTTTCACAAGTTGGATGGAAACACCCAGAATGCTGATCCAAGAGCAGAAGACTCAATCCAAGTCAACCTCAACACTTCCACCTGTCCAGGCCTTGGCTCAGGAGCACTGGAGGCACTGTACAGAACTGATGGAAGCCCCCAGAGGCTTAGGCTCTCTTCCTCCCCACTGGAGAGGGTGAGACAGCAGCCACCAGATTCGAGTCCTCAAGGAATCATTTCTACTCATATGAGATAAGCACAAGCCAGCAGTAACTTCAGGAGACCCTTGCAGAAGCAAGTGAACTCAATGAGGTTTTTGTTTGTTTGTTTTTAAACCCCCTTCCCCAATTTCATACTGGCCAGTCACAGATTTACTCATGGAATTAAAAATCTCCAGCCCACCACCTTTGTGCCAGAAAGCAACAGCATGAGGAGAGAGATCTTGAGGGGGAAGGAAAAGCTGCAGACATTTCCATCTGCAGCAGAGTCTGTTGTATTCATTCTCTCCTTGAACTGTTATTTCTCAGGGTCTTTCCCTGCGTGGAAAACCTTGCAGTCTCTAAATGATGGGACACAATATGTTACACATTATTCCCAGTGTAAAGAAGCAAAATCCTGACATCATAATGATGAGGTGTCCAAGGAGGCTGAAATTCTGCTGTTCTTCCATCAGAAGCTAAATTGGCTTCCCTAGCTGCGGGACAAGGCATTTCAGTACCATTAACCCCACAGTGCATTTATTCTGTCCTTTCAGATTAGAAACCAAGTCATAAACTTCATCCTACTTATCTTCTCTTTTCTATTCTGTTTTCGAACATGTCCGAAATAGCTTCTCAACTACTTTTATTCCATTACCTTAAGTACTTAAATTTCATTTTCAGGAAGGCACTATTTAATGAATATTTATGAGTAGATCCTGCAGCGTTCATTGAAACTGTAGACTTCCTTTCGCAGCAGGCTACAGATTTACATTTTGGGTTTTATTACTAAAATGTTAGCCACACAAATTGATGTCAGTTAGAAAATACGATGACAGTTCTTTCTCCAACTCCAGCACCTTCTGAGTAACTTCGTGTACCATGTTATTCTTTGGCTGTAAAGGAATAATTTATTTCTGATATGCAATATTTAATTAAAAATCCATAATTATTAAACTTCCAGCAGCCAAAATTTACACATGGCAGCCTCAAGTCAGCAAACCACTGTGAGGAGCCTCCCTGAAGTCACCAAGATCACTGGTGTGAATAAAATCACTCACTCGCATAAGCAACCACAAGACAAGATCCTCATTGCAGCAACATTAACACTGAACTTCCTTCTTCTGTAGACACCAATTAGAGGATGTTGCTGATCCCAGAAAGTGTGATGTGTGGGCATGGCACTACAAAGCCATCTCATTAATTGCTTGCCAGGTCCTGGAACTCTAAGCCTTTTCCTAAGGTCACAGGAACACTCGAAGAAGTGAAAGTAATGTGGAAAAACTGAAGTATCCATAGCCTCTTCAGTTGTAAGCTGAACTTTGTGCTTGAAGAAGCAGAGACAAGCAGCTCTAGTCTAATATAAAGGAGTACATGCAGCTGCCTATGTTCAGACAATAGGAGTTCATCTACCCTAAGCAGACAAATGATCCACTAGGCACTTTGCACACATCTGTGTAACAAAACAAGGAATAAGCAATGGACTCTACTCCATAACCAGTTACAGAGAGAGATGGATTTAAAGAAGATAAATTCAAGCAATGCAGGAAAGCAGATGTTCTTTTCCCTTCCATCAGAGTTGATGATATTCCCTTATTACATTAAGTTTACTGCTAAATCAGATTTCTTTGAATTCTCCCTTAGAGTAGGAAGGGATATGAAAAACCTGTTGAAACTTTCAAGGTATCAAACAGAGCTTCAGACATATATACTTCATAGTCTTTGCTTAGGTAGATCTGTTTTCTTCAAATAAAACTATCCCTATAAGCAATGAAGAGGTTGCAGCTGTCCATTATATAGGATTTCTATAGAAGGTCTTACAAATGATGTTTAAAAAGAAAAAAAAAAAAAAAAACTACCTCATGCTGAGCCATACACACACACATAAACTTATTAAAAGGCGAGATGCACTTCATGCTTCTATGTGTTGGAGCTTTCAACAAGAAAGGTGCAGCAGTCACACTATGATCATCTGCTAGGCTGAAAGTTCACATAAGTAAGTGCAAAGAGTTTTTGTGTGAAATCAACAACTGGGCATTACCACTTGTAACATTTTAGATGCAAATGGAACAACAACTGACACGAGCTGCCTCTCGAGCTGTAATCAAGGTTCAACCTGCACACTCACAGCACAGAATAGCTTAATTTACTACTTATGTATTTCCCATCATTTGAGAAAGATGAAAACATTTACTCTTCCTTCCTAATGAGAGAGATATGCTACTTTGTATGTGAACGCTGCTTCATGCTTTAGGTGATGAACTAAGACCCATTTGATAAAGATGCTTTCAGACATCTGTAATACAACAGAAAACACAGCAATGGCAGCAGAGCAGCAAGGTCCCAGGCTGCAGCAAGTGAGAATTTGCTCAAACACAACAGCTGCAGGCAGAGAAATAAAAAAAGCTACTTACCTTCAGAAAGCCTCAGATATGCAGAGATCTCCAGTGAGATGCCCTCACCTCCACTGCAAACCCTTAAATGAGGGCTGGGAAGGGGTGCATCCTAGCTCCATCCAGTCACTGCAGTACACTGCATGCACCTGAGCTCCCTGGGCTGGCCCTGCCTTCCCACCAGGTGCTCAATCACTGCTTCAAGCTGTGACTTGCAGCTTCTAAGGCACGGACTCACAGAATCATAGAATTGTAGGGGATAGAAGGGATCTCTAGAGATCATTGTGTCCAACCCCCCTTGCATTGCAGGCCGACTACAGCAGCCCTGTCTTTTTTGTACTGGGAAGCCCAGAACTGGATACAGCACTCCAGGCGAGGCCTGACCTCGGCAGAGTAGAGGGGAAGGATCGCCTCCCTCAACCTCCTGGCCACACTCCTTTTGATGCACCCCAGGATGCCATAGGCTTTCTTGGCCACCAGAGCACACTGCTGGCTCACGGCCAACCTGTCATCCACTGTGACCCCCAGCTCCTTCTCCCCAGAGCTCCTCTCCAGCAGGTTGTGTCCCAACCCATACTGATACTTGTGGTTATTCCTTCCCAAGTGCAAGACTCAACACTAGCTTTCATTAAACCTCATCTGGTTTCTTGCTGCCCAGCTCTTCAGTCTGTGCAGGTCTTACAGGTTCTAACATCCTTTACATCTCCAAGCTCCCTCCTTTAACATTCTATCCACCCCAACGTGTCAACAGAACATTTAACAAATCTCCTTCATGTCTATGAACTAACTGCCCACACAAGTGGTCATCCAATCAGTGCCACAAGTTGCTTCTATTCACGGCCTTCTTCTTCCAGTCAGGGTGTCATCACCCAGGGATTACGCACCCCACTTGACTTTTGTCTCCTGGAGAGAGCCTTTGTTCTCATTGTTCTCTTTCACACCCTGTCAAACTTGCTTTCCCCTATTCTGAATGTTGTCTTGAACCCCAACAGTGACTTAGCATTTCCGCTATAACATTCAATTTCTCAGCTTGGTAGTACTTCTCTAACGGTTACAGTGGTTACAGGTACCATGCCTCACTCATCAAGGCCGCACGTAGGGCCTTGATGGAAGAGGATTCTTTAAAAATCTCTAGAGGTAGAACTGAATCCTGGCAGACTGTCTCCACATAGCCAGAAATAATAAAAATATGATCAGCAATACACACTGGAGGTTTATATTAATACACAATTCTACAGCATTGATCTTCTGCCATGAACAGATGCCGAGACTAAAACAGTGTTGTTACACCCCAGGTCTGAAAGCAGCACAGTATGAGATTGTAAAGGAATTTCTGGGGAACACTGTATCAAAAGAGTCTCACTGGGAATTCTGCAGATCAGAACGCAGGGAAAACCTGAGCACAGAGCACGGTACTAGTTCTGTTTGTTCTTGTTGAAATACAGACAGCCAAATCACACAGAACAAAACCGGAGTTTCAGACAAAATCAGCCTCACCTGGAGACACACAGCTGTCACCCACACTTTTTAGCAGCCTGCCTGGGAGAACCTGGCAGAGCAAACGCTACAAGTACATTTCAGTTGTTCTTCTGCTAAATTTGCACTTTTTTAGCCTTCTGTAAGAATAATTAATTGCTTGCCAGATTGCTTACTTCCATTCAAAATTTGTTAAAATCAGTCACCATAACAAAAATCAAGGATGGTTATTGCATTAGACAATAAGAAGCCACGTGTTCCTTAGACTTGCTTTCCTTCTACCTGGCCAATAAAGCTTCAGTGATAACTCAGTTTTCTGCATGAAATTAGAGAGAGAATGGGACAGAGCCATTTGAAAATATATCTTCCAGTAACCTCGATAAAAGTTATGTACCACTGGCAGAAAAAAACACTACTTTGCTTTTTGCAGCAGCCTGAAGATTTGCTATTCTTTTCCCCTCTTTACAAATATCTGTTTTGAGGTAGCAGAAACCCAGGTCAGGAGCATGTACAGAGTACTACAGCCTGGAAGTGACCATGCTGTTGCACTTGCTGAGCTGCTGTTCAGAAAAATCCCTCCAGATGAGCTCCTGCATATTCTGTCAGGAAACTCAGTGTCACCTCTATTGTTTTTTGTGTATCTATTACGAAGAAACAAGAACAGGTCTGAGGAAAGAGTATCACCATATAAACCCTTCTTGCAACAGAAAACAAACAGAATTCAGGTCAGACAGTTGGATGAGAGCAAACAGGATTTTGCTCTAAATCCAAACAAGCAGCTGTTGATTGCCATTATAATTAGTAAATACAAGGTTTGTATACAGTGCTGTAGGTATGGATGTCAGAAGCTGTGATAGACTGGGGACAAATGATTTTTAAATAGCATTGATATCCCCTAGGTTGCCAGGGATTACAGTTACTTTTTCACCTTCCAGACAAATGAAATAAAGAGTAGTTTTGTCTTATTCATACTCAGCTATGTATTAACTCAGTGCAAACTCTGTTGCAGTAAACAGATACAGCTAATAAGGGTGTCAGAATCCATCTGACTAACTCAGTTTATTGCATTGGCCAACAATTGTTTTGGTTCTATAACTCAGTAATTTAACACAAATACATACTATGAAAGAAAATGGAGTAGCTAAAGATAATGATGCCATTTAAGTGATTCTGATTAAGTAATGAAAAGACATGTTAAAGATAACCAGAGAGGAGAAAGAGAGAGAAGTCAGTTGTAAGCATTTACTGTCAGCAAGGCTATATTAAGTATCCTGTTGCAATAAGGCAAACAAAAATCCTTTTTCAGAACAGCACTCTCTAGCCGCTTGATTTAATGGATTACACTATTAAGCCCTGTTACTAAAGAACTATCTTCCAGCCTGCTAGTTTCCTCTCACACTACAAACATTCGACATTTGCATTGCACTAAAGTGTATTTCCTCTTGTGACAACTCCCCATGAAATATCTCAAAGTCCTCTTGTGCATTTCACTGTACCTTTTAGACTAAAACACGTCCGAAGAGCATGAATACATCTCTAACAACTCTGCTGGGGTTCCTGGCTCCTTGTTAAAACTGGAACAGAATCGTGTTTCTCCCTCCGGCACTGCCTTAAAAAAAACTTTAGGCCATAAGTTCTTGAATTATTTATCAGAAGTTACTATGCAAACAAGGATTAAATAATTCTCTTTGAGCTGGTTGTGGTAAACACAGCAGCTAGAGGCATTTGCCTGTGTAACATCTACATCTCATCCAGCCTTCCTGGCAGACAAATTGCCTTTTGCTAGAGATGCGAGACCTGATTTTTCACTTTACTCACATGGTGTAAGTAAAAAAAATCCTCAGAATTTGATGGAGTTATATCAGCATAATAGTGGGTAAGTGAATCAAGGATACTATTTGTTTCCAAATGCATTTGATTAATGAATATGGGACAGAAATAGTACAGGCTTAGACTTTATTCTGCCCTCTGGCTCAATTCATTTGGCATTGCTTTAAAAACAGCTAATCTGTTAATGAATAAAGGAAATGAACAATAACCACAGAATAATTTCAATTTTTGGAAAAGCTAAGTGTGTCATCAACCATATGCAATAGATGACAATCCTAGCATTTTCCAAATTAGACATCACTTTCTAAGAATTTTAAAAAATATTTGTCATTTGCTCTTGCCTCTGTCTGATCTCAGTTGAAAAAATTACCAGCCTATATAAAATGTGGATTTGCACTATAATGCAATTTAAAAAAAAAAAAATAAAATTATGAGCTGTATCCAAGGGTATTATGGGCAGAGAGATGAAGCAATTATTACTGCTGCAGTAAGTACTATATTATTTTTTACCATTTTTGCCATATCCACAAGCTTAAGAATACAAACAAAAAACAAAACCCCAATTTCCTGTAGAAAGAGATTGCTTTGCTCTTTTCTAAAAGGTACCTTACTCACATATGCACATACAGACACGTAAGCACAACCAGAGGGTGAATGCCCCATCCCTGGAGACATTCAAGGCCAGGCTGCATGTGGCTCTGGGCAGCCTGGTCTGGTGGTTGGCAACCCTGCACATAGCAGGGGGGTCGAAACTCGATGATCATTGTGGTCCCTTTCAACCCAGGCCATTCTATGATTCTATGATTCAGTTTCACTCCAGCCACAACAGCAGACCAGCCTGACCACTATGGACTTAAATGACAACACGAACAGAGGGAAAAGCTGTGGCACGGTAAACAAAGGCAGTGTGGCCCTCAAAGCCATCCCCATCAGGATGCAGATGCTGTTAACCTCTCCAGCCACGAACATTCCAAGCAGCTTCAATGGCCTCCACTGGTCCCTCAGGAGCTGCTTCTTGGTAGACCAGGCTTTGGACACTTTTGGAAGAGTCCCAGCAGTGCTGAATCAGGCACTTGCCTTCCGAGGGAGGTGGAGATTCAAACTGACAATATTTCAGGGGCTAATTCTCTCTCCTGGGTGAATCTCTAGCCCCAGGGAAACACAGAGCTTGATAGCTAAAGCCAACGGAACTTTGTAATTAATGTCAATGAGTTCAGAATGACATCCTTAAAGAAGTTAATTAAAATTGAGAGGTTTAGTGCAATATATGGATGAGTAATGTGCTTCACATATGAATACAGAACTTCTTTTAAATGCCCCAAATAGTAGTTCCAACACTGATTAATGTTCTGGAGAATTACATATACTCCAGAGGGGAAACAAAGGACAACAATAATTATTGCATCTTAGCCATAAACATTTAAAAAACAATATTGTTAAAAAGAAAGTTTTAGGCCTTTAAGATTTTACCTTTTGGGTAGGAAGAGGGAACAAATAGTACAGTTCACACCGAAAAGATTTTTAGCTCAAGAGCAGCAAACCAAACAGCTCCACTGCCTCTGCGGTTTGTACTGAGAGCTTTGCCTTTCAGCCCCCAAGCTTGTTTTCACATGCCTGCCTGCTAAACCGCATTTGCTTTGTGCTGGAACTTTAAAAGAAACATTAGTAGCAATATTTCTTTTTGATTTTGTCCTTGAAAACTAATAATCTTTGAGAGACTGACACACAGGCTGCTCTTGCCAGCTATTAAGTGTTCACTTCCCGTAAGCACCAAGCGCCTCTCAGAACCAAAACGTGAATCAAAATAAAGCACACAATCAGATGCTATTCAACTAAGTTATTTTATTTTCCCATATTCAAGTTGTTGACAGACAGATGCTAAAGCCTGCATCTCCTCACACCTCGTTCATTTTTATATTTGACAGTTTAAATTTAAAAAGTCCCCATACGATTAACACTGTTACATTTTCTCAGAAAGGACAAAAGGGAAAAAAAAAGTGTCACATGTTCTGGAAGTTTTAAGTTCTAGATTAATAATGATAAAAACCATGTGGTGTGAATACCAAATATTTACACTTCCCAGACTGACCTGCTCACTGGGAGAGCTGAGGGACCAGATCTGGAAACCACAGGCTCTAGTGGGCCCAGAAAGAAATCCCAAATTCAAGTATAAGGCAGCAATATAACTAGTGGGTAAAATTGCTGTTGTAGAGACACTAGACAAGCTCTAAGCAAACTGCTACCTTCCCAGCACGTATGAACAACGAGAAACAAAACCACATGTAGCCCTAGAAAAATCAGCTTAGCTGGTACTGAAAGAAGGGTCAAGGTGAACGGGGCAGAGTTCTATGAGGATGCAGACACCGCTTTGCCAAAGTATCTTCCCATCAACCCTCCTCAGCAGCGAGCTTAACTCCCATAGCCTTTCCAGCAGATGATGATGATGATGAGGGGCTTTCCACCCTCAGGTGGAAATAGCTCTGCCTGCTCTGCCAAAGCACTGAGTTAATTCACACGAGGATTACATCTAAAATCCTATGCTGCTTTACTGCAAGTGTGTAAAGCCTTTAGGCTCACATTTCTGTTTGGAACTGGATATTCCAAGGAGTAAAACAACAGCTGTAGACTGCAGCGGAAGCTAAATAGCATAACTGAGAATTACGTGACCAGTTCTCAAAGATTGCTCCAAGAGCAAGCATTCTATTTAGAGGGAATACGATTCCACACCTTCCTCTGAGTGACAGATTCTGGCCCTCGGCTCCCTGGTAATGGAGATGGATATGCAAATTCACTCGTGGTTCTTGTACTGCTCAGTGCCTTGAGGCTCTCAAAGCTTCCAATTCGCATACTTGGAGTAAGAGCTCTTGCTAAAAACACCCTGTGTAGCAGGCTGAACAATGTGAGGGATCACTCAATTTCAGGACCGTGCCGTCCTTTGTATTTTACATTAGCTTCAGACATTATACTATGGAACAAGAGACTTTTATGAATGTAAATCTGATTGCCTGGAATGACTAAATCCAGCAGATGCAGGCATGCCACACCACTGCATATATTGATTACAAGTTTGAGTGGTGCGTGCACCACAGAACAAATTTATTACCATGCTTGTAGAATGAAATCTCTGGAGTTTATACAGGTCAGTAAACACAACATCTCTGCTGTAAAGTATTTATTATGTAACCTGCCTTTTCCAACCATGCTAGTGCTGAAATATGCTTTTCACACCTACTGGTGTGTTACACCATCATAACACACTTACTCTGTTAAGCAATGGTATCTGATTCCCTTCCTAAACTAAGAGGACTTAAATCATACAAAGCCAGCAAGGACAATAGATACATAGGGATACAAAGTAAAAAAATCTCACGGCAACAAAGGAGAATCTCTGGATATCCAAAAGAAAACAAATGCTAAAGTTAAAGACATGCAGTAAAACTATGCCATCAGAACAAGTGATCTAAGGCACAGCTGGCTGACTGTCCCAGGAACAGGCTGGTTACACACAGGTTTTTTTCCTTCATTATTTCTTATTCTAAAGTCAGTGCAAGCACTTCAGAGCTTCATGATACCACTGGAAGTTAATACAGCAATCTCCTAAACACGGTACACACTCAAAGATAGTAAATAAGACGATTTTAATTAGTACCGTAGACAGGACCCATGCGCTGCTGAGCTACTACTCATCCTGCTATGGCTTCCCTTCTTTGTGTTCACATCTATTCTTAGTATCTTTTCAGTTTACTGGGAAATCAACTTGAAGAGCTATTTTTTCCCCCTCTCCTTTCCATTTCCAGAAGTTATAGTCATCCCATAAATAATGTGACCTTACAGAATTTACCCATCACTTGCACCCCGTAAGATATTTTATTACTATACAAACTATAAAACACTGAAGTAGAAAAGATTTATATTAGAGTGTAAGAGCAAACAATGCTACTAACTTGCAGATAAAAAATAAACTACTCCAGTTACCAACTTAAACTTAATAAAAAAAATGTGTTTTAACATCACATGAACTGGGCTTACAAAGAAAATCTAACTCCCACACAGCACTCCCATCGCAGTTACCTTTTCCAGGGAAAAGTGTATAGCAGAGCTCCCTCAGGAGGCTTTTCTCTAAAGCAAGAGCTCTCTTAAAGATGAGAAGTGCTCTCCTTAATTGCCCCTGGCCTTCCCTTTTTACTTCTTCCTTGTCCTCCTGTATCAGTTCAGTGCCTAATCATCCCTCACTGGGATCCAGCAACTGAATCCATGATAAAGATCTATATGGATCCCACCTAAATCTTCCTGATGTCTTCATAATTGTAGTTGGCGTGCATACTGCACATACATTTACTTTGATCCAGGATGTTTCATTCTGAGATTATGCACGTTACATCAAAAACATCCACAAGAATGTTATAGGTCTTATTTAATACTGAATTCAGTTATGCTTTTAGCTGAACTAAGGGGAAAGAACATGTATCATTTTATCACATCACCAGCAACTGAACTACTGAAGTGAATATTACTCTGAGAAACTAAATTTTCTCACAGTTATTTCAGTAATCACCATCCTATTGCTGCAAATTCCCTTCTTCCTTTCCTATTTGTGTTGCTGGCTGGCTTTAAATTCCTCATCTGGCTCTAATGAAGAAGAAAGCCAAAAAATCTCTCCCCAGATAATCTATTGAAGCAGAAATGTATGTTGTTGCATGTATTATGCATACACAGTGTGAGGTCAGAAAGGGAGGATGGCATCTGAGATAGGTTGCTGCATTTTGCCACGTTGCTTGCTGACATGCTGGGCTGTACAGTCCACACTTTCTTTACTGCCATATTTGCTGATCTCTCCAGTTACCACCCATTAGAAAGTCACTACTTATAGAGAAGATGTTAAATGTTTTTTTTTTTTTTTTCTGGATCAAGTGTTCCTATGCATCTGTTATTCAGCTGCATAAAGAAGAGCATAGCTCTTTTTTAGGAACATGTGTGTTTGTATGAAAAAAACACTAAGGAAAAGTACTTTAAAAATATTCCTGCTACTCCATAATGTCAATTCTCCCGTTGACTCCAAATGCAGATTTTAAGAAGGGAATTACTGCATGCAGTAGGTTTGTCCATACAGAAGAACAAGTGGGTCACAGTTGTGAGAAGATACTGAGCATTTTAATTTCCGAATAAAATTAGTCTTGATTTTTCAAAGAAAGTTTTTACTTTCACACTTCCTTTGCCACTGTTCTCTGCCATGTAGTAAAGCCCAGCCTCAGCTGAGGGGTTCTGTGATGCAGAGCAGGGCAGGATTTCAGCAAAGATTTCAACCAGTAAAAAATGATACTTTTTGTTACAAGTATGTTTTTTTAAAAACAACGAAGGCATCATAGTAGATAAGTGTGCACCCAATCAGTGCTGGTACATGCATGTGAGTATGCTGGGTGTGCATCATAGGGTTTCTCTGAAGAGACTTCATTTTAAGCTAAGAATCCTCTGATTTTAAAGTAACTAAACGTCTGTTTAGCCTTTTTCATTTCTCATGTTTCTCTTACATTTATTAAAAGATCTTTTGAAATAAAGACTTGCATCCTTGAAGTCTATTATTAAACAAGCTAAAATTGCAGCTTTCATTGTGACACTTAATTGGGATGTTGCGTGTCAGGACCCATTAGAGCTCTCCTGCTGGCACGCCTGGTAATGCCATGTTATGCCATATGGAAGGCTTAAGATTGGAAGCGATTTGGGGATGTTTGATCTGTGTGCCAATGGAGGCTGAAATAGAAATGAATGCATATCCCATCTCTAGGGACTAGATAGAACAGGTTCAATTACTCTTCGGTGTCCCCTAGTGGCTGATAACGTGCATGGGATTTTAGAAAGTCAGAGTGTTAACCGCATGATGGAGAGATGCAACCAGTTAATTAATATCACTTTTTCCCAGAGGATTACCTTAGATTAGGCCCAGGAACTTTCTTGTGTTAGAAAGTGGGGGCTTAAAAAAAAAAAAAATTGGTGGAAAGGAACATTTAAGTAAAACATTTTATAATTGCATGATGCAACAATGGTGGGAATAATTTCACAGTTGCTGTAGATATTAGGAGGATGTTAAAAAGCTAAGGATGTATGAGTCGTGTATGCTTATATCATTACTGGACTAAAAATACTCAGTAAAGGCACGTAAAACAAGTCATGCAATCCTCGCTTTCTGAAGAGAACACCCAAAAGATGTTCTTTGATATGGGAAAACATTAAGTATTTTCTGTCACTAACTAAAAGGAGTCTGTTTCCAGGCAACATACCAGGATGTAAAGGTCATGGATTAGAAATTCATCCTATCTTTCAAGTTGAACGATAGTATTTCTGTGATTACCAAATCATTGTCTTTCATTAACTAGAAGTAATTTGAATGTTCATAACTTGTTTACACTGCTATTTTATTTTCCTCTAGAAAATCATCTTTAGGTTCCCCCTCCAAGTTATTTCTAATTTAACTAATAAACTGCTTCAAAAACAACCTCAGGTTTTTAGGCGTAACGGACTGGACTGTGTTATGTCTGCCTCTAAGAATAATAGGAGTCAGTTGGATTGCATTTTTGTTACACGTTTACATCTCCTCAATGAATCTCTCCTCCTCTCTCTCAGATTATGGCAGTAGATTTTTACAATTGAAACTACATTACATTCATAAAACATGATTGTAGCCTTCAAGTTGATAGATTTGAGGCAAGAGCTTGCTAGGATTCATGGCAGAGCCCCTAGTAATAATTTTACCTTTGACATTGTTGCACTGTTTGTAAATCTCCTTCTGCAATGAGAAACAACAATTACTGGAAAGTTGACTATTTTTTCCTTTCTCCTGCATGAAAATTTACCAATTTTAAAAAGCAATTGCTATACAACAGCAGCAGTAAGACTGCTTTTGATATACCTGGTGTAAAATGAGGTGCAACCTTATTCAAAATACACTTTCAATCTCAGTAAGGAGGGCGAGGGCTCATGAAACATTCAGTTTGGACTGTGTGTAAATGCCCTACTCTACTGAACCTATGGAGCAAGTAATTTTCAAAATTAAAAAACGATCCATTTCTTGCAGTGTATTCATATTTCTGTAAAAAGAAAGAGCACCTACAACTTATACTGCCTCTGCTCAAGGAAGGCTCCTGGGATTCAGTTCTGGTAACAGCAATTCAGAGCATATTCATTGTGTCCCAGTAGAGTTTTATCAACGCACAATAAGAAAGCTTGGTAGAACAGGCATATAAGAGTGACTGTACTGAGGCTTTATGGAGAAACCAGAAAACTATGAAGCCATGCTGAAACTGAAGTTTCACTGCTAGAAAATCATTGTGTATACACCACAAGGTTAGCAGTCCATAGAGGATGCCATATTTCAAGGTCACTGCAGTGAAGAAAGGTCACTGCAGTGAAGAAAGGTCACTGCAGTGAAGGAAGCCCCTACAATTTTTAATTTTCTTTTTCCTGCATCAACCTTAAAATCATGTTATTCTTTTTGAAATAGAACAGTCAATTGAAGTTACTTTCAATTGGCAGTTTTTAAAATTTTTTAGCTGCAACTGAAGTACACACATCATCAAAGGTCCAACAGGAAACAGCAGGGAAACAGAAAAAAAAAGAAAAAAGAAAAAAAAAAGGAAGAAAATTACTTCAGCAAGAGAGACCTTCCTGCATGGAGAAGCTTTGCTGGGGGGCATTTTGGAAAAGCTGAAGACGAGATAGAGTGCATCTGTGCAAACGGTCTCAAGTTCCCAGGTGAAAGGGGAATAGAAACAATCCTTGTTTTTTTCCTAGGAGATTCATAAAGCTATTGCCATTTCTTTTAATGGATTTGCCCTTTCAAACTTGTATTTGTAGCTAAGAGCTCAAAAAACAAAATACGAAGGGAAAGGCAATAGAGGGGAAAAAAGTAGAGAAGATTATATAGTAGAAAGAAAGAATGAAAGAAAAAAGTAAAAATAAGAAAAGGGAAGAAAGAAGTGAATCTAGACTGCTAATAATTAAAGCAGTTTTGGACATGGAGGAATACTGATGTCAGAAGAGACTTCAAACAAGTATATGGGTAAAATAGAGATTCAAAAGAAAAATGCAAAAGGAAACATGCAACACATTATTACTCTGTCATTAACAGATTGTTTTATTTATGTTACATATGTGTATGTATTTATGCGTGTGTGTGGGTATCATTTAAGAATAGTGGCGTCAGTCATTTGAAAGTCAAACTCTAATGTCTTCCTAAGGGAGGTACATCCCTGCACTCAGTAAACCTGTACAGTCCCCAAGGACTGCACTGATCACATCTCGCTGCACAAAGGAATCATTCAACGCTTTCCTCTTTTTAACTCTCTCAAGCTACTATGCTGTGCATTCATTATTAGATCAAAGTCTATCTCTGTCTGCAGAATTGTTCCAGCATGATTTTTTTAAATTAAATCTTCCCAACCCATCTTCAAGAACCAATTCTGAAGGAGCACGGCTTAGTAATAGCTCCTTGTCTTCTTACCACGCTACCCCCAGCATCATTTGCAAAGTTATGTTTATGCTGCTTCAGTAGGTGGAAACAAAAGCAGACAATATTTTTGTAGTTGGTAGTGGTTGTAAAAATAAGTAGACATAATTTGGGGCCTTAAAATACATGTTTACATTATATTACCTTTCTCATTAAAAACAAACAAATAAACAAATCCCAACACCCTCATCCTGTATCATTTCAAGAGGAACGGTGGCAGAAGTGCGGCGCTCACTGCTGCTATCAGCATCTGATTCAGTGAGAACAATATCAGTTAATTTAGTTAATTAATTCTTAGAAGGCCCTCCAAGCTGAGTTTTGTTAAAGTTTCCCGTTTCACCCTATCACACAAAATCAGAAGTTTTTCAAAAACTCACAAAGCTATTAAGAATTTGGAATACTCAGTTTTCCATAGTACATCCTTCTTAATTAAGCAGTTAAGAAAAATAAATCCCTTTGCTTATGTGGGCTTCAGAAAGCAAAAATTGAAAGCATTAGATTTTCAGCTACTGTAATATTAAATTCATACACAGAGAGAACCAGCACAAGTGCTTGCAATTGTCATAAACCTTAACTTGGGTTTAAACACAAGCTGTAACTAGAAACATTTTTTCTTCAGAACGTACACCCTGCTTATTGTAAGATCTGTCATACAGATGGGTTTAAGCTCTTTACAAAGGATACAGAAAAAGATTGTATAGGAGGGAATAAAGGAATAGAACATTCTGAAAAATATTTTGATTAGCTCTCATAACCAGATTATCTACATCTGTGTAGGTATTGGGGCCCTTCTTCTACGTGAGCAGCTGTTCTGGAATACAGAGAATACAGCTCAGGTAAAAGAAGCCGACATTCTGCTCTGAGATGTACCCATACAACTAGCAAAAAAAACCCCGAGCAAACTATAAATGTGCAAAAATGAAAGCATGCTTAAAAGCCCAAGATAAAGATACATGCACTGTCATTTCAGAAACTGAAGTCAGGCTCCTATTCCTATATTTTGGGGGTTAGAAAAATATAAAGATTAGAAATCTCTAAAAGCCTGTCATTGCATTATGCTTCCTTCACACAAATACACACATAATAGGCATCAGCTAAAAGTAGAGCTATTGGGTCTGGGCTCATCACTTTGTATGCTGTTCCCTACAATGTTATCTGGATGTTTTAGCTGTGGAAAAAAAATACAGTTTTAAAAATGAATGAGTCAGTGACCTTAGAATTGAAAGATTTATCAGCGTATGTTTGCATGACAAAATATAGCACTACACTGAAATATACTGGTTCTAAATGTGACATTTCCAAAATGGAAAAGGATTTAACTGAATTAGCACAGTCCTCTGATCAGCCTCCTATGCCCTGCTGTTCAGTAAAGCTACTTAACCCAGACAGAGCTGTACTAACACAGTTACACATGTCCTGGTTTCTGTGCTACCCCGGCATGACTCTTCACTGATTTTAACTCAAAAGAGATTTACATGATGCTTTCTTGAAAGGACACCTAACCTCCCAGCAACTCTTAATTTCAACTTTAAAAAAACCCTTACTGGTAAAAGAGGTAAAAAAAATATATATATATATATATATATTTTTACTACTATGTACGCTGAGAAGGAGTTGTGTTCACTACATCTTTCACATCATCACTAGGAGAAGGTGAAAGCATACAAAAACAAATGAACAAACAAACAGTACCAGTGCATCCTATTCAATCATATAATCATTTAAGTTAGAATAGACTTCTAAACCCAACCCATCCCCACTATGCTCAATGACCATGTCCCTCTGTGCCACATCTCCACGATTCTTGAAAACCTCCATGGACAGTGACTCCACCATCTCCCTGGGCAGCCTGTGCCAACACATTACCATTCCTTCTGAGAATAAATTTATCCTAATATCCATCCTAAAATCATCTAGACTCTAAACAGCAGAGCCACAGCAGGACCTGTAAGGACACTGTAGTGGTGGTGGACTCGATAGAGTCAGAAAGCTTCTAAAATAATAACAAATGGAAAATGAAAAAGAGGAGCAAAAGGAGCATTTATTTGTGTCTAAGTGAGATCATGAGATCAGAACATGTTCAAGACTTAAAAGAATGTGGAAGGAAATCATTCCTTATTTCCTTCTATGATGAGTTGCCTGAAAAATAGAGATGCACCATCAGATTTGCATCTTTATGAACACAGACGTAATCTGGATGACACTGCTGGCACTTAGTGGAGAAGGCAGCATTGGAAAAGTAATGTTAAAATAAATCTTTAGAAAGGATTCAGGGGCAGTGGGAAAGATAATAATATTCTATGTCAATAAGTAATTCTATGAGTATAATAACAAATGAAGTCTGGCCTTTTAGTCATCTTTCTCTTGTGAATGATTGGCAGCTAAGATGACATAGCTGTAGCTGAAACTTTTTTTTACAGCTCACTGCTTATAAAAGCTTTCCCATGAGGATTCTTCGCCATCTAATAAGCCTTTCCCATAGTCCTAGCACCCCTAAGTCTCCTTTTTCTACCTGAGAAATGACTGTCCTAAAAACAAGCCCAAGTTGTAGGAGGTCTTTGAGACTCTCACTTATATCTTACACACCAAATCTATTTGGAAAGAGTGCAGAGAGGGAGGAGACTATTAGTAACACACACAATAGAGCTGCCAACATGTTAATGCTAAACAGAAGATCTGGAATGCTCATGGACTCATAACACAGCTGAACAGATGATGAGGTCCCTGTTGACATCTGCTATGTATCATCACACACACCCCACGGGACATGATGAAGGGATTTGTCAACACCTAACTGTGGTATGTAAAGAAGCAATCATATAATCATGGGAATGTTTAATCTGAGAGGTCAAATTCTGAGCATTTCCTTCTGCTGAAAATAAAATGAAACTTTGGAAATTACAGAAGAAGGTTCCTATCTCAAATACGTGAATCTAACATGAGGAGATTCTGTATCAGGCTGTTGTCGTAGGTTAATGTCCTGAGGAAAGCGTATCTGATGTAAAAGACTGCCACCTCCCTCCTTCATTTTTTCTCTGCAAACCTGAGCTGCACTCACACCTTTCTGGAAAAGACTGTCATTCCTCAGTTACCGTAATCCAGGTTATTTAGGTATCTGAACTGGTTATGTGAAATAATCTAGCTTGCAAGCAGATTGACAAAATAAATTAAACTATGCCATTTTTCTGGATGCATGTAAGTATGGTGCTAGAACTTGTCTTCAAAAATAAAAGAGAGCATAAGAATTCATTGTAACTTTGTTTTCGGTGACTATAATCTAATATCTTTTGTTATAATGAAACTGAACTAACTCTTCCTTTTTCTTTAGAACGTCTGATTCCGTAAAACTGAAAATAATCATGAATCAATTCACTTGGGAGAAAGAGCTAAGATGAAAAAAAGAGGGGGGTGAGAACAGATTAGTAGATGCTCAATTTAAATGGAAAATCATGAATTATAATTGGGAACTGCTTAAGAGCATTTTCCTAAATGCTCAAAACCAGAAACCAATCATCACAAAATACAAGTCTCTAAACAAAGCAAACCAACATGTTTTACAGCAAAACTGAATGCAGCTCTTTAGACAGTGTAAAAAAATATTATTATAGCAGTTGGGGGGAAAGGGGAAAGTTCTCAGTAATAAATATAAGCCTACAGATAGGGACTCAAGGAATGCAACAAGATGATGCAGAGAACATAAGATCTGGCTGGCAAATTTATTAAGAGTGACAGAAAACTCTGAAGTATGTTACTGATGGAGGGATTCTTCATATATATGGATTTAGCAGAAAAATGCAGAAGATCCCAGCAAACACTTTGTTCCTGAGCAAATTAAGAGTTGCTGTAGAATATTAGGATTAAAAATTTAAAATCCTTTCCAGCATAAACAAACAGAAACTTAATGGGGCTGCTTTCATACCAGAGGTCTAAAATAGCTGCCTGAGAACTTTGCTAAATATGTTAAATAGATTAAATTATCAAAATGTATTAAACCAAGAAAATTCTACAAAACTAGTAAAAAGATGAAATTCTGCTAGTGCTAATTAAGAGAAGGATACAGAAAAACATTTATGTTAAGTTTCTCTTGACAACTTTTCTATAAGTCAGATTTGGTTTCCAGAGATCCCAGTATTGATATATTAAACAGACAAAATATCACATGAGATTTTTATTAATAAAGTGGAATGATTCAAAACTCAGCATGAAATACATTAAATTAGTTGCAAGCTGGTTGCCTTCTTGAAACTGTAATTAAAAAGAGAACCATCAAGCATCATTAACACTGCAATTGCACTCCATTACAGAAATCCACGGACATGAGCTATATAAAGACATTCCCATGCCAATACCCAAGTTATGAGACTGTAACATTTTCATACAGTCCTTTGTCATGAAGTAAGAGATCTTAAAAGCCCAGTCAGTCCATCAGGTCTTGTGTTTTTCCCTGCAATATCAGTACTACGTTGTCCTAAAAGCTCTTTGTTATATTTCAGTTTAATGGAGAAAATAAAAATAAATAAATAAATAAATAAAAACCCTGTAAAAAGCAGAGTGAACTGCAGAGGCCAGCACTGACTTCAGTGGTATACTGTGTAGTACCCCAATACAATGAAGGCTGCAGCAGAAGACAGGGTATCATAAAGGAATTCCACTGACTTGGGCAGAATATTATACCTGCTGAGCTTTCTATTTCCTCCATGTTTAGACTATGTCTATATTTATGAAGAGGGAAAATGAAATATTAACACAGTAAGAAGCTAGAAAATCTATTTGTTTGCTAAAATTTAACACATGCTGCAGCAAAAGACCAAAGTCCTAGAAGCAAGCCGCAGGGCTTTCAAGGGGACAAGGAGCTGTCTTGGTACATGCCCTGCAGCCACAACAGCTCACCTCAAGCATTTGGGATTACTGCATCCAGGGACATTGCTGCTGGGCCTCAGGAAACTTACAGGATCTAGGTATACTTTATGAAGAGATAAAAATAGAATTTAATGTTCTTTTGGTCCTTAGAAAGAGAACTGAGCTGGAATAAAGAAGGAAGCTCTGAAAGCAACATTCCTAACTTATTTGTAGCTCAATGTAAATACTAATAGATCTTCCTCTTAGAAGAGTGGCTTTCAACTAACAGTAATAGACTTGGAAATGATCCAAGGCTTTCTCTTTCTGACTTGCAAGATGCATTTTTTAGGCTTTCTCATATACTCAGCCCAACTTTTACAATTGACTTGAGTCCCTTAAACTGGCATCCAGACCTGTCTTTGGCAAAAACAATAGAGGTCAGAACTTTTTAAAAAGTTTGAAAACTTGCCTTAGGGGAAAGCTGTTATGGGAGAATACAATTTTTGTGACAAGAGCAACTTACGTAATACAAAAGTGGATCACATTGTTCCATACCTATTCCATGGCATCAGTCACCATCTAACCCTGGCTATATGGACTGTGCAAGAGTATCTATTCTTCAAACTACAGATAACTAAGATATGAGAACCAGGGAGTTGAAAACTGAAGCACTGTTAACCACTCAGATGTTGTTAGGTATTTTCCCAAAACCTTTAGGTTGCAAAGACAACCATTCAATGAATCTAAATCCAATCTAATTATTCTAAATAAAAACTATTACCCACATGTCATCTAAGCATTTCTGGGATGGGTGAGAACCTGTCCCAATTCAGCAGAAACAGCACACAAAAGGTTTGAGGCTCCATTCTTAAATTGTTCCTGTATTTCGCCATTGTGAAGAGATTGCTTTGACTAGAGAGATGTTAATTTGCACTGAAAAGTGCAAACATGCATATAAACATTGGAAATTTCAAGCAGTGATTTACAAACATTTTTTAAAGTATAAAATTGCTATAGAAGATATGATATAAGAGATTGTATTTAAAAGCTTGCTCTGGACCTCTGTACATTAAGTGATCACATGAAGACATCCAGCCTTTCCTCTGCAAATCAAATTGGGCTTCACATTGCATTAACCAAAACAGAAAAATAGCTGAAAAACAGCAGAAAAATAGTAAAAGTAAGATAAATCTCTTGGCTTCAAAGTGGAAATTATCCGTATGCAGTACTGTAACATACGGCTAGTTCTCTCACTCTTTTAATAAAAAGGTGAAGTACAAATTTTTGTTCTGATGGATTGTTAGAGGAGATAGAGAGAACCACTCAGGACATAATGGAGCAATGACATTTGGAAAAAGAAAGATCATAATTGTTATTTCAAATGGTCAACCGATCCACAGCTGCACTCAAGGACCTTGTAGAGCCTTGGTGATTTTTAACTTTGAAAAGTACAGTATCTAACATATAACAAGAATAAAAAACGTAAAGTTTAGTCACCGTAAACATGAAGCACTTCTCTAGAGAATGTCTTTGACCCTGACAATGCCAGTTTGTTTATACCAAGTCCCAGTCCACCCACAGCCTACATTCAAACATTGCTAGAGTATACAATAATTTGACGCAGAAGCAAATTTGAATATCCCTATATACTAAGTAGAAAAGGGGGAGGAAAGTAATTAAAACATTAACTAGATTGAAAATTAAATGGCATGGATCATTGGGTAGCTCTGTGTTGGCTTATTGACTGTTGATAGGTTACTTCAATTATTTGCAGTTTCTAATGCAGCAACATTAAGGGCCCCGTTGTGCCATGGACTGTGGATACACGCCTGTTCTTAACGACTAAATTTTAAAAGACAACACATGGGAAGTAACACAGAGTCATAAAGAGGTTAATGGACTTAACCAAGGTTACAAGGCAGATAATAGGAGGGATGAGACTAAAATAAAACAAGCAAAGACTACAAGCCATACCTCCTATCCCTCTGTCATGCTTAAAATAACCCCATGATTTAGATAAATGAGCTTGACAAGAAAGAGTTCTAACAGTCTTAATAGAATGCATCTGAAAGTCATCCAATGACTTTCTGGTGGATATCTTTCAATTGAAAGATAATTTTTATGTAATCAGGTACAAGTTACCTAAAATGTAAGCTAATGTGATATAAATAAGGACAAGGAAAGTTAATTAGACTCAAAATGTTAGACTCTTTGAATCTAAAATTTTCTATGTAAATGCAGACTTGCTTCTCAGTGGAGTAAAATTTTTTTTTTTTTTTAGTACAGATCTTGGGTGAGAACATTAAATTCTGTTTGCTGTATATGTCATCAACAGAACTGTTCACTATTCCTAACTCATAACCAAGAATTACTATTGAAGCTGACAGTAAGAACCACAAAGAAACCATTCTCACTTCAAGGTGTAAGCTGCTGAAATTAAGACATGCTGGCACATACCATTTTAAAGCTAGTGAGAATCATCTGAATTAATGTAGGAAATACTAACCATTCATCTTGTGAGAGCAAGTTGCTTATGGTTAAACAGTGTGATGAAATGAGTTTTGTTTACTTTCCTGTGGGTATCTGCTATTGCAGCAGGTACAGATAAGTTTTTCTACCTTTGTGCCATGCTATGCATGTAAGCAGAGATGCTGTGTTTTCCTGCATAAATCAATTGCCTGTTGCTCTTACTGCTGCTATTCCAAACACTGCAGCTCGTTCTTCATTTTTTAGTTTTTAGCTAGGTTCATTTTGTTCTTAATTCCTAATTTATCCTCTTGAGTTGCTAAGTTACCAGCCTGAAGAATCAATGTATTACTCATGTTAGTGCCACTTTAGATTTTTCTGGCTCTTTGAGGATACTTCAGTCAGTCCTTGTTACTACTTCCTTAACTCAGCTCAGTTGTGTGCATAGGAAAACCGAAAATAGAGAAATTAAATATTCATTTGATTGGGCTAAATGAATATTCATTGAACATTACTCGATATGGCCACCTCAAGATTTGTGATTCCTTACTAGGACAGTACAAAAAGTGATTTTCAGCGTAACTGAGCTTGTGTTGACTTCATCACATCACTATTCTTGACTTTAACTGAAATAATGGTATGAGAACATCTTCAAGAATCTTGACTTTGTTGTTTCACGCTGACCAGCAAAAATCAAAGGACACACTCGTGTGAAGTGCACACTGACTGACTCATCTCCCGAAGCTCAAAAGAAATGAGCCACACTGTATATTCTGGTGACATTCTTTTGATTAGGAGAAGAAATGGTTCCCTATGATATCTATCTGTCATTATGACAGAGATATGGAGAGTTAAAGCAGTTACAGAATCCCTTCTCTAATTGGTGTTAAATGTGATTACAGTGGAAGAGCAGTGCTCTAAGAACCATGAGAAGTCAGCACTTGTGATACGGTTCTTAAAGAGTGAAATCAGAGGATTTCAGATGCTTTCAGTTCTGGGTGGTGACTTCTTCATGGCACAGTTTGGGTAAAGTTATTTTATGATAATAAGGGATTACCCTGAAGGAAAGAAATTTGTCATCCATGATGCAAAGAGATTAAAGACAATGGAAGACCACAGTCTAATTTTAAAAAGTGACAGTAAATGATAGTCTACTACACAAATTGCCAATATGTACATCTATTAGCTGTCACAGCAATGAACTGCAACAAATTTATTAACTGATCTTGTTTCTCACTTCTTCAACTGAAAGACAAAGGTGATCTCTCCAGCTAGATTCACAATTAAAAGCAGGCACATATTGGAATTCTTGACCAATACCCAAATGCTCTGTATCTATTAAAAAAAAAAAAAAAAAAAAAAGCAGTCTATCGTAATTCTAAGAAGGAATGTCACAATGACCTACACTATGTGTTCTCATTTCTTTCTTTTAAATAATAGACATCAGTAATTTAGTATAATTGTAGAGTGTGAAAGGTGATATTAATAATTATGGTACCTATTATTTTCTTCATCTATTCTTTCTTTATTCTATCAGAGAGCTTCTTCTTTCAAACTGAGAGATATGGAATTCACTGATAGCTAAGGTGATTGTTTCAGAGCACCACAGAAGTCCCACTTATGTTGGTTTCAAAGACATAAAAAATTCCAAGGGAAAAAGTCCCACAACTTAAACAGTATCAAATAAAACTGAGATGGGTACAAGCCTCCCATGCTATCTTTCAAAATAAACAGACTGGGGCAGAACTGGAAAGACTTGAAAACAGATCTTTGAAAACATTTTTGGGGTAGACTGCTTAGTGCATTACATTAATCAAAATGAAGAACTCCTCCTCACCCATTCACAATAGCCAACTGGTTTAATAGTAATGATCCTTCTGTTTCCAGATCCCAACCCACTGCACAGCTAGACAGTGTGTTTGTGTTAGCACTTTTAGAGCTCTAATGTTCTAAAACTTCAAAGTACTTTATTTCTAAATGCAACAATGCTGGCATTTATTTCTTCAGGTATTCTATCAACAACAAAAAGAAAAGTTAAACTGTAATTTAAAACAGGACAAACTTGTTAAAAATAGCATCTGTAATAAAATTCAGTATGTAGAAAGACAGAAAAAATCTTTACAAGCCACTATGCAAAACTTTTGCTTTCTCTAGAAAGCAAGCATTAAAGCCAGCACCTTACAAACTTCCTTAATTTTTAAATGGTTTATCTGAGGGGTGCTGTTATTAATCCTCATCTGAATGAAGTTCACGGAATCTCTGAGCTCTGTCCAGTTCCAGATCTATCTATGTGAATGTTAAGACCCACTGGCTGTGATAATCAGCTTGTTATGTAAACAAGTGATCTTTCCTATTCTGTAAGTGTCCATACTGCAAATGCACAATCACAACTGGCACTGATGAAAAAAAAAGGACAAAGCATTTGGGTGTTGTTTTTGTGTCTCAATTACATTTTCCCATTCAACTCAACCTCTCAAAACCAATTTGTTTCTCTCTAAGAGAATGCCTTATAGAATTTTTTACTATGATTTCTTCATCAGGAACCAATCTTAGAATAAATAGCCATTCTCCAGGGTAATTACCTCAAGACCTTTCACAAACAGCATATTCAAATCCATATACAGCAAGAATATTAAAGAAATTAACATCATATCTAACAATTAATATATATTGCAGGTCATGCCTGTCTGTTCCCAGTGTAATACCTACAGTTTTGCCAAAGGGTCTTTCTTAATCTTATCTAAACTATTTCTAAAATGCTATTAGAGTAGGAATCATGACAAGAGGGAATACATTTTTTTTAAGAGAAAAGTTACCAGCAAAATGTCCAGCACTATGCAAATGACCTATTCTAGACAATTTACTCCACATGATGAATAAGGAGCCCATATAAAAAATTAATTTGGGTTCAATACTTAGAGGTTTAAAACTGACATTCAAAAGGAAATGAAAACCAATAATGTGTGGGTTGAGGATTACCATAGGATTCAGGAAGGAAGATGCCTTTGAAAATTAAAGTTGTGTGTTTATATTAGGATAACCAGTGCTAAAAATCATGGCCCATTTTAATAAACAGAAAGAATGAACAAGGAATGTAGACTACACTGAACACCTGCATAAATGGCAGTATTTGAACAAAATAAACCAAATCTCTGCATGACAGAGGATCAGTTTTTCTAACAACTATAATAGTTAAATCAAAGGCTATTGTTATTTTGTTTAACAGGGATTCTAGGAAAATAATTTTTTTTTTTTTTTTATCTGAATTGGTGGATATATTCTGAAAGGAGAAATTGCAAGCACTGTTGCTCTACACAACTTTCAGAATGCAGATATAGAAATTATTTCTTTTTATTTAAATGAGGAGAGAAATAGTATATACCTTCCCAATTCAGGTAACAAAATAAATATAAAAATGATAGTAATAATTATTAATATTAATATCTTTGGTTTTCTGGAGTGAATGATTATTCACGTGTAGGATACAGCTCTCTGGAGATGTCAAAACACTTTATAAATATTAATGACTGATGACAGCTGTGTAACAAATACAATAAGTAGCAATTTTCCATTTTACAGAACAAGAAACTATGTCACAATCTTTTTTAAACAAGTAGTGTATAGGAAACAAAAGGAAATCAGCTCTGATCCCCCTCTACATCACAAAGTTTGCTTGTCCTCTTATATTTGATATTAAGCTGTGTATTGCCATAATATTTGTGCCTGTATCATTCATAGAAATCATTCTAGGAAGATGGAGAGTAAGATGGATACCATTCATTTTTTTAAATGCGAAATACCATCTTTTATAGAACAGAATATCTTTATTCCAGACTTTTATCATTGAAGATGTTGAATTACATTTGGTGATCTTATTGTAATGATGGGAAGGTGGCAAAAATGGAAGAAAACCTTGGCTACACGAAGTGATCATCAGACTCTAATACATTCCTGTATTTATGTATTAAAAGCCTGTGCATGAATTACTTCATTTAAAAGTCACCTTCAAACAAATTTATCTTTCATTTTTAATGCAGTCCAAAATACTAGTTACTTCATTTTTTTTTTCAGAGTGTAAAACAGAGATATTTTTAATAAAAGGTATACATAGATTCTATTATGTAATAGTTGGAGAAATGGTAACTCATTCAAAAATGAAACTGTCAATATACCAGTCAAATTCCCATTCGAATCATTGATGTCTTTTTGGGACAGCATATTCTTTTGACAAAGAAATGAGGAAAAGTAAAATTGCACACAACTCTTATTGCCTGAAAATCTAGGATTTTGTTTTGCATGTTTGGGAGAGAATAATATGAATTTATAGGAAAAAAATCTATTTATCCGTTATCTTGACATACTTTAAACAAGTGAATAATATCTTTGTGATTTTTAGCATAATTTCTGTGAAGTTTTCTGTCTAAATATGAATATCGATTTTTCTACAGACCATTCATAACAAATGTAGTATTTGAAACAGTGAGTGCAGTAAAACGATCAGATCGGAAAAAGGATAAAGAGCTATGCAGCACCCTGAAGAAGCTCAACCTGCTATAAGAAAAGTTTTCTACTTTCTTCAAGACAGAAATAGAACTTTCAGTGAAAACTGGAAGAGTGGGAACATGTATCAGACCATGATATAGCGATGAATGAATGAACAATCAGATGGTTCTACTGATCAAGAAAGTGAGGCTTATGATCAGCTCATGAAACTTGACAGGTCTGTATGTGAGAGATAAAGAACAAAAAAGTTGGGAAAAAAGAGAAGAGAATGGGTGAGTATTTGAGGTACGAAAGATTTGTGCCAGCTTACTTTTGGTATAAGTCAGTTGCCTGCAAGTACTTGTAACTACTTGCCTTTTGAAGGCCAGGAAGGACCATTAAAATCAGTTCCTGTTCCTGGTGGAATACAGCAAACAAGAGAATCAAACACTCTTATTATAGCAGATAAACTGAGTTTCAAGAAAGAAACAGCAATGAAGAAGGGCAACAAATTTCCATTTAATTGCAATGGAAAGTAGAAGCCTGATTAATTCACTCAATAGCTATCTGAGGAATTCCTAGTCTCCATAAAAGCCAGAGAAATACAACAATAAACCAGGCTGGAAAGCTTTAGCAACTGCAACTGGCTGGAGCAGCTCCTGCACTGAGCCGAGTTTTTCAGGTCCCTGCTAGATACCCACATAACATAAACCTGACCAGGGCACGTGCAGGGTTCATATACTTAAAGGCAGCACACCATCACTTGCCCCAGATGTTACAAGTGGCATACACAAAGAAATATTTTCTCCATTTTTCCTATTTATAACTAAGAAGCTGCATTAAAATTCTTTCGATGGCTCTTTGTATGTTGTTCTTAAATAAATTACTAAAAACTAACATCAAAGAGGAACAAATAGAGTAAGAAAACAAAATAAACAAAGTCTACAAGTAATTTTCCCTGAAGTAAAATAGAAAAACAAAACAAAAACAAAGCCCAAGGAAAACAAAAATAGCCATTTGGTATATTCTTTGCCAACATAAAAGCAAAAAGGATAAATGTTTCTCAAGCTTTTTATGAGTTAGGAGAATAGTTATCCCTTCTGCCTGCATAGCTTAACACTGTCAGGGGAAATGAGAAAAGCCAGAGGCAAAAACAACTCATAAAAAAGACCCCAAACCAACACCACCACTCCCCAAATGGTCCCAACCTGCACTCTAGCTTACAAACATTAATTCAGTTTCTGTCTCACATTGAACAGTATTAGCACAATTTCTTCCATGCAGCATCTGATCTTAATACAACTTTGGGTTTTTTTGCCCCAAAAGGGTGAATAATAAGAAAAAAAGAATGCTGCTGATGCCTCTTTCCACTTCAGTATAGGATAGCAAGTCAAAAAGAAGTATCTTCAAAAGTCATTAAGATTCCAATGGTAACATGATAATACAATCTTTTTAGCTGTTGTAACCATCCCAACGTATTCAGTGCCAAGACAAACACATTAAAAGCTAGAAATAAGTAGATGTGAAATTATCTACATAATAATTACAGCAGTAACCAACTGTGTACCATCGTTGCTTTCTTAATTAGCAGCTGCTCAGATCTGTTTCTTTTAGGGCCTGACTCATTCTTGTTTGCATTTGATTTCTGTATCACCTGGACCACAAAGCATCATTTTCACAGCTGATTGCATTTAGGACTTAAGTTTGTACTTTTATTTTGCTTTCTTTTTAAAGATAAAACAAAATCTTGACCAGAGGTAGAAATTTTCCATTTGGGTAAGAAAACAGCACCTGTAAAAAGGTTTTACAGGTATTACAGCAAGAGTCTTTCAGAATAGATTATAGGCCAATTAGGCCTGGTGTCACTAGGGCAAAGTATGGAATGGGCTAAGAATAGCTGGCAGTCTGTTTTGCTCTGAAATTCCCAGGGGAAACTACAAGACCTGATGCTGGAAAACAGAAAAGTACTGGAAAGTTATCTGTTTGAAGTGATAAGTGTTTATCCAATAAAATAGTACAATCTAGACAAAAATTGGAAAGAAAGAATAATGTTTATAATTCTCCAGATTTTAACTTGTGTCCTCACAAGTTCACCAAATCTGGTGCTCTGCCCCATAAAATATATTGTAGCTGCAGTTATCCATTGCCTTTAGTGGTCCCACTTGTAACTTTGATAGCTCTCATCAGCAATCACCCTTGATTTATCCAAATATACTGAATGAATTTAAACGGAAGGAACCACTATTAGTATGCAGACAGACTCTGAGTGAAGAAGGGCAAAAAATAATATCTATAATGGTCTCTCCAGAGATTTGTACCTTGGAGATTTATGTGTGATTTAACAATAGCTAGAAAATTTTTAAAAAATTGTGTTATATGTTTCAAATTGATGATCTGAAGATGGAGAAGTGTGGTCTGGATATTAATGACTTATTAACTCTACTCAAAAATCAAAACATTCAGATAGCTAGGTTTGATGGTTTTTTGTGTCTGTTGTTGTTTTGCTTTTGATTTTCTGTTGGCACTCACCCACTGGTGATTACACCTGAAATGAAGAGACTTTGCTCACTACTGTCTGTGGGCAGATTTCTTTGGCTTAAGAATAAATTCCGTAGGTTTCAAGCAATCATTTATGGATACAAAGTAGACATTAATTTCAAGTAGGAATTCACTTTGTCCATTTTTATTAAACCGTTTAAAAACTTTTCAGATTTATACATTCCTAGTCCTCATAAGTTATAGAAATAAGACACTAATTAAAGAAATTCTTTTCTCGTCAGAATCAAAAGTGTGTGAAAAACTGCTATTAAGCAGATGGTTATCTGTGAAGTAAGGAAAAAAAAAAAAGAAAAAAGGGGTGAGAGAGAGAGGAAGAAAGGGAAAAAAAAAAAAAAAAGATGTCATAACAAACATTTAGCTCCACTAATTATAGATAATTCCTTCAAGTACTGATCCCTTATTAATCTTCTGGAAAGACTCATGTCTTTTAAAAAACAGTAAGTTTGATAAAAAAATTAAACACAATTCTAAAAATCAAACCTCTCTGAATCATTTCAGAGTCTTTGGTCACTAGCTTCTGTGGGATGGATTTTTCTTTGTTTAAGAATAATTTCCGATGATTAAAGATAAGAATAACAGTGAACATTCAGTTACTAAAGAATTCTTAGTATTTAGTTCTGATTTCAGTTTTTATGTAACATTTGAACCAAGAGGTTGTTATGAAACCAGTACAATTTTTCCCATTACAGAAGTATCACTGATTAGTATTCCTTGAAAAATTTTATACCTAAGTAGTTTTATAGAACGTTTGCTACAATCAGTGCAATCTGTAGTTATGTACAGTGTGTATGTAGGTGGCACAACTCTGTACTTACATCACGACTCAGTGACATTGGTCTGCAGAAGACCAACATGTTTGGGCTTCCTACTGAGTAATAAAGCAAGATGTTTTTCTATATTACCTTAGATTCTCCTGTTGTTTGTCTGATAGATGCTGATACTCCGAAACTCTCAGGCCTTGATGTAGCAAACACATCCACATGAATGCAATTACTTGAGGAGAAACAAACTGTACCACCTACTGAGAAGAATATTCATGTACTTAAAAACCAAGACATTTTAGCTGTTGGTTTGAGCTAAAGAGAATTGAATCAATTTAAGTCAAATGTATTACATCTGCAACATCTTCAAAGCCCAAAATCTACTTGAGGAAATACTCAGTAATGTATTTCATTTCTTCCTACAATTTTTATGACTGTTCATTGTAGGACTGAAAACAAAACATTGCATTGTAATTTCAAAGTTTCATATATAGGCAAAATAAATAGTCAATTAGTTTGTATAGAGGTATGGGCAACTACATTGTCCTCTTTGGAAGCCACAGCTTCCAAAACTTTCCCATGTGACCTGAGAGAAAGCACAGCCTCTCTGAAATACTAAACAAAAAGCTGACTTTATTTTTGCAAAATATTACCTTAGCCAGTGATGTGCAAACTAGATATAAATCTGTTTTGAATTCTGCTGCAAGACTAGTAGAGCTAAAACACTTCAGTCAGAATACAACTAATGGTATGTAAGCCAGAAACTACTTCAAGGAGTAAAACCAAAAGAAAAGTTAGAATGAAATGGATCAAAAAGTAGTTGAATTTTTATAGAGGTGTAAAAGACCACTTTATTACTAAATAGTATTATTTCTTGCATGGAGTATCATCCAGTATCAAGGGACACATGATATCTGTAAATGTAAATTTCCAGCTAGAAAAACTTTCACTGTGACAGATGAGTAAAATAAAGCTAAAACTATTACACAATGTCTGAATATCTACAAAGTCATGAAATGAAAGAACTGCAAAATAACAAATTTCTGTGTCAGATGAATCAGAGAAATTAACCTAGGACATATGTAGCCACATGCACTGCAATAGGAATGGCGCACAGCCTATCCCACTAATGCTGTTCCCAAGACAGCATTTTGCTGTAGAGATAGGGAAAAACAGGAATGTTAAGGTTGCATCCTTAAATGCCCTAAATGTGCTCAAAAATAACGGTTCAAAGTTTATCAGACAATAAATCAGTATGCTGTCGTGTGGCCAGGGTTACATCTGTATTATGCTTTTGCCCTAATAAGAAGAACTTGCCCTTCTTGTTTGATTGAAAACTCAAATATCTGGTTTGTTTCAAAATCTGCTGAGAAATCTTACTTTATAATGAATATAATGTCAAACAAATGTCACGTATAAGTTGGCTTTCTCCATGAAAAATTTTTTTGAACAAGCTGTGGTTACACTGCAGTTCAGTAGTTCACTGTTATGTGCAGTAGCACTTAGCAACTCCACTTTGAGGAGGCTGGAGTCCCACAGGAACTGTTCTTTTTTTCCAGTATATTTGACATGTTCAGCTGTTAGTGCTCATTATGGTCATTATGAGCTATTACTGCTCATTATACTGTTAGGCAGATGACACCTAGATTTACTGAGCTAATGGTGATGGGGGTGGGAGAATCTTTCTTTTTAGATATATGAGTAATCAAAAAAAGCAAGCTAAAAAATCTATGAGATTAGAGGAAGAAAAAGAGCTATTGAAAGAAACACTATACTTTTAAACTCTGAACAGAGATATCAAATCATGTTTGCCAGTTGGCATCATCTGTACCTGTGCCAGTTACATGCATCTCCCTCTGTTTTTCTCCCTGCTAAGCTGTAAAAGCATATAACTCAACTACTGAAAACAACAATGAACCTAAGCTAATTAGAAGAATCATTCTGATATTGCTGTTCTATTTCCTCTGTGCCATCCCTCATGCAATGACACATTTCGCTTTGGTAACTTTTTTTACTGATACAATTTCAGATAGCCTTAGGCCTTACAATTTAATTATTCTCTAAAACAAAAATAGAAATATTGGCATAGGCAGTTTCTGAAAATAATGTGGAGAGCTACGCAGCAAAAGGCCTGTCTGGAAAAAAATATTTCAATTACTTATTCGTTATTTCCATTTTCTACTAATAGAAACCATATATAAATTTATAGTCTGAAAACATTTATCGCAAGGCATTAACAAAGAATGTTTGTCCCATAAAAACATACAGCACAGTGTCTGACCGAATAAGCAGCATAAATAACAGGTATCAGTGCAGTTCTTTTTTTTTTTTTTAATCCATCATTATTTGCTTCTTAAATATTGAGATGCGCTATTCTGGCAGAAAAGTATAAGACTAGCAATGATGTTTGATTTTGTTTCACTAGGAATTCAGCTTTTTATGTGAAGGACAAGAGATTAAACACAACTTTCTGAAAAATAAATGGATTATAATGCCAAAATTCTGGTCTCTCTTGTATTACTACTCCAAACATAAGGATACTGCATACCCTGGCTTTTAGATCTACACAGGTGCTTTATTAACTTCCCTATGTGTCACACAATTCAACACAGCACTCAAGCTCCTTGACGTGAAATCCTGGAATAGAATCTCTAAGGGTGCACCATGCTGCAATAGCTTTAAGTATTATGCACTCACTAGTGTAAAGTGCCTGGTATAAGCTGGAGGATCAAGGGAAAGGAATTGCCACTGCTACCGCTATTTGGTGTAGAACAAGAAAGAAGCAAGCAATAATCTTTCCCCTCATGGTTTGCACTCAGCTGTGTACAGGCAGGCAGCAAAGCCAGTGTTCACTGGCTGAGAAACAAAACAAATGCAAAACATAGAAGGAGATACATTATATTAATCTGCTTGCTGCACTCCAGAATCCAAATATTTCTCCAGTACGTAGCTATAATATGGGAAATCTCAGAATCAAAAGCGCCATCTACCTCTCTCTAATGAACCAAATGAGAAATTCATTAATGAATTGGTCAGGTATAATTAACAGGCAGTTACACAAGACACAGGAGCATTACTGTAACTTACAGATAGTTTTATCAATCTGGATATTTCTAGAATTGTCTCTTTTGCTGAGAAACAATTGTAAAGGACACCAAAAAAAAGGGTTTTCTCACACGTGAAGCCAAACTGGCTTGCACCAATACTGTGATACTACACAAAGGCTCACACTTACAATGTGCGCCTTTCTCTCCTGCGAGCCAAATTTTCAACAGTGGCAAACATGACAGAAAACCCATAGAATAAAGATGGTCTAATAGATTGAAATGAGATCAACATCAGGTGGGTCCCCGCATGACAGAAGCAAAGCAGCATTTAAATTAATATAAGTAAATAAATAAAAATTCTGACTTAATTTCCTAATTTTTTTTGCCTAAGGAATCTTCTGGGTAGGTTTTTGGGCTTTTTTTTTTTTTTTTCTCGTGATTGAATGCCATCTCATGGTTACATTACATCAGTGATTTCAATTTAGTGCTTTCCTTATGAACAACAAAGTATTTTCTAAGAATTATATTGTCAGATGTCACAAATGCAGTCAAAAATTATTAGATCACAATTTCATCTGAAGGAAATATAAGAATTGATCTATTTTAGTTAGCACATAACCTACAATTTGTTTCCAGGTTTTAAGTAATATCATATATTAATATGGTGTTTTCAAGATCATCATTACTGAGTACTTTATGCAAATCCCCTTCTATAGTGTTATGTGTTAATGATCACAGCACTTTGATGAAAATATTTAATAAACGCGTGTTTAAAGTTGTTTTAAGTTACACGAAATGATAAAACACCTCCCTTCTCTCTTCCTTCCTTGGGTACAGGTATCTTTGCCACAGCTATGTTTCTTTTCATGGAGTAAAAAAAAAAAGGAGTTGTGAATTTTATATCGCACCGAACAACTGATTGTTTGTTGTGCCGAGTGTTAGTGCTGACCCAGTAGCAGTGTTTTACAGTCTGAAGATCAAAGTGCAGTTTGCACATCAAAATCAAATTCAAGCTTTTGTTTATTACTCTCTTAACCTTTCATCTGCACTTCATCTGCTTCACACAGCACTGAAAAACACAAAACCAAAAAAATGTTCAGAAACCTTGTTTCAGTGAGAGATCTTTATTTCTTGACCTATCTTACTATTAAGAAGTTCTTGAAATTCTTCAATCACTATGATTACAGTTATATTTCTTCTGAAAGGTGACTTAATATGTACAATTCTTTTTGTTTGTTTTCAAGAGAAAAAAAGAACTTGATTTCCCTATGTGATGTTTATGTTAAGAACTCAATCTTAATGATAAGTTTGATGAAGTAATGAGGCTTATCTCTAACCTTGCCTTCTAATTCTTGTATTCTTTTTAAAACTAACATTATTTTAGGGATTCTTAAAGAAAAAGACACAAAAAGTATCAGTTATATGTAAAAAACTCTCAAGGGAAAGGAAAACAAAACTATTTATCAGTAGTATTCTTATAGAGGAATCCCCAAAGATGTCTTTAAAACAGCATACTGCATTCTGCAAGTTGTTAAGCACAGGACATCAAACCTGCTTTCTGCCACTGCTTCATTCCAAAACATTTCAGTACTTGCATTTACTGAGAAGCTGCTATTAAAAGCACCTTCAATCTGCTTTATACATGTCAACTGCAGAAAGCTATTAGCTGTAATTGGCAATTTTTTTTTTTTTTCCTTTTACTGCTTTTAAAGTATGATCAGGTTCCAAAAAGTAAGGTTTTAGAATTTTGCTAATGTACCCTAAGTGATGCGTTCACCAATAGTGTAGGCAGTTTTCAGTGAAGAAACTGGTCTTCATCAACATATGCTTTTTCAATGTGTGTCAAGAGATGTAAAAAAAATAGGTGGTCAGGAATTGTGAAATTCTGTGGAAGAGGAACAGAGAGAACTCAGAAGACACCTCCTGGCATGACAAAAACAAAGGAAAAAAAATAGAATGCCACATAGGTCAGTGGTTGGCAGGTTGAACCTAAGTATTTGGCATCAAAGTACAATGAGCCTATGTTCATGAGTGTAGGTACGCTTTACACTGGAATCCTTCCTAAGAGAAAAAGCAGAGGTAAGATGGAGAGAAAAAATAGTCTTCCACTCACTGATAACTTTTGGGCAGTCTGTACAACTCAAAAGCAAGAGCCCCCTTCCAGAAAACTCACATTCCAATTGAAAAAGCCCTAGTAAGTAGACGTAGATAATACGTAGATTGTAGTAGTGGTTAATGTTTGACAGAAGAGCATAGTTTGGGGATTTGTTAGGTTTTTTTTTTGTGTGTGTGTGTCTAAGATTCCTTGTAATGGGTTATTAATTTTCACACAAGTTCAATCTATAGTTTAGAAAGGCTTACAAAGATTGTCAGGAGTACAAAGATCAGATAGACAAGCAGAGAACAATTTATTTGCCCCTGGTCATCCTTTTCCCAGGTTTTAAGATTACAGAATCACAATCCCAGGGTAGCAGGGACCTCTGCACATTTGGGCTACCATATCCTCTACTGAAGCATGGTCAGCTACAGCAGGTTACACAGGACCATATCCAGGTGGGGTTTGAGCATCTCTTTGAAATGGAGACTTCACAACCTGTCTGAGAAATCTGCTCCAGTGTTTGATCACCTCTAGAGTGAAAAAGGTTTTCCTTATTAGGATTTCCTATATGTGTGCTGCTTGTCCTTGTGCTAGATACCACTGACATGAGTCTTCTTTACTGCCTCCTGACAGCCATTTATACAGATTGGTTGAAAGACGATTGCAAGGCAGCCTCAGAGGGCTCACTGTTTCACAAAAGATCCATGCCCTTCCAGCAACAGCTGGATGCCAGATGTGATACCTTAGGGCATCTCCCATGCTATTACATGCTACACATGCTCCCATGCTACACACCTGTGTGAGCAACACAATCATCGCACCCAACACAGCACCCAGGCAAGGGTAGGGGTTTAATGTTTACAGATTTTACTTTGAGTTCAACTTCTAACTGCTAGGGCTTGTTCATACGTACAGATGTCTGTCTGCATACAGAGGTGCCTTTTGTAAATGCTCCTAGTAAGTTCAGCTCAGGAAAATAACTTGTTCAAGAGATTTTTTCCCAGAGACAGTGATCAGCAGTGCCAATCATTTTAATTTCCTGCACAGATGCCTGTTTTTCAAAAAATCTTCCTCATTTTATACAAACTCAAAGTGAAGCCAGCGAAAACCAAAGCCTTTCTGTATGCTTGTTTTCCTTTCTCCTGGTGTCCTGCATATCGCTTACTTGGCAATGGGAAGTTCAGAACCAAATTCTGGATGAATTTTTGCTGGGTTCTGCAACTTTGCAGGATGACTTTAACAACAACTAACTATTAGTGGACATTGATCGTCACAAGTAATTTTGTTTCTTTCAGAGTGAGATTGATTATCTTTACCTAACTCGTGCAGATCTCCAGGGAGGATATGCTGAGGAACCACACAGAATGTGATGAAAAACCTTTTAAAGGACTCAAAAGTTTTAGCAGCAAAAGACTAACTAAGCACTTGTGTAAATGAAAAGAGCACATCTCATGACAAAAGCTCTCCTCTGTGTAGCCTGGGAAAGGAACTTCATTTATCTATTTCAATCATCCAAATGCCAGTTTTCAATCATTAATGGGAAATAAACCTACTTAGTCCCATCTTTCCATTTTTTTTTTCTTTTGAATGTTAGAAGAGAACCACACATGAGCAGAGGAAGACTCACATGCTGCTAGTACAATGGTGGTAGGCTACAAAGGTGATAGTGACAACAGGAATAAAAAGAAAACAAAGTACATGACTCAACCTCTCCTTGGAGCTCCAGGCTCCAGAACAAGAACCTCCATCACAGGTATCAACAGAAACTGCTTCTCCTGTGGACACTGCATATTACTGCCTCTTTGGTACAACACATGGTATTTTCTAATTGTGGCTGATCCTAGTAAGAATAGACAAGGATCTACCTTTTGGGGCCTATCTTGTTTAATATCTTTATTGATGACCTAGATGAGGGGATTGAGTACCCTCAGTTAGTTTGCGGATGACACCAAGTTGGGACGTGGTGTTGATCTGCCTGAGGGTAGGGAGGCCCTTCACAGGGACTTAGATGAGCTGGATCGCTGGGCTGGGGTGAATGGAATGAGGTTCAACAAGGCCAAGTGCTGGGTCCTGCTCTTTGGCCACAACAACCCCATGCAGCGTTATAGGCTTGAGGACGAGTGGCTGGATGACTGTAAAGAGGAAAGGGACCTGGGAGTGCTGGTTGATGCTGGGCTGAACATGAGTCGATAGTGGCCCAGGTGGCCAAAAGGGCCAGCGCCATCCTGGCCTGCATTAGAAATAGTGTGGCCGACAGGAGCAGGGAGGTGATCATCCCCCTGTACTCAGCACTGGTGAGGCCGCACCTCGAGTACTGTGTTCAGTTTTGGCCCCTCACTACAAGAAAGACATTGAGGCCCTGGAGCGTGTCCAGAGAAGGGCAACAAAACTGGTGAGGGTTTTGGAGCACAAGTCCTATGAGGAGCGGCTGAGGGAGCTGGGATTGTTTAGTCTGGAGAAGAGGAGGCTCAGGGGAGACCTCATCGCACTCTACAACTTCCTGAAGCAAGGCTGTGGTGAAGGGGGGCTTGGCCTCTTCTTCCAGGCAACAAACAGGACCCGGGAAAATGGCCGCAAGCTGTACCAGAGGAGATTTAGGTTAGACTTAAAGAAGAACTTTTTCTCTCATATGGTGGTCAGGCACTGGAGTGGCTGCCCAGGGAGGTGGTGGAGTCGCCATCTCTGGCAGTGTTCAAGAGGCGTCTGGACGAGGAGCTGCGAGATGTGGTTTAGTAGCTTGTGGTAGCAGTGGTAGTGTGAAGACGGTTGGACTAGATGATCTTATAAGTCGTTTCCAACCTTGTGATTCTATGATTCTATGATTCAAAGCTGAGGATCATCTAATGACAGCTGCTTGCAACTACTTTGCAAGAGGTCTTGTTCTGTGGTAACCTGGAATTTGGAGTGGTCACACGACCACATTGTCTGAAAAAATGTGTCCTTAAGATTATCCAGATTATTTCTAACTGTTGGCTGCATCTTTGATAAACTATAGCCATATAATGCTATTTTTTCATTTCTGTATATCTAAAGAGGAAAAAAAAAAATTAAATTGAGCATTTATTATGATTACTACTTCTTCAAAACTACCAGTTCCACTACACTAAGTATCTTCCTGTTTGTAAATTTGTTTGCCCACAGTACTCTCAAAAGAAGCTTATCAACAAAAACATCTGCTGCCATCACTGAATTTGAACCTGAGATCAAAACACTCCCTATGATCCATCTATAAAAGGAAACCATCCAAAATCTGCATGGAACTTTCAGAGGATGAAGAAGTAATATGTGCCCATACAGAGGGAAAGAAAAAAAAAAAAAGTATGCATTATTTTGAAGGTCTTTAAAAATGCAGTCTTAAATATTACGTTCTGATTGTTACTCCCATAGCATTCAGCTTAGAGACTGCAAAGCTGAATTCTGCAGTTGATGGAAAATGCAGGTACAACCTTGCTGTCTATCAGTAACACATAAAACATTTTCAGCTGGAGAAAACTCACATCAGAAAATAACTATATTAGCAACATGAAAGCAAGTAAATTCTTTTTCTTTCCTTTTCTATCAAGAAGAAAAAAATAGGAAATAGTGAGCACTTTTCCATTTTCAGTTCTCTTTTAAATATAAATTTAAGAAGTTAATGAAAAACAAAATCTAGCAATGTGCATCCAAACAGCTATTCATTATGACAACAGGAAAAACTCAGAGATTAAATTGTTTGTAAGCTTGGAACACTCAGGATGTACAGGTCTACGAAGTGTTAAAAGACAAAGTTTTAAATTACCAGAAAGAAATGGTGAAAAGAATGTTAATATTCTTTTTATTGTGAACATTTCCCTTTCAGTCTCCCATAAATTAGCCTTCCTAGTTAAGGGCTGTATAAAAGGGAAAGGAAAATATTTAGAGAATTTTTTTGAAGAGGCATGTAATAATAAAGTGAGTAATTATAATAGCATTAGGACACTCAAGAGTGTATTTTACAGGGTCATTAATATGGTTCATGGGTAGCTGAAAGCACATGGCCTTTGGCCTCATGCCTCACAACACACATGGGGCACACATTAATGGCTCTGTAAAGCACACCCTATTGTGTCTCAGTGCTTTAATAAAGCCTTGCAGATGAAATGCAAAACCATTTTCAGTTGAGTCAGAGTACTTTCCTGACGTTGAAAGGGAAATTACAGCCACAGAAGCAAATCAACTCATGTGCAATACATTATACCAGCAAGTAGAGATGGAAACAAATTTTTGGGGAAAGAATTTAATTTACCCATATGTTTCTTGTTGAAATCAGTGAGAAGATACCAATTGAAGTTCACCAACTCCATGGAACATTAGAACCTAAGTAACAAAAACAAGCTGGGGAGATGCTTGCCTTTTCTTTTTTAAACTTTGGATCTATATGGTACTATGCCTCCTCTATTTCTATTTCATACTGAATATTTCATTATCACTTAATGAAAAACAAAACAACCTTAAAAATTTTTACAGCATACCTGTGGCAACGTAAAATCACTCAACCAGAATCCTGATGAAAAGTGCTGAGAAGGTGGACAGATCATGATGAGTGTAGGAGATTTCATGAAATCAAACATTCAGCAGCTAACAGAAATGTACAGTAAGGAATCATTTTCAAAATCAGTGGAATTCTTGAACACATAGTGAGTACCTCAGAAAAAGACTGCTCACCATTTTTATTCTATTAGATTAGAATCCTGGCACATAAAATGTGAAATATTACTGCAGAGTAATGAAAAAGCCCAAGTATAACTTCTGTCTTACTTCTCATTCTTGAGCAATGATAGACACTCTGAAACATGCAGCAGATATTTCAAACATTTAGAAAATATACATCATCTTACTTTTTTCCAAACTGTTTAGTTTGCAAAATGTACAAAACAAGAGATACTAAAATATTTCCACAAAGACATCAATAACTATTGTTTATATTTGGTTGAAGGTAATTATTGTACTTCGCATAAAAAGGGATATTTATCAATCAATATTCATCATTTACAGTCTTCTGTAGGATTTCATCTAGCAGTTTGCCATGAAACACGCATATTCAACTTCAATATTCACAAAATAATAAACATTTTTCAATATATCAGGAAGTGTAAGAAAAAAGCATACCAAACAATGCAATCTTCTATATATTCAGTTTGGAAAGTTATGCAGGTTGCTATATTTTAATGTACATTTTTCTGTGTTAGCAGAGGTAGTTATCTGCACATGGATCCCACTAGATTGAAGAGTCTATGACCTGTACTGCTGCCAAGAGTTTTGGACCTTCTAAATCTATTGTTCACATTACAATATAAAGCCATTAGAAAGTTCTGTAACAACTTTAGAATACAGAGCTTGCTCAATTGATTCAAAAAGTATCATGAGGTATTACAGCAAAGAAGCATCGAATCAGTATTTGAGCTAGCACCTCCAATTGTAAACTACATCACACATGCAGAAAACATAAAATTTGAGCAGTATTATGCATTTCAATAGGTTGAAAAACGTGAACAACGTTTTCAATCAAGATCCTTGTTTCCTTGTTATGTTATCCATTGCTTCCAAGGATCAGAAGTATACAAAACTGCTTCATTTAAACATCAGAAAAGTTGTGACTATTTCAACATACGTAATAAAATACAATGAAATGGGGATTCAAAACTATGCTTTCTGTGCTAACTGTGCTATATCTGGGAGGAGATATAATCTAGATGCTGAGCTATAGCATATTTCTTAATGTTACATTATTATGATCTTAATAACTTCTTAATCTTTCTGCCACAGTTGAAAATCAGAAGATTATTTCAGTGTTGGAATGCTCTGCGGTGAGATCAGATTGCACTGAAGTCCTAATTTATTCCCACTTCTTGGCTTACAGAACCATTCCTGGGAAGTGTGGCATACTGGAAAATTCTGTTTGCTTTTGGGGACAGCGACAACTTTGGTGCCCTAACAGGTCTCTCATCACAAGTCAGCCAAAGGCTTAGGATGCTGTCTAGAAGATAACACATTTTGAATACATGAAACATTTGTAATATTGTAGATGAGAAGTTATGCGCAGGATCAATGACAGTGTAAAAGTAATTTGGTCAAATATTACTTAGAGGAAAGTGCAGGTAACTGCACGTAACTAGATGGTAAGAATTACAAACTTCATGTAGAATAATGGGGTCAAAGATTTCAATTTTTTTTTTTCCTGAGGCAGTAAGATTTCCATAACTTGTCTTCAATGAGCACTTTCTCTTTCCTATTTCACAAATATTATCAAGTTGAAGTTTATTATGAGTTCAAAGATTAATCTGGCAAAACTGAAATATTTTTATTAAATGAATTAATATTGATCAAGGGAACTTATCTTACCAAAAACGAATTTCTTTTTACAGCAATGACACAAACTGTTCTTATACCAAAACAAATAGTTTTTAAGTTTGTTATTTGTTATTTTTTGTTTACCAAAAAAGAAGCCTAATGACAAACATCAGAACAAACCTGTTACTTAAAGGGTACCTGTACCAAGACAGAAACCTATTCAATGGCAAACAAAATAATGTCTTTGTGCCCTGAAAAATAAAGAAGTGAGTATATATTCATCTATCTAAGCAGATGGATAATGTCAATTTGTTGTGCTAGAAAAAGCACAAATAGAAAAGAAATGGTTTATTTTAAAAGTGCACTATATATTCAGGGTTCCCATTTCATAAATATCTTGCATGCTGTGCACTGCAGTTGACCCTTTAAATGTATCTAGTCAATAACCTATTGTTTACTTCAAGTTCATTTTGTCATTTTGATGGTACAGATTCAAGTGTGGCAATCTTCCTTTCTCTGCTTCACTGCATACATGACTCCCTTTGGCTGATACCAGCTCACAAAAAAGCCACTAAAATGTCATTAATTAGAGCTGGTTTGAGATCCAAATGCTAATTTTATTAGCAGATCTATGAAATTAGGACACTGTAGATCTAGACGAGTTGTGCTTGGGCCTTCTGCAATCTGTGTTGACCTGAGGTTACCTACTATATTAAATAAGAATTGTCTAATACATTTTTAGAATGCTATGTGTAAATCAGACCGTGTGAAGTATGTCACCAGAGGGAATAGAAAGCTGCAGCACGCTTTTTATCTTAGCCTGTTCTATTTATCCAGTATTAAATTCATCTGGAGTGCTTCATAGGAAGAAACAGCGATGCTCAGGGATAAGGTGGGGTCAGATAAGACCTTCAGGACAAGTTCCCTTCTGTGTCACCTCAAAATGATAAAATTTCATTTATGAACAAGTTAATATTTTTATATCTAATAGAAACTTGTTACGAAGCTGTCAAGGGTCCCCAAAAGTATTTATGAATCACATTCTCTGTATGTTCATCCAATTCAGAAAACTTAAATGAATGATTTTCAACTGCACATTTTCATGTGCTTTGCTATTAATTTTCCATCTTTACTTTCAGTGTAATGTACTTTTAATTATGTAATAATATATAATTTTCAATTCATCTATCATTTCTGCTCAAATATATTAGTAAAGAGAGAGTAGAAAAAGGCTCATCAGAGACCTCTTTGTGGTAAAGCAAAGCTGGAAGGAAATGCCATCTCCTGATAGTATCTTTAAGGTTTCATAAAAAGGTAATGGATGTGCTTGTCACAGTCACTAATGATCAAACATTTTCCCATTTTACTGGATATTAAATCGTGAACTGTTAAAGGAAAACTTCATAGTCTAAGCAATGCAGCCAAACAATCTCAGCTTTTTTTTTTTTTCCTCCCTCTTATGTCTAACTAACACAAACCTTACTCTACTGTCACATAAACTGAATAGTTACTATGATGTGGATAGGTGAGGAGGCTTATTTTTGAGGGGCAAGACAGTTCACCAGATTGCAGAACAGGTGATGAATTATATAGGCAAAAATACCTAAATGACACAGGGTGCTAGTCAGTATCTTTATGAAGACTGTTCTCATTTGCCATGAAGCAATTTTTGAAAAGGTTATGTCTAAAGTTAATAGATATATTCGAAAGCATCCATTGAGTGTACTGAAAACATATTTGAAAGACATCTTCGTTTAATATTTTCAGTACTATTACCATGATAGAAAAGGCAAGGCAAGAAAAAAACAAAAGCAAAACATTTTCTGATGGAAAAAATACTCAGTAAATGATTACCCAAAAAAAAAAAAAAAAAAAAAAAAGAATCAAACAGTTTAAGAAATTAGATTAACACAGAATAAATCAGATCTAATTTGAAAACACTGAAATAATTTAGTTTTCTATTCTGCTTAGGAAAGAAAATGAAAAGAAAACAAGAGAATGTCCTCCAGTCAATCACAGTGGAACTAGACTCCTGAAATCATGGAATCATTTGAGTTGGAAGGGACATGCAAAGGTCAGCTAGTCCAACTTCCCCGATAAATGGTCAGGTACTTCAAAATTGCTCTGATTTTTTTTGCTGTGTGTGCTCATCCCTACGTTTGATCCTGCAAATGGTCAAATAAGTAGTTCTTCAACTCATGGGTAATGGCAGAAATGCAGGGCCTTGGACAAATTGCCCAACACTTACTGCAGAGCTGTCTTATATTTCACGTCACTCTTTTGCCTGCAACATATTGCTGGTTGGCTGTATTATGTGAGGAGCAAAATATATTTTCAAGCCTATTTTCCAGACACATGTATTCTAACATACAGCAACAAATAATGTTAAAGCATAATAAGACTCATCCTCTGTTCACTTAATTGTTCACAAAGCTCTTACAGTTGCTAACAAAAGTAAGAAACAACTTTCGCTGCAGTGTTTTTGCTTTGCTTTCCTTTGCTTCAGTATTTTATTTTACATGACTGCTTCAGCCCACCATAGCCATCTGACACAACAAACTATTGAAAAATTGAAGTTTAGGCTGAAAAACACAATAGGACTCTAAGAATAGCTCCTGTCAAAAGCTCTGTGCATAAGCAACAATTTTCTTGTTGTACTGCTTCAAACTGTGGGCAAACCAGGCTTTTCTGTATTGGGAAGCACTGCACTTATGAGTCTCATTGATTTAAGTTCAATCATTGGCAAAATAAGGAATTAATATTTATAAGGATACCAGGCCTCTCAAACACAGTGCTACACAGTAAAAGCGCAAATAATTACAAACTGTCATTAAAAGTAAAAAATGGCCAAAAAAAACCCTTGAAATGACAGCTCACTGTTTCTGTGGGAAAAACCATTGCCTCTTGAAGAGGAAAAAATTGGGAAATTTAAAGCAGTGGTTTACTTAAAGATTCCTCTGAATTATTCTTCCATCACTCAATTCAGTTTAATCGTGAACTGCATTAAAAATGTTTTTCTTTCAGATCGATTAAACTCCAATGGCCAAAAGATAATCAAAAGCAAGACATAGAAATTAATAAAATGAATAAATGTGTATTCAGTTGGCATAAATCAGTTTACAACTTTCTCTTTCCTCTTGGAAACTTAAACTAAAGGGGAAGAAGCCAATGCTGGCTTCTCCTTTTCAAAAGAAAGAACATAGAAAACAGCACTGGGGGTATTAAATCCATCTATCATGATCTTTGCCTGGATGTTAAATAAACTCTTTTTATAATCCCTTTACGTTTCTTTTATGAAATTTAAATAAAAAGCTCCTGCCTTTTTACCAGCTGAAGATATTTTAGATAAACATTTGAGAACTTAATTTAGTTGAGTTCAAAACCCAAATTTATCTTCAAATCTGTCTTTTCATAAAAATAAGCTATAAAACTATAAAAATTTGTCTGCACCTACTTCTGTGCTGTCCTTCAAGGACATCAGACTACTCACTAGAAAAGATTGCTTGCACAAGACTCGCATTTAAAAAGATTGTAAAGAAGATATAAATAGTCTGTCTCCAACGGTTTCTTATTCAGTACTCCCCAAGTTTCCAGGGCAAACAATTCTCTACTCCATCTCATCAATATCTAAGGAAAGATTCTAACAGACTTTCATTCTCAGACTTGCTTCAGACAAAGACAAAATTGGGTCAGAGAACTCTCAGGGTTTTTGTTTGGTTTTTAAATGCACTTGCTCCACACTTCAATTTTTATTATTATCTTTACCAAAGACATTCCACTTCTAAGCATTCTAAAATTTTAGAAAGAAGCAAATCTTGCATCTCTATAAAATGTACTGCCTCAAGCAGATTAATCTACAGGACAAAGATTGTTTCAGCTCAGAATAACAAGAAAATACTCTGAACTGTACCAAGACTGCCTGCTATGGACTTAATAACAATAATGAAAAGAATCCAATATAATAGCATATCCTCCCTTCCCATCACTATCAGTTCAGACAAAAACTCTAAACATTTCTTTAACTGGATTTCTTGTTAAGAAATGTCACAGGGAGAATCCTGGTTAAACCAATGGCAGAACTCCTAAGACACACATGGATCATCTATATTAAGATATTCATCCACAAAGACTGATACAAGAAACCCAGACATGAGAAATGGGAAGATAGTCCCTAAATCTTCTCCTGAGGAGAAAGAATCTCTGTATTACCTTTCAAAGAAAGTATCCTTATATTATTTTCCCCGCACAGCCAGGCATTTTACACAGCAATGAAGTGACATCTAGTCTTCACACGAGCAATGGACAGAGAAGCTAAATCTTATGGGATGTGAGTCAGGTAAGGGAAGCTGAGAATTTGTCAGCTATGCATTTGTAAAAGCATGTCTTTTTTAATGCCAATGAAAGGAGTAATATTCTGCTGTCCCATTATGGACAATCGTTTCTGTACACTGATGAGTACAAGTTTGAAAACAGAAAAAGCTGATATCTTGTATGATTACGCAAGAGTCCAACTCTGAGGCTATCTTACACAATTGTCTAAACACTAAGAAATATAAAGAAACCTGGAAAAAAATGCAAACTGTGCACATTTTGTTTTTTGATTGTTAGCATGTTTCTATGCTGCCTATCTAGAGATGTGTAACCATTATTTATTGTATACCTGGTAGATGGCATTGTACCGGAAACAAAATACCTGACTGACTTTTATAGATAGTTAATAGATACATTTATTTTACTAAGAAAGCACTACAAACTTGATAAAGGATTATTTTAGTTGGCTTGAAAGTAATCTTAAGCACACATGCCAATCACCAGATTCTGGTGTGAGTTTTAGAGGTTTTACTGCAATAGGTCCCACTTGAAAGAAAATTAACACTCCGCTCCTTGAAAGCTCCGTAAAGAACACAAAGTTCAAAGAAGCACAAAAGCACGAACACAAATGGAAACCTCCCAGGCTCAGTAAGATGTTAGTAGTGGGTTACCTCAGGGATCAGTCTTAAAATTCCAAAAGGAAAAGCCATTACCGTTAACGAAGAAATTTTCATCTTTCAAGCAATGAGCACTTTCAAACACTGCAATTACAAGTAAATTTAGGAATCAGACTACATAATTTAGTAAATAAAAATAAACAATTCCTTCAGATGATGGCTACTATATTACTGAACAGAGTACCCTTCTGGTATAAAATACAGATAAATGTTTGAAATATGAAGGACAAGCGCACTTGTTTGTTTATAGTCACAGATTACAAATTAATAACCACAGCACTAATATATGCCCAAGGACTCAAAGTAAACTGGGAGACAAACATGCAAAATATCAGTATTTTCTTCCTTAAAGAAGTACATCACAAATGAAACCTCCAACCAGATGCTGAGGAGATAAGTCCAGCAACAAACAGTCATCTTTCTGACTGTTCTGGAATATATTCCATCCTTTGTAAAAGGCAACTTCCATAGATTAGGTCTTCAAAATCTAAGTCAAAATCCATTCCCAGTAAAAAATGAACTGTTTTCAGATAGCAAATTTTAATACAAATGGCACCACTGGAGATAAATTACAGAGGTGATGAAGCAGGAAAAAAAAAAAAATCAATTATTATGCTAATTGATTTCAAAACAGAAAGAAACAAAGTGTAGATGAAATAAAATGACAATACAAAAGAAAAACAGAGTAGCAGACCTTGCTATTGCCCACAAACTGATCTTCAGAATCAACTTGCTGCTCTGAATGACACCTGGCTTATCAAACTACTTCAGATGTTACAGGGAACACTTATTTACTTATACAAGGTAAATTACTGCATTACTGCAAAATTACTGTTCTGACTTTCAAAATATCTGAGAATTGAAATCCTACCTGCAGGAGCCTTAGCAAGTAACATTGCAGTAGGACACGCAGAACAAAACAAACAATCGTATCACTGCCACAAGACCTGTCAGACTTTTATCATACCTGTGACCATGGTGAACAAATAACGAAGTATATTTTTTAGAAATACAACCAACCAGAGACATCCCAGTCAAGTCTACCAGTAGCATCAGCATATCCTATTCACCACGTTTGAAACAATCAGAAGTAACTCTATTCACTCTACAATTTGGTTTAGAAAAGAAGTATTGGAGATATTTGAATTCTAACCACAACTCGTTTTAAAACCACAAACAGAGCTCAAAACAAATAGGTATAAAGTATAACTCTTACAAAATAATATTTTTATAAAGTTCTTAGTTTTTTCAAAGCATGAAAAAAAATTGTTAATCAAAACTTAATAACTTCCAACAGAAAACATTATTGTCTATGACTTAACTTATATATATGTATATACAATTAATTCACCTATCTATGAAGTAAAGCACTGCCACTATTCACAGAAAACAAGAGCTGGTCTGAACAACTCAGCAATGGAAACACCTGCTTGATATCACTTAAACGCAAACCAAACAACACAAATAATACTTGCAATGCCGTTTATCTCATCCTCAGAGTAAAAAATCTTTTTTTTTTTTCTTTTTGACAAATTTGTAAACCAAAGAAAACAGTATCAGTAATCTTTTTCTTTCTTTCTTTCTTTTTTTTTTTTTTTTTTGAAGAGTACACACATGTATAACACGAATCACATTACACATATCAGGGACTAACGGAAAACTGAAAGCTTCTTACCAAGTACCCCAAGGCGATAGTTGACTGTGATGACTATCACATTCCCATAACTTGCTAGAACACTGCCATCATATAAATTTCCAGTGCCTTCCATGTAGGACCCTCCATGAATATACACCATCACAGGCTTAGGTCCCCCACTGTCCCGAATGTCTGGAAAAAATATTAAGACACATTTTATCTCAAGAAAGCGTCAAACAAGATGCATGCAATATTTACTTATTTATTTATTTAGTGAGGTTATTTTTCTTGAAGTGTTTCTCAAGCAACATCTTGACATAAGAAAATGGGCAGGCAGTATAAGTGTTTCCTTGTGTCTTGCAAACTTACAAGTAGAGTTCATATTTTTGAAACACTTATTGGCAGCAGTAAAGCAGAAAGGGATTGAAAATGGTAACACTTGCTCAAATGCAATGGGACTGTGGTCTGATTGTGTTCCTGCTGAATTAGATGTAAAATATATATTAATGCCACTACGAGCACATTTCTGCATAGCCTGAACACTTTGGAAAATCTCAGCCCATCCTTCTGCTCACTTAGCTGGAGGCAATCCATCATATTAAGATAAAGAAGCTTTCTCCTCGTACAATTATAGCTTCCAGTATGACAAATCTATAATTTATAAATTACAAATTCTTTATAAACTTATAAGTTAGCTGTCCCATAAGAAGCCTAAAATCTTAGAATTGACCTGGAATCTGTTTAAGACTAAGACCTCAGACACAGATTATGTACATAACCTGAGTAGCCTGATGGTTAAGGAGAGTGGGTACTTCTTAATTTACTGAATTGTGGCAAGGACTCTATGCTACACCTGAAAGGGATGACCCTGCACTCAAAGAAAAAGCAAGTTTCCTAACTGTGACACTGAACTCAAGTAACAATTTTAAATATCAGCAGCTCTACCATTCTCTCAGAAAATTAGATATTGACACATCTTTTGAGGTTTGGGTTTTTTGTTTTTGTTTTTTATGAGGACATTGATTTGGGTATCATTTCACCCTCAAATTGTGTGATTTTCAGATAGATGCATCTACTCAGGACAACATCTTGAATATTTGAAAACTTGAATCACCACTGCTTCTTGTGAGGACTGCTCTTAAGCACCAACTTAAAAAAATTGTTAATTGAAGACTGGTGGAATAGCATTTGCTTTTAAAAGTTTATTTTTCTTTGATTGGAAATAAAAAAAAAACTCAAATGCAACCTTATAGTTTTCATTTGTCTGGATTAAATTGTATTTTGAGCTAATTTACTAGCTAAGTCTTTTCCCCCATCTAACATAAACGCTAATATTCCATTCTAACAGTCCTTAAAAATAAAGGCAATAACAAGAGAGCAGACGAAAACTTCCCAATGAGGAACTGCAGTGCATATTCTGGTTCAAATATGTTTCTGTCATTACGAGAGCATTCAAGTGAATTCCCTGATTACTCACTTCAGCATCGGAAAAAATCTCAAATGTATTGTTGATTCCTTCAATTTGGATGAATCTTATTTAAGATTCTACTAGGTAAGATCACTCTAGACTTACAGGAATTGTTCTGAAGCACTGTAAGGATGACTAGGGAAGGGCAGTTAAACTATAAGCCGTGCTTTTAAAATTTGCTGGAAAAGATCAGCACAGACGTGTCTCTTTATACAAAGCCAGGTGCTACTATTATTTTGATATTGATTGTAATTTGAAGAAAATGCCAGAACAGTCAAGATCAGAAATTGGATCTTCAATATTTGAGGTATTAGAACAATCATTTATCCAAGACCAAAACGATGATGAAATTGCTTATATTGCTTTCGTCATCCAAGTTAGGGCCCTCCAACAAGCAATTTTCAGACTGCAGTACTAAGGAGTTACTTCTCTTCAGTGTCCATGGGATAGAATTGTAAGATCCTGATGTTTAAAATCTACACCAAGGAAGAAATATTTTGAAATTCCCACACTGTTTTCAGTAGATGGCATGCTCATAGCCTGTGCCTTTTTTTTTTTTTAATTATTGCTATTATTTGGTACAGCTATGGAAGCAATAATAAATTATTAATCTGAAATCACTGTCTGACTGTTCCCAGCAGAAACTGTACACACTTAATTGTATGCTTGGTGGTAGCACAGGGGGAGACTGTCTCGGAATTCTTCTTTAATTAAAATTACATAGAATTACAGAGCACCAACTGTGAACGGTAATGAAATGTTGGTAGCACTGGTCTGTTTATCTGGGAAACAATACTGGGATATTTAAAAAAGAATGGGTGTCTTTCTTCTGAGAAAAGCACGCAGTCATGACTAAAATCAGACAAAATTTACTCCGAGTAAATTCTGCCTGTGCCATATTTTTGTTATCCCGTTACTACTACGTTTGTAAACATTACAGGCAGATAAAGAAAGGCTAATTTTCAACTCAAAGAGATCACTGCAGTTCTTTGTGCTCACGTTGTTCAGTAGTGGTCTCTGCTAACCGCAGTTACATTTTCTCACACACATTAATAATACATGCTCGTGGAATTAGATGAGCAGTTATTCATGGAAGTAGCTTGCTGTAAACAGGCCTAAATAACTGGGGCACAAATGTGATATTTCATCCAAGAAATGTAGATTTAGATACAATTTAATTTAGTTGTGGACAGTACATTTTATAAGGTGCTGCTTTAAACAAGACACACAAGTAATTTAGAGACACACAGTGGTAGCACTGTCCAAGACGCTTCTCAAATTCAACTCTTCTGTTTTTATTCACACAGAAGATAAGTTTTGATTGCAATGATTTGTTTGACTTTAAAGTGCTAGTTTATAAAACATATAAGTAGGTCTTATGATATTGCTGTGAATGATCTTATTTATATGCTGTATACATTAACTTTCTTATTATGATTTCCATCATCTCTCCTCTGTACCTTCCTAATGTTTGTTGCAACTGCTTTTTATGCCAGCTCTTAATTACATTGCAGGCAATTTAGGAATGGGGCTATTCTTTATTCTGTGTTTGTTATATCACACAACAGGGAACTGGGTCTGACTGTGAATATTGGCCACTATTGTCATATATAACAAAACATAATTACACATTCAGTCATTTGAAGCTCATGTGAGTTGGCCACATGACTTAAGTATAATTTGCAGAAAATAATCAAAACAGGGAAGGAAGAAATCTCACTGGGATACAACTCACAACAACAAGCAGTTTACTGTAGATGTCACGAGCAGTATTTGCTAAATGAAAAGTTGGAATTTTCTAAAAAAATTTCATTTCTAAATAAAAACTGTGAAATTGTGATGCAGATTTTCCTCTTTTTTGGAACCTGAAATAACACCGAAGCAGTGGATGACTTTTAGGTAGGTTACTGTAAAACCTACATATTCCTCACACTGATCACAGTCGGATAAAAGTGGTGCACTTTCACAAACATTTTTCCTAAAAGATTTAATGGAGCATAGTACCAATCAGTGCAATACCTCTGATTGTTTAAAAGCCTATTGAAAGTATGCAGTCTTGCAGTTCAAATCCATCAAATGCCTCATAGATGCATGCTATAAATTAGCAAGTGCCCTTATCAGTACTAATATGTAAAAGTACAATTAATGTTATATTTTAAACCTCTGATATTAACTAGGTGGCCTGAGACTGTTAAAATATCTGTTGAACTTCTGGTAAGAATGCAATGAAGTTTCAGCCATATTTCATGTATTAAAAGACTGCCTCTACCCATCAAATTTGAGCTAAATATGAATAACTCTTTTTCTTTCATTTGTTTTTGTATCTGTGAAACCAAAGGATCATTTGGGGTACCATGGAATGCCTAATTACACTTGCCTGAAAGAAAGGGATTTGAGATCCTGATGGAGGTCTATTAAAAATATATTTCTTTTGCAAGGTAAAAAAAGGGATGGAATTTTTGAAGGCTGCTACAGGTATGCACGTGGAGCATGTTCAAATTACAGTGGGATCTCAATGGCCAGCTAAGCAGCAATTTTAAGCTGTTAAAGGATGGCTAGAAATGCAAAAGCTGAGGCTCTTCACTGTACAAGCAATACTCGACACTGATAAAAATATAGCAGAGCCCCAAAGAGGTCCTTAAACTGAAGGTCTGTCAAAATTTTTACTATGCTTTTTTTCAACTGTTAATAATATCACTGCATTCATCATCTGAATTGAGCTTCTCTGTGTAAATGGAAAATAACATTGCCAAAATTTAATATGCAAATAACATGAGAATCTGTACATAGGAGTCGGAATTTGTGCTACTCCTGCCTGGATGGAACTCATTAGAGGCCGTAATTATAGTTGGAACTTGTGGTTGCTTTGTGAGGTAAATGAACGTGTTCTGCTGTTTACTGATTTCTGAAGTCCAAAAATTACAAAACTAGAGCCAGAAGGAAAGATTGTTTCTCTCCCCATTTCTTACCATGACAGCTGAAAGCAGACAAAAAGCTAAACTTAGCAACCTAGTCTATTTTAATACTAATAGAGCAATAGGATTTTCTGGAAAAGATCCTGATTTCTGAAACGCTTTCTTCTCCTGTGCCAGTGAAGCCACAGTCTGTTAAGCATATGAAGGAAATTGCAGATGGATTTTGCATCATTAGCAATTTAAAATTGAAGGGAGAATTTTGTTTTTGATTTAAAACATGCTCTGGACTAAGAACTTCCTTCATTCTATGAAGTTCAATGGCCCCTGTAAGGCAGAGCATCACACTAAATGATCAGAATGATCACAGTTACAGCCTGTGAACAAACAGCAACATCTGTTCCCAATCTGTCTCCTATTTCACAGGAGGGATTGGAACGGAGAAGGGAAGAATAGCTGCATCTAGCAATTACACTGCAGCCTTCACTTCGAGGCATGCACTGACAGTTCCCTGCTTTGCTGTGGACATGGCATCTGCATTCTTCACAATGTCTGTATTCCTCACTTCTAAAAATGGAATAATAGCATTCCTCTATCTCAGAAGGATGTTGTGACAGTGAATACATTAAAAATTGAGATGCTCAGATAACACTGGGGACTAAATAAGGATCTAAGATTGACAGATTGATTTTCTAAGTAATGTGTGTATGACAGAATGGTGGATGAGAAGAATTCATTTGCGAGCAATCCTTCATGGATATTTAATACAGCACTAACTACTTAGAAGTCCAGTTGTGATCACTGAGTATGTAGTCTGATTAATAACTTGTGTTGCTGTATTAAGTCATGCTAGGAATTTTAGCATACAGCAAATAAGAGCGCATAAAGAGATTCTTTTTTTTCCTCCTGTAGCCATATTAAATTAAGTATTGCTTTACAAAAATTAAGACTGGTAGAAATATATATTAACATTAGCCAGATATTTTGCTTTTTAAACCAAACTTCACTTCTAGACTGTGTGCATGCATGAGGAAGGTGCTGTTTATTCAACTGCTGAATGACTTAAATTTTGCTTCTATGCTAGATATTGCTTACCTGAATGTCAGCAACTAGGGAAATCCACCACTGCTATAAAAATTCAAAGATGCTCACTGGTTGCAGGATCTTTCTGCCACTCATATTTTTGGTGCCTGCCCAGGTAATTCAATGTTTATTGAAAAACAGGTAAGCAATCCCATGGAAGGGTTAAAAAAGAATGCTATCAGATTGGGAGAAAAAGGATATTCATGTAATTTGACTGTGCACGCATTTCACATTGGTAAAATCTGAAAACACCTTCATTTTTTTAAACAGCAAATTTGCAGATCATTAGCTGGTAATGTGCACCGCTGCCTTTGGGTCTTTTAAAAACAAAAATGAAAAATGATCTAATTAAGCCTGGTCTACTGGTTGTAGCACATAGCAGAGATCCATGTTTGATTGCTGATTCCAGCACTTGTGCTGACAAGGTTTGGCCAGCAATACTGGTAGTGACTCGTGGCAGTTAGGAGTAGGATTATTGAACACTGTTTTAAAATGAAATCTTCTAATCAAACTTTGATGCGTGAATGACACAACAGAATATTTTCCAGGCATTTAAGCCAAGGAGCTTTTATGAGAGATTTTTCATTGAGAAAGGCTTACAGTGAATGTAAGTGGGAGCTCTAAAATTCCTTAGTAATACAGAAACCATTCTGGCATTTTAGAAATCATTGGACATCTGCTTATGTAGCTTGGATTCTGTGGCTATGTGAGACAGCCCTTCTCACCAAGCGAGCCAGGTCTCCCTAATTCCAACTACATCATTAATTCAGCTTAGCATTGGCTATGTACTGTTTCCAGTATCACAACTGAATTTTTAATCAATATAAAAATCTATCATACTGCAAAAGGAAAAGTGTTTAATGGGCAGATCAGAAATCTAGACAAGTAAGGTGGCTTTTATACTTCCTTTCTCTGTCCTGATATTCATATCCAAATGACAGGTAGTTTTGAACTCCTCAGTTCTGAATATGCAACATGTGCAAGAGCTCCAGTGCAGAGAAGAGGTTCACAAAACACAGGACATCCAATGCAACTCCTGCCCTGAGAGACAGTGAAATGCTGTGCCTTAGCACACATGGTTTCTACCAACCCAGCAGACATTCCCAGCAGCCTTCAGCATCTATTGGTCATAAAAATTTAAGCTTGCCCTGTCTCTCTGTGACTCTTGGAAGTAGCAAACATCTAATTAATGCTTGCATTCTTCTATTGGCATGGAAAGGAGAACAAAACTGCCACTTGTATGCCAGAGAAAATTAATCCCAGTCCCATAAAATACAGAGATTTATTAATGTTGTAAATGTGTTTCTCTCCCTCTAATTTGACTGCTGTGCTCTTACGGTCCTGTCTCTCCTACAGCTGTTGATGTGGGATTTGGGTTTCCCTGAGATGGATGTCAGTTTTCCAAAGACCGAGATCCCTACTCTCATTTGACTGCTTTCTGCTAGCAGCCACTGCTGAATTTTAGCAAACTGTTTTAGTAGTATCCTGTAAATGTGTCTACTTAGACACCAGTTCAACAAATGTTAAGGCATTAGCATCTGTCCTGGCAGCAATACAGCAAATTAGGAGAGCCATTAAGGTCCACTTGATGAATAAAACAGGTTTCAAACTGTTTCTTGAAACATATTGTTAAAACAAGACAGACTCACTCTTACAGTGGCTAATCCAATGTAACGTGTCTTAGAGAACTCACAAGAATATCTTTTGCCATGCTTTGTCATGAACTAACGTAAAAATGACTTGGACTCATAGAGCTAAGTGGATCTCAATTGCCATACTCAGTTCTGAATAGCGTGAGAGCTTTCAAATAGGTTTTTCAATTAGATCTTTCAAATCTTGGGCCAGCTGGTGGCCTTTCATTTACATACTTAAATTCCACTTTAGAAGAGGATCAAGGAAAATGAGAGAAGTTTGTGAGTTTACACGTAAAGTCTCTGTTCTGTTATTGGCTAAGAAGCTGAATGCTCATAGTTCCCTTCCTTGATCTTTTGTGATAAGACCAAAACAGTTAATGTACTCTATGATTAACATTTTATTAAGAGCCTTACTGTTTACAAATTAGGCTTTATCGTAATATCTGGCCAAAAAAGAAATGTTAGCAGAGAAACAAGTAGAAACTACCAGGCTCGTATGTGTTTTACTCATTGACCATAAAAGTATAAAGTACGTGCTTAAGATTCAGACCTTTGAAATAAATCTAATTGAAAGGAGGAGACCGCTCAGGAGATGGAGCCCCTTGTTACCATTTTCACTGCCTTGAACAAAAATCAAATCTGCTCAGCTTATAACAGATATAATTCATAAACAGAATTGTATGCTTGACATTTCAAATTTTGATATTACTTGGTAATAGGGATTCTAAGGAACACAGAATCACTAAGCAGATAGTTATCTTTGTATACTTGCAGAAAACAGATGGGATCAGATTCCTTTAGATGACATCAGTTTAGCTCCACTGAATTCACAGTTGCTGTGCAGAGCCTCACCAACTGCAAGTACTGCAGCTGCTCCAGGGCTGCCCCTCTTCTACAGGGAGGTGGGGCAGTCGTGCAATTACTTGTATTTGTTCAGGTCGCTATAAATGCAGAAGGTTTTGTATTTGGGGAGATTCAGTTGCTTAAGAGACACTTTTTAAGTTTTCTGTATTTTTCCTTTAACGAACAAAATATTTGATAAGTTTATCAAACTGATATCAGTCAGTGAAAAAAAAAAAAAGAAACATCTTTTTACTTGGTGAAATACATAGGGTTAGAAAACATGCAAAAAGGTGTACAGAGAAACTTTAAAAGAGTGTTAGTTCAAATAGAATGGACAAAATTGAGTCAAAAGGTGGAATGCAACATATCAAAAGTCCATTTCAAGAAAACAAAAAACCCTCTGCTTTAAATATTGTTACTGTTTTGTATCAAAACGTAGAACTTAACAACATTTTCTTTTAAAAAATGTAAAATATATATATATATGTATAACAACAAGCAAGAAGACAAAACACATCAAAAATGGGAATAAAAAAAAAAACTCTTCAAAAGAAGACAAGAAGTCAAAAAAAGAGGGGAGAAAAAAGATTTTCAGGGATCCTTGTCATGCAAATCAGTTTGGCGGCAAAAAAATACCTTCATCTTCAGCACCGTCATTATCACCTAAATCATCTGTCTGTTTCTTTGTAAGGGGACCTAGGATTGAGAACGGAGAAAATGGAGGAAAAAAGACAATTCAAGAATATACAAGACTGAGGAAAAAAAACAATGATATTAAATTCCCATGGACGTTTCAAGAAAAGCATTTGCAAGGAGGGAAATCTTATTTTCTTACAACCAATTTTTCATTATGTTTTTAAATATTACTGCAGAACCTTCCCTAGGGGTATGGCTATTAGAAACAACCAGCACAAGAATCAAAGCGTGCCCAGTGCTTTATTTTTGTTAAATGAAGAATCAAAGCTTGTTTACTAAAAGCATACCCACTGTAATAAACTATAAAGAAGCACTTACATTTCTTATTAGGAATAATGGAGACAAATGTCAAATTATCTTTCATTTGATACAATGAGGTAGCTAATAAAGTCTGCTTTTTTTTTTTCCCTTTTTGATACATTTATTACATTCTCATTTCAATGGAACTGTAGTTTCCCTTGAAACCTTTGACCACCTGCTGAGATATCTGTGAAGAACCATGAAAATCCATATGTAAAGTCAAAACAAATGTGAAATCCTAGACCGACTGAAAACAAAGATTTTTGCCATTGATTTCAATGGGGCCAGGGTTTCACCACAGTATACAGAAGTTACATTGAGTGTGGAATTGCACTTCTAGCTTGGGCAGAATGCACTCTAGAATAATTTCTTACTTCCATAAATAGTTTACAACACCATTTTTTTCATGCCCAGCACTATATCATTAACAAGTCTTAATAGTTTCATCACATTTTCCAGTGGGAAAAATGCCCACGCTTTTACTGAGTAATAAAAATATACACCAGAAGGAAAGTCAAAGGCCATTTTGAAAATATTTCCACATCATATTTTACACACTTATGCACAAACAAAAGACAGTTGGAACTCAGCATTATCTTTCCTTTTTTTTTTTCTTTTTTTTCTTTTTTTCAGAGCTCTCATTTCCATGACATTCTGTAATTTGCATGCAAAAAAGCAATCAGTACAAACACAGGACTAAGTAACGAAAAAAAAAAAAAAAGCCAGCCAAGCACAGAGTTGAAAACAAGAACCATCTCATGCATAAAATAGCAATAGACAAAAACACCAACAAAAAAGATGAACGGTATGTGCTGATATTTGCGGTAGATGTAGGCAAGAGACATGCATTAAATCTGAGCACCATTGTTATAACATTTGCACTGAAAAAGCTATTCTTTTACAGGATATTAGTCATTCAGCAGTAAACTTGTACGTTTTGGTGAAATACTATGTATTTGAGTGATGCATTTAAAAAAATAAAAAATGCTCGTACAGGTGCATGGATTTGAGAAACAGAAACAACCCATGAAGCACCATGAGATTTTAGCTGCGAATTTAGGAGCTGGACCATGTTACTGAGAACCAAAACTCAATACCTCAATTACTGCATCAGCCAGAAGTATAGCTCAAAAATTATTCTAAATACAGAACCACTAGAATTATACACGAGAAATTAAACACAAGCATTTTCATAGTTACAACTGCAACAACCATTCTGTAGTGAGCACAATAGCTTTTAATAACAGAAGCCCTGATTGTAATCCTTACAATATATGGCATGTAGATACCATGATCATATCTGAATACACACATTCAAATGACTTGTTGCCCATTATTCTCATATCACAGCAACTTACTTCCAAAAGAATAAAACTATGAAAGTAAAAGATGCATGCAAAGAATAATTATTTCATGGTGGGTTTTCAGGTGCAGGAAGAATTAGCTTAAAATTCTTAGAGCTGTGCATTTAACTGCAATGGAGAACTGGGCACAGCTGAAGATATACACACACAAATCATTTACATGATTTCTATATTAATTTTTTAAAGGTCACCAGAAAGGAATAAAATAGTATCTGGAAAGGCAAACAGCATACAGTTCTCCAAATAACTTGCACAGAAAGGGACTATTTCTTTTCTGGATGAAACAACAATTGGTATTACTTTAAAAAAATATGTATATATCTGGCCGTTATGGTTCCAAATCTCAACAACAGTTGCACAGAGCATTAACTATAATAGAATCGTTAAGGTTGGAAAAGACTTCTAAGTTTACCTAGTCAAATCTTCAACAAATAACACAAAGGACCAATCTCATACTAAGATTTTTACCGTACAGTGAAACATTATTTGGATTAGCTACTAAAAATAATCAGACTGATTTTATTATTTATACAGTTCTGAGTTTCTGTGAAAGTATAAATTCAAGCCATCTTCCTTATCATCATGCCGCAATACACACCATACTCAGAATCCTTTTCCAAAGGGACTACCTGAGCTATTTTTAAGATGTCACAGGTTAAACCTGCTTTCTTCTTTCTCTCTCTGCCTCACAGAGAAAGGGAGAAGAATCTCTGCAGTTGACCACTGCGTGTTCACAGGTGGCTTTCCTTTGCTCAAAGTGAAAGAAGTATAATAACTCCTACCCACTTAACGGAAGAGTAATTATGTGCTCAGAAATAATTAAAGTCCAGCAATACTAATACTGTTTCTTATCACTCCCTCTGATGAAGGACTAATGTACTTTAGCTCCCAAATACATTAAAGCTGATTATAAATTCTTGATTCAGCAGAAATTAGCTGTGGCCTTCTAGGCCAGATGCGCATGGGAGGAATGGACGTTAGGGATGTCATTAGCTTCTTGGCCTTGGAAAGCTGTTCATCATAAGAAGTGATAGTGTAAGCTGACACCATTTTGTAAAACAACAGAACAAATCTCCTAAACTTAATACATCTCTTCTTCTGTGTATAGCTATTGTTTGGGCCAAAGATTTTCCTTTAGTAATGAGAAAAGTCGGAACAAATAAAGGACCTTTTATATTAGGTTAAGTAGATTCTTTGGATCTAGCAATTTAGAAATCACCACAATAATAATCCTTTGATCTGAGGTGTCTGTTCAATAGAAAGGGAAAGAGGTGAGATTATGGAACACTGCTGAAAGAAGAGCTATGAGAACAATTCACTGAATGGATTGCAACTCCATGGAACTTCTTAGTGCACACGTTAAAAGATTAAAGACATACATATAATCTTAAGTAAGCAACTTTTTGAATATTCCTTTATTTGTTTGGTTAAATTCAAAAGTAAAGATCTCAAGTGAAGCCACCTTGTCTTTTTAGGCACTGAAGTACAAAATAACCAATCCTCTGTTATTTGAACTATCTTTTTTGTGCAGTATAAGTCCTCCAGGTGAACAAAAAAAAAAAATCAGTGCTGAATTATCCACCTATCGGATGTTAGCTGAAGCACAATGATGTGTTTTACCTATGTTTTATAATTTAAAAGAAAATGATGAGTTATAATTAACAGTCAGAACTCAACATTCTTAGTGAAGAGAATTTAAAAAAAAAAATCCAAGTCTTATATGTTGAAATTAAGACATAATTATGTAATAGTTTGTCATTACCTTTATAAGAAAAACTGGAAAGATGCAGCACAATAGTCATCTGATGAATAATATTATAATATCATCTTCTTTCATTTGGAAATTATAAAGCTGTCAGCAGAAGAAAAAGAACTAGAATTCCTTACAGAAATGATATTTAGATGCACAAATGGCAGCTGGGTCTAATGGAATAACTAAACTGAAAAAATCTCTGCCATCATAATTTATTGCAATAGACAAAATAATCCACCTTTTATTATCACTTATTGCCTTGCTTTCACCACACACTCCCTGCTTTCCTTATTTCTCCCTATAAACTCCTTTTATTTGCATAGTGTACTTATTTGTAGAACTATCAGCAGGGCAAAGCTCCGGTTGTCTTTGCTTTTTGATGATAACATTTGCACTCATGTTTTAACAACAAATGACAGCACAAACCTCGATCATTTCACCTCTTCCTACCTGATTTGTGATGACAATCAAGTATTGTAATTAGAGCTGCAAGTAACTCAAATTTGCATCTACAAGTGAATGACAGGTGCAAATTGAACCCGCAAAGGGGTTGCCAACTTTCTTCGAAAATTTAAATGTATAAATGCTTTGTCACTAAAGGAGGTATTCTGACACTTCAAGACTAACTCCTGCTGTGTCTTTTATAAAAGCATATTGCTGAAGTGTCACACAAAAAATGTTTAATCCCAAACCTTTTTATTCACAAGATTAATCACACTAGTTGGATCTTGATTTCCCTTAAATCTGAAGGAACTTTATTACTGAACAGTAGATTTGCATGAATTTAAATGATATAAAAATCCATGACGGTGGATAACATTTCACTTCTCTGCTTCCTTTTTTAGGTGTAGTCCAAAATTCAATAGATTCTCCAAAGGCACTCTCTGTTCACATATCCCATATGGAAAAGCCTAAATGAAGCCTCATTTCAGGCTTTAAATCCCATTCCCTTTCCCACTCTACAAATCTCATAACCTTTCTCGGTGGCTTTTGGTTACGTGACATGCCTTACACGGAGTCATGAAGCACTACTAGAGAAGAAGGCAGGATAAGTACAGATCACTGTGAGAGCATCAGCGTCCCATGGCCCAAACACTCAGCCCTGAAGCAGCACACAGTGTATGGGCCCACACTGGGCAGCCCTACAGAGCAGCTTTGCTTCACCTCACCCTGCACAGCAGCACACACCACTGGTGAAGTTTGTCAGCACTTTTTTTCCTAACAAAGTACAAAGCTGGTGTCCTAGATGAGTTATCTGTTAATCCTTACAAGTTTGCATTGTAAAACTCAGATTGCACTGAGTTCAGTACCCTTAGTGCAAGGAAGAAGCAATTCAGAGAAGAGCTGACAGCCTGATAATTATTCCAGACACAGTAGCTTCTGAAAATATACTGACTTCTCTTCTAGTCCTTGGAAAAAAAAAAAAAAGGTTACAATGGAGTAAGTAGAGGAGGGAAAGCTACTCGCTTGTCTTTCCAGTGGAGTAAGGAGAGGAACAGGCACCTGTGTGAAGCTGCAGCTGTTCTTCCCATCGGGATTACCTGTGAGCAAAAAAGATGCCTCAAACAGGCTGGGACTCTGTTGGCCAGCATTGACAGAGAAAAACAAAACTCGTGTTTAACAAGAAAGCCTGCAGGTGGAGTGCATCCAGAGGAGAGAGGTGAGAAAGTAGCAGACATGAAGAATGAAATCCCTAACTGTCATACAGCAGTTATCATCAGCATCCACCATTCTTGTGCAACCTCACCAACCTGTATCACATCCATGCAGCTTTTAATATTTCACTGGTATTAATAATTCATGTTGTTTAACAGACACTCACATTCCAGGGTGACACACCACTATAATGAATTGAATGCAACATTACACAGCTGCTCCACCACCTGAACTTCAAGATCATGAATCAATTTTCTCTCTCTATAGGTAATGACTACAATTCACATCCTAATGAAGACTCATGCACATGTTTAACTTTAAGCTGCTGTGTAAGTTCTCTGAAGTCAACAGGCTAACCTCCTAATAATGTAAAGACAGATCCACTACCATTAACACTACCATTAACAGAACTGCTCCTATTTGCATCTGGCCAGGAGGTCAACTCAAAGTTGAAGTTAACCGGTACTGAGCATCCCAAATTTTGTGCCTGGTAAAACTTCCATCAGTTATTCTGAACATAAATCTAATCAACAAATAATATGAATTGCTTGGACATAATATCAAAGCTTTGTGATGAAACTGAATTATTTTTCTTCTCGTAGACACCTTACTTTCTATTTGTGTACACAAATAACATGCTAAATTCATAATTTACATTAATCAATTTGCTTCCTAATTTTTAGGAAGATATGAATTCATTTTAGATCACAAGCCCAGGAGAGTAGTGTTTAGTTCATCCTATACAACTGAAAAGTCATTTTAAGATCCAAATTTTAAATTCCAAAATTAAAATTTACAGTTGCTATCAATTTAATATCAATACTAATCTTCATATTCTTTCAGATATGTCCCCAGTGTTGCTGCACAGCACTGTACTGTTTTACAAATCAAGATGCGATAAGTGAAAGATGCTTTTCAAGCACACATGAAGAGAGACAGCCAAGAAAACACCATCAATTTCAGTAACAATGGTAGGGTTTGAACTATCTGTTGATGTTTTTGTGCTCTTTGTATTATTTTCTTGCAGATAGGTAATATTGGCCTTCAGAAATAACAAAACGTCTGCTACCTCTTACCCTAAATACTAAGATGATTAAAATTGTTCTTAAAATTTCTTATTCTATGTTTGAATTTCTATTCCCAGACGTGGAATTAAAAATTATTCAGCCAAATGCTGTCAATCTGCCCTGTACTGGAGAAGCCTTCCCCCTAACTAGTTCTACTAACTGCAGAGGCTGTTGTCACAGCATCTGTGTAGTTTTGTTTATGGCACAGCTGAGCCTACAGTCTGGCTCTCAAGACCTAGCTCTGTATCCTAATCAGAGCAAAAGTATCTTCATGTAACCACTGCAGAAATCAAGTTAATTGTGCCTAATATTTTCAGACAAGGTTTGGAATGAAATAAGTTCACCTTCTTCTTTCTCCAGTGTACTTCATGTCTTCTGGTTTTCAGCTACATGCTTTTCAGTTCCACACTTCATTGTGCTTCTGTAACCTGTGCAGTAATTTTAACATCCCGCATACAATAGAGATCATAAACAAGCTTTATTCTTTGTGAGTTCCTTACTACCATTCTCCATCCACCTCACTGAGCTGAAGTTCTTTAAAGTATCAACTCCAAACCGCTATGTTTCTTGCCATTCTTTAGCAGCGATAAGAAAGTCTGACTCCATAATGAACAACTAAGGAAAACGTCACCTATGCCAAGTCACAACACTGGGTTATATTAGGCTGAACTGTAATTTGTTAATTGTAAAGGTCTGCCTTCAGCATTGCCCACATTTTCCCAATTATCTAATGCTGACACTGGTACCTATGGCACAGTTTCCTTGTTCTCACTGTTAGATCTACATTTGCTTCTTGTGATCTTGGGGGCAAAGATAACACTTGTGAAAACATATGTCTGTCCTCACGTAAAGACACACTTAAATGTCTTAAAACAGCCGTACTACTAAGTTTCTCCCAGAAAGGCAAAGGTCAGTGTTTTGTTTTAGTTATGTACTACATGGAAATATGTACACACACACACACACACAGGCAGGTTCTTCTATGTACCATTTTAACAGAGATTCTTCCCACAGATCTGAAGCTCTGAGTATTACTGAAATATAAATAGAAATACATAAAAAAATCAGTAAGTACCAATACTAAAATCTTAGTGTTCAAAACTACCCTCTTTCCATTAACTTCGATCTTGAAAAGAATAGATACTCGAAGTCAGATATTTCTCCACTATTCAGAGCTTTCAAGGAATCCTTAAAAGCCCTTTAAATAGGAACTGTGGTCACCAACTTTGAGAAACATAATTCTATTTGCTCTCATTACCACACTTTTTAAAGAATCAAAGTGCACAGCTCTGAGAAACAGAGATGGGAGAAATGAGGGGGCAGCACTTATGTAAAAAGCTGTCAAAAGAAGAGTGCCTTGCCTCAATTTTTTTTCTAGTATTAACAAACTGTATTTTTAGAAGGACATAATTTTAAGGTAGAAAAACTCAGAACATCTCAGCAATGGAACAGTCACAAAACAAGAACAGCACAACCAGCTCTTGAAGGTCTGTAGGATCAAGTACTTGTCATAAGAGAAATCATTTTCATCTTGACATGTTTTCAATATTAGTGTGGTACTTGTTTTGAATCCACAGTTCACTTGCTCTGCATGTTATATTAAGAATTCCCAAATGGATAGATAAAAAAACCTTATACTGAATGGAGCATGAAGGGAAATCAGTGCATCACTTCTAATGTAGCAGAACTTACAGACAAGCAACGATACCAGGGACCACATATTTACACAGATACCATCGATTCCTACAGAAGGATAGAAGGCTCAAAACCCTTCTAGTAGAAACTTCCCCCTCATGCCTACTACTTAATAACTGACTGAAGCTGGTGAACAGGAAATGATTATCAAAATAAAACAGCTTTACAAAATATCAAGTTTAGCTCTACAATTCCTTATTTACAAAAGCACAGAAAACTTAAGAGTAGAATGTCAGAATAGACCTTGCTTCCATTTCACAAGATCCACTTGGGTGAGAGTGGATGGGTTTGGGACAATATAACATTTCTAATACTTTATCTATTGACAATGACAGCACTTTCTGTAGGAAAGCACCACAATGCACAATGATAAAAGCACAATATTTCTCATCACTAAAAAAAAAAAAACCCTCTCCTTTTCTTCTTTATTAATTAATTCCCATCTCAGAAGCCTGCTTACTTAGGATGATTATAAAGGGCAGTTACCAGATGTTTTATATTGAGCTACATTTCTGTGTTTTAAAAGCTGATCCTGATGGGGTAAGAGGTATTTTATTTTCCTAACAAACATGGAGAATTTACATAAATAGCGTGAATTACCAAATTAAAATGACGGTCCAAGGTTTCGTGCTACTCCTTTTGATAACAACTTGTAGCTAAATTAATATGGAATTATGTAACAACTGCACAGAGCGTTAAGATGTTTTATAATCACACTTTCGTGATAATTACTATCATAATTTTTGCTTTAAAAAAAATAGTCCCTGATATGATTAGAATATCAAATCCATGGGGACACTTCTGAAAATAGTTGAGCAAACACTCCTTGTGACTCTTCCCCAAGTCAACAGAAGCTCACAGAAAGATATCACAATAACCCAAGCTACATCCTGCTGAGCAAAATTCCTACAGCAAGCACAGCAAAAACTGCAAACAGAACAATACTGTAGACTATTAAACTAACAGAAAGAGAAACGTTTTTTTTTTTTTTAACAATCTGCTAATACTTTTTTCCTGCAGAGCAAAGATTGCTTTTGCCCATGGATTCAATTGTAAAAATTTATATATATATAAGTCCTTGTTTTCACTTTACCATCAACAATTTGGATTTCCCACAATTGAGGGCAACATTTTAAGTTTACAATTTTCCTTTAAGATTTTGGTTTGCTATCACTGTAGGTTCAATTAAGTTTTGGTAACATTAGACATTCATTTTGGCTATTTAGCTACAGGATTATTAAGCAAAATGTAAATGCAATGGATTTAATGTAGAAAACAAGGTGTTGATTTAATTAACCTTAGGAGGCTCTGAGAGCTTTTAAATCATGCCTTCAGATTTTCAGATGTGCTAAGCATATATTAACTTCTTGACTTAAACGTAGGAGAAAGTTTTAGAAATGCATTCTGAAGTAAGAAAGTAAAGTAATCCTCTTTCTCCTGGGATTTTCTGTTTACAATTTGTGGATATCTGACAGAAAAAGAGTAGATACAGATGTGATAGTTTGAAAGCAAGGAAGAAAGAGGTTTGAAAGAAAAGGACCCTATTACTGATAATAACTTCCTAAAAACAAGCAATTGTTTATTTTTCTTTTATTGTCTCCTGGAAACAATACTGAACGGTGATATTCAGTTATCTTGAGTTTTTGAGATAACAGTTGTTTTTTTTTTTAATCACTATTATATAATCTAAAATTTTCTGAAAATAATTATAGACAGACTTCTATACAGATTAAGCAAAATGAGCTCTTCGTTTAAATTAATGAATTTAATATTCAGCTTTATATTGCCAGATGCTGTTAAAAAAAACAGTGTTAATGTTTCAATACAAAGCGGTGGAAACAACTTTGCAATTGGTACTATATTTAAATTAAAACCATGTACGCATAAGGTTAGGATTCACTGCAGTTTTGGAAAGGGTTAAAAAGATTGACAGGCTGAGCTACGCTGAGTCCTCTGCTAGACACATTTCCATAGAAGTTACAGGACTTGTCCTTTGCCATTCTCCTTCCCTGCAAGTCTTAGCCTTTGAATTCATCCCATCCCATGGCATTCTGTTGTAGAGCTTCTCAGATTTGTAGCAGGCCACAGCTTTTGTTTTTTGCAAATTCTGGCTACTGTCTGGGTAAAGGACAAATAAAAAAACACTTTCTGACATTATTAAAGTTCCACAGCAGGGTATCCGAATTCCAGGTAAAGAGCTACAACTTTATAAGTTAGCTTTGAACTATCAAGACTAAATCTAGTTCCTCATGCATAACCTGAGTAGTCAGTGCAGCCAGCAGGAAAATGTAATACCTAAACATAGACCCTTGCACCTGTAAACACCGTGGATGTTAGCAACTACATCTCTGCAAATAATAATAGATGTTCAGATATCTGGCTCACACAGACAGCTACAGGACGACTCTCACACCATCAAAATTTTAATCTTTATACGAATCCCACTCCAATTTCCAGAAATTAGGATGAGGCAGAGAAGGGGCAGGAGGGGATGTACCCCTTCCCTTCCCCCACATGAAACCCAGTAAGACTTTTGTTTTTGTTTCCTGATGCAATCAATTTCATAGTTTTATAAAACTTGCCCATCCATTGCTAATTTGTGTGCGGAGTTCACTTCATGCAGACAGGAAGAATTGAATTTATAAATTCAGCACACTGTGCACTATGTCTGTATGATAATCTGAAATACTATTGTCTTGAATATTAGTCCACATCGCTGAAAGCACAGATGGGTGATTCACGTGAGTATATGTCATATCCAAAATTGACGGAACCCTTAAAGTCTTCCAACTAGTTGCATGTGTCATCTTTGCTATGTCAAATAATAAACTGTAGAGCCGATACTGGTTTTCAGACTTGAATTAAAGGTCCCAAAGATTTCCTTGCCATCATCCTTTATAGACAAATCCATTATTGGAAGCCATGAATGGAGAAAAAGTTATCTAGAAACCTGTACCATTTTTGGTAGCAAGATACTCTATTTAATTCTCTTTTTACAACCACTCAGGCCCAAAAATATTTATTTTATAGCCACCTACTACCATTTCTCACTGGAGAAATGTTCCAATCTCCATTTGCTAAAAATTTGCCCCAATGTTTCATTTTAGCTTTGAATTTTAATTTTCTTAAAAAGAAAATTATACATTTAATGGACCACAGCTGTCTGGGAAGTATGTATTTGACAGGCATACAGTACTAATTTAGAAAATGAATATCATTTACTTGATGAGTCACAATGAATATCTGTAAATATCTAAGTTCTTTACTAGAGACTAGTCTTAGAAGCGTTGATACATACAAGTCATACTTAAACACACAAACAGTTCCCCAGAGAACCGAGGCCAAAGCTAACAGCTCCCATCCTCCTTATCGATTTCATGCTTTTCTTGCTTGATGAAATCCAGAAGTGCGATACTGTCAAAGAGTTCAAATTGGGAATGCAGCAGAGACTTTTGTAGTTTTATCTGTTTTGCAGAAGAGAAATCCCATAGCACGGCAGCAGACAGCCTCTTGCTACAGATGAAATAATACCTCCATTAAAGCCAGGCACTTGGGGCTGAGGCCTGGCTCTGAGCAGTAGGAATGGTTCTGGCACTGTCTGTCATGCCCCCAGCTGCTCTCTCCCCATACCCTATAAACATGCATTTGTTTCTGTGTCAGGAGAGAACATGGATACTGAATGTCACAGAGAAGGTGGAGTGGGGAGAGTAAGAAGCAAGAGAACACATGGATGTGACTGCATCTATGCCTTTGATAGGGAGCACTGGGGAACTTCGGGATTCTGAGGCTTCAATATAAGGAAAAAGAGAACATTTTGCATAATGTCACCTGTCCCTAAAGTAATTTTCATTAACAGAGATAGCAGAATAATTAGCATAGTGCCAGAAACATTTCAGATGCACAGCTACAAACATATCTGTTGATACTATTAAGTTTAATCAAACAAACTCTCGCTAGATGACTAATTATGAAATTAAAAATCTGAGATTGTAACTAGTCAAATCTCAGCTTCCAGAAATGCACTAGACAGAATATAGTCCTGACCCATAATAAAAATATACTTGTTTCCTCTTTGCTAATATCAAAGATGAAACAAAATAAATCATTCATCTCATATTCAAAGAAGGCATTTTCATGAGCAGTTTCCCACAGAAGGTAAAATAATACCACCTCATGTACCTCTTGTATGACAAGTCTAGAAAGGGTGCGAAATCAAGACTGTGGTGATTTGGCAAAGCATTTAAGCGTTCGAGTAACTTCAAGAACAAGATCAACTTCTGTCTCATTGGATTCTCCCCACTCACATGAATGGGGTCATCGTAAGATATTCATATGGTGACAGTTCCAAGACGTCTCAGAGTAATTTAAGATAGAAGTGGAGAGAGATTTTCTGTTGATAGTTGCTGAATTATTGTTCTTAGCTATTCTAACAATGCTAGTTCTTTTCAGATAGATAGATAATTAAATGTTATGTGCCTAAAGCTCTATGTAGACTTCCCTAAAACAAAATGTAATTATAATTGTAAAATTATGCCTTCACCATGCAATTTTTGCTTCAGCATTTCGCAAGACTGAGGTTAAATCAACCATCTGGGGTTAAAGCAGCAGAATGTCAGGCACTGGAGACAGACATTCCAAAAGAGCTAACTTCAATTCTGGACATACTACCCAATATAAATTAATATTTAAAATTTCATAAAATAATTTATTTCTGTCTTTCAGAGGTATAATACTCTAGTAAGCTCTTTCCATATTCAAGATCACAGGAATAAAAACACCATCCCGTTTAACAGGAAAACTCCTATATCCAGCAAGAGTTCTGTTAGTCAAAGGTTGGTTAGTATATTTGAAAAGGAAACTGAGGTTACTCCAGCAACATTTGAAATTTGCTCATTTCTTAAAGCATTAAAAACCACATTGAGACGACTACTAGAAAATATGCGACAGATTGATGCCTTAGATTTTGATTGTAATGACTGATACAATCAAAACTAAGTTAGTTTGTTGCTGTAGTAAATCTGAAAATAAACGAGAGCACTGGCTGTTACATTAAAACCTTTCCAACATCACATAGCACCTATATTATAAAGTCTTGTGCTCATTTGTGGGTTATTTTCGTTTGGTTATTTTCAGCATCTAAAACCCTAGATCCATTTTAGTAAACCATGATTTCCTGATTATGTGGAATGCCCCCAAGTAACTGAATACAAATGCAGTATTCTCTAAAAATGAAAGCAAAGCCAAAAAGCCAGTGCAAGGCCCATATTACAAAAGCAAGTTCAGTTATGCCCTACTTTAGAAACCAAAGGGGGATTCACGTGGTCCATAAGCCTTTGGTAGCTTTTTGTAAAAAGGATGAACTTGTTTTCTGAAATATCGACCCTAGGTCAATATTGTGCCATTAAAAATAAGTAGCTCACGCAGCTCTCAAAGATGTCTGAGATCTTTAGAAATATCACAGGCACTCACACAAAGTTGTAAGGCATTTTTCAGAAGCAGTTGCAGCATTTTGTTTTTGGAAGAGTTAATGGATAAGAGTAACTTTAGATGTAGGTTTCTTTCTGCTTTGGAGGATGAAAGGGATTAATGGAGGGTCACAAGAGAAGGATGGAAGAAGTGGAAATAAGAGGAGAGTACTACTGGATGTAGGTTATCCTCTCCCTAGGCAGTGGTTAGAGGTATCTGAGAGAAAAAAGGGATTGACTTCTCGTTGCATATTATTCCTAAAGAAGGATGAGCATAGTGCAAATGGGATTTTCTTACCCTCTTCGTAAGAAGACTAAAGTCATGATGTTCTTTATACAGAATTTGATTTAGTGTGAAACTCTTACCTCTTTCAAGTTAAGAAATACTGACGAGCCTAGGTAGGACTGCACACATCCTTTGTTTTATTAGAGAATTCTTAGAAGGTTGAAAAATGTATACCATGCAGTTATATGCTAATGCAGATTTTGTACAAAGGCATTGAGTGATACACATTATGCTGCTCTGCTGCTGCAGACAACAGAAAGAAAATATTCCATACTTCCAAGAGGATAACCCATTACCCTTTGAGTATATGATAGGCTTTGCAAACAATGCACACAATATTACAACAAAAAAGGTTTTAATTTCATTTGTAAGCAATTTTTTTCTTAACATATCAAGTATAGTATCAAACTATGCACTTGGTGATTTTTTGTTTCAAATTCTGAAAAATATACTGAAGACGATACTACAGTTAAAGTCTTGTTATTAAGTCTATGTATATGTCAAAGGTATGGAGAAATGCTACTTTACACTCCTTCCAAAAAACACTGTGATGCATTTGCTAAGAAAGCAAAGGACGTAACGCTACATAGCAGACCTCTGGCCCTGCAAAGCATTTGAGGAAGCATGACTGGGGCAATGTGTATGGTTCTGACCATCAGGTTATAGGAAGTGTAATGCAAAGATTCAGAATATGCAACAGATGGCAGCTGATGTGATTCAGGTTCCGTGAATATACAACATAATACAAGAAAGCTAAAATTAATTTCTAGACTTGAGAAAAACAGGAAAATAAACACATGTAACAGATGAAAGGCAACTATGCCAGACAGCTGTTTGAGATTAAGGCCAGTGTTCAGGCATAGTATGATATCAATGGAGAAACAAGGAGGGCCTACTGCAGAAGTGCTATATCTGAAGACTGAATTCAGGCTTAACTAAAGGTGACTTAAGCATAATTCTCCTGCAGCACGGTCAGAAATAGAAGCTTTGGCAGCTTTTAAAGGCTGAACAGAGGGAAAAGGAAGTCAGAGGTTCAACTACTGTGCAAAGTTAACATTAATTGTAATTTATATTGTTATATAGACTCAGGGACTTCTGAGATCTGAACTAGTACTAGAGAGGAACACTTTCAGAGACACTGAAGGGAGCTGAGCAATGTCTTTTGATAAACATTTCTTTCTGCCTTCTATTTCTTGTGCTTATTACTGTTCTTACACTCATATATGAGTACTTATAAATAATGAATTTATGATCACAATTCACTTGTTACATGGAGGCGATTTTGCATTTCCATTTGGGAGAATGGAAAACAAACAAACATTGGAATGGTTTACTTGAGGTTGCATAGAAAGTCTGTTGCAAAACTGGCTTTTTATCTCATTTTGTGTTCTCCCTCACCAAGCCTGTATACACTTGAAGCACTAAGAAGTGTTGTATCCACTACACGATTTGCAAAAAGCCTTCAAGAATGTTAACAGTGTGCTATTTCTATACAATTCTGAGGAAAAAAAGAAAGTGGGCTACTCTAGTCATTAATGACAGCATTTTGATGGTTTCAAGTGGAGGAGTTCATCACAGCTTTCTCTGCCATGCTGCATCAACATCTTAATGCAACTGCTGTTCCACAGCATATTGTTTCTTATTCCTGTTTCTCTGAGCTCTTGCACCAAGGAAGAGAATATATCTTCTTTCTCAGTCATTTGCACTGAAATTTGACATTTTCTGCATATTTCTGACCTGGAGAAAAGTAACTTTATGATTAACACAAAAATACAAGACAGACTTCAGCAAGAAATGATAATCTAAATGGTTTCTTTTGAAATCCCCTAATTTAACCTCTATTATAAAGATTCTCAAAGTAAAATTAGGTTTCTCATATCCACTGGAGGTGGATGCCCTTTATCTTTTTTTCTGCTGTTAATTGCTTTCTTCATCTTTGTGACTTCAATTCTATGAATCCTTTTTCAACAGTGAAAATATTAAAAACCCTCTAGTTTTCTTTTTCTATCTCCCCAAAAGGGAAATTATTAAACTACTGAAAAGGTAAACATCCACATATGACATATACTGCTCCATTTCCCTTCAGAGTTTGCAGAATTACTTTCCCCACTTGCTTTTAGTGACAACTACTCAGCACAGTAATCTCAGTCTGTATGAATAAAACCCCTTATTACACAGCACACCACAAACAACATCTGCTGCTGAGCATGGAGAAGGCATGAAAGATCTCCACCCTTAACATCCCTGTTGGGACCCATTCTGTAGGCTTTAAGGCATGTGTAATGATAGTACAAACCTACTGCTGACTTATGTACTAAGATAAATTAAGCACGTTTTGTACCTTTCCACTTTTGTCTCTTTTATGACACTTTTTTTCATATATATTTTCCATCCTTTACCCATGACATAGTACAGCAATATCCTACTTGAAACTGCAGATTCTTTGGCTAAGACAAAGCACTCAATGCTTTTGTGATCAGACGTGCCTTCCACTGGGGACAATATCATGCATGTGCCTCACACACATGGTCTCATAGGTCATTTCTATCTTTCATTTTGATGATATGGCAGTGGATTTGTTCTGCTAAAAACTACATCTTCAGCTTAATATGTCAGCTACAGTTAAGAAATAAACCTCCATAAAAAAAGACAACTAGAAGAGCAAAACCAGATCTGCACCTATGTCTGAATGTGGGCTCTCCGTAACTCATATGCCTCAGATACAGATGATGCTGCAGGGGGAACACTTCACTCTCATTCTGTCTTGCCCTCAGCCTCCCACACTTGGGTGCCAGCAGGCTCCCCACATTGGTATCTGCATTCTTTAGGAAGGTCTGAAATAAGAAAGCTTGAATTTTTCTCCTGCTGACTGAAGATTTGAAGTTTTGAAATATTTGCTGAGAAAAAGCCATTGTGAAGTTTCTGCATCACTGTGAACCATCACAGTGAAAAAGACTAAAGCAAACCCTCCAGCTTTCCGGAAAATTGGCTATTTGCAATACGGGATGCACCTAAAAAAAGCAAAGAAGGTATCTCCTTCTTTCCCATCCCATCAAGGCACAGTAATAGTCTCCTAGAGTCTAATCATGCATTCAAATACTTATTTCAAATACTGCAACTGACAATCACACCTGATAATGATAAAACTCATTTCAAGTGTGCAAAAATGTCTTTCTTCATGATTCTGTAATGTAAATCACCCTGCATTCTTCTTACACCTCCTCCTTTATTTCCACTTGTATCTTTCCAAGTTTCTGCTCGTCTCTTTTTAAAGCCTTTTTACACGCTACTTGCATTCCAACTAAAAATCCTTTCTCCAGCTTATAGAAAATTCTGCTAAAAGTAAGGTTTCCTGCAGCTGCCTCCCAGTACTTCTACTGTAGGTCTCCTTGCTTCTTCTTAGTCTGAACACTGTTCTGAATGCAGCAGAAAATGGCCTTCTATTTGTGGTTAATTATTTTATTAATACTTGAATTGTTCTTTCACCTGTATTTTCAGGTCCTGGTACCACTTCAATCCAAATCTCACCAAATTCTTTTTTTGGGGGGGGGAATGAAGGAGTTCTTCATTCTCATTTAGGAGTCTTTGGTGTTATCCATCTCTTTTGAGAAGTCTTTGTGGCTGACCTTCATGTGCTACTCTATCTTTTGAGGAGCATTACAACACTATTATAAGTGCATGCAAGTATTGTTTACTGTGAATGGGTAAGTACAGAAGATAAGACAAGGAATCAAGATACTGGGAATTAAATCCAGGTCTTTACTATTGCAGTTCAGAACACTGAAGTGTTCTGTGACAGTGAACTTTTAATTCATCATTACAATTAATAAATCATCTTTAAACAAAGATCCTTCTGTTGACCCCAGCATTGTATAGTTATTTTTTCTCCTTCCCATCCCCTTAAGCTAATTTTAAAAGTCCTTCCCAAGGATTCCTGGAAGGTGTTGTCTATGCTTTGTATCTTTTGGTGCAATTTCATATACCATTAAAGAGAGTGTATATACATACATACATATATGTGGAAGAAAGAAATAACAGCTATGTTTATTCTTTTGAATCCATCACAGTTGCCTATAGCTCCTGGTGATTTCATCTATTGTATGATTCCATTGATTTACACAATAGAATGCATTTCTATAGCTTTGTCATAAGGGGAGCACCAAAGCTTTCACAAAATGCAGAGTGTAAGTGGGTCACTATCACTGGTCACCTAAAGAAAAAAAAATATATATATATAGCCTAACTGAATCCTACTCCTCTCATTTGTTCCACTTTCACTCTATTGAGTGTATAAAAGTCAATTTCAATGAAGCTATTTCTAAATCAGTTAAAAAAATTGGCTCCAAACTTATTCAATTTTCATTTATCTAGTCGATCAAGAATTAAAAGATTTCTCTTCAGTGTTGTGTCACAGGAGCATCTTCCCTGCACGTTCTCTCTAACCAAATTCCCATCCACACAACAGAACTCTAAATTCGGGCACGGGGCTAACTACAGCATTCCTGTTGATCCTTTTAGGTACAGCTTAACACTACAATATTTTGCTTACTGCAAAATAACAATTCACATGCTCTGCACTGAATCATGCTAAACCTCTCAGGTACAAATAATCCTCTTACAGCTATTCAACATTTCTTCATGGTCCCCAGAAGACAAGTTCTCCTGTGCTTCCCTGATGAAGAACAGACCACTTCAGTTACCATTTCCCTATGAGCTGTGAAGGTGACCTCTGACATCCTACAGACACAAATAAGAGCTGACAGCACCAGCACAGAGAACTGGAATGTGTGCAAGGGTGCCTTCTCTGTGTAGTCAGGGAGACAGGAATCCCTATGAAGGCCAATCACTGAGACTCCCTCCTGCCCAGAATACTTTTGCTGGAACAAGAACACAAGGGGAACAAATGCACACTGCTCTTCTCTGAAACTAAGTTTCTAAGCGACAACTGGCCTGCCAGGTTGCAGACTCCATAAACCTCCTTCTGAATCACCAAAACCATTACCATCAGCAATTCAATGCAGCTCTTTGGAGCAGCGGATACATTACTAAGGTAGATATCAGAGGGTACAAGGGAAACAGTGCAACTACTGTACAGAAAAAGAAGTGTCTATTGGATAAATAAGTTGGCTATCCATGATAGAAATATTTCATTTGTCATTACCGTGACTAAAGATTTAGATTCATGACAAATGTTACTTTCGTCTTTCCTCCTGGTATTAAATTACCAGTCATGCTCACTTGTATTCAATTGGTTCTTTTTCCCCCCAGAACCTTATCATGAATTCTTTATCATGTATTGCTTATAAAATATTTAAGAAGTATATAACCTTAACTACAAAGACATATTTCCCTCTAGCATACTTTTCACATCAAAAAAATACCAGAATCATTGAGTATGAACTCTACAATAATTTAACTAGAAACAATAATTAACTAGGAAAAAAACACAAATAATCAAATTTAACAGTATTTAAATTTAAATTAAAAGGAAGCTCTTAACACCAAAAGGTAAGAAACATCCAAGCTGACAGGAAAAAAAGCCTAACACCATATATATCCATAAAGGTTCCTATGCCATAGGTTCCCCTGAGGCAAAATGCACCCACCAAGCAAAGCTCACGCCAAGATTCATTCCAAAATTGCCTTTACATCGGAAAGTAAACATGCAAGGGATGAGCAGAGTGCTCAGCTGGAACTTAGCATTACCTCGATGTGTCTGTAATACCTTGCCTAAATCATGCCATTTTGGAATGTGAACGAGAACATTCAATTAGTTCAGAACGCAGCCAGTGAATTCCATCAGACCTAAAGCTAACAGTGCATCATCCTTCTCTTTCTCTACACTATTCCCCAAATAATATTTGGTCAAATTCAAGGTCATGCTGTTATACGTCAAAACCCTCTAAGGGACCGATTTAAAATACCTGCGAGCGCCTCTCTTCATGACACCGAGTTCCCATGAGAACAGAGTTTCCCAGAAACTTTGAGGCTGTCATCCTCCAAGATGACACTTCATTACAGGAGACAGGGCTATTTTTCCACAGAGGACTTGAGTTTGGGTTCACATCAGAGGAGTTTACAATGACCATAAATACAACAATAAAGTAAAATTTCCTTCTATAATTTAGTAAGTAGAAGTGAAAATAAAGGAAACGTGAGGATAAGCAGAGCACAAAGAAATTAAGTTTAAAAGCTATGTAATCCCAGATATTACGTGGATATTACAGACCAGAAGCACAGTGTGTGTTGTTAATCCTTGGAAAACACAGATTCTACAGTGAAGAAGCATGACGCAGAAAGAACACAGATAGGATCAGGCTAAAAAACACAAACATTTATAGCTGAAGTCTTTCCCTGTTAAACATTTTTTTTTTCCAGATATGATAGGAAAAATCACTGGTTTTGGCTTTTATCAACACAAACATGCAATCATTTGAAAACAACACATCCCATTTACACTTAATGGGTCAGTTTGGTTCATGCTTTTACCTCTGATACTGAGACAAGAAAGCATCCAAAGCTGCTTGCCAGATTAAAGGTTGCCCCCTGTAGCAATTAGATGGCCAACATAAGCAGAGGTTCACATAAAAGTGATCTAACGAGGACAAGAACTGCACAGTGTGAAGGGATTGACTTAAACCAATATAAACAGAGTACTTCAGAGTTATACCTGTCTTTACCTTTCCTCCCTTTCTCTGCCTACTGCAGGAATCCTGTACAAAATCATTGAAGGATATTCTGTCCCACGTGTGCTGTAACACTGACCTAGTGCTGAATTAATAGATAAGCAAGAGCTTTAGCTTCTACTTTCATTGATTTTATGGACTTAAGTTAAAATCATTTAATTATTTGAAGGTTTCCTTCTTAAGGTTATTTATTTAAGTATGTCTCAAGGATATAGCCTACAAGACACAGGAACATGGTTCATTAGCATGTAATATTGCATTAATTAGTACCATTGATTCTCTTTCCATGTTATAACGATAATGTGCACCACTACCATTACAATGGATGTTACGGCAAAAAGGGACAAGCATTTCCCTTCCTGCTGAACCTGCAGTCAACATGAGCTTTATTCAAAGTGCCAAAGACTTTTCTTTTTTGCCTTATGTGAAAAGTGTTACAAAAACAGAATCATAAAATCATTTGAGCCAGAAGGGACATTTAAAGGCCATCTGGTCCAACTCCCTGCAATCAGTAGACAGGGACACCCACAGCTCTATCAGGTGCTCTGAGCCCTGGCCAGCCTGGTGTCTCCAGGGATGGGGCACCACCACATCTGTGGGTAACCTGTGCCACTGCCTCACTATCATTGTTGTAAAAAAATTTTGTCCTTATATCCAGTTTCTCCCTTCTTTTAGTTTGGAACCATTTCCCCTTGTCCTATCACAGCAAACCCTGCTAATGAGGAACAGACATTTCACAGGATACAGAATTTTGAACACATTCATTTACAGAAATGAAAAAAATCAGCTTCACTCTTAAATTTAAAACAACAACACTGAAAATCAGTTGATAATGTATCAAAAGCTCATTTCCCCATATCAAATTAAGATACATCACGAACATTACACAACATCAGTTGTGTATTTTTTCCCTCATTGCTTGCTTCTTAATGTGACCTGACAAAAACCTTAAGCACCTTTCGCAGCAAATACCCACCAGCATATTTTACATCCTAAACTACAAGTACATCCAGAGTAAAGATACTTGATGCTAAGGGCTCCTTTACTCAAAACAGCCAAAATGACAAATTGATTGTGACACTCATTCTTTTCTTCATATAGGATAAATATGTAAGCTCATTACTGCTTTTGCTATTCTATTCTATTTCTACAAAATCACGAGGAAACATGTGATGTCAGGAATATTCAGTCAGATTGCGTTCAGCTGTCTTAGCTGCAATAGAAATAAGCCAAACTTGTTAAAAAACTCTTTGTGTACACGCGTGGTTGTCTCATCCATATATGCACAAACAGACTTCCCAATGTCTGTGCCTGAGTGCCAGCAACTTGTTTTACCTCAACAACCCAAATGAGAAAATTCTAACCTCAGGCTGTGCCTCAACTAAAGTTTGCACAGCAATACGTGGGATGTGCTCCTGCCAGAAACTCACCTCTCCCTGTAAGATGATCAGGTAATACAACCATGACATACCATTTAGATTTACCAGGCTATTTTGTCTGTTTAAGAGGTATTCACTTAGCATCTAAAAGGTCAGATTTGAACCATCTGTGATGTAAAGCAGTCGGGGTATTTGCAATGAAAAGATACAGCTTGAGCACACATCGTTTTAGAGACTCAAAGCCCCCAAAATAATAACAAAGAAGGTAAATGGTACTAGCCTCATTTGCATTCTGTTGGTTTTTTTAAACGTGAAATGCATGAATTTATTCAGCTAGCTATATTTTGAGAATGATTTGAGCTACCTAATACTGATTTATATTAAAATACTGTGAATCCTTTCTTTCAAGCTGTTACTTCTAGATCTGATCAAAGGACATTAACTTCACATTATATTTGGGTGTACTTTGGAGCTTTTGTGCCCCAGACTGTGCAAGGCAGGCTTGGAATGAACACGGAGATGAGCCAGGATCAAGAAATTGCTGAAATACTATTAATCATCATTACCAAGGTCAACGTGAGTTGTTTGAGCCTTGAAACCAGCATTATCACTGAGATGATCAGATACAAGTAATTGAGGTTTCTGAAGAGAGCCAGTAGCTTTGAATAGAACTACAATCTAATAACTTTCTAACCTCTTCTTTGCGTGGATTTAGGTGTTATTTTGACCTATGGAAAGAATACCTGCATGAAATCATGTTTTTCATACTACATCAGAAGATAAATGACATCACCAGCTAGAATCATCAGAATAGCTTGGTATTTCAGTGATCATACATCACTTCCTAAACTTACAAGAAATAGAAGAAAGGAGTGAAGAAATAAAGCAATGAACTAAAACTAGTAGCTTTCATTCCCTAAAGTATTCTGGTATTCTCCTACTGACCCCTTCTTAAATGAAGAATCAGAGAGACGTGGTAAACTGATAGCAGTCACAAACACTAAAAACAGACTTGAGCTTTGAAAAGATATGCAGAAATAAATGACCTCACATTTCATTTTACCACATTTGTCTTATATATTTGTGCTGACAAGAATCCAGTGAACTAAAATGCTGTATATACATAGTCTGAAACCATTTAAAAATAATAAATATAGAACTGACACTTCCAGTATTTTGCATATAAATCTTACCCAGATGGCAAATGAACTACATGTCAAGTTGCATTTGAATCTAAACCAAAGCTCACTCCTCATCATTTGAATTGAGAACAAAATATGCATATGATATAATTTTGATCATAAAGATCTCATGCCATAACACAGTCATACAGTCTGTTCCTGCTTCTAGTTTTTTTTCCACCTTTTTACTCTTTTGGTGTTTTCCCAGCACAGAACACCAAAAGAAGCTAGAACAGATTGCTTTGCTTTTCACTGAGCACGCATACAGTTTTGTTTCATAGGAAGCACATTATGAAAATCAGTTAATGTGCTAGGAAATAATACAATACTCTCCAGCAAAATTTCAAGTATCACCTAATTAATCAACTGAGTATCATACGCTAATTAATAATGTTTATTCTAGCTACTGCACTGTGAACACATTACACATCCATTAGTCTAACATCCAAGGTTCACTCCAAAAACCAAGGCAGCAGAAAACACACTGCATGTACCTCCACTGACAGTTATCCCATATAAAGGGAATATATATATTTTTGAACTCCTTGTATAGAATACAATGACTGAACGATATATTTTCTCTTCTACAGGCTTCTTCTTTTCTTCAAAGTTCAAATTTACAGCAGATTGCAACTGGTGAAGAGAAGTGTTTTTCAAACCATTATCTAATTGTTCCTCCCTCCCTCCACTGCTGCATTCACCTCTCTGCTTGTGGAGATGATTGTAATTCTGAGCCCTCAAAAACAGGACAACAAATAATTACAAAATGCACAAAAACATATTTCTCTGCTATTACCTGTCCCTTCATACATGTAGGTCCAATAGGTCAGAGTATAAACTGATAGTCATTATTCAAAAAAAATTCAGATTCTAGCTATTCATATTACACCTCAGTAAAGCCAGCTCCCCAGCCGCAGTCAGCAGTCACCTCCCCTACAGCACAGCAGCTGGAGCCTACTACTAGATTCCACTACTAGGGTAAAAAATTAAATGACAGTTATGCCTTCCTAATTTTATGAGTCAGTAACCAATGCTAAATTTAGCTGCCCTCAGTGCAAAGTCCCTGTATTATAGGGCCTCTTTCCTGCACAGAAAGAGGCTGGCAGAGGAATCTCTACCTAACAGTGTAGCAAAGAGCATTTAAAATGGGAGCTTTCAGTAAATATTTAGCAGATGCAAGTGAGAAATGATCCTAAAATGTATGCTTGGAGTCTATCATCATCGCTGAGAGGATGACAAAGGTCAGTGCATGCAGTAAGCCCAGCCCAGCACCCTCAGGGAGCATCTGAGTCACGCAGCAGTATGACAAACCCTCCTGAACAGCCTGAGTCACCACCGAGGTGGAGGGAATTTCTAAGCACATGGTTAGGTATGCTGGAATAGAGACAACTCAGTTAAGGTTGATGAGTCCTCAAGATAACAGCGAACAGCAAGAGGGAGCAAACTCATCCATTACACAGTGGTGAGGAGCTGACGTTTGGGGAGTTCATTAAACTGCTGAATAAAGCCGTGATGTCCTCCCAATCCTCCCATGAATTCTGACCTGTCAGTGGTTTCACAGCCACATAAGAAAAGCCAGATTCAAAGCTGAGCTTTCTCTTTCCACAGTGTTAGCTCACTGAATTATCTAAGCACTGCAGCATCTCCAATCGCAATTAACAAATGGCGCACCTCTGAACAGCGCTTTTTTTTTTTTGGACATTGTGAATGCTGCAATAGCAACTAGCAGCCTGCAATTATCTCGTTAAAACACGGCCCTCCACTCACTAAGCAACTAGATTTAAAAATGAATTGAAACAACGTAAATAACCATGACAGTTCTGAAAATTGTGTGGTATTATTTATAACCTATCAGCAAATGACTCATCCTTTTGTTCTTATCACCCCTACCCTCTAAACACTTGGCCTAGCAGGAAGCTTCCCTTATCCCAGTGCCACCAGTCTCACCAGTAGCTCACACTTTATTGGCAGGGCCCTGTAGTAAAGAATGTGAGAGAACAGGAAGGACATAGTAAAAGCTCCTACAAAGGTACTTGGAAATCTGCTGGTAGCATACACCGTTTGGACACTATATGCAGAATAATAATAAAAAAAAAGCTACAATCTTGCAAACATATCCTTTTCCCCTCAAAATAATTTTAAGAGCTACACAGAAGTCACTACTAGCAAACAGTTTGAAGTTTATAAAAAGAATGGGAAATAGGATCTATAGAAAGGAAAAATTCCACAACTGTTTTGTTCTTTCGGAACTCTGGCTCATGACTGGTAGCTGGGTTGTTACATTACAGTATGCAATAATCAAAGGTCGTGAGTGTAAGTCCCCTATTGCTTTTAGTTCACAGATAAACCAAAACCAAGGAAGGTGATGAACAGTTCTTGATTGTTTCTGTCAATCACTTTTTCCAGATGAAATGAGAAAAAACATACAGGGTTAACTGAGAAAGCAGGGTTGGAGCGCCTTTGATATAAATGGGAATTGAACTCATGGGACTGTGCTGCTGAGAAAGATTTTGCAACATTTTCATCTTTTCCAGTATTCCTCCCTGCCTCAATTTCTCTAGGCATCTTGCAAAGCCCACATTTATTCACTGGCATTTAGGGAGTGAACCACACTAGTTCACTGAAGTCAATAGGAGCCTTTTCATTGACTTCAGTGACCTTTATATCAGCTTTTAAAAAGAGACAAAAAGAACAGGCATGGAAAGAAGTTCTAACAAAACTTCCCAGTTTGGTGCAGGCTGTGGCTATTGTAATGGATCTGTAACACGGAATTCTCTTGAGCATTATATGGAAAAAAATAATTGTCTTTTGCCATGGAAGATGTTATGGCCATCAGACAGATGTCTGATAAATAAAATAAAACGCATTAATTCTAGAAAAATCCAGGAGGAAGGGATCTCACATCCAATAAATCTTACTGTTATTGAGCTTTTTTATTTTTCCACATGCGAGAATCAAGTGAATTGATAAAATACTTAATTTTAACTGAAGTTCACATGCAAAAACTTGCCAGATTAAACATTAAAGTGACTAATTTAGGTATGACAGCATGTAAGAAAAACATAGTTTATTAGAAAGGGCTGTAACTCAGAAATAAAAAACACGTTTGTCTTGAATGATTACAAAAGACATTTTCTATTCTGACCATTCAGACCATTCTTGTTATCTGATACATTCTGAATGTTAATAGATCAAGTTTAGACCCTCAAAATCAATAGTTAAAATGTAACAATGCAGAGAGCATTATTTGCTACTGTGTCACCTTGTACAGCAGCACACGCAGGGCAAACACTCACAGAAATGTCCGGGTCATCTTCCATTCTAAAGGATGTAATGAGTTCTACACTAAAATGATTTTTTCTTTGTCTGTCTGCACACCTTCATGACAAGAATAAGTGTGATTTTGGCAATAGTTGGCAGGAACTAATTTTGGCCTGGTTCAGATTTGGGATTTTGTTTTTTTTAAATCTCACACTGAGTATCTTTCTTGCTATTTAAGGGAAGGAATATTCACAGTCCTTACACTCAATCATAACCAGGCGGCCTTTTCTATGTTAAATATTCTACATTAACAAACACTGATCCCACACAGATTTTATTAGGTAAACTGCAGGTCTCAGGCCATACAACCAGTCTCAGCAGCAAATGCCAAAGCTGCACAAGCAGTGCAGCAATTTACTTTCCACTTAATAAGAACACTATTGAGAGCCTGTCGTAATGGTTTAGTTTAAGTTATTGGATGATGTAGGGAGAAATTAATATTTCAAGTCATTTTCTCACATGATGTATTACAGGAAGCTATCCTGGACCAACAAAGAAATGGATGACCCTGTAATTTTACAGGCTTTTTTGATGTCTTTTTCTTCTTAGACCCTCTGGCCCTTGGTTACAGATACAAATGCTAACTGTATACTGATGGCTTCAGGGACAGAGACCTGGAGTCATACAGTGACAGCCATTAATCCAGAATGGCAAGTCACACGCATACCCTGGCCATAGGACAGGTCCTTTGCACACATTAGGGCAGAGCACATCTCCTTGAACCAGAAAAGGTGACCACAGAAGTCATCGACTTTTAGAACATGCTAACATTTAAAAAGAATTGTAAGTAATGAGATTAAAAGCTTTACCATGAGCACTTGTCTGTATGTTGGACTCTTGGGGATTTCCACACTGAGCACTTCCTAATTCCTCTTTTTCTCCACTCCCCCAATTGTGTGTGTGTGTGTTTTTCTCCTTTACACATTACAGACTTCCTTTTCATTTCCCTTCCTAGTGCCCTATCAGCCTCCTTAGTAGCTTTCTGCATTCTGTTTGCTAGTAACACTTTATTTTTCCATCCTATTTTCCATGCTTTTCCTGCTATACCCTTGCATTTTTTCCACCTGTCACCTTTCAGGACACGCTTTCTCATTTGCTTCCTTCTTTAACTCATTTGTCTCCTTTGTTCTTCTCGTTTACCAGAACAGTTTCTTCTATCCTTCCCCTTTAATCAATTTAATTGATCAGTTTTAAGGTATGCAGCAGTATGCGTATGGTGACAAAGTGCTAAACTACCAAGGTTCACAAAAACAAACTCAGTTTCTTTCAATACCTGCAGCCAGTGACAAAGATCAGTAGTACCAGTCCAATAACATGGTTCTACACATTTGTTTGGCATGTGTGAAGATTTTCATTTATTTGCTTTTTCTTTTCTTCAACAGCAGTAGTAGTACTGAAGTATTACTACTATTAAGCATCCAATGTTTTTGCTTTAGTGTAGTCTGAAAGAAAAAAATAATGAGAACCCCTGAAGCCTTCTATGTACTATTTCCCACATGCCTTACCTGAACCTGTGTAAGTTCCTATCAATTTCATTCTGCATTAGAAGTTCCTTGCAGCTCCTCAAGGCTTCCTTAATAATCAAGTACTTCTGTGATTGGTCTTTTTGCCCCTCGCTTCCATTAGGTATTTATAACAGACAGCTGGTTTGTTTCCCAGTAAGTGTTCCTGTGGTCTCTTCCTGGCAAACCACCAGTTTCAATTTTAGAATGAGAGAAGTCAAATAATTCTTGTTGTTTGCCATGATGTCTACAGACTTTCAGCACCTTAGGATCAGAGGAGAAATAAATCAATCTCTAGGAATTAGAAAGCTAAACTAATTGAAAAAGCAATAATTACAAAACTGTTGGATACAAAGAATTATACTGTCATTTAATAGCATGACAGTGAATAAATATTTGCAAAATTATAGAGTCCAGCACACATTTTGTAAAAGTGCTTGCTTCAGCATCTATAAAAACCTTTCTTTAGTGTTGTTTTTTTTTTTTTTTTTTTGTCCAAAGTTTTCATTTATATTTTGTATAGCTCTGCCCATTCCACAGCCTGACATTCAATTACAAATACTCAGGAAACCTTTCCTTCCATGTGAAAAGTTCCTTGTCCACAAGGGCTTTGACAAAATGACAGAGGGTGCCCGTGATTTTGCCTGTCTTATTAAATCTTGAACTAATGTAAGCAAACGTCGTCAGCTGTCAGGATAAACTGCTCCATTTCAATGCCCCTACTGGAAGCTTGCTACCCAGGCAGCTCACAGACCTTTCAGCCTCTTGACCGTACACTGTTAACAGGTTGACCTAGATCAGCAGGTTTTTTTTGTTTTTTACTTTTGGGATCCTAGAAAATAACAACTTCACTGCTCTTGTTCCTATTTGTAGAGATTTTAAAACATTAAAAAACGTTAAAGGTTTTTACATTACAAAGATTGCAGAGCCTCTAATTGCACCAGACAACCTAAAACACGCAGCTGCTCTAAATTTATGAATGCATTGGCACATTAATAAAGGAAAAAGCTACAGAAATAACAACTCTTACAATTGTAAGATCTTTTCTTCAATACCAATGATTGTCATCTATAAGCCTATAAGAACAAAAAATTTGACAGGAAAGCCCATAATTATTTGAAAACTGTTACTCTTTGAATGATCTAGGAAGCATTCTTATTGACTGTAATCCACTTCTAGGGGTATTTTTTTTTTTTTTGCTGGACCCTTGCATTGAAGGTTATCCCAAAATTTAATGAGTTCTCTTTCTTTTTACATGTACCTGTGTATGAGTTTCCTCACAAGAATTATGCTATAAGTTAATGATATGAAAGTATATGTAAATAGTAGGCAAATTAGATACAGATGACTAAAAATGATCAATAAAGCAGGTTGTGGCACTTCAGCTTCATGTGCTCGAATTTTATTGAGCGCTCCAATTTACATGTTGTCATCATTAGAGTTAATATTTACATGCTCCAATCACACTAAACGAGCATGTCCTTAATTTCAGTGATTTTTCTGCAGTTGCTCTCCAATTTCTGCCTCTTCACTTGTGGCTGGCAGTTGTTTTCTTTGCTACTGAGATATTTCCACCCATTTCAGGGAGGTGTAAGTATACCTCTTCCATACTACTAATATGTATTAAGACTTCCTTATTCTGTTTTACTTAAAGAACAAATAGAAAGGATTAACAATATAAGCATGCTTATAATCTCCAGCAAAACTATACAGCAGCCTGAGACGTATAACAAAAACAGAACGTGTATGCTTCATCTAAAAAAAGGAGTTGAAGATTAACTGTTGAGATTATTATAAAATACGTTTATGCCTCATCTATGCTGAACTCTCAGCTATTGAAAATATCTTCTATGATGCTGATCAGATAGAAATATGCTAATAGTGTAACTATGCTATATACACACACAGATTCATGCATCGTATCTCTGTTAATACCAATTTTTGCATCCCAGTTCTGCGACTCAATTCACAAGGGCAGACACTTGCACTGATTACAGACTCTCTGTCATGTTCAGTGTTAAAAACCTCTTAGCGCACTTTGTTATAGAGCACATTCCAAAAGTAATAAGAACAATCGACGGCAATTACAGCAAATTTTGTAAGATGGTAAAAGAGACAAACAGAGAACATAAAGATAGCAATTTATGGGCCAGATGAGAGTGCAGAACTCCCTTTCTGCCACTGTGTCAGAAAAGCAATTGATCTCCAGGACAGAAACTCTCATGTCAACCAGCTTATCTCAGCATTTTGTTGACAGTCAGCCCCATGAACAAAAGCTTTGGTGCCTGCTTTAGGACAAATCCATCCAGTCATTTTCCCAGCACGGGAGCTGGGCTTTTTGACAGCCAATGCTGAAGTTCAAACAGGGAATCTCAAATACAAAAGCATGAGAGCAGCTTCTGACCACTTGAGATCCCCAGCACAACCCACAGTTGAAAGGTCCAGGACAATTTACTAGGGGAGGAAATCTGCTCCCAGGTCTCACATACCAGCTCTGTTCTGCCCCTGGAAACACAGCCTGCACCACAACTCTATAATACTATATGTACTTCTATAATACACGTATAGTCTGCATGCTAAAGGAAACAGGGTCTGGTTTTGTACAAGTAGATAAGTATGATAACCTCTGAAGCCAAGCGTTCAATTTACAAGTCTGCAAATCTGTTTCAGAACTCACTGAGAAAACTAAAACCAGAAAAGGGAGCTCTATTCCCTCATTCACAGAAATGAGTAGTGGCACGTCATTCTTTTCAATCAAAAAAAGAATCATTAGTTCCATATCCTTTTTACATCACTAAATCCAGCACTGGTGGCATTTCAAAGATGAGTTGACAAAGACTAGCACTAAGCACAACACCAGGTTTTAACCACACAGTATGTTATGTGACTGTAAAACAGGAACTGTGCACTGCTCCAGCTGACACCCACCACAGCCAATGCTGAGCCCCACCATGGGGAGCAGCTGGGTCAAAAATAGGAATAGTTGGACAAGGCCATCAAAGAGAAACAAGGCACATCTTCACAGCAAGACCTCCGTACAGGGATGAAGCACAGCCAAAAGCCTGACAGGAGCTTGTCTCATCTCTGTAGCCATAACGCTCAGGTAAATGTTCCTTCAAGAGACATGCAGGTGTCTTGAGTTTAGGTAGAAGTCATGAAATTGTCACCTCCTTTTGGTGTTTAACAAGCCCTACCACTGCCAGTGCTGGAAGGGTTCTTTCCAATCACCAGACAAGAATTTCAATTTAGCAACTGAAGGGAAAACACATTTGTTTGAACAGTTAATTTGTTCTCCTGAGGGCTGAAAGCCATCTCAAAAGTAGCTTTATTTTGAGAACAAAACCACTATTATCAGTGGGGAAGGAAAGCGCCATGGAACGCACCAACCCTGGAAGAGCATTAACCTGCATACTTTGCAGCACATGCAGACAGCTCAGTAAAATATTACTGATATATTAATTAATCCAACCTTAGTGATGCCTGGATAACATCTGAGATGATTTCTGCATGGAGATTTGCTGGAGGAGAGATGGACCGACGCTCCAGCGTGATTCAACTGACTTGAAGCAATGGTTTTTTTCCTCCGTTTCCATTATATAGGAGAAATATAGATATGGGGGGGAGAAAAAGAAAAAACACACCACACAGGCCATCTTTCCTGCTCAGCTCAGGCTGCATGCCATGGCTGACACACCTGGGGTAGCACTCACAGCACCACAGTCTTTTTTTTTTTTTTCCTCCCCTCTCACAGGTGGCTCACTTGACAACTTAGATTCCGCTACACATCTCCTCCTATAAATCCGTATTAAATATATATATTTATTATCTCTCCGCCGCACTGAGGCACGGCCTCCAAGCAGCAGCGCCAGCGGTAGCTGCGGCTGACGGGGCCGCCGTCGCCATGGCAACCGAGCAGGGCCCGCAGCAGCGCCGCGGCCGCCGCCGACGTGAGGCGGGAAGCAATGAGCGGTTCCCCCGCCCCGCTGCCAGGCCGCTGTCACTTGGCCGGAAGAATCCCGCCCTAACAAAAGCCCGGCGCATGAGGGTCGGGCTCTGTTTATTTTTATTTCCACCCCCTCCCCGCCCTCTCTCTGCCGTTGTTTACAAGAAGTAATTAAAACAAAATGTCTTGCTTGGGAAAGACTAAGCAGAAGTCTGCTCACCCTGAAAATTATTGGGCCGTGAAGACTTAAATTTGACAAACTGCTAATTCACGCTATTTAACGGCTCTTTATAATCCAAGTAGCAGCGTAAATAAGGGAGATAATAAAATCTGATGAGAGATTAATGTCTGGCTGAAGCAGTAATTCCTTTTCAAAGATATATAATCAACAGATTTATGACTGAGTGGAGGAGACATCACAGTTCGATGTATGGGACCAACCCTGCACCCAGCTGAACCAAACGCGGGTTTCTTCTAGATAGAACATGCAGAACTTCTGCATAGTTTTGATGCCTTGGGGTTTTGTTGTTTTTTGTTTCTTTGTAGCATTCCTCAGCCTGTTCAAGAGACGTAGAGAGCTCTGCAAACACTCAGGACGCTTCTGAAATAAGCTGTAATGAGAAAATATACTTGAAGTAGGAAAAAATTGGAATAGTTGTTTAGGTCATTTAACTGTATCCTGCACAAAGCTGTCACACTGTGTTAGGCGATCAAAAATTGCTGGGCAAATGAGAATCAGGAGTTCTGCAAGGAGGGGAGGAGCTGAGGACAGCCCCACCACCAGCACAACCCACATCCAGGACAGACAGGGCTGGAATCACCATTTTATGGCCTGGTGGGGCAGAAAGGCTCCAGCAGCACTGACTCCCTGCACAGTGCCAGAATCAGGGAGCATCGTGAAAAGTTTTTAAACCCCTTATAGCAACCAGAAATGTTTTACCTGCAGAAAACCATCTCCTCAGGAGGAGGACATAATCCCCCAGATGACTGATTAGTTGTACTAGTTTGGAGAGTAACAGTCCTTCTATAGATCATAAGGACATTGAGAGGTTAAATGAGATACTGATAGTCACATGCCGACCTCATGCCGTGGATATCACTCTGTAATGAATCCATTTACCAGAGATGTAAATACAAAGTGATCAGTTCTCTTTAACACAGTGCCAGAAGTCTATGCTAAAATAAGCAAAATATTTAAAAGTTTCTGTGTGAAGAGATATTAAACAGAATTCAGATTAATCAAAATCAGGTGGGAGGATCCATATGACTGGAGTGCTGAAAGTCTCTAAATACATACAGTCAAGAACAGCAGTCTGCCTAGCAAGGGCTGAGGAGAGAAAGTTATTCGCACATCAGGCATCTAGGCTCTGGAATGGATTAAAGTCCTACCTGACAGCAGCAATCATTAATGTTTGCTGAGAGCACCACATTAGATCAAAGAGCAGAATTTAACATGGATAATGTATTTTTCTTCTCTTTATCATACAAGGTGACATCAATCTGGAGGACATATGCTAGTTATCTTACGCTGCCATTCCTAAAACATCTTTAGAAAAAGCCCAAATGATCGCAGCCTGACTGCTATGTAACCAACAGCATATTTCCTAAAAAGATACATCTAGTGAAGTAAATAGGTAGAATTCTTAATTGTTCCAGAAAATTTTTCACTTCACTCTTCCCAGTAATTTAGGAAAAATGTAGTCATTTGGCTTAATACACAACATTTTGCAGAACTCTGAATAGGAAAAACACTTGCATAAGGGAATCCAAATTGTCTAGCAATCTGGAATAAAAATACATGGGTAGTATATGCAGAAACAATGAATGGACACTATCCTGACTGGAGCCTTCTACATTAGGAAGCTCTAAAAAGGGCATAACCATAATCAACTCAACTTTTCTATACAAGCTAGCATAGCTTCCGTACTTGTATAAACAAATTTCAGGAAGGCATAGCCAACTGCTTTTACATTTGTATGAGATTAATGATGTTATTTTTCAAGTTCTCGAATAGGTAAGAATGATTTAAGAGATTTGCTTATTAATAAAAAAGGTTTCAAAAAAATGAACTATAAAATACCCATATCCCAACTGGATTCCTTTACCTTCTCAAAATGAAGAGTTTATTTCTAAAAACTGCTCAACTGCTTTAACAAGGAAGAAATTTATCCTCAACTCTGAGACACTTCTAAAGAGCAAATATTTTGTCTTTGAAATACACCTCATTGCACCAGATGGTGTGTTTATATGTATTTTTAAATGTTCCTGTGGATGAATACTCCCACATATTCCTTACAATAGCACCTTCATCACTGTTCAAATCATAGAAACATACTTAAGGGCACACAATTGCAAACTTAGTCATACAAAAATGTAGCAAAGGAGGTCTGAGGAACAAAGAATATTATTCTGCTGCATAAAACTGCTATGCTTGTTAACATCCCTAGTAGCAATGCTACTGTTTAGTATTTAATACTTCTACAAGGTCGATAAACCACAAAAATATATATATTTGGTATTCTATATACGTTTCAAAGTTGTACATTTTTATCCAACAAACTGGAAAGAAACTTTCTAGTTAGTTGAGTTTTTATTCCTGTCTAATGCATCCAGTTCCTTAACAAATAATTCCCAGGCAGGTCATCGCTGTGCTCGGGCCACCTGTAACTTCACTGCCACTTACATATGTACTGCTAGATCATTACTCAGTTATCACTTGTAACACCAGTGACCTCAGTGGATTTTTACCTAGTTTACAACAGGCTGGAAGAAAAAAATAAAACAAGTATGGCCAAACTTTCAGCTGAATCCAGTGAAGCTCAATTAAGCTACATGGGACTGCACTAATGTCTCAGCAGAGAATACGGTCCCTAATTTGCTGTTACATCTTGACTCATCTCCTTTATCTAGAAAGACTGGTAAATTTAATCTTTTTGTTTTAATTTACCACTACAGTTTTTTCCCTGAAGTGTCTATAAATGGAGTACTTTGCTAGGACAGTAATTCTTCCATTACGTAAGTCAATCCCCAATTTTTTCCCCCCCACCATTGGTAGGTCTTTGTGTAAAAGCTATTTTAGGATGAATATTTTTACCATAAATTAAGCTTTAAAAATTAAAACTAAACCTCAGGCAGCAACTCCCACAGAAACCTAGAATAATGACCTAAGCTACAGTCAATACTATCTTCTTTCATAGTTAGTTAAGCTGTCAGCATGAAATAATCATTCAGTTGAACACGACTGTTGTCACATCATATGAGACAAAATTGCCCTACAAAACAGAAGAAAATTCTTCTGTGCCTGGAATGCCAGACTGCAGTCCTTAGCAGTATTATTCAGGACACATAGGAAATGACCATCAAAGAAACACATTCATTGCTTTCAGTACTGCTTACCAGTACTTTATCATTTAAGCAGATTATTCATCTCACAGCTTAATACCTTCTAGTCTGTCTCCCAAATACAGATAAATGCATAAAATCCACAGAGAACTGAGTGCCTAAGCTCTAGTATGTGGAAGTCCATATACTTCTGCTATGTCCACTAGAAGTGGATCAAAAACAGCCATAAAGGAAAAATAAGTCCTGTATTTTTGGTTCTGTGGACACACTGTTGAGGACGATAGAGAAACAAGATCGACAGGTAGTTGCTTATAGCTTTTCAGATTCTCACCTTGACTGTTGCTGTAGTTAATTTAGTAAGAATTAACTAAAAAATAGGGATTATTAATATAAAACTGTGATACTTAGATTCTTACTCATTTTCTTTCATTTGTAAAAACACATTTTTACAAACCTGCACTAAATAATGAATTAAGAACAGGAAAAAAATAGGCATCATTATGCATTTTTCTTTTTAGTAACTTCTTGAACCAAATGACCAGATAAATCCCTAATTTAATCTCTCCTTGTCAGGTTTGTGCTGCAACAGCAGTGCTCCTTCAAAATTCTCAGTTTTTTATTTAACTACCAAAGCATAAGGAAAAGCACCACATAACAGAATATAGAACAAGCAAAAGAGCTTTGATATTGTTATTGCTTTAAGAAGGCTACCAAGTAATAAGACTGGTAAAATTATGCAAGGAACATGGCATTCTCCCACAGACACACATTTAATATCTTCTGAGACTTGATGCACTGCATAGTAGAATAGAAAATGCGAAAAAATCTTTCATAAGGTTTCTTTGTGAAAATGTTCGTAGAGATGGTAACTGTTCCATAGAGAAGTTGGGAGTGGATAATTTTTCATATATATGTAGCATCGGTATTAAAATGGAAATTAAGTTCATAAAAGGCATATAAAACATCCAAAACCCTATGATTTGGAGTGCTTAGTTCCCTCCAAAGTCCCAGTCCCTAGCCCCTAAAGGAAAGTCCCTGTTTGTGCAGACAAGGTTCTGCATGATTTCAGCCTTCACTGACACTTCTTTTTTCTCCTTTTTCATCCATGCACTAGCATTACGTGGTAATATTCATACTGAAACATTTCAGGTGGATGTTCAATATACAAAACTCTCTCATCTGAACAGAAATGCTGAGCTATGATGGCAACTTGGAGTAGAATTTCTATTCAGTTTATTTTTCGACAGTGATAGAATATATTTTGGTTTGGTTCGTCTTTTTCCATTTCCTCAGGATCAGCAAGACACATCTTCCTGCTTAATAGAAAACCGTTCTATTAACAGTGGTGCTGAAAGTCTGAAGAAAGCCACGTAAAACTAAAGACTATGAAACTTTATTGGAGGTTAATTAGCATCTTTTCTGTGTGTAAGCTCAAAGGATCCCACAAAAACGCAAAAAAATACACAACCCACCAGCAAACACCACAACTTCCATAAATGCTCTATCCCTCCCCTGAATCCCTGGGCATAAAATGTAAATCAGTATAGAGATCAAGGAAAAGTCAAGTATTGCAAAATTTGATGGCAAGTTAGAAACAAGCCAGGGGTATTCTGACATGAACATCAACACAGCAGAAAAGCTTACAGAATCTTTTGGAAGGGAGGAGTACAGTAAGAATTAAGGAAGAGAAAGAGGAAGAAGAGGAATAACAGCAAAGGAAGTCACAGCTCTGGAGAAGAAAATGTCAAACTTTGTTATCTAACAGGCAAGCATTCAACCCAAGCAAGCTGAACAAACTCTTTAAACTGAATTTACATCCCTGCTACAGTAGTTACTCAAAAGATCTTGTTCTTCATGAGAAGGAAGTTCACGTTAATATAATTCCATTTTATCCATATATATTAAACACTAACAATATGATTCACAATCCCTGAGAAGTCACTAACAAGAGCTGGAAACCTCCCACATGCAGAACAGGACCCAGGTAATTATTATTAGCAATAAATATTGAAGAAACTATGAATTATAATGCTATCATGGAGCAAGACAGAAAATATGGCAGGCTGCAGGGGCAATATTAATGCAAATAAAGACACTGGACAAATTGGAAAGATGAGCAAATAGAATCACTTCGTAAGAAGACAGATGATAGCACATATAACTGGATATCTGATACATTATTCCTTGAAATCAATAGATGTTGTGAGCACAATATTAATTCAGTACTAGATGCTAAGAGTAGCAAGACAAAAAAGACACTGAGAGGAGAATTTGTTTTCATTTATACTGCAGTTTGTGAAAGTGAAGCTTACACTTTGCAAGACTGAATGCCTAGTCCACTTGATCCCAAGGAAGAACAGAAAGCAAGCAAGGTATCTATGTTCTGCATAAAAGTCTGAAATTGACAGGTAATGATTCATTATTCAAACCAAATTGTTCATTTCCAAGCATTAGAAATTAAAATTGTTTCTCAGGGTTGTCATTACCCTCAAATTATCATCATGCATGTGCATATAAAAAACTGAATTTCTATCTAGAAAGACACAAAACAATAGTTAGGACAAGACCATTTTGATTGAACAGGATGCATTTTAACAGAAAAATATATTAAAAGGGCTGGGAAAAAAATTACTTCTTTTGATATAATGCAGTCAGCTATTTTATTTTCTTTCCGATATCTCAAAAAGAATAAGGCATAGAGCTGATGCAGGTAGAAAATATGTTGTTGTATTTAAAAGAAATTAAAACATTCGCTCAATTTTAATTAGCCCAGTTATTTCTGTGCAATCTGCTTTGCCCATGTGTGCATTAAGAAAAGAATTTTATATTAATATACATCTGTCATAAACAGTTCAAGTTTAAATTGTAGAATAGATTTGCATCCTTTTCAGCTCTTCTATAAAAACAGACGAAAAAGGGAATTATTGATGCACTCAAACAGCGCATGTCTTGCTTTGTAATACAGTCTGTTGTTGTGGTTTTTTTTCCTTAACACCTACCCAGCTTATGTTCCAAGCTAATACAGTTTAAAGAATAGATATGGTCCCAGGGTATGTACTTCCAAAGAAAGATTTGTAGGGAGCTCCTTGCACATTTGCATTTTGTTACTTCAGAACACGGCAGTCAAGTTTCAGCTTCTTCAGACACTTCAGCCAGCTGAAATGATTATTGCTGTTTCTGGAGTTCATATCCTAAGGTCCAATATAGCTACCTATTACCTATTAATGTAAATTCCTCTTTCCCTGCAGACTTTTATAAAAAAGTCAGGAGCTATTAAGCCAGAAGAGAGCACATTTTCTTCTGGAAACGAAAACACCTGTTGGGCTGACCATATCCACGATGAACATACAAATGCAAACCAAGAAGAACCAGAGAGAGTGATGACATGCTTGCTGATGAACCTTTATATTAAGAAAGTTACTTCGTAGGAGTATGCTTCGTTTGTAGATAACAGTGAGTTTTTAACCCGCTCACAAGCCCTGTCTCTTTAAACAATACATAGTCACAAAACATCTGTAAGATCCAAAGGAGAACCTGGACAGCAAAGAAAGGAAGCAACAGCTGTGATTTAACATTTGCAAACAGCATGGCATAAATCACTGTGCAGTACAAGTATTGCATTGCCTCAGTATCAGCCACAAGAAACCTTAACCCGTACTTGAGTGCTGTTGAAGAGAACTAGCCCATAGGCACTGCATATTAGAAGATGGCTAGGTTGGGAATGGAAGGAAGGAACGGAAAAATGGCTAGGTGGTCAACTTTGGTTAAGTATTGGATGTGTCTAAACCAAATTTTGTCTGCTGCACTCTTCAGGGAGAACTGGAAGACTGACTTGCCCAAGGTCAACTCCTGCAACTATAGGCTGTTATAAATGAGCAGCTTTTCTCCCAAGTAAATGGGAGTTATTTGTAAGTGCATATATATAAGTGCATAATCATTTTGTAGAAAGTATCTATTTTAAGAATGTCTGTGTTTTCATACATAAAAAAAAAAAAAACCTACTCGTTTCCTTCACACATTTAGGAACTGCTTTCTGAAAAAAAGAAGCTAAGAGGAATAAGTGAACCATGCAGTAAACCTTATTTCCCATCTTACTTTATTGTACATTAATTGTTATCCTTTTAAAAACTTTTCTTGTACCTTTAAGGCAATACAAATGCAATAAAACTGCCTTTATGCAACATATGTAGTACTACTATTTTTCTTTAAATCACACAAAAGTATTCTGACTGCAGAACACCCTGCCCATTTTTCAGTAAATAGAAGTTACTGACATTTTTAGAATAATGCCAATGCTTTGACTGCAGTGTAGTGCTACTTCTAAATTGATCAGAAAGCAAGCAGTGAAGTGTAATCACAGCAACGTGATAGGAATGGACAGAGCCTGTATAAAAATCTAAAAAACCATTTTGGATGTATTTATGTAAATGGTACTCAACAGAGGCCGTCTCTGATGAGGATAAATATCTACAAATGTATTATCGCTAAGATGCATATTTGACTAAAGCCAAGTTTTAAAATACAAGAACTACTAGAAGCTTTTGTGTTATTGGATTTGCTCACAAAGCTGGTATGTTATATTGTTCAAGTTCATTACTTGACTTTTCTGGAGCTGCCATGCAGACGATAGAGATGTTCAGGAAGGAAAAAGCTACACATATAGCACGAGGTTATTCACTGAAAGGGCATCTTTCCCCAGCGGAATTAGATCTTAAGCCCAAGGAAGCAAAAGTGAATGAGCAGCATATGTCATAATTAGTCTTAAAATTTGTGCAGCAGAAATACAGGTGTACTGCAGGGAGCCTGTCCTGTCTGTGTGACAGCACACAGAGCGTAAGTACACTCTCATAGTTCAATACTTTTATCTCTTCTCATTGTGTGATGCTTCTTGGCAACTCGACAGTTCAGTGCATTTCACACACTGCAGAACATCAGAATTGAGGAAAAAAGTCACATCACACAAAAGAGAAGTCAGATGGTAGTTGTACCAACTAAGGGCAAGAAGAGAGAATAAAAAAAGAGAATATAAAAATAAGGCTGGCTAAATCACAGGTAAGGAAGAAATGAGGAAAAAAAGGGTAAAACTAAACACAAAGAGCCATGAAGAGAATAAAAGCCTATCTTGTTTCTTGTACCCTTAAACAGGGTTTTTGACTGGAGAGGCAAAAGGTGGAAGAACAACGTGCAGCTCTCCAAATAAAAATGAGATGGAGCAGGTAGGAGCGAGAAGGAACAACAAATCTAGCTGGAGAGGATCCCGTGACATTTCTTTGCAGACCAGGAACTGATGAAATAGAACACCTCACACCAACCACAGCAGAAATCTGTACATTCTCTTTCTTCCTCTTTAAGACCTCTTCAAAAGAAAGGCTTTCCTAAGCATTGGTTTTGGTACCTTGGAGAACAGTATCACCTAGCCCTAGTGGTCTAGCCCAGTGGTCGAGTACAACAACATTCAGAGGACAACCAGCAACCACTACACCCCAGCTCTAGCTGGTTGCTCTGAAAAAGCTAATACTACCAGCTTTTTTCCTTAGCAGAGTGCTGACAAGTTTCCTAAAGCTTCTCCCTCTCTGGCCAGGTGCAATCCCACACTTGTCCCCACCTGGGCTCTGGTGTCATGCTTTTACACTGTTCTTACACATAAACACAGGAGATCCTTCATTATACTTGGAACATAGCTTAAAGAATTTCACTGAACATACTTGACACCTACTTGGCAACTAACCCTTTTTCTTCACTCTGAACATAATTTATGAGTAATTCTCCAAAGCTGCATGCATGATACATTTCTGAGAAACACTCCTAAAGAGACTAGTCAATACCTATATTTTTCTAACGCTGTTCTTCATCTCTTAACAGCTTCCTGTAGGTTCAGGGTAGAAGAGCTCTTACACTACTAACTGCTGGTTCACAAGTTTGTTCCCAATCAATTGCATTCCCCAGTATTACTGCTTCACAGAAGTGATTATCCTGCCTCTTGCAAAGACCATATATTTTGTCGGGGAGATTATTCATTTCTTATCAGTTCCACGTAGAGAGCACTTTTATCAGTCACCTTGTACTGGGATAAAAAATATCTTGTTGGCAGTTGGTCTGGTGAAAGAATTAGAAGAACCACCTCAAAGTGGCAGGTTACTCTGAGTTTGATCAACTAACACAAATAATACAGACCTAGCTGACTATTTCTGCAAGCTTGTCGCTCCATGAAGTGTATGAATCAAAAGGTACAATTCCTTTGAGAAAGGACGCAGGTAAGAGAATAGTGGAGATTAAAAAACTGTGCCTTTCACTGCTGGAAAAAGACTTACATTACTTCTTTGTTGCCAAGGATATTTTACAGATTTCTAGAAATCACTTATGGCTCCATATGAGGGAAAAATTAACACTTCAGATTAGATTATTTCAAACTCAGCTAACGCATGAGAGTATCTGGTAACTATGAGCATTACCATGACATCACAAAATAAAATTACACTGCTTAAATTCACTCCTGTCAGTGTAGGCCTTGTTTAATCTACAATAATGCAGTGAAGAGTTGGAACTGAAAAGAGATTAAAGTCATCTACTCATCAGGAGTCACTTAATAAAGAGTTGCAATAGTAGCTGGAGGGAAATTCAAATACAAGAAATGAATTCAGGCTCTGCGATCAAACTGCAGTTTCATTAATGAATGTTTGTTAAAATAAACTGCTGGACTGTGGACTCTCTCATTTATTGCCTTCACCGTGTTTTTGTTGCTATGATATCCTTCTAGAGATATGTGGCAATTATTCATTTGGGAGTTGCAGGCAGGCAGAGGACAGAACAAGCAAAAGTTCCTAATTAAAATGGATGATTAACAAATAACCCAAATTTAATTATTCTTGAGCCCTTATTGTGAGGCACTCAGAAAACCTTTGCACCCACCAACAGTGAAATTCTTCTGTATTACCACAATAATTTTTCTGTTCACTGATTAGACAAAGCCGAGTATTTCCAGCAGATGATGCAGTCTGGGCAGCGTTAAATAAAGTGGAGGTGGAGTCCCATTTTGCACAGATGGACTCAGAAGCAATAAAGAGCTGAGGACCCCCTAACGTTCTTCTATTTTAGAGTACTACAGCACAGGCATCCCTAAACATTTATGAACATGAACATTAATTTCTCCTTCTCTCTTTTCAACACAATCCCTATTCCCATTACACATTATTCCAACCCACTCTGCTCAGTGCTTCCTAAGTCCTCCATGCATTTACCAGCCTGTCCAGAAGCAGGGTGCTCTCAGCCATCCACTAACCAGCCAAGCTCTAGAGAGTTGCATGATATGCTGCTCCCAGCACCACTTAATACTACCAGGAACAGGTAGGTGCAAACCAGGCTGCCAGGTGCAAATGAACGTGTTTGTGCACTAACTCCTAAGCAGCTACACCTGAATCGATGGGCACCTGACAGCACAAGGAAAAGATAACAGTGATGTGCAGGTGGAAGTCACAGTGACGTTTAGACATTAAGAAGTTTATTTCTGGTGATGATATAAGAGGAGAATACAGTTTGCTTCAAATCTCTTATTAGCTTTAGGTGGGGAAAAAAATAGATCTTTTTTACTTGTAAACAGAGCGCTGGAAATCACTGAAAAATAAAACCTCACGGAGGCTAGAAATTAAATATTCTGAAATACAGATGCTGAGTCATAGCACAGATACCCTGAGGTTTTTAGGTAGCGACTGCAGCACTTGGAGAAGAGCATTGCTATACAACCTAAACATACAGCTTCAGCCATTTGTTGGGCACTGTTTTCCTGTTTCTAAACCAAATAAAGGTTTTTCACCAACAGTTGAAAATGACTTGTATTTGACCATATGCCATATCAAGGCACTCATAAAAACAAAACTAGCACTTTTCAGACGTGAGATCTAGACAAAGAGAAATGTCTGCGTTTGTACTGGGACACTGCACTATGTATATATATATACATACACATATATGCAAGGTGCCATAAAAGTGAAAAGAGGTCACTGTTCTCTTTCCCTGGATGTAACATTATTGCTGCTGTTGTTGGGACCCTGTGAGGATAAACGTGAAAAAAGGTCTGCAAGGAAAGTTTTATTAGAACAGGGAATATGGTTAGGAGGAGAAAAAAAGGAAAAAAAAAAAAAAAGAGAAAAAAAAAAAAGACCTTTAGTTTTGGTATAGGAGAAGTTCCTTTCAGACTAAACATGGCTGAGAAAAATTGTTCACATTCAACTAAGTCATCTCTTGAGAAGAGATGTCAGGTATTCACTGAAGGCCCTAAAACAAGATGATCCGGACTTCTGTCAATGGGACAACAAAACAAACAGGAAATTGTTGCCTTTGGAATACAAGAAATTAATGGAAAGCAGAATTATAATGTGTAATAGAAACACTGTTGATTTCCTTGTTTTAATATCCAATAGATGTGAATTATTCTACTAGCATAGGCGCTTGAAGGTATTTTGTACATCTTCCCTAAGGATTTGTAAGGGAGGATGGAAACGAAGTGGTTGTCCTGGGAGAAATATCGTTTTGGGTTTTTTTCTTTTCTTCTCAGCAATTGGCTGGGCAAATACATTTTAATGCACAGGGGTTGTTTATTTTCATTCTCAGTTTCCCTGAGGACATTCGGTTGCACTGGATGAAATATGATGCAGTCTGAGATAGACAGAGAGAGCAAGAGAGAACCCATGAATTTTGATGGTTGTGTTGTAAGAACTATTTATTAGAAGTGGTTATGGAAACACTTCTGCAAATTTTACACTTGTTGCTCCAGCATGAGCTGCCTTCTGATAGGTGTTTGTAGCTCAAGGAGTTTACTTCTAATGACAGGTTTAGCAAGTCTGCAATGCCTTTGAATTCTAGGAAGAAAATTCTGGGAAAATATCACTCAACGTACAGTACTTCTCACATAGGCTGTTCTGGAAGAGTCTTCTTGGGTAAACGGCCTTTTTTACTGAAAGCTGAGAACGTGACTTTGTTCACAGCAAATGCGGCAGTGCCAGCAGCAGGGCTATACGTTAGTGATCCTGCATCCTCAGAAGAGCATCCATCCCCAGAGCACATCAAGAGCCCGTGCTTTTGGTGTAAAGGTGTGTTGTAATCTTTTCCCCACATTCATTTTTCTGCAGGCCGCTGGAATTTTCCATCACATTTTGTAATGTTCTGATCACTGAGATTTTTGCTCCTGTGAATACTGACATTCACTTTTCCTAAATTCTATAAATACGTCAATAACCTGTGGAACCCTCTAGAAAATCAAATACAATAGACTATCCTATGGACATGGAATAACTATTTGAACTACAACATTATCGTATTCTCAGAGAGTAGCAGGTTATTTGGCACACTTGACAACTGAAGATTCCCATGAAAATAATTCCAATTAGCAAACACTGGCTTCTGGATTCTCAGTGCATTCAGACAGATTTTAGCCACAGTAGTGATGCTTTTCAAACCAAGACCTCAGTCTTGCTCTTATCCATAGGTTGTGCTCATCTATCCTCTGAATAACTCAGTGGGATACTGTAGAAGTACAGTGAGTGGATCTATGGGATTCAAACCCCTCAAGAGAAAACACCTGAGTGACTGTAAGACAAAGAACAGGGATAGACAATAGCAGAAAATCTTGTCCACCATCAGCCCTGTTGATGGAGGAACAATAAGACAGAGGATTGAGGTTCTCACTCCAATGGACAACAATGAAATTTGAATCTTGCTATTGAACGCAGTGATGATAATGGAAGTTTCACTGCTGATTTTAATGGAGCTGGCATTTCACAAAAGGAATATGGATTCATTCTCCATACTATTCATAAGAAAAGAAAAAAAAAACAACAACCTACTTTATTCAGTGTGACACTGATGTGAGAAATGATATAAGAAAACAATGACACTGAATAACAGTGAAATGATGTATATTGCTTTAGTTATATCCACACATTATAATGTGTTTTATAACAATTTGTTAGAGCAGCATCTGTTATGAATTTACTAAAACAGTTTGAATATGCTTTTCAGTGAGCTGAAGAAACAGACTCCACCTATTAATCACGAAATATGTATTTATGAATAATTTATAAATGGTACCTTTATTCAAAGTGCTGCCAATTAACTAAACAGACACTGCATTCATAATTATATCAGTCATCTCTAAACTTTCAACCCTTATCAACATTTCAAACACAGAGGCAGAGAAAGTGAATGAAAAGTAAATTCTTAGCATAGCAGCTTCACTGACATTGACATCCTCTGGCATCCCTGACATTCCTCAGAAAAAGCAATTCTGAACTCTTTAATGTAAAATATATATATTTCTATTTCACACCCCACAGCTTTTTAAAGACAATCATAACTGCATACTGTAAATACAGTAAAATAAAAATAGGTACTGAGTATCTACAAAAGAAGTAAAGCCAGGCTAACAGTAATCCTACAGAAAAAGAGCTATATTCTGTAGTTTGGTGTTTCTACAGATTTCTTCTTCTGCAAGTCAGGTAGAAAGCTGTAATTTTTTTCCTGAGGCCTTGCCCTCTTCCTGTCTTCCAACAGCATAACAAACTGTGCAATTACATGCACTGCGCTGTCTTCCAGTCCCACTCACCATAGCAAGATGTTTACTTCAAAACCCATGTAGAAACATTTGTACAGTGAGACAAAAATGCAGGAAGCCTGTCTTGCCTAGTTGGTTTTTTTTTGGTTTTTTGGTTTTTTTTATTTAATTAAAAAGATAAATAATTGCAAGCAGCCACATTAATTCCAGAATAAAACTGCAACTGTAAATCACAAAGGGTCACAATTAATGGTGGCATAAGCAGAAGTCAAAATCATCTGCATACATTTTTAATGTAAATTGGTGTTATTTGCATGTCCAGAAAGAAGGAAGGATGGTAGCAAATAAAAAGGGCAATCAGCTGTCTCGCCTTAAAGCCTCGTGTTGGTTTCCTCTCCCTTCTACAAAAGAGCCCTCTGGCCTCTCAGCATGGCGGCTGAGCTAACACTGACTGCCTGATGCGCGAGATGCAGCTGTGATATTTAGCTAATTGAAAAGCATCCTCCGAAGTGCATTAGTAAATTGTGGCAAGATTGGTCTGCAACAAGGTTTCATTCCCACAATCCCTGGATTTAGCCCCAGATATTTTCAGTTTTGTATTGGCCACATTGGTTTGGCAACACTGTAAATTTGAAATTTATTTTATCCTCCAGATTTCGTCCTTTGTTTCTCTGGCTGTCTGTAGAACTTCTGTTCCAAAATATTCACCAAACACATGCAGATCAATAGCATTCATTTCGAAAGTACGCTTGTTGCAATTTTTTTTCTGTTTTTTCAACTTCTATTAATGTAGAGGGAAAGGTGTCATGTGTTCATATTCCTATATAATGTCATGGTGCAATGTTACAGTTTTATGTACCACAGTGTATTTGTATATTTGTGAGCATGTGTGCCGGACTCGTATATATGAATTCATATCCAAAACAAAAGGAAATGCTCACATCACAGACATACTTAGTGAAAGACAGTGGCTAGCCCTGGGGATAAGGGGAATGCGATTGTGGCACGTATTATTGTTCTCACAGTATGGAACAATTGAAAAAAAAGATAGCAGAGAGCCAACAGCAAAAGCACCCAGAGGAACAACAAATTCCTGAGAACATGAAGAGAAGCCAAAACAGAAGATGCATCTGCCTCATCTTATAATACAACCATCACCATATCTTTAGAGGAAAGATATAAATGAAAAGTCAGTGAACTTGTAGATTGGTAATTGAAAATCTCTGTAGCTGTCCCGGTTACCAGGGTGTTTTTCATCTATTTCTACTATAATACATTGTTTTTTCAAACCGAGGCAAAATTGTAAAAAAACTATTAGGGAGTTGATGAAGATAATATTTTTAAGCATGTAATAAGAATAAGGAACATCTCTGATTTTATGTCTTATAACACCCTTCGGACTGCTTCAATTAAATTTCCTGTGGTGCCTCCAAACTACAGAGGTAATGTATTTTCATGAGGACTTCAGCTTCTGGTGTCGCACCCATGACACACAGGGACTCAGTGCAGCCATCAGCGTTTTGTCTGGCAGGAAGAACGATCCCTCACAGGCATTGCCAAGCTCACCACTGAACGTCGCCACCAGTGGAGCACATTTCTGTATCATGGGAATTATGATAATTATTGACTTGATAATGGATGAAAAATATTTTCGAGTGGCTGCTTTGTAACTTGGAATTTTAAAAGAATTTACATCATTTTCTATGTAGACACAAGCAGTAAGAGGAAATCTTCCAAGAAAACAGTTTAAAAATCCTTCCTCTGATTCATTTGTACTTTAAATAGCTGAAATTAACAGATGCTGGGACTCCGAGCATTTTTCCCTTAGATTTTTAGTCATGCAACAGAGGCGAGCCAAATAAGTGAACTAGGTTGAACCTTCACCAAACTAAAGTTAGTAACAGGCTGGAGGCTACAATCATGTCCGCTGTCCCTATCAGCATGCAGCTGATGGATGTGCTAAACTGATGGCATATGAAAAAAGAACAAAACAAAATCTCACATTCCATCTTAAAATGCCTTTACTAAACAAAATAGGTGTTCTGTTCCCATCAGTGAAATCCCCAGCAGTAGCAGTAATGCTGCTCACCCAGGAGGACAGAGATCTGGATGGAGACACCCATAGGTATCAGGCTGAGCTTCAGTGCTGATGCGGGGTGCAGTGGGCAGAGAGAAGCACTATTCCCAAGCAAGAGTACCATCAAAATACGTTCAGAAACAGCCCCGAAGGTGGGAATCTGTAAAGGTACAAACTGTGATGGAAATACAAGAAGACATAGCAAATCTTTTGCAATTTCTTAAAGGGATATTACCTGCATGTTTAGTACACTGCTGGTGTTTTACTAAACCACCAGCAGCTCCAGGACTGCTTTCCCTGCACTCTGGTCTTGTGCATTGCTCCTTGTTGCACTCTTACACTCTTCAATATACTACTGTCTCCTTACTTTAATTTCTCTGTTGTTTTTTTCCTCCCTACCTTGTCTGTTCATTTCTATCACAGACAGAGCAACGATATGGAAAGCTATAAGCCACTCCCTGCCATCAGTTTCCTGCCTGTCTACCTATTTGTATTACTTTCTGCATCTTGAACGGCTTGAACTGCAGAGATGGATGAAATTAATGGAAAATGAGGAATTAACAAAGATAGAGCAATGCCAACACTTTTTTTCACTCACGAAAATACTTTGGTGATTATTTTCCCTGCAATCCATCAATAGTGCCTTTCTGCAGCTTCCTGTCATTGAAAGATTAAGACACAGTGATCCAGATGATGCTGAATATGATGCTGAAAACAAAATATGCAGAGTGAAATGACAGTTCTAGTGCTGACAGATGGCACAACTCTTTGCATTTTGGATGCTTTTTTTTCACGAAATACACACTTTTTTTTTTTACTTGACACAACTAATAAACTAAAGAATACGTTTTTTTAAAGGAACATTTTCTTGTAAAGAGAAAGAATACAAAGTAATTAGCTTTTGTTTCTGTGATTGATGTATTTTGTACAGCTACCCAGACCTCTCCCAGGCTGTCTGTTTGCCCCTAGTCAGCAAGGACAATGACATCCTGAAGTTATCATTTCTCATTCATTTCACTGAATGTCATTCTTAGGTGGAAGGGAAATTAAGCGATTAAACAGGAAGAGCACTGAGCTGCCACAGGAAAATTAATATTTTCAAATTAACTTTAGACAAAGGATGCGTAAAATGTAAGTTATGTTGATGAAAACAAGCAGTTTCTCAATAATAAATATGTAAATCAAGCCATTGATCTATCAGTTATTATGACAGTCTAATGTCTCAGAAACACTTGCTGTGCTTCCAAGCCACATCCGTGCAATGATGAATACATATGGTAGCAGATCAAGATGGTAATGCACAACTGAGTACTTGGAAAGCTAAAAAAGAACCTTTTATCAGGTAATTTTTAATATAAACAGCTTCTAAATGCTAGAGCCTTATCTGTCACTGTTAATTAAACCTGTACTTTGTCAACATAAAATAATCCATTTATTATAGTAAAAGCCACTACATTTCAAACCACTCACAAATTACAAACCATAATTGCTAGGATTATTTATTTCCAAGTGTAAGCAGCAGAGCCACCTTAAGATTCAACAATGGTGAGATAATTTTGGAGTGTAACCATAGCTTGATCTCACACTTCATTGGCTTTAGTATTGGCAGCAGACAAGCTGTAATTTTTCATTTCCTAATTAGATTTAGCCATTAATTTAACTATTCTATCATATTGGTGGGATAAAACAACCCTATTTGTTTTCCTCGTTATTTTTACTAAGTACTGAATGCTTGATAAATGCAGTAAATGAGAGAATAAAACACAAGGACATGAACACACAAACAGACCTCACCACATCCACTCTGGCGTAACTTCTTAATTTTCATCACCTGATTTCTAAACCCATGGCACTCTAAGAAGTACCTTCTGGGAGCACATGTGGGGAAATCAGGCGCTCAGGGATTCACAACAGATTGGGAATGCTGAAGAGATGAGAGTGGCATAAACTCACCTCTCTGTAAGGATCAGGTGCCTCACTTGAGGCTGCCATATCCACCAGGAGTTCGCATTACGGCATTTTCCAATTTGGGGAGCTGATGGGTGTGAGCACCTGGAGGTGCTCTCTGCGTCATTATGATCCTTCTCTGTTAACTGCTGCCATTCACATTAACAGACTGTGTGAATGTTTCAGGACCAGCTCAAAATAAAATGCTGGTTCAGGCTAACCTGGCTGTCTCCAGATCATCAGGCAATGAGAACAACTGCTTGGAGGCAGACATTGCTTGCAGAGAAAGGGTAGCAACACAAAAAGGCGGTGTAGTGGTTACCTCTTTAGCTGCTACAGCCAGTCCCCAAATAATCCTTCACTCCTGGAGTTTTGCACATTTTTAAAAAAGTGACTGAGGGTCATTCCTATAAAACGGTAACAAAAGGAAGCGAGACAAGTTAATTCTCTTCTGTCAGCTGCTGAGAAAAAGAGGCAACTGTGCCACATCAGTCTTGCATGGTAGGATTCGATCTCATGTCTTTTACCCACTCCTGTAATGCTCCAACCACCTGCTCCCAGCCACAAGCACTCTCTGCCCTCCACAACCATCCCAAATGCTCAGATTTAACTGGAGCCAAAGAGGTGCGCAAGCTAGGGTAAAGCAGCTATTTACAACAAGCAAGAAAGAGAGGTTTGTGTGCCAATTCCTCTCCTGGGGGCTGCTCATGGGGCTCTTACCTAGTAGTTCTTTCATCCATATGTGAGTGAAGAACTTGACCTAGATCTTTGCTGACCCAGGCGGCAGCCTCAGCAACTGAGCTGCAGACTGACTGTCTGCTCAGCCCAGGAACCCTGTGGGTTTGGGGGTTTTTCTTTGAAGAATGACAGAGATTTAACCAGAATGGACAGTGCCTCCATGCTTCAGGCATTCCAATGGGAAATGGAAGGTAAGAATGTGATCTCCCTGAGGCTGCGAGCCAAGAGTTTTAGTCCTGCAATCCTGAATGAGTGCTCTATCTACTAAAATACTGTATGAACATCAGAAATCCTAATTCGGCCATTGTACTGTGGGAAGTCATCATATCAACTGTGCTTTAGATGGATAGAAGTGCTGAGGAGATGTAAGCAAAGCATTGCTTTTCTTGAGGATCCCAAGGAGCTTTGGATTTGAGATGAATCTGTCACATGGATAAAGCAGCCTTTCAGAAAGACAGAGACTTTACTAGAAAAACAAGCATGAGCCCATTTGGGCTAAGAAATGGATTTTGAAGTCCACTGCTACACACCGATACGCATTCCATAGAGTCTGTACCTCAGATAGTTGAACCCCATATTTTTCTGAACAGTTATTGTTGTGGTATTTTAATGTTCCATGTCTTCCAGGGAACATTCTAACTTAATGGAAATATTTGTAAATAGATGTCAATATCTGAGATACAGTACAGTCATTATAATACAGTAAATGAAGGGTAATAATAGGATCCATCAAGTCTAACAAGTGAACAACCTCCTACTGAGCATCAAGCCAAGAATCTCACTCTAAAATCACTGAGATGTACAAATGAGCAAGGTGAGACTTGATACTTACGCCAAGAGAACCAAGGACCTGCCTCTGCAGCTACGAGCAGCAGATGTGATACATGTTACTGGCATGCAGTCCCTCCGTTTCACGCAAAACTTCAGCTTATGCTAACAGGCGGATTTGTTAAGCTTGAAAAAACACAAGGGGTTCCTCCAGACACTTCAAAACACAGCAAATGACCCTCGTGGCAGATAAGCAAATCTTTCTTCTACGTGAACAAGTACCAGAGGGCTAATTAATCCTTAACCACGACTGTAAGTCACTCAACCAAAAAGCAAGGTCAAACAATGAGTTTGTAAATCACAGAACATTGTGAGACTTTACATTTTCTGTTTTCAAAGATACAGGTGGAGCATCCCACAAATTGTTAAACCACGTGCCACCAGAAAAACTATATCCTTAACTACATACTGCAAAACCAAATGTTTTTCGTTTGTTAATTACGGACATTTTCCCATTAAAGGTTAGATATCCTACATCTATTACTGTCACAAGAAAAGAAAAAAAAAATGTGAAGAAAAAAAAGTAGGAAAAATAATAATACTTTGTGATTTTAAAGGATATGCTTCCACTGCCACTAATTGCTCTCTGAATCTGAATTGGTAAATCCATAAGATTATCAACAGAACTCAATACAGGTAGAACAATAAAAACTAATTATTTCTCACAAAGCAGACCATTCAATTTAAAATAGAGGAAAGCTAGGAGCAATAAAGCCTATGCCATTAACAATTAGTCTTCTGCACACATGATTAGACTCACGGAGATAAAGAAGCCCCTGCATTTAATGACGAATCCCATATTTCTGGCTGGGCTCAATATTCTCTGCTAATTATGTTGAAAGACCTTGTGCTACTTGAAAGTACTTAGACTACAAAATATGACACTGCCTCCCTAGATTCACTGGTAGCACTTAACATTTAATATCGGGTACTAAACTACACTGTGAATTAATATCAGCATTTAGGGTTATTTCTTTTGTTTTATTTTTTAAAGAAAGTAATTCTGGAGAGCTTGAGGACAGTGCTTTATGAGCTCCTTGCTATTTAGAAGCCCTTAAATATGAGCCAGATACAGATGCTACCCTAAATTAAAATTCAACAGAACACGTCACTGAGCAGACTTGGGACAGCAGAACCAAGTGCTGTAAGAGGATGCACTGCGTACCCAACAAGGGCTAGTTCTTAGCAAAACCAAGAACAAGTAGGGTTATACTCCTCACATGTGATCAGAAGAGAGAAAAATATCATTTAATCTTAAGGTACCTAAAATACTAATACTAACAAAAAGATTGAATATTGACTTTGTACAGAGTAATTGGAACTGGCTACAGAAAAGTTATTAACTCCATCTGCTATGGATGCATATCTTTCGTTGCTTTGTTTTGTTTTTCCCAATATGTATTTCTTCCTTTTAGTCCCGGAAAACAGGGAAGAAGAACCCTTTCTCTTCTCGGGAAAAAACCCAACAACCTAAACAAACAAATAAGTCTATAATTGAAATACATATGCTGAGCTAATGAGAACTACAGGGAAGGAAAAAACCCTTAATCTCTGAAAAAATATTTGCAATATCTGATTTACAATATTTACAATAAAGAAAAAGGTTTATCGCTTGCAAGATGCCTGAATTCTTTTCAATATAATCAACCATATATGTTCTGCAGATTGCTATGCAATTGGTAACAGAGATTTGCTTTCTGGCAGGTAAAGTATATCCTCATACACTGCTCTGCATCGCATATTTTAAGAGCTTTGTGAAATATGTAACACCTACTTGGAACAATGTTCGTGGTTTGATGTACGCATAAAACACACACACACATGCATATATACCCATGAATACGTAGCCCAATAAACTCTCTCTGTGTCATCCCTGTTCGACGAGAAGTCGATGCCATTTTTGGATGGCTGGATCTGGTTTCTAATCTGCAAAAGCAGAGGAATTTGTGCTCTACTAACAGATTGTTTCACAGAATGCCGTGTGGGTGAGGCCACGTGCAAAGCACTGCTAAAGCACCGCATACAGGGGCAGGATTATTTTTACCAGTTCTACCACAAATTTGACGCTCTCCAACTGCAAGCAACACCAGGCACAGCAACAGTTTAATCAAAATGAATCATCATGTTTTGGGAATCTGTTTCTATGTACTCCCTATACAAAATTAGTGCAGAGACAAAGAAACGGATTTTGATCAATCGGATTAGAAAAAAAAAAAGTAATTACAACAGCTAGATAAATTACTGCGGCTTCTTGTTATCACAAATTAAGGTGTACAGTTACTCATGTGTGGAAATGAATTTGACTGACTCACTGGTGATAGTGCAACCCAAACAGGAGCGGCTGTGCAGGTCCATGAGGCAGCCGGCCCCACTGCAGCAAGGCACTGCGTGCACTGTGTGCGGCTCTGCTGGGCACAGGGTGTGCTCCTTTGAAAATCCATCCATAAATATCATTGCGGGTGCAGGCACTACAGCATGGCATCTATATGTCTATATATGCTGATATGCACAATATGCATAAGCGCTAGTATCTGTGTTTTCCAAGAACATCTTCTACTGAGCTTTGGAGTTCATTCAAGGCTGCAATCTACTTTATATTTCCATTGAGACAAATACTTTAGTTTGTTCTTTCTCTCAGAAATGCAATTAAAACCTGTATAATGCTGCAGCCTACACAACCAATGGTACATTTCGATCTGTAGGCTTTACTGAATTTCATATGACAAAATCATTTTAAGAAGTTTTGTAATCTGTATCAAAACACCAAATTAACTGTAGATAGCCGAGACTGAATCTCAACATCAATTCCATAGCCCCAGGAAGCCCGGCAGGTCAAGTCCTGGTGTGAGTTCAGAACTGCTGGGGACAGTTTCCTGCCAGGAAACTAAGCAGGAATGATTGCAATATATCAATTTGACTTTCAAGGGAAGAATTCTGAAGATTTGCTAACGGTCATTTCTAATTTCTAACACTGCAACAAAGAAATCTCAAGCATATTCTTTAAAATCAGCATTAGCCCTTTCAAATCTAAAAACTAGACCTGCTGTTGTGTAAAAGCATTACTGAAATTTTCATCTGAGTAGGTGTCAACATAAAACTCAAATATCATTATTCAGGTGTTACTTGAAAATTTTGTGTGATTCCGAGTATTAATTTCAGCATATTATTAGAAAATGCAAGGCTACCCAAATGAAATCTAAAATACAGAATTAATCATAGGATCCTAGAATCATTAAGGTTGGAAAAGACATCTATCACCTCGTCCAACCCATCCCCACCATACCCACTGACCCACGTCCCTAAGCGCGACATCCGCCATCGCTGTGACCCGCTGCTTTCCAGCAGCACTGTGAGACTGCCCGACCTCGCAACCCACGGCTGCTTTCCACAGCTGCCATCCCCGCGGCAGCAGGGGAGCACGGCCTACATAGAGAAGCCCCTCAGATGCAGACCCATCCTGCTCACCGACCCCTGCTGCCAGATGGCCATATGACCTGTTCTATGTTATTTTCAAACATTTACATGACGAGATAAGACAGACACACGGATCTTCACTCTGATGGTATGAATTCATTGCCAGCAGCACATCCACTCAGCTTGCATCCTTAAAGACACATTAAACAAAACTAATGTTGTGTTATTGTACAGGTAGAATGGTAATCCTAGTTCATCGATACTAATTCACTACCTTTGCCTTGCTTACAAGTACCTCACAAGGGAAACTGACACATTGTGATTTAATTTGATGGAAGTAAAAGAAGAACCCAGTCAAATTTCGTTATTGTCAAAGTTGGAGGACATCAATGACAAATAATCTTCAGTTCCTTTACTAGACTTATTTCCCTTTCCTCTGGGTATATTTAGATATTTTTCCCACAGCAGCTGTGTCCTTCCTTGTTCCATTTAATATACTGGTCATTCTTTATCGCTACATAAAGTAAAATTAGCCGTAGCCAAATCTTCCCATTGATCATTTAGCATGCTTTTGAATGATGATTTGTTTTGCAACCCAAGCATATGATTGCTTCATTACAGCTACGAATTAGAGCCTGGTCACATACCTCACCCATTTCTATTCTGCATATACAATACTATGCAGTAAAAACACATACTGAAAATATGAATACGTGCATTTTCCAATATGAATCAAAATCATTATGAGCCATTATCACTTAAAAGAAACTTGCTGGCTCAGTCCACTCACACACGTGCACTCCCTTCTGAGCAAGGGAACCAAAGGGACACAACCCAAAGAGGACCTCACACTCAGATTTACACAATTTGTGTACCAACGCACTTTAAATAAAATCTCAGAGGAAACGTCATTGCTCTCAACCTTCTCAGTACCTTTCCTAGCCCCTGGTGTCCAAATTGTTTTCAGTCAGTTCAGCACATCTCTAGTGTATAATTTGTTTTATTCAGTGGAATTTCCTGTCATGTCTTGTCACATCAGTCCCAGAATGGCTCACTGCCTTTAAGAGATACACAACAGTCTACAGTGAGGGGAAAATGTCAGAGAACACCACAGTCACAGCTGACTCGATGCAAAAGGAAACATTCATATGGAATAGCTTTTTCTGAACCCTAGAAAAATGCAAACTTCAAGAGATGTAGAGATCATTTTGCATTGCAATGAAAAATGAAATCGTAGAGCAAAAGTTCTTTACCTCAAAATAGAAAGCAAAAGGCATTTTATGTATCTCCCATTGAAGTGAAATGGAGAAACCTCCAGTGCAAGTTTCTCAGACTCACATTTAATGCAGAAGTCATTGTGCATGCTGAGATTTCAGCTTGCCTTCAGATCAGCATAAGAGAAAAAGGTAAATCCCGTGTCAAGCTGTACTCGTGTCATCTGCATTCCAGTGTAACCTGCTTCCTCCGGGGTATCTCACATTTCAGGCTCATAGCAGCACTCAATTTGTTGAACAACTTAACAATCAGCTAGGGAAATATTTTCTATTTCCTCAGAAATTATGAAATCCTTTCATCAAAGAGAAAAAAAAGCCAGTCGTAGAGTCTGTAACGGCAACGCAGCCTAATGACCTGAGTTTTTCCAGGTTACAAACTGCAGCTTTACACCACAGAATTGATTGGGTGAAGGTCTGCGGACAGAAAATCAAATTGGATTATGATGTTTCCTTCTGATCTTTTACAGTATGAATCTGTGGTTCAGCCCTCAGGTTTAGTTTGCACACAGTGTTTGTCCGAAGGTGAGTTACATTTTTATTAACAGTACTGGTTCACGTACTCCCTTCTTGTTGGTAAGCTCCTTCAGCAACATTCTCATTTCACCAAGGATATGTGGTGCACAATTTTCCAAAAATTACTCTGCTCCTGCAGAAATACTTTGATGAGTCTATGCAATGCTGAGTCAAATATACACAGCTACTAATTCACTTTCATTTAGGCAAGGGAGCATTTGGTCCGCAATTTAATGATAAAAAGGCTGATGAAAAGTGTGAGTTCAGACACAGGCAGTCAGCTTGTGACAAACCTCACGATAAACTTCAGCCATTATTTAAGGGACAGAAAAAGACATTATCCCCATGATACTCCGCATTCACACAGCCTGGTGGAATAGGACAAATACAATGCAGTAGGCTTGGGAGTTCACACAGGGAAAGAGAAATGAAAAATTCAAAGGAAGAGACGTGCAAGGTGTGCCCATACACACCGTGGGGACCCCCTTGCTCTGGGAACACCTGGGTGCCAGCAGAGATAACCTATAGCTGGCAAGGGACACTGAGATCAGTATAATGAATGAAGAGGTTTTTATGGCGCTGTGAGGTAATGAGGCAGAGATTCCAAAGAGGCTGCAAAGGCAAAAGCAGGTGTGATTTGGCAAGTCTGACCACGGAAAGAAAAGAAAGATTTGAGCACAACGTGAGGTTGAGAACAGTGTTATAAACATGCTATGAAGTGCTGACCTCAGTACTGTGTCACATTCTTCCATTGGTTGAAATACAGCACTGGCGTTAAAGAAGTCCCCATTTTCCCAATTAGAAGCCGAAGACTGTAAAAAATGCTTGTTAGGAAAATGTAGGGAAGTGTCACGATGTGGTAAAGGATAACACGCTCAATCTCATCGAGTCTTAGAATTGTTTTTAAAATTATTCACAAACTTCTGGCAAAGCAGAAGTACAGCACCCTGGGATTCCCATGCAGGATTCCGTTTCCAAACAGCCGCACAGCTGGGTTAGGTTTTTATCAGGATCCATCATACAAGGCACCAGTTAACCTCCTGTGGGCATACACATTTCCGAATGAAACACACACCGTATCACCCAGCTCACGACAAGATCATTTGGCAGTTTTCGTAACACATCAAAAAAGGAGGAAAGAAAACAATAAAATAAAGCTCCCTGCCTCCACCCCAGGCATCTGAACGCAACCTGTTCTTGGACTCTGTCCCATCAAAGGGCATGTGCCAGAGGAGCTTGGAGCTCCGTGAGTGAGATCCAGCAGCACAGAATTATCCCAGACTTACATCTCACTAATTCCCACTTTAAAGTGAGATGATGCAGAAATCCCTCTGAGGACCACAAGGAGTAGGGCAGACGTCTCCATCCCTTGGCTGTAACTAACAGGAACGTTTCCTTGTTGGCCTCAGCAAGTTAAGGGCATCCTGCTGAAAGCTGCTTCTGAACTCGGACAGAGCAGCAGCATGGTGAGCTTCCCCTGCTGGGACAGCATCTGCATTCCATTTTGGTAAAATGATTACTTTTGAGCTACTCTAATTGAAAAAATAAAAATCCTATTCGCTGCTCATTTTTGTGAAATGTCAGTAGCTCATGCCTGTCAAGTTCACCCGACCTGGGAATATGCTACGCTTGCATATTACAAAATATTGAGTGAGTGTGTCAACACTGTACTAATTTAGCTGTTTCTGTCCTCCTCTCTCTATGCAGCTCTTTTGGCTGCCTGTTGTAATTAGTAACTGTCAAGCATGTCACTTTGTCTATATCTAGCACTATGTTAACAGCAACTTATCTGAGTTGATTTGTGATCAAGAAGATCATCAGAGATCCCACACATTATTTTTTATTATGTGCATTCTGGAAGCTTCCTACCCTGCTTGGGGAGAAGGATGACCCTTCAGGTGATCAGATAATGACAACTGACATGCCCGATAAATCTGCTGGCACCATGCTGCATGATAGATGATTCAAATGGCCACACAACTTGATATTGGATATTAATTCTCCATTAGTATGCATCATTCTATAGATTCTTGGCATTTTGTCCAAAACTTGCCTTCAGAATATTAAAAAAAAATAGCTATCTATAAAATAGTAGAGCATAGAACTAATGGTGAAAGGCTGTCTTTGTAATGCTGTTTATATATTACTTCCTTGTTCATTTTCTTACAGGTGTCCTATGAAAAACAGAGGCAGAATGACTACAAGAAAGATTCAGAAAAATAATTAGCATTTCATTTTTTGCTGTGCCAATTTCTTTCAAACGCTGGAACAGTAGAAAGTACTGTTTGTCAAAACCGACTACAACAAATCATTTTTATACTTAAAATTTCATCTCCCCACTTTACTTAAGGAATGAAGCACTGAGAATATTCAGTGCAAAACAGCAGAGCCACGACTTTCCAAGGTCTGCTCTTAATCGTACATCACATGACCAATGGGACAGCTACAGGAAACTGCATTAAGAAAATGAAGGATTGAAGTTAATATGGGCATCTGAAGAGTACGTTCCTTCCACACAGATCCTTAAAGTCTAGCTTCCACAGAGAGCTAATGGTCTGTAAGTAAATTAGTGCCATGAACATCTTTTACATCATATTACCCCAGGGAGACCTTAGACCTACTAACTTCAGCACATGAAAGATGTATTAAATGTGTTCTGACCATTGACTGTCAGGTTTATGCTTGTCAAAACTGCCTAAGACACCAAAAAATTATAGACAATGTTTTGATCCTTATGATACTGATGCAGAAATTGCTGTTACTTAATCTTCATGTCTTTGAGAGATACAACTCGTAGCAAGAGCATCCACTGTCATCACTGAGCCAAGATTATTATTATTATTTTTTTTTATCTTTTGTGTTCTTAATTACTCAACACTCTTTCCATGCTATGGCAAAGAACTCTTCACTCTCAGTGTATCAACTACCATAATCCAAGCACTTTATCACTCATTTACCCCTTTGTGTAGACTGTGCTATATTTTCCAATGAGTGATGGTGAAGAATTATTGGGAGGTTTTCCACTGAATTTTCTGGCACAGATAATTTTATACTATAGGTATTGTACCTTCTGTTTCTGAAGCATCCACTTTTCATCTAGTGGGAAAGTAAGAGGGAATACACGTTGGGAAGAACAAAACAACAGGAGCTATGGGGAGTGAAGAAAGAGAGGAAGAAAGAAGCAGTGCATTGTCTGGAGAGAAAGAATAATGTCAGGTTTCTTTTATGTTGAGCAAGCTATGGGAGGCAACATGCACGCAGCAAAAAAAGCTAAAGATTTAAATGTAATATTGTAAGACTGAGCACTAAACCACTGCTGAAAGCGAAGTATTCTATAAGGAAAACAAATGTCTTTCATCTCCTTTGCATCGTGTTGAGAAAAAGTGAAAACAAACAAACAAAAAAACCCCATCTACAACAGCACAAATACCATAAAACACCTTTTTTTTTTTTTTTTTTTTTTTAGCTATGGGCACAGCACACTTAATCTGTGTGAGAAACCTGGGCTTGAAGGTAAGCCCATGTCTCAGTGTCACCCTGCATGTCACAGCCAGGGGGGTGGCAGTGGTGATGCTGCAGCTGGTGGTGACAGCAGATGCCACACAGAGCATCATTGCTGACATGCAGCCCTTCAGGGATGAGCACCGAGACCTTGGTGCTCTGCTGCATGGTGACAGCCTGTGAGAGGTGATGGAAGGGAGACTCGAGAGAAAAAACAGCTACTTACAAACAGAAGGATCTGATTTCTGAAAGGACTGGGGAAAGCTAACTGGAAGCCTCTCTGACTTGAAGTCATCAAAAGAACCTCCTTTCTAGGGTCACATTGGATATGCTTACAGAAATGCACACCAGTGCATGGCCTGAGAAAAATGCCAGCTTTCTCCTTAGAGTAACCAGAGCTTTTGGTGTAGCAAGTTGGTTCAGAAATAAATACTGCTACCTTGATGCGTCCCACCACAAGACTGGTATTCAGGGACCACATCCCAGGATTGCTCATTGTCTTTTCAGTGCAGCTGCCAATGAAGCCATTAACTAACAATTTCAGCTGCAGGTGTGCATAAATGCAGAGCACAAGCCAATGAAAAGAGGATGAAAATGACCTTCCTCTTCCTTCAAGGGCCGGGATAAACTCATTGATAAGTAATCAGAGTGAATTTAACATGTGAACTCAGATGCCAAATCTGTATCTTGCTCCCTGTCCCAAAAGTCATTTTTCAGTTAGCAAAACCATCCAATTTACTAGAAATATTGATAAAATATTGAGACTCAAATGTTCTTTGCAGTGGTACCGAGATAACAGCTCTGAATCCATTTCTGTTTTCAGGAAACAGCTTGTTTCATAGAAAAAAAATGTCGAAAGGTGTCAATTAATATTCATCAAGACATCAGTCTTCTTCCATTCTCTTTTAAAGGCTGAACACCAACCACAAAGTCTCTATGTTACCTTGCCAAAAGCAAGAAAATATTTTTGTCTATTTCCTAGCATATAAAACACTATTCTCTACATAAAACACTTTCTCTAACTTCTGTCATCTTTGAAACTGAAAAATTTATGTGAATATAACTTTATCTGGTGATAACTAGCTTCATACTATTGACCAGGAAAGAAACACAGCCCTAACTGAAATACTTAAACCAGCATTGAAATTATGTTTGAACAAAACGTATAAATACCTTTCTGAGCAGGTAATGCACTCCTGTTATTCAGTAGCCATGGATCATTTGTATCTGTTTGAAGAATGCCATCCTTCAGGTGTACCTGTACAGCAGGTCATTCAATGAACATCAAAGGAGGGAAATTAAAATGCGACTTGCTTCGTTTTAGAAAGATGAGCAAAATTAACCTGGGAGAATTATGAACAATGTGATTAGACTCAAATAATATAAAGCTTAAGCTACCTGAGCACCTTCTGCAGCCTTTTATGAAAAGGAGAAAAGAAAATCCAACACCACAAAAAACATAGGTGAATCTCCTTCACTCCTTTTTAGATTCTTGCAGCCATTGAAACTGCTCTCGCTGAGCAGTCTGAAAGCACTGCCTGTGGAAGTGAAATAATTCTGCCCTTAGCTTCACTATCACCGTCTTAACAACCATTAACCAGAGGTAGTCACAATCCTTGCCAAGAAAATTGCGGTTAAAGAAGAAAATTTCCCTTATTTTTTAAAGTTTCACCCAAAGCCAAAGAAAAGGAGAAGAGCAGCCAGTGAGGATGGAGGCAATTAATTGGGGTCCCCTTACTCCAGACATCCATTTTTGTCGATGCCATTGGGTGCAATGGTCCCCAACACAGCTATGACTGAGTACAGAGAAACATAAGGAAAAGGAGCCGTACTGAAAAGCAAGGAAGAGCTAAGCAGTCTTGGTGGAGTTAATTTCTCCACATCACAGCCCTGCTTTTGGATGCCGCTGGAGCTATTACTGTGTCACTGCATAAAAAGAAAAAAGGAAGAAAGGAACAGGTGCCGCTCTTCCTTTTCTTCTGAGAGGAAACATGACACAGCACAGTCTCACAGTAAATCCTTTATCTTCACGCTAAGGTCTTCTGACATTTTAAATATCAGCCATAATGATTAACATCTCTCCTTTAAGCCAGAAGCTAAAATCCGCCAGTCTGCCACACACAGTGACACCTTTAAACACTTGCACACTTCAGCAGTTACTAATTTTCCAATCCAGTACCTGGATATGACATTTTGACAAGTTTGCAAAGGATTTGCTGAAGTACTTAATAGTTCTATGTATGAAAGTATGCTTTTTTGCAATACCTTTCAAAAATAACTTCTGAATACATTTTGTATGAGATTTTCTAAATTAGCTTTCCCGTCGCTCTGCTTCCACGTACCAGGAGATCCTAATGGTACTTACAGGATTCAGGCAACTTAGAACATCTAATTACTTCAGCATTATTTCGAGTAAAAGCAAACTATTTCTTTTTTTAAGTCCTCTTAAGCAATGCGGTTATTAGGGAAACGGTTGGATCAAGAATTGGCAATGGCATCTGCGCTGATTTGAAGTAGATATCAGCAGAGCTATTCGATGGCTTGTGTACAACTGGAATATGGCCTGAAGCTGCTTTGTATTTGATAGATGCCTCTGTCACACACATCACCATTAAAAAAAAAAAAAAAAAAAGCCATGAGTGTTTTAATAAAAAGGTAAAGACATGATAATGAAACACATCCCTGTTGGAGGAAGTAGCTGGAGACAGAGTGAAGGCTGTGTGAGGAAGCCATCACTGCTTTTTGGCATGCAGGGTCAGGAAAAAGCAAGAAGCTCAGTCCGATACCGTTGGCAACTACTGAATTGGTTAGAGAAAACATGTTATAATGTAATTAACTCAGAGCTTTCCTGTAATGCCTACGTTATTCTTTCTTCCTGAAGTTCTCATAGGTCAACTGATTGCTTTCCCATTTTCAGAATACCGACAGGTTATCTGAATACATCTGAAGGCATCTGAAGAATCTAAGATAATTTTTTTGTTATCTTGAAGGCAAACTGGATGATGTGTTAGCTCTGGTACAAACTACAGGCTGGTTTAATAAGACAACAATGAAAACTAGAATCATTCACAGTGGGGTAGCATTCAGCAAGCACTGTTAGCTGAAATGCTGGCGGTATAATTATTATGCGATGCTAAGACAGACCCAGTGCTGCACAAACATTTCATTTCCTCAAAAGACCTTACAAAGTGTTTGAACTTGCAAAGAGATGGGAGAAACAGAGATTACAAATAACCTTCCAAAAGTCACAAAGTAGATCAAAAGCAACAGAAAACAGAGATGGTGATCAGACTGTAAGCTCAACTCAGTGCCCATAAGGACTGAGTGTCCTTATTTGAACTACAGGTCTGGGCCATGCGTAGCAATGCTCACTTGGCAGCACTGCAATGTTCCACAGGCTACACGTTGTCTCTGATGCATTCAAACGCATCTTAGATGACTCCAAATTGATCCCAGAAGAGTTCAGCTCTTTTTCTTTTAGGAAGGGGGAATCGCTCTTGTCCAGATCTACATGGCTATCAACCTCAGGGTCCTCAGGGTCACAAGTTAGGATACAGCAAGGCTCTTCATGAACTGTTAGAAATCAAAGATGACGTGTATTGCAAGCTTTTTTCACTGGGGAAAAAAAAATCAGTCCCCATATCCCCATATGAAGGACACTGTAGTAGACAGGTCTCAGGAAACTGCTGGAATGAAAAGACGCTGATCATGGGGGGCAGTTTTAGTAGCTATACAGTCTAACAGAGAGATACGTGTTCATATCTACTGGTATATGATTTAGATATATATTCTCTGTTATCAGCAATGCCTTTTGACCTATAGACATTTCTAGTTCTATAAGTGAATAAAGCTCAGGGGCTGTGATAGGAGATTTGGGCCCAGCCACATTTTCTATCAACACTCAGAATCTGTGCAAGAACAAGATCTGAACAGGCATCATATATGTTAGTGTGGTTTTGATTGCTTTTCAAATGCATGCCAAAACACCTTTAGCTATTGCAGTTTAAATCCATAATTCAAGAAGAGAACTTGGGTCCTAAATTAATCTAAAACTTTCCATTTCTCTTTTTGTCTGTCAAAGAAAAAAGTAATGAGATTGGTCATACCACTAGTATATACCAGTATATTAAAGGAGATGGATATGACAATCATGATGTAAAGTGCAAGGCACTTAAAAATTGTGCTATGATGATGGTAATGCACCTATAAATTATGCAGTGACAATTCTGTTTTAGAGTTTACTTTTCACAAAGCCTTTAATCAAAAATCATTTTTTAAACAATACCTTACATTTTTAACTTCATTTTTTTCTTTATAGAATTTAGCTTGCTTCAATGCACTGCAGAGGGAGGACAGGTTTAGCCCACAGCTAAATCCTTGAAGCAACTATACAATCAAGAAGGAAGGGCATCAGACTTTGAAAATACAAAGATATCATTAGATTTTGTGGCACATTCTATTAATTGCCTCCCCGCAGCTGCACAGGTTCCTACTCTTGTGGAAAGAAACCAAGTGTCCCTGAATGGAAGCATCCCATCCCAATCCTGACACAAGCTGATTTCAAAAGAAGTTACTGGGTCTGTGCCCACGCTGTTCATTTCATAGCTTGGCTTTTTAACAAAAATTTATTGAATTTCATACAGTTACAAGATCAGACATATATGGACTTTTTAATGATAATGTCTAAAATTATTTTGAAAAGTATCCATGATCCTTTTAGAAGACATGAAGGACTGCAAGAAACGTAACTAAAATAGGAGAGATCATGGGACGAAATGTGCTCATTGTTAGCAAGAAGGGAAGACTGTTTTTGTCGTTTCAACCCAATTCCAAAACCATTTTCACTGCGGATTCAGTTCGTATCAGCCTCAGGAATGCTCCCGGGTGCCATCTGGTGTTTTATTTTTACATTGCAATTCCTGTTAGGGGAATGTTCTCTGCAGACACTGAGAACACAACTTTATCGCTGTATTCAGCTAAATGCGAACAAAAAAATTACACAGCGGTTGTAAACTGATTATTTAGTCTAGGCAAGATGAAACTCGGAGTCTTTCAAGTCTCCTGGCCATTGCCAATACATGTTAACAGTACACGTAGTTCCTTCTGTAATATAACAAATAACACATGACCTTACTCATTTGGACCCACAGTTTAACTCTGTCTCATCTGAACCTTTTAAAATATAAATTAAAAGGTGAATAAGGAGTCTGATTGGCTTAATGTAATTGCAGCCACCACCATTCTCAGACTACATATCACAGCTTGGCTGTGTCTTTTATTCATTTAATGATTTGCTTGAAGGTCAAGCATGGAGTTTGGAATGCACGTTGCAATGTTTCAGCACCCAGAATGAGGAACAGACACAATTTTACTTTTCCGCCTAAGTAAATGGATAGATGCTCCTCTATTTCCATACTCCCTTTTAAAAGTAAAACTGTTCTAAAAATAAAGGTCAAAAGTGTCAGGTAGAATTATATTTAAACAGACAGCATTAGGCCTGATAGCCCTTTTTCTTTTTGCAAGGAAGTCAGTGGGAATTTTGTGCATTTAAAGAAGACAAAATTGGGCCTTTTATTGTGGCATATTGTGAGTTTCTTTCTCACACTGCTGAATAGTTACTCAATAGAATAGTGCCATTGACTGTAATGAAGCTATTCCAATACAGTGCTAAAGGAGCCCTGAGTCAACCTGAAATGTCTCAGAAGGATTCTGATTGCCTCACAGGAGGGGACCGAGACACCAGAGGAAAATTTCTCCAAGTTTCTCATGTGACACTTTCTCTGTGCCACTGCTGTGAGAGCAAAGTGAATGGAAGCTTTGGTGCCTGGTCCCACAGCTCACAAATATGGGGGTTCTGGGGATGGAGACACTGCCAAAATACAGGACTTTCACTTTTTAAAGAGAGTGTAGTGCAGGATGTCGCAGCCATTCGTAGCAGCAACAGGCAGAGGACACAGGAAATCACAGGCTGAGCACAGAGAGGCAGAACAGCCCCATTCCAGGTGCCAGCAGCATCCTGAGCACCACTTTCCCAATGCACATGTGTAGTTTTCCTGTGCAGTAACACACAAGGCAATGCACCTTTTGGTAGCCATACATTTACTCTATAACAGAACATCCCAGATGTTCTGTCACCTTATGCTACAACAGAACAGAACTTTGTGTAGGCATACATGTTTTTCCCAGCTAATACCATCTTGATTTTTTGTTTAGTTTGTGAATTCCTATGTGGTTTATCACCGTCTCACCTCAAAATCTAAGAAAAATTGTATATTAAGTGAAGGAGAAAAGGAAAAAAAAGAGGAAATTAAACTGTGCATTAAAATGAAGGTGGAGTTTTATAATACATATCATCAATAACAAGAATCGGATTAGCCACGAAGTAAAGAAAACAATGCAGCAGTGATTGTATTAAATCTCCTTTTTCTTTCCAGACCTATCTGGTGTACCTTCTTACCTATGACTATTTCTACTTTTAAAATACATGAAAGTTTCATGGAAAAAATGGCTGGAATTGGAAGGCAAGTGTAACTTGTAAATAATGCATAGCCCTTCACTGCTGCATTAGAGGGACTGTCGCTGCTCACACACCATTCCTAGAGCAGTGCAAATATCACGTGGGTGACTGTGAAGCAGTAACACCAGTGGTAACTGAGGGACCGCGGTGTTTCTCCACACTGCACCTACAACTCCTCCACAGAGCAGATGTGGTGAGATTGCTTTTAGGCCGGCGCATTTTAAACTTTCACCAACATAAAAATACCTAAATTCCCACTTACATGTATCTAAAAACTGACACAGCTCCCTCTATAGCAGGAAAAGTCCATTTCACCAAACATGCTGCAGTTCTGATAGCTTTACTGGCTGGGAAGAGACAAGTCTTCCCTTTCCTGATATTCCTTTTTCCCTGTTTCGACAAGTTTATGAATTAAATACCCCCATCACTGCTCCCTGCCGTTATGCGATTCACCCACTGCCATCACGCTGTTTCTAGAGCACATCCTCACAGATCAGATCCCAGAGTTGTATCTTTCTAACACTCCAGTAATTTCCTTTCAGGGCTTTGTGGGTTTAAAAGCACAGCAATCCCTGCAATGAGTTACCCCAACTATTTCCTACAGCGCGGGAGCTTTGAGGTCACGAAGTGACTGAGCCTACCCTTGTTTCATAAGCAGCTTCCTTCAACAGCTGTAATATCTGGGACGAGTGCTCGGAGAGTGTCATTTGGCCTCACTGAGTGATTCATTGTGTACTGGAAAACTGCTCTGCATTCTTCTGGATGTCTTTGCAGTGTAGACAGGACAAAGGCCCATTTAGCTGGAAGCCCAGCATAGCGGCTCATTATTCACCTGCCACAGCAGTCACAATATTGTGAGGGCTTCGAGACAATGGTGAAAATTTCCACCTACTTCTTATAGGAACACACTCACTTCATTTTCTACTTTTGTATCCTTTTTTATTTGGGAAGAAATACGTTTCAAACTCCACAGTGAAGCAAATGCTCGCTCCAAATGCACTGCATTTAACAGCTGGGTTTTTCCTACAGTATATTTTTGCTTAGAGCAGTAATAATTCAGTAAAACCAGGAGGTGCCTTTAACAATTTTCCCCTCCAATGTTTGTCCTGTAATACAGTGCTGCAGAGGGATATCCTCAGCCCCTTGCGAAGGCTTTTAGAGGAGAAAGATTTCAACCTCAGCGGGGAAGTAAACAATACCAGCAGGTTCTACCCTAAATGGCACCTGCATTTAGTTCCTACGTTGTCCTTCCACCACTCTCTGCCTTTGTTTTGGTTGCCACCTCCTCATTCATCAAACTCATCACTGTCACACTTATGGGGAGCACACACTGCACCGAGACATACACTGCAGTTACATCCACTTACTGCGTGTCTGCGGGGCAAAAATCATAAACAGGTATTTGGGAAACAAATGCTCCACAAAAACATGCTGCATCCCTGCAGAGCTTGCCACCTACTTCCTATTAAGCCAAAGCACGCCATATGTTTCAAGGGCTTTTAACCTCCTTTCTTCCTTGTGCAGCCTTGTGCTCAACATCATGCTGCTGCCATCGGATGTGCTTGTGGCTGGGTGGGAAGAGAAGGACGAGAGGAGGAACGGAAGGAGATTCTGCATTTTCCCTAGGGAAATGTGTGCCCACCTTTTCCTTTTGTATTGTCCCAGAAGGCCAGGTGAAACCATCCTGCTCTAGCAAAACTGGAGGCTTCATCACAGCGGTGACAGATTGCCACCATCACACTCCTGCTTCTGTGCTGGAAATCTCACCATATTTGCTGTCATTTGTTCAGACAAGGGCTACCTGAAAACTTCAGCTAATGTATTTCTAAGGTTGGTGATTGCTGAATACACTGTGGAAGGGTGAAGCCAAAAATTTGGGGAAAAGAAGGCATATTAAGGTAGCTTAAGATATTTTTTCCAATAATCCCAAATAGGAAACACAGGACAACAAGCCATTTCCAACTTTCTATTCTTATAATTAGGGAAGAAGACTGATTTATTAGCGTAATATAATTTAATTAATAGGAAGAACATCTAACATAAATCATTCGGCATCTTGATTTATAATTAATATCAGAATAAACCCCCACAAGCTTTAAAATAATACATGTATTATGCTCTTTGGCATGTTTATTTCACATGAACACCAATTTATGCATTAGCTCCGATGCTAATTAGAACTTATGCTGCTGTACTGTCTGATACTTTAAAGCTTTAAACTAGACTAATGCTTAATTGTGAAAGATCAAATAGATAAATCTTATTGTGGCTTTCTTAATCCAGTGTTAATACAATCCATAAGTAATGTGACTACCTCTCCTCCAGCACGTGGCCCCAGAATTCAAGGGAACGCACAGTTCCACTCCAGCAATAGCAAACATAGGAACACTATACAAATTTCCAGATAGAAACAGTCTACATTTTATCTTTGCATTAAATATAGTTATATAGAGATATATAGAGATAAATATAGATATATAGATACAGATAATGCAAATAAATATGGCTTTGTGAACTTTATGCCTTGAGAAACATGAGAGAATCCTACAGAGTAGCACAATAGAAATCTACAGAATTTAACAGTTCAGTGTGTCACTATAAAGGCTTCTTTAAAAAATCCTTCTGCCTCTACTGCAGCAGATATCTTCTTCTGTGCTAATCACATAAACTCTCAAATAAATCCCTTTGATTTCAAAGGGATGAAGATTTCACCCTTTTTGTGGTAGTTTACACAAGCTTTTCTTAAAGCCACCATAAGGAGACACTGCCATAAGAACATGCATTTTCCCGTTCATTCTCAGAAGCTTCTCCTGCTACATTTTCCATGTGGTTATCAGATTTATAGGACCTATGGGGACTCTTGATCTGTATTACTCTAAAGAAACTATATTAAACTAACATTAAGGTTGCAGTGTCAAAGACTCAGAGGTTAGAAAACACCAGAATTAAGTTAAACTCATCTAATCTGGCTTCCTATGCAAGTGCCTTATGAAACTGCCTACAGTCCAGATTGCATGCACACACATCTACCCCCGTCTATATGTGAGAACACATGCCCTGCACTAAACAGCCCTCCACACAAGAGAAGATAATGTATTTCTCTTACACCTTGTCTTGCCTGTCTGCTATAAGGTGATAGAATGGCTTGAGTTGGAAGGGACATTAAAACCCACCCAGTTCCGACCCCCCTGCCACGGGCAGGCTGTCCCCACCAGCACAGGCTGTCCAGGGCCCATCCATGGCCTTGGGCACCTCCAGGGATGGGGCACAGAGCTCTGGGCAGCAGTGCCAGGGCCTCACTGTTCTATGGGTAAAGAATTTCCTCCTATTGTCTAACCTGAATCTGCCCTCTTTTAGTTTAAAGCCATTCCCCCTTGTCCTATCATTATCAGACCACATAAGAAGTCGGTCTCTCTGCTGATTATAAGCTCGTTTTAAGCACAGGAAGGCTGTCACTGAGCTTCCTGCACAACATTCAGCCTGAAGCTGATATAAGCACAGATAATTTTAATTACTCAGACCTAAATTTAAAAAAAAAAAAAAGAGTAAAACAACTTCATCTATCAGAATTTTTGCCTGTACCTGTAAGAAACCCATGATGAAGCTGCATGCCGTGGTGGAATCACAAACATAAGCCATGGTCCCCACATGGCCCAGCGGGTGCAGGAGGGACATGGCAGCTGCCAGCACCGCTTCCCAGGGCTGGTGGCTGCTGAGCGCTTGTTCACAAACCACCCCGGGATTAAAGGTGTTGCTTCGTGAAAAGAGAAAAAAAAAAAAAAAACAGATGTACAGCATCAACACAGTGTGTTCTGTGATTGTCATGTGCCATGAATTATTAATTATTCTGGAGCGTAAATATTTATGGTTATTGTTCAGAGGAGCAGACTGCCTTCTGCTCTAGTCTTTAGCTTTACATTAGTTTGCTGCTACCTACGCTGAAGTTTCAGTGGATTTTCCACTCTAAATGACAACTTTTTTGCAGTGTTTAACTTCTGCTGTGATGCTCACTGTGATTGCGACCAAAATCCTCATTCTAAATAGAAATACAAACAGGCTGAGCCAGTTCAAAGATGATCTGCAAAGGTAACAAATAAGTAGGGAGTGCCCTTTGTCTTGTTATGTACAAAAAGAAAGTTTGCTTTGGGTTTCAAAACACACAAGCTCCTCCTGTTTTTCACAATGGGGACTTGGGCTAGGAAGGTTCTGCAGAAGTTGAAAAAGTGAGGAATTTGAATTCAAAGGCAGTCAGAGAGTTGGTTTTGACTTCTGAAAGGAAGAACACTGAGAACAAAAATGGTTTTAGACACCTGAAGTCCTGTTCTCTTACAGAAGGGTAGGACCCCAATGCAAGCAACGGTGGTGTTTTTTCCAGCCCCCTCCATGTCTTACAGGCAGCTGCAACAGAGCATGGCGTTTGGCAGCACCGTGTTAGCTCTTCGATAAACGCTCTGACAAAAGCGTGCTCCTGCATGCTCTTTGCCTCCATATCAATTGCTGTGCAGAAGTGAGCATTTTGTGCTTTCCCTAAAAAAAAAAAACTATAACGAGTACCATAAATAATTGTCTAGAACAGCACAGAAGATGTGGGCAGGAAGACTGATGTAACATGGCAGAAGCACTTCTGAAGGCACGATGTGAGCGTCAGCCTTGCACTGCTATTAAATTTTTATAGTGATACTGGATTAAATCGGGATTTTGCTTCCTTATTTTTGAAGAGTGTTTCACATTTTTATTGCAAAAACACTCCAAGATGTATAAAGTAGCAAGGGCTTTCAATTCTAATCTTTGTGTTTTCTCTGACTCTTCCATCTTTCTGTCAATCTGAGGAAGGAAAATGCAGTCAGCTCACTTTGATTAACTTTGTCCAAGTTAATTTTTATCTCAGATAATCCTCTGCGATCGCATGACAGAGTATCTAAGATAAAGATATCTAAAGAAGTATAGTTTAATAAATATTAATAAGATAAAAAATTCCCTAAAATGCACTCTTAGCTTTTATTTTAGTTCACTTTAATCGACAAAGTCTAAAAATTCAACTCAATTTCATCTAGAAATAGTTATTTAATACACCGTATTTTGAAAATTTCTGTACCACTGTTTCACTAGTGATTTCAGTAACTACAAGGGAAACTCCCAAGCACAAAGTATTCAGTAGGTTACTACAAGTCTGTCTTATACTGAAGGGAAAGGAAAAGGGAAACAGAAAGGGAAATCCACGTCTGTCTCATGAAATATGTGAGGTACCAGAGCTGCTTAGCTGCTGTACTGCACCTGGAGCAGAATTTTAACACTGGGGGCACTGCCATATGCACGAAGATGCAGATTTGCCCAAGACGACAATCGCATCAGCAATATATTCAATTTAAAAAATGACAATAACTTTAGTTGTGGAAACCAATAAAACGTATCCGCAAAGTGGAAAGTGCCTGAATTTTTTCAGTTTTCTCATCAATGAGAATGAGCGTTCTTTCACTATCCACAAGAAATGAGGCAAGAGCACAGCAGAACTGAATTACATCAGACTGGCAGCAAGATAAGGTCAATTAGGGATCAGATTTTTGCTAATTTGGGTCTATGTTTTATTACCGTGAGGAATTACTCCAATTCACTAAAAGAGAGCAAAACTATAAAGCAGTTCATTCCTGTCTACCACAAACCATAAAATGAGTATGGATACTTCAGAGCCACACTCATAGAAACCCTGGAGTTAATGCACTTGTCATTGCATTCCACACAATCTAAATCCTCTTGAAAAAAAAATTCTGGGCCATTAAAATAGCACAGGAAACTTAAGTACAATGATTTTGCAGCATCTGCTGCCAGAATAAATGACACCATGACTCCAAGAAAGACAGAGAAGTCATTCTAATTCTCTCTTCTTTGAAGGAGGCACTGGCTCAAGCCAGACAGTTTGGATTCAAACATGAGTTCTTGCAAAGCTCAAGGTGAAAGCCAGATGTGCCATTGAAGCCCTCAGTACACCCAAAGTCAGCTATGAGGGACACTGGCTCTTACCATAAAACTGCTAAGGGCTTAATATCTGCTGAGCAATCTGCATTTTGGGCACGTCAATGGATCTGTGAAGTTTCACGCCAACTGCCCCAAACAAATAATAAGCACTTGCAATGGGGAACAGCATTTCATCAGTGCTAGGTGCGAGCCCAGCTCACAGGGAGGTGTGAGCAGTGTTCACAGTTAGTGACACACTGCATTTTTCCCAATTTTCTGAGCTGAAAGCATGCTGGGTACGATACAGCTTGTTCCATAGCTTCAGCATGTTTAATGCTATGATTCCAACATGAATCTAATTTTTGTTGAATGGTGCCCTAATTTTTTCAGTGTTGCATGAATGCCTTCCTAAATATATGCAAATATAAAGCTATACAGGTGACACAAAAATGTAATTGAAGTTGGTGTTTTCATAAAGGTAATTAGCAATCACTCAAGTTGCAACGTGACAGCAGTTGGAAGATGACAGTTTCAAGAGGACTGCTGCCCTGGCAGAGAAGTAACTGCAACTTCCATTACAGTCAAACGTTCTGTTCTTTAATGCTGTTTTGCTCTAACAGACAAGCATGAGGTTGCTGATTATGTGTTCATTCCTGAGTTTAACTTTTGGCTGATCTTTTTGTCCACAGACTTGGAACCATACGCTCGACTCTTTTGTCTTAAAGAATTCCATCTCAAAATTAGTTAAAAGAAAGTTACAGTAAATAAGCAAACAAATGCAGCTCAGTGTGCAGAAGGCCAACAGCAATGTCTTTGTAGCTACATCTACCCAGGGTGAAAGTACACAAACATTCCAATATTTGGCTGGCTCAGAATTCAAGACAGTGACTCCAATAATGTCTGTTAGAACAACATCGTTAGTTGATTTACAGACATTTTATGGCCACTTTAAACTGCCAAAGCAATGTCCACATGATGTATGGTCCTTCAGAGTCATCCTTCCAGTTATAGCAAACTACAGGACAAGTTTTCTTCCCATAATTATAAGTGGTGAATTTGCCATCAGGCAAGCCTTTAAATTAATGGTCAACATGGAGTGTTCCTGGATAATTCCCAGGCTCCACAACTGCCCTCCTGCTTAAAATTAGGGGCATGCTAAAGCAAAGGCTTTAACTGGGTGCAGTGCTAGCGTACAGGGGTGAAGCCCTCGGTGCAATGCACTGCCTGGGCCAGAAGCGAGCCAGAGCATCCCCTTCCACTCAGCAAAGCGTGAAGAATAAATTTTGTTCTGTTTTTTTTTTTTTTTCAGGTAACGATTTGTATTGTTTTCACATGTACTTTTATGCACTACAGCCAAATAGTCTATCATATGCTATACCACTTAATATTTCTTCACTTCAACTGATCTCCATAGCAGCGACTGTAGCCTTTGGTACAACTGCAGTGAACCTACCGACGTGCGCTGCTACACAATGCAGCCACAGTAACAAAGTCACTGGGAAATGATGTCAGCCTTTGTGGATTTCTGTACACCAAGTCCAGCCTATTCACCTCGACTCACTCCTTGTTTATACACTCTTCTATACTTTGCGCTCATCCTTTCATGCATCTAAAAATAAAATCACATTAGAAGAAAAGCAGAAAATGATAGTGGTTCTACAGCAGAACAGAGGCGGTTCACAAAGCAGTGGCTGAGTGCATCCAGCACAGCAACGTGCGGTCACACTGCTGCCTCGGGAAGGATGGGTGTGCACTGCCTGCTGCCACCACAGCACAGCACAGCCATCGTGCCCTCGCCTCCTCAGAGCTGTCCCTTGCCATCGCTGTGTGGGACGTGCAGGAACAGTCCCTCACCGGCTCACACATAGCGGGAGAGAGACCCGTAGGTCCTCCTTTGGGATGTGCAATGGCTTCTGCCACCCCCAGAGTTAAATGATTATATTCAGGAGCTGAAAGGGCACCGCTAAGACGCTGAGTGGTAAACACACAAATCAGGTCAATCCTTTTGCTTTCCTTGTAATCCCTGCACGTTATTTGTTACTGGCTTTTACTGCTGCGTCTTTCTCCTCTCGCAGCACTCTGCACACGCATCCTGCTCTCCTCCTTCGCACCGCGTATTACAGCAATCCCTTCTTATCAAAACTCCTGTATTCTGCGCTCCTTTACTTACAACCACTGGCTTTATATCTTCACCCCTGTTGTCTTTTCTTCCCTGTAAATTCTCTGGAGCAGGGAACTTGTTTTCTCCAAGTTTGTACTAAAGCCTGTAAATTTACGGCACTCTAGGAATGTTTGATAACAGCATGTAAATAATTAATAGAAGCTGCAGCAATCCTTTCTTTTGCTGTATTTGGAAGCTGTAAGACTGCAAGTCAAGCAGGAGGCAGAAAATATTTCACGGGCCGAGATAAGACTTGAGACTCACCCCTGTAGGGGGCAACTGACTGACAAATACTCGCACTTAGGAAAGATCAGGATTAAGTTGTGTAAGAATTAAAGAGGAGAAACATTGCTTCAGCTACCAGAGCCACAAAAGCAACCCAGGAGCATCATAAACAGCCTGGCCCAAAGAATAGGCATGTGATGAAAAGAATGGGATGTGTTAAATTCAGCTCCACAACGGCATGAAGTCTCTTTCCTTCTCTGTGTGTGACTGCAGAAGTCCACTCTTTTGTCCTGCTCTATCTTCAACATAAAGAAAGATTTTAACAGCGATATTGGCAAACGAACAGCTTGGGTTTTTTTTAGCCCTAAGGAGGTATTAAATGAAGAAAAGCAGAGTTGGAAACTGGAAATAAAGACAACAAAGGATAACGTCTGTGAGCTGAGAAAGCACAGAAAATATATAGAAGAAGGTAAAACTGATTTGTTATCTCTGGAAGTACTTTGATGCAAGATGTAAAATTACTCATAAAATTACTTAGAAAAAATAAGGATGGGGGGGAAAAAAGGAAGACATTTATCTATCCCAGGCATAATTTTTAAAAACTTCTACAAAACATTCCAATCCTCTGTATCTACTTTCAAGTTTAAAAGCGTTCACCTTCAAAGAAATGGAGATCTGGTCTTGTTCTTGATAAACTGGAATTTCATGATTGGCTTTGATGTGGCCAGGAACGCACCCACTGAGTGCTAATGGGTACAGGTGCTTTCAGCTGAGCACAACAGAAAGGCCTTCATGGATTTTTGCGCCTTCAAAATAATCAATAATGTAATCCTAATGCTTATGTCAGTTTTGCAGCTAAACATCCCAGTTTATGAAAGCAATCAAGTACTTTGGCACCAAAGAATTGGAACTGCACTCAAAGAAATTTCAACCTGAGAAGTGCAGACAAAACCAGAAGCCGCTGAGTCTGGCACTAAATGCTTCATCAGGAAAAACATCATAAAACCACAGCAAAAAATAATTGTCAAGGGTGGTAAATTACTTGATTTTAGTGCAGTGAAGTCTTCAAAATTAGTTCTTTTTTAGAACAGAGACATAATGACTAGTTTCAGAATAGATATTGGCACAGCAGGGCACACAAAAGCCCTGATTAGCTGCTGTACGATGGAATATTTAGTTAATAATTCTTCTATTTTGGTGTTGATTTCTGACCTTTCCTCTTTGATTTTAATTGGCCAAAAGCTAAACTTTCTTGAATTTATTTAATACCAGATAACTATTTCTAAATTGTCAGAATTTTAGGTCACGTGTGCCCATTCAGAATGGGGAAGAAATGCACTTCACAAATTTTTCCATCACTTTTTCAACTTCTGCTAATTCCAAACTAGCAAGCAACACGTGTGACAGGTGTAACATCGCCTGCAATGCAACAGTTCCAGAACTAGTTTGGGGAAAGAAAAAAATGGATAAAAAGAACTAATCTTCATAGCAAGTTAGTCCAGTTCTAATCCAAAAGCAAGACCTGATACTGGACTTCCCATAAACACAATGAACATTTACCTCAAACCTGATTCTGATGCCCTTCATCTTTATTTAAAAGAGAGCTGGCACACTGCAATCTCGATCCCGTGCATCTCTGCAGAGCTCACTGAGAAAAGAAGGGGATACAATCTTGTTCTAGATGTTAATATTAGACAAAACCAGCTGGAGCTTCTTTGTTAACTCCTAAACCAGTGATAATCTGCAGCTTCTTTCACCTCTCTGCACTCGCAATAAATGCATAAGAAAATATTTCATGATATTTCAAAGCTCTGTTGTTTGAATACCGTATGAGAGCCCCCTCACCGATTGATTTACATCCACCACTCCTCTTCCAAGACCTTCCTCACCAAATTACACATGCTAATGATTTTCTATGCAAAATTTAACAGCCTAATAGGCTGAACACGTCAAATGAAAATACACTAATTGTTGCCTTTGATGTATACTGTTCTGCCAATTCTCTCACAGAAACAGTATAATAACATTAGTCTTAATACTTACTAAAATATATATTTAAAAGTGAAGGTCGTATATATACACATGCTAAGAAAATGATACTGCTGGCTGTAGAGAGCATAACCAAGACTCAGAACTGACAAGATGGGCTATAATATGCTGGAAAACCATTTTCACAGAAATTCTGAAAACAAACACCTAGAGAATGAATGAATCTTTATAGGAATCAGCTAGTATTTGCTCATAACATTGGACTTATGCAATAAAAGTAGTCAAAATAAGATCACAGCCAAAATAATAAATACAGAATGAGACAAGAGAGGTAATAGAAGGATGCCAATCAAACAGAAGGCTATTGCCCAACCCCAGAGATCAAGATCCAAAATGAGTTCCCCAAGAAACCTCATAATGTGCTGGAACTTATGGAGAGCATCACAGAGGTTTCACTGTATGGATTGGTACTGACCATCCAGCCCTGCACTGAAGTGAGGCTAAGCACCACTGCGGTACTAAACAGATGTAGGGAAAACAGAGAACCGAACAAAACAATAGCATAAATATCCTCTAAAGAAACACACTGACATGAGATTACTTTCTATTGCTTTGTCTTTAAGAGTTTGCTTATAATGATCTGATAATCTAATCTAATTGATCTCTCCGAGTACGTCTATGGCTCTAGTCACTGCAGTATCTGATTAGTGGAACAGATCCATACTTTATCTCCAGATTTAATAACTAAATCTATACTTGAAATAGAGTCACGCAAGTTCACCAGAGGGAGAAGGCCAGATGCTGCTTAGCTAAGGGAGGGAGGGAGAGAATGGGAAAAGGCTGGCAAGGACCAGAATGACTGGAAAGGAACATGTGGCTCTGTGTCAAATCATCCCCATGCAACCAAACTCTGTTTAAGCAGCACATTTCTGGGCTTACAGATTTGAAGTTGGAATGTGACATAACTAATGGGGGCAGAACTGAAAATGAGCTACTGTCTATGGCCCGCTCTCCTTCAAACTGTCTTCTTTGCAAGCATAAAGTAAATGTAATTATTGTTTCTTTGTTCTCTTCCAGGCTTGCAGTTCATCAGCCTGAAAATTATGACATTTCTTGAATAGGCTTCAATGGCTTCTTAACCTTTCTAGTTCCTGAGTGCCAGTAGAATGGCATGCTGCACTTACAGGTTTTGGCAGTGAAGAGGTTAACACCCAAAACCACTAATAATAACAACAGTATTCACTGAGCCAGATAATCACTCACACAAAATTTCAATCCAAAGTCACTTAAAATTCAAAAGAAACCACTGTATTTCTTTAAGGAAGTGACAGCATTTAGAAGAATATTCATAATTCAAACAACAGGCCAAAATCTGACTTACTGCTGAGTTTATCCATTTTTAACCAAGCGATATTAAGGGATGGACAGCTTTTGCTCTACTTCAGGTCAAACCTATCTCCTGACTTCTCCCATCACCAATGTCCACGCACTGGGCAGTAGTGGTGCTCAGACCACTGGGACATGGCAACAACTGAGCCTGGAAGGGCCGTGGAGCGCACATGGAGTGAATCATAGGATACCCAGAGTTGGAAGAGATGTGTATTCCCGAACCTCCACCTGATGCACCCACGCCATTCCCTGGGCCCTGCCGTTGTCAGAGAGCAGAGCTGAGCGCTGCCTCTCCGCCCCTGTGAAGAGCTGTGGGTCACCATCAGGGCTTCCCTCAGTCTGCTCGGCTCTGTGCCCAACAAACCAAGGGCCCTCAGCCACTCCTCACACACGTCTTGCCCTCCAGACCCCTCCCCATCCTTGTAACCCTCCTCTAGATGCTTTCTAAATCACCTGCTGCTTCTGTTCTGCTGCTGCCTGTTGGGCTGAGACAAACCAGCTTGTAGTTCAGTGTGTCAAAGCTCTGGGCAGGAAAATGGCAACTCATACGTGTAAGCAAACTCTGGAGAAAAAAAATATTTTCTGCCACTGAAAACTGCAGGGCGGATTTCTGCACTGCCTGCTTCTTGGTCTTGCTTTGCCTAAAGGGAAAGAGCCTTTTCATCCCAGCTCCGTGCTCGGCACGCACCTGCTGCCGCTCGGGTGTCAGGAGCCATCTTTGCTGTCAGCTCGCCTTCCTGCTCCTCTCAGACGCCGGCTGCCTCCCGCTCACCTCCACGAGGTGATGGCCCGCTGCTGCCGCGCCGCATTTCGGCAGGCATCTTTCATGGATGTCAGGGAAAGAAGCAAAACCAGCCTGTCAAGAACACACACGACTGCTTCGCAGTTCAAGGGGCAGCGCTCGCCTCGATGTGAACGACACAGAATGTAATGCGCGCAGAAGGGGAGGCGAGGAGCTTCTGCCAGCAGGCCGGGATTCTGGATGGGGCACTCTTACAGTGACCTTGTCAGCATTCATCCCTGTCTCTGTAACACCCGAGCCAACGTTCCCTATGATCTGGCATCACAGCATGCTGTTGGCCAGGTAATGCCTTCAATACTTCAAGAACTGTGACTGCAACACTGCACGAAGTGCCTGCCAGTACGGCGTTTCATGGCACTGTGAAGGAAAGGCGACTGTTGCTTCTTTTGCCTCTGCCTTTACACGAGGCTTCATCTTTGAAAACATTGTACCAAGAGACCGAATGTGCTTCAGCACTTACCGATAGCAATTACTTTTTGTTTCAAAAGTTACTGTTTCTAGCAAAAGTAATCCATTTGTAATTAATTAACACAGTTAATGACTGAAAAGTGTAGGACATAAACTCAATTCTCCTGCCTGTTCTACATAACACAGTTTTAATTGATTCATATAGAGGGTACTTCATTCGAGTTTAGCATGGAGAAACAGGGAAAGGACTAAGAATTTAAAATCTAGGTTTACAGCCTAATGATTTCTTGTGAAATTTCATGAAATAAACCTGCCTCTACACCAACTCTACAGTGATATTTCATGGATTCAAAGTGCTATATAGATCATGGGGCACTATTACTAGAAGCAGCCTCAGAGTACGTAAATGTGCAAAACCTGACATAGTACCTACTTGACTCATGCACTTATCTTACATCTGGCCTCAAGCAACTAAATTCTACCTTTTTGAAAAATCTCTGAAACCTTCTTGTCATTTTAAAATAAATATGAAAACATATGAATGTAAATTTTGCAATGAAATTAGGCAAATTGTAAAGCATTTTGTTGTGCTTTCCCATCTATTTGTGACTGTATATGTATATATGTATACATACGTAAATGCCTGGTTCATATTTCCTTACCACTGGGTCCATCTCATTAAAAGCACTGCTTTGGGAACGAGGACTCTCAGACACTAAATTCTCATTGCTTCAGATAGATCCTGCTGGTAATGGTATGTTTTGTTTCTCTGTTCACTATATTAATATCAATATACTGAAGACTAAAAGCAAAGCGTAGTGTTGGCAGGAACTAAAATAACTCCTGCCAGGGCACTGGAATGGAACTTGACAGCTGGGGTGGTGCTCAGCTTTTGATTAAAGGTCAGCAGGTCCTGGGAAACAGCCCCTGCCAGGGCAGCTCAGTCCCTCAGTGGCTGCCCCAGCAGGGAACCTGAACATCAGATGGTGCAGCCAGGGAGCTTGCCATGGGTAGGTGGGCTTTTGGCAGCTCCAGCATCTCCTGCCTCTTGGAGGTTGGCTTCCATCCTTTCGTGGGACGTTCTGCAACAGAGTATCTCCTGTAAGCCCTCTTTAATCAAACTTGGGCAAAAAATGAACTGATGTGAACCAAGCAAATTGAACATAAGGTTTGCTTAACCTGCCTGAATGCATCTGAAGTAAATGGGAAGAATGTGCATGAGTCATTCCCCCAGCAAACAGGGAGCAAGAACTGGAGGAGGAGCTCCAGCTGGCAGGTGGGAGGCGAGCAGCGGGTGCGCTCGGATGGGGCCCTCCAGCTGGTCTGCATGGCACCAGCCCACAGCAGGGTGCTGCCTTCAGGAGAAAACCGAGGTGGGTGCCGTGGTAAGGGTGGCTACATGAGCACCAGTCCTGCCATGGGTTCTCTGTTATGTACCCATCACTTAGTAGCACAGTGCTAGTTAAAATAACAGATTGATAAAAGAAGCCTAAACATTATATATGCCTTGCTGCCATTTTCAATGACTTTTAAAATTAACTGAAGGGAGAGATCATCTGTACACTACAGAAAGTTGACAGGGCAGAAGATGAGAAACCTGTGATGCTGAGGCTTTAGTAGATGCTGGCACGTTATCCCTGCCTGTCTTTCCCCACCCACTCTGGAGACAGGAAGGAAGATGCTCTGCAAGGCCGCTCTGTTCCCACTCTGCCTAACGCTCCTCCCGCGCTCGGAGCATCGCACTGCCCTGTGCAACAGGAGGAATTTCTGTCTCTCTTTCCCCAGCACCTGGAGTTGCAGCATTTGGGCATTCCAACATTCAGGCAAATCATCAATGCTCAGCACGTAATGAAACCTCCTCTTTTTTTTTTTTTTTTTTCCACCGCCTTGAACCAACTGTTGCATAGGTTTTTCCCCTAAGTACAGGCTGTGCTTTCACATAGATCCTATTTTGCTCTAGGCTGAGCCTTCTAGAAAAATTCAGCAAGCTGTGCAATCGTCTTACACAACGCACCTTTCTATTAAAAATCTGCAGGTTTTGAGTGTAAGAATATAGGGAGCAGAAAGTAATGACAGAGAGGCAATAGAGACAAATCCTTTTCCATGAGCTCTCTGAAATCTTTGCTCAAAATAACTTTGCAGGGGTTTCACTGCCAGTTCATAATGTGGATGAATCACTTCTGATATTTCTGATAAAACAATATTCAAAACTTCTAAATTACTTCCAATTCATTTATGCCATCATTTAATTAGGGCTTCTGCAACATGTTACAAGACGTCATTATCCCTTATAATTGTATAATAATTGCAATTTTTAATGAAATAATTGCAAGTACACTAGATGTGTAGATATAATTACGATAATTACATAAATACCTGATTTTCAGCTAATAATTAAAGAAGGCCTTTATAGAAAGGGTGAAATTTAATAAATGGAAGCTTGCCAGAAAACAAATACAAATAATAATCAGCTGTCTCTCTCTTATAGATTTCTGCTTACCAGATTCTCTTTACATATGATAATACGATTTTTCCATGCATCACAAAATAAAATAGGGATAAAAAATGTATTTAAAAAATATTAAATCATACCAAGAGACCTCAATACTTTGCCCCTGCAGGCCTGATCTCAAAATACTGCCATTAATATAGCCCAAACTTAGTTATCCTATGCAATAATTCAGTATCTCACAAAATATTGAACTGCAAATTGCCATTGACATAAATAAAAAGGAACAGCACCCGCAACAACTTGCAATCTGTGTTCTGATTCCTCTGGGACATAAAAGGACAAGTCCTAGATCTCCACAAGCACTCTGGAAAAGCCCATGTACAGAGCACAGTGCTCCAACACAGCTACTGCTAAAGTTTACCAGTCATACTGGTCATGATCTTCCCCCAAAATGCTCCTTTAGGTCAAATCTGTTGGCAAACAGAGAAAACTTGCATAAGGTTTATTCTCCCTGTGCCTTCCTTGGTAGGCAGACCTTTAGAGGGTAATGAAGCAATGGACTTCCAGAGCTTCAACAGCTGAAGACCCAGAAAAGTAATTTTCCTTCTCTTCACAGAATCACAGAATGGCCAGGGTTGGAAAGGACCTCAAGGATCGTGAGTCTCCAACCCCCTGCCACATGCAGGGCCACCAACCTCCCCATTTAATACCAGACCAGGCTGCCCAGGGCCCCATCCAACCTGGCCTCGAACACCTCCAGAGACGGGGCATCCACAGCCTCTCTGGGCAGCTGTTCCAGCACCTCACCACTCATAGTAAAGAACTTCTCCCTGACATCCAACCTAAATCTTCCCTCCCTCAACTTAAAACCATTTATCTTCAGACAAGTACCTGAGACCAAACTTCCTGTGTACATTCATAGCGATTTGTAGCAGTATGAATAGGAAAGGCAAAAGCCATTCTCAATGAAAAAAAGCACAGAAAACTCTACCAGGGCAGATTCTGACTACTGCTTTGAAAACACACTGGGATATTAGAACAATTCCCACAGTGGAAGAATTAGCAACACAATTTACTGTTGCTGCTGAAATTTGACACTACAGCAAAACTCTGGAAGGGAAAACCAGCTCCAGCACTAGCATTGAGTAGTTTCACATGTCTGGCAATGTCTGCCTTCACTTACGGCAGCCCCACATGGCTGATTCTGGCCAGCGACCAGTGATGTTTGAGAAGATGGGTGCAAACAAAGCTAAGAGTCAGATTTGTCCCACTTCTCCCAGTCCTTTGTTGCTCAGGGTTGCTTCTATTTAGGATAAAACTTTGTTATTAGAAGCATGAGAAAGTAATATATGGGATATTAATACTAAAACAGAAGAAAAGGATTGATATCCCAAAAACAAATCTCATTTATGTTAAGCTCATTAAAGCAGCGGGGTTCTGAATGCAGAATATAATTAATACTATACATATCAAAGCAGAGAAGACGTGCATTTGGCAACACAAAGTAAGTAGAAATGAAGAGGGTTAAAGAATTATAAGTGAAAAGAATTTGAAGAAAACCTGGAATTATACTGGAGCAATATTCAAGTTATAAGCGGATTATTAACATTATAATTGAGATGATCTTTAAGAATGGTTTGACACATGCAAGCATCGTGATTCAGGCTTCAAAAATATGCCAGGAATACTAAAAGTATTTGTATCCTTATGTACTATAAGGAAACAAGGAAACAAAGGAAATGAACACAGAGAAGAGCAAAGAAATAATAATATGACACAGGAAAAAAAAAAGACAAGAAAGTAAGCAGAAAAACGTAACTATCCAAAAGTTATGCAAGTTACTGAAGGATTCCTCTTGAAAATGGACAAACGTACTTCCATAACTATTTCTTCTAATATTTTGTCTAGTCTGGCTTTATGCAATAAATTAGAAAGCAGAAGATTGGAAGGAAAACCACTTCGGAGTTATTTACTGAGTACAGCTGGTCCAACCTGAGAAAGTCAAGGTGAAGAAGCACAGAACAGTCTTATCTGACTTCATATTAGCAGGTAACAGTACTATTTTAGAGTCCGCGTGGGGGAGGATGTGGAGAATGAAAAGGGAGCAACAAAATAATGGACAAGGAATGGAATTAAATCAGAATTTAAGACCTGTTAGAGCTATAAGCACTGTCAAGTTGTATGAGCAAAGCAATGACAGCACGATGACTATGTGGTCAGCAACAGCCTGAACAACTAGACATTTAGGGAGGACTCTGACCAATGTTGATGGCATTTAAGATGACTGGAGTCTTAAAATGCAGTCTGCAAAGTTGTCTATTGTCAAGCATTGCTCACCCAGAAAAAGGACTGTGGAAAGTACATCAGAGTTTAAGCATTTTATGTTATTTCAAATATGACATAAACCTACTACACGTCTTTGGATAATGCTGCTAACTGACACTAACAGCTTTAGATTGTGAAAGGATGAAAAGGTCTGTACAAGACAATGTTTGCTTCATTATCTTCTTCCATGTATTACTAGTATAATAAAAAATGCTGCTATGGTGTCTCAGGAATGAAAAACAGGATCACAGTGATTCAAAATTGAACAGAAAAATGCAACAGCCTTCTTGTTTTAGTACGTAGCACCTGAGTTCAGGATTATGGACTACATCTGCACCAGCTGATACTGCAGGGAAGAGCACTGGCCTTGCGAGGGCAGAATAGGTTGGAGGGCACTTCAGCCAGGAGCCAGGAAGGGCAAACGGGAAAACTCCAGATGCGTGCAGGCAACTACTGACACAAGTGAACTACAGGCAAACAATTCATTATGAATGGTCTAAGTGGCTGGGTGAAGATCTACACCCTCTGCAAAGGTTGAGATACACCAAAATACAAACTGAGGTATGTCTGGGAACTTTGACATTCATTCTCAAGACATCATAAGCCCTGGTAACGGTCTGCAAGTGCATGTTCTTAGCCTTTGGGCAGTGCAATGTAATTTGACACAGCTGAGCCTGCAGTGCTGGAGGCACACACCTTAGACTTCTTTCATTTATACAGCCCCGGAGAAGAATATCTCAATTGTTTTTCGGTAATACAGCATCCACAAGTCCAATACTTCAATATTATTTTCTACATCAGACACTGAGAAAAGAAAAGAATCTGATAATCAATCAACAAATGTTGTAGATGGAAATACAGATTTCCTCAGGTCCAAACTTATACTTTCCTTATCGATTTCAGAGCTGAAAAAGCATACAGAAGTATGGTTATTTAGTAAAGGTCCTAGAAACTGTATAGGTTGCATTAATTAACTTTCTTTTCCAAAATCAGACAGTCAGTCAAACAGCTCTGAGGTAGTTAAACAGAGTATTGGAAGAAACATCCAACGTAAGCAAAGGGTAACAGGCTAAATGGAACTTTTCATATCTGCTTAGATTTATGAAAAATCTTTCATAGTGCTAAGATTAAAAGCCCTAAAGTTATCAGTGGCATTTATGAATCACAATTGATATAAGATATTCTCAAAGAAAAACAACGAATGTTCAATGCAGGATGAGATGATAGCACTGCTCTTTTTATTTTGTTTCTGAGAGAGTATTTGTATGAACACATATATGTTCCTGTGCATCCATGGTAGTCGCAGACATAACCCAGAAACTATGGTGGTGGGAGCTTTGCTCTCAGAAAATCAAGTAGCCCATTAGGAGGCATAAATATTAATAGAGCTGTCTCATACTACACTCTCAAATGAGGCTGTTCAGATCATGATTCTTTGCATTTAAAATTTATTCTCTGCACCAGCTAGAATAAGAAACAGAATCCACATGTGAAGGAGTCACTGATGTTGGGCAGTTTCTTAGCCATTGGTAATTCCCACATGTAAAAGTAAGGATCAAGTAATTTATTTCCTTATTCCACCCACAATTCTCCTACAAGTAGTCCTGTCTCCCAAACTACTTCCACAACATGCAGTATACATCATATTTTCTATGAAAACCACACTTCCACATGTTCACACTGAGATCTATTCAGGCAACATGAAGGCTTTTGCACCGGTTCATCGCAAAAGGCACACTGTCATCCCAATTGCAGAACACGTAATATCTGGGCTTTCTTTTAGTGGACCTGCTAGTGATGATTTTCAAACTTCATTTTATAATTGTCTTTAGAACTTAAAGTAGAACACTCATGGTGCAAACTCTTGTAACACAACTAAATGGATATACAATATTAAAAAAAAAAAACAACCACAAGCTTGCAGCTAAAACAGAAGGTACAACCCTCAAAAGAGGTAGCGAGTTACTCTGTCATTCCAGATCACAAGTTCATGCCTTGACTATAAAACAGAGATCAGCAACACTAAACAAAGTGCAGAACTATTCAGGTATTTCCTATAAATGATGCCAAAGTTTGCAAGAACTACCACATCATCAGCAATATAACCAGTATCAGTCAGTAAAATGGTGTCATCTAGGATATAATTTAGGTACTACTACAACTTAAAACTATGGAGACCAGCCACAAAGAAAACAACACAGAACTAACGAATGCCTTTGAACAAACTCTCTAAAACCAGCCCTAGCAAACAGGTGTTATTGTATGCACATCCATAACAGAATTAAGCAACTTCTGACCTTTACAGACCCGGTAAGAAACAGACGTGAAAACAAATGATCTTTCATTACCTATAGAGACAGTAAATTGAAGTTTAAGAAATATACTGAAATATAAGCAACGATGTTGAGCAAAAATCAGGATAATATATTTCCTCCCTTCTTTTCACTCAACTCCCATCCTATCAACTTGTAGTCTCCGTAGTGCTCATATCGAAATCCCAGCAACACATCGTAATGGTTATAATTCCCATTACAACATCTAGCAGGACTTGCAGATAGGACTGCTTTCATTTCTACATCTGTCTTCATCAGATTACTTCCTGTTCTTCAAAATTTTTAATTTCCTCATATCCCTCAGCTGACAATTAATTCTAGTTACTAGTTTATTTATCTAATAAAATCTATTTCATATAATAAGAAGGCATTAAATAGTATATAAGATAGCATATTGTTGGCTTGCTAACTTTTAATTTATGTATCTTGTTTTAATTAAGCAGACGGCATAAAAGTTTTCCTCTCATTTTCCTATTTACTCTTTTCTGCAACTTATCATTCACTGATTGTAATGAAATGACTACAACCTAACCCAGCAAACGAGACAATACCAGTCCTTTCTTCTTTCTTACAAAACCAAGGCCATTTCCAGGCTGGAAGATGACCTTACTCTACTGCACCTTTGTTCTACCACTTGATCCCTTCCACTCTGGGGTATGAAGGCACTTCAGGCCAAGGGGAACCCAAGGCTGTGTATGGGTGAGCAGCAGGTGAGCTGCTCTGCAGGGATGGCTACTGCTCTGCCAGCTGCCCAGGCAAAAGGTATCCAGTGATTCTTTGCACTTGTCAAGGAGAAAGGTAGGCTGTTGCTGCTCCTTACTGTGCTGTTTGTGCAATGAATTTAACTGCAGAAATACCTCCTGAATTTCAAACAACTCTCTTTATTCTCCTTCGGGCTCACAAGACAATAAACATGACTTTCTCATCTACTGGGCTCTTCTTTCCTTTATTTTTGCTATTTTTCTGACTTTTTTTTTTAATATTCTCTCATAGGAAAAATACTTTCTGAGAACAATGATGGAGATCTGCATCTTTATTTATGACTTTGTGAATCAGTGTCTGGGTGATAGGAAGTGAAAGTTGCTCAGCTAATTACACACGCTTGATGAACTGCGTAATAACTGCTGCAGCACTGCACATTAATTGAATGCATATAAATGACAGCAGTTATTCTAACTTGAATGATGTGTGAAGAAGTGACGTTGCTCACCGTACCCTGATTATCTTTGTTTCCAACTTTGGCAATCCAGCTTAAGCAATTGCATTTTTACAGCACTGAGAAAAGAAATTCCCCAATAGAAACATCAGAGGTTGACTCAAAGCCCAATGCTTTAAGAACAAATTTAACTGCCTTAAGTAACTGCAACTGGATTCAGACATCTAAAAAAGCATACGCTGAGCAACTACAATTAACAATTAATAATTAACAACTAGCTGCAATTAACAATCAGTAAAACTGCAAGAGCAAGAACCTTGGAAAATAAGGCCACCTTCATTTAGATGCCTAGATCTGAGTTGAACCTTGCCTGACTTTTCACCATTTCTTGCTCTGACGCTTCTGTATTTTTTCTGGAGTAACTGCAGCATATAGCAACTTATATTAAATATGCAGACTACACGTAATAGGTACCTTCCACACAGCTCTGTTTCCTCTAAAAAGCACTCTAGGTTCAAGAGCAGACCAACAATTACACAGCACATTTTAGAGATAATAATAAAAAATAATAACTTGTTGAAAAACAAATGTGTAAAGTAGTATAAAATTAATACTTTAAAGTTGTTACCAAATACCTGCTTCAAATCAATACCAGAATATACCTTGCACATCAGATATCAATTGCCTGAGGGATTTGGACATGTCCACAAAGAAATCTGCAAATTCCCCCATGCTATCTAAAGCTACAATGGTAGAAGCCAAGATTCTAAAACACCCTAGTTTCCAAAGTATCACCTCACAACATTTTAACATTCCTATACACCCCTATTAAGAGATTTGGGGTTTTACAAAGAGAGCCATCATCACCCAATAAAAGAAATCAGCACTCACTTTTCAAAACGCAGAAACAAAGTGTTTCACAAAAACGTTCCAGAAAAGTTAACACTGCTTTAAGAAAACAGCATGGATCACATAAGAAGTCAACGCAGATTTTCAGCTCTGCTTTGTCACAGTACCTAATAGCCATAGCACTAAGCCACTGGATTATAGAGCTGTGGAATGCCAGCAGCATCAGTGGCTCCCAGGCATGAGAGCCACCTCCTGTGCATGCATATACAACGCAGGGTGTCAGCATATGAGGGACAGACACTCCTCTATACCACGAGGCCAGGACAGAGAAGCTGCCAACGAGATCAGTATAGGACAGTGAAAGAGAGATGCTCAGGATCAACCAAGTTCAAGCTTTACAAATGTTATCTGCTCAGCTGCTTTATGCAGTCCTCTCCTTAAGTACTTTTCTGGCTTTATTACGACACGACGGACCATAACTGTTCACTTTACAGCATCAGCAAATCAACCTCTTTCAGCTGTATTATATGTTCCTCCTTTGCAAGGTTTCGATTTTTCCCCCACTTTTTTTTGTACACTTTATACATACCTCCTTTTCTACAAATTTTCTTGCCGGGTTTTCTGGCACATTCCTTGGATATTCTTTTGACTGAAAAATGAATAGAAGACTAGAAAATAACATGGAGCTCCGTCACAGACAGTAGGAGCATGCAACACCACTATCTAACTCAAATATGACCTGCGTTATTAGGTGCGGAAGAATCTCAACTTGTGGTGCCTGCACATGCAATGGATAAGATGTTGATGCATCTTCCCAGAAGTCAGTGGGTGGCAATGAGAATTAGGCACCAAATTTGACCTAAAAATACACGTGCTGTGGGAGAAAAGAAATGAGTGTAGACAGAATTCTTTTTTAAAAAAAGGACAGATGCATACAAAGAAAAGCAGCATGCATACATGTAGTATGCTGGCATGCAACAAAGAAAGCCATGCTAACAGTAGACATGAATTAATATTGTTAGAACGTAGAACAGGAAAATAAAAAGATCTCCCTGTTTTGCCTGCTATTAACTCACCATCCTCGGTTGGGACATAGATATTTAAATAGAGGCAGTCTTCATTCTGATCTTGTACATAGGTGGAAACTACATCCAAGTTATTAGTAAACCACACGGGAAGCATGACTTCAGGCAACCTGCCTTCTATAATGTTCTGGGGACACACTGGAGCAAACTGAGTGGTATTTCTGATATCTGCCCAGGGAGACGGAGGCTCAGGAGGTTGAAAGCGGCGCTCCCCTGTTGGAGGGGCAGCATACGGAACCCCGAGAAACTGAATAACAGGCCCCAAAATTTCATTATTTAGTTCCTTCTTAATCCCTCTTATCTTGCCAAAGTTGGTGGTCACCACTGGGTTGGTATCATCCAATTTTTGGGAGGACACAGCTGCAGCGTGAAGCAAAAATCCAAGTACAGAGAAAGCAAAAGTGGCATTCAATCCCATGTGTAGCAGGCGGGCTATCAGCGCTCTCCATACACAGTTCAGCCACATGGATCTTGGAAAGGCCATGGTCCCACATTAGTTGTGTGACTATAATGAAGCAATCTTATTTGTATCCACTGGTGTAAAAAGAGGGCGACCAAAGGAAACAGATCAAGTTTCCTAAATAGGAGCCTGTCAGAAAAATCTCAAAAGGCTTTTCATGTGGTAAGTATCTTCCATTGATTTCACACTTATTGAAGCTGCATCTTCACTCAGCACTATTTATCAGACTACATCCTATTGACAATTCTGTTTTCCATAGCAGCAATATGAAGAGAGCGGCCATTTACTGCAGAATCCCCTCTTATAAATCAAATCCAGTTAGCCGCAGGTCTATATCCTGGAGAAAATGAAAATAAATCATTAGTATGAAAGAGCTAATATGAGCAGAGTGATAACTAGATGTTTCACAAGTTATGTACATACATTAATAGCTGCTGGAACCATGTAAGTAAAACCGCACTAGTTTATGGGTCCATGAAATGGTGGGTGAAGCACTGATTACTGGATTATCCATTACGTCACCTGTTGAATTTACACAGGTTTTTCAGAAGAAATAGATCTGATAGAAAACATTTTTAAAATTCACCTTGTCAAGAATAAGCACTTTGCTGCCAGGCCCCATTAAATACGTGTTTATGTTCATATTTAATTCAACTGAATCATCTCAAAATCAATTCTCACCTTATTTGCACTAGTTACCAAAAAGAAAGTAATTATTTATTTAAAGTAAAAGAGTGAATTGAGATATACAGGCACACAGAAGACTCAAATGCTTTTTATTTCATCCAGAGCAGATGACAATACATGCAAACATTTGTTCATTTAACAATACAACCTCTGATTCAAACATCAGGACAATGGGTATACCTTCATAAGAATAACACATATTACCATGCTTTGTATGGTTTTCTTATCCCTCAAATCTCTAATAGCTAATGAAATGCACCCAAATTGTGGCAGTGCGAAAGTGCCACAGAATGACGAAGGCCCACAGTCGACTCCCACCAAAGTGAATGGAAATTCCAGATTTGCACAGAACTGCGACTAGACATCAGTGTTTGTCCCTGAAAACTGATCAGGAAAAGGGTCTGAGCAGGCACGTTAGGGATGGAGCAGTATATCACAATGTTTACTTCAGACCCGTCCCACCTTCCTTTTCAACTACTCACAAGTGAAAACGCACCATGAACACACTCAATTCCTACCACTCTTATTTTACAATACAAACAACAAATGTTCCCATAGGGCAGTAGAAATCTTATCTCTCATATACCCACGTGCTGACCGAACAGTATCCTGGAAAAATCATCAGTTAGGATCAGGGACTGTATAATCGCAAATTCCAGACTCTATTTTCAACCACGTTAGCTCAGAGGTTGTCACACAAGGCTGTGTTCCAGCACTTCTGAAAATTACTCAGTGCATATCATTATATCTTCCATATGCATGTTAAACATATTTCTAACACGACTTACAATATCCTATTATTTAAAATGCAGTGTTATACACAACATAGCAGTGTAATCTTACACTCCCTATTAAGCAGTGTGTAAAGCACGAGAAATGTGTTTTGCTTTGCATAGGAAACATTTTAAACCACCTGTTTTTGAACAGCATTGGCAGTTTTAATGAGAATTGTTTTTTTTTTTTATCACGTCTATACACATTGGAGAGAGAATTCAAAAGAACGGCTTGTCTAATAGTCAGACTACCTTGCAGTTTGGGTTATTAAAAAGGAGATTGTAAAAGCTATATAGGACAGCAGGAGATTTGGTTCATGTCTAGCATTCCTTTAGCTCTGAACAATCTATCTCAGGAGGCAATAAGGAGATAGATGAAGCTTTTCCACAGTTTTCTCTCTCCCTTTCTTTCTCTGCTAATTCTAACACCTTCACTGTGAAACTGCATTAAGAAACAGGCTTATGCCCTTCATTCTCCAGCTTCAAATTCTCTGCGTTGACTGGAAACACACCAATTTAGCTGCAGAAAATAATTCCCCTGAGTTAACGTATGTGTTTAATAAACTTGAACAGAATGGCATACGAACAATTGACTCTCAGTAAGCTTTGTCACATTTCAAATTTTGAAGATAGTGGGCTATTGCTTGAGAAATAGTAAAGACAGGACAGGTGCTGGAGCAGAGGCCACTTCATGCAGTTTTGCTGCTCTGAGCTGATGTGCAGTGATGGAACAGGAGGTCATGGAAAGATGAAACAATTCACCCTATGAGATACAGACCAGTTTTCAGCTCTAAGACAACTTTCTAACCCACTTTTGGTACCTAAAACAGGAAGTTTTAAGAATGATGGAAATCACAGGAGTTAATCAGAACAGAGACATATTTTGGATTGTGAGACTTCGTGAGACATTTTCCTTTAAATAATAATTTCAGTTCAGAATAAGTTATGTAAATTCGAAGCAAATCATGAGCCAGGCTACAGTTTTAAGCTCGTTCACCTTGCTGCTGCAGCTGAACATCTCTACTGTGATTGAAAGTTCTGGTTTGCTTCCCTCAGATGAAGTTTTGCTCGAAGACAGAAACTGGGCTAAACTGATAAGACTAAATTGTTTGGCTATTCTCATTAATTAATGAGAATAAGCTAGCTTCAGTGAATAGATTTTTAAGCCACACAAGGCAATAAACTGTAAGGCTTTGCAAAGTTGGAATCAACAGATTTGTATTGTGCTCATAACTTGAATTCTAGGTTTGTGTTTTTCTCCATTAGGCAACAGTTTATTGTTGAGAGTCAGATAGGTCAAACATCTGAGCCCGTTGCTGGATGCACCGAGGCTACAAAAGTAAGAACACTAACTCACACAAATAAAGAGACTGAGATTACTCAGATGTTATGAGAATTTTATGCCAAAATTTTATATCATTAACTAGGTGGGAAGGCAAAGTGGGGATGCCAGCCTGGAGCTTAGCTGTCTTAGTAGCTCAGCATCAATGTTGGATACAAAATTTTCCTTAGTCCTCCAGCAGATGATCTACATAGGACTTTCCCATGGTATCCGGGCTCCAAAGGACTGATCAGGAGTCAGTGAGACAGAAGCAATTAACAGAAGGGGGAATAATCAGGGAGATGAGCAGCACAATAAACCAAAGAACAGAGACGATCAGTTTGAGCCAAGGTATAAAGCTTCAGCAGCAGAGTACTGTAGATCTGAGGAGGACGAGGAGAAGCATTTTCAGATTTTTTATTGTCTAGATGTGAGGATCACAATTGTTCCCTGTGGTAACGCAAATGAATTCTACTGTAAAAGGTATTTGATAAAGTCTTTCACGGTCTTTGGAACAGTCTATGCTATATGGAGGTTTTTTCTATCATCCATTATTTGATTATCTTCCTTTCTGAATTTAAATTACTTTATAGCTCAGATGCTGAAATACTTTAGAACAGCATTTAGTATGCTGAGGAGCGAACAGCCCAAGATAACTTCAGAGTATCTTTGCATTTCCAATGACACAGGGCATCCCGCAACCAGTCGCATCTGCTGCAAACTGCAGCAGCCAAACTCCTCTTTGTCACTCTTGCACAGAGCTTCAAATCTTAAGGGATGTCTTGAACTGTACCACCTGTCAATAGCTCCAACGGATTAATAAAACCTTCAGTGGGACTCGGTACTCCTGGCCATATGCTGAGCATTATTTAGTCTTTACACCACTGGCTGTTTTCTTTTTAGCTGAAGATGTACTCTGTGACTTGATAATCATGCTTAAAAATTCTTTTCCACTTCAATTTTACTGCAAACTCCCAATTGCACAAAAATTCATAGAAAGTGACTGTAAGGGTTTCGAACATCATACAATGCTGCTTCATCTCGAAACACAAATACAATTTTGCAGAACCAACTGCATTTGCATCCATTTTTCCTTACAACGGTCTCTACTTACGACTGAGAGCCTAAAGATGTTTTGTGTCTCTAAAAGGAAACCTGTGTTCTGAAGAACGCTATGATCCCAAACAGGAACACGGCCAGCGAAACAGAAGCCATTAAAGGGACAACTGTGACCCAGGGTGAACACCGGATCGCTGAGACACAACGATTGTCAACATGATCAGGCAAATCCTCCAGAGACGTATCATGAAATTTTCCATCTCTTCCTCCACGTTTCAAGTTGGTAAAGGGAAGTGTTGTTTCAAATAAGGCATATTTTCTCACAGCATAGCAATAAAAATTTGGAAACAGACCCTGCTTTTGGGTACTTCCATAGAGACTTGGTTGAAGGAAGGGATTTACATGTGTTTAGTTCAAGAAATGAGCTATTTGCATTCTAAAAAGCAGGTCTATGCAATGATAAGAGAGGAGACTGCAATCCTGAGTCTCACACACCTTAGAAAGGCACAGATCTGGAGGGGTTTGGGGAGCTTCAGAAAGCAGCTACAGATCCAAACCTATTGACATACACAGCCTTTGCTGAAACTGCCAGCAAGGGTACAAATAAGACATTATTCTGATGGGGTCACGGTCCCACCCCACATTAGTATGAGATTACAAGTGTTATACTACACAGGTCCGCAAACAATCCGGGGGTAGGGATTTCCAAATGCTTCAAGCTGTGTCAATATATCACTCACAGATCAGAGGATCTGATTCCTCAATGTAACTCTCCCGTTTGCCTCTATTTAACCTTTTGTACACCTTTTGTACACAAAACCTTACAACCAAATCAGCAAAAACTACAAGTGAACATATATGAATACATTATTCAACACAATGAAGCACAAATTAATGAAAAGTTAGATCAAATTGAGTAGATGATATAAGACTCATTTAAATTGCCATGTACTTTTCAGTTTCGCTATATTTTTGTTCTTCCCCATTAGTAGGAATATTCAGTAATGCTAACTCATTATTAATTAGTATTTTCATGATCAAAAGATCTCTTTAAATAATTTCTGCATCTTGGTTTGCCAAAATAAGAAGACTTCTGATCTTAATTTTCTATTAAGATGTTTTTGAATTAGACAAATTAAACGTATAGAAAGAAGAGGGTCACTTCAGTCTTATTATCTTCCATTTTCTCATATCAATAAATCATTTTCTTAAAACAGTTCTACTTCTTAGCTGAAGTAATTGTTTACATTACCAGAAGTTGGCTACAATTTGTTAACGTGGACTGTAGCTATCTGACATTTTGCACAGTAAGTAGGTAACGAAATGGTGATTTTACCCATAACAGAAAGAATGGGTAACTCTGTCACTTACGTGTAAAGTTTTAGACAGCTAAGTAATACAGATTTAAATTAAAAATGACAGATGCACTGGCGTGGAATATAATGGGCACTGAAGTGAACCTTTATTCCTTTTAGCAGCTTATGGTTAACTCTTAAATGGACCACATTTATATTCACATTTGAGAGCTAGAGCTATTCTACCAAATGATCAGATGGCTATTGTGTTGATGGCAGTAGAGTGCTTCAGGACACGAAGAGTTTTTGACCTACTCTAGGAACTGAATTCCTGTTAACCATGGGTCACACCAGAGAAAAACAAATATTCAACATCTGTCTCTCATCTAACATCTCCAATACTGAAATCGACATATGCTACACCATAAAGCCAAGTTAATTTAACTTTCTTCAACTAACGCTTTTTAAAAGTGATCTCTTTATCAGCAGAGCATACCAGAGCTTGGTATTAGCAGAGCACACCAGAGCTTGGTATACTCTGCCCAAGCAATCAGGTGGGAATGGAGGGCTCTGAAAGGAGGTGTTCTTTCAGCATCCCTTGCAGGTGAAAATGTTCTAAAATTAGTAACAAAGTTCATCACCTCCTCTGCATTTGTGAGCAACCCTTGATTCACACTGTGGTTAATCACGGGAGAAAAATAAATTGGATTTTGTTAACTATCTTTAACACAGTTATAATACCAACAATAATACTATGTTTAATGGAAGATCATCACCTAAGGCAAACTTCTGTATCAGAAGAAAGATGCCACTTTGATTTTCCTATTTCAGGCATTAGGAATTCAAGGTTAAAAAAGCTGGAATACAGTTATTACATTTTCTTTGCAGAGAACGCTGAAAACACAGATAATGGAATGAACTCAGATTTGTCTATGAATTGTTCTGCTATCTGGCTAACATATAATAACACTTCCAAAGCACACAAAAATCTTGTTATAAAGCTAGATCAATAGCTAGCTTTTTAATATGATGAATTAAAAAAAAAAAAAAAAAAAAAAGGCAACAAACTTCCTTGTGGCACCAACACAGCAAATGTTCATCTTACTGGATCTGATCCTGGTCTCAATTCCATCAGTGCAATCGAGATCAAATTCCAACCCATTATAAAAACCACAGAGGTACAAATATAATTTGTTAATCATAAACCCAGTATCTCTAACTCAAGTTCAAAAGTGCTCTTGAATGGCGTTACCATGCTTACAGAGCTGTGGAGTGCACACTACATTTGGAGTGCAATATTGGCATCATAGGGATCTATCAACTTGAGAGTCCATTTCCTGTGATGGAGCATTCTGTACATCTGTGACTTTACTTGTATTTCTTCCAAAATGAATTTCATGCTTAACTTGTTTTTCTTAATTAAACTTCCTTTAGCGGTTTCTAATATGTGCATTATTAAAACTCATTAGTCCCATTCATGCCTGCCTGTCATTTTTAGCTTCACATTCATGTATTGAAGTGCTCTGTTGCTTTATATAGGAAGCAAATTAAATAATAAATATGAGAACTTGAACGTTTTATGAGTGTCAGTATGAGAAAGTGGCTGCAAGGCCCATAAGGTTTCACACAAAAAAAGCATTACAGCTAAAGCTAACATGCTGACACATCTCTGATCTATAAAGTCTGCAGTAATGGCAGCAGTAAAGTGTTGTGCCATAGATGGGGAATTTTTCTCTCACGCGAAATAGAAATAGGATAGAGCACAGACTATATTTACCGTTGTAAAAAAATTTCAAATAAAATTTCCCAAAAGCTTAGAATATAACACTATTAAATGTCTGCAAAGATTTACTCTTTCCATCTCACTTCACATGTAGCTCCTATTATTCAGCTCCTTGTCCCGGTATCATTCTCTACTACTCTCTGCCAGAGAGACACTCCTTCAAGTTATGGCACCCAGCCTCAGATCTGCCTGTGGCCACGTCCCAATCACAGTGACCGTGACTCCAGTGACAGAAGAGCTTCCTGACCCAGCAGTGACTATTTCAGAGCCTCAGTCTCCAATGGAAGAACCAGTCCGGAGAAACAAAGCTCCACTCCACAACACCTAATTTTCACAGATCTGGAATTGTCAAAATATTTACTGTGTTTTCAGCAGGGCTCCTCTGAAAGTAGCTGTTCTCTCCTGAATATTTCTAGTGCTACGTGCCTATCCAACACTTCACACCTACGAGTGGGGTTTTATTTGGAAGCTGGTGGATGGGATTGGAAAGGGGATAGTTAAAGAAATATCTGCAGTTCAGGTACTGCAGTGGAAAGTTGCAGAGAGATGGAATTAAATAAGAGTACAAGATACAACATAAATGTATTCCCCCTCATTAAATTCCCAGAACCAGTTCAACAAGTGGGTTAATGGCATCTCTAGGCAGGTTGTGATTGAGTAGATTTAGAAAATATATTTTACATTGCCATTTAAGTTCTCTGCTTGGTTAAAAGGATATGAGTCACTTGAAATATAATATTTTAAAGTGTCCTTGATCATTTTTATGATTTTACATGCACGTGTTGCTAATTTCAAAGCATTAGATTCTCCTTTATAATGGTGCAGAAGACCTAACCAAGCATCAATGGAAAGTAGCAGACTACCCAAAGGCAGCACTAAAACTGATTATGCAGAAAATGTTACAAGAACAAAATACAGGAATTCAACAAATGGGGGTAAGGGAGCTCCAACTGCTTTTCTTTTAATGGCCTCATCTATAATTTGCCTATAGCAGTGGGGGAAAAAAAAATTCACATTGAGGTATGCGGTGCAAATCTGTACATGGCTGGATTACCAGAAGGATACGTACAGCTGTGCCCCATGGTTTCACACCCAGGGTGTGTCCTGATACCACCTCTCTTCTTTTAAAGAGCAAAGTGGCGTCTTAGAGTGGGTGCATGGGAAACCTCAACCGTGGCAGTAAGTCACTAGCTAGGCACTTGTTCTCTTTGGGTAACAAACAGCACATCATTAACTATTCATAATTATGAGAATGAAGTTTGTTGGAAAAAGTGGGGTCTCCAAAGGGAGGTGAGAACATGCAGCTGAGTCACCAAGAACTCAACATGATATCCCTTGTAATTGTGAGAATCCAGTAGTCATCCAGGGAACACTAAGTCATCCCTCCTCATTAAAACAAAAGGACGTGTTTCAATATCCACACTGAACCAATATATCACTTGTTGAAGTCTGCACATCAACCTTTTTTTTACATCCCCAATCTCCCCCACCACTCCCACACAAAGTCCTCTGCAACAAGCAGGTTGCGAGGAGGCATCTCTCTCTGCATGCACATTCCTTCCTGATGCAGAGCTCAGAAGCAGGGCTGCTGTAATGGAAATGTGCTTTTATAACAGCATTTATTCAGCAGTCAGGATCTATTTTTGTCACTCTCCATTATATTTATCGTGGATGGATCTCTGGGACTAACAAGAAATTACATTGTTTACTGGATCAGATTGATTACTGCCCATCTTTTATTAAAAGAAATACCCAAAGGTTTCTACTGAATCTCTGGCAAAATATTGTCTTTTCACTATTTGCTTTCAAAGAATGTCTGTCTCCTTTTGCTCTTCTTTTTCACTATTTAATTTTTAAACAGTTTCCTTTTCATGTGATTAAAAAAACATAATAAATATGACAGCAAACAAATAATTCAAAGCTAGCCAAGGTTCTGTAATACAGCTCCACGTCTCTATTAGAAAGGAATGTGTATTTGCTTTTAATAAAGAAAGGCACGCCAATCCATTACAAACTAAGACCATGTCTAAGCCTCTGCTTTCTTCTCTTTTCCCCAGACTCCATTTGAACAATTACAGTGGTTTGTGCTTGTGTATGTGCCAGTGGATATTAAATATGCAAACTGATAAAAAATAAAACTGCCACCATTACTGTGTTCAAATCTTCCATTCATCTGCAAATCAATTTATCAGCCTACAGCTCCATCCCAGTCTTTAAATAACCCTCCTCAGCAGCCTGCTCCACCTCCAGCCAAATAATCCCGAGCAAGCCCACTTTGTTAAGGGTGTTTCAGTACCAACAGCCAGGAGATCTCCTTACCCTACCATAGAGAAAGGGGTGAGATACCCAAAGCAGCAGCAAGACAACATCTCTGCTCGCTTCCACGCAACGTACTGCCTTAAACAGCCTGAACACTCTCTGATGGCTTCGCTGCTACTTCACTTAATGACAAAACAGAGGTGTTCAGCCAAATCCTGCTTCCTAGTACACTTAGCGTGATTATCCTCAGCCTCATTTTTCTCCCTGCAGCCCGTATGTGGTTCAGATCAAATACACAGAAGAAATGAGAACTGTTGTATGCGTTTAAGGAACACCTCGACCACTTCCTGCAAAACTGCTTTTTGCTACCTTGCTGCAATCTGTAGCTGTAGCCTAAGAAAACCGTTGTCGTTTATTAAAAGTAACTAAGAAGCATCCTTCTTTCCCCATGCATCACACACCACAGGGAGAAGGGAAAAAAAGAAAAAAAAAAAAAAAGTAAAAGAAAGAACCACCCAAGCAGTATTTCCAAACATGGCTACTTAGCTCTTGGCTCCCAGTCTGCAAATCTAATTTCAAAGATGCAAAAGTGGGCTGTGTGTTACAGCTGTTGAGCCCACACAAGTCTCAGTGCAGTCAATGGGAATCAGTATCTCTGAAAATCAGGGCCCTGAATAATGAGCTCTATTTTTACATGCTCATTTGTATCACGCTTGGTCTTGCACTTGTCAGGTGCCTGTAATAGAGTGCATGCAATTTCATAAGTATCCTTTGCTTCAGATTAAGCCAGTCCAGAAAAAAAAAAAGGAGAAAAGTTCCCAAAGCTCACAGTGTTGCTCCTTCAGCAAGCATAACGTCTAGATGCATCCAAAATGCTCTGACAGTAAAAATAAAAATAAAACATATATATATATATATATATATATAATAATTTAAAAAGCAACAACAACAAACAAGCAAACAAACTGATAAAAAGCAATGCAGGTATTCAAGGAGCCCAAAAAAGTTATTTGGAGCCTTATCACAAATACATGTTTTCAGACATGAGTGATCTCTGGAACGCAGCGGTGCAACCCAGTCCCACTGAGGCTATGGACAATTGCAAATACTGCCACACTGGAAGTCAGCAGTAGAAAAGAAAATATTTCCTAGAACAATTTCTTACACTTCTGCTGGGAATAAAAACAAAATATCTGCTCTATTTCCAACGCACAGTGGTAAAAGCATGCACTTCGGTATTTATACCATCTGTAAGGGATGTTTCCATTTTATACCAGTGGTCATTAATGCCACGGTTGTTAGAGCTCAACCAAAGTGGCCTTCCAGAAAGCAAAAGCAGTGTCAAACTGAGATGCTGTTCCTTGGAAAGGTCAGCACATTTATGGGAGAAAACGGCCTGTCCAGGCTGTGTCACCTGCAGCTGCAAGAACGCACCGCTGTAATGAGGCTCTGTTTTCCTTTATTTAAACAATTATTTTAATGTAATTGATCTGGAACCATACGCATCCTTAAAATGATTCGAGATAATATCCTTTCTGCTGATTCCAAGGTAACTTTCTGGCTTTAATTATAAGTCAATTAATATTAAGTAATTTGACTGATTAATTTTAATTAAACCTGCTGAAAATTGATTTTCCTTCAGCAAGATGAGACGAGAGCAACCGTCAGGAAAAGAGGAAGGGGGGGGGGGGGGAAGAGAAGCGGGGGTTGCTGTGGGGGTGGGGGGAGCAGCGCTCAGCCCCCGCACGACGCTGCCCGTTGGAGGCAGTGCCCGCAGCCGGCCGGCACCGAGCGGCCGCAGGAAGCGGCGGAGCGCGGCCCTGGGGGCAACGGGGAGGAAAAGTTCGCCGGGGCGGCCGCGTGGGGCAGATGTGCGCGTGCAAATCTCCCCGCAGCCCCCCCCACCCCCCCCTCCTCCTCTCCCTCCCCGCAGCCTCCCCCGAGGCTCCGCTCCCCGGGCGGCTGCAGCAACGCGCGGCTCCTCGGGCACGGCACGCGCACCTCTGGGCTCAGCCCCGCACCGCCCTCAGGCTCAACCGGGCTCCCGCATCCCGATCCCCATCCCTACCCCGCAACCCATCCCCGGCCCGGCCCGGGCTCGCCCCTCACGCCGACGGCGTCAAAGTATTTACCAGTTCGCGGCCGCTTTTCTGCAATCCCCTCTGAAACTGTAATTCATCGGATTCGCCTCCTCCGGCTCTTTCCGAGCCGCCGGGAGCTGGAGGTTTCCCAATCGTGGCCCGGACGCTTCCGAATTATATCGATTTTGAGATATTTTTCTCTCCTTTCCTCGGATCGGGGCGAGGGGAGGGGGGGCTGGAAATCCCCATCCGGAATTCAGCCTCATCCGCGCCGAGCCACCTCCATTTAAATCCGACCATCAGGCAAGCAATAGAAATGATCAAACGCTACTTCTCTCCGTCTGCAGGCAGATAATCCTCCTAATCCAATAGATCTCCCCCGATCCGAAATTGCCCTCCAGACGAATCCCTTTCACTCGATGTCCGGCGGGTGAGCGCGGAGCCGCGCGGTGCCGCGAGGATGTGCGCGTGTGTGCTGTGTGTGTGTGTGTGTGCTATGTGTGTGTGCGGTGTGTGTGTGCGCGCTGTGTGTGGAAGTGGGGGTGAGCGTGGCTGCGGGGGGGCCGCTAATCTTTTTTGGCTCCTGGCTGCACGGCTCGCCGATACCGCCGAGAACCCTGCTTTTTTCCCCCTATTACACGTTTCCACTCCAAATTGCTGCTGGATGAAAAATGGTACAAAGATACCCCCAGCGGCAGCGCGGCGAACAGCCCCGGCCCCTCCGCACCGCCCCGGCCCCGCTCTCCCCCTCCTTCTCCCCCTCCCGGGCACCCCCGGCCCCCACGGCACGAGAGGGGCTCGAGCCCCCCCGGGCTGCACCTGCACGGCCGTTGGAGCCCCTCGATGCGAAACTGAGCTGCCGTGCACACCTGTGTGTGTGTGTGCGTGCGCATAGCAAGTTACAGCCGCGTGCAACGCTCTGATGTTTCACACGGGCATCACTGAGTAAGCAACCATCTCTTACTTACTCAGACCGTCAGCGCGCACAAAATATGGGGCTACTGATGTGATTTCTTTCTGCTGTTTCTATTTTATTTTATTTTCATAATGTGGTTCTCATTGCTTAATTTTTATCTTTAATTGAGAAGAATCCAGTCCTTGGTGTTTTCTAGGAGCACAGCAGACACTGAAAGTTGGTATGTGGGAGAGAGGAAGGCCAGATCAGAAGGAAAATAGTAATTTGAATGCTGAAAGGTCTTTTCATGTTCAAGAACAGACACAACCACACACTAAAAGATTATAAGCATCCTGAGTTAAGTCTCTTGGAGAGAGCTCATTAACATCCCCCGTTGTTTTAGGAGAGAATCCCCTCCACGTTGTGTTAAACCCCCTATTTTGTTGTGTTGACAGCCACCTCGTTTCACAACAGACACCAGCCCAGCACAGCACACCCGCTCACACTCCCACACAGGTGGGATCCCACCGTGGGGTTTGGTGTCACAGCCCTCACCTGTGAGCGCATCCCAGCGGAGCGGAGGCCAATCCCAGCCACACGAAGCTATTTACGTCTCCAGGTCCCACTGAGGATCTATATCTAAGTGTCCATGGCAGGGATGACAGCACACAGCAGCAGCAGCAGCTCATCCTGTGACATTTCTGTGTACTGGAATCATTCTGTCTTGGGCACATTTTTCACCTGGTAAGTATCAATAATTATAATAGTTCATGATTAATTGTCAAAGTCCAGCATCCTTCAGCACTCTGAAATTTAACTCTTCCACTGCAGCTGAAAGCGTAAGGCTCTCACACAGAGGGGAAAGGCACAGTCTTTGCTGATAGCGCAATCCTGTGCACATTGTTATGCTATTCTCAAGGGAACACTAGAGGAAAAAAAAGATTTCAAAACCAGATAGAAAATGTGCATATGAATATCAATCACTTGCCACCAGCCACAGACAACCTACAGTCTACAAACTCTCAACGAGGTGAGCTATTCTGCCATTCTCTATCTGTAACACAGCCTGGAGAAATTTTATCTTTGGCTTGGTTATTTTTTTGCACTGAAATGTTGACAGAAAGCAAGCACACCCTTGTTTCCACCTGATGAGCTGGTGAAATCCAGCTGTGTGCATTTTGCCTCCTGCTCCTTCAAGGAGGATACATGCATCTTCTCCGGCCATCATGGGAGCACCCATTGGAGTGCCTCAAGAATGCATAAATTAATGGTCCACTGTCACCTACATGGAAAACTCTAACCACTAATCCCCCTAGCACAACTTTTTTGGAGGGAGATGATTTCCGTCCCGCTTGCTACAATCCCACCTTTTGCAGTATGTCATTCACCTGACCCAAACCCATCTTGGCTTGTGCAGAAACAACACCAAGTTGCTGTTGAGCACTGAGATTTTCTTTACTTCCCTCTTACAGCAGCTGCTGCACGGTACCAGCTCACACACAGCATTGCTTTTGTTCTGCCCCATCCCCAGTGCTGGGATTTATTTGCACATACGTGCACATACATATGTATATAAACACATACAGTGTTTGGACTCATTGGAAAGAAGGGGGAGAAGAGTTTGTAGTCAATTAGAACATTGCTAAATATAATTTGATGTGCTGCATGCTGAGAAAGTATAATTTTATTAAAATCTAAGGAATGCAAAACTGGTTTCAAGAATGACATTAGCTAATGTATAGCTCAGCGGATGTGTTATCTGTGCATATTAAAATAATGGGAAGGGAAAGAGATAAATTAGCATGGACTGAGTATCCATGACAATGTCGAAGACCAGTGTCCTGCAATACCCTGACATTTAATTCTGTGCTCCATTTTTTGCTCTTTCCCTGAGTTTAAGAACATGAAGCCCTCCATGCAATCCACATCTCAATACCCAAGTTTTAAAAAAAGAACAAAACATACAATGAAAAGCTAAAAAGAAGAAAGAAGACACCAACATGCAAACTAAGCTGAAGTACATATCTGAGGTATATAAAGTACACATCTGGACTACTACTGCTCTGAATTTTTCTCTCTGACACGTTTCACAAGCTACTGAAATGTATAACTTTGAATAGTATTACTTTTTAAAATATAGATTTGTTCAGACTATAGAAAATAATATTAACCTTTTTAATAGGTAGAAAAGGTGGGATTGTTTGCATATATAAGATCCTAATTATTCACTAATTTGCTTGTCTCAAGACAGCTCATTAAATTGTTTCTTGCAAGTAACATCATTAAATATTTTCTTTGATTTCCTGAAACTTAAATAAGTTTATTTATGTTGCCCATTTATATTCTCTGGATTGCCCCCAACTGTCAAATCTTTAATAAAACTATACTACCTGTCTACAATCTGCTTTAGTTGGCCACGAGTGCTTTGTTATTGCTGTCCCTTTGGTTTAACCTTGTCAAGAGAAGAGTAACTTAAAGCTCAGTCCCTCCTCCCACGGCACAGACTCTCCAGAAGGATTAAGGCAATCTCTCAGTCGCTTCAAGCATTTGTCATTAGTTGCTTATGACTTGCTTTACTTAATATTGTTCTTTTATACTAAAACAACCACATTTTAAAATTATGATGCTTTGCTTGCACGCAAAGAGCTCCATCACTCAGGAAGGGCCAGATGTTCACACAACAAGAGTTAAGACAGTAAGAAGTACATGGTTTAAGTGTTTCAACTCTAAATCCATTCCTTTGCCTTCAAAAAGTCCCCAAGCGTGTGCCCATCTGTCCTTACCGCAGCGCCTGACTTCATGAAGCACTCAGGGTCAGCGGTTCTCTTCCTCCCTGCCCGTGATGGGAATGGCACATCGTGTCATCGGGTAGGATTTGTATTCTGACATCATATAGATTGTCCTCGGTGACATTCGCATTTTATCATTAGCACCTTGTACTGGAATATTTAATTGGTTACGTTGCATCTCTGCACTGTAGATTTATTTCACATTTTCATTTAATTAACAGTCATGACCAATAGTCTGATAGATGGCAAAGTCCTCTGTGAAGTCGGACCCTACTGGATTAAAAGCTTTATTGGAAGGCATCAGATGCCCACTCAGCCCTAACTTCTCACTGGCCAATTTCACTGGGGCTTCTACAGCACAGCTCATGAGGACATAGGGAGAAGCACACAGGACAAAAAGGTGACACAAAACCTCTTCCTACAGAGCGACCCCTTAATGCTGCACCACCTGGACCAAATGCTCAGACCAGCATAGTCCTCCCATAGATGCTCTGAGACTCAGAATTTGAGGTTCTTTCAGGTGCTATTGAAAGACAGATATTGACAAGGAAAGCCACTGCCAGTGCTCTTACTGGAACTTAATCAGTAGATTACAACACGTTACACACTGCACTTGCCAGGGAAATCTGAATTAATTATAAAATCCATTTCCTTGTTTATATCGCTGTGAATACTCTTAGACCAGGAGAGTTTTATGGTTCTGTCCCTTTCCAAAAATTCCGTTATTCTTTGAAGACAAAATCCACCATGGCTTTGGTTTCCAGTGACCAAATATAGAAAAACACAGGGCTAGACTATATTAGTAATTAGAAAAAGTGTTTATGAAAAGAGTTTTCTGATTATGCTGTGTGAAAGCCAATCTATTGCTTTCCAATTAAATTAGCTTAAGCTGATAGTTGAAAAGGGTATATGCTGTATGCTGCTTCTGACACAATGAATTTTAAAGCATATGTGGACGTTCTCCAAAGAAGGAAGTCGGTATCACATACAGTTTGTGTTCTTTTTAACCTAGTAAGGAAATGGCACAGCCAGCTTCATCACTGGTGTAATGAACTGGATGTTAGAGGAACCTCGTCAGAGAACTCTGGTGGCTTCCTGCTACCTGATCTCAGCAGAAAAATAAAAATGTAGGCTGGATTGTTAGCATTTGCAAGTAAAAATAGTAAATTGTTTTCTGCATGCATTTAAGGAAGAACATCTTTTCCCTTCTCAGCAGCCAGCTTCCATAAACCTTCAACTCTTGTGAATTAAGACTTGCTGAAACCTTGACACACGCTCAGCACTGATAAACCAGCTGAGGCCCTCATTTAAACCAGTCGGTAATAAGATGATTGTGAAATATATCATTATTTTGCTTCCAGTTCCTATTGCCTTGATTGGAGTCTGTTTGCCTCCAGTTACGATTGCACTGATAACTCAGTGACCAATATAATTGAGCCTAGCTCTCATTACGGCTCCCAGCCAAGAGAACCCAAGATTACAAAGATGTTTCTTAAAATTTCTTTTCAGATACACCAGATAACACAATCCATTAATTAAAACCCATGTGGTCCCAGTTGATTTCTGACAACTGGAAAAGAGATGCAATTGAAAAGCACTCTTAAAAGGCTGTAAACCACTGTCAAGCCGTTCTACGATAGCTGCCTTCGAAAGAGGTTGGTGTGCTCTTGGGTTTGGGCACCGAGGTACATGCAGAACCACAGCAGCAATACTTGAGGTTTCCTACCTCATCTTTACTTAACCTGGTGTGATTTTAGCAGCACCAGGGCATTGCCCTGCACTGAGGAGGAGGAGGAAGGGAGGCTGTGCGCAGCAGCCGCTCACTGCTGCCAGCCCCAGCTGCTTGGCACGGCCGGCACAGCCGCCTGCAGGTGCAGCTGCTCCGTGCTGCAGAGGGCATTGACAGACCTCTGAAAGAGTCCGAGCCCCCGGGGTATCGCGTGGGATGCGCTGTTTTTGTGGGTGAGTCGATATAACGGGTTGATGAAATTCTGAAAGAGACATCTCCCTGTATTCTGCAGGCATTAATCAGCCTCAATAGCGGTGAGAAATAGGAGATAGTATCATTATAAAAATACCATTGTACAAACAGTAATACATTCACCTGCTTATCTTAGCGTGTTTCAAAGCTCGCGATGTGAGGAAATCTGATTCACTGTGCAATGACAAACCACACTGTCTTCAACAGACATGTACGGGCAAGAACGTACAGATAAAGCAGAGAGAAAAAAAAATTGCCAAGGATTTCCCAAGCAGAGAGGCCTAAAGAAGTCCTAATCTAAACGAACTGAAGAAATGTCATTTTTAACAGGTGATGGAAGGGAGAGAACATTAATCCCATGAAAACAGAGTTACTATTAAGAAAGTAAATGCAAGGCAGATCAAATCACTTGAGATGTTGGTTGATCTCAGCGTAGCATAAGCAAGCCATTATTTACAGCCCATTAATATTATTCCTGCAACATCTACTCATTCTCAAGATTTAATAGTGGCCCAACAACAGCAGAAGTCTTCCTTCCAGCTGCATCATGTGTGCATGCTGGACAATGCAGTTGTGTCTCTGGCTGCACGTACACACAGCAGTACCACCTCTGCAGGATGTGGCTGCCAAGTCCAATTGGAGAACTGCAAGCAGTATTGCTGCACTGTGCACTGTATTTGAGACAAGAGAAAGTCAGACAGAAAAGGAAGAAGAGAAAAGAAAGAAAAGGCAATAGAATGGCAGCAAACTTATTATTTAATTGATGTCATAACCCAGGAGAACATATTATCCCCTGCACACTGCGGTCATATTACAATATGCACTCTACACAGAGTTGGAAATCTCAGCTGCTCTTTATACAAGATCTGCCAGAAACATCTGAAAAGTGAAATCCATACAAATGCTCTCTAATACCCTTCTGCTGCTAAACCGAATCCCGCACTCAGAAAGACATGATTTTGAATTTTAATCTTGAAATTTCTAAAGGTCTTGGTTGCAGAATATGGTTTTTTATTCCACATCTGGCATTTGCAGAACTTAATGAACAGTGCCTCTGGCATCTAGGATAAGCACAGTACAGCTTAATCTCTTTGTGGCAAACTTGGGCATTCCCTTGCTGAGAATGTGAGCAGAGTGGTTCTCTGCAAATGGGTTTTCAGGCAAGACTAAGAAATTCATTCGCTTTTTGTTTCTCAGACCTTTCACTTATTTTCTTATTCCAGATAAATAGCAGACCCAAATTTTCTATTACTTTTAATAACGATGCTATTACTTTTTTTCTTTTTTTTTTTTTTGGGGGGGGGGGGGGGGGGGGGGCAAGCGTTATTATTCCAGGCTTTCTCCTGCAGAGAAAAAAAAAAACAGCTAAAGCTCTGTGTGGTCTGGGCATCAGCCAGTAGAGGGTGCAGGCGGCGTGGCTGCATTTCCTGCACACTGCTGCTGCTCCTAGTGCTGTATGACGGGCGCAATTCTATGCTAAGTAATAAGCATAAATTGCGTGCATCTCAGCTTCTCCTTTTCTTTACCCACAACTGTTCTCAGAGGTCACAGTGCTGCAGGGATTGTGGTGCACGCGTGCAGCTCAGAGAAAAAAGAAAAGCTTGCATGCTCACATTGCACAAAGGCAAATGTAAGATATGCCTGCAAGATATTCCCATAAACACAGAGCAAAAAAAAGGTGCATTTCCTATCAGAAGAAAATTTTATGCCTACTGTATTTTCAAGTTTTAATTAGGGTGAAGCCAAACAAATTTCCACTAAAATAATCCAGAAATTTTTCCCCAGCACTGGGAATACTGGCTTTTCAAGATGACATAAATTAAAGAGAGGTAAAGAGGCATTTGCTTGCAAATCGAACTTGGCAGTGGCCCTTAGAAAAGGGGGAATTATCTGAAGGCAGTGTTTTCCTCATTCAACAACCATCTGTGGGTTAAACAGTCCTGGCTGGTGGGACGGTGTGATGGGCACTACTGCTGCACATTCAGCTCCACAGCACTTGACAGCTGTTGTTTTGTAAATATTTGGCTGTAAGGCCAGCACGGATTGAATAACACTGCATCTGTATGAGCATCTGCACGTACCTGCTGTAGTCCAGTGCTGCACACCTGCAATTCTAATTAGCTTGCAGTGTCCACTCCGCCCAGCTGGTCTAGCATCTTTGAAGGCCAAAAGGAAACCCTGGGATTTGGTGGGATTTAGTGTGTCAGTGTTTCAAGCTGCCTAAAACTCTGTTAGATTGAGTTCAGCACCAAGAGAATAAATGAAAACATGAAGCTGTGCTTGACAACTGAATCATAGAGGTGAGCAGTTGTCAAAGAATGAACACAAAATACAAGGGCTGCTCCAAAAGTAATGCCTCCTATGTTATGACGCTGGTATACAATGTCAAAGGCAGATGGTGGTGGTATGGTAGTAGAAGCTAAACCTTCCCAACAGTATCCCATTATGTGTTGTTGCTGTGTGACAGAGGGCAGTGGAGGGGCATAGTCTGACAAAACGGTGTGTGATATGGAAGCGTACGAAGGTGTGGAACTGAATTACTCAGTGCAGAAAAAATGGCACCTAGTGACATTCATCGATGCTTGCTGAATATCGATGGAGACCAAACAGTGGATGTGAGCACAACGAGGCAGTGGGTGGTGAATTTCAGCAGTGGCAGCAGCCGTCTCCTCTGCTGGCACAGGTGGTTACCAGTGCAGCATGCAGGCCCTTGTTCATTGCTGGTGAGAATGCACAGCTAATGGTGGTGACTGTGTTGAAAAGTAGTGCTCAACAGCTGAGAATTTCCTCTATCAAACAGTGCTATTGTGCTCTTTGTATCCATTGTAGTTTCCATGGAAATAAAGAGGAGGCATTACTTTTGAAGTGACCTATGTATTTGTTGGTCTAAAGGCCAAAATAATGGTGCTTAAGTCATTAGCACATGCTATATAAATGTCATCATCTTTCCACATCATCTCAGGTTTGGTTGTGACCTCCTATTCAAAGACTAGACAAGATAAAGCAGCTTCTCTTAGCATACCTGACAAGACAACTTTGCAGAGTGGTTTGGTAAAATATGATGGTAAATATTAAAAGACAATAATCTGTACATACCAAAAGTAAAATTAGTGTTGCGCATTCCTTTCCCACATAGAAAAGAACGATCCACATCTTAAATGAAATGTCTCAAATCTCAGTACCCATCCCTGCAGCCATCAAAGTATGAAACAAACAGAGGAGAGCTCAAGTTCAACGACGCTCTAAGGGAAAATGACTGTCTGGCATCAGCACTGGAAGTAGGATGTGACTGATGGATGATTTAGGATTGTTTTTTGAAAATACTGGGTAAATTGAATAATTTGAACCAATCACGGAATATAGCATGCAACACAACGGTGCTCTACCCTGCAGTTTCCCTTCTGGGAAATGTGGAGTGGCAGAGAATATATTTATCAAGAAAATAATGACCCCAAACAGACTCCTTGAAGCCTAAGTTTTTTTTTCTTATAAGAGGAATCTGGGGAACTAATTAGGAGGAAATAGCTCCTCAATGTCCTGAGCAAACTTCCACTGAGAAAATAAACGATTTACTGACTCACGCAACTACAGACATGAGTTGTTACAAATCCAGAACACAGACGAGCATGCAAACACAAAGTCTGATAATGAAAAAAAAAGAGTTTCTGAGGATTCACACTTGCCACGATTATTCTCATTTTTATCTTTGAACAGGGAAATAATTGAGCTAAGCCAAAATAGTGTACACTGTTGTATTTTATTCAATAATTAAGGTAAAAAGGTGAGGTTGCTTTCTACATGTTTTTATAGCCTCTATTCAGTTTCTTTAATATGATATATCCCATTAATTCTTTGGAGAATGGGAGACTTAGGAGCTCTGGGTGTGTATGTTTGCTTCAGGCAAGAGTTCTAGAACTGGCTTTGAAAACTTTTTTTGTTTTAAAATATTTGATCTTTTGGACATTCCCCCTGGAAGATAAGGCCAAATATTTCAGTCAACAAAGGCATAAAGTCATGAGAATGGAAAACAGGAGTGCAGATACTCAGAAGGTACACATAACCAGGAGCTATGTAGAGTATCACAGGGAAGTATGACAAGTGAGGGAAGCACGTCAATATTTAGTCTAAGCATCAGCAGAAGTGTCTTGTCAGAGTGATGTGCGGAATTATCCTAAGGGAAGTAACCATAGTTCGTTGCTGACAACCATTGCTTTTCATCCTTTCATTTTATGATAAGAATAAGAAATAAATATATAATTGATAGGCAGTGATATGCCACTGAAATAGAAAACATAGCTGCAGTGGCAGAATGCAAAACTAAATAGCTTATTGTTTTCATAGCTAAACATCTAAAGTAGGAGTCTCACGCTCTTAGGATTCTAAGGCTAATTCTTATGGTATAGAGAAACAGAGGAAAAAAAAAAAGGTTTTGTGATAATGATAATAAAAGGCTGAACACACTGGTGCCATATTAAGCAATACATACATTCGCTCACATACAATATCATGTCTCAATAGTTCAGTTCCCCTGCGCTTTTAGCACGCTCTCTTTAAAAGGGCTTGTCAAGACAAATTGTCTTCCAAGTTAGAGAGACAATTCCTTAATATAACTTGATAATCACCATTTCCTAAGAAAGTGCATTCACTTCTAGATGCAAACCCTTCTCCCTTCCATCTTCATAGACTTTCTTTCTCCTGCTGATGTCCCAACACATCTTGGCTATTTGATATCCACACTATTATGTGGCCAAAAATTGCAGGCAAAACCTATTCTACGTTTTGCATTTTACAATTTCTGGATGCTGTACAAGAAGCATCTAAAGACTTGCATAGTGGACATTTCTGACACTTTATCAATTGCTATTCTTACTGTCATAAAACTGGTTAAAATTTGACATGAATATTTTCTTCATGGGATCTTCTCAAAACACAGCGGTTTATAAAGTTACGATTCAGAACTTAGCAACCGTATTACATTTTCTGCATCTGGTACATCACACTTTTACTTAAAAATAACAACAACAACCCCTCAAATTCACATGAATATGGATTTGCTCATTAGCAATGGTCCCTCTGCAGCTACTGTTAGAGAACCCTAGGGAATGAAATCCTTAATTCTGAACACTCAGGAGGGACAGATTCTCAGTTCTGTTGTCAGAACTTTTTGAAAACAAAACATTCATTAAATATGGAGTGGTCAATCCACTAAACAAATATATATACAAGGAGAAATTCCAACCCTCAGAAATTCTAGAACTGCTCTGCCAGCAGACTGTCTAATCAAAAAGTCATAATCAATTTTTTTTAATGTTCATGATAAAGCTGCACACTATTGCAAGCTGAAGCAAAAGTTGGTGGTTACCTCTTTCTTACTTATGGTTTGGCCATGCTTAAAGAGGCTAGAGAATGAGACAGCTTGTGGTAACTAGTGCTTAAACATGACTGTGGCTAAAAGTTCTCACATTGTAGAAATAGTACCAATATGATTTGGAAAATATCTATAAAATTATTAATAAAGTTACTAGGTAGAATACTGGACACAAAGTTACCAGGGGAAAAAAAAAAAATGTTTGTATTCTAGGTTGTATTACTTGTCTTAACAGTTGATAATATGAAATGAAGAGTTTTATCCAGTACTGGTCAGCACAAGTTATGGTTGCAATTAAACTACTTGGATCTGGTTTCAGCATGCAATTCCTTGATGGATTAAGATAACGATGTGAAATGCAATAAACATTGCTAAGATTATTTGTCGTATGTCCTGTGTGTGTTGGAACCTCTGAAAAAATTGAAAATTATTTGGGAAGAGATCTACAAGCTGCTGTTCATCACATCAATGTTTCATAAATTGCAACTGATTTATAAAAGAATTTTGCTAGAAGGAATATTTAGAGAGTTCATTCTGGCTAGATATCATGCAAAAAAAGATTTATACATTTTAAGGTTTAGATCATTGCGTACTGGAGAAACGTGACTGCACACAATTTCCAATGTCATCCTCATTTTTAGGCAGTTCTCCGAAAAAGACATTGAAAACAGCAATCATTTATCTTTGCTTTAAACATAATTTGATGTCTTTTTAACATGCATACAAAATAATTCAAGACAGCACAAAATGCACATTTGACAGGTTTCCAAATGACACCGGTGCATACTGATATTTTGACATTTATAGGCATAAATTCAGGGGTAGCTCTCATGTCAGATGACACGAAAAAGTCTTTCTAATATCTTCTACAAAAATTATTCATTTGTTCAGTGTTTTAGTTGCATATTCTGCATGCATTATTTCCTACAGTGCTTACAGATTCATGTTAGTCAGAGATTCTGCTACTTATTTACTTATACAACACCATTAGTACCCTTGAAATGCCACGAAAATGCTGATTTGCAGGGTTTTACTACAGAACAGATTGTAATGACTATAACGGTCTATGAAAATTTTCTGTAAAATACGACTGACATAAATATGCCCTAGAGACCAATGGTTAAATAACAATATACATATATAATGCCATTATTATATTGATTTATACAGATGTAATATTACCCAGAGTATATATGAAGGAAAAAAACTGACAATTGCTAACGAAAGGAAAAACCAGTCGTGTATCCTACGCAATCAAGAGAGATCTTCAAACAAATGTCAACTAACATGTACCTATTATTTGTTTTGAAACATCCCTGAAGTAAACACTTGATAAATAAGAGCAAACCAACTCTTAGATCAAACTTCTTACTATTCACATCAGGTTTGATTTGACCTGACCTGGCCAGAACAAGATTTCTTCAGAGAAAGCCTTCTAAATACAACTCATTTCCTCAAAACCCATCAGCTCATTAGTAGCTCTTTAGGAAACTGTGGGCCATCTGCAGTAAATGGAAGGTTCATGAAACACGTCCTTCCTTGTTACTGAATGAAGATTCAAACTTAACTTAGTATGCACTGGAGATTTTTGAATATGCATCGCTCTACTAGCAGCACAGAAAGGTTGTAACACGCTCCTTTATATCAGCAAGGCGCTCCTATACCATGAGTAGGTGTACACAGATATTGCTGTACTGGTAATAAATTTTTTGAGGGAATAAGACCTCACGTAGAATCAGCATTAAAATCTGAATTAAAGGCATTCAGATTAGTCATTATTTCAATCAGCATATGTTTCTCCAACTATTTTTGACTTAAACAAAATGGAGGTCAGAGGACAGCTGGCGGCTTTTGGTTCCTACTGAAATAAAACTGTCTACTGACACAAGACCATCTTCTGTTGGTTTGTATTTTGTTTTGCCTTTTAAACATCCAGACAATTTTTTCATTGATTCATAGCCCAAATCTCTCTTTCAGCTCTGTAGTGATGGAATGGCCGGACAGAAAATATACTTTTGCTTGGATTACATCCTGGTGTTTTTACTGACTCAGTTCTTATGGAAAGTAAAAATATTTTAGAGCTTGTATACCAAAGCTGAGCCTCATTTTCTATTGTATGTTATGAGCACAAGATACAATTTTATATGCTGTATCATGTTCTTAAATAGATAAAATTCCTCAGACTGTGAAACACACTGAAAAGAAGGCACTAGCTTCATTTGATATCATGCAAGTCTATGGCCTCAACATGATAAAATCTAGTACAGGTTGAAACATGCAGATAAAATGCAACTTTTCAGCTAAATAATACATTTAGTTCAAACACACCAAACAAAGCTAAGCGTTTATAATCTTGGGACTCTATATGTTAACATACAGGCAGATGCATACTTCAAAGCATTGAACTGAGCACACAGGCCCACAACAGAAAAATCCAAGTTAGTAAAGAAGGGCAGCGACTGCCTGTTCCTGGCATTTTGATGGTAGAATTGAACTGTTTCTAAGCTAACTGAAAATATGAATGGATTGGAAAGGGGAGTACTGTTGATACAAACAAGAGGAAAGACACAAACTACCTTTTATATCTTACAGCAGAAATCTGAAACATACTGGACAGTATTTGCATTCAATATTGAGTCCTGTAGTTACCTTTCCACATTTCCAAAGCATAGAGGTCAGTCACATGCATCTGGTGACTGAAGATGCCCCACGGGCTGAGTCAAATATGTTGGCTGGGCAAAAGAAATCCACCTGTTCCCAACAAACTAAGCAGTAACATTGAGATGGAATAACATTCCCTTTCTCCTAGATTTAAATCCTCAAAACAATTCAGCATGGCTGATAGGATAGCCATATTAGGGCATATAAATGCTTCAAGAGAAGTTCTACTCAGCACCCGCAGGACTTTATTTTAGTAGTTAACCAAAAAAGAAGACTGATGCTCTCTTTTGAAAGCTGCCATGTGCCATTGACAGCTGAGAGGATTTACAACAGCCATCAGAAACTTCTGCCTGTGTGTGGTTCTCTGAGAACTATTCTTCTCATTTAAAGCAAGTCAAAACAATCTATGTGCCCAACTAAAAGCCTAATATGAGTAACAAGCCTTCCTTTCCACTAACAGTCAAAACATTACCACTCTTAGTCTGCAGATTAAAACATCCAGCAACATAAAATTGTTGATAGGGATTCCTATCAAGTCCTCCTTGATAGATAAAGAGAAGACCTTCAGAAAGAAATTTGATTGGTGATATATTCCTCAGGTTTAGCAGGGCTTCATATTGTGCCCTAATGTATTTCTTCAGTACATCATTTATATGCTTCTACAATGGCATCAGTCATCACTAATGGCCTAAGACCTTTCTCATCTTTCACGCAGCATTCATCAGAGCTGCTCTTATTTTGTCCCTTTTTTGAGCAAGGCACCGATTGCTATCTAAATTCACTGTCGTCAAAACATGACAGCTACGGTGTTAGCTATCAAAAAGTAAGTGCAGGTTCCCAAAAGCAGAGTTCTGTAGTTTGTCTTTGGTTTCAGCAGAGACCTTTACAATTTTGCTTGCAGACTACAGAAGTCCTTTTCTGAAATTCCACCCCATAAATGGCTCGCATAAATCTTTCCCTTTTAATCCAAAATGCAAGAAAACTTCATTTTGATATACTCTATGCACAAACTCCTCCCTCACTGCTTCGCTTTGGAGAAGTGGAAATGGCTTGCACTGCTGGTAACAGAGGCCTTCTCAGGAAGGAAATGGAGGGACCGAGAGAAGCTCTCTACTTCTCACCTCCAGAGCACGAAGACCAGGTGTGCTTTTCCTGATGTGCTTCAGCACCTTGCATGGGATGTTTCCATAAAAGATGCCAAAATACTTTTTTTTTTTTTTTTTGTCTCTTCTAAACTTTCCCTGTTAATGGCTTGATTTTTATCACGAAACCTCAACAAGCTGAGAGCTTGCTAATTCTTGCTTTGGTATTTCTGATACCTCCCAAAGAAGGACATAGCTATTCATCAGCAGTATTTGCCGGGCACGATGTACTTTGTATTGCCAGTGTCTGGTCTATTGCTTCAACCCAAAGAGTAATGCTACCATTCTGGTATAACTGACACAATACTGAATAGCTGGACATCACAAATCACAATGTCTTAATAAAGGATAAAAAGAAAAGGAACATTTATGTGGCACAAGTAATTCATAGCACATTTATATTGGCATTTTTCAAGAGCTGAAAAGGTATATAGGCAAAGGGTGAAAAGGAGAAGTGAAATAAAGAACAGTATGATATAGTGTTCTGAGTGCAGACAAACTTCTGAAAACTTTTTAAATGTCACGGGCACTCAGGTTTACAACCAGAAACTTGTCTTTTTCCCTCTTTCTTTCAGATCTTACTCAATAAATCACTCTCCTTTGCAATTTCATGCCACATCCAAGCTAGTTACTAACTTTCCTAGGCTCAATGTTACTGTTCAAGAATTGTATTTACGCTGCAGTATATTGTTATAATCATTAATAACAACTTCATGTTTTCAATTAGCATGACTGCTGACATGAAATATGGTGCAGAGCATGGCAAAATACTAATACAAATATTGGTAAAAAAACAACAAAGAATATATCTGCCCCTACAGTACAGAAACTGCACCTGTTTTAGGAAAATTGTCAGTTTTTCAGTGGGATTTACTCAGCACGATAGGAAACATCCTATGAGAATGTGAAATTTGAAATCTTCAGACTCTTATTTCCACAAAATTTTTATTTCCTTTCTCCTGTGCAGTTCTGAAGATTCTGTTGTCACTAATACTCCAGATCACTTTCAATAATTGGGATCCTTAATTTTACCAGCTCTTGGAAAGGGCATGGAAATCATCGATCTCATCATGGCTTTTGTGGGAGTGCCGTGAAGGGAAGCCTTAGCAACTGACAATTTGGGCAGAAGTGTTAAGTAATGTAAGAAAACGTAGGAAAATAAATACACTGTGCTTGCCAGAGAAGGATTGGTGTCACCGAGTCACTGCAAAACATAGCATGCCTCTCCAAAGCGAAGCCTGCAGCATGCCATCTCTCTTTTTGAAGGACATTTAGCAGCAGGAATGCTGACCCTACTGTTAACCCACCCTGGCAGGCCCTGGCAGTCTTTCATTTCCCTAGGAAATGTGAACAGAACAGACGCATCTCCACAAACCTCTGCATGCAGTGAGTCTGGCTGCTTGACCTTCACGATCTTAAAAGATAAGGGAATCTCCACATCAGTTATGACAGCCACAGAAAAATGCCATACAGCAGCTAATAGTCTTTTCTAGCCCTCAAACATTGTACTTTCAGTTGGTTTTGGTGGTTGTGGGGTTTTTTTGTTTGTTTGTTTGTTTGCCTGGGAGGATGATGTGATTGCTCATACGTATTGCTGAAAGATGAGGAGGTTAATGGCAGGACTGTAAAATAAAACTCCACTTAGAGTAAGACTTACCCTAGCAGCAAGTACCAGTATCTCCTAAAAACTTAAATGAGCCTGCCAAAACAGTTACATATGTAGCAGCAGCCGAAAGTAAATCCAAGTCTATGGTTCTAGAGACTAAGTGTAATCACTATTTTATCTCCATTTAAATGATACATTAGGACAGAAGGAACACCGCTGTGTTCCTAGCTGCACAAACAGATATTTAACAGTGGTAGCATTTTATGCAAACTACCTATTAAGCTACTTGGAAAGTGCCAAAAAATGTAGCAAAGTAATTAAATAATGGACAAGGCTTGAATTTTATTACAAGTTTCCCAAGCCACAAATACAATGCCAAAAGATAGCATAAATTTAGTATTGTTTTAAATTCCTTGGCACTGTGGAATCCCGAAGTTCTGTACTGTGATCTACTCTTTATTACTCATCCACAAAACATCTAGAGATTTTTATTGCAAGGCCCATCCATTACAGTATTAAACTTAAACTCAGTATACACTGCAAGGTCTCGTTCTCACTGGTGATGAAAATCTGTGTGGCTGGCTTCATTTAAGATCATTTAGATTCCTTGACCTACTAAAAAAATGAGGTTCACAAAAGGTGTGCTAGGATGTCAGAAAGAGTCAAGTCAGCATCAGAGTGGAAAGTTTACCTAGTATCTCCAAACAAGTTAATTGTATGCCAGGCTCTATTTAGGAAGCCATTCAGATGTTATTGTTCTGGAAGAACCTCTGGTTATCTGATGTTAAAGTTGAAATTAGTCACGAACAACAAATAAATATTTAAGCCACACTGTATGTGTGGCTATAGTGACTCCATAATCTTTGGAATCTCTTCATTTCCACTCAGTATTTGCCAAGTTAAGTTGTCTTTTAGACTTTGTAGTATTGAACTGGTAAACATAATAACCAGAATAATGCTATAGTGCAGAAGGTAAATAGCACATTCTGGGTGGAGTATATCATTGAATCACCAAGGCTGGAAAAGACCTCCCAGATGATCTAATCCAATCAGCCATCTAGCACCAATATTTCTCCACAAAACCATGCCTCTTAGTACAACATCTAAACACTTAACTAAGGATGGGGCCAGAGGGACACATCCCAACAGGTGACATTAAATAAATTATAGGGGATCTTATATTCTTAAGCCTTCAAAACAGGTACATACTCATACTGAAGAAACACACAACTCTTGAAACAATTCTACATCTTTATCTCATTCATCTTTGGTTTATTTTCCTTTCTCCCATTTTATTATTTTCTTTCTGAAAGAGTGTTTCATCTCAGAAGCAGTGTGATACTTTAAATTGTTTACATTTTACTTCTGGAGCAAGAATCTAGGATTTGTAATGCAAACAATGTAGGGTACTTTACATATTCTTTATGTATTTGGTTAATTAATCTAGTTGTACCAACACAGCTTTCTCGCTGGTCTTGTTTCTCACCCTATACTGTCCGCACAAGGACTTCAATGAGATAACAAATCTAGACTAGTTGTATCAAAAATCAGAATGTAGAAAATTACACAAATTCTGTCTAGTTATTGCCTAGCAACAGCATAGCATTGCCTTAGTATTCTGATTTGCTAAGACAGCTTTCTTTCAGAGCAACAAGCAATGTACATGAAGAAAATGCAGCATGCTCTGGATGCAAAAGGACATCCTCCCAGCACCAGCTATGCCTTGCAGTCAGAACAGGTTGGCTGTGTCTAACACAGATTCTGAAGGTTTGCTCTGCCTGCATCTCAGATAAATTCCTTCTGAACTCAGAATGGGAAAACACGCTGGTAAACAATGCAAATTCTTTATGCTGTTCTTGTTTCCTGCCTGCACAGGGGGATGACCTTCTTTCTTGTTCTCTTACGACCCGAATTCTCCTGATGGAGGTAATGGAGCGGGCTAATAAAAGGCTGAAGCTTTCCAGTTTTCTACCATTTCCAGAACTCATGAGATAGATGGAAGTCAGCCGTAATTTCGTGTGCAGTGTCATCTCCAAAGCTTTAACTACACAACATTCCCCTCCCCAGTATGAAGAATTACTTTGAAGGCAGTCTTCTGCAACAACGTATCTGTTATGAGTATCAGGAATGAGGCTTTGTATTCTGGTATAAAGAACCAGAAAAAGCAAAAATAGGATTAGGCTTTGAGCAAGGATGTTGGGATTTGTAAGCCACAGTGGGAATGTAAGGACGCTTCTGAATAAAATCACAGCCACTGCTGGTTACGTTGTTCTTGCTGCAAAAACAATGGTAGAGACCATTCCATAAATTAAAATAGTGAGCACGTAGCAAAGAGTGTAATGCACACTTTATCAATGAAGGCTAAAGAGAAGCATTTTCAAACACTTTGGGACTATACGTGACACTCCCATTGTTAGGGATGGGAGCTGTGCCAAAATGCTTATACTGAAAGGGAAGAGACAGTTTGGAACAGTTAAATGGAAATATTTTGTACAAAACGTGTAATTAAACCGTGGAGCACTCTTTCATTGTAAAATACTGAGTCTAATAGCTTAGCAAGATATAAAAAATACCCAGGTATTGTAGACATGAAGACACATGCAATGTATCATACCCACTTACTCTAAAATAACGTATTAGCCATGTTGGTACCACAGAAAAGCACTTCTTATTGCTCAAGATATGGTGTTATCAACCACTAGTGTATATATTATAACTGCTCCCTAGAGCTGCATGCCCCAAATCAGCAAAACAAAGACGAAATAGGAGAGCCCATTTCCTAACGCTTCAGGGAATGGCATAAAACTGGCCTTGATTTGCAGAACTGAGCTTTATGTCCCCAATAAAAACATGTGTTTTCCAAAGAAAGAAAAGGAAATTAGGTAAAGAACTTACTGAGTTAATTCAAAGCTCATAGATGGAATCCTTGATCTACTGAGGGTAAACTGATTAAATCACTGGCTACCAAAGCCACCAATGAAAAAAAAAAAAAAACGTATGGCTTGTAGATAGTTTAAAGCTGAGATAGAAAGGACCAGGTGGCAAGTACTTAATGTGATTTCTAGTCCACAGATATGGGTACGTCAAATTAAAATAACTAAAATCTCCCAGAAATAAGATTTGGCAGCACAATTTTGTTTTAAGAAAAGCATAGAAATAAAGTAAGAAATACAGGAAAGCAGGGAAAGTTTGATTTCTCTTTACAAAAGGAATACAAAGCTTGCCCTTCTCTCACACAAACAGAAGAATAGTGACACCTCATTATTTTGGAAGTCACTACTACAAACAGCTCTACTGAACAATAAGCTACTGATGCACCTGCTTCTTCTTTCACTTTTGTCTCAAAAAAAAAAAAAAAAAAAACCATCAAGCTTAGTATACACTCTTTAAAGTTATTGTTGCTTTTGTTTTTTCTTTGTACTGAAATATTCATTTTCACAGGAAAAAACTCAAAATAGCATACCTGAACAAAGTAATAACACTAGCAACCATCAAACTGCAGTAACCTAAACTTTCACTGATCAAAATAGTAGGTCTGTCTCAAGCAATAGAGTTGTTAACGTTCCTCTGCAAAGGCATCAAAAGCTCTTAATTTAACAGTACCTTTGAATTCTAAGACACTGTGTTTTCAAATGTTTATTATATTTCATGAATTTAGTTACAGTTAGCTTGCATTGGATTCTGGACCTGATATATTAGAAGAGTAAACAATAACATTACAATTTTCTCTTAAGAGTTTTCATGTACAAGTCTTCTCTGAGCACTTTCAGTGACGTGTAATGAGGCCACAGCAGAACGCAGACAAGCCCAGATCATTGACAACATCAATGCAAATTTTATATCCCTCTACTGAAAGACTCTACATTCATTATAAAAATTTCATTAAGACCCCTTGCAACTGCAATAGCACACACAAAGGAAGTTCTAAATGGGCGAAAGCAAGACCAGCATTTTCATAAAAGTTGTGCTTTTTGCTTGCTCAAATATATTAAAAGTTATCTCCTTTCCAACTAAACTTGCTTTGATTTTGAGAGTGAGGAGCAGATTCACCACCATTTTCTATCTTGCATAGCCAAGAGACAAGTTATTTCGCATCAGATTAGGAAATTTCCGCACTTACTTTGCGCCAACAAGAAGTGTCAGCATTAGATGAGGGACGGCAGCTAATCGGATCCCAACAGCTCTCAGTAAATTGTCCAACTACGAGCGAACTCCAATTTCAATCAGAATAAATCTATTACTTATGTTATACCATGCTTATTATTTATGGTTACCCGGCTTCAAAATTATCCAGCATCGCCTCGAATGACTATCACAATTTCAGCAAAATCTCAAACGCAGAAAATATTATTTCATGATTTGAAACAGCAGGAGATTGTAACGCCAACCTATTCTATTTTGTTTTCCTGAATAAAAAAGAATTTCCCTAAAAGTTCTTGTGCATTTGGAAAGCAAGACACGTATGCATAGCCAAAATATTCATCAGGCTTTGTCAAGGAAAAAAAGTGCAAAAATAACAGTCTTTTCAAAAGATAGATTTTGAAGAAGCGAGTTTAAGAAAATTAACATGAATTAAATAGTCCAGAAAAAATCAAGTGTAGTAAAGGAAAGATATTACCATCTATGCTTGTTCCAATAAAACATCTACAGGATGTGTCACAAATGAGAATAGGAGTCGGCAAGAGGAAGAAAGGATGAGGAAAACAGTATCAAGGATAAAGTGACAGTGTAAAAAGGTAGAAAGAATCTAGAATACAGAGGGATTATGTAAATTATAACAAGAGCCTGAGGCAATCAAAAATACTCGAGAAAGCCAAATTGAAAAATGAGCATCAAATAGTGCAAAGGAACGCAACTAATACCAAAAGATATTTAAAGCATAATTATAGACCAAGAAACTGACAGGAAAAAAAGGTGATGGAGTGTAAAAGAACAGGAAGGCTATACAGCAATTATTCCTGTACCTATCTTTAAAAATGAAGAGGGCAGACATTTGTCTAAGACTCAACACACAGAAAGGATGGTGAGGAATTAAAAGAAAAGGTGATAATCCCCAAACTGTCAATTAACTGGATTGTTGTTCTTAAAACCGATAAGAGACCAGGGCTGAACAACTCTAATCTAAAAGTACTACATGAAGCAAGCATAGAAATTGAAGAAGGTGTAATGAAAATTTATATTTAGTACCATCATTTCAAAAGACTGGCATGGGGCCAAGCAGACACACAGCAAGAAATTACCAGTCAGTTCATTTCCCATTAGTTGTCAAGCAAGTCTTAGACAACCATTAAAAGGATCACACTGGGGCTGGGGAGGAGGGGAACATGAAAATTCAGAGCATAATCAAGGACAGCTAATATTGTTTCAGGTCATGCCTCAGTAACTCAGATTTCATTGAGCTTATTACTGACTAGCCTGGCAAAGGGGTGCAGTAAATGTCAAAGATGTTAGTTATTTAGATTGTCAGAAAACATTTGACAAAGCTCCACATCTAGGAGGAACTTATCAATGTTATAAACTAAGAGACAATAAGCCCTAATGTGTCAGCAAGTTCTAAAATCTGGTTATAAGCATTCAGCAGTAACGCAGAGTGCAAGATGTTAAAAAACCAACGTAAGAGCAGGCAAAGAAAAATGAACACCAGATCCATAGTAACTAAAAGAAAGGTTACAGATCCTTCATACAGATATGCTTGGTGGAGTGGAGAGCTCCTCTGCCGACTCACCCACAAGGGCAATTTAGATATAGGGTAATTAGAGCTGTATCTTCTTGACAAGGGGATCCAATTAGTTAGAACCAGGATGCAGAGGTGAGTAGAGGGCAATAAGAAGCACAGCAATCCTGGAAGAAAAGGGAAGGAATTCTGGCTGAGGTTCCCACTGTGGCTGCATGACCCAGCACCTGCTCCTTCTGCTGGAAGGATGCCCTCACAACACCCACCACCGTCACAAACACTCCTGCCTACAGCAAATTGTGGGCATGGTTCTGTCTATGCTGGTGGCCAACTCATTTTTAGATTCTACTAAATGAAGACTGTTTGCACCTTTATGTGCTGTTAATGCCCTGTTGGCTCCCAAACTTTCTTCACTTTGTTGTTGCTGTGTATTTTGATGCAAGTCATCCAAGAAAAGGATTTCATCCAGTTACCAAGCAGAAAACCTATTTCTCTCTTCCCAAAAGGCAGTGAGTTTTATTCCTTATTCACCTACACAGACAATTGTGGAAGTATGGGGTGAGAGATCACGAGCACAAGTGCATGAGTCACACTTCTATACAGAAAGGGGTGTCAACAGAACTGGGGAAAAAATCTAAAACAAAAAAAGGTAATTACAATTTAAAAAAAGTTCTCCATCACCTCTGCATAGGCTGCAGACTTGGGCAGAGAGGCACTTTATGAGAAGCCAAGCCCCGCATCTTTAAGACATACCTTGTTTTAATGAGAGGCTTTCCTAAACTTTGCTCAACTGATAAGAAACAACGTTAAATAACTTGTAATGAATCAGTCCTACATTTCTCTTAAGGCCTTCTGATATTTTTATTTTATTTTTCCTGAAAGGGCAAGTAAATAATTCAAACCTCCTGACAGGTTTACCAGGGAAAGAATTGGTATTAGTTTGCATCATAAAATATTTTTTTCTTGAAAACCAGTAAAGAACTGTAAGAGAGTATTTAAAGTCATTTCTTTGGCTTCTTGAACTAAATAAGAGAGAAAGATTATGTTGATTTATATATGGACAGGTTTGTTCCATTTCTTTTTTTTTTTTAATAAAATCAAGGAGGAAAATAATAATAATAATAATGCGAGGTAAAAGAGAACGACCCCCTACCACAACAGTTTGTGAATTGCAAGACTTACTCTTCCAATATATACTCCTTTATCACCAAAGTGCTGTGTAATGGATTGCGGTAGTAAAATGATTTCACCGGAATGATCTGGTTTACATAAGAATTCTTAAGCTTTTCTTTGCCTTTTCAAAGAATATATGAAAGCAAATTAGGAATTAGCTGCTAGGTTTAAAATAGCTGAGTGTGTTGAGAAAAATGCAGATGTGTAATCCTGTGAACGTACGATAATTTAACATAAATAATTCTTGAATTAATTAAAGGATTTACATGTTTGTCTTGCATTCTTTCTTTCTTCTAGATTTTCTTTTTGAAACATGACTCAGAACAATCATCCCGCAGATATCTGGCACACAGAACCATAAGGGTGGTTTTAATGCACACAGCAATGTGTATAGGTAAAATTTCAGGTTGTTTTGGGGCCTTCTATATCCCATGATCCAACACATTTTATCTCACACAGCCCTCGCAACTCTACACTCTTGCCACATAGCTAAGCACTGGGCAGATCAGAAAAATCTATTAATTAGCAAGTCTTTAATTGGCCGGAGATAATCCTTAAAAATGAGAGGTATTTCTCTTCTCACTTTGAGCATTATGTACAGATTCAGGGGTACTGCAAGTTCTTGCCAAACTGTGTGTGTGTCAGAGGTGAAGGGAGAAGAAAAGATGGATACATTTTTTAATGTTTATAAAATCTAGATGCAATTTTGGTCTGTAGAACAAAAGCAGTGCCTCATTCAGCAAGACGACAAAAGGTTATTTGGCACCTGGCATCAAATACACTTCTTGCAAGAACCTGGCATGAAAACCAAAGCGATAATGAGTAAAATGCCAACGTCTGTGCAATAAAAGCATTGATGCTGAATGTTAAACAATCATAAACAGAATACTAAACCTTCAAAGAACATTACTCCTCTTCTGTGAATGCCCCAAAATTAGGCAAACCTAAGCTTACAGCTTCTCTGATATTAAGAAAATAAACAAACCTAATGTCCCAAGTTAATGTTACCATTAACTTTAATGTCCTAGGACATCACGTAAACTGTAGGAAACACATACTGGTACTGCTAATGAATCATATGGAATAGAATGACATCAGTCCTGTTAATGGATACTATTCTCTGCCAAAACTATGGCTTTAAATTTAATTACAGCTGAGCTTCATCAATCATACAGCAAAAGAACATGGTGGAGAAGACTCCAAGCTCAGCCCTTAATCAACAGACATTTGCCTCATACTCACCTAATGCACTTGCCCATGAAAACTATTTGCTATGGAGAACTATGGTCCTTGAACCTTTATGATTAATAGTTGCAATAGAGAATTTAATTCTTGTCCTAGAGACATCTCCTCACTACAAATAATGATATAAAACACAACATTTAGGCTCAGACTCAAGAGTTCTCCAGTTTTACAGTTGCTTTACTCTATTGCTGCCAAAGCATGTCTCCTCGTGCCCACGTTTTTCCACCCATAGAAAAAATGAATGGCATTATTCTGTATGTGTCATGGAATTCCAGTGATCAACCTTTATAACACATTTGGCAGATTAAGGGTCACTGAGATGAATGAAAAAAGTTCCATTCACATCAGCAGTCTGGATTAGCACTTCCCAATTATGAAAAATCTTTACCTCTATGTAAAACTAATGCGGAGCAAAACTGGGTATTTTTTCTCCTCCTCCCTGCAGGACAGGCATGGAAAGAGATTTTAAAAGTTCAGTAACAGTTGCACTTTATCATCTAAACTACAAAATACTCCCCAGCAGTTTATCAAATGAAGTATCAACTCACACCTGGGTTATCCCTAAAAAAAAAAAAAAAGACTGAGGAATTATGGACAACCCTCTTTCCTAGAAACCTCATCTCTGATTCAGAAATGGTCCTAACAGCCATGGCCCTCATACCGCCCTGAGAGCTGAGCAGGTGAACACTCAGTACAGAAAATGTTGGTGGCACAACCTCCTCCCCATTCAACATCCATGGAGGTTCCTATTCCACTTTCATTAACTGCAGACATAAGAGAGAAACAACATGCACCTTTCCCTGACCGAATGTATGTATCCACAGAAATCTGCATGTTGTCTACATGTAACTCAACCAAGAACATAATCCTGTCATCAGAATTCAGCCAGAATTTCTACTGACCGCAGGTGACTCGCACAAGCAAGCACAGGATTTGCTGCAGGAATACTCTAAAACACAAACACTTTCTGTGAAGTGCTTATCTTCTGAATCTTTTGATATCACTCCACTTCTTGTTTTAAGCACATAATCTTGATTCTATTTGATCCTATTTTTCACAATTACATGCCAAATTGAGAAGTGTCCACTGTCCCACACTTAAATAATGGCAAAAAAATTAGTGAGAAGAGTCTTCTTGTTTTCAAAAGCTGTTTGTATTGCAATAGCATATAGCAACAAAGTCACACGCTCTTTCAGAATGGCAACTGCTAGATCATTATGCATTTCAGAAGAAAGGCTCATCAACTAGGAGCTAAAAGAAGTTTAAACCAGCAGTACTAGCGGATGTCAGCTCCGTCAAACTTCATACTAAGACAACTATATTGTATTGCAATACTAATTAGTACCTAACCAAGAATAATATCAATTCAAAAATGTTAATTAATCTTCACCATTTTCCCAGAAATATAGGAGATATTATTTGCGTTACGGTAAGAGAAACAGATTCAGAAGCTGTGCTAGGGCTGTCCTATGAAGGCAGGTCTAGGAAGGGGTGAGAGCACTCTGCATTCTCACGCCATCTCACCTCACATCCACTCTGACAGCATGTGAATGACCATAGATCAGCTGCATCAATTCTCACACTGGAATCTTAGTTTTCCCCTATGCAGCCTTATTATGTCGAGAGCAGACGGTGCATACTCAAATTTATTCATAAAAAATTGTTTCAATCACTAATCCATAACTGTCTCTGGAATAAAGCGATTCAAGACAGGGGGGAAGAAAACCAACAAGAATAATGTAAGCTGTAGAAGATCAAAAGAAACCAAAGAGTGCAATTAATTTCATCCATTTTTAGAAGTAATTGTCTTTGCACCTTATCCAAAATTTAATGAGCATTACTTCTCTAGCATGTAAAAAAGCTTTGTTCTTTTGACTTAATTGATTTGTAAACACAGTAGGAGAAGTGTATCTGAAGTTCAGTAACCTTGATAGTTGAAAGAAATGGGACATTCAGTGAGAGTGATGCAGAAGACGTCTGGAAACGTAACCATGAATTTCATTTCCCATTCACTGAAACTCATGTGCATTACATGTGTTCTGCAGTTTCAGTTATGCTTTGTATATGCTCAAACTCTTTTTATACTTTTTTTTTTCTCCTCCCCTTGTGATTTAGGCCTTTCATTTTGGAGAACTTCATAGCACATAGTGATTTGACAGAAAAAAAACCCGGATTGAACAGCTGGTCAGAGATTCTCCCACAGGAAAGAAGATCCCAATCTTCCAGAAGGACAGAAAAACAAGAACAGCCAGAGTTTTATCCATTATTGCATTAGAGATGACTAGTTTGAATTTGGCCAAAGGACTATGGGCTCAGTGCACCAGAAACACTGAACCAGGGCAGCAGAGGAAGGAAAGGAAAAGCAGAGGCTGCTGTCTGAGGTGAAGAAGAAAATTATTTTCAGTGAACACGTTAAGCCTAAGAAAAGTTAAGTTTATGTTTCATTTCTGCCCCTTAAGGAAAGATTTAAATCAGTATTGTTCAGTATGCAAATTCTAGTTACAGCCTAATGAGATTCTGACAAAATATCCTATTAACACTAGAGGCTCTGTTCTAAGATTGTACTTACATATGTTGCTTATCTTTCTCTCATCAGGGTTCTTTTATGCTCCTGGATGAGTTTCTCAGCTGGATCATTGTAAAGCTCAGAAATTATGGGATTGCTCACCTGTACTCTAGGAGATTAACTCACGTGTCCTGCCACCACCCACTTAGACTCTGTGGCTGTATGAGAACACATTTGTAATTCAACATCCAAATCCGCTTAAGATGGACTGGTGATTCAAATATAAATTGCAGATATAGTTGCGTGTTTTATATTGGCATAAATATTGCCTCCTTGCCTCTCCACAAAATTCTGCAATATCAAAGCCAGCTGATCTCTTGGGAGTTTACAAGGGAGGCCAGGGAATAACATAACCATCTCATCTCTGCAGAGCTTTCAACCAGGAGAGGTGTTGTGATATGAGACTTCAAAATGAGCCTCGCGTCCCTGGAGAGAAGTTAGAATTACAACATGCAATGCTTCATTACCACGTGTATCACTTATAATGAGAAGGTAGTTATATTCCTGAACTGGCATTATAGGGGATTATATGTGCACCGCACAGATGTGGGTTTAGTGTTACGATGTGTGGAGAGGAGGACTGGACAGAACGCACACAGAATTTAGGTATTTATTTTCTTTTGTGATACACTTCTACCACTAATTTTATTATGAGCAGAAGCAGCAATCAATTTTGAAACATGGCTACTTAATTTAGACTACAAGCATTTCTGGTTTTTAAGTTATCAAATTTAGATTTCTATGCGAAATTATGAATAGCAATGTTAAAATAAAATGTTAAAATATAAATGCCTTACAATCTATTAAAATCTTTTAAATGCTCATTTAAAAATATACCGAGCCAATAGCGCCTCACAAATCTTAATGAGCTGAAGAATATCTTCTCATTTGGATTAATTTCATGAATGTTGGAAAAATGGCAATGAGCTGAAAAGCCAGCAAGTCTGTGATAAGGAAGCAGTAGGAAAGTATGTGATCTATTAATTCAAAAATGTGGAAGAGGTGGATGCAGAATATCAAGTAGCTAAGTAGAGCTCCTGCTATGAGTGTTAGGTGTTCAGCCCTCACTGAGTTCCAGTCCTTCTGATTTAGTCTAATTTGTCTGTTCTGACAACTGTGCCATGCATGTACATCCATTTTTAAATACCAAATATTTGGAAAGTCTGACAAATGATGATGAAAATAATTAGTTACCATAAAGTTAATTATAATTTCTTTTTTCTTAATATTTTGGCTTCCAAAATAAATTTTGACATGTCTTTCTTTAAGAAAAACTACAACTGAATTTTACCTTTTTTTTTTTTTTCCCCAACTTAAACCATCATTTTAAATCACTTATTTAAATAGGTCTTTTTCATTTGTGAACAGCTATAAAAACTACCTATAGTTTCATCCTTCAGATATTGCAGGGAACGTAATTTTCTGCTAGGGAGGTGAATCTGAAAGCTTTGAATAGTGTCTTTTTGAAAACAGATACTTGGAACATGATTAAAGTACATAAAATAATCCTGCTGTTTTCACAAGATGTACTTCTTGTTCCCAAAAGAAGGGTTCCTGGCATTTTCCAAGTTGTTTGGCCTATGTCAAGACCACAAGCCTGCCAGCTCATCGTGGCATTCATGATGTGGGATAGAATTTCATTTTGCTGCCCTTAAATAGCAATGTCTTTTGGACTTTTCCTCCGGAGCAATTGGCCAAATTGACTCCTTTGACACAGGTCTCTTCCAAACTGGAAACAGCAAAACAAATCTGTTGAGCAAGCTGGTGCCAAGCCATTGCCTGCTTGGAGCCCTGCATAACACTGGGTGTAAAGTCACTCTGTGTCATAAGGCAGCTTACAGCTCGGCTGCATTCAGGGAAATCAGGCAACTCTGGAATGCATGAGCTTTATTCACATACTTATACTTGGAAGCAGAAAAAACATTGCCAATACCAGGCCACAAATGTTTAATGAAATAATTTTATCCATGCATCTGCAATCTTACTGGATGGTAACTACATTTTTGGAACTCGTTTTTATCCTGTCTTCTTCGTTCATGAGAGGACAACTCAGCAGGACTGGCACATTAATTTCACACGTACACATCCCGGCACATTCTGGCATGACAGCTCTAAATCCATGGCATTTTTACTATTCTAGTGATAATCTGTTCACATAGCGATGAGGTTAGCAAAAGAAAATAAATTAGTAAATTAGGACACTTCCTAAGGAAATCCTCTTAAAAAGGATGGGAGATAAAGTGATAATGGGAATGGAGTAGAGGCTACAGAAGAATGATAGCTCCTGGACACAAATATTTCCCCAAGTACTTATTACTTATTTGCCCTAATGCAAAATTCAATAATGTATTAGTTAATTACTGTATTAATTAATTACTGTTTCCAGATGAAGTAAATACATTCATCTTCCAGTTATGGTTAATTTCTTTTGCCCTTTTTTTCATCTCACTACAACTGTTATTGTGCTCCATGGGATCAAAAATTGCTGCCTCCTGTATCTTTCTTTATAAAAAACACATACATTTAAAAAAAAAAGCAAACCATACATTTAATAGTGAGGTCTGATAGGCTGCTGAATCATCTGCCAAGGAAATGACGTAATGGAAATGAAACTGGAAAAAGTATAAATACCAGAAAACAGAGGGACAGTCCTGAAAGAGATATATGAGATGAATTAAGTGGCCTTTTTATTTCTGTACTCAAGTAAAATATCACTGAGAGTATGACTCCAATAATACTGCACAGAGAGGTTATGTTATAAGCAATACAATTCTTTAATCCTATTGTGACTGATATTTAATTGCAGTTTTTCAAAGAAATTGAGGGAGGTAGAGTCAGATTAGATCCAGTCTCTACTCAAACAAAGCAGCACATAAATAGGTCACTCAGGTCTCAGTTTAGCAACTCATATTAAAAGATAGGTATGTTTGCACTTTGAAACTCCAGAGAGTTTTTCTGGCTTTTTAAATGCCAAAAAATATGTCCCTGGTTATCACTAAAGATGAAAAAAATAAAATTAATACTTGGTAAAGAGTAGGTTTGATTTCTGTTTCTGTGCAAGGTAATTTTCATTTCATGCATATCCAATTAATATGCTCCATTTCCATTATATGAATATGTCCTACTGCAGTTCTACTGTAGCTGAAATTTTCTTTTGGCTGCATTTTTATTGAAGGAAGGAAAATTCCAGTACCTCTGGGGGCATAATGTCACCAATTAAAAAAAAAAAAAATTGCAGTACCTTCCTAAGCATCATCAGTAATAACTGACTATGGAAGCCCAGTTGAACCTCATAAACTTGTGTTCAATCTCAACAGAAGCAAAAGGAGGAGTCCCATGTTTGGATGCATTAATAAGGGTAAACTTCAGCTCAGGAACCATCTACTACTTTGAGTAAGAACAGCATCAGCATAAGATCGGGGACCTACACAAAGGTCTCTATACGTGTCACAGGGAAGTGCTGTGCAAGTAACCTTAATTCAGAAATTTAATATATTTCTATAGAAAAATCTTTGCTTATTTGGGCAACGCAAAAAGACAGGAGGACAAAAAAACAACAGTCCTCAAGTGCTCCAAAGCAACTCAAGTTTTCCATTAAGAGTTTTGTGACGTCTATGGCTCACTGACATAACAAATTCTAAGGCACCATACAGAGCACATCTGGCCACAGAAGGAATAAAAAAATAGATAGGTTGCATTCCAGCTTTCTGTTCAGTGGCCTCTTTCATTTCTGCTATTACTTGTGCTCTTCTGAGACCAATCCATCTAACCTGTTTGGCAAGCTGTGTCAATTTTTAAATGGTTTTCTTTACTTTTCCACACCTACAGTCTGCCCATCTACAGCAAATGAGGCATTTTCCCAGAGGCACATCAAGCTCCAGGGATAGAAATATTCCCAATATAACAACTATATGAATAGCAAATTTGACTTTTACCATGTCTTTCTCATTATGTTCCTGCAAACAGGTAACAGATTCTTACCATGGAACATGCAACAGAGATTTCAGGAGTTTTAAAAGAAAATCTAGTTAACGCTTAATAAGAACACTCTGATGTAAGAATAGGCTATTGAATGCTCACCCTGAAAACTGTATTGTGCACCTACTGCTATGGGATACTTTTTTTTATTCAAGAAAATACCAATCTTCTTGTCTTGAGTTAGTAATAGATTAACAATGGGACTGGAATCCGATCGTCATCTGGCCACTTCTAGGAGAAGTTAGTGACCAAAATCTACATCTAAATTGTTATTTCAGCCAAGAAACTGCTGAAAATCTCAGAGTAGAGTTGTTTAAACATGATAGCACTGCATTTCTTAAAGGTTGCAACAGCTAATAAAACTATTTATTGGACTTTCGAAGGTTGCTTTCTTTAAATACCATAGAAATAGCTCTCTGAAGGAGCAACAGCATCATAAAAATCAAGATATATTATCTAAAATGTGTTAAATGTACAAATTCAGAAAATCACATATGAGCAGGAGCTGCTTATTCAAACAAGATACGCATGGCTACAATCATTTCTTAACAATTGTCTAAAATCGGCTTAAAGAAAAACACCAAGACCTGCTAGCACTCCCCTTCAGAAGCGAGCAACAATTTGAAATTCAATCTGAGACTCAATTCAGAACAGGTCTGGAATGTGTGTGTTTATTTAGAACAGTACAGCACTGAGCACAGATGCATGTTCAAGTGAGATGACTCGTTTCAGTCTTCACTTTAATTTCTATTTACAACACAGAAAACCTAGACTTAGTCTGCAGCTACAGCAGGCAACCATTTAAAATCCATCAGCAGGATAGAGTTCTGCTTTAAAACGAAGCAAAACCTGCCTTTGGAAAACTTAATGTCACAAAACATAAGTCTCACGGTATGTGCAAAAATGAGATTACTCCAATTAAACATGGGGGAAAAAAAGCTCCTTAAAAAGGTTTCAGGTACTCCAGCTATTTGTCATGAAAATGCAGCGCTTCCCAGCATCGCAGCTTATCAAGAGCAAACCAGAATCCTACATTTTAAATGAAATGATGTGTAAAAGTTGCTATCTTTGTGAACATGAGATATTAAACAATCTCAGAGAAGAATGTGCAAATCAATTTGATTCAGCAAAATAGGTTCTCCAGTATCTGAATATTGTGGATGCACTGAAACAACGCGTGTCAAAGAACAGTGCTGACTCGAACATTTTTCTAAACAAAGCACTCGATGCACACTCACCCTGATACAAGATATCTAACCTCATTTATAGCTGGATGCCAGACACCAAGGATATTTAGATTAATTACCTGTGTTGCATGTAAATGCATCACTTAGTTTTATTTTTCTTTTTTTAGTCCAAACCACATCTTTGTAAAGTTTAAGGTATAACTGTTTTCTTATACCTTTTTTCCCCAAATGAAAGCTCAGCTGTCACAGATTATTGTATTGTTGTATTATTGTATTGTTAAAAGGGTCTCAAAATGAAACCAAATCACAGCATCTCATGCTGCTCAACTTTTGGTTTCCATCGAGGTTAGGGTCATGGCTCTGCACTGAAAACACAGTGGGATAATAAAACTGCTCAGAGATACTGAAATGCTTCCTGTACAGCAAGCAACTATGTATGACTCTTCAATTAAAATAAAAAAGAACTACTTAAATGACTAGTTCTGTACTTACTGATTAAAGATTCCAGGGATTCAGTTCTCACACATGGTAAAAAATACAAAACTATTAAAACCAACGTTGATATAAAAATGCTACAACTCTAAAACCACCCTGGATTTACATGGATGAACAAAAAAATAAATACAAATGTCACAGCAATGAATGAATAATTAATATATATTTGGATTTAAAAAAAACAGATGCTCTCTAATAGCTTTGAATGAGTATATTACATAGAGTTACAGGTTCAGATGTGCTGACAGTTGCTCCCAGTTGTTTATTTTTTATATTGTCTTAATATTATTTGTAGTAGATTTATATATATAATATGTAGGGGTATTAAAATAATTCAAATACAGAGAATGCACACTGTAGTGCAGTACTGTCAATAAAACACTGTTATGAATCATCAGAACTTGATATATTGCATTCTACCATCAAAAGAACAGGCTAAAACTCACACTCAACACACATGGCCTTTGCTAGACTGCCTGTAGACTGTAAAAGAGCTGTAAACCAGTGACCTCCCACCAGCAGAAAACATCACTCTTCCTGCTGCTCCCAAAGCCATTGGGCCACTGATGTCGCAAAGGGACTTGACAGAAACATGTGCTGACATGGCTTGGCCTGTGCTGCAGTGGTTCAGGGCTTCAGGGTGCGATAAAGACAGAGCATGGCTCACAAAGAGAAGAAAAGGTCTGCTCTGCGCCCCGTAGTTCTGGCAACCACCCTAGCACACACTGTCTTTTTCCCCCCAGACCGAGTGCCACTTTTTCCCAAAGAAGATCCATGACCAAATAACTCCTTGCAAGCAAAAGGAGATATATTATAGTATTATCTGCACTCATCTGCATTCATCTATGATGAATAACCGTAAGGTACATCCACTCATAATCATCTTAGTGTTTCAGAGAAGAGAAATTACATGGGAGAATTAGCCTACCTCTCCTCTGCAAAATCTCCCAATGTATTTATTTTTAATTTGGTGGGTATTTGTGAGCAGATGTATAAGCTTAAGTCCAGCTTCTGCTGCACTGACACTGTAATGGCATTCTGTTGGTAAGTAGCATGATCTAATACTTTAAAAACAATTACCTAAAGTGCACTCTAGTAGCATGATGCTGGACATAAATACAAGGTCAGCCTCTCCAACATTTTACTTTATGATCTACATTGCTTCAGTCCATCCACTTGATTTCCTTCCACCCGCCTTGGAGCAACCTGAGATTTTCATATAGTCTACATCAACACTGCTCTCACATTGCATGCAAAAAGCACTTCACATGGCATTTTAGAGGGCTGCTATCTTCTGACATTCAACATTTACTTCTCAGTGGCAGCTGTAATAAATGAAGAAGGCTGACAGTTCAAGTCACTTGCCCAAATAATATCAGAGACGACCCTCTGCTTTCTCTGTTCCTACGAGGAGCTCTGCTGGAGGTAATCATTTATCAAGACAGAAAGAGTTAATTACTGTTAATTATCCATTAACATGGCATGAATTAAGTTGTGCAAAAGATAAAAATAAAAAAAACAGTTTATCTCCTGATCCTGAATGCTACAGTTTGAGAACTAACCAAAATTGAGAACTAAGCAAAGTTGCTAGAGGACTTGGCGCATAAAAAAGAACAAGCGTTAGTCTTCCATAAAAGGTGAAGTCTCAAATTATTACTGCTGAGAAATAGCATATTATTCTGCTTAAATCCTTAAATAGTCACTTAATTGTCAGGTCAATTGCAGTCCCATTGCAAGAAGGAACAAACAAAGAAAAATATGTCAAAGCATTAAAAACATACTTAACTGACCCCCAGAGATAACAAACAAAAGTGAGATGTGAATTTTGATCTAAAGAGAACTCTTCACTGGATGACCTTTTTGATTAAGTCCTTTAGAGAAGAATTACTTTTATTATAACATGACACCTAGAAGACCATCCTTTACTCAGTAGAACAATAATAACTTCACACTTTTTCAGTAGCATTCCTAATCATACGAACATAAAGAAATCAATGGAAAGCACTCAAAGGACCAAAAGAAGTAGTTATGAACCAAAGTTTTTTTGCATATGCAAAATATCTTAGAAATCTGTGCAAATTATCTCACAATCTTGTAGTAGAGACTGCATAATTAAATTGCTGCCATTATATTGCCAGCAATATTTCACGTATCTTCTTGAATAAAAGAAAATTGTTTTTCTTATCCATCTGATGAATTCTGGCTGAGACAATGGGGGCTCTGCTCTCTTCTCTCTCTGAAACGACTCACAGGACTTGAAGCTTCTCCCAGCCTGCTGCCAGAAACATGCACTATTCCCTCAGATGACTCATAGCTCAGCAGCATGCTGGAATCCTAATCAAGGCTCCTAAGCCCCCCATCAGACTCCTACAGACAGGGGGATCTATCACATGAGCTGAGGGGGCAGCTGTTTGAGGCTCACAAACCAGATCTGAAGGTACAGGTATTGGTAATTTGCTGGGAAGGGGTTAGCAATTTTTTTCCTCATATCACACTAGGTAAGTGACAAAGAACCTACCAGAGAACATATGTTCTCTTTTCAATGACAGACAAAAGAGACTGAGATTGAGGAGAACTGGCAAGAAAAAGAAAAATAAAAATAATTTTTAAAAAAAGTTGCATACTTCAGTTTAGTGGGGTGGGAAATATCCCAGCTGAAATACATTCAAGCACCGTATGGTCACACACGTGTGCTCCCATGCTCTTGTCTCTGATTTTTCATTAAATAATCAGTTGTGTAAAATTGCTCAACCTTAAGTCTTCAAAGTAAGTTAAAGTGTAAATCATGGAATAACAATTTTCTGTAACTCTAATCTTCCTATATATTTCAGGTTCAAAACAGGATAGATCTACAGATTGCGTGCATTCAGTTTTTCAAAGGCCACTGTAATCATTTAGTTCATTGTCATGGTTACATCTAAACACAATTTTGAATTTCATCATGTATAAGTAATCTTTAATATTGCAAAACTCATGCTACAAGCATACACAATAACTCACTGTGAAGCTACAAGTGCTTTATGCTTTATTAGCCCCATTTGTCTTCTCATTGAAATTCTACTCCATTGACTAATGATGTATATAGCTCCATCTGGCATGAATGTGCCACTGAAGCTACCTGGGTCCTGTTCATTAGTGAATTGTGCAGCATTTATGACTTTGCACACGTAAAAAGTTCAGGACCCTCCCAAGAGGTCTAACATGTTCCAGCTTTACAATACCCCAAAGTCTTCCTATTTTGCACGGCAATAACTCACTTCTGCAACTGGAAGGTAGGTAGGACAAATAAGAAGGGTAATTCTCACTTAATGTGTAGATATGTCTAATTTCGAAAGACAAAAAAGTAAATATTAAAAGCAAGCGTAGTTCAGCTGAACTCACCCATGTCTCTAGCACAGTTTTTTGCTTAAAAAACAAACAGTAAAGACTGATAACAAAATAACTGCATCTTAGGTATTTTATATTGACCAACACAATTTTCTACATTTACTGTGTCGGTATTTGATCCTTTGGGATTTAAATTCGTAGAAGATCACATGCTGCTTGCTAGACCACAGTATTTCTGCTACTTTTGAGGTAAAAGCTCATGGCCAAATGTCAAGAAACAGAAATTCACCAAACTTGTGAAGGTTTCTTTGTTCATTATGGAATATACCTTTATTATTGCATTAGTTGGTATAAGTCTTCATGCTTTTAGAAGTTTAGGATGAATATCAATGCTCTTTAAACTGTCAGACTGATCATTTTGGCTGGAACTGAGCCAACAGCTGCCTTCTCTTTCAACAAAAAAGGTCTGTCCATTGGAACTACTCTGAAAAGTTGAATATAACTGAAGAGATACAGAGAAAGAGAATTTCATTCCGTTTTGGGGGATGATTTTCCAGCCTTCATGTTATTTCAAGCCTTCACTTGATAGCGTTCTGGAATGCAGCATCAGTACAAGGGAGAGCTGCTAACTGTCCCCTTTTTTTCTATTTTAATAATACAGGTATATACATAACAGGCTTTCTTTATTGTTCCCTAGTTCCCCTTCCCCACCCTTATGAAAAGGAAAAAAGGGCAAAAGGGAGAAGCGAAAAAAAAAAAAAAAAAAAGAAGAAAAGAAAAAACAGTAAATAATTCTTTTCCTAGAATTTAGCAGCAGTAACCCAACAGTCTGAATATAACAACAGCTGCATGGTTGAACGGTAACTTTTTTTGAAAGTCATGACACATTATCCTACTTTCATCTTTGCTGCTTCACAGTTCTTCAGTAACACCCCACTCATGTCCCAAAGAACTTGATTCTCCTACCCTTACTGCACAGTGCCTGCTCTCCACCAAACCCCCGTCACCTACTGAGAATTATTCCTCAGCATGACAGCAACCTCCCAGCGGTGACTGTATCAGAACCAAGTACAAGAGCCCACCAATGAGAACTTCTGGCAATCCTACTAACCCACCAAAACCTAAGTACATACATATACCTATATAGCAGCCACTGAAGAAATGCTTCTTGGCCGAATGCAAGACCATCGTGAGCATCCTTATTGTGTCATTTGCATATATGCACACACAAACACCCTTACACGTAAAGTAAGGAAGAGTCCTATGTGTGAGTGAGCTATCGTCAGCATGGTGGGCATCACACCACAGGAGTTCAGAGACAGTTACATGGGTGGCAAGGTACAACTCACACATGAATGGCAAAATACTATGGCTTCTCATGTGCTTCAGGACAGAAGCACCCTTGTTTTACCTGTTTCACAGACTTCACAAAACTTCACAGGCATCTGCTTCTGACAACAAGAGACAAGAAACTGAGGAGCTACAGCCTAGAGTATATCGACATCATCATTCCCACCAGTGACATGATGGAGGACTCCCCACAGATTGACTGCATGCTCTTCTTTCCCCACGTTTCTGGGTGGGTATAGCTCCCTGAAGAGCGCTGTTCTTTGACTATAAGATTGTATTTCATCAGCATAAATTTATGCTGCTCGGTCTTTCTTTCAGAGTGCTACACTGCATAAATTATGAGTTGCAGATTTGGGTAAGGAAGATGAGAATTTATTTAAGAGAAAGGAAATTATGTGAGAATATCAGTTGATATATAAGAGGGTTTCAGCCATTCTATGAGAATTAAGTGTGTAAATCTGTTCACGTCTGCTATAAAAATGTTTTCACTTTCTGCATACCGTGGTTTTTATGCTGAGCTCTAATTATCTTTTAATATGTAAAACTGGAACGATTAATATAGCTTAACACATTACACAGGATCTTGTCTTCGCAAGACAGCTTGCTTTCTGTTTATTCTCATCGAGATGTTTAATGAAGTGACTGCCATACCACACAAGTAGATGGGTTAAATGAATCAAACACAACATTTTGCCTAATGAGAAGAATTTACAGAAAACTTATGTAAAGGTTAGACTAAAAAATAATAATGATAACCACAGAGATATAACAGCAAGAATTTACAAGGCCTGTGCTCCTCAGGAAATCAGAAATCCTTATGAAAATATAATGATCAAAAGTGTCACACAGAGGAACTCTCAGTAATTATCAAAAACTTCAATATTGTCTGTAAGCTGTTACACTGAAAAGCCTAAAACCTGCATCTTTTTATTTTATCACTTCTCCAAACAAGTACAACTACATGAAGACTGAAATTGCTGCCAGAATTTTTTAGAACACTACACCAAAATGGTTCACATGAAAGATGTTAAGCTTTTCCATCTTGCCAATATGGGGGTGTTTAAGATTTTCTTGCTATCACTACAGCCCAAGAGAGATCATTCAGCGTGGTTCCCTTAATGACATTATCCACATTATGTAAATGTCAGTGTTATTGTTTCACGTGGTTCATGAGAATGCTGAGACCCCACAGGCCTCAGGCTCAGACATCTGCAAAGGATGCAAGGCAGAGCTGTCACTCCTAGAATTCAGTGAAGGCAAAACTCAGTACGTTCCTGGCAAACCAAGAAAACCAGCCTATGAGCAGTAGTACCATATTCAGTAAATGTTGGCTTTAGGTTTTCTGAGGATCAATGGAATATAGTAACATCTCCATATTCCAAGGCTAACCAGTTCTGGTTATTGTCAAGAACAATAGTAACTCAATTATAACATAGTTTGTAATACTCAAACTCAACTAATTATCTTAGATAAAAACAAACAAACACTTTGAAAGAATCACTAAGAAAAATAAACCTGAAGCTCAGGCACAGAAACAGAACAGAGCCTTCCCCAAGGCTGGAGTGTACTCCGTCCAACCTGAAGCCCAACATGTGCTGTGCCCTCTGCCTCTCCCCAGGAGTTGCTGTGATCAGGACAAGGAGCTCACCCAGTGGAAATGGTCTGGTGTGAAGCTGGAGCTGCTCCAGCTGCCAGCAGCTGGGCAGGGGGCTCCAGCTCGGTGACAGTGCTGCTATTCCAGAATTTCACAAATTCAGCAGAAGATGCATGCATTGATGGGGTTTCAGATGGCTGCCATGCCCATATTAGCAAGAAATCCTTTCCACCTGCTCTGATACATACAATGCTGATACATACAATGCGTGGGGCTAAGGAGCAAGCAGAGGGCAGGAAACAACTCGAAAAGGATTTCCTTCGTCTTTTAACCAGAAGCATTTTCATCTGTTTACAGCTTCTCACTGAAGAAATGGTACATAAGGACAATATAAGACCACAGATTAATTACAGCAAAAGTATGGCTCAGTGCAACGCTGCGCGTTAGGTAAGCACACACTGTAAACAGTACCAGACTAGAACAACGAGCTGAGTGGAAGCGATTGCCTGTAATTGTGGGTTGACACCAAAATTACTGGCTTCAAGATTGAATTCAGTGATAATGTAAATCACTCTCTGTTATTCTTCACTTAGCAGACTGTCTTATGAACTGCCTGAAAGAGGATCACTTTCCTCTGTACAGAAAATGAAGTGAATTGATGGTATTTCCCATTTTCATTATGATTTTTGTCACGTGATTCTGTTAAGGTGAAGGGTTGAGGGCTGCTTCTCAACATTTCTTTTACCATCTCTGTTGTTAATATAGATCAATCTCCACTGCAGCTGCAGGCCCATTCCTTGTCAATAAAAGCATGCCCTGGTCACCTTTCCAGCAGTCCCTGTGAGTGACGTGCTTTTATTACCGCTCTGTCCTCGCAGGACCAACAGTTATTAAGAAAACCCTTGTGATTACAATTGCCCACTGCAGTTACGCATCACGTCTGAGGGTTTGGTGTAATTGCACAGGATTTTTGTCTTGCAGTTCTTTCACAGCAAGCAGAAGAGCAGCACATGCTTTGGAAGACAGATGTAAAACTCCCTCACAGCCGCTCGTGCCATGGGAGCTCCTTATAACCAACCAACAACCCAACCGCGGCTAACGCGCTTCTGATCACAAAGCCACCTCTCTGTAAGATCCATCTTTCTAACGAGTAATACAAAGAGAGAGGGGAAAAAAGACAGCAGCAATACAGACACAAAGGCTGTTTTTATACTTGCATTTTGGCTCAGAGCAGCAGAGCAATTTTGAAGCAAATCCCTGATCCTCTCCGCTTACGGTAGGCTGGTGTGGTTCGCGGAGCGTGATTTGGTGAGGGCAAACTCAGCTCCCTGCAGCGCGAGCTGTGTCCTTAGCTCTCCTGCAGGTGCAAAATGAGTGCTCTCCACCTCTAATGAGTACTCAGCCATCAGATAGCCCCCAACGACAGCCTGGTGGGGATGTTTGGCCTAGGGCACCAAACTAAACATTTTAAGCATCATTATGCCACATTTGGCACACAAAAACGCAAAATCAATTTCAAGATCTGCAGAGCACTTTTATGTGCATGACACTAAATTGCTTAGTTTAGTGCTGCTGGCAATGCCTGCAACTTGCTTCCCATGGACCAAGAAATGTTTGTTACCACTCTCCAGTAATTAGGTACAACACACCTCAACACAGCTGAGTGCCAGGATACAGCATCCTTCTAACCAAGGGTAAGCAGAGGCAAAAAGCCTTTGGAGATAACCCAGAATAGTAATTACTTAATACCCAATTGATCAGAACATGAATGAAATAAACAGCATGGTTTCTGGCAGCATGATAGGCATTATGGAAAGCACCTTAGTTATTAAACAATCAAGTAACACTTATCTAAGGAGCTCACAGCACCAGAGAAGAGCCTGAATAGCTAAAGAGGAAAAGACACGGGGTACAGGCAAAAGCTATTATCTTGTCAGATCTCCATGAGATTTCTAGAGATAAGTTTGAAAATGTTCTGTATTACGCTGTCAAAAAAGTAAATACTCTGGCTATAACACAGGGGCTATGTAACACCACACATCAGAAAACAAAACCAGTCAGGAAAGACACACAAGGCTTGATGCTGATTTCAACCATAAATTAGGCAAAATACACCCCACTAATTACTATAACCCTCCAATTTACAAATGTAAATGAATTATCAGGCTCCTTATTTCTGAAGGTTAGAGTAACACTGGCATTTAAATTATCTACTATCAGGAAGAAAAAATGGAACAATATCAGAACTAGTTAGCTGAGACTCAAGCTACTTTACTTTGGCCAATACACAGCAAATTTCTACTTGATTTTTATTCACAGAAGTCTACGTTTAGAAGTGCCTGGATCTGTGCTTCAACCAATTCCAGGCAACAAGCAAAAAGCTGTGGCCATAAAAACGTTGGTCAAATCAGTCAGAGTTCCTATAAAGTAGAGCTTGATCTTGAGAATGGCTAAGCATCTCATTAAAAAGCTGATAATCCCAGTTTCTGCACAAATCTAGGCTACATACAACTATTTTGCAGACAAAGCTTTTTGTAGACCTGCACAACAAACAGACAAAGCATAACTTTAAAAAAAAAAAAAAAAAAAAAAGGTTTGAAAGCATTGGTTTCAATCTCCAAAGAGAAAGATAGAAATTGTGCAGAAACATGACAGCATCCATTTACTTCCAACACGCCTACCAGCTTAAAAATTATGTAACATGAAAAGAAAAATATTATACCAGTAGTAAGGTAAAATAATGTGTTGTTTTAAAATAGATGCAGACAAAATACCTCTGAAATCAGCATCAAAGACATGTTTAGCAGCAAAAGTACACAAATGCTTTACAGAAGGCAGGTCATGCAGAGCTGCATCCTACCACATAAACCAAAAACAATTGGCATAGCATCTTTTGCTTGTAACATGTATACAACTGATGATTCTCACACCTCTCTGTCCCAAATACTCATCAGCTTCACTTTGCCTCTACTGTTCTTTGTCAGATATACACCATCTGAATAACTCAAGTGTCAACCAACTTTAAAAAAAGCACATTTGCAATTTCAGCACAAGTCTACACATGCCAAACTGAAATCAATCCCAAAGAATTTAAAAATATCACTTCTTCAGATTCACATGATTCTTAAAAATCATGCATATTGGTTTACATATTCACATGGTGTTTTACCAATATGGAATAACATAACCTGCTGTCATGAAATGCTTGAATGCAAAGGAAGACAAGAGGAAACAACATGAGGGAAAACATAGGACGACAGTCAGAACATGTTGAGTGAGGAGTGATTACTGGCATGTTCAGCTAAGGAGGAAAGATTTCTGGTGTGAGCACATTTTGAGGAAAACAGAGAAATGGAAGGAGAGAGGTGAACTCAAAGCTGTAATAAGAAGAGTACAGTAATGATAAAAACTACGTGTACTTGAACCACAGGAAAATAACACCAAGGTGAGATATATAAAGGCCTGTTAATAAGGGAGGGAGTTAGAATTAGCTTCAGCTTGCATTTGTGCAACGAAACGAACATTTGGAAATGGGAAGTGGAGCCTGGGTTCAGCTGCCACAAAAGCTTCCTGTACAGCCAGTCTGAACACACTGACTAAGCCCCAGTACACCTCTATCTCAATGGTGAAGTAGCTCTGAGACCCAAAGATGATCATTTAAATGACATACTTACTGTTTCACCAGAGATCATTTTGGCAGAAACATCTGCACTTCCATCTGCCTTGGTCATCATTCTAGATTTCAGAAGGCAGGATGTGCTTTGCTCAGCTTCCTGCAGCTAACGTGGGCATTGGGAGTGCTGGGTCGCCTGTACTCATCCTGTGCTATCAGTACTAACATCTACCACACATACAGTGAACTGTAAATATAAGGCGGGTGTAAATTCCAAGTTTACACTGAAAATAAAAACAAAAGTCAGAATTTCATTTTCATATCAAACTGATCAGAAACTTGCATTTCAGTTTTAACTGGGGCTGTCACAGAACTCCCCATCTGCCTTGCAAAGAGCTGCAGACTCTAGGAAACTTGCCACATAATGTAGAAAAAGTTTGCTGGAAAAGCAGGGTTGTTTTTTTTTGAGAACAGAAGGTAATTGACAGAATAAGAGAAAGCAGGAATCGTTTGAGATGATGCAAGTACATCAGCTGGGACCTTGAGTGATTTTCTTTGATGAATCATGGGGTTGAGAAGGACAGACTTTTGTAGTTGCACTTAGGACAGCTAGAAGCAGGAAATACACTTGGCAGAATGGAAAAATTGCAGTGAATAAGCCAACACGTAACCAATATAGTCACAGGGGTTTGAGGTAAATTTATTTTCTAATCCTGGCAGAGATTTAAATGCATATTCACTGTGAAATAGATTCTGAATTATTAATATCAGTTTGAAGAATGAAAGCATTCAGGATTATATTTGATGTGTTTCCCATCTATTTCACGCTAATGGCACAATTGATATAAGTCAATATGAAAATCAATGCTGAGCATTTGGCATAGCACAGAGGTACATGGCAGAATCCACTGAGAGCTATTATGTTCAAGAAATTAAGAACTTGCAAGGAAATAAATACAAATTATATGTAAGTAAATTACATAAAGTTTTACAGTTTCGATGATGAAAAATGGTACCATCTGCTAAAATTAAAACAGCCCTTTACAGGACAGGAAATTGCTTTAAAGTTAAACATTATCAGTGGAAAAAAAATGTAAATGCATATATTTAATCACACAGACGCTTCCTACTGTCCTCAGAAAGTGTCCCACATCTTTAGAACACGCTCTCAACTTTGTGCTCATTTAACAGCCAGGAAAAGAAAGGAGTAAGCAGAATGGAAAGAAAAGAAAAATTTGCAATAAAAAAGGTACGCATAGCAATAGAGAGGGTAGTTTCTGTCATCTCTGTTAGTGCCAAGGTACCATTTGTAGGTTAGAAAGAAGCTGGTTACAGAAAAGTTAATGTCTTCATTGTGCTGAGCTGGTCTAGCCAGCTCAAAGAGCATCTATTTCACAGATGAACAAAGAGGACTTCAAGGACAAGGACTGAAGAAATTTGTGTTAAAATACAATTACATGCTGAAAAATGAATCTGGAAGTGGTGTCAGTGAGTTCAATGTAAGTTGTTGTGAACGACCCCTGATGAGATTCACTTGACTTATATAAGGCTTTCTGATTTTCACCACTAAAATTCTGCCTGAGATCTGAACATCAGATTGGACTGTTTATGGTCCACATGTCATCATCTACAATAAAGTCTGTATTTGGGACTTAATAAAGTCTTAATCCAGCTCATTCCTTCTCAGAGATGTGATAGCTCTGCGCTGCTAACTGGTGTAAAGAATAGCACATACTTGTTTTTCCATAGGAGTCAGCAGAAAGAGTGAAAATTTGCAGGGCATGGATCTACTGACTTTTTTGCAGTCACTTTTCAGACCACATACGTTTTTTAAAACAACAAATAATTTTGTCACTTCCCACATCATTTGCAGTCCTTACTCCAGTGTTTTGCACTTGAGCTCTACAGAAAATTATTGGCACAGTTATACTGAATTTTGCAGAATTCTACTTGTTCTGAGGCTTGTTAGTCTAGAAGTGCAAGTAATTCTATGTAAAGGTTGACTTAATTTTTCACGTTCACAAATTGATCTCTTCCATTTTGCTTATATAACAATGCACATATTTCTTCAAATATCTGCATGCTGTGGAGGGCATTGACTGACCTTTCATTTCTTGTCTACCCCTTCCCTCTCCTCTCTGCCAGCTGTATGATACCGGGCAGAAACAGCTATGAGAAAGCCTTTCTGACTTCTACAGGAAGATGCTGATTAGGGGATGAGCTGGAGATGTATTACATATAGAACTTCAAGTTGGATCTGGACTCACGGATAATAATATTACTTTGTTTTCACTACTGCTGGAAAAGAGTGATATGGGCAGAGGTACCTCATGCCAAATAGCTGCAGACTGACATTCTTAATTTTCGGAGGTAGGAAAACTGCCACCTCATTAAGAAGAACACTGTGTTATTAGTTTATTGGCGTGGTACCAGCACTGGAAAATGCAGCATGCGTGTCCTTGTGACTAAAGGCAAAAACCTGGAGAAGTTTATTGAAAGTTATTTCTTTAGACAGGAAGGAGGGAATAGGGGCTTTAAAGGGACCTGAAGCAACAGCTAATACTGAAGAACTTTCTGCTTTTGAATACATCCTCCCAATCCATAATATTGTTCTAATTAGTGCACATTCACTTGCATCAATTATTTTAAAGACTCATGAATGTAAGACAACTGATTGACATGCTAACATTAAAAACCTTACAATCCCACAAAGGAGAGACCGTATCACAGAAAGGTCACAGTGCGCTGCTATCATAATGCAGATTCCTCCCCAAATTCCCCACCTTCTACATTCTGGTGATACGTGGTAATAAGATTAACTGAAAGAAAAAGCAGCTTTCATTCTGAGCAGTCTTTCTGAAAATCAGCATTTCCAGCATTTCAATACTTATTTGCCACAGCAGGGAGCTAATCCTTTAAAACACCCAACCCAATCAACCAATGAGCCAACTGAACTGAAAGAATAGTTATTTCTTTGAAGTTTTCTTTCATTGCACTGGGAAAGTTCAGATGCTCTTGCTGGGACAGTTCAGATGTCCCAACCTGCACTAATTACAAGACAAGTCCTTCCCATTCATTTTCATTGTTAATTGCAAGACTCCTTGGTAGGGGTAGGTTCATAATGAAGCTGCTGTTGATTCTTGCACAGGTATTACTCTCTAGCCAAGAGCTAATTCTTCAACTGAAAAACTTTGTTTTCAGGCTTCTGAAAATGCTTTTCCATTCCTAACATGCTTTAATTGACATGTAAACTATCATACATCTTGTTTTTCTTTCACATGAAAGATTACTTGCAAATGGAATGTATATAAAATGAATGGCTCTACTCCATCATTGTATAATGCCCTTTGCAGAAGAAACAACTAATCTAAGAGATGCATTGTTTCTGTTGGGATTTACAGCCTGGCATTGTCTAATTATTCATGATGTGTTATCCATCATACTACAAACTTCTTCACAGAACTCACAAAAACAATGTGTTCCAGTTGAGAAAAATTGCAAAAACAGCTATCGAGAGCATATTCCACCTTGATATAAATGTCTGCAATATTTTATTAACTTACTTGAGTATTGAGCGTGCTGAAGTTTCCTTTTTCTGCAGGGCAATGAAAATTCTCAAACTGAATCCTATCAGACAATGAGGTGAATTAAGCAACTGAAATAGTAAAATATATCTAATCTTTGAACTAATATATTTTAATGTTTTTCAGTCTGAATCCTAATCTGCTTTAATTATAACACAGTTGCAGAACTATGCTGTTGAAGAGCAAAAATTATGAACTAAATATTTTAGTATAACTAGATCCAACAGTACCAGCTGGGATTAGATGGCTCAAAAATCTGCTTCCTGATTATAAAGCACTTTAACTTTAGATCACAGATTAAATACAAAAAAGGTATAATAATGAATGGCAGTGCTGTCATTAATAACTGCTTGGGGATATAGGGAAATGAGCTTGCTTACATCTGACCATTCTCCACTTTCATGATAGCCATGTTTCAACCCGAACTCATGAGTGGATAGCTTCTTTGTTTACAGAGAGCACTGTAGAGACATTGTCCACTGTAGCGAAATTCATTGCTTGTTTGACTAATGATATTAACTTCCACCCTTTCTCTTAATTATCAGGCACAATGGAATGAAATTATTATTCCACCTGCACCTGAAACTTAACTCCTGCAAGGTTTTCTAGCATTAGTGCGAATGTTTTTTTGTAGAATTGCTTCATAGAATAAAAACTATAAATAGATATATATTTTTTAATTTAAAAAAATATATTTTACACTTATTTAGGTCTGCAGCTAGCTAAAATTAGTCCTAATCTAGACCATCAACCAAATTCTCTCCAAATATCCCAAAACAAATGCAGCCTTCCGCTCCTGTTCCAGAGCTATGTCACTCTCTACAGCCTTGGATGCCTTGGCTATCCTGGGACACCTCAGGTGGCCTTGGACATCACTGTGCGGGAAACTGGATCTCATTCCTGTTGCTTGCTTTTGTCTCTGCTTCTGCCTTACCTTTTATAAAACCCTCTATTGTGTCAGTGACTAAAGGAACTAGGTTTGTCACAGGTTTCCAGTTTCTGGATGGCAAAACAATTATCTGCATTACATACGAGAAAATGCAATACACACAACTAACCTCAAATTATCTCCCTCTGGTGCACCCATGCAGTAGGCTCCAACAAACACCATGGCAGACCACTAGGCACAGCTCTTTTTATTTTATGGGTAACAAAGAGAAATACAGCAATGCTACGAGACGTGTATGGTGGTGCCCCTACAGTCAACCTCTAGCAAGATTTTCACCAAGCTCCAACTGAAATTGTAAGCGTTTCTACTACCAAAATTCAAACATATAAACTGCAACCAGGAGTTTTTTCTGTTTAAACGGATATCTTTCCCTTCACATGTAAAATGAAAAGCACAGCAACCAGTACTTCCATTGGGATGTTTAGGGTTTTGAGCCAGGCACACAGAATAGGTGTTCTTCAGCTTGTACAACTAATGCTGTTTAATTTGAGCCACAATTTGTATCCCCATTCAACACCTCTGATAAGGAAAAGTACCAAGTGATTAGAGCATCACCAATATCAGGTCTTTCAGTAATTTCTGTGCTAGAAGAAGAATCCTCTACACTCATTTTCCTCCTTCTCATTTCTATTCCAGAGGTTCCATTACCCCAATACATTTCTACACATGTTGAAACAGTGAAACCACATGCAAAAATGAATTTAAAAAGAAAAAATCAAAAAGAGAGAAAGACACTTCAAATTTCCTCTAATGTGTTTTCTAAAATCTGTCATGTTCTGCTCAAGATGCTGTCATTTGCACAGAGTATGCGGTGCTAAAACATCAATCATACTCTCCAAATATGAGAAGCCTGCTGCAAGTAGCCATAATGAAACTGATGTCAGACAACCTCCACTCATACCAGGTTCCAGCAGCTTCCCATCTTCAAACACAAAGGACAGCTCTTTATTGCAGTTCTGGAAGTGCATCCATGTTTCAGATAGAAACATGTCTTGCTATCTGTGGTGATTTATTTTTCTGTCTAACATTTGCAAAATATGAGAATACAACCCACTGTGCAGTTTATTTGCCATTTCAGGGAGGTCTAAGCCAGTCCATTGAAATTCTTTAGAGCTTGCCTCACTCACTTGGCATGCTAAGCATAAAGGGAGAGGCGCTATCAATAATCTACTGCACAAAAGCTGTCTGCAAATATCTTCCTGATGATAGATTAAAATCACACCTCTGTAGGGACAAATTCCATATCTGTACATGTTACCAGCACAAAAATATCAGTCTAGTAAAGTCACTTTGAAGCAGAGAAATAGTCAGCGGATCATATGAATTGGCTTTCAGAATCACTCCAAGAGGGTCAGCTTCCTACGATGGGATAGAAACTTTCCCAGCAAACCTTGGAGGAAATATCTCATTCTTTGACTGTGATAACCATGAAGTGAAGGATGTCTGACAACTAAAGAGAGATTTTAGTATTTTAATGGAAAAGGATTAAACATCGCAGGCGGCTTCTAACAAAATAAGATTTACCAGCTAAGAAAGCTACTGAGTAACTGAAGGAATGTGATGCTTTAAGAAAAGAAGAAAGGAAAAAAGAAAGCGAGCTCTACAAAAGCAGAGAGGTACAACAAGCAAGAAAAAGCTGGTAGAAATCATAAGAACAGCCCCTTGTCCTTCCTGTTCAGGGTTCATAACGTAGCCTGCCCTGAGCCTGCCTGTTGTTCCAGGGCAAGAAACACGCAGTAGTGCAAGAACCATGGGACACAGGTGGGCATTCATCTGAACTATCCAGTAACATATATGTGAGACCAAAATTAAAAAAAAAAAAAAAAAAAAAGGAAAAAAGCACATTAAAACGCATTGTAGAGTCCACCTGGCTACTAAAACTTCCAAAGCTTTGACTTGGACGTTGAACTTCAAGTCAGAAGGAGTGAGATTAAATTCTATATGTGCACCCAGAGAATCAGATGCTTGTATACAGTGTTCACACACAAAAAAAGGAAGTCAGAAAGACATGCAAAACATGAGAGAAACAAATAGCAGATTATTCCTGGACAGCTAATATAGCTATTTACATTAGAATTCAGATCGAGTTTAACTGTTCAATATTTAGACCTTGTGTGGAACATAGCTAACTGGGATTACAACTTGGAAGGGGCTAATTGCACACGGTAAGCTTTGTTCTTCTATTAAAGCACATGCTTATGCTAAAGCAGTCCTTAAATATTTATAAGTAATGAATCCTATAGACACCTGAAAAAGACATCTTGCAAATCTAACCAGCCTTCTGTAAAATAGTAAAAACATTCATATTTAGCGAACAGACAGGAACTGAGGATTCTTGACACCTCGCAGGATCTTAGATTTTAAACTATTTTACTTTTGAAGATGCACACAATGAATTCATTTCAAGACAAGACAAAGTCCTAGACACAACTGAGTACATCAGTGATGACCCACGGGAATTCTAAGCTTTCATCACTTGTATGCATTTAAGGTATCTCACTCTGTGGTTATGGGAGCCAGCTGCATGTAAAGAGGGCAAAATTAAACTTCAGTGTACAAACTAAAGTCCCTGCTTAAAGGATTGGTTTAGTGAATAAAGGCAAAATTAGGATAAGAACCAACACAAGCACGTCTACAGATAAACATATTCCTATGCTGAGTTGGTCTCCCTGTCAAATATTCTTTATATATAAACAGTTAACAGATTCTCACACTGAAATACCAAGCATAATCTTGCCTGTGCATTTGGGTCTGTCTCTGCAAGGCTGTTTTTTTCATTCAGTGTTGTTCTGTGGAATCCCACAAACCGATATTTGCCACAATGGTGATGGGCCAACTAATTGTAAATCCTTAACTATGGACTGATAACTTCAAAAAGCCTAAATTCCTTTAGAAGAGAAACATATAAATGACCAGGAAATGAAATAACTGCGCTTTCAGATCAAAATAGTAAAATTACAAATGTGTTAATAACAGCCACAGTAAACTGTGCCAGCATACTTTGAAGTGGAAATTCAGAGAATTTTATGAAATTCTTCAAATCTCGAGCTCCTCTTGGAATGCATTTCCATTAGGTTATCAGAACTGAGCAGCTACACTATGAACAGTAATAGGTATAGATAAAGCAAAAGCAATAAAATGATTACCACTATGTGGAAATTATGAAAATGTTTTAATAAAAGTATTTAGCGGGAGAAAAACTCTGCCACATACATTTCTGCTGCATTAGAGGTTTTACATTTTCCTCCAAGCCTGCATTTGAGGGCTTTCACATAGATAACAAAGTTGGCTTTTTGTTGTTGTTCTTCTCCTAAGAGGAGTATTGGGCTGTATGAGCCAACATCTTGAATTTTACACAAAAATAGGAGAGGAAAAAAAAAAAAAAAAAGAAAGAAACCTGCAGCAGAACAGTTAACAACACTCCTGTGCTTGTTTGAGCTCAGACCTCCAGCCTGAGAAAGGTATAGGTTTTCTGCAGGTCGAGCTGAGCTGCAGCATTAAGGAGGTTCCAGACCTCTCGTCAGATTCAGCCCTATTCCCACTGATGTTGCGAGTGAAATCCCAGCCCAATGCATACTGTACTGCTCCCCAGCTTCAAAACTGTGCTGTAAACATGCAGGATTTGTATGGTCCAGAAAAACCTTAATACAATAGTAAAAGAAAAAAAGGAGTTCTACGTAAATTAGTCTAAAAATAATAACACTGCAACTCATCAACAGAAGCTAGGGGAGTGCTGCAGATATTTTTTTACGTTTCTTGGAGAACTCTGACTTGGATGTTTCAATGCCTCATATCACATTTGCTTTTGCTAAGAAGCATAAGTCTTTTTTTTTTTTTTCTTTTTTAACAGGGCTTGGAATGGTCTTTTTGTTCACTAGAGTGCATGGACTCAGCAGGGAAAAATGTTTACGCTTCCTTGCTTCGTATCCACATGCCAGAATCCACCACAATCTGGGCCTAAGAAAACAAAACGCATTCACTAAAATGAGCAGAGATTCAATTACAGAATCACTGATTTTCAGCAGGTGGTTTCTGGTGAATCCACTGCCAGAAACAGACTCTGTATCAGGTAAATCCAACTCCTACTGCCAGGGAGTTAATCAAAAACCTATTACAACTTATTACTCATCTAATCTGGGGCCTGCAAAGCATTGTAAACATTTTTCGTTATTTATACAAGTAGCACAACCATTATCTATGTCCAGATACCAGGACAGATAGATAAATTGATTATTTTGTAATTTAAAGATATGAATTCATGTGTGCGCATGCACTACTCAGCAGTTTATCACTAATCCTGTTTCTTACATCATTTGGAATCTTTTCTGCTTTTGAACAAATGGCAAAAGCAAGGAACACTTAATGCACTGTGTATAATCTCTAACATATGAAATGGAGTAACTCATACTAACACAACTTAAAATCAGGAAGTCCAAAAATAAGATTATAACATTAATGTTAAACGGCCCTCAATGCACATCACTTTATGGACAAAAGAGCTGTCTAAAGGGATCAGGAAATTCTGGCCTCTTAAATCCAGGATGCTTTCAGCGAGCATGGCCAGGACACCAAGTTTCACAGAAAGCGAACCTCCTTTCCTAGTATAATGCATTAACCAATTATGCCAAACCCAGCAGGTGATTAGCTTATGCCCTGAAGCATGAGATTTGATTATTCTTATCTTGGTTTGCATACTAGAGCTACAAATATTATTAATGGCAATAAAATCATCCAGCCTTCAAAAAAAAAAAAATCTAGTCTCAAAGTTCGATTTGATGACCTCTGTATGTGGCACATTCCAAATTGTTTTTCTCCCTTAAACAAAATGCTTTAACTGTCACATGATTGCCTGTGTTCATTCACATCAGAGGACATAACTGCAAAGCCTAAGCATTTTCTGTGCACTTTGCCCATTCACAAAGTGTGTCTGAGCTACATTACTGCGTCGTTGCTAAGAAGTTTAAATGGAGCTTTAGATAAATAACTGAGCATACTGTTTTCTTTGAGACCTCTTTAGAGGCAAGCAATAAAAAAAAATGTTTCTTTACGGAAGCACTATGGACAGCTGTAATATTTTTCATTAGAATGTCATTATTTAATAGAGAACGCAACACTGCCAGAGCTGCTGCCTCAGGATCCAGAGAACACTGACATCAATGGGAAATTTTCCAAGGATTTCAATAGGCTCGGGGCTAAACCTCATTTGAGTTGAACTGCACCTCCTATTTTTGGTTGTGGCTTTCAAGGATGACTCCTGATGGAATTCAGGTGAACCTCCTAGAAAACTGTGATGTCTCTTCCCCCAGACTACCAAAAACCAGACTCTGCCAGTACCAGACAGCACAGAGTTTTTCCACCAAGCCACTCTGTTTCTCTAAATTTACAATTGCATAGATTGGACTTCAAGTGCCATTCTCCTGCCCAATTACTCCGCTTTGATTTTTTCACAATCCTCCAGGTTTTGATACATCACCTTGCACAGGGAAGTGAGATAGCACAGACTCATTTTGTCTTAGTAATAAATAATCTCCTTCAAGATACAAACAACAGCTATGTTCTCTGAATGCTTGACTGAGAGAAGGTTCTTGGATAAATAGCCTCACTTGGAAAACATATTTGCGAAAGCATTTGAGGAAGTGCAATGTATATGACAGTTTCAAATGGTGCTTTGAAAACACTGTACTTGACCTGATACAAAACTGGAGACTTTTTACACGACCTTCCAATCCATCTGTCCTCCACACAACAAGTTAAATCACAACAAATTGTTTGTTCTTGTTTAGTCTTTGAAACAAAAAGATAATAAACAGAATCAAAGACCAGAAAGATGAAGCCAACCACATTAAAAACACACTAAGGAGTCTTTCAAATGTTTTAGGTTGTTCAGTCCACTTCTGACAATCTTTGAACTTGCAAACAGAGTGCAGGAGTATATTTGAAAGTCATAACTGCAGCTTTCAGGTAGTGATTTCTCTATAGGCATCTTTCTCTTGTTTCAGTGGGATTTTGTTCTAGAAATTTGGTAAGAGGCTGCAAATTTAATGAAATCAACTATTCCTCCCTGACTGAAGGCCATTACCTTGCCCAGGAGCAAGAAAAAGTGGCACTGACACACAAACAACATTATAGGAGATCCTGAAAAAAAGGTGAACCAATCAGGTGATTTAACTGGTACCTCAGGCCCGTTTGTGCTTTGACCCAAGCCTTTCTATGGGAGTTCACTTAGAGACTTTGGTACCTCAGTTCAACATCTAGATGTCCCTGAGACCCAGACACCTCTTCACACCTGCATTCCCTGACCCTCTACTCACTTGTCTCAGTCAGCAAGTGTGCAGAGAGATTCAGCTGGAGCATTTCAAGCAAAACCATTACAGCTCCTGGTTCCTGATTTCTAACTCAACTTAACTGACTTGTCATTTACACCTATTTGCAATTCACTTAAAAATGTAAAAAGTTCCAGGATGAAATGCAACACTTTTGTTCTTTATCATCCCAACAGAGAAACTTGAAAACTAACTGGTTTGCTATTTAAACCTAGCAGTACAACTGCCAGAATGCTGAATTACATTTATTTGTGTATATAAATACATACTTAAAAAATGTGAGTGCACATGCGCACACACACACTCTCTTTAACCACTGTGGGCAGGTACCTGCCTTGGAAATCTCTTAAGCAGGCAGACTGAATAAACTTTAGTGCTACAACATAATAACTTTGCAGCTCATGAATTGATTTCAGTACTATTATCCTTGTCTCATCAGCAGAGCCCCTGTCTAAGGAAAGGATCTGTGTGTCTGTGCATACGTGTACACGCATGCCTGTAAATAAGTGAGCTTTACTACAGCAGTAGGACACACAAATCTAGTTTTAAAAGCATTATCTTTAGCATACAGAGATCACATTTTATGGCAGTAAGGTTAAGAGAAGAAGGAATATCTTATGAATAAGGTGAACTAGAACTTCAGAGGTTCAGGTTCAATTCCTCTCTTTGCCAGAGGCTACTTCTGTGACCCCAGACAACTTCCAGAAGCAGTTGCTTAACTGCTTAAGTCATCTTTCATCTGTCCTAGCACATAGATTACAAATGCTTTACACCAGGGTTCCGGAGGTGCTCTGTGAGATGCTATTCTACAATGGGGGGCAGCAGGGGGGAGGGAGGGAACAAAAAAAAAACCCATCAGCTCAGCTCTGATTTCACTTTGCAAAATTGGAACTTCAGTGGCACATAACCACATGAATAATAATACTTTTACCCATGAAGTCCAGAACTGTTGTATCCCACACATCTGAGCATCTCAGAGAACGCATGTTATACCATATTAAACATGAAATTACTAGAGAAAACGAAGGTGTATATTTGAGGAAGAGAAGAGTTACCCTTATCTGAATTCCTGCCACATATTGCATCGTTAAGAAAAAAGAATACAACTGTAAAGGTCCAATATGTAAATATAAGATGTACTGACACTATTACAGCAAATAGAGGATCCAAAGTTACAGTTGTAACTGAGAATCATAATTTATTTTTATAACGTGTACTTTGTAAACTGCAAAACACTTCTAACAGCAATCCAGAAAAAAAGGGCTAAATTAGAATCTGAATGTAAACTATTCATTATAAGCAAAACATCACATCTAGCAAACAGACCAACTCCCACCTCCCATGTAACTTCACCTTTAAAATACTATTTTGCATGTGGAAAGTGTTCAACAGCTTATCATGATTTCAGTGCCATTTTGTCCCATTTTGTTGGCTCTCTCCAGCCTTGGAGCTGCTTTGCAGCCAAGAGCTGGGCAAGCGGCTCCCTCTGGCGCTGACACCAATGCTGCTCTCTACTGCACAGCTCTTGCTCCCCGCGCTTCAGTTTAAGACCTGATAATGGAAACTGCATTATGCAGGCCCAGGGCTGTTAGTCTATATTTCTTTGCCTATCTATGATTTTTTTTTTTTTTAACACTGAAATTGCCATTAGACAGGAAACTCTGGAAGCATTGCACTAAGCAGTACGTTCTTATCACATGGTGCCTTAGTCACAGACGATCAAACATAAGATTGGATTTGCTGCTAGGGTTTACACATTTCCCACTGGTTTAAGAATCATCTTGCATTTTTCAAAACATCAAATATTTTCTGACTGACTGCAATCACAAGATGGCAGTTCAATTGTATTATCAACCAAACACCGAGCAGCTTGCCACAAATAACAGCACGACTTTTTGGTTGAGATGACATATCCTCAGCGTTCTCCTAGTTTTGAGTCCCACTCAACACCGCATTTGGCTTTTTGAATGTAAGCTGCTTAGGCATCACTGTTACTACTTGGAATTTCTGACACGATTCTTGACCCCACATAAAATACAAAGAAAAGCAATAGTCAGAAACATGGATGTTTTCATCACAGTTCTGTGATAAAGTCCAGCCAAAGCTGTCACTACATTTCCCTAATTATTCCAAACTTTTTAACACATTCAAAATATTGCATACAAATTATAAGAAATTACAATTCCCACAAGATCTATTTATATCTAATGAAAAAATGAAATTTTAAAGATCTTGTTATCTTATATAATGTAATTGAATTCTAATTTCTCATAACAAATGGTGACTGACTTCAAAAATACTATCTTAGTTTATATTAAATGTTTCCTTACAAGAAACCCTTTGCTTTCCAAATGGCCAGGCCCATAAACTTAGGGACACTTTGTTATTTTGGAAGAAACAAACTTGAAAAGAATTAAATGCTGACATTCCACAAAAGCTGAACAATGTCAATCAGGGGTCCAACAAGATTTCCCCATGTGAAACTCTCCTCATTTGCAAAGGCCATTGCAAAGGAGAACACTCACGAGAATGGGATCATTCATTGCACTGCCAGTCTCTGAACAAAGAATGGATGGCAGATGAAGAGAGAGCCATGGCTGCCCCATTAATAGGAAGTTCAATATTTTCTTGCTTCTTCTGCCAGATCCTCTATGCAACTCTCATAATTTTTGAACTATGCAGCGTTATACATAATGAGCTGAAGAGGCAGCACTGTATTTTTTCTATCTGCAGTGAGCTTTCCAAGCATTCATTAATCCTCACGGCATTCCAATGTAGTAGTTCAATTTATGGATGGGAAAACAAAATAGATTGAGTACTGGAAAATATTTTACTGTGCCAAGTAAAGGCATGAGATTGAAAGTGCCCCAAGTATTTCTTTCTCTTAGTTGTGTGGAAGTTAAGATCTTAGATGAGAGTATGCTGGAAAATACTGTCACAGCATAATTGTACATCACAGGCCCAACTGGGGGAAGAACTGGTGTGGGAAAAGCAAAGGCCAAACTATCACCTCAGTTCTCCTCTTCATTTGCACCTGTCAGTGGCAAACAGCCACTGCAGACTTCCTATGGTTTGAACGAACTGGAAGTTGTTCTCTCTGCTGACAATGAAAACATGAATCCAGGCAACGCAAAACCTTGCTAAAATGGTCAAAAAGGAAAGCTGCAGCTCTCTTGAGATTTTATACATCGTTAAGATTCCAAATGCTACAAAATACATGTTGAGGCCGTGTTCTTGTTCCTACTTATTCCATACCAAAATATGATGATCAGAGTCAACTTCAACCTCAACAAAAGCATTCCAAAATATTACAGAAGTATAAATCTGTAGGAGTAGATAATGATGGAGGTGAATGGAGGGCAATGAGTTGTTAGGTTTTACATTTCGTAAGAATTCCTTCAGTCTTGAATGTTGCAGCAAACGTTCCATAGAATGTGAAGACTCTTTTCTTCAATGGACACTTCACACTAAAGTTTCCAGTTAAATTTTGTTCAACTTTGATCAGGCCTTCATATGCCAAATGGTATGTGTCACATGAATGGCCACTGAACATAAGCTAAAAATCAATGTTTTTATGTTCAGAAGTTTTTATAAACAAAAAATTGAAATAGCAAGAAAAAAAGTAATTTTAAACTATGCATCTTTTATTATTTAAGGGCACAAAAATTGCCTATCTCACTGCTTAATTAAAAGAAATGCTTTTTCTTCATGTGTACTGGCTTCATATATATTTGTTGCACATATTAACTCCAATAACATTTGTGGAATCTCTCTATTTACTTTGAAGCTGGAATCAGAGCATGCATAATTTATTTTATGTATTTGCACTATCACAGAGTATACCACATGTCTACATGTACTTTTATTTTTTTTTAAATCCAAGTTTATCAAAGACAAGGAAAACTCTCAAATGGATTCTATTAAAAACTGCCTCCAAATTTTCATTTCACTGAACAGAGTGAGCTTATTTTTCTGACCACTTTGCTTTCACACTGCATTCCATTTCACCCAGAATTTATGTTACTTTCACATGTAGTGAACACATGAACTCAGTGAAACTGTGGTAAATCACATGTAGAGTGAAGTCAAAAGTCCCTGGAACACAAAACATGTTATTTATTCATACAGTGCCTCACACAAGCAGGTGATGATTTTGACTGAACTCTCTGGTTGCTCTTGGAATACAAACAATAAGCAATAAAACTTCAGCACTCAGCTCTTTTCCTATAATTCAGTGACATCTAATTTTCATTTTACAGCAATATAAATTGCAAGCTGGCTATATCTTTCAGTAAAACTTTATCTGCTTTTTATTTTAATTGTCCAATAAATATGCCTAATTGGAGCCATTCCAATTTTTCCCAGACTTTCCCCCTAACAAATATGAAAGTCAAACATATCTCAGCTGGATGTGATGCTTTACTGAAAACAACAGATGAGCCAATTCTGAATAACTACTGAACAAAAGAAAAGGCAGGAGTCAAAAATAAATACCTTTAATTATATTCCTACTTCCTTCAAATGAACTTTCACCAACACTTGAGTGCAGGTAGCTAACTGCACAAGCACTAACAACATTTCTATTCTAAATTCAGAACCGCTGTGCTATGTTTTCAGACAACCAGGATGGAAAGACTCCCATTGACTTTGGAAGGACAGTGCAGTCTCCCCCCTTTTCCTTCCTCCGAATAAATAAGTTCCCCTCAATAGGAAATGGATCAAATCCTAAATAAATAAATAAGCACATCTGGTATTTATTTATTCCAGTCGTCAGAAATTTTTATGCTAATTGCAGTTCTGTTACTAAAGCTCTGGAAAACATCTTATAGTTGTTTTTACACTATTTTACCAAAATGCATAAATATAAATGCTTGCATTCCCATTGTTTCTCCTCTCTCATACTGTATGAAGTTAGAAAGTTGACTGACAACAAAGCTAATGTATTCCTTCTACTTTCTTCTTGTAGAATATAAACTCTGAAAACCTCCCCCAAAACACAGTCCCTCTCTCTCTGCTAGGGAAGAAATGACACAATCAAGGATTCATTCCAAGAATTTTTTCCTGGTTTTCCAAAAGCTTCTTCAGCACACACTGAGAATCATGTGCAGGTATTCCAATTCCTAGAAAGCTGCAGAAATCAATCTAGCATTTGATGTCACAAACATATGGTCATTTCCACACATAAAATGGTCTCTCATGAAATCTTAAAATCTTACAAAAAAAAAACCCTAAAAAACAACCAGACTTAAACATATGCATACACAGTAGGTTTCTGGCAATTATCTGTGGACCTCCGCAGACACGGGACCATACATATGATACATGGAGCCAAGGAGACATCTCACTGGATGCCAGGATTTTGCTCTTACCCTGGGCATCGAAACACTATGAAGTGACTGAGACAGACAATTCACTGGCTTGTTGCATGAGGAAATGTATTAGTACAGACTAATGGACAGACCAATGGCCCCATCACCTTCTAAGCCATCGCATGAGCAGTATGTTTGTTGCCCTGTACTGTTTACTGAATTTGTTTGAGCTGTTTTTGAAAACACACAAAGACTGTTATGCACACATCTGCTTCCTTCTGTAATCTTACAGAAACAGGCCTCAAACATTTTGTTCTTTCCCTTTCATTCTTCTGTGGAACCTTGCAGAAGTTTCACACCCATCTAGTGGCTGCAGACAGAACTGAGGGACAAGAGCCCCAGGTTCTCTACACTTGCTGCCAGATCCCCACTTAACCTCTCATCAGTCAGCCACTAAAGCTAAAGCTACTTTTCCCACCAGTAAGAATTAAGGCACGGATAGTTGCTCACTACAGAAAAGTGCAATGAGATTTCAAGGTAAAAGCCTAAATGTGATCAAACAGAAGTATGAGTAACTACGGACTTGGGTACAACAAATTTATTTTTCTGATGCATATAAGATTGGATCTCTGCTCTCCCATTGCAAAATTATAGATTCACATGGAGTATAATATGGGAATTCTATAACACTGATTGTTATCTGAAAAAAAAAAAAAAACAAAACAAAACTCTAAAAGCTAATTTAATATAAAGAACTACAGAGGAAATGCATTGTACCTCTACCAGAAATTATGGTTGGATATTTATTTGCCATACACCTCAATGAGCAGTTCACTGTCCAGCAATTCATTGCTGCAATGGCCAACAAACCCAAGCGATTACCTGCAGCTTGCTGCTGCATAAGGAATTATCACTGTTACATCACACAGTAAGAAAGCTCAAGTAAGAAAATCAATAGGGAATTCCTTCAATGACCTGTCAATTCAAGAATCAGATTATGCTCAAATGCATTGAGACGAATAGTAAAAAGGGACTTGGAGATGCTTTCTAGTGAGTCACCAGTTTTCTGAATGTTCTTCATGTTCAGAGGAAAGAAATTTTAAAGCCCCAAACCCACATGCTTCCTCACCGACCAACTGCTTTTTAGCAAAGAGGGATGAGAGTGGCTGCACTCATGACACAACAGGAGATACTCTGATGCTTCCCAGTTAATGGAGATAACAGTAAACTTTCTACTGACAAACTTCAAATAAGTAGCATTAGCATCATAGTCACCATGTCTGACTTGTCTGGTTGCACAGCCAGAAATGCCACTGCCACTATATCTACAAATGAATTCTCACAGTCTATGGAAATGCTTGCTTGGGCAAGGACAGTAAGATGGAACTCAGCATCTCTGAGATATTTCATGTTAATGAAAGTCAGTCTAACAAGAGGGTCTCAGAGCAAAGAGCACTAAAACCTACATACATTTCATGAAATATCTTGTTAGAGTTGTGTTCCATTAACCTTACTTGCATGCCTACTCAGCAGCCACAACGAACTCAGTTTTACCAGATTTTGCATGTGGGTATTTTCCAAAAAAGATACATGATAAATTTTTGAAGGACTCAGCACATCTCTGTAATTATATTGTGTTTGCCATCTACCAGCCCAATTAATCGTATGGGGAGTTGAACCTCCACCTCTCCCACTGTTGATTAATGTTTTTGTGCAGTAAACCATTTGTCAGCAACATTAAGTGGAGCTCCACCTGAGCACGTGGTGGACTACATGGATGAAATACATACACCTAAATGTCTGTTACATCTATCACCAGTAACAGCTCATTTTAGCAATTGGTAAAGGCAGTGGAAATATAACTCAGGTAAATGTAAACCCTGTGGCTTAACAATTCTCTAGAACAGTCCAGCTTGATCCCTTTCCTCATGGTTTGTTTCTCTGTTCTGAAGGAACAGCGATACTTTATTCCAACCCTTTCAGTGCATCCAGACTGTAAATAATGGATCAAAAACACCATCATGAATAAAGAAGAAGGTGGAAATAAAGCAATAGAAAGCATGAAAAAGCAGCATTTCTCACATAACTGCAGGAATACCCCTATGCTCTGCTGAAGGACTGAAGTCTACTGCTCCTGCTTATTTTTAAGAGTATTTGACTAGTTAATGATAGAATCAGCAGGATTTTAAAAAGGAAAAAAAAGCTTTAAAAAAAATAACAACAATAAAATCAAAACATGCAATCAGAAGGCCCAAGTGGTGATTACCTCCTGCTTTCAGCCTTAGTCACTGAAGCAGTCCATTAAATGGGCTTTCACTGCCTTCAGTGCAGAGGACGAGGCATGTGACACAGCACTGAGCAGGTACGTTCCGCACCACGCTCACGTCACGACTTCAAGAGGACAGTGGTTGCCTACAGCTAAGGCACACTGCAGGAGTTCAGTAAACACAGGACCCACATCTAGAAAGTCCCTTTACGGAAACCTTTATTACTACAAACACGCTAGCAACGGTACTGCAATTAATTACCAGGATGGGGAGACACGCAAGGAAAAACCAAAAATTGCCTTTACTGGAACACAATTCATTTAGATGATTTATGGAGTTCTTTATTGCTGGCGTCACAAGAGCTTTTTCAAAACAAGAGAAATCATTAAATCCCATAAACCACGGACTATCACTGCGGTTAGCTGGTAATTGATATCCTCGTTCGTGCCATTTATATCACTAAATAGAGCTGATAAAACAAGAATTAGTAAAGCATGCTGATGGAGCCTGCCAGATCTCAGACGGGAGTGGAATGAAGCAGGGTACCCTTCCCTCCTCTCCAACCACGCAGGAGGAATCCCTGCCCCCTACATCTCACCACCCCCCCCCAGTGTTTGGAGCTCGGTGCAGGTGCTGCTCCAGCCACCAGGACTCTGCTCAACACCCCACAAAACCCACCCACCCACCCTGTGGGATGGGGCTGGATCCCCGTGCACCCAACCTCAGGGGGTGGGGCAAGAAGGGAATTCATTCACTTTTAATAGAGGGGGAAATCTGATGGCTATCTCCTAACCTCTGACCCTTTCCCATGGGGGTGGATTTTAAATACTTTTCTTTTTTTTTTTTTTTTTTTTTTTTTTTTAATGTAAATAAAAAGGCTTTTGTGCTGCAGTTTTCCTGGCAGACTGCTGGGTGGAGAAAGTGCAAGATGAGAAATCATTTTCAACAGCGGACTGGTGACTTTATAGACACTTGCCAAATAACAACCAAAATGTGTGCACGGCAAAGAAACTCCCAAATACAGAGCAGGAAGGGAGAAGGGATGTATGTTTAGTGATGAGAAGCAAGCAGGCGTATTATAAAAGACTCAGAAGGACGGGAGAACAGCACTGAAAATGCAAATAAATCAGCTCAGACTGTAAGGAAAAAAAAAAAAAAAGCTGATAACCCTGAGCAAATGCTGCTGCCTCAAAGATGGAAAAAGCTCCCTTACCTTATTACTAATCCTCGCTTGCACCTGCTCTGCAATCATAAATACTTCGAGGTGCTTAATATGAAGCTAAATTGATGGCTGAATTTATGCAATTTCTTCGCAACCCTCTTTTTAAAGATTCAAAAGGAGATTTTTAGCATCGTCCTCCTCAGTATCCATTTGCTTCCCAAAGAATTCCAATTTTCTTGAAAAAAGAGGCAAAAAAAAAAAAAACAAAACAACCGCGGTATGCCTACATACAAACGGGCACTGTATAGATCCAAAAAGCAGGGAGTGGGGGAATCTGAGGTGGCACTACAAACTTGGCAAGCAGAACGTATCCTCGGCAGCAACGAGAGGGAAAAAAAAAAAAGAGAGAGAGAGAGAGAAAAAAAAAAAATGCTGTAAAAGACAAAATTCCCAGGGAGATTTTGAAGAAAAAAAAGAAAAAGAAGAAAGGAAAGCACGGAGGGAAGGCGCATGGAGCGAGCACACACGGGCTGGCGGAGCTCTCCCAGCTACAGCCATCCGGCAGCCCCCCCCAGCTCTCTCCGCCCCGGCCCCGCACGGACACACGGACACGCACACACGCACAGCCGGGGCGAGCCCCGCGGGCTCTGCGGGGATCCCCGCGCCCGCCCGTGTGCGTGGCTGTGCGTGTGAGTGTGCCCGTGCCCCGCACGTCACCGTGACGCTCAGCCCCGGCTGCCCGAGCAGCCGCAGCGGAAAGTTGTCCCCGCTCACCCCGGGTTCTGCGGGGTTGGATGTCGGCTTTGGTGTTTGGGGGTGGTTGGGTTGTTTGTTTGTTTTTTTTCCTTCCCCGCAGAAAGCAAGGTGTGGGTGCAGACTATTCACCTCACTCTGCTTCTGCAGCCCTCTCTCCTTCCCTTCGCGTTCCCCCCGCCCCCAAACTCCCACTTTCCCAGGGGAGCCATCCGTGAGAGCAGCACAAGGTCCCCAGGCACACGCTCTCCCCCAGCCCGGCCGTGCCCCTGCTCTCAGGGTGCAGCTCATCACCACCCACCCCATCCATGGATGCAGCCCTTGCCTCACATCCTGCTCCTTCCCTCTCTTTTCCACGACCTGTTACACATTTCACCTGAGATTTTCAAAGACCTCTAATTATTCTAATAATGTACATGCATAAATCTTCCCGAGCAGCATTTCATTAGGCAAACATCAATCTAGGGCACACAGATGTAAACAGAGGCGTTGAGGGCTGACAGCAGGTTACATACTGAGGTCAAAACAACAACACAGAGCTGCTTAGTTCTATTTTCCAGGGAAGTTGGTCTATAATTTTTTTACAAGGTTCCAAAGGAACAGCCTGTGTCAGTAGATTACCAGGTTACTAGAGCAAGTCTCACTTCACAGCAGCCTTGCAAGGCTCCCCTGCATACAGTTAAATCTAGGAAGGGAGGAACAAAATATGTAGGTCTCACCTCTCCAACCTACCAGCATTTCATAGTCACGTACATCTACATACATCAAAAAGAAGCTGATTTTTTTATTGTTGTTGTTGTTCTACTTAGTAAACTGGGAGTCAGAAAATGGTACCTTGATTGGAAGAAGCAAATGATGGCTGCACGCACCCACAACAAAAAGAGAAGAGCAAGAGAAACAGCTCTCCTGCACTGAGGTGGCCATGCCTGCACTGCACCAGGCTCTTCTTCATCCCTCAGAAAGTGCTTTGAAGAGATGGTCAGGCACAAGTGGGTGGACATGGAAGTCCAAAGGGAAGTAAGGAATTCAAAAGTCTTAATCATAGGTACAGAGAAGAAAAAGAGAAGGAAGAGAGGAGGCAATGAGGCAGAGGAAGGGAGAGAACAGAGCAAAGAGGCTGGTAATAAAGGCTTCCGGGCTTCCTCAGCTGGAAAATACGTCTTTGTCAAGGACTTTTACATGCTATTTTCCAGTGAGGAAATCAAAATCATATCCCAGCAATTCAGTATCTGGCTGAATGTTAAGTGTTATTGTAGGACTGAAGGTGAAAGGCCTTAAAGCTCTCTTAATGTCCTTTTTTTTTCTCCTGACAAAAGAAGCAGCAATGAGGGACTGATTTAAAAGATGAGAGTTCGGTTTAACACTGAGCACAGGAAATATTCGTCACTATTTTGTACCAGATGAACACATTTATAATAAAATGAAAATACCGCTCCTGCGAATTTGGTACAAGAGGAAGAACAGTTTTGTGCTCTGCACCCAACACGGCCATTAAAGAAATCCAGAAGGCCTGCAGCCTGCAGATATTTCAAAGACAGCACCTGCCTGAACCATAATACATTTTTTAAGTCCTCAAATCAGCATGACTACCAGGGCTCTCTCCCAGAATGCTTCCCCAGAACTGAGAAGGTCAGAAACAAAACAATATTTTCATGCACTAAGTCAAACAACACCTTGATTTATTCTCTGGAACAACATATGTGACTTTGGAATATGCAGTTTCATCTTTAATCACCGTTCCAATGGCTGCAGAAGCAAGGGCAGCTGCTCCCATCTGCTGTGTGGCACTGGGGGAGCAGTACAAGCCAGTGCCTCAGAGATGGGCTGGCAGAGGCAGGATGTCTTTTATACCTACAAGGGTCTTCAGAAACAGCAGCCTCTACCTACACCTCACATGACAGTATACCAAACTCAGGTAGGTGCGTGCATCCTTTGTACGCCACTTGGTTCAAGCAATGGCCATCTGGGGGAACAGAACCTATGGAGAGATAGGACAGAGCAGGGAAGCAGCTGTTCTGTACAGCACGGTGCCTTTTGCAGCATGTGATTTCCAGCTAGAAATCTGTGTGGTTGTTACAGTTCAGAAAAATGGGAGATCAGCCCTTCACCTTCCATCCCCCTAAAGAAAGCACTGCTGGGAGCAAGAGAGGCTCTGAAATGGAGCAGACATGAAGGGAATAGGAATGCAGATGTAAGGGAGAGCTCTGCGTGTCTGGAAGGTAAGTCAGATACGTTTCTAAAGTGATCATTAATTTGGCATTCTCATCCTGAGGAGCAGATTTAACCTTCTAGCCAGTAAGTTATCAGCTTAATCCTCACCACTGCAGTAACTGAATACCTTAAAGAGCTTTAAACTGGACATCCAGATGAAGTTCACAGAATCTAGGAGTAGGGCTGCCAGCTTCAGACTCACTCAGGTTTTTCTACGGGTGGGAGCTTGAATGTAACACAGCTGCACATAAGCATTCTACCTTTCAGATGAGGGTGATTTGTCAGGGTTAGCCTCAGGGGTATTTCTAATACATTCCCTTTACTTGTAGTGATTAAAGAATTGAAGATATCTTCCAGTCCTTTCCAGTTTCTACATCTTTTCCTGTGGATTTATATAGAAGGGAAGGTGCTGTAATGCAGCTGGTAGCTAATACATCTCACAAGGGCAACATAAAGTCACTTGCTAATACGAGTCCAGCCTTCTCCAGCTTGTAACCATGGCTGTGTGACCATGTGGGTCTTGCCAGATTCTTCAACATTCAACCAGATCACACAGACAAAAATTTATGAAGAATAATGGCAAATGATTGCACGCTTCACGTTCCAAAAACAAAGAGAAGAGACTTCCACTCTTAACGTAATCTGTTTCTGTGAGACAGAGGGAATGAAGGTGCCCTAAACATGACAAACAGAAAATGATACATACAAAAATAGGGGAAAGAGAGCTGCATAATAAAGCTGTCTTTAGTAACTGTCCAAGGGAGACTGAGAAGACTGAAAATGAATTGCAGCAAGGATGACTTTGAAGAGAAATTGTCAGCTTGCTTAGCTCCCAAATTCATATCTTCATGCACAATCTTGAGTCAAAAAATAAAATGCACATGCCTGGGACTTAGGAGGCTGAGGATAGGACCCATATGCTTTCTCCTGGCTTTGTTACATATTCACTGTATGATCTTAGCTTAAGTTTCAGAACAGAAGGAGTTTTAACAATGCGGTTGTATATATGAAGTACAAGTGATGAGTTATTGGCAAGCATATAAAACGCAGGGGAACTTTAGACTTCAAATGTCATAAAAATGGCTTGACTGTCAGAGGTGCCGGACAGCTGAAGAGTTCCTGACATCGTGGGAAAGAAAGTACAAATCTTTATCTTAAAAAACAATGCCCACCTTCTTTGAACAGCCTGTACTCATCTCTCAGAGCAATCTTGCAGCGACTGAGGTAGAAGCAGGTACAGTTCCAAAGATGTGCTGTGCTTTCTTTGAGCAGAATCAAAGATTGTTTTAGAGTAGGGTTGAAGTATTAAGGGGTTAAAATTTCAAGGAAAATGGTATCTACAAGTGAGAAAAATGAAAGCGTTGTTTGAATTAAAAGCCATTTTGAGGTTTTGTGCTTTTTTTCTTAAATAATCAAACCAGGTGTTAACAGGAATCAACATCCAAGAAACCTTAAATAATCATTGAAACATTATTTCAAAAACATTACATGAACATGAATATAACAAAATACAGCAGACATGCTGCTTATCTTTGAGAAGATACTCCTGCTCTCGATGCCTATTGTTCCAGGGTGAGTATTTGTTCCTTGTCTGGTGTGAAGGGACCCTTACTGAATACCAAGAAAAGAATAAGTGAAAACATTAAAATAAAGATAAATATTCTAATGCTGGGATCCTGGGTCACCTTGAGGTGATCTATCTTCTTCACCTTGTTTCAGTGAACTAGCAACTGCTCTTATTTCTCTTGTTAGTATTACGACTCCAAGATGACACATTCACACATGATATATAGTGTCTTCTTTTTAGACTCCTGCAACCCATATATTAAACAACAATGCTGTTCTTAGGTCTCCAGTGTCACAAAGTCCAATTTCCTTCTAGAATGGTAGGCACAGTCAGAAAGAAGAATTCTTGGGAGGCTGATTTGTCTTCTATGTAAATCAGAAGTCACCCACTGCAGGTTTCAGGTGTTGAAACCAGAAATCCAGAAGCAAACCTCTGAGATTAATATTTTGCCAGCAAAGCAAAGAGTCACTTCATAAGCTTTTGAAAAGCTTCTAGCCTCAGCCTGGCTTCCATTTAAATCACAGGCAGCCCCTCCTACAACAGGCACAGCTTTATGAGTACAAGGCACCAAACATCATTAATCAAATCATCCGAATTTGACCCTGGGTTTTTAATAATATGTTACTGTTTAGATTTAGTGATATAGTTAAATACATTCTCATCTCTCTCACATCTACGAACACAGCTTGATGATCTGAGCAACCACACGTGGGCACGTTCCTGTGACGTGCTGGTGATTTACCCTTCTGGCTCTCTCAAAGGACCCAGTCCCATTAACAAAATTGACAAAAATCGAACAAAGGCCTGATCTGATCTCACTCAAAATAAATCATCTTTTGCTTCCTGATTTTAGATTACGTATCTTAAAACTGAAGTGGGCCAGTAGCTATACTTTTCCCCTTTTTTCACTAATGACTAAGGACTTCAGCTGCTCATCAGTGAATATCATATGACAAAGATGTTCCAAAACTAAGCAAGAACTCATAGATAGAAAATATAATTTCTCCTGTCTACATTTCTTGTCATAAAGCAGTCATCAAGCATGATCTACTATTAAATAGATGTTTAAATCATGCAGATGTAAGTAAACTCAATCCCTATTACACCTAAAATATGAGTTCAACATAATTTCCAGGCAGATGGCCTGAGGACTCAAGTTTATATCTAATCAAGATATTTCAAGTAGCAGGAAATTTTTAATTTTTTCTTTTTAAGTACTAATATATCTTAATTTCAGGAGAAAGAAAGGTATCTAGAAATGCAGGTTGCATCATAAGAAAGAGAGGAAGACCCAGCAAACACTTCTGAAGATCTGATCATCACCAATATAGCATATATAAAATACTCAATACCAAGGCATGATGTAGCTACTCAAGGTTGAAAATACTATGCAACAATATTTGGCCTCTTCCCACTTTCTCAAACCTTTTTAGTTGAGAAAAGTCTTATTTCCATATCTGAGACTACTAGGCCTACTGGATACAAAGGAGTTTTGTGATTATCCTTAAAGTGTATCTGACATTGCTATTAACGCTTTCAACTTGCTACCAGTGCGTTTTTGCAGTTTCATCCTTTTAGCAGAACTGACACATATAAAAGCTTTGAAAATTCAAAGTATTAATCTCCAGAAGCATATGTGTAATGATTACTTAACCAATAGGATGGGTTTTTTTTAGGTCCTCCATGAGTTGGCTCAGTAACAGTACAATATTAATAATGCCTTAGCTTATACTTTTACAACCTGTTCTCAATTTTCCCATCTGTCGATAGACTAAAATTGTGTTTACAGAATCACTCATTTTCTAACTTTTTCTTCCTGTATAAGGAAACTACAAAACCCCAAAACTCAAGGCTCAGCTCTGTTTTCACTGTTGTTGATATAACTGTGAAGTAGCTCCATTGATTTGAAGTGTTATTTTGGTTTCATCCTGTGACAAACAAGAAGAGAATTTTCTTTTTTACCATTCCAATTAAATATACGCCTTTAGTTCTGTTCACTGTTTTTCCTCACAAAACTCCAGCTTCAGGCATCCCTAGTTACAACATCAGTAGCTACACGTACACAAGACCCACAGCCAGCAGTGATCTGCTTTGTGAGCCTGAACCCTAGTCACCTTTGGTACAGCTTCAAGAGGAACAAGAAGGAAATAATTATGGTATGTCTCAGCCATCAAGAAAGCAAGAGATACACTTCAGCTCCTCCTGCTAACCACTAATTTTAGGTCATCTACCATCATCATTGCTCTCCATTCACCAAAACTCCAAGGCCGCAGACTCATACATATGTAGAGAAGTCACTGTAATGGGACTGCCTCACACAAAAACCTGTGCGATCAGAAAGAGGGAAATGGAGAAACCTGTACTCCTCAAGACCTGCACAGAGCCTGAACTCCCTCCCCACATGCTGCAAGGAGTAGCTGGGAGATTGGTATAAAGAAAGGAAATCTTTATAAATAGTTCTTGGAGCTGTAACTTAGGTCACTCTTTTCACTCCCATTCAATAGGCTTACTTGAGTAAATACCAGTCTACAAATCAATCGAGTGCCTCAAGATTTGGCCCCAAGTCAATGAGTGCTTAAATGGCTTCTCTGATAAATATATTTTTATGCCAGATTTAATATCAACATTTGATGGTGTGATGGATTTCATTTATAAGATTTATTAATTTTTATCAAATGAAAAACTTCACAAGGCACTTTAGATTACAGCTGCGAAACATTTGCAGTGAGGACCAGCTCTTGCCAGCCTCTCTTGCTTATAGTGCCACTTACGCTGAAAGTAATTGAAAACAATTGTACCTTCAAAGCACCAAAACAAACGAGTTCAAAACCCCTTATTCTACATGAGAAAAGGAAGCACAGTAGGCGCTTCTGTAAATTTCGATGCACGTGTCTCACAGCCCATGGGCACATCTGAACTGAAGTAGACCGACATTTGCCAAAGGAGTGGGAAGAGGTCAAAGCTAAACATCCTAAAATCTCACCTTGCCACTTCAAGTTTGAAAAATCAAAGCAAGGGAACATTTCTTATAGTACTACAGTAAACCAAGGAGCGGCTTGGTTACCAGCAGGTCATCTGCTGAGTAACATGTTTTGGTGCTAAGATTCTCCTTCTGATCTTAGAAGTATACTACAAAGCTTCCCATTTATAATTACTTCCATTTTTTAGATGTCTTTTGCTTAGATGGTGAGAATCTTCCCAGCACCGGTACGCAAAAACAATTACTAGCATCATGCTCAGTCTACTTCTAACTCCCCTTCACCCAGCAATAATTATATTTCTTTTGTGTCTTTCAGAAAACAGATTGTTTGCCATAAAATTAACTTGACATGATTCAAAAAGAAATGCAAAGCATTTTATAAGGAGTCTGAGAAAGTGAGAGAGCTGCAATTGTGAACAGAGGCTTAAAGCAGAATGGGGAAGACTTGTGCTTTCAGCAGAGGAAAACTTCATTACAAATTAAGTTTTGTTTCCTTTACTTGCTGCAGCACAATGACAGCTCTGACAGACATATGGGTTGTTTAGAAACGTAAAGGCTTTTTAGTTTAAAGTGCTTCAGAAATATATCTAGCTGCAGTATATGACGTGGGCACTTTTTATTTAGCTGTATTCTGCTAAATGCAGTTTGTAATTGGAACACCTTTTAGCCCATGCATAAGAAAATATGCTTCAGTCTAATTCTGCATTGCTGAGCTTCACATACATCAGGCCCTGCTAAGCCTATGGGCTGCACACTGTGCATTGCTATGCATTTTAACACATCCACATCATCACTTCTCTGGGAACTGGAAAATACTTGAAGCTGCCCTGTCTGTGAGCAGACAACCGAAACCACAAGGTCTTTATGTCATGTAAGCCTTCTTCCAAAGAGAAGGAAAGAACAAGGTCACTCCAAGCTGTTGCTTTTGATGTTTTTCCTTCATGCAGGGGCTGCAGCTTCAGGTCTGTTACAACAATAAGGTTTGGCTTGAAAGTGTCATACTCTGTCATTATGTGCCCAGAGTGCATCATAGCTCTTAGACACGTTACAGTTTTTGTTCTTTATTCTTTGCCTAATATTAGGACTGTGCACTTTGAGACAGATCCTGATTTTACTTACACTGTGTAACGCCCTGACTAAAGCTATCTGCTTGACTGGAATTACACCAAATGACACAAGTATGGATGAGATTAGACCGTAGCTGATTACAGGATCTGCACACCAACTGGTGCTCTTTCTGGCTCATGCATTAGTCACCACCAATAACAATGCTGCAGCTCTAAACTCTGGCAGTTCAGGATACAGAAGCAACATTGTGCTGCAGATCAGGAAAAGCACTGGGCTTGGAAACTGCTATGTACTGTTAACTAAACACCAGGCCTGAACCTGGTTTTCTTTATCTAAGCCTTCTTGGTTCTGCCAGTAGACTACAAAGCATAGACATAAAGCAAACATCAAACCCAACTGAATCTCAATAAGATGTCTCCGGGGAAAAAAAAGAAGGCTGTATTTTCCGGACTTGGCCACTTTTTAGATGCCATCTTAAAGACTCATATCAATGCCTTTACCTCAGCAGAGGGGATGGCACTGCCCCACTTAACATGGATCCTTCACCTCCACCTCCTATCACCTTCTGCTGCGTACTGCACCCTAACAGCCAGCTAACATCTGTAATAACACTTGTCTCTAGAGGCAGACTGTCCTAAATAAGGACTTCTTATTTGTATGGTGAGAGTGGTATCATATGGTGCTTAGTGTTCATATACTAACACTAGCCTAAATCAATAGCCTTGATTTAAGAGCCTATACAAACAGCTTCTAAAGGAAACCAGACATTTATCCTCACAACACCATGGAGATTCAGATATTTTGCTGTGCACTGGAGAGCTTCTCCAGAACTGACACTGCCTGTCACAGGGGTGAGGGAACAGCTGCCCTATATAGGTCTCAGCATCAAAGAAATATTTCATTTGATTACAAGTGAATTAGGACTGTGTTCAGAAGGGGAAAAAAAAAAAAAAGAAATAAGACAAATGGCTCACCTATAAAAACATTGGATCCAATAGAAAGGGGACACAATAAAAAGGAACTGTGAGAGCGAAACAGAAGTTACACTCTGACTTTTCTTTTAAAATTTAAAAATATCTTCTGCATGAACAAGAGTCTCCTGGGTGCAAACTTCAGAAGGAACTTAAAAAATATTCTCATGTCATTTGTGGTTGATGTAATGTAAGAATTCTTTCTTACAGTCTTTCAGTGAGAAAACCGGACTCCCACTCACAGGCAGTTTTTTATTTTTTTTTTCCCCTTTGCACACTTGTCAAAGAACATGTCCTTTCCTCTTAGAATAACGAGACACTATTCAAAGAAATTCTGCAAGCACAGTCTTCGTTCCTCCACAGGGAAACAAGGGCAATGTCTAGAGTGTTTCAAAGGGCTCACTAATAAGTAGTTGTGAACACTGAGCTTAATTAAACATGTGCAAATCCTGAATATTAATTTGGTAAGAATTATGTGGGGTCACACTTCACTTAGGTGTTTTTCTGGCACGTGATTTTTTCCCCCCTGTTAATACATCTGCGTGTGTTGGTCTTGGAATTCTGGATTTCTAATTGAATCTGCAATTCAGAGGCAAAAGGGGAAAAGACCAGATGATCTTGACAAGATTCTGCAGTGTCTCTGAACTCACTGGTATGCAGGACTGGATTGTAGATTTTTTTTTTTTTTTTAGAACAATTTACAATAAAATACCTCATGAGTGCTTCTGCCAGGGCATGGTTCACATTTCTCTCCCCATCTCAGTCTTAAGGAATCTTTATATACATATATCTCTCTGAGCTCTGATAACTAACTGAGAAAGATAGCCTGCTGTTCTTACCCAGCCAAAAACTGCCAAATGTCAGAGATACAGCAGGAAGAACATTTGGCTGCTTCTGTCACTCTCAACAAAATCTCTAACATTTTGTTTTATCTAATGGCTTCACTTTTCATAAGATGATTCAAACCCCTATAGGGAACCTCCATTAGTCTGCTGACATTTTTCTGCCAGTATAATTATTATGTCCTTCTACAGCCTGCTTTTCATCTGTGCAGAATTTCTCCTTTGCACAGAAGAGTTTTGTTAAAGTCCTTAAGGTGGAAAACTGGAGGAACCAGAACAGTGCTTCGACATAAGCTAAGGTGGAGGGCAAGCTATTTGGTGTAGCTGTGCATGTGGAGGGATGGCTGGCAGCTGGTGCCATTGAATAGCAGATGGACACTAAGAAAGAATTATTCTATGTTCAAAAAACATAGGGGAGAGACTTTTTTGTCTCTCCTCTACACCTCAGTATGAAAAATATATTTCAGGTTTCAACTACTTACCCCGTAGCAGGAAGGTGGACATTTCTCTGGAGCACATCCTGCAGTACAGACTCATACATCTCTCTGTTATTCACTACTCCTAACAATTTACTTTGCTTACTCCCCCTAGTTTGTATTCAAATTAAGATATATTTATACATGTATTTCAAGGAAGATATAGACTTCGTTGGAGCCTAGTATCATTCCAATAATGTTTAGAGCTTTATCTATGACAATCCTACCCAGACTCAGCTCTACTTTTAACTTGGGGTTAATTACAGCTTGCCCCATGAACACGTGTCTATTTGTTGCTAAGCAGGTGCAGATCTGAAATCAGAATAGAGCACTTGGGATAAAAAGAAAGCAAATCCACCTCCTCAGATTTAAAGACAATATTGCCTTGGTAACAGGTAACACATGTGAAGTACGTGGTTAATTAAGGCTTCCAGTTATAAAAGCGACAACATAGAAATGAAAATGAGAAGCACTGTAGCAAAATATAGACAGCCGTTAATAGTCAGGTAGTTTAAAACACATTAGTATAAACCAATAAATGACTGAAAGGACAACTGTGTGGTTGAGAGAGAAACAGTGAACAAAAGCACAGAAAACTTCATGGAGTAGAGCATTCTCATCCAGACAAGAAGGGACTGAGAGAATTCATTCTTCACTCACTGGTGAGAGAGGGGAGTAAGAGGATGAGAAGAAGAAGTTATCCAAAGCTGAATCTGAAGCTGTGTTAAAGAAAGAATGCAATTGCATCTGCGGTTCTCAAACTCTGTCCACAATCATTACGTAGAAAACTAACATACAAAACCAAAGCAAACACAGACCTATCAGTGCTGAACACCATTCATCCTTCTTCTCTTCCTTAGCAAAGGACTCTGACCTCACTTGCTCCTCCTGGAAAATACATAATGTGAGCATAAGGCTGAGTGTTATGGACTTGGAAAAAAAAGGATCTTTTTAGCACGTAAGCAACCACTTCGTCTGCTATAAATGGAATACAAAAAACAAATACATAAATAACAGTATATGAAATAGAACCAGTTAACACAGTGTGGTATACAGCTCACTAAAAATAACAGTGGAAGAAAAGGGCAGTGACTTTTCTCATAAATGTTAAAGCATGGACAAAAGAGCAATAAAGGAGTTTAAAAATCTAAGAGCTGAAGCAATCTTAAAAAGGAGGAAGGTTTTTCTACAGGGCAAATTGCTGTATAGGAAAATGATATCATATTCATAGCAGACAGATTTCTGACTCACAATTAGTAGCTTTCAAAAAGGATGAAATAAGAAGCAACTTCTTAAAGCTCCCACTGATTAAATGCTATGCCTTGAAATTGAAAATATTTCCATTTGTGATGAACAGTGTCTTCCCCAAACTGGAAAAGTTGATTTAAAAAAAAAAAAAAAAACTTTTTTCTTCTACTTACAGTGGTATCAAATTCAACTTATATGACATCATTCATGATAAATACAAATGTACTCCTCTACAGAGGACTAACACTAGGCATATGTTCACGTCCACTCAAAAGTCTGTTTGTACAGGTCCATTTGTGTGGCAAAAAGCTGAATCTTGTGCCACGGCAATGCCAGCTGAGAGATACAGCCCACTGCTGACAAGCAGAAGAAAATTATAGGCACTTTTATTCTCTGTTTAGGCATGTTTGCTTTTAAGTATTGAGTTAACACTCGTGAACAGGGCCACGTAATTATGGACTGCAAGGACTTATATAAGTAGAGATAGATAGCACAAGGAGCAGCACAGTGATTTAACACGCAGGTTTTAATCCAGTTTAGTAGAAGACTCTTAATAAAGTCTTCCTTCAGATTTTGACTCACACAGTGTTTTTGTTACTTTGTAAAAAGAATGATAATACCAAATTCACAGAAATCCAAATGGGATTAACTGGGCTTTGCAGAGTCTAATGGCTTGTGGTTATAGGTGTTACTGATAGTTTTGGACTTCAGTTTAATTTGACCCAGTAACATACAGTTGCAAGACAAGATAAATCTATAATCACAAATCTTTTAAGACAACCAGCTAACTTCAGGCCACTACAGAGAGCCACGGTGATAAAATAACAGCCATATTCTTTTTCTCTGGACGATTTATACAATTGTGCAGTAGTACTTTTCAGTAGATACAGAAATCTAGTCATTGATCTCTTGTAATGCTTAATTCAATTTTGAGAGGAAGTAGCCTACATTTCATGGATATGTTTCATTAAAAGACTATTTATTCATTTTGCATTTTGAAAATACTTTAGCAGAGATACTCAATGCAGGCTCTCAAAATATGATGAATTATAAAATTTGTTGCCAGTCTCCAGCAAAAATGATATTAGAGCACTATGATTTCCTAACATGCTTAACAGAATCATGGGAAAATAGGGAAACAATAGATGTGGAAAAGTAATCTTGTGCATCTCCTTGCCTTAAGGAAGGCTGAACTCTACTTATGGAGCATCTAACAAAAATTTGTCTATTCCAATTCTTTAAGAACTCTGTTGACAGACAGCTCAGAAAATCTATTTCAATGCTTTGATATGTGCAGCATTAAAATTTGTGGGTTTTGTTTTGTTTTTCTCTATGTCTAGTCTGAATCTTCTTTGTTGCAGATAATGCTTATTTTTGGTCCTACCAGATGAGATATGTAAAACAGCTTAAGGATCTTCTACGAAAGAAGAATCTATAGCCTTCAGGAACCATGCATCCATCTCCGCTCCCATCAGCTTTCCCAACATCCCCCCATCTCCCATCCTCTCAATTACTTTTTGTGCCATTCAGTCTTTATTTATCTTACTTATCAGGCTCTGATCATTTATGCCGCTGGTCTGTATCTGGCTCTGAGTGCAGTGCCCAGAACTGAACATCATATGTTCAATGGAGGTATTACCATTACCAATACCAGAGTGATTTGTACTCATAAGAGAGAGCTGGAAGCGGTACAAGTTCAAGCCACGACTCGTCTACCTCTTTTGAGCAACAGTGCCACCTTGGCCACTGCTGTTTGACTTGTGACACAATGCAGTTCCTACACCTATCTTCAAAGACAAGTTGTACTTAATTTTGAAGTGAATTATTCATAACAAAGTCACTTTAAGCAAGTCTCACACTCTTTCAGTCAAGGCTACAGCATTTCCATAACTGACTTGTAGGAGAGCCATAGAAAACAGGCCAATCTTTTAAATAAATCTACACTGCTGTGTATTTCCTTGTTACATTAGAGTTGCTAAAGAGTATTTTAATGTATTTCAGATTTTTTTAAAAAACTATTATTTTTGAGAGATTGAGACTAAGCTGCAGTGCTTCTGACAACAGACACTAGGATTGGTTTTCTTATTGTACCTCACCCACCTTCTACTGGTTAGTCCCAATGACCAACAGCTGAAACATTGCTATACACCATTTGTTTGCAGCCCGAAAATGGAGCTCAGCAGGCCCAGTTAATCAGAAAAGATCTAATTACTTGAATCCATGAAATATTTTGCCCATCTTCTTCTTTCCTTTTCCTCAGGTTGTGAACTGCAGCATTTTGCAATTGCAAAATGACACTTTGACTAATTTTCCTGAACAAAATATATCCTTCCGTTATCAGTGTTCCAGCATATCAAGTTTTTGCTCCAAAATATCAATACATATCAAAATATTGGTATGTATTAAAAATTATGTGGATAGAATCATAGAATCACAAGGTTGGAAATGACCTGCAAGACTATCTAGTCCAACCGTCCTCCCATCACCATTGCTGCTACAAGCTACTAAACCACATCTCACAGCTCCTCATCCAGACTCCTCTTGAACACTGCCAGGGACAGCGACTCCACCACCTCCCTGGGCAGCCACTCCAGTGCCTGACCACCATCTGAGAGAAAAAGTTCTTCCTTAAGTCTAACCTAAACCTCCTCTGGTACAGCTTGCAGCCATTCCCTCGGGTTCTGTTTGTTGCCTGAGAGAAGAGGCCAAAGCCCTCCTCATCGCAACCTCCTTTCAGGAAGTTGTGAGAGAATTTGCACAGGCAGCTAAATTGGCTGTTCATGTCCTTACACTGGATTTGCTAGATGAGATTTGGAATGGAAAGAGAGAAGCTGAGAGAAAAATGTTTGGATATCAGTTCTTCCAAGGACCGTGAAGAGGAAACAAACATTTAAGTACATGTAGGATATTAGAATGACATGAACCATGTTTCACAGCATCGACCAGAGGACTATTGCCACAAGCTCTGTCCATGTATGCATCTAGAAGGGTGTGCAGGGCCTTATGGCAGCACAAATACACATCTTTAGCTACACTCAATAAGAAAAGCTGCATGAAGTTATCTATACACAACTGGGTAATGTAAAATGGGAGCCTTGGTGGAGATACTAACAGTTATGGCACACATCACATCATGGAAACTTCTGATCTTTTTCAGCTTTCCTGGTATCGCCTTCTTAAGTTCTCCATTTGAGATTTATGGAACCATTTACAATGAATCATTGTCTATTTAATAGTTCCAGTTGAGAGAGACTGTTAATGATTAATATGTTTTCTTTCAAGTTCTAGCCCACACCTCCATACAATCAACAACTATTTTGCACATATACTACTATGTTTACATGCTTAGCAAGTCAGTAACAAGCAAGGCTCTGACCTACACTTCACAGTTTAACACATGATTAAGGTCTCCGCACTTCCAAGCCCATTCCCATAGCTTCTATATTTTATGCCTTTTCCTGTTTTAATAGCATAGCTGTAAAGTGCCTTGGGATTTGGTAGAAAAACACTATCAACATTCATGCTATTAAAAGCCTTATGGGTTACTGTAAAATTTATTTACATTGCTATTATCTCTCTTTAAAAGTTTAAATGAATCATGTTCCCAGGTTCAGAGTGACGTGGGCAGCAAATCCAGCAAGCTGTGACAAATCAAGCAGAAGACAGCCCCAGCTGAGGAAGTCATCCTGTCTGTACCACATTTCTTCTTTAAAGCAGAACAAGTGGCAGCATCTCCATTAGAAGAGAAGCACTAGTGGATCTACGCTTAGACACAATCATTACCTTTTTAGCTTGTGTAACCTATATTCCAAATCACTATGGAAAGTGAAGACATAACAGTCTACTTCCCTGCATAAATTCTTGCTTTGAAGCAACTGGGCTTCCAGGGAATCAAGAGATTTTATGCTGAATGTATTAATAGTTTCAAATTTATTTATAAGAGAAAAGCATCACCCTTCACTAAAGTCACCAGCACAGCAGGAGCCAGCATTAGCTTCAGCAGCAAATGAATCTACAGCTTAAAAGGAAGCACAAAAATCTATGCTTATTTTTTTGTCTATACAGAGAGGGAAATCTAGGTGAAAGCTAGGTGAAGATTTCATATTGCTGATCTCATAGCAGCTATATTAGGGATGGAGATTTCGTGAAGAAAATAAACTTAGAGATCATGGGTCATCTCCTGACAGCTGTGTAGGGAAGTGAACTGCGTACAAGTCTGAAACACACCAGCACACAAACATCACAGAGGAAGGTAATTACATGCACACATTTTGAAGTCACTACATCTTAGCACTTAATTTATTTTTGTGCTCAGCCACTGCTTATTTATAATCTTAATAAATATGATGCATTGGGAAAAGCAGGTCAATAGGAATTATTCTTCAATCTAAAACAGCATCAAAAGTAGAGGAACATATATCTTTTGCTTTACACACTTTGTATATTAGTTACCCCAGCAATGTGATGAACGTATGTTTGTAGGCTACCAACTTTTTTTTTATTTTTTTAAACAAGAGCAGGAAAAAACAACCATAGTTGAGTTTCTTTTACAAGTGAAGGATGAGCAAGAAGCTAGAGAAGTTAAATTAAACTTTAATTTCCTTGAGATCCAGGATCAAAGAAATCAGCTTACAATTCATGGTAATATCACATTAGAAAAGCTGTATTTTTCCATTTGGAAAAGGAGTTGTTGATATAGTCACTTGCAAGATTTAATGGCAATTCTCTGTAAAAAGGACAAGGGCTCATTCCACTGAAGTCATTGCCAGTGCAGAAAACAATCTGTGTTCTTGTTTCTCCATAGCCTCTAACCATAGGGCCAGAGATAAAATAATGTTTTTACTAATTTTTTTTTATTTTATTTTTATTTTTTACTTCTCTCTATAATCCTTGCCTGGAAAGAACTCTTGGAAGATCAGAGCCAGAACCTTGACTCTCCATCTTTCCTTCATAGATGATTTATATTCAGTAGGTTCATACATATTTAACAATATAGTTCAAATGTTAACCTGCAAGCCAATCAGGATTTTTCCCTTAAGTTTGATCCTGTATGTATTTTCTTCTACTTTCCAGAGGACAGGACTTTGTATGAAAACTCGAACCTCCTTTCACTGACTTGTTCTTTGAAGAAATCATTCCAGGAGCCTACTTCACAAGCCTCTTAAGACCAGGATCTCCCACAAGTTTAGAAAGTACAAGTTTGTTATATATATATAAGGGAATTATATATTATGTATATAAGGGAAGTACTAGTTGTGAAGAAAGGAAAACACAGCCTGGATGGTTTTCCTGAAGTCATAAATTCTATATCATCAGCTGCTGTTAAATGAAAATTCAAAGGTGTTGCCAAGAACTAGCTTTCTTGTAGGCATACAAACTATAACATCCCACTGAAACCTAACTCTCAACCCTCTGTTCTTGTTTTAAAATTTCAGCATGCAGGACGTTCAATATATGAAAAGGAGCACTGTGGACTTTCCTCAAAAGCATGGACAGTAAGAAATATAAGTACTGAAGCAAAAATACAGTTGATGTGTCCACTGCAAAGTACAGCAGAACTACACTATTCTTAAGAAAGCTATTTTATAAGGAACTGCGAAACACTGTATGCAAAAGCATCATATTCCTTGTTCATCTTTTGTTCATTCTGGAAGAGCGCTTCCATTTTAACAGTATCAAAGGGATTGGTTCATAACCAATTCCTATTTCTCTATTTTTATTCCTTTTCGTTGCCAACAAAGCCCTGTTATCGTATTTCCAGAGCCTGCTTCAGAATGCTTTCCTTATTGGCCAGCCTTTTTAAGGAGATGGAAGATGGCAGTGAAAAAGCAGAACTGTTTAAAGCATGTGTAGAAAGAAAAGATACACAGAACATTTCTTGCTAGCACAGAAGAACCATTCCTTTTACTGAAAAAAATACTGCAAGAAATTCAGTGATCTGTTACATAGAACATCGTTCTAAAAAGTCAGAACAGTCGCCCTACCTGAACAACAGTCTGTAGTTCATTCAATAATCAAATAGTCAAAACTGAGCTACAGCTTACATTTGCTACCACCGCTAATTCTTTTCTGCATGATTTCTTGTCAGCTGTTGGTCCATTCACAGCAGAAGCAAACGCCACTAAGCCAAAGTTCAGACAAGATTCTTCACTTCCCAGGGAGCCTTTCCTTGAGATTGTTTAGAATAATGGAATCCACTTTCAAGAGAGATTTTGAACCTTTTTTGGTGCTTGATCTCATCTGCATCCATGACCCAAATACTACTCATCAATTACAAATCCAACACCTCAATAAGAAATAAAGCACACTTTACCATTAATTAATTACTGAGATATAAATAATTTCCTGACAGCACACTAGAGAGAGAATACAAGTACAGAACATGCCATAAAGATAAATCACACAGCTAACTCAGCAACTTAGGTAAGAATACAGAGGATATTATGTTCACCTGGTAAAGCCTCCAGAATAAATGTTTAAGGTATTTAAGCTTATGACATCTTTGACATCAAAGGCAAACTAACTCAACTGCAGGGAAAGTAAATAGGAGGAACTGACAAAGTTTGTCTACAATTCATTTAATTCTAGATAGTACAAAATCAGATTCATTATAGAACCTCAGAGAACAAACAGATGTAGATGCCTAAACAGACAGGCAGTTGAATAAAAATACAAAAGCAAGGGGTCTGATGCATATTCTGCACAGAAATCCATTACAGTTTCAAATGTATTTCACAGTGACAGACAAAAAGATGGAGAAAAGCACAAACCTGCAAATCATGTCAAGTATTACTGAATTAATTCAAAATTATAAGGAGGGGGGGGGGTGCAGGAGAGGAGAAAACAAAGCTTAGAAAAAAGCCTACAATAAAACACTTGTTGTGTTTTCTTCATATCATCACAGTCCTTACGGAACAGCAAACAGGCCAACTGATGTCTAGATTTCTATTCTAGACTCTAACACAAAAGGTACAATAGATTTCCATCAGCAAATTAAAAGAAATAAATTTATAAGCCCTTTGTCTTTACTGGTCATTTATGACCTTTTTTCCTTCATTGAGCATCTACTCACATGAATATTTTCAGCCCAGATTCAAGTCACAGATAAGTTAAAAGGAAGGATCACTTGTTTCGTTCATTGGAGAAAAAAATTGCCTGGATGATTTAAGCACAGAGAGCTGGTCCTAGATATTTTATTCAGGCAAAGCTTCTACTGATTCCAGTGTGACATGTGGCTGCTCTGTGGGTGCATGTATGGCCAGGCTGAGACAGGCTGGTCTCTTTATGACTTAGCTGCAAGTCAACACTCTGACCCTGGAAAGGGAGGAGTGACTGCTTCACCAGCAGGAGCAGTCCCAAGAAACACAATACAATCACAGTCACAAGAAACACTGTTCTTCAGAGACACACTTCTCCCTTCACTCCTGCCTTCTGGGGTTAGGAACAGTAATTTGTTGTTGACATGTATTAGAAGAATTAAGTTCCTTCTTGGCACAGAAACGGTTTTTCTGTCCAAAAGGAGGGCAGATGGAGCTAAGATTCCTTCCATACCCTTTACTGAGTGTAGAGCCAGAAACTTATTTTGCCTTCTTACTTTGTAACCAGATCTAAGGAAATCAAAAAGAATGAAAAAGGTGAAAGCAAACCAGGACAGCATTTCCTCTTGTTTGCATGTAGTCTTGTTTGCAGTCAAGGCCTAAAATAATTAGAAAAGACCAGTAGAAATAACATCTAATAAATACAAGTTCATCTGGAAGATGTGCTGTTATCACCACTCCATTTTACAGATGTGTTTGCAGACACAAGAAAGGAGGACAAACACTATAAAATGCATTAAGAAACAAAAGTCTTTGGATTTCAGAGCAGAATTTTTAAGGCTTAAAATTAATTCTCTTTATATAGTAATAACAATCAAGAGCTATGATTCTTTATCTCAGAAATCATTTAGGCACATAGCCTGAATTCCAGATACATCTCTATGCTTACTGGTACCCATTTCCTGAGTGTTTGCACCCAAACAATGGGAAACACTCAAAGCATCCAAAATGTGTGCGTATTTGTGTGTGTAAAATCTCTGTAAGTTTTGGTGCTGTGATCACATGAGAAGGCTCTGATTTCACGCTTTCCCTTTTAACAGACATTTGGCCCTTCCATGTATGTCTTCACCAGAGAGATTTGTCTTTCTATTAAAATGCACAGCAACTCCTAATTAACATACGTGGCCAATATGTTGCACGGCTACAAGACTTCTTAGTATTATATTCAGTACATGACAGTTCATTGCTAATACCATCCATCTGGTTTCTGGAAGAAAATGTGACTGAAAACAATTGTCTAATTTATTTTAAATGATTTCAGATGAATTTTTTAAATGTGAGAACGGCCAGTCGTGTCAAAAGCAACTTTGACAGGGCAATAAATACTGCACCTATAAATAGACTTTGATCCATGAGCAGAGAAAACATCTCCAACAATTTCTTAGTGCGATGACAGTGAAATAATTAGAATGAAATCCAGTCTGAGCATCATTCAGTATGTTGTTTAACTCCAAGTACTTAAACAGTTGCTTGTGAACCAATTTATTCATTATCTATTATGGATAGAGTTGGAAGCAATGAGATAGGTCTGTAAATAATAAGCTGAGTGGGCTTACTTTCTCTTTCTTACATAGCACGATCACATTTGTTTTCTACTACTCCAGTGGAAAAATTCCAAGGCACAGTGATAAATTGAGCACATAGGTGATAGGGCCCTGATATTACATGAGCAGCCAGTTTAAAAATTTTTGGAGTTACACCAGCAACACATCCCATCAGAGCCTGCTGCTGCCATTTCTACATTTGCATAAGCCAGGCTGTCTCACAAACTGCTGCTCCTGTTCCTACAGCTTTCCCAAGCCAAACTCCTTCAATCTGTTGCAGTTTGAAGGCCAAACCCCTTCAATCTGTTGGTGCTGTTTCCAAGTGTGGCTGATGCTCCAGCAGTTGTGCAATCCAAGCTCTGGAGTAGTCTTTTGCTGTTTATTCTTAGCTTGCTCAGCTCTGATCCTGACTAGCTTTGGGCATCTGACAAGAGCTCTAAATTTGGAGCCTACTCATCCTGGACCTCTAATATGCAGGAAGGAAGAGCCAACTCAAGTGCTGTTCAGACCACAAGTAAACCAGAAAAGTGAATAACCAAGGAGCTTCCTGATGTTGTACCAGCAGGACAAAGCAGGACAAATCAGAGGTCAAGTTGCCACTAGGAATGTCTCTTTTCTATTGAAGAACAATCTAAATAGGATTGCAATTCTAAGATGATATCCTAATAAACACTTATATGAGATTTCATATAATCATATACACCTTCACTTTTTAATTAAAATTTTTGCATTGCTACAGCAGGGAGATTGGCAAGAAGCATACGAGCTCCGTGGAGCCCAGCACATCATGTAAATCCCCACATGGAGAAGGGCAGATAGAGCTACTGCACAGCCCTCATGTATGTGCCACATCCATTCCCTAGCTTTGCTTATCAAAGTTATAGTTAACCTCACGTTAGTTTTGCTACCCTCCCTGTGAACAAGCAAAAGCAGTGCTCTGAAGGAAGAACTCCAGCACAGTAAGGGGAGACATGGATTAAATGGGAAGTGTTTATTATACCTGAGCTGAGACGATTTTCCAGTGACTGTGCTATTTCCCCTGCCAGTTCTACGCTTAAACTTTCAGCTGACTTAGTGCCTGCAGAAAGTGTTGGTTAACTTGAATTACAACAGGTGAAGCCTAACCCTCCAGTTTGCCTTGTCAACATAAGCCATGCTAGAAAGAGGCTGGCAATGTCACTCAGGGTGATATTTGCAATTCCTAAAGCGTCAGCCATACAAAAAGCAGCATTTAAACTGACTGAACCTACCCACCTCTCTGTCATCATTTTTGGGAGACAATCATGCTGGTCAGAGAGCAACCATCTCAGATGAAAGACATTTTCCTCTATACCTTTACTTTCTGCATTCTATGCTCTAAATTATTTTATTCTGTATCTTGAAAAACACCTGTCACATTCAAGCAGAGAGTTGTAGCAGGTCATATATTTCCTATCAACATGTTGCCATTTCTGTCTGAATATGCTTGAAAAATGCTTCTTGTTTGTTACTCGGATGTGCTTTAACATTGCTGCTTATGAGATAAGACTACACAATCAATGTAGACACTTCAAAACTTAAAGGAGGTTATAATTAAAAGGGAAGATATCCATTCATGATGATCTACTGAAATACTGGTCACACAGCTGGAAAATAATCCAAGTAAGTGGCTATAGAATCAAACTGAAAACACTCCATCTGAAGTATCGTTGAGGTTAACAGCAGGTATAGCTTAATGGAAAGTCGGTCTTTGTTTTCTTTGTAATATGTTCCTTATTGTCATGCTCTAATTGTCAAAATCATATATAGAAAATAGACAAAAAAAAGGTCTGGGCCTTGAACTATCTTTTTTTCCTTCCAGATAGCAATGCAGTGTTATAAATACCACTCCAGATGTAAGAAAACAATACAATTTTATTGTTCTAAATGTTTATATCTTTTTTGATCAAACCACCAGACCTAGCATTTTTCATCTTCGCAAAGCTTTAGAAACAATACTCAGTAATGATCAATCATCATTGTGTAATCCATGAATACCAAAAATAGCAAAAAGCTTTTCCTTTGCTTTCATGTTTTTCCTCTAAGGTTGTTCTTTGTAATATTGCGACCGTCTAACGGGCTGTAGTAATTGCCTGGTATCTTTATCTGTCACATGACCAAAATATATTTGGGAATTAAGTGTGCAACTTCTTGCTTATAAATCTTTCATCTGTTGAGAAAGATGAGTATTTAGATGTTTTCTCTTCCTGGTTTATTCCACTGCAGCTTTTTGTTTTGTTTAAATGCACACTCGAGTCTTAGAACATTAAATAACTATAGAAACAAATCAACTTTCTTCTGGTATAAAAGGTTTTTGTGAGTTTTTCCTCATATTCCCATGCAGTTCAAACAATATATTGCTTTTTCTGTATGAAAAAGAATATCCTGACAATATTTAATAAATATTCGTTCCTCACAAACCAGATGAAAACATGTTTAATCCCCCAAAGACTAAATACACTGTGAGAGAGGGAAACAAGAGCTGATCCGAAGGCACACAGCACACATTAACCTGTACTCATATTCTCAACAGTTAACACTCAGAAAGGCAGAAAATGCTCCTGGATACTGAGAAGTACTTCGATGCAAATGTAAAATACATATGTAAAAACACTGCTAGAATAACTGCAAATTAATTTACGTTAAGAGAGGTTCAGAATGCTAAACACCTTTATTGGAGGCAAATGATGTTTTATGATGTTTTTTCTATTCTCTGAGGGCATATTTTACATCTCTTGTCAAGTTGTTGCTGAGATACCACGCTAACCAAGCACTTATATTGTGATTTATAAAAGAGAAGGAAAAATTCTGCATGTATTACCTGGGATCGTCTACCCACTCCTTTGTTACTTGCAGCTATTGTTTACAGCAGTGTTCTAGCACAACTGGGTATTGCAGGCTACTAACATTCTTGTGGCTGTGTTTACCTTTAGAGTTAGTAACTCAAACAACAACTGCTTATGTCGCATAAGGATTGAGTAACTCCAGTGCATGCAGTTTTACTTATTCAAACAGTGTTTTCAGAAGAAAAGCCCTAATGGCATCCCTATGAAAAGCATGAAACACTTGGAAAGTTAATTAGTACTACAACAGAATGGGGACTACCCAGTCTCATTAAAGAAAATACATACTTTGATCAAAAACTCCAGAAGCTAATAGCACCAGTTATAAGCAGTCAATTGTCAGTCAAGTCACAAGCTTAAAAAATCCCAAAACCTCCCAAACCCCTCTTTTTCTTTTTTTTAAAGACAGTTTATGAAGACTGCATCATACTGTGCACTCCAAAATGAGAGCAGCATCCCAGACTATTTCTTGGAACCAGAGATCTTAACTAATTTCAAGTTGCTTCCTCTTTTTTTTTCCCAGTCTTATACATACACGGTAAGAATATCTGAGAAAATCTGACAGTGAAAGTACCCAAGTAATATAATTTGCTAATAACAAGTGATCCAACTGCCTTAGGCAGTCCTGAACAAAAGCTGGACTGCTGACTAACCGTGATCAATAATACATCAACAAAGTTGAAGCAGATCTTTAAAATCTATAGTGGTTTTGTGGGTCATCAAAAAACAACAAGATCCAAACTTTATTTACTTCTCTAAATTTATCTCAAAATTACTTCCAAATTTACTATCTACATTTTTATTATTTTTGCTCATTAAGTCAGATATTATAAAATCAAGCAAGACAATTGTATTTCTTGTTGCTATTCTATACACTGCACTTGTATGGTGCTTTGTAGATTTTCTTCATCTCTTACCTCTGGCAAATTATCAAAATTTTTGTCCTGATGAAACTTCTTGACACCATTAAATTATGTGTCTTGGATATTTGCAAACAAATCATTAAAGTAAGGAACCAGTGCATCTGAAGTCCGGTAGCAATTATATAGCTACAGAGGATGTTAGATAAACTCCTTTTAATATACCTGTAAGACATGCATCCTTCAAGTCCCAAGCATCCACTGCTATCATTCACTTTCAACAGGAGGCATTAGGACTTAGCAGGATCCAGCTTATTGTTCTAACAGCAAGTGGCACATCAAGAGCATATTATACTCCATCACTGGGATTTTGAAATGCTGAGCATTTTTTAATATAGCACCCCAGGTGTTTGCTGCTTAAAACATACTCTACATGAGCATCTGCAGATGGCATGTCAACAGGGAGCCATCTAGATTCAAATGCACTAGCAGTCACTCAGGGACCCCATGCTGGGGCTCTAAACAAAAAGAAAAGAAGTTAAAATAATGCACGACCAAGAAAAAAAAAGGAAGAAAAAAATCCCATAACAGAGCAGATTATTCAGTATCAATGTTCTGGTACCTAGCAAACAAAGGACCTGGTCCCACTGTCCTGGAAACCACCCCACTGAAAATAAACAAGACAAAGGCAACTCAAGTAGTGTACTACAAAGGTAATCTTCTCCCTGGATAACTCATCCATGAATAATTCAGTACAGGTTAAGCTCAAGACCATTACTAACTGTTTTCATGTATGGAGGATTGATTTTCTTTCAGTTTGATAGGAGACTGGTTGCAATGCTTCTACAATGGAGATATAGCATACACGTTGATTTGACTGATGCATTTACTGACATTTTGCCTCATACCACATGGCAAGGCCGAGAGGGAAATCTCCTTTACACTTGTACACAGTTACATATTGCATTGCAAAGATTAGCTGAACATGACAGCTCTAAAAAGGAACATAAGTAACAAAAAATTATACAGGTATTTCCTGCTTCTCTTAGCTAATTATAACATTTAGATGCTTTAATTCCAGATGGAGATCGTTCAGCTCACAAACAACCTTAGTATGACCAAAAGTATCAAATAGTCATAATTTTTAGTCATTACACACAGGCTGCACAGACAGAAGGAGGCACGCAAATAGACACTTATGTGAGCAGAACAACAATTGTATTTGACAGACAGGTATGGAAAACACTAGCTACAGAAAAGCTTATATTCAAAGATTTACAAGAACAAATACTGAACTACACTGTGTAAATTCTATTGCCTTTTGCAACTATGTGATGGAAAAATAAAGCTGGTTTTCTGAGCTGTAGATAAGAGCCTTCTTTAAGTAACTGCAAAGAGACCAATGCTAGATTTCTATTCTCATGTCATTTAAACACTTAAGAAAAAACATGTTGAAAAGAATATGAAAGATTAAAACAGATTGGTTGTTCATTTTTTCCTAATTCTTTAATAATCACTTAGTAGCATGAAAACATTTCATATTTAGAACTACTGCACTCTCTACCGTGACACTCTAAACCATAAAAGCCATCCTACCACAGCCAGCATCAGTTTATTTAATAATGATCCAAAATTAAGATTAATTGACTGTCTAATGCTTGAAAATGATTAGAATATGCCACGATGAAAAAATCGTTTATTTGAAAATTGTTTTTAATCAATTTGTGTTACTTGAGTTCCCTTTTAAGAATTACTTACTGAAAAATTATCCAGATTTCTAGCACGAATTGTTTACATCTACAGCTGTCCTGAACTTGCATGATTGCTTTCTTAAAAACATACAGGGTGCAACATATAAGCAGTGCTTTCCACCAGATCATGATGAAACTGAAATACTCCAGAGCTGCCAGTGAACAACGTTGTTGTGAATCAAGTTTACTCTGCCTTTTACCTGCTTGTTTTATGTAGTACACAGTCATGGTATATTTTCAGTTCCTGCACTTTGTAGAATATAAAATTCTCTATTAAAACCAAACAGTTCTTTCCAAAACATGAGAACAGTATCTACCACAGACAACTAGTTTATAAGAACTGTCGTGCTTAGGTTCAAGACTGTCGTTGGAGTATGCTGTGAAAATTAGTCTTAGTTCACCTTTACACACAAAAACCTTTGTAGATTGTGTAGTAAATCAGACGCCTTTAAAAGCAGACTCATTTACTGTACATTTAGTACAATGTGATCAGAGGCCAAATGTAGCACTTGCATGCCAAGTTTTACTGACACTGAGCAGAAAGATAAAGTTTCAGAGCAGGAGTCTCTTCTGAAAATTGATTCTAGAAACTAAATGAATTCTTGCTTGTCCTATTTGTGCATGACTATCTAGTCTAGGGATTTAATGCTTTTACTAATGCCTCCGCAGCACCGGGGATTTTAATGGAGTTTAATGGAGTTACTTCTCAGTTGTGCACCAAACACTAAGGCATGCAAATGCTGGAGTCCTGCAGACTACTAATATGCACAAAGGCAGGTTTGCAAACGTGCAGGATACTGAAGAGAGGTCTCGCTACATCAGAGATGAAAAAAACCATTTTTTCAAGTCCGTCTCGCAGAGGCCTTCAAGAAGAAAAGCTGTACTGTCTCACCAAATTGTTTTGCTAATGCTATTGTACACCCAAATTCACTAAGCTTGAAAAAAACAAATTTGATTCTTTCATACTAGCACATAACATATAGAAACTGAACTAAAGAAACCAGCTAAAAGATACCAATAACCTTCAAGTCTTATTCCTGTAAGCTGCTACAGGCTTTGGATAAAGCACACAGACATTTTGCTGTGCTTTCCTAATTAAACTTGACTACATCAGCACTCCCACATTGATCAGACTCTCGGAATGTAGATATGACCTACAGATTTATTAAAATGTCTAGGTTGTTGGTATTTCATGATCTGAAGTTCCATCATTTGCTCAAAACTGAGGGGGTCTTTGGACACCGCCAAATTCAATACACTTGAGGTTAACACCATTTGAGCACAGAAGTGTTTCAGCCCACTGTACCAGTTCAACTCCTTCTAATTGATTAACAGTTTTAAAAAAGATGCAGTATACCATTTCAGCCTCCTTTCCCTATTCTTCCTGTTTTTTTCCTACAAAAAAAAAAAAAGTAATAAACTCTAGCCAGAAAGATCAACCTTTTAACATTCCTTTATACACCTTATATATTGTTACAGTTTTGTTTTTCTTTCTCTTAAATAGAGGAAAATATTTAATATAAGTACTGGGACAATTTAACATTTGTTTTTTATTATATTACAGGCATAACTGTGATGGTGTGAAATAGACATAAATTAGACAACACATACCAGGCAGTGCACTAAAATACAGTAAGTAATAAAAACCAGTTTATACTTGTCTTCTATTTGACTGCAGAAACAGTAAATATCCTGTCCTGCCTGTACTTGGCAAGAATTTTGCAGAAAAAGCTCCTTACAACTAAATATGATTTTGCTCATTTGATGTGAACGTGTGCATATTTGCATGTTAATTCTGTAATATGCTTTCTATAGTACATTTGTATGCATGCGTAGAAATAAAATATTTCTATGAAAGCCAATTCTTGATAAAAATTGTTTTTCCTCAGGCATTTCCTTGAGGTATACACATCCATTTTCAAGCATTGACAAACATACGAAAATCAGCAGTAGAATCCTTAATCTGAGAAAAGGTGTATTTGGTAATTAAAAACAAAGAAAACAAGTCTTTTGTTTGGGCAACGCTGTCTCCACAGTCATTAGCTGAACATGTATCAATTTATCTTCACAGCAGCCCTGTCAGGTAAAAAAAAAAGCACATTCAGCTCAGGAGGGTGATGCAGAACATCTCAGACAAGGCAATGGCTCTGTGCTTCAGAAGGGTCCTGATCCCTGCAGGCTCATCCTGCTCAGCCCAGTCCTTGCCCACCACTGGCTCTGCCATCTTCTAGTCTTCTCAGTTCCAGTCACTAACTCAGCAGAAAATTATCCATCTTTTTGTAAAGCTGCTTTTTTTTTTTTCCACCCCTTTTTCTCTTTTTGGCCTAATAACTTGAATTGACTCAAGGATAGGTACAGATAAAAGCTGCAGCTGACACCAGCTGTGTAGATAAGCCTGGAGAGCAAGGGTGGGGGAATGAAGATGGAGGAGAAAATGGAATATTCCCTTTAGCTTCAGTAAGATCAGCCTGAGCTCATGCAACAACTTTGAAGTGTCGCTGATGGAAAACTGAGATAAAGAGCATTAAGAAAAATTCCAGCTCAAAGCAGACTAAGAGCCAATGTCAAACACAGTGAGCTTGAAGAAACAGTCCTCCCCCAGATCTTTTGAGGGCATAAAATGTTTCAACTAACAAAAGGCATAAAGCCAACCATATTTACTTATGGTGAAAGGTATAAACAAACATAGGGCTGAGCTGCATTGTTTACTGCAAGAAAAATGGATAGAAACATGGCAGTAGCTATGTACCAGTGGCATATTTAGGATTGGCAGGGGAGTTTGAAACATTTTGAATTGTGAAATCATATCCAATTGTGTATCATGCTCATGATTATTTCTGGGTTTTTTTTTTTTTTTAAACCTTAGATGCTTTTCGAAGTTTGCCAAACAATACTGTGAACAAATATTTTCAAATGAACACTGTCTTTCACTTTGAAAACAGACTACTGTGGATGATGAAAGACACTAAGCCACTTTTTCAATAACACGTCTCAAAAATAGACATTCGTAAGCAACTGGAAAGCTTCTCAATGATGAATACAAGTGCATGTGAAAATCTTTCCCAGAGGGATCAAATAGTTTAAAGAAAGAAAATTTATTTTGCTTTTAATTTAGTAGTTCAAATCTAGCCTCAGCTGAGAGTAGAGGCAAATAGCTATTACTATCTGCTGGCTGCTGAGCAGTCTATGCAAAGTGAACCACTAGTTCTAGGGCTGTTCCTATTAGATAAATTCTCACTTTGTAAAATCACCTCTGTAACTAGAAACCTTCATCAGCGATCTCAGTGTCCTAGACATATGGAAATAGAGATACACAAAAGCTTATTAATGATAAATTAGTTCTTTCCCATCAGTGCAGGAATGGGGTTGCTGCTGATGAACTATATTACAGTTATGCCTAAAGTATTCCTAAAGTAGTAGTGTTTTGTCTAGGGGCTTCTACATGCCAAGAAACAGTCTTTTTCGTTATTTCCCAGGGGTCCCAGATCTAAGTGTAGTAGAGGATTTCACAATTAGTCTATTTTCTCAGGAGATGCAGCCTAAATTTTTCTTCTTCTTAACTCAATCACATTTTTCTAACTTAAACTCTCTTCTGCTCCATATAATTCTTGCCTCATCTGCAGTCTGAATCTCTGTAGACCATAAGTTTACAATGCTTTACGACCCCCTACACTGAAAAATAAAGTGTTTTTTCTTTGTTTTCTTCCCCCCTCACTTCCCCCCCATCAGGAGTCTCAATGATCTTATCCCAGGCTCACACCTCTGGAACAGCTCAATCAATTCACTCCCAGTTTACATGCCTGGTCTTCCCAGTCTCCACGAGGTTACATAACAAGCTGACTCACAAGATGGATGCTGGAGCCAAGGGTTGAATGGGCTCCTTCAGCAGCCACAGCACCCACAGCAGCCTTACAGCACAGCTTCCTTCGAGGGATACCATGCACTAAGCCCAGAATTGAGGCAAAGCACCAACTCGTGTACAGTGCACAAATACACAGGAAAAAGATGTATGAGTAGAAGGAAAGGAGGAGAAAAAGATTTTTTCACTGCTACAAGCAAACTAAACAAATCTCCCAAGTTGTCCTAGCTTGAGAGAAGACTTAGGTCTTCATAACAGCCCATTGTTCCTTCTTTTCCTTACAATATTGCTTGATTACAATTGATGTCATTATTTCTGAACTCACAATTTGAATGAAGTTGCACTTTCCATCATGGTCTGTGCTGTGCAGCACATTTGAGCACCACAGTGTGAGAAAAATCTCTCAACCCCACTGAGATCATTTTAGATCCTTCCCTTTCTCCTCAAACCACAAGAAATTATCACCAGTCCTGATCTTAAAAGTGAATTGCAAGGATTTTGCTGTAAATTAAAACCTTGTTTAAGATGCCTTAAGATAATGCAAGCATACAGCTGGTCTAAAATGGAATTAGCCCAATATTAAAATGAGATATGAACAACAACCAATACAAAGCAGTTACAGAATTGCAAAATGGTAAAGGCCCCTTGCAGACTTGAGGTCCCTTCCAACTTCAACCACTCTGTAATTACTGTAGATCTGTTTGGACAAAACACTGGGGGGGGGAGGGGGGGGGGGGAGGGTGGAGATAAGCAAGCAGTGGCTCAGGTTGTTCTCTGCTCCCTCCAGCTCAGGGCTGGAACACACTCAGTTTTTGCAGTGCAGCACATGGCTGCATGATGACCCCACAGCTAGCCCCCAGGCCGGCCATGCAGCTCCAGGTCCACAAGGTGCCCAGCCCTTTGTTGTTTCTTTGGCTTTGCAGGTTTTGCACTATTCACCCCTCAGTTTTCATTTTCTGCTACCCCTGTAATTATGGGCTGCCTTCCAGTCTCTCAGGTATCATTTCCACAGCATATTCCAGGAGAAATCTCCCACCCCCACCCTCTTCAAAACCCAAATCTTAACTGACCAGAGACCACAGTTAAAGCACATTTAATGCAGCACCTTAAGAAAAAGCACGTTAATTATGCAGAAGCAAATGGAAGTCAACCTTTCTCATGGACTGCTCTGCCCAGCCACCCCACTGGAGAGCACCCAAAGCTCTAGGAAGGAAGAGGGTTCAAGGCATTATCCATAGGCAGCCATCCCCATTCCACCAGCCGTGGCCCCACAAAGCCTGGCAAAGCCCACAGTCCCTGGAACATCCCCCCATCTCCCCATAACTTCCTCCTTTCCCATCTCAGCAGATGGGAGCCAAGCCAGCATCCAGCTGTCTTGCCAGCACCAGACAGGCATGAAGGAGCTTTGGTGGGACAGGCCTCCAGCCCCTGACAGGCTGCTCCCACAGGCTGGAGGTGCCTCCAGAACATGCCATCCCTAACTCATCTCCTCCAGAGCTCCACAACATTTCTTGGAGACTGGACTTGGCCCTGCTTACACTGGGGAGATGTAGGAATACAGTCAGATATGAGCTGTTCTTCTTCTAGAGCATCTTCCCTTGCTTATCTAAGAGGTTTTTTCCTTCCCCTTTTAACTTTTTTTAATTTAACCTGACTCAACAATTTACAGCATTCTTCACTGCTTTGCACCTTGTGGAGCCCCATCTGCGACTGTGAAACGCTTCCAAATCCAAATGTTAGCACTATGAATTGCAGTTTAACTGCTGGAGTCTGAGGATTTGTGTTTTGGGAGAACGGGAAGTGCACTCTGCCTCACAAAGAGGGGAAAAACAAACCTTCTCTACTCATTTTAATTAGAGGATTTGATGGAGGGAAGGATAACTTTAAAACAGTAATATAAGTACATACATAGTATAGTGAACGAATTGGGAAATTCTGCTGAAAAAGGAATTACAGCAGCAACAGATGAGTTCAGCTGTTCACTAGCATTAACACAGCATGGGGCCCGAGGAGAGCAATTCAGACCTTGTCCTCCATGCATCTTGTAATAAATGGGAAACAGCCCTGCTACCACAGGCAGCATGCTACAGCTGCCCATTCCAGTGCCTGCCCCATGCCATCCATCCCTTTCCACAGCCCAAGTTCCCCACATGCAAAGCCTGAGCACGTTATATATCACAGTGGTGGCAGCAGCATGAAACCTGCTTCACGGTGTCTTCGCAAACACGAAGTCAGCTGTAACATGACTGTAGCAGTCACCTTGTAGCAGTGGATTCTCCATCTTCGTTTTTCCCCACCTGCGAAGTGGGTCTAACTGAAAGGGAAATTTCAGTTTGTCTGTAATATTTATCTTCCAAAGCAGGAGCCAAAAAGAGAGGAAAAAACATGTAGAAAATCCAAGCAAACATCATCGTTTGGGAAAGCTGGTGTGGGATTTTAGCTCACCGCTGCACTGTTCAGTGCAGATGTCTACAGCCCCAGGTCTGAAGCCATCCTTCAGCTACCAGCACAGTCAGAGGCTCAGCCTGAGCAAACCTCAGTCACCCCATTACCCCTTCCAGTACTACATCACCTCATGGGCAGCCTACAAACAATCCCACAGGCATAGAGGCTCACGCCCAGTTAGAATGAACAGCTTGCTGGGTGCTGTACGTCTCCTCCTAGCAGGCTAGGATAGTACATGCATGGGGCACAAACCCTCTCAGCCCAAATATAGAGAAGGGAATTAGTGGAGCCAGTTAAAATGACAACCATTTTTTTTTCCTGGTTTAGGATTAAAAGCTGAGGAAGTTGCATGCAAGTTGGATTTTCTTTAAACATTTCTCTACAAACTCTCTGCACGCACTTCAACAACCACCACTGCAGTGATTCAGATGTGGTATAGTTAAAGAAAGATGCATGTGCTCATTCTAATGAAACTTAGCCCCAAGTCTAATGAATCTGTTCCCCACAGGGAACAGAGGGAAATCCAAGAACTGCAGAGCATGAGGGAAAATGAATTTACTGGTAAGGTTGTAATCGTTTCAAATTTCCTCATGAAACTGAAGGTTCTTAAGGCCTGCAGAAACTTCCAGAGTAAACCTGAACTATAGTAGCAGTTTGCACAATAGCTGAAATGATGCAGCGTGGCATATTCTGAGATATGCATGTAGCTCAGATTAATTGCACAGCTTGCTGACCTTTTACAGTTCACAGTGAGACTGTAGTTGTGTGGCAACACAGAACAGAGTGAGGAAGGAGAACCAAGTCCAGGCACAGCCTGGCAGCTACTTGAGCCTCAGGCACATGTGAATAGCACTCAGGACAACAAATTTCCTTGGTCCTCACTGATAAGCTGCAAGATTTGTCACTACACATCATTCTCTCTGGAGTGAGTCATTTGAGCAGAAGGCTCTGACAGGAGCCGTTTGGCCCATTCTAACAGAAGGAACAGTAATAATTAGTCAAATCAAACTGAATAAAAATGAAAGCAATTGACATAAAACGGGTTCTACAAAACTTGCTTGAAAAAAACTGGTAGGGATGAATCCCCATGCTGTGTAAGTGGGCTCCGCTGAGGCTGATTTACATAGGCTGCCCCTTTGAATTTAGTGGCAAATTATCTCCAATCTATAGATTTTCTCTGCTACTTGTAATTACAGTTCTCTTTTGATTTTTAAAGGATCATTCAATGATCAACCTTCTTCATTCAGACCTTTCTTTAGAAACTGCTCAGCCCATAATTTTGGAAAGCAAATGCATGAGACAGTCAGACTAATCCCAAACCAAAAGCTACTATTTACTGCCACAAAAATTCCCTAACACTGACATTCCCCGCAAGAAGTTCCTTCAGACAAGAAGGCAGACAGACATGGACAGAACAAGAATTTCAGTGGCAATCAGGGAGATCACCTAGGTGTGAGACTCTTCTGTGATTCCAATAGCACAGCCCACAGGTCTCATTTCATCCCTCTGTTGGCAAGTATCTTTCAATACCAGCTCAATTTTTACAATACATATTTAAGAGTTAGGATAGAATATATCAGAAACCTTTAGCAGATATTGAAACACTCCTAGCTGAAGGAAATTTTGGACTTTTGCTGCCAATATTAACCAGAGCAGAAAATGCAGAAAATGTTTTTTGTTTTTTGTTTTTTTTTTTTAAACATTTGCTTACACAGGGAAAGCAATTTCTTCAGAGATGAAGGAAAATAAATTTTAGGGCAGAACCTCAGGTTATATAGTAATGCAGTTGATCAGTACTTACATACTCAAAGATCCCATTCTCTTAAAACAAAACAATAGAATTTATATTTAAACAATCCTGCAAAGCCTAAATTGAGAGCAGAGCCTCCAGTACTGTGAGAAGTAAGAACAGTCTCTTCCAGCAAAGTTAGATAAATTTTTCATAAATTCAAGAGATATTTCTCAAGCTAGTGGGAGTTGCTTTGCAAAGAACTTCAGTGCATTTAAAATGCTCTTAAAGACATTAAACTCCCACATTTTATGTTACAGTGTTCCCTAGGTAACCTTGGGGCAGGAACACCTCATTTCATGGTGCACATTCCCCCAAGATCTTGTTATGAAGACAATCACCTTAAGATATCAGTACTATTCAGACAACATCTTCTCTTTGTTAATATACCCTTGAAACTTCAGTTATATTAAGCCACCTTTCCTCCAAGTGAAGTGGAATCCTCTTGTTACAAGTAGTTACACAGAAATACACAAAGTGTTAAAAGAGCACATATAACTTAAAAAATAAACCCTTCAGCAAGCTCAAGATAATTGCGTAGGCAGATGAAGATCAATGGCAAATCCCAGGGCACGGGAGTAGTAATTAAAAATAAACAAACAGGAGATAAAAATAGAACTTAAGCAAAATATTTTCCCCACAAGGGTTATAGAGTAGTCAAGCACCCTATCAAAAGCAGCAGAGAAGAACAAATTTCTTGCTATTTTAAGTAAAATGAGATTCTTCCCCTCTAGAAAGCAGGCTGCCATCTCCAGAAAAGCCAGTTATTAAAATCAGACTAAACTCCAGTTTTTGAGATTTGGAAACCATTGTAATTACTGGATAATTTCAGAGACAGCCTGTTTGATTCTGCAAAGTGTGTTGGTACGACCCCTGCAATATGCTCTGCCACCTGAAAACATAGTGCTCAGTGCCTTGCCCAGCTCCTGTGCTTTAGTTAGTTAATACAAAAATCAGAAATACAAGCTGAAGTGCCGTCACATAAACGACCACACCTTCACAGTAAGAACGGGTAAGTGTGGGCACATCATCAAATAAAACAAGCTGGAAATCTGGCTTTTATATTCTTTTACTGTACTTTGAGAAGTGCAATGATCATGAATAGGTGATTCAAGGATTCAATAATTAATGTAACGGATGTATAAAATACGGACTCACAAAAAAGATGCTCCAGCACAGTTCACTAGCTATTCTTGTACATATGATCTTTGTATTTTGCCTTTCGGGAGAAGGCTTAATTTCATTTCAAGTGCAAAATCCATAAAGAAAATTGATTGGATAAAACAATAAGAAAAATTACTCTGCTGTTTTTTTATTTTTTTATGTATAGTTTCTGGTGCTTCATTACAGATACAATGCTCTGTTTTATTCAAATAGCTTTCATTAACAGCAAACAGATCAGTTCCCCAAGAAATACCCACTCAACAGCAGTGCTAAAACACCGCATCTGGGCAGGTTAGGTACATCATAATTCAGCATTACATCAAGACAGTATGCTTTTCTTTTTTGACACTAAGTTAGCCACAAAGTCCACAACAGATCGAAGATGCAGTGTGAGGATTCTGGACCACAGTTAAAGACATTTAGAACAGGAACAGCACAGCCTACTGTAATTCACGATGGAGCACCTTAATATTCAGGCTTTTCATGCTGTAGTCTGAAAAATCTGTTCAATATATACAGCTTCTCTTTAATAAGATCAGAGGCTCTGAGATGATCCCAACTTACCTACTGCTTAGCTGACACTGAATTGCTGAGGTATTTCTTTAGACTTATACCTGCTGAAAGAGCAAGGAAGTGCAAGGCTAACATCCTATCCCCTACTCAGGATATAAAGGGGTTTTTTTGCATCCAATCAGCTCTTTCTGCATTAAGGATGGTAGTAATTCTTAGCCAGTGCTTTAACAATAAAATACTTTGTGCTTTATTTATGGCATTATTACTAGACCTAATATCCAAAATTCCTCTAAAATCACTTTATCCAGAAATGGCTTTGTGATTGCAAAATGGGGTAATGAAGACCGTTTTCTCCTAAAGATGAAAGAAGTACCAGATCAAGCACAAGTTGTTTCAGAATTGACAGAGGGTGGCTTTGCATATGTACTGCTGAAAAGCCCGATCGCCCATACTAGGAAGAGCCAGGTTGGCACGGGGTGGGACTTCTCAGAAGGCTCAGTGCTCTGCTGCCACTGAAGATGGTCCCGCTGTTGGTGAAGCTCTGAGACTTCATCTATGGCCTTGGAATGCAAGTCCAGGAGCCTTGGAAAGGCAAAAGGCTGTTTCAAAGTGATTTAATTTAGCTTGCTGCCAGCCCTCAGGGACTACCTGACACCACATCCCCAGGCTTTAACAATGCCTTTGGGAACTTTGTGACATACCAGAGCACAGGCACGCAGTGATAGAACCCACTAGTGATTTGCAACACCGAATATTGCTTTTTAAAATCATTTACCATATTTTAGCTATCAGTAGCTACATTCTCCCACAGTAACTCAGCCCAAATTCTATGGCACAGGAAACTACCAGAAAGCTGGTGTTAATTAAGCTTTGCTTTCATGCATTTCAAAAGCAGTCCCTATTTAGCATGATTCTCTTAACAAAGTGTTAATGTGGAATAATTATGGTATGAACAATCTGAAATCAATGAAAATATCAAAACATGTCCTGGAACGTGAAACAGAGGTGCAGGTAATCTCAGGCTCCAGAAGTAAATCTAATCCATGAAATAATGCTCATCACATGGCAGGTTATTGCAGGATCTTACTATGGATAATGGCTTCAAGATCCAGTCTGACCAAGTATAGCCATTTCAGTGTCCTATCAACAATAATGGTCCGCAAACACACTCCAGCAGTTCATTAAATTATAGATTGAGTCACTTGAACACGTGAATTAAGTTTCCTCCAGATTAAGAACCGAAAAATAAAGTCAGGGAGCATGTCAGAGGGTTATACTCTCATTCCTTGTCGTACAAGTCTGTCATTCTTACCCTTTGATATTTAAGTTATTGAGAAGATTCAGAACAAGTACATAGCATCACTTGAACTCATCACACAACTATTACTGTGACATCTTGTTTGAATTTACATTCTGTAAATCCTGTGTAAGAGCTCCACTTCAAACCTGTGTAAGATTTTGTGTAATCCTTATAACACACTGGTATACTTGTCAAAGTTTGGAGCTACGTATGAACACGGCAACATTAATATAACCCTATGTTACTCCAATGTTTAAATTATGCATAATACAAGAGCAAGTGGCAGATGGCATTGTAGAGTATGCGGAGATACTGGTATTTGTACAGTAAGCATTAAAATAAACGTGTCTAGATAAAAGAGGTATTTGCAGGTATGACGCACCTAACGCTGAAATAAATGTTTATTTTTGGGTTGCATGCATCATGCACAGGTTATTTTAGAGGCTGCATCTGTCAGATTGAGAGATTGATATGATGCAGAAATGCAGGCACTGGTAAAGGGAGCTCACAGTTGCATGTGAGCATAGAGGAGAGAGAGATGAGTATGAGATAAAGGCTTCATAAAACAACATGGAACACAAAAAAGCTATCTTGACACCAGGAAATCAGAAGGGACAAAGGGAGGAGGCAAAATGCTCCAAAACACTTGAAAAATGAGATCAGGAAGTTAAAGGACATGTCTCGGAAACAAATAAATGACTGCAAGGTATTAAAGCAGCAGCTATGGAATGTGACAACCAGCTAGGAGAAAAAACTCAAGCTCATGCTTCCCCTCTGCCCTTCATTCTACTCTAGTAATGAATGTTGCAAAGGAACATCAAGACTTTAAGACAGGAAACGCTGCAATAAAGCAGACCAGCACCCAGCTCCTCCAGAGCTCTTCAGTCCTCTCTAGGTGGGTTTGGACAAACACCCCAATGCTGAATTGAGGGGCTGGTGTGTGGGTCCTTATACAGCCTTTTCATTAAGGAAGCAGAACAAAAACAGTACAAACAGCAGTGGATAGCATTGCCTTAAAATACCCCAGTCGTGCTTCCCAGCCTATGTCACTACCTTTTTGCCCATGTTTTTGAATGTTGCTGTCATAAACAGATGCCTCTGTCCCTCTGGTTGTTATAAAGTTGTGCATACAAAACTCTCCCATATTTTTCTGACAGGCAACAGGAACAGAGAGCAGTAGGGGAAAAGGAGGAGACAGGTCGCATTGTATTCCCTCAGGTTTTACTCGGAAGAGATTCAGACAATCATGTGGGAATAAAAAGAAGTGTTTGAAGAGAGTGGCAGGTGGTGAAAGATTGGCAGGGCTAACATTGGCAAGATTAGGATCATAAAGAATATTAATGACAGAAGAAGAATGCAGATATCACAGCTTTTGAATGGAAAGTGCCCCTCAGTGGTGCCTCAGACATACCAAGAGCCCTGGCTGTTTGAACAGTTGTCCAGCCTTTCCTCACTTTGTGATCACGTCGTTGCTGACCTCACCAGACACGTAAGCTCAGACCCTGTGGGTGCTAAGAGAGGTGAAGTGTCTGTGCACAGATTAAGGTTTTTTTCCCCTTTAAAAACCATCAGAAATAAAGTGAATTTAAACCCTCATTCTACTGGTGCATTTTGAAGCTCCTCAAATAGTCTATTCCAATTCCAGAGCAATTCTATAAAACAAAATGAATAGCACAAATCCAGCAAATATATCTCCTGCCAAGATGAGCTCTCCTGTTTTAAAATCTTTTATAGCATCTAATGTATTTATTTGCATCAAGAGGGCATTACGCCAGTTAACATCTGTGTTCTCTAGAGTTGGTAATTCTGCCTCCCATAACTAGTCATCAATTCTGTATGAAAATACACAACTGTCTTTCCACTATAGATTCTATGTACTGCTCGATTTTTCCATGCACATTTAGAGAAATGTTTAGTAGAACACTTCTGCATAAAGAGATATATATAGGAAGGGTTGATTTTTTTTTTAATATTTTCACTCCCCCAGTGGATGTCATTTATGGACCTTTGGATTCAGATCAGATATGCCATTATGAAAAAATTAAAGATGAAATCTTCTGCTAATATAAACTGACACGACTTTTTTGAAATAGACAGAAATCTCCCAGATGTCTATCGGCTGAAGATCTGGTCCTGAAACCTCGCGGCATTTCTCAGCATGCAAATTAAGTAAATTCACCTCAGCTTTGATGATGATTAAGTGTCCTCAACTAACAGTTAAATCAAAGCAGGTTTCACCAATGCAAAGACAGACAAATTATACAAAAAAGAAAAAAATTTGCCCAATGTAAAATAGCTTGAAAAGCTAGGTGCCAGAATTAAACATTTTTAATTGCCTCTCTCACACGTAGTCATCCAAATAACTTAATAACAAAAGTCAGCATTAAATCACCAGGAAATAAATCCATCCTTTGCCTATATAAACTATGAAGGAGATTAAAAGTCATAGACAACGGAAAGGGAGTTGACATTTAGGTCAAGATCACAAGCAAGTGGGTAGACCGAAGGTAAACCATGTGCCAACCAAAATTACCTAAGCCACTATAATGAAGTAAGAGGGCCATCTTTGTTTCCAGCATCGCCACAATCTCATTCCACAGCTGACATTCCTGCCAGCCTGACCAAGCCCACTGTGCAACTGCACAGCACTGCTAACTGGCAACATCCTTAAAATCTGCAGGGTAAAAACTCTGCCTGAAGCACCCAGATCTCTAACGTGCAGCCCTCGTATTCAATTACTGAGATGCCTGGCTTGTCAATATGTGTCCTTTGGATCTGGTTTTACAACAAAGCTTGCACTCATAACAGCATACTTTCTATAAAGATTTAAATTGCAATTGAAAACCTCTCCAAGACTTCTATTTCTAGCTGTGCAGCCATTCAAAGGAACCTGCTAGTCCAACAGCACTGTCTGCTGGCTATCCTAGTTAGTAAACTATTGCCTAAATGACAAGCAGTTCATAATTACCACTTACAAACAGCCTGTGGAGTATTTGCAAAAGGATGACCGACCCCTTTTCACTGCTGCATCCAGTATTTGCGCTGTATGTTTTATTGTCTGAACATTTCCCCAAGAGCCTTTATGGCTGAATGTTTGGGATCTAGGCTTTGCTTTTGCACAGCTTCAATTGTACTAGAAGATAACTGTGTGTAACACTTCAGCACTCAGAACAAAAGATTTCAGTGCAAGTGCTGTGTGCTCTGAATATCCAGAGATGAAAAACTGTAAATGATGAGGTCAACAACATGCCCAGCTTCTCATCAAGAAAAACATAACCATTTTTACTACTTCTTGTGAGGTTTGTGAGCCAAATTATAGTTCTTATATTATTGTCAAACTCAGTACTCAGGTTTCCAGTTTATTAGTTAGAGGCAGTAATTTTATTTATCTGTTGCAGTTACATGGCTTTTTTCCTTTGGCTTTCTCTTCAGCTCAGTGTTTTCTCATGAAATTGTTCATATTTTGGACAAGAAAACGGATTTATTTTCTGTGATATGCCTTCAATTGGTGAATATCAGAGAACAAGTAGAAGGATGTGATATAGGTTTCAGGTTATGTGTAGGAGCCAATTTTCCAGGATTAATGTCTCAATAAAGTGGAAGTATAAGTTCAATTTTCTTTTAAAAAATGTGTACCAGATCACATTGTCTTCCTCCTTCCTGGCAAATCTTTTAGTTATTTTACAGACGAGCGAAGTTCTGAGAGTCAAGTCTTTTTCTGTCTCAATCACAACAGGGCAGACTTAATTTTCAAGCTAGTATACATACAGATTTCTTCCAAGAAGATTTATAGCAGTCCAGCTTCAGTCAATACCTTCGTTAAAGAAACAACGGGGCTTTCACACCAGCTGTGTCTGAACTACTCTTTACCTCAGTGCTCACATTATTAACTCAACTCATTCTTTTGTCCAGAAATCACCACCTTATTCAGTCTTTATAGATATTTCTCAGAGGACTGAGGTGGAACCATTCAGCCAAGACATCTTTTGCCTTCACAGCTTCAACGTAAATACTGAAAATTATTCCCCTTGGTTTTTGTATTTTAAATAGGAAATATCACAGTTCTGCATTTACCAGAAAATTTTTCAGGTACAGTTTTTGGAGGCTTTGCACCGCGTGATTCAAGAACCAAAGCTACTGTGAAAATAAGCAGGTGAGAAATCCTTTGTGTCTTTCTCCACTCTTACTAAGCACTGGACTATGACAGTCAAAGACTTCTTTAATGAGAAGCATTATAACACTGCCATGTAATCCAGCACGAATACAATACTAGCAGGAATGAAGGAGCCTCATACTAATCTTACGCGATTCTAAGAAATTCTCCCACACGTTTGAGTTGTGGTCCAGCTGTTTAGCCTAAATGCACTGTAATTAGTGTAAGTAGCACTTAAAAATGCTCTTTCCAGCCAGGACTCCACCTGTATTTTTTCCCCATTACCCCAGACCCAAATGCAAAGAGCTATCTACTCAGTGCCATCTAAATAGTTCTGATACTTCTGTATAAAAAAAGTGCTCTGATATTTTTAGCAAGGACTGGTGCTTTCTAATCAATTGACTGACTTATTCGTAATGCAAACAGTAGGCACTGTCACTTTCCCCAAAACTGAAGTGCAAAAGCCCTCAGTATGTTTGGTTTTGTCTCAACATGAAGTTCTCCTGATTGCCCCTAAAGATAAGATGCAAAGGTTCCATTGGTCATTTTATAATCAAACACTTCAGCACTGTAGCTTGAAAGGTAATGAAGTTTTTTTTTTGATCTTTTGAATGTTACTTTAAAAAAAAAATAAGAATAAAAATCACTTTGTTGTTGAGCAAACTGAAGTATGTTCCTGGCTGCCACACTAAAAACAATTCAACAGATGCTGCACCTGTCACTGTTTTGCACATCTCCATACAAGAACAGGGAGTTGCCTTGGTGCAAATGAAATGTTCCTGTTGATCTGCTTCTGTCATCAGGGCCTTCACCGTTTGTGCTGGCATACATCAATTCTCTTGTTTTTGTGCCAGATAATATAGAAACGCTCTACAATGTAAATTCTGGCCACAGTCTGTGATACACAAACTTGAACCATTTACTTCTTAAAGTACACACTCCAACATCTGGTTAAGAAATAGTAACTGTAAAGCAAAGTCTTGAGGTATATTACTCTATCAGAAAATCAACTTGTTTGTGTATCCGTGGGCACAAAGACCACAAATCCTATGACAAGCAATAGAGCATGATAGAGGTTCATTGTCCAATTGCTTTAGTGAAAAGGTCATTAGACATTTGAAATAGTAATCATCGGTGCTTATTCACTACCCTCATGACATCCCTAATAAAAAAAACCCTCTTTTATCATGCCTCTTTGGAAGCATCTTTCATGGACATTGGTACAAGGAAAGTAGGAACTTACTTTATATTTCTGAAATAAATTATTATACAGTACTTTGGGGGCAAAGGCAAATGTCATCTTTCTCTTATAAACAGGGTGAGAAAGTGCAATGCCTAGCAGCAAACATATTGACAGATACTGTTAGACTTCTCTGTAAAGCACTATTAATTAAAACCCAGAGCACTGCTATGAGATTAAATAGCTACCACTGAGTTCTGTATTTTTGGGATAGGAGGAGGCAGCAAGGGGCCAAGAGAATTATTTAGCAGGGATACTGCACGATGTGCAGGCCACAATCAGTTGTTTCAGAAGAACAAGGTATAACCAAATTGCAGCACTTGCCTAGCTGAACTTCCTTTTTTCTACCCCTGAGAAGACAGTTAATACAAAATTTAATTATCCTAGACTGTCAAACCAAGGGTTCCCTTTTAAATATTCCACTCACTGAAGGGATAGGCAATGTTTTTTTTAAATTAAAGTCTTTGTGCTTCACATCTCAAACGCCTTTTCCTTCTCCTCTTTCTGTACATTTAGTATAAGCTAAAAATATTTTTAATAGTGATTGTCATGGCAATAAGTAAGCTAAGCTCTCAATATTTGAACTCCCATCTACTGCTTGACAGTTCAACATTATGCATTGACTCCATTTATTACATCCAGCTTAACACAACTGAGGTCACACAGCACTGAGGCTTCATCATGACTCCACACAGGACAGCGCAGTTTGAATCCAGTTGGGAAAGGAATGAGGACATGCAAAACATAAGTAATTTCTTGAAAGCAGCAGTACTATACTTTTACATGTGAGAACACAATCATAATAGCTTCTCCTTTCTGCAGTGGGACTGAGGAGTAGGTGTAAATGAATTAATTGCTCTGTGCTTCCACAGGCACCTCTAACCAGTCTTTCTGCTTTGCCTATTTTCTCAGCATAAAGGCTGTTTTACCTGCATTTTTCCAAGGGTGATAAATCTTACCTTAAGTGAAGAGACATAAGTCTTTGGAAATGGGTACTCTGGAATAATGCACTCGAAGTGCCTCTGTGCCTTTGGTGAAGTATCAAAAAAATGAACTTCCATGAATATGATAAGAAAACTTATTGATAAAGCATTAGGAGCAATTTTATCTCTCTGTTTTTAGTGAAGAAATATGATATTACTCTACAAATCACTCTAGAATTCAGTATGTTTGATTAAATAAAAGATGGGTGATCAAAAAAAACAACTTTCAATGGTTGTTCCTGCTTGACTTGCAATATAAAGGGCAAGGAACCTGATTTTATAGACCCTACAATATAAAAAGGACTTGAAATCCAATATACAGCTTTTTGTTGTTGTTTGCTTCAATAAATCTGCATTTTATCTCCTTTGCAGGGCTCAACTTTATCTTCCAACAAACATCCATTTTGAAGATACACTCATCTGCTCCGCAGTATAATTTTTTGAGAGTGCTACAGGATTTCTGACTCCTATGGAGTAGGAGTAACAGAATAATATAAAGATTACTGCTTAAAACGCAAGTACAGCAGAGTGCATTTGCCCCTGCCTTCCTGACTTTCATGATACATAGTGCTTTGGTATACAGCTGCACTGTTAGAAAATGCATAGCCTTACTCATATCTGTAACAGAAATACCAATATCCTGCAGGTGTAGATTCATGAGGCAGACCAGGTGCAGGCAAATATGCTGGGTTCTGAAACTACACATAGCTAGTCACTTGTAATTTATAGTTTTTACTGACTTCTAGTTTCGCATCTCTAACTTTCCTCAAATCATAACCCTAGTTCATCATACTGCATTTCAGCACTAGGATCTATTATCACAGCTTGTTCCTTCATTAAGGTTATCAATATTCATCCCAGCACTCTTTGCTCCAGAATCACCAATTAAATTAGTGCTTTAATTGTCTACTGCCACTGACAGGAAGGTAAGTTCATGTGCATAGTCCACAGCAGAAACTGAAGGTACTTGCATTGGTGTAGAATTACACTACGAATTTCAATGTTCATTTTTCACGCATAAGAAATGGTTGTAAATCGCTGCTTCAGTACAGACCCCTTCAAGTGGTGGAGATTTTTATTTTATTTTTATGCAGTGTGGTTCACAGGCCAGTGGCCTAATTTGAAAGATATGGTCCTCTCTGATTTCTACTCTCTATCAATATTCTAAGTCTGCTACTAATCCCTGTAATAAAAAATACTGTTACTTTACCCATGCTAAATTTAACTCTCCACTACATGCAGAACAAGGCCATCCTAAAATAATGGGGATTAATGACGTGAACCTGCATGTGGTTAGAAACGACAGTGCCTCCAACTACAGAGCATTCTTTTTATTCTATTTTGATTGCCTTATACTAGATCAGAGATTTAAACTGTACTGGAGTGGCGTATAGTTCTAACTTAAGAACTGACATTTTAATGGCACCTTTGAGAAATTTATATATACAAGTCACGTGACCCTAATGTGATGGCTTAAACACAGCCCTAAGTAATTCAGCCGAGACCCCAGGCAAAATCATATCTCTTTTTAGTCTTTGAACCATTAAAATTCAGCTAGACTGTGAAGTTGACAGCTGTTTACTGTAAGGTTACCTCCTGCCTGCCAAATAATAGTGCTTCTATTGGCACCCTTCCACTCTCTTGTTTGAGATTTCCTTATAGTCAGAATGGAGTTAAAATGTTACATTCCTCAGGCTGAAAAGTGTATCTTTAAATAGGCTTAAGCAAGATGTAGCTGGTCCATTACATTACTTCGGCTGGTTTTTTTTTTTTTTTTTTTTTTTTTTTTTTTTTTTTTTTTGAAGTAAATGTTATCCCACAATTTGACTGCAATATAAATGCCAAACTGGAAGCCAGCCTAGTAATACTAGAAGGTCCACAAAAAAATTAAAACAAATGACACGTGCTTCTCCAGGGCCTCCCTGCACACTGCTTTCTTGAAATGCCCACATTGCCATGGGAAGAGGACCAGGCTTCCTCCCTTAGTCTCCTCAACAAATATAAATGAAAAGATTTTCTCTCTTGGCAAATGGAGAAAAATTAACCATTTTGAATCACTAACTGCCAAAAAGAAATGAGCATCATGTTAAGGTCAAGAAAAAGAGCAAAATCATCTCATTAAAGCTACAAACCTTTTTACCATAATTGTGCATTGCCATGCTTTATTCTTCCTAACATCACTATCAAGACTACCACAATCATTTTGTTATAGAAATATTAACTAAAAGCAGGAGAAAACCATCACTTTTTCACTAGCTGACCTGCTGTCCCACAGGCCGCTGTGTTTTCAATGCCTGCCTCCTATCACAGAGCACAGACCCACCTCAAAGCAGCCTTCCACACGCTCAAAGCCACAATTTTGAACCACTCAAATAACTCACATCTCACTTTTCAGCTGCTGTACCTCTAGATTACATAAAAGGGAATAAACCGGTGACAGATCCTTCCTGGTATGGATTAAAAGAAAAAAAGAAATGCCTACTCACCCCTTCACAAGATGCAAACGTTTGCTCCCAACCTCCAGCAGGAAAGCTGCTCCTGCCACAGGTGCCCAGACCTCACAAAACCCACAGGTGCCCACCACCACTCCATTTATTGGTCTCTGTTAATCAGCACTAATTTGCTCCTCCTGCACCTGCCTCGCTTGGTCTCCGGCTCTGTGTAGGAGACCCCAAGTCCTGGTTCTGTGTGGGATTTGGCTGTAGTGCAGTGAGGAGCAACTGCTGTGTGGGTGTGTTGGGAACTGACTGGAAGGCAGCTGAGTGCTTGCCGATACCGGTAGTTTTCAAGTCACACAATACCTCCAAAAATCTTATCTAAGTGCTTTGAACGGCACCAAACGTCAGCAAAAACAGAATGCAATTAAGATACACTTAGTGAATGCAGAAGGCCTTTCCCTGGGTGTGCTGTTAGGGAAATATTTCTACCTTAAATCAAACTGCAGAGCGGGTGTTTGTGCAGTCTGTTGTGCAGGCCTGCAGCCGAGGCCTCGTGCCTGGGGAGCTGCCCTCTGCACCCTGCATCTTGCTGGCCTGGGTTACTTCCCTCATCCTTGTCAGCATCCACTAGTGGTCCACTCTTCTGTTCCCAAGACAGGCCGTCCTCAGCCTTCATGAGCACTAGGATCAACTGTGATTCCAGTTTATTTTACTTGTACTCATTATTATTTGTTGCTTCCTCCTTGGCTTTTGTGTTGTCGGTTCCTCTGTTTTCTGCGAGTACAATGAATGTTGAATCCTTTGCAAATGGGACTGTTCAACAGATGGTTGTGCAGTTCATGCTCTATTGAATTGATTGTTTGGTCTTTTTATAATTAGATTTTTCTCATGCTTTGTATTATTTTAATGAATCCTTACTAATGGATGGGACTAAATAAATAAGGCTTCCCTCAAGTGTAACGACTTTAAACAGTTAAGAGCATGTTTTCTTATATAACAGTATTTAAAACCTTTTTGGCCTGAAATAATATCTTCAGTCTGTGCGTGTTCATAAAATTGCTTTGGATGCCATTATTTTTAAACACTTAATTAATTTTCTCCAAAATAAGACTATTTGCTTCCTCTAATGAGAATTATAAAACCTGTCAGGTCTGAGACTTCTATCTTTAGTCATTTTTTGGAATTATGCAAGTCCAGAATTCAGAATAGAACATATGGAGGCTCCTCGACTCAGTTCAAAAATGGCAGAACTAATTCCATAGAAAGATTTCGCAGAAAAAGCTGACTTTGAAGCCAAGTGGATCATGGAAAATTTTAGCAAAAAGTATATTTTGAGAAGGTATGAGTTGCTTGAAATGCTGTGTTGCATCTTAAACTTAACTTTAGCATTTGTTATCAAGAACACTATAATAACATTATAATTATCTGTAATGTCAGAGAATTTTCTGTTCATCCTACTTAAAGGTAATGCAGTGTGAGTCACTAAAAATTATGAAACTGAATTGCCATTTTAATTTCAGGATATCATTACCCCAACTTGCACAACCTAGATAAACCTGGCTGGGAAGTAAGTTTTCTTATATATATATATATATATATAAACACATATATATTTACACAGATTGTTGGAAAAACAGACTGAAAAAATTAGCATCTCCTGTTTTTAAGCTGATCTTTTGGGTAATGTGCTGCTGGACACTGAGACAAAGTTACCCTGCGATGCTTCCCTCCCCATCTGTTATTTCTCTCTCTGCTTCTTGGCAGTTTTTTCAACTGACAACTCTGCGGTGAAGGTCTGAATCCAGCGATCTGAGTGGGTGATATCTATCAATCTTGTGCCACACGTATGCAATATTGCTAGGCAACAGGTAGCAGCATGACACCCACATTCTGCAATTTCCTTTTGGTGACTGAGGCTTTTACTATATTAATTATACTGAACTTTACTTCATGCATTTCAGGCATTAACTTCTATGGAAAATATTATTTTAAATTCTTTCCGTAGCACATTGAATGAAATATTGGCAACCGATAAAGTCGTCATTTTAACAATTGCTACATAAGAATGTGGGGCATGAAGCCTTCTAAAATTGCAGATAAGTGGAATATCAGATTATTTTACATTGAAATAGCTATTCTACAAGGAAAAAAAAAAAAGGAAAGGACTTCAAAACATAACAGGCATAAAATATGAAGTGAGGAGCTAACTAGGGAAGAAGTTCCTTTTTTTCTCTTCCTTGCTTTCTCTACTCTTTTTTTATGGATTTGTTGTTGTTGTTGTTGGCTTCTCTTTTTCAGTGGTTAGGATGCTACAGAGAGACTAAGCTGCAGATTTATTTTCATGCCCCATCATAGACACTTCGTGTGACCACAGGCAGATGAAGCTATGTGATACTACAGAGAGAATGAAAGTGAGGTGAGCTGCACTCACTTCACTTTTCTTGAATTAGCCTAGCTTAGGAAAAGTAGCCAGGCCTTCAGCATTTTTACACTCTTGCAGGCAATGTATTCTCCTTTGGATTTCTCAAAAATGCATTCCAGAGTTACTTAAACTGCAGTAAGGTGGGTCATTCTACACATTTAATTTTGAAATAATTTACCTGTCCTTTCTGAACACACAAAGGAAATCCCGGAAATGTACCCAAATGGAGCTAGTCTGTTGTAAATTGCTCGTGTTAGCCACTAATGAGTAATAGTAAGTTCAGTTTTCTTTCACACCCTCTGAGAAACCCGCCAAATCAAATTAACAGCAGCAGCAGCAGCATACTTGTATTCAGTGTTTCACATGCATGTTGAACATTATTCAGGGCAACTGTTCAACTGCAACCTCAGCTGTTTTTTGCAGAAAGAGAAGGCTCATTGGAGGTATGTTCAAATGATCATAGGTGATTATGAGTAATCAAATTAGTACCACTTGCAGAATTGCTAGTAGTTTCTGTGCCTCAGCTGAAGAGCAGTAATTCAGTAAGCCACTACCATTTATGAAGACTTCTACATAGCCATAGTCTCCTTGAGGTTAGGCTTCTCAGCAGTATCACTTTCTTTCAGACAATAGTTGCTAATCACCTGCGTGGGCAGGTACACCTTGATGCATGCAAATACCATATCGAGGCAGAGAGCCCTGTAACTGGCAGGTTAGTTTTTGCTATGTTGAGATGAATGAAAAGAGCTAAGAACAATCCAAATATTTGTGTAATTTTTGGTCAACAAGACAAGTACACTTATATGCCACATTTTGTAATGCAACTATTGTTAGAAATGAAATCTCATGTAAGTGTATCCATGGGATACCAAGTCTCAGCATCGCTCATTGAACAGGAATGACCAGCAGTAACACGTCTATCTGAAAGATATTTCCTGCTGTTACTCACCAGGTTTTATGTTCAGGCTATATCTGTGGCTACAGCGTACTTTCTGTATTGAAATTTGATCTAATTCCAAAAGTGAAATAACTTCAGGAATTAGAGATGCATAATTTCTTCTTTTCTCCTGCAGCTGCCCTCTTCTGACAGTTGCTCAACACTGCAAAGGGAAACAAATTCTAAAGCTGAGCAATAGATCTAAAACAGATAGGAAGCTGTGCAGTATACCAGAAAGCAAGCAAGGGATCAGTTGCTTCAGAAGACTTCTTCCCTCTCCACTTAGAGCTAAACATCAGTGCTGGACTAATACCATATGGGAAGTTTTGTTTAATTGCATTAAGTTCTGTAAGATGTGTTGGATCCAGAAGTGAAGTCCACATGGACATGCAGTCTGCCATCTCAGAACAGTGGGTCATGAATCAGTCTGTATTTCCTTTGCTAGAAGGCACCCTGGACAAGGTGCTGTGTGAGGAACCTGTTACAGATCCAGCTGTGATTAATGAGGTTGGAGAACAAGCATTTTGGTTACCAGAGGCGCTCGCTGAACTCTGAATCCCACCAGCCTGGGGGGAAAATGCAGGCTGACAAACACACATTAGAAAGTGGATGAGTTTTTGATTAAGGTCCCCATTACTGCATGTTTTTGTGCCAGACATGAGCCCAATAAGAGCAGAAAAGCCTACCATGCCTGTACATATCTGTTGGTACATAAATAAGAGTGTGATTTTGTGAGTCAGAACTTATCACTGGAAAAGACTGCTCTTTAAGCAATGAAGTGGGTTTGGTTGCTGTTAGTATTTGGATTTTTGTAATTTCTGTTGAGAATTTAGCAAGCAACATCAGAAGCTTTAGCTTGGGAAAATCATGAGCAGAACTATGATTAATATAGTTTGAGATGTATTTGTAGAAGATGCAGAACTTGCTGTGGGAATTGATAATTTAATTAGATTCTGATTTACAAGATTCATATACCTAATATTCTAAGTACTATATTAAAAAATAAATACAACTTAATTTTTCATAGGACATTGTTTTCTATACAAGCGAACAGTTGGTTATTTGTAAGGCACAGCTTTGATTGTCTGTAAAAATTAGGACCTCGTTGTATGGTGAAAGAGCTTTCAAATACAGCTAAACAAAACAGTCTGCATATACATAAATACATGAATTCCCCAGGGAAAAAAATGTACACCATGTTTGGGAATTTCATTTTGAACCTCACAAACCGTATGAAGTCTTCAATATCAGCAGCTTAAACAGAAAAAAAAAAGTCATTAACTATTTATAAAACACATTTCTTAAGTTGTTAACTTTCAGTTTTGCACCAAGATTTAATGCAACTGGCATGATGCTTTCATGTAAAGTTTCGCTTATCTCTCTAGGCTAAAGTGCTGGCTTTATCATTTTCATAGCTATGAATCAGCTGTAGTTCTGTGGCAGTCAATGAAATTACACCACTGACAGTAGAAGAATCAGGCCTTCATTTATTAAATGGAATAGAAATATTTCTTTATAGGTTCAGGAGACATTTAATACATGTTTGGATGTATCTGATATGCAGTGAAAGCCAGTCTTCTCTTAGACTGCATAATTTAAAATGTATATGCCCTGGGTATCTATAAAATCTAATGTAAAACAAGTTTGCTGTATTTGTGGATACTGTTAAGGTCAAAAGGATTTTATAGACTTTTTTCCTTATTTAAAAAGTACTTTAGTGATCCAATTCTGCAGATTGTTAAAACCTTGTAGCTACCTGCAACTAAGCAAAACACAATTTACAACAAATACAGTGGCAGAGAATTATAAATCTGAGTATACAGGAGTTTAAGATTTCAGTATCTAAGAAAAAGAATTCTTTGGCAGAAGAAACAATATTTGTCTAGGTTTTCTACACAAAGCCAAGATCATTCCCCTTCCAGTTGCCTGTGGAAACCATGAAGAATGTTATGTGAGCCACCTATTGGAAATGAGTAGTAATATTTATTATAACCTTTCAGAACTAATTCCATCCATTCGGTGTCAGGAAAGAAAGAGGTGTGCAGCAGGTATACCGTGCCACCACACATTCAGGGAATCACTGCTGTGCTGAATCATGCAGCAGAGACCAGGAGGAAGCCATCGTGGGGAGGCTGACCCTGGGCTGCTATTGCCATGAAATAACTTCAGCATGCTGTAAACCTACCAGGAACAGGAAGCAAAGAGATCAGAAATAGGTCCCAAATAGATTCGTGAGATGAAATTCCGTCACCATTGCAGTTGGAACCTACCAAAATCAGAGTGGTTTCCTGCTGCAGAAGTGTGTGCCAGAATGCCATATCAAACTGAAAATATTTCTTCCAGCATCAGGATTTTTGATTTCATTCAATGAGATTCAGTACAGTTACAGAGCATGATTACCCTTCACTGTTTTCTATTTCTAGATACAAGTCTGGGAGGTGCGTGTTTCAAAAATGTAGAACACCTCTATCAATCCAGAAGTTTTTTGGCACTGAGAAGGCAGCTCAGCTTACTTTTGCCCCATGTGTTTTCCTGCACTTTACTTCTCATGAGAGTGGACAAAGAATGCAACCAGATTGCAGAGGTGACATTTTGCTTGTGCGTAGGGCAGCTGACAATAAAAAAGGCAATACTGCTCTGCACTGAGCAAATGTGGATTTTTTCCTGGTGTTGTATTGTTGGTTCAGCTTCACAGAGTGATGACTTTCTCTTTGTTTTCAAAAAGCTAGAATTATATTGGATCTATTTGGGTTTTGCATTTCCTCAGTGCATATATGCATGCACAGATAATATAACTAGAAGACAATGAAAAGAATGGCACAGCTTGATTTCTTATTTCTTTTGCTGAATTGTTTCAAGTTCTGTTCTTGAAGGAAGATGTGTTTCTAATAGTTCCAGTTGGAATACACAAAGATAATGATGTAAATTGCTAATATACAAAACAGATTTCCTATTACAAGAAGCCTTAGACAATAAGCATATAATGAGTCCACAGGTAATTTGTCACTGAAAGCTAACAGTTCCAGAGTCCTTGACTTAAGCGTGGGATTTTTTTGTCAAGATAGCCAAAACCATCACGAGTACATAAATTAAGAAAGGGCATAATGGCAATAGCAATATGTCCAGAAAACTGTTCAGTCTCATGAATGCAAACTACAGTAAGATCAGCCAAGGTTATCAACAGATATTCCTTGTCCCACGTGCCACAGATTGATTGTACTGTAATTAATTCAGCTGAAAAATCTTTCTGTGAGAACTGTGTCTTCAGCACAATTTCAAGCTTGGTTTCAAATACCAGAAATCATTTCAGATTTCTTAAAACATCCTAGAAAAATGTGAGACTCTGCAATTAGTGTAAGCCAAAAAGTACTTATAAAAATTGCATTTAAATAGCATTGAAAGAGAGAATATAAAAATATTCTTACAGCAGTTATGATTAAAGCTAGACCTCTGCGGTTCAAAGATTTATGCATGCATAACAGAAAAGCTTAGGGCCATATTCAGTAAGATATTTGCCCTAGGCCATACTGCAAGTTCAGAGGTACAACAGAAATTTGAACTCAGGTTTCTGCACAAACCACAGTAGCATTTATCCAGTTAGCCATCCATAATGTGAGCAAATAAGAAAATCAATATTTTCCAAGATATTTTACACCTCATCTTCCGTATTTTTATGGTGTAGTACACCAAAGATGTACTATATTCTTGTTGTGAAGAAAGATGCTTTTAGTTATTTAAAGTTTGAGATCCATTTAAAAATGAATTTGATTAAAGTCAGATACTCACAGGCATGGAATTATGATATAAATAAAACAGAACATACTTTAATGTAATATACCACTTCATTTTGCTGAGATATTTGCAGAAAGAACACATTGAAATCTGCTTCCAAACTACTCTAAACCTAATTCTGGGCAGTACAGCCTGGGACAAAATGAGGTATGTTAGAAATTATGGTTCTGGTTTTCAGAGGTATTGGCCACCGAAGCCTATATTTAACTTCAGGTAAAATTGTGTTCGGTGTGTCTGAAAATCAGGTCCTAAATTAAAAATAAGTGTTTTTACCTAGGTAGCATCCCTATACCTACCACCCACAAATTATGTAGTGATAGTTTCTCCCATAGGAAAATTGTCTTTTGGATAATTTTAAGATAAAAGCACAGGCCAATGTCAGCCTTCTTACAGGCTGCATACTAATGCAAGGAGGGGAAGGAAGGATTTATTTGGAATCTTCTAATTGACCTCAGTGGAATTGGGCCTGGAACCATTAAAACATTTATGAAAAGCAGTTATGGAGCATGAATAGTACTCAATCTAAAACATTAATGTCTAGGTAATATTAAAAGTAATTTGTTTAAAAATAGCAGGGAGGGGAGGAGCAGGAATCCAGCTGTATTAAGGACTAAATTCCTCCAACTTTGTGTTGGTCTTTTTTATCATTATTTTTTAAGCAGTTGCCGGGACAGAAGTTGGTGTTTCTCTCCAACCACAGGAATGACATGTGCTGTTAAAAGCATTAAAACAAATGTGTCTCCAAAATTGATGTGGTTTGCGGCAAGTGCGAACGGCATATCGAAAGCCATAGGGTATGTTCAGAAGAGGGGGATTCAATTCCAGGATGTCACAAAATGTTCACCACCACCGCATCGTGACAGAAACCTTTTCTTAATGCTGTGAAAGATGCTGTACAGACAGAGCCTACTCTGAGCTGTTGGATATGGGAGGGTGCAAACCCACCAATAACGCAAGTGCCAGTGCTTTATGAAGGGCACAGACACCAGAGGGGATATCTGCATCCCTGAGGCTGTAACAGTAACTGTGTAACTCCATAGTGTCTTGAGTATGAGCCTCCGTTCGTTACTCTTTATAAGAGAGGGGATTTACCTCCAATAAAGGCCTTTCATGGCAGCTTTTCAGCTAGCTCCTCATCCAAAGAGAAGCTGTCGTTAGTGTATGATCTGAATTTAACAAGCACCTGCATGAAAATTGCCTTGCAAAAGTTAGCCCAGTCAGCAAGGTGAAATTGCAAGTTACAAAGAGAATCAGATTTGCAGAAACTGCCTGTGTCCTCCTCCCTGCCCTGTACATCTTCCCCACAGCTCCCAGAGCACTGATTTCTCCTCTGGTCCCCTGTGATTTATCTCTAAAATCTCCCAATATGAACGATGATCACGTGCACCTTTACCTTTGAACACATGAATGTCACATCATCTCTGCAGTCACAAGAACCTCGTAGTCGTCCTAGAACTATAAAAAAAACAAACTTTAACTTAATTATGTAGCAGCCTACCTTTTGACCGGAAAAGATCTGCAAGAGTATGTGACGCCAATGCTTATTTTCTCTTATATTCTTGTTGAGACACAGCAGCAATGTGACTGAGTCATCTCACCATGAGCCGTGACTGCTCTGTCCGGAGGCTGCCTGTGCCCGAAGGCAATGCCTCATCACCATCCTGGCCACTCACCAAGCCCGCCCTTGTCTACCTTTGGCTACATGCAATTTCTCATGAAATTATTTGAGACAAGCCGTTTTTCAGATGAAAGGCAAAGCATTTCAATTTGAAGTTTTTATTTCAATATCTCCTGAAAGTTGCAGTCTGACCACTCCATGTCTTTGGGTCTCATTCACTCTCCCTGCTCAGGCTACGTCTGCAACCTCTTTCTCAGGCAAAGAACACAACTACTTCGTTTTCTTGTTTATTTTTCAGAAAGAAAAAAAAAAAGATGTGTGTTTATAGCAAAGGAACAAAACATTCACTAAAAAATAACTTACAAACATTTCTCAACTAGGTTTACTTTTTATTTTTTAAGATCTGTCCCCAGTAACGAATCTTTGATGCAGTCAGCAAGACTTTTCTGCTGCCTAGAAGTCCTATTGATATATAGCCAAATAGAGAGCAGAGAAAAAATCCACTCTTGTATGTCACCGGACTCTCAATCTATTTTATGAGCCTTAAACACTAAAACTCTTTGCACAGTAGGAATTTCGGATCTAGAAACTCCATTTTTTTTTCCTTATGTGGCTTTTCTATACCTGAAGTTTTACTTTTCATGAGTATTTTTAACCAGCAGAAACCCTTTTAGACTTTTACATCTTCCCATTGTCAAGGAAGAAAGAAGCAATCCTGTGAATCAGATCCCATGTGCATAATCACACAACTGCGCGAACTAATCACATACATAAAAAGCATTCGGTTCAAACATTGCTGTATAGGGAATGCTTAGCTTTAAAATTATGCTGTTTGGACTAGCAACGTTGAATACATCTTATGAGCAATCTATCTGCATCAGTACTTCCTTTTTTTTCAACTTAAATCAAGGTATATGGCCAACCTGATGGTGTCTATAATAAGCCTGCTGAATACTTCACCTTTTGCAATGTTTAATTCTCTTATTGCTTCATATTTCTGTAATACTAAGATGCACATGGTTAAATATATATTTTAACTGATCAGATCTAGAATGTTTATAGCAGTAAGCTCAACCAAGTTTATGATGGACTTCAAATTTGTTACTCAGCATACTGCCATTATCCATCAGAAATAGTGTAAGGCTGAAGGACTGAACTTTCTGCTTATCCCCAGAGGACTCATTTCCAGCACAAATTTGCCATCCATGTTTTTATCCACTGCACCATGTCCAGGCCTGAGGGCTCACCATGCAGATGGAGAGGCAGTGGCAGGCACTGGGTTACTGGGGACGAAGTGTGGTGGGCACATGGGCATTCCTGGGACATGGGCAACTGCAGAAGTTGGGGATGGGAAGAACAGTGGGGGTGTGGGGGACACCAGGTGGTGAGGATGGAGATACTGGAGACTCTAGGAAGTGAAGACTTGGGTAGGGGAACAGTGGTTGGTAGGGACATCAGCGTTGCCAGGGTGGAATGTTGTCTTTTGATCCCTGGTGCATTCTGCCTGGCATGCAGTTGTTGATGGCAGCTGGAGACCTGCATGGTAAGTGAGAAAGCTGCCTGCTTCTGTGCTGGGCACAGGAGGGCTCCTTGCGGGGCCTGGGTTAACCTGGCCGTACTTCTCCCTTTGAAGAATAACAGGGTATTAATAGATTGCAAGGGAAGAGGAGAGGGTGCCTGACTGGTACAGAGGGCACCCACATCTCCCCATCTGTTACCTTCAGTCTTAATGGAGTGGACATTAACAAGAAAACTGCATTTCTTTTTCTTTACCTCACTCAAATTTACAGTCCAGGCTCAGCACTTTCCATAGACTACAATGAGTTTCTTCCAAACATTTCTTCTACCTACCCCAAATCCCTTCTCTCCTTCCATCACCTAACATCAAACTCTTTACATCTCAGCCCTCTCTACCCAAGGATATCATTTGGAAATACTGATCTTTTTAGGCACCCATATCAACCACTCTTTTGTCTCTCTCCCTCTAGAGGTATTTTTAAACTCATCTCCATTAGTCATCTAGGTTTAAAGTAGTCAGCCTTGAAGATCTGGGTAGAGAAGGACCTTCTCCTTTTCTGTTTCACTTTTGCTTCCGCTTTGTAAGTTCCTTTCATTCCTATTTCATTCAGACTGCAACATTTTCCTTGAGGACAAAAAAGCTTCATTATTGTTTATCTGGAGCTCCCTGGATTCTGTCTCCAAATAACTGCATCATCAACAAGTCCCCAAATAGGCACCAAGAAAATTCACACAAGGGAGAGACAATGAAAGATGCAGCCTCCTGGGAAAGCTTTGCTCAGAGCTTGCACGTTGTTAGACACCAGACAGCCCAGCTCTGAGGGCCCAGGAAACTCAGTTTCATCAGTTCTGCTCATCACTCAGATATGTTTAACACTTTTATCATCTTCCCTTCCTATCTCTTCTCTTAATTCTCTAGTCCCTCCTCAGATCTGTGATGCTTGTCCCATCTTACTGATCCCCTAGACATTTACATTTTCTTTCCTTCCCCTTTTTCTTTCTTCAGTCCTCCTGCACTTTTCCCTACAACTGTTTTGCCCCACTCCATATTTTTAAGGCCACAGATGAGTAAGCAGGGAGAGGTTGCAACAATTCATACATCTGGGTTTCACCTCAACTGCATAGCTAAAGTAGGAAGCCATATCCGAGATGCACTTGGGGAAGCAAACGTGCAGAGGAAGCGTTTGGGCTTAAGCTACTGAAAGAATAAAAAAAGCCTGGTTTGAGAGTAAAATTATTCATTTACCAGCATGACAAAACAACATTTTGTTGCAGCCTCCTTCAGGCCATGGGATTCTTTGGTCCTCAGCACCTGAACGGAGAGGTGGCCACTGAGAAGGGCTGAATGTCTGTGAGTTTTTGCATTGCCTACTCTGTTCTGAAACGCCTCTTGAACCTACACAGTGTCTCAGGTTGACAGCATGACTCCTGCATATCTTCCTCCATCAGCTCTATCTTGCGGTCTGCAGTCGTAAGGTTTATTTCTTTGATGTAGGCGTTGCAGAGACTTACATTATACTGCATTTTTAAAAGCATTTGCAAAATTTCTTTGAAGATAAGGTCAACAAGTTGCTCTGATTTTATGAGTGTTCAGCACTTCAGTGTCTTGACAAGTGAGTAACGACCTTACTCAAAATCCTTTTGTGTTTTAGAACGATTCCTTTTTTAATTATGTGCATCAGTGGAGTTCAGGTGCCGATAAGCGCAAGATCACTCCTCCAGTGGGCCTCTCAACAGTCTGAGATGCACTACCTTACTGCTAAGGATATTTCTTTCCTCTGGTGGGTCTCTTTAAGAGCATCTTCTACAATGATTATGTAGTAGTATAATAGGACCCTGATCTCAGATGGCACCATTTAATTTTATTTTAATGATGGCAATAAATGTACTAAGCACAAACACTGTGCTCAACACAGAAATAGATTTAATACATTTAACTTGATTTTGAGATATGCTGTCCATGAACAGACACTCATTTCTACACAGATCAGAAGTGGCACCTCAGATGGTACTTTGGAAGATGATGTAATATCTGTCATCCTCATACCAGGCTAAGGAAGAGAAGAAGCATTAGGTATCCACTCCAGTTCTGTGAAAAGAATTTTTTTCATATACTTGGATTTTATTTCATTATGTTTCTATTTCTTCATTTAATTTAATCATATGTCCCAAATCTATTTATCCAAATGCATCTGTTTTATACTTGGGGAAACGCAATCTGAAAAGAAAATGTAACTTTTTTCCAGTAAAGTTTAAAGAATGGAAGACAACTAATTTTAACATATTGCCACTTAATGTCATCTTGTTTGCTAATAAAATACACGGTAGAGCATTTTCAGTAATCACTTTGTGAAAGAAAACAGAGCTTTCCTGAGCTAATGAATGGAGATACGGTTTTTAATTTATAGGATGTTCATCATTCTAATTCCTTTGTGTTTCACAAATATTAGTAAGTTGATCCATGCACCACTGAAGAGAAGTGAAGTCTTATTAGCTCTGTGAGGCACAGAAATCACATGGCTTGCCCATACTTACCAGAAAGATGCATGTAAAGTATAATTAGAATGGGGAGAAATATTGCTCTTATTACAGTATCTGAACAATAAAATCTTCCCTCTCGCATTCAGTATTGCCAACCTTAAACATTAAACATCCTCAGGCAGGCAACCAGAACATATCACCAAATGGAAATGATTTTAATTTTTTTCACAAAGACTCTCTTCTTTCTTTTCTTTTGTCTCCTGAGCCTCTACATGATATTTGACTTATATTTCCAAGCTTTTTCCTGCAGCCGCAAGGGCTAGCGCCATTATTTTAAAATAAACATTCAGGTTGTCATCTAATTGCATGCCTTCTAGAAGGCAAGCTGTAAACAGCATGCTAAATAGGATGAGGTCTGCTGCATTTCAAGGTGCCCATGCTGCCCATTCTGTAGTTGCATTATTTACAGGTATTATAATACCGTAATACATTACATTAAGAACCAGTAAATGAAGTATTTTCTTAGATATGTTCCCTTCATGGTGCCTGCTCCTTACAAAATCTTATTTTTTTTCTACGCAAGTTGGTAGTTTTGCCAGGATATCCATAGCTGAGCTTGAAAAATTAAGAAATATAGATGAAACACTGTGGTAACATTATTCAGATGTAACCACTGACAAACCTTTTACAGGCAATCCCTGGACAGACTTGAGAGTGAGTCCTTCAAAGTGTTTGCATAGGTTTATCCTTGCTCTGACAAAGTCACTGGAACTTTTACAGTGGATGGAAAGGATAAGCTAGGCCAGCAGATGGGAGACTCCATGTACCACTGATGTTTTGAAAAAATATGCAGAAAACCTAAGATAAGGAGAACATTTTGGATAAAAAGTCTGTTACAGTAAAAACAGTGAGGCACTGGCACAGGTTGCCCAGGGAGGTGGTGGGTGCCCCATCCCTGGAGATGCCCGTGGTTAGGCTGTATGGGGCTCTGAGCACCTGAAGGAGCTGTGGCTGCCCCTGCTCATTGCAGGGGAGTAGGACCAGATGATTCTATGAAAATTCAGTATAGATTCAAATGCTGCATTCTGCATTACCCATTACAATGTAAACCCCAACCCTGTAAGGGTTTGTTTGTACATCTGATGTTATGCAGCTCTGTGGGACTACTCACTTCCATCACATTTAGATCTGTACATGTGTGTTTGCATGACCATGACCACGAGGAAGACTCGCTCAATGTAATAACTACCAGTTGAAAAACAAAACAAAAATCAACTCTAATTGTGCCCATTTAACTCTAAACACTGAGAAATGATTTAAGTATGGTATTTCAGAATGTAAATGTTATAAAAACTCCGAAGATTTTAGGATCCTCTGTAACAAGGCTATTATAGAGCATCACTCCGATTGACGTTGGAACTAATGCAGCTGCAAGAGCAGCTGCAGCAGGAATCCACAAAGCCAGCATGCAAAGCAGGCCCTGCTCAAAGTCCCTGGCATTAGCTTTCATTTGTCTTCCCATTTATTTATTAGCTGAATTCCAGCATCTTCTGCAATGATGCCTTGCTGGGATTAACTGAGGGTCAAAGCTCAAAATTAAAAACTCAGAGTTTACTGCCTTCTGCAAGCCAGAGTCAGTCTGACAGCAGCCAATGCTGCTTTTTCAAAATGAACAATTCAGGGTTTTCACCAATGAGATGATAGCAGTCAGGAAAAAAGAGCTTCAAGGAGGAGGAAAGATACTTTGCAGTGAGGAATGCAGGCCTGCAAGAGCATCCTTGTGCTTTGTGTATTTAAGGTGACATTTATGCCTCTGGGCAGGAGCAGTAAAACATGATACAAAGAAGCCAAGCATCTTTCACGATCCAAATCTGCATGTGCAGCAGCCTATTAATGCAATGGTTTGGGTGCGTGGCCAGAAGGTACCTGTACTCATGACACACAGCAATTGGAAAGCCATGCAAAAAATGTTGGAGCAAACAGAACGTGTTGGGAGATCCCAGCTAATAGCAAAGATCTCACCGTGATGTCTGCATTCAAAATCAGCTGAAAAAAGGGAGCAGATAAAGTTCTCTTTCAACTAATGTAATGCCTCATTAGAAGTTAAAATTCAGGTTGCCACACTTTGCACCCATTGGAGCTTTGCGGAATTATCTCAGGAAAGTCATAACATAAGACATTAGAGTGATGTAACTCAAAGGTTACAAAAGCAGGGACTACAGAATCAGCATTGGTCTGTGACAGTGTTGGCTTCAGTCCAGGTGCAGTTTATAGGAAATAAAGGCTGTAACCAACCACACTTGTAATATGACAAACAGAAACACATCAGTATGAACTGCTGCATCAGATTGCTTTGCAGTGACCCACGACTGCTATTGGGTTTCCCTTGGCCATCATGAAGCTGTGTAGCTGCATAAAGGCATGCCAAAAACCAGGTTCTCTTGCATGTCCTGAATGAGAAATCTGCAGCTGTAGAAGTTGTGCCATGTAGCATTCTGTTCATCGAGGGTATGGAGGAATATTTCCCTACTGTTCTTGTAGCACTACAGGTTAACATCCGTATTGACAAAAATAATACAGCAGAGGTGATAAACATCCACAGAGATTAAAATAATTGCTCAAAAGTCAATTTTTTTCATTGGAAAATGAAGACACTGAGCTAAAAGAAATTAAAACCAGAAGCCATAATAAGAACCTAAAAGCTGTCAAAGCAAAACAGCTGTCTTGAATGTTAATCTGAGCTGTTTCAGCCAGTCCTTTGGCACAACCTTTTTTCTCCTGCTAACTTTCATGTCACAGCTCTGTTGGTGGCACAGAGCTGCAGAACTGAGGTGCTGCTGTCAGGAGCTCTCATCTCTGCTTTTGCTCTCTGTCATTACTTCAGGGTTTTGCTTCACCTGCCACCATTAAACCATTACGTGTCAAATTACAAAGCAATTAGGGGTGGAATACGTAGCTGTAATGCACGGGTTAAAAAAAAGTTATAGAAATTGCAGCTCCAAATTTTCTAGGTTTGTAACGATAACTCTAGAAAGTATTAAAATACATTTTTAATGAATATAATCCTACAATTACTGACATGTGCTTCACTGGGTGTCATATAGAAAATTTTTATCTTTCTGCCTCTCTCTTTTTCCTTCTTCCCAGGCTTCCTTTGCCTGGGAATATTTAAAATTCATTATTCCACGCTGTGAGAAATGGAATAAGCGTAATTTGAATATTTGCTAAAGCAGCTAGCAAAACCAGGAGGTGGGTAGATAAACTCCAAGTTCTTTATTCTGACCCTGACGTTTTGCCTGGGTCTGTGTATGTATCTCCAGTGAAACCCCTCATCAAGATAAGGCAACAGCAGTGCTGCTCACAAGGAGCCTAAAGGATGGGTCAGCAATACCTCCTACCATCGGGCCCTGAATATGGAGTCAGGGAGGAACCCGTGCACTGCTATGGCTAACTCATTTAATACCTCTGCTTAATATCTCTGCCTCCCAGTGGGACTCATAGTATTTAATTACATATCTGATGGGAAATTCAGCCTCGCCCTGCGAGCTGCTGTGCTCCTTTGGCTTCTCTCACACTGGAGAAGCACTGCACTTCACACAACTGGTCCTGCCATGAAAATTAATTAGTTTATGCCTGAGCAGGGCTTTCAACATACAGATCATTCCATATGACAAAGTGGTATGATATAACAGATGGCATTATTCAATTGAATTCCAGAGCCATAAGAAAATTATTGTCTCTTATTTTTAATCAAGCAGGCTCCAAGGCAGATTAGCCCCTAATGACACTGCTTTGGCTTTTTCAGCAGCTCTTATTGCCACCAGAAAAGTTTTTCTCTTTCTTCTCCTTTGCACCCTGGAGTTTTCATTGCTGTACAACCGCATCAATAAAGCCAGCACTGGGTTTCAGGCTAGCCTTTACCTTCAGTGTACAGTAATTGTTAAGACAGCAGGTAAATAGAAAGCTTTGTTGGTTTGGAAAGAAACCTCTCTACTTCCCCTTGTTTGCTTTGTTAGGTCTTTACAAACAGCCTGTTTAACCATCACTCATTGCAAGGACATCTGAGTACAGAAACAGCTCTGAAAGTTTTAGAGAATTAAGCACCAGTAGTTCTGCATTTCTTTTCATAGCATCAGACAAATCTCAGGTTATAGATATGCATATGATTTCATATGCATGAATGCTTCAGTGCCCTCCCACCACTTAACAGACTCTTTATTAGCCTCCATAACCCAAGCAGAAGAATTCCAATACGGCCTTTAGGGGTCACTTGAGTTGAAGCTTCAAGACAAACTGTATTGCTGGGGTCATAAAAATTCGGTAGCTAACTTGGCAAAAGACAACTTCGTTTTGTTGACTAAGAAACGGAGGTATAGGGCTGTCCTGGTCTTCTCTGCAAGAATGAATTTGTACTCATAAGCACCATGTTGTGCTCAAAAGAATGATCAGCTTCTATCTATTAGATTTGCTAAAATCTTTGGGACAGGTCACTGTTAATTTGTGCTCTCTAAGATTTCCCCATTTCTCATTTAGGCTGTCTTCTCCATGGAGCCCTGCTTCAAGAGCACCCCCATGGCAAGAATAGGAGGGGACCTGCCTGTACCCTTTGTCTGCTGCCCTTTTTCCTCATCCCGGATTGTACTCCTCTGTTTTCCCTCTTTTTCTTTCATTTATTGCTCTTTCATCGGAAAACAGATACAACAGTCATAAAAAACAATAGTACAAAAGAAATAAAAGCCACAACAATAAAAGTTGAGAGAAAAGAAATTCCTGTTAACATCTACCAAGAGAGATTCCTCCTGCAGGGAAGGGAGCAGTGTGGGTGAGGAGGACATTCAGAAGGAAGGCAACCTCTCAGGCCATGAAAATTCATTTTTATCTTGATATGATGGTCTTTTTAACCTCAGACCCCTATCTGACCTTTTCTTCTTCTTTCTCTTCTGCTTTCCATTCTCATGCCAGCCTTTTCTCCTTGCTGCTCGTTTTGGTTGAAGGTTGTATGGGGAGCTTTTGTGTTACTACCTGAGCAAAGAGTAAGGTGTTACCTTGTTCTTTAAATGGTCAGTAAAATGAATGGCTTCTGAATCTCAGTGCCAAGTTCCCAGGTTCATTCTAATTACACAGGTGAAGTAGCCAAAAGGAAGGATCACTACTAAAGTTGTCTTCATCAAAATGGAACAGTCCTAGTTAGGAGCTCCTACGCTGCAGCTAACACTTTAGCAAATTAAACACCACGGGAGGAAGCAGTGGAGTTTTGTGAGCTACAAAATAGGTAATGGAAAGTGTTTATGGGTTTCCTTTAGGTTCGGGCTTTCCTAGTGCCTGGTCCCATAGGAATGTGATTATTTTGTAGAAGTGAAAGAGAGTGCTCTCCACACTGTGAGCTCTCATTGAATTCCTGCCTTGTCCTGGAAGCAGGGCTGCCCAGAGCAGCTCTGAGATGCAGACCTCTTAATAGCACATTGGCAGAACTAATCAAGCCCAGAGCACAGACTGCAGCAACCCTCCTAAACCAAACTTTGGCCCTCTGCACTCGTTCTTTAGAAGTACTCAACTCCCACCATTTCAAAGCAATCTTTTCAGAAAATCAATAGTTCTTCATCTCCTTCAGAATGAAAGCAAGTAGGACACTTGGACGTTTGCTTTGTAATCTCTTCAAAAATTGCTTTCTTGTCTTCCCAACAGAATTAGGAAATATTGCAGTACCAAAAAAAAATCTTGGGCTTTTCAGCACAACGTCTCAGTTCTAGGACCAATCTTTGCATTCCTTTTCATTTAGGGATTACCCTAAGCTCACTCTCCCCACAGAGAGGAATTGTTTGTTCTGACAACCCCACTTTCCAGGAGCCTGCTGGAGAAACCTTTACCATTTAAAAATTTCTGCATTCTCTCCCTCTTCCTTCTCAGTGTCCCTTCAGCTATGAAAATGAGCCATGCTGCTCCCCCAGTGCTGCACTGCTGAATCCAACCGCAGAGGGCTGGCCGGGCTTCACATCCCATCAGACACAGCGCTGACCTTTTTTTTCCTAATTGACAATGAGGGGCTTTGTGCTAATAGGATGACATCATTAAGCCAAGTTGAAACGCTCTCCCCGCTGTCTCATTTGTTTCTCAGTATTTTTCTCCCACACTTTCAGAGGAAGTATTTCACCAGGAGGGAGTGTAAGGAAGACAGTTACACAGTGCCTAAAAATGCATGCAGAAAACATCCTCAGTTTGGCTCTCTTTGTTTTCCCTTAGTCACACCAGTTACTGACCACATATCCTGAGCCCTCACTGTGTATCGCATCTCCCTTTGCCTTTCTCCAGGTTGTCAGCTGATGACTGATGCTTCTCTTCCAGATTTGCTTTGCCTCCTTGCCCTGAGATATGCTGCTGGAGATTTGGGCTCCTTCTTGATTTTAAGTTATAACTGTAGTTGTTAGCTTACTGTTCTTTTATATCTTTCATCGTATTCAAGCAACACGTTAACAAAATCTGAGAGCATCCCCATAGCAAAAAATAGTTAATTGAAGTCTCTACATTTGTATGAAATTGTTGGCTGTTAACTTCTGCCGTGATACCCAATAATAAAACATTTCAAAATAGTATTTTAAAGAGCACATGGAGGGAAAGAAGCCCCAGAGCAATGGAAAATATTAAGATCTTTGTTTAACTCTTGTGAGATTGGCTAACCCATTTCAGTGAGTCCTATAACCTACTAAGATGCTGTCTTAAAACTAAGGGAAAAAAATGGTGCTTTATGCTGGTTATAGATGGGCACCAACATGGGGAAGCATGCAGTCTTGCCTAAGACAAGGAACCAAATAAATGCGAATGCTGTGATGGAGAAGATCATGAGGCAGAAATCTCCCAGCCCTGCCTATTACCTTCTCTCTTACCTTTCCCATTGCTGACGCATTGGGTGCTCCTGCCTTGTAATTCAATTTAGATATCCTTAATCTTTTTGTTAAAGATATATTAAGTATTTTATGCAGTATTTGTTTCTTACATTCAGTTTCTGACATTTTCACATTCGACATTACGTCAGTTAACTTACATAAACCATTATGAGCAATAGAAGGAATCAGCCTTTAAATGATAAGACTTAGCCTTTGCATAAGAGCATCTAGTGAACGAGCTGTCTGATTGTTGGGAACAGTAATTATTAATACAGTTTAATATTTCTCTTCAGTCTAGCCTAATGAGATTAGCATTCTGTTGTACTCAGCACCACATAAACAATTAATAAGTAACTTTCAGCCTCAAAGAGCAATTAGAATAATATGGTTAAATCCCTTGAACTACTCTGAAAAAACACTATTTCCCTTGCCAAATTTCAGCCCAGAGCCCAATTTATTATTATTTTTGTGAACAGGTTAAATACAGTGAGTGAAAATAGTGTTTAGAGTGGAAGTGCTGACAAAACCTTTACTGCAGCAATGTGGACAATGCAGCTGTAATAATGGCAAGTGTGCCCTTATCACAGCAAGAAAAATGTAAGGAGTTCTGCTTTTGCACTGAATGAGCCATTACTTGTGTCTATCACAAAGAAATAAGAGTACTGAACAAAAAAAAAAAAAAGAAAGAAAGAAAGAAAAAACTATACATTAAGGCTTTTTTTTTTTTTTTTTTTCCAAAAGACAACTAAAAATAAAAAAGATCAGATGTGACTCAGGCTTTCAAACAATAAAAATAGCAAGATGAAAGAACTAGGTTGCTTCATTGCCTAAAGAAATGGCTAGAATCTTAAAAAGTCTGAAAACTGATTGTGAGAGACTCACTTTATGGGCTGCTAAGAAGGTGCTGACCTTCGTCATCAATAGATTGTCTGAGCCTTTGTGGTATTCAGCAGTAAAGGAAGTGCTTAAAAAGTCATCCTGCTGAAAGATGGACTGGAAAAATCTCGGTTCAGATCTCAGCATCGCTGTTGTCAGTGCACATGCTCATTCAGAAAGTCTGTAAATCTAATACAGATAAATCTTGCTTCATTCCTAAGTGATGAAACTGGAGCATCCTCACCTCAGAGATGGTTCAGGATATCTGGAGTTCAATTTAAGTGAAATTATTATAGAGGAGGACAACTAATGACCTATCTGTTGTGGGGCTTTGGGTATGTTTTGTTATTGAACTCTATTTCTCTGTCAGTACTGAGGAAGTGGGATAATACTAGTGGTATCATTTTCTTTCATGTGTTCCATAGTTTTGGAAGCAGTTTTGCCTCTTCCAACACTTGCACTGAAATGAACTGTAAGCAGATGACCATCCTGTGATTTCACATGGCTTACTGGGAGAAAGGATCTATTACGGATGAAGGAGTTCAGTTCCTGTAAAGTTCTGGAAAAGTCTCATCACTGTCTAAGCAGTAGACCAATACGGCAGTTGTCTTCTAGGGGGGTGAATTAGCCCTGGTGGGGAAGAAGTGCTGAGCTCAGTAATGCCTGGAGCTTCTGGGACAGTCAATGAGGTACAGGAAGACCACCCTGGACAAGGCAACCTCTAACTTATGCTGCAGAGAAAGTGAGAACAAAGCAAGAACAATGACAAGAGATCTCTGCTGGTTCTGATAGAGACGAGGAGTTAATTATTCCTGTCTCCAAATCCCGTGCCTCATTTGCCAAATACATTTGCAAAGGCATTTATGGGCATGTTCAGCATCAGAGGATGGTGGATCTATTTTGGCTGCTTTCAAAGGGTCAGTGTAAGGAAAACGGTTCAGAGGAAGGAACAGAGTCATCAAGTTCCCTGTACCATCCCCAAACCAAGCAAATGCATGATGCAGCAAATTAGCACTGCAGAATCTGCAAGTGGACAGCCACTTGCCCCTCAGAGCTGTGCTCTGCACCATGTGGTGCTTAGATGCTTCGAGGCAGCCTCCTTCTCACTGAGAACTATGAGAATAAATTCCCCTCTCCTACCACTGCATTTAAATCAATGCTGAATGCAGCCCAGCAGTTCTGCCTTGCTATATGCAGATTTGGGAATACTGCCATACGCGGCCTTCAGTGTTTAGAAAGGTTTTACTTCACAGCTTTAAGGAAAAAAGCTTTTTTTTTTGGTGGAAATCAAAGTTTAAACTCAGAAGGAAAAGGGGCTCATCAAAGAACTGGCAAAGAATTTAACAACTCGGTGCCAGCTGAAGTGCCAGTGTGATTTATCAGCAGGTTCTTCTCTAATCTGATCTGAGATAATAGGAGAATGTGTTGAAAGCAGAATCAAGCTAGATACAGAACAAAAAGCATAAGCAATAGGGTTCACGAGATCATGCACATAAGGAAGTTTGTGTTATCTGGTAGGCTGGGCACTCTCCCCAAGAAGGTTTCCTCAGCCTTACAGGGAAGACAACAGACAAAACTGGAAGATTTTAAAAGATAAATGATCTTCACTTTTTTCTTTTTATATTTTTTGTTTCTTTCATGTAAGCCTCTCCATTTGAAGATACATGGTTTCATTGCTAGCAGGTCCAACAAAATGCTTAGCTGTGGGAGCTGGTAGGGTCATGGACAGAGGTCTCTTGGCCAGGATTAACCCTCACTATGCAGAAAGTGGGACCTGCTTGAACTGAGGAGGAGGATCATTCCTGAGAGCCCCCAGGTTTAGTTTCCTTCTGACTGCAGCACTGAACTGTCTTTCTATATTCCCCTGCATGGTGATTCATTAGGAGCATTTTACAGTGAGCGCTTCCAAAATCAAAAACAGACATTTCAACAAAAGTCTAAGGAAAATACTTAACTGACAAAGATAATGATTTTCTAAAAGCTTTTCCCTAGCAGTGTTTTTATATTGAGGCAGTGATTAAAGTGAGCCTGCCTGAGTTAAAACGTGCTTCCATTGCACAAGCCAAAGTCATGTTAATCAGCTTGAATACCTAAAAATACAATAGGAGCAGCATAAATCCACTTGATACAACAAAGTTCATCTCAGGAGCCGGTCCATTGGAGAAATGTCTGAAAGTGATTAATGGAATGTATTTCACTGATCATGCTCTGCTTTTTTTTTTTTATTGCATGGTAAATTTACTGATCTTTTTAAGACAGCTTGGTCCAGCCAATCTGCCATTCACATTGATATTAAAACCACCATCAGGTATTGGACTTTTCCTTTGTAAGCTTTTTGGTGAACAGAAGAGTCCATTGGTCGGCCCCAAGGGCTCCATGGCACAGCATGGCTGCTCAGAGGAAAATTCTTGCCAGCTTCTGTTTGATGTAGGTACTCAGTTTTCATTTTCCAGAGAACATCCCACGCTAGAGGTTGTAAAAGCCCCATATTGCCCCTATAGGGCCTGGGCTATCCACAGAGCAATGTCATAGCCCTTACACGACAGCAGTATTGGCAGAACATGGCTCTGAGATTACCAGGCTCATCCCCTCGGCCAGACCTGGGGCTGGCTGGAAGATCTCTGCTCCACTGCACAGTGGAGATAAATCATAATTTCCTAAATTACTTGGTGCTGAAGCCAGTGCTGGAAAATGAGGCTTCCAATCTTTAGACTGTGCTGTGGTTTGTTTAAAAAGGGACTGAGTGTCTAACAAACAGGTAAAATTGCTGCCAGATGCAAGTACATTAGCCTTTTCCAGCTGCTTTACTGCTACCATTCAAAATAGTTTGCTATAAATATGATTCCTTTGAGCTCTATTCTGACGAGTGCAGAGCACTATCTGAGAAGGGCCACTGGTTTTCCATCCCCACTGAACTCGGTAGGAGCTGTGATTGCTCAGCACATCACTGAAAAAAGTCCTCTGAAATTACCTTAAATCACACAATTATCCCCTCACCTCTCACTCCCTCTCTGGCAACCATGGAAGGAAGAATAAGTTTCTCCACAGGCAGTTCTGAATCAACTTCTCATACAGCCTGAAATGCTGTCACCTCTTCCCTTTACCCTCTTCTGTACATTTCTGTCCATTGCCCTAAACAGTACAGATTCACTGTAGTACAGCATCCAAGACACGTTCTGGCTGCTTTTACAAATAAGCAGACTCAATTTAAAAATCTGTTTAAAATCTCTTTATGGACAAAGAGAAATGCACTTATGATGTATCTTCCCCTTGTACAATCTGTGCCCACAGTTAAGTGCATTAAACTGGTACTAAACGTATGGGGGCCTGCTAAACCATAACACGAGGTTAAAAGCTGAGTGTAAACTCAGCAAACCATTGCGAAAGATGCTTGTCATTAAAGCTATTTACAACCACACTTTTCATTACTACTGGAAAAGCTAAGAAAAAAATTCCCTGTGCCTCCTACCTTGCTAAGGCAGATGAAAATCAAAACTTCCATTGAATCTGAGCACGATGATGAGTATACAAAGCAGATCTTATCACTTTCCTTTTGCACAGGAACTGTTAAGAAGAGGCTTGGGTTGGGCTCTGCCTCATGCACTGTTTGAGGCTGCTGACAGCTCCCTGTGCTGCTAATAGGGCAGGGCTGCTTCTCCAGCGACAGGCCGGTGTTCTGTGCAGACAGTGCACAAGAAAGGGCTTCAAAACCCAAATCCAGATCTGAATTTTCATAGCATTGTTTTAGTAGGAAGGGACATTTAAAGGCTATCTGATTCAACTCCCCTACAATATACAGAGCTTGATCAGGTGCTCAGAGCCCCATCCAGTGTGGCCTTGAGTGAGGGAATCAACCAGCTCTCTGAACAACTTTGGCAATTTTGCTCAAGTATAGCTGAAGCTAAGACTCTGCTTTGAGCTTGTGCCCTTTGGAATGCGGCCAAGGTGCTAATTTGTTAGCACTCCTCTCTGGCCTCAGTGACCATGCTTAGCAGCTCTCAAAATCCAGGCCCCAGTGATGTTTTGCTCCCTAGAGCATGCAACACAAGTCAATTAGTCATAGGTTTTTGCTCTTTCTTTTAGTCCTTATGATTAAAAGCCATATTTTCCCTTCTTGCTGCAGGTACAACAAACTAGTGCACCATCATTAGTCTATACAACATCCATTATAAAGAGCTATCAACTGTAGTTAAGATACCTAAAACCTTTATGCCCCTTATACAGGACAGAGACAGTAATTACCGTGAGCCTGATATGCCATATCTGAAGAGCTTCCTCATAATGCTGCAAACTACGTGCTGAGTGGAGAAAATATTTGCAGACTCTTTTTGGCTTTGCAATGTTTGAGTATTTTTAACTTTTCTGCATTCTCTCCTAGGACTCTTTCTTTGCTCAAGTTATGGAATCAGAAAGCGGCACTGACTTTCAAAAAGATTTCTTAGGCACGAGTGGCCAGAATGAAGCCTCTCAGCAAACACAGGCTAGCAAGGAGTCAAGCGTAGCGGCAAACAAATTGAATGATATTCCAGAGACACTGCAAGAGGTCAAAAACCACCTTGGGGATGGAGCAGTAGGAAATATCACGGAGAGAATAAAACAGGCAGAGACAGAGGAGGAAAAACAAAGTAACGATGTAGGCAGAGCAAGCCCTAAATGGAAATCAGAAAACAATGAAAAACAAGCCGGGAAAAAAGAAGCAACAAAATTACAAACTGGCAATCATTTAACCCCGGCCCCTCTGTCCCATATCCCTCTGAACACCCTGATGCACGTAGAAAGGGAGCTGGTTTATGCTGATGAGGAGGAGATCGCCTTTGAGTTCGCGGTGCCCGCAGCACTCCTCGGCCGCGCTGATGCCACCAGTGCAGCGCCCAACGCTGCAGTGCCACGGCTGGATGAGCAGCTGCGGGCAGCCCTGCAGGAGGCCAGCAGACACTACAGGCAGAAGAACTTCGCGGTGGCAGCAGGACGGTTCGCAACCGCACTGGAGGTACGGGGGTAGGGGAGCCATCGGACTGAACCAAACGTCTCTGGGGCCTTAACTCTACTTATCATAGAATCATCGAATTAATTGTACTGTCATAGAGTTACACGTGGTGAAGGAAATTTAGAACCCATAGAAAAAGAAATGCTCCTCTTTTGAATCCTGTCTGTATCAGGGACAAACAAATCAGGAGAGTTCCCACCATACCCCAGCCATCCAGGCACTACTGGATGTTTAACTTCTCAGTTAAACACGAGGTCTGGTTTTCCTCGTTTTTCCCAACAGCAGCTCCACCATTCTGTTTTTCTAAAACCCACTGATTGCCATTGGATCTGCATAGAAATCCTTATATCTCTACATGAGAATAGACAAGTCCAGTAGGGAGCAACTCCTCTGGACACAGCCAGCTTTTTCTTCTGCAGTTGAAAGCGCACACCTGATTTTTTGTGGCAAGAAGAATCTCTTGGCTGCCCAAGACACTAAAGAAATAATACGACCTTGGCCATGATCTTTGAAACTGATCTGTGATTTTCATGACTTTCTGTCTTTAAGTGCTCAAACTTGAGCTATCCTAAATTGATCTGCCCTCCAATAAGTAGATATTTCTATGTTTGCAAAAGCAGAGCCCTTCCCTGTGTCTGACCGAGTCCTCATAAAGGAGGTATATGAAAACCATTGACATTTCTGAAAACCTTAGCCAGACAGAGAAGAAATGAAAAGGAAAGGGAGTTCCCAGGGCTCTGTCAAGATGGTAATTAATTCCGTGAGGGTAGAAAGAGAGAAAAGGTGCAGGAACCCCCTACAGGTGGGTCATGGTTGCATCTAGCAACCTCCTGGTTCCTGGAAGCCACAGCTAGCAGCACTTACAGTAAAACTGATTGTTCGAAGTTGTATCATTATTCCCAGATTTCTCTAGTGCTGCTAATCTCAGTTAATTATATTGGAAATCCCTTGCATTATGACCATGTAATTCATAACGTGCCAGGAGAAGTCATGGTTCATAATAATCACATAATGGGCAAGGACTTAGACGTAATCAGATTTTAGTTACCCTGTCGTGTTTCCATAATGCTGCTGTAAAACCGACATAATCACAAAAAAGCACCAGTTATTTAAACACTTTTATCAGATTGACGTACAGTATCTTTCTCCCTCTCTTTTTTAAACAATGTAAGATAACAAAAATTGGATTACAATTGCTGGGAACAGACTATGATAAACTGTTTGCTTGCGTACAGAATGAAATGTAACAGTGGCATCAGTCTCTCAATTTTTAGTGATGCTAAAGCTGCTAAATAGTGGCACTGTGCAGCCAGAAGCTGCTCTTATCGGGGCAGCATCAGAGCCTTTTGAGCTCTGTACCTCCACATGCATTACTGTCTTATAAACCTTGGAAGATGCCCTATATCTTCACAATTAACTCAGGCACTAACATTCCCCGTGTGAATGAGGGCTCGGCTTTTGCTGTGATACACGATGCAAAAAAATCGCTTTCTAGTAGTTGTAAGAATTTAAAAGAGAAAAAAAGACACTTCAGACTCTTTACAGGAATACGGTTAGTGATTAAAAGAGAGGACTTGGAGCTGTGCTCTCTGGGTTCTCCCTAATGTTTCATCTCCACTGTGACCCCAATCACTTCAGCTATGCACTTGACATCCTGAAAAAGGGGGCAGCTGTACTTGTTTCAGTGCCGTACTGCCAAACTCAGTTCAAAAGCATTTTTAAAACATTCTTTTTTTTTTCTTTTCTATATTGCTGAAGGCATTTTATTTTAAGACAGTAAGTATTCCAGCAGCAAGTGAGGAAAATTAGAAAGTGACATCCTTTTCGGGCTTCCCCCCCCCCATTCAGAAATGAGCTGTGATGGGGACAAAAACAGATTTCAGTTGAGAGGAAAGGAGTGCTTGTCTGTTCCAAAGGGAAATGGAAAGACCCATAATAGACATCCTGGGGAAGGAATGAGCAAAGGTTAAAGAATTCCTTCGCAGAACAGAGTGGGAAATCAGGACACTGTAGAGTGGGGCTTCTCAAGGTGCCTTGCAATCCCACTCTGCGCAGAAGCAAAACCAAGTAAGCTCAGAACATCTCTGAAAGACATTTCTAGGCTCTATATCTGAAAATCTTCACTGAGATGGACATCACACCTATGTCAGCATGCTGTGATAAAGCTTTCTCCCAGATCTCCCATACCGCAAAGTATCAGACAACTTGTTCTCTATCCTGTCATGAAAAGCAATAAGCCACCCTGTTCTCTCCATGCATGCAACCTCACAGCAAATCTCTTTTCAGTTTTCTCTAAATTAAATAAATTCACACCCTTTAGTATTTTCTCCCAGGTCATGTGTTTTAAACCTCTGCATCGTGTTCATTGCTTTTCTCTGCATCAGCTCCAACTCATCTACTTATTCAGATATAGACAAATTGGAGACAATGCAGAGAAAAACAGAAAACTTAAACAGCTGAGACTGAAACTACAGTTGTTTTACCCAAGGCTCCTTGATGACAAACACAAACACACACACACAAATTCCTTCACATTTAATGTTGGTAAAGAGTAGCATGGTCTGTTACATGCTCAAAGGTCAGGAATTCAAAGTTGTGGCTTCTGGTGCAAAATGTGGACTGGTATTTTTCACATTTAAGGAAATTGAGGTTTTAGTCTGACATCACAATATTTTAAATGAGTGACTTAAATCCAGAAAAGCCCTTGTACGGCCTCACATTTCAACTGTATCACTAAGGCATGCTTCCTTGTTTATGTTTCTTAACTATTTTTAAGTGAAAATGTCTTTTCTAGATCTACCTATATACCCATGTGGTATTATCATTCTTTAGCTCGTGTTGTTTTCCAGACATGCAAATAACAGGCAATTCTGAAAGCCTCGCACCTTTAGAGTTGTTAGAGTCAAGAAAAGGAAAGTCATCAGGCAGAAGGGAAAACTGAAATGCATGTTTAATTTAGAGACTTGTGTCTGTTGGGCAGCATAGTGCTGAGTACTACGGGCATCAGGAAGGCAGTGTTCTCAAAAAAAGAACTGGTGGCTTCGTTCTATTGCTGCACTATTTAGCTACCATTAAATTAATCAGAGGGGACTTAGTGTTAGTCAGCTGCACTATAGTTGACCTGGGAGAGGAAAAAACAGTGCTCCCATGGAGAACTGTCACCATTAGAGCTTAAGAATTAAATACTTTTTGTCAGTATTGAAGGAAAGGGCTGAAGAAATTGGAGCAACAGTCTTTGGTGTCCCACCTCCTAGCTCAGTAATACGGTACATTTGGCAGACTACATTGAGAAACACTGTAAATTTCCCTAAATTTTTGGCACCCATATGTTGGAATATAGAAAAATAGGACTTGAACATCTGGACTGTGATATGAAGGGTATGAGAAATGACTCTAGCTTAAAACCTCAGTGGAAACTGTATACGTATATCTAGAAAATCTCTAGCCAATTATTAACAGTTTAGCTACAAAATAACATTAAACCTTCATAAGGATCTTTCTCATTCTAACTCATGATATCAGGGAGTATAAAAGGCTTCAGAAACATCAGTCTGTTTAAACCTGTACAGATTTAAATTCCAGACTCTGTTGTTCTGAAAATAACCCTCCCATGATTAAAAAAATCAGTGGGATACGTTCATCATGCCCCAACCTCCCACAGATGGCTGCTATGGGTACCGTGAGCTAAACGTCACTGCCATATCTGTTCACATACCTTGGGTTTTCAGGTTAACTTTTCCTGGGGCTTGTTGTGATTCGGTGCTTGCAAAGAAGGCCGTGGCAAGACCACACTTCCAGACAACAATATTTGCAAACAGAAAATATTTTGAAAGAGGCCACAGCATCAGGGTCTTGTCAGTATACCAGTGTAGAGTTAGGCAGTATGGTTTAAACAAGCATTCATTCTATCAATGTCTTAATATAGAATGAGAAGAAAAATATGAATATCTTCTATATAAATACCAACAGGAGAAGAGGTTCACTTTAAGCAGTGAATGGAAAAGCATGAGAGGTTCTCTCTGAGGCCTTGCTGTAGTCTGGGGAACGGCACAGGATGGGCATATTTGGATGTGCTCTGTGCTGAATCAGCACTAAGTCTCCAGAAAGGTGGATACAGCCACATTTCTACCCTCTCTTGGGGTCCAAGAAGCGCTCACTGTATAATCCCTTACTTTCAGGGGCACGGGGACTGGAACTGCTTATAGAAAGGGTAAAAAATGCAAATTCACAGAGATCTCCTCACCCTCCTCTCACCAAGAAGAGCCGTACCAGGACTAGACATGGTTTAACACCATGGCACTTGAGCGCAGAAAGGATAACATGTTAAAGTCTAAATATTCGTTTTTAACACCAGCTTTCTGAAGCTAAAAATCAGACTCATAAATTGTCTGTTTTATCATCAGCCCAGGTTCTCTAGAAATTTCTTTCTGAGAGTACACCAAGTCTTGGACAGAGATGACAGTCACCGATCCCCCAGACCTGAGCATGCTGACTTTACTCTCCAGAAATATTCTTCTAAGCTCTGATAACAGATTAGTTTCCCAAATACAGCCTACTCATTTAACTTGCTTTAAAAAAAAAAGAAGGAAAAAAAAATGTAAAAAGGCCTGATAATCAGCAGTTTTCCTCTCCCCATAGTGCCATTGCTATATTTTTAGGCTGCAAAGCCAAGAAATTGATTTTTTTCTACTGATACTTAACTGTCTTTTATGGCTGCAGAAGATTTTAGACCAGGAACGTGAAGCTTACAGATGGCTCAAATCTGGCTTGTGGGATAGAGTGGGAATCTGTTATAATGATCCATTTGGACACGCTCCCATCTTTTGATCACTGAATTTGAATCTATTAATCTTCTAGGCATTTCCAGCATGCCCATCACCATGACATAAAGCTGAGGAACTGCACAACTATTTGTCTGTATGGATTCATGCCCTCATTCTTCTTGCCTGAAGTGCTGTTACGTATCTGGCTTATAAAGTGCTTTTTTCTCAAAGGAATACTACACGCCGACCATAAAACAATATGTTTCCTCATTGATGTGCGTGTACAAGAACAAAATCCCTATTCCAGAAAGGACAGACCATATTTTCCAATCATTCTCGTGCCAAAGCAGATCAGTCAATTTCTAATTAACTCTAATTGGCTTCCTCACATGCTACTCAGTTATTTACCTGGAGGTGACGAGTGCTCAAGAGCGCTAAATATTTTCTTCGTACTTTGTAAACATTGAGCAAACCGTTGATTAAAAATAATAATCACCCACCACTTGTCACTTACAATCAAAAGCCTCATTGACCTAGACACGTGCAAGCCTCCTGCATTACCGACACTGCAAAATGCAGACAAAGGCAACGTAATTCTCTCAGTAGGAAAAGAAGAAGAAGAAAAATAAAAGACTTGGGACAGCCTTGGAGGAAGGGAACTGGTGACCGGATGAGAGCTAACAGCTTAAAATTGCACCAGGGGAGGTTAAGGTTGGATACTAGGAAACACTTCTGATGATGAAGAGCTGTCATGCACTGGCACAGCTGCCCAGGGAGTTTTGGAGTCACTGCCTCCAGAGGTGGTCAGAGCTGAGGGGATGTGGCACTGAGGGACACGGGGGTATGGGCTGGGGTTGGGGGGACCTTTTCCAGCTGTAATGATTCCATGAAGCATGAGCTCATCATGAAAGATACAAGCTCAGTCTTTTGCTCTACCACCAATATTGTAGATGGCTCAGGGCACATCACTTCTGCCTGGAGAAACACAGGGCTTTTGTGAAAGCGAGCCAGCTAAAAACCTTTGGGTATCTGATCCCACAGCTCCCCGAGTGCATCACAGGCCTTGAGATACCCAACAGAAGGTCAGTGCAGAAGTGTGATCCCACCTCCTGCCTCTCCCTGTGAAGTGATGCCTTAGAGCCTGGTTTGAAGAGGAGTTCCTGTGATATCCAAGGCCCTGAGAAATTGAAGGCATTCATCCTCCCAAGCTGCCATCTGCTCCTGGAAGGGATCTTATAGAAACAGGGAGGGCAGCGCAATCCGCATTTAATTTGTGGCTATGGGTGCTTCCCAGCTGGTCCAAAAAGGCAACGACAATCAGCTTAATTTACGGGGAGAAAATTAGGCAGGTTAGGAGATGGTCCAAACACCGAAAGCAGCTAGTGCAGGTGAGCAGCGGGTGCAGAAGGTGCACTGTTAACGCATTTTCCCTCTGAACTCTCCTTAAATCACACTGCTGCACGCTACCTGGGCTCTGCAGAGAGAGACAACGACGCAGGCTGAAGCGGGCACCGAATTGGAAAGCATTCACGGGCTGATTTGAGAGGAACTTTATCCATGAGGACAGTTTAGAGAAAATGTGTTATTAAAGTACTTTATTTCCATTTAGAGATTCACACAGGCATGCACAGACAGTAGGTGGTGACAGCTGCTACCAGAACCATTTGTTATCTTACTCCTGTTCAGCTTTTGACAGTGTAAAATGAATATAAATGCTGAAAAGCTTTACAGAGGTGAACCAAACAATAAAAAGTAGGGGGAGGATGAATTCTGTTTAGGTTACTTTAGGGATGAGCTTTATTTCTGTTTATTCCTGAGGCGTGGAAATGCGCCGCATTTCTCACACTGACAATAATGCTGAGGAGATCCGTGTTGGAGTTTACGAAATCCCCACAGTCCTGAGGTGAGGGCAGAGGGGAGAGCCAGCCTTGCAGCTATCTTTAATGCCATACTCAGAAACTGCATGAAAATACAGCTTCAGCAAATTATTGTTTTTCCCTAATAATCCTGTCCATCAAAGTGGAATGAGCCTTTCACATTGTTTGCCTTAATAAAAGTGCTGGTGAGATATCTCTGTGTTTGGATTTAGTGGTAGCAAATCTCTTGGCATCAAAGGGATTCAATTAGTTGGCCTGAAATTATATTGCTTTTTCCAAGCAATCATGACAGCTCTCAAAATCTTGCTACAATACAGTCACATCACACCAGCTGACAGTTGCCACCAAAAAAATAAAATTAAAAAAAAAAAAAAAAAAACCCGATCCTTTTGGCCAGCTCCTTCTGTGAATGCTTTCAAAAAAGACTGATGCTCCCGCTTCCAGTGCAGCAGGCATCTCGAATTGCAGCCTATCAAGAGGAGCTACTCGTATCCATTTTGACTTTTGTCTGATTGTTCAGTTTTCATACAGAATATTTACACCATTTTTGCTTTGGTTTGATTTTGGATGGACTCACATTGGAGGGCTGACAGAGCCTGCATTACAAAGGCAATCTATAAAGGAGGCTTCAGTACACAGTACAGAATATAAAGTTCCTTGGAAACTATTGTAGTATATTGATTCTGCAATATATGTTTCATTAGAGAGCTTTGGAGGTTTGCTTTCTTTTTTGTTCTGCACTCCTCTCACCCTGGCAATGCTGATAACGGGGGGCACTCCATGAAATAGAGGCTGGTAATGAGAGGCACTGATTTATGGCGTGGCACACAGATTAAGCTGAAGTCGAACGGGTGACATTTTCCTAAAGCCTTTGTTCCCAATTTAAGTGCTCTCAAAGCAAATTATTTACGAGAAAAAGACCCCCGAGTTTGCGCTGGGGGGAGGTAAAGCCTTTATCTGAATCCATGCCAATAAACAGGAATGACTTTGGCTTAGGAGTGCTGCAGGGAACATCGTTATCTTCCAGGGGAGGGAAAGATTCACGTCAAGTTTATTTGTGTAAAGCAGCATCCAGCTATAAATGAGAACAAACAAAATTGCTATATCCTCTAAATTTTGCGGGCACTTGAAGTCTCAATTTAGATTTGGATTTCTTTAATATTCTGCCCTACATGGACACCAAATCCCTTTCACGCACGTGAGGTTACAGAGGAGACACCTGCAAATTGGTGTGCTTAGAGCTGAGGAATTGAAGCCTTAACACAGAGGCGGCTCCAAACGGACCCAATGGAGATGAGGAGAGAGCAGGATGGTTCCTACCTCATGCTGATCCCACAGTGAGGGCAGGCAGCCTTACCTGGAGGTTCACCTGGTGCTCACCAGTCTATGCTTTTCTGGCAAACACTGTTTTTTCTTGGAAGGGAAATAGGGATCATTCCTCAGAACTTAGCACATCTGAGGTGTATTGGGCTCTCTGCCAGCTCTGTATTACCAATAATATCCCCAAAACAGCAAATATGCCCCACACATACATTACTGTTACAGAACCTGGTGCTATTCCTCATAAAGCAGCTAATATGTCAGAAATATCATATGTACATATTTTTTGAAAAACCCACGGTTGAGCACATAGCAGGAAGCTTAGCAAATTTAGCTCTTCTTACCTGACATTTGCATTCGGATTCAGTAGTGAACTATATATTTTCAATATGTTCTTAGAAACTTATTTACACAAATCTCATTAACAATAAAGATGGCGATTTTATATACAATTCCTGCTCTGCTGACTGAAATTACATACCAAGGCATCAGTGTGACTTTAAACAGAAGCTGGAAAGTTATGCTGCATGAAATCATATCATTCAGAGCAAATTCTCTCTTTTTATCCTTCATGCTGATTATTTTTCCCCCCCCCACTCAGACAAAACCATCATTATCTGGCTGCGTTGTGCTGATTTTCTGCACTATTTTTGATATGCTTAATAGTCGTAGGGACCAGAACGCTCAGCAATATCCAAAAAGCGCTTTGTTTTCAGCCTGCAGTCAGGTTCTGGAAGTTATTTCTAGAAGCAGCATTCCTTCAGCAGACATTTTCTGGGAGGCAGGCAGTGCTGGGCTGGCTAGGTGCCTGATGCACCAGGCCGAGTGCTTGGATTGCTCTGGAGCCAAGGCGTCAGGTTAGCGCTGCTGGCTGGTTGGGAGCAAGGCGTTAATTGAATCTCTCTTGCCTTTTCAGGTTTGTCCCTCTGATTAACCACTCTAAAAATCTCTCCAGGGAAAGCCTCAAAAGTTCCCTCTAGAAGAGAGATTAAACAGCCTTCTGCTGAAAGGATAAATAAAACATATAAAAATTCCAAGCACTCAGCTGCAGCAAGGCCAGCAGGTCACTCCTGCATTCCAACTTGCTCCTAACCCTCTTGTTCTGGCAGAGGAAAGCACCAGTGGTCTCAAAGTTGCTATGGAATCTCACTTGACCAGATTTATTCATTTTCCCAGGCAGCTGCTGAGTTAAATTTGCTGCCACCACAATCTATATTTGTATCTACATTCACACACATAGAGAGATATCTACTGGATATATAATTTCTTAAGGCAAGCTGTATTCCTGACTTCAGTAGCCACCAAGCGTATAGCAGCAATTAGCAGACTGCTGCCTTCATCCGTTATATCCAATTGAGCCTTTCCCCTTCTTCCCAGCAAACGCAGCAGCAAGGCAGAAACACCAATACATCATCACCAGAGCTCTAATTCTACTCTTCTAAGTGCACAATAACTTGATGCCAGCTTCCAGACCAGAATTTCCTATCTTTTACCAAAGCCACGGTGGGTCCAAGGGGGGAACTCCTCCTCTCATTCTCATTAGCTAACACCCGGGAGGTCCTTACTTTATAAAATTTCCATGCTTGCCACAGCCAGAATCGAAGCCTTACTACCACAGCAAGATCTATGCTAAGTTCACAGTGTCACAGCTGTTCTGTGACCTCTGACCGAGCGCTTTATCACAAGCATTTATATGACCGTGATTTAAGCATACAGTGATAGGCTCGTACGCAATGAAAGAGAAACCTCCCTTATCAGTAGAATTGTAACGTAATTAGTGTCACTACACCACTAATTAAAAGATTGCAGGTACCACTTCCATTCTTAACATCTCCCATATCTGCATCGGAACTCTGTGAATGGGATCGCTGGGCAGACTCCTGAAGTCCCAGTATTACACGTGCACAAAAGCTGCACTGTGACCTCCACTTGTAACAGGGGCCCCTATGGAAACAGAAATAGCCTTTGGCAGGAATTTCAAAATTAAATATTATTTCTGGAAAAACATTCCTGTCTACTGACAGGGGTGCTCTCAGGTACTCTTAAGTCTGGAAGGATGAAATACTGTTACGTTTCCTACTTATGGTCAAAGATATAAAACAGTACCTTGCAGGGTTTTATTGCCAGATTGCCTGTAAAGCTTCATGTTTAAACTGCTTTATTTAATTGCATAGCATATGTAACCTTCTAGACATTGGCAAGATTTCTGCAGGTCCAAAAGTGCACCAAAGACTCAGGTAAAATGTAACCCCAAATATCCCAGTTTGGAATTAAAATCAAATTCAGTAACGTTACTCTGCAAAAACAAAGCTTTGATGGTTAAAAAAATAAAAATAAAAATCTGTGCCTTTTCGAGCCCTTCAGTTTCATCTGTATCTGGATGTCCTCGTGACAAGATCTTCAGGTACATGGAGGAGTGGGATGGAGCTGCTTTTACCTTTTACTTAAAGCAAGCACTCCAAAAACACCAACATCCCTTTTGATCTTCAAAGGTAGAGTTATTGAACTGCAGCAAGATCAAGAAAACTTGATGCTGCTGGGTGAGACATGAAAATTGCAAAGTAATCTCCTCCCTTCTCATTATGTCTGTGCATGGCACAGCCTTCCTTCTCTTGCTCTCAATCTAACAGGTTTCCCAGAATTACAACAAACTGTATCTACAGAACCTCCTTTGGATTCCCAGAAAAATCAAAATGCTCTACCAGATTCCCAACCCAGCAGTACATGGGATAGTGCAAGGAAGCAATCTTGCTCCTGCTGCATAGTCATGTCCTTTTAGCAAAAGGTCAGAAAAATGCAATAAAGGCAGAAGAAACAAATGCAAATTTATAATCTCTGTCAGAACTTGTGCTTATTTTTCTACGTTTAGATGCTTCACCCCAAAAACCTTTTGCACTGGTGTCTATATTGCTTGCAGAACCAGACACTTTGCCAGTGCTGCCTCTTAGTTGATTGCACATCTCACTAACCCCTTATACTAGGGCTATCTTGAATATCTGTAACCCTGCTAACAGTATAATTAGGCCAAATCTTGCTTTTGCAGTGTGCTGTTGGTGTTTGCATGGAACTAGTGCAGAGGGGTCCATTTCAAGTCCACTGATCCACAGTAGAAATGCTGCACACAAAAAAAAGCATACCGAACCAAATGGTCAACAAACTGAAGCAAAAACCCTTGGAATATTGCTCTGATTTTGTATGACAAAACACTGAGTTATTGTGTTAGTCCAAGATCCCTCTAAGAAGACCTGTTAAAAGCCAACTGCACTGTACTTAAACATGTTTGCTAAACCCTTATCTGCTTAGATATGTTTTACAGAGAGTTGTGCTTTTCCTTTTGTCAAAGATAACAGAGGGGTTGCACAGGTCTAGACATAACTCCTCAATATCAGCAGTAAGCATCAAGGAAACTCTGAATTGCGGCACTTCATACTGAAGAGATCACTAAATGATTCTTTTCTTCTCACAATCATTCAGGAACTTGAAAGTCAAGGGAGTAGCCTCAAAGCTCTAATTCCCGTAAATTTAACAGAGGTCACAGCTTGGCCAATTCGGCTGAAAAGTGTTATTACAGAAAAACTTGATGATACTTTTATGTTCACTGATGTGCACATAATTCTCCGGTTTTTAGGTACATATAGCACGTCTTTCCCATAGAGACACTTCAGCAGATATATGTGGTACCATGAGCTAAGTTAAAAGTGACGAATTCTCTGATTTATAACTTCTACTGATAACAAGATGATAGAAAAACTTGAACGTATGAGTGTCATTACATACACTGTGTAACTTGCTTGGCAGAGAAGGGACGTGAAAAAAGAAGATATTTATCATACCTAAACTAGGGGGACAATTTTTATATGACCCACAGCCGCAAAAAATTGAGCTGATCTCTAACCAAGGCATAAAATCTTAAAGATGGGGTCAGCTTTGTAAGAGATGAGAGTGGATGGGGGTCTGTGATCCTGCCTACTCCTAAGGATCACACGTAGGAGGAAAGATGCATGTGTAGAAGAGCTATTTTCCTAACAGATTTAATCTTCTAGAGAGATCTCAACTGCTGAGCTTGATTAGCCACTGGACGTTAATTAAGTAAGCACAGGAAACTAATCAGTACAACCAGACTTAGTAGTAACAAGGAGCTTGACAAACAAACCATGTCCTCCTTCCATTCTAAAACTTTGGTGACCAGCAGAAATATGCTCAAGTGAGAATCCTTTGGTTACAGCCCATTTATAGCAGACTTTGCACTCAGCATCAATAGACTGCACTTCCATCCCAGTGTTGTCAGAGTTCTTGGTCTGAGTGTGATCTGAGACATTAAGCACACCACCCAGCTAAATATAAATGTTATTCTTCATTAGAAATCTACTTTTAAAATTGATTTGCAGCAAAGTCATTTAGGCAGATGAAATCATTGCACACTGAACAATCCTGTTAGAGATGTTTATCCAAGCAAAAGACATTCAATTGCATTTTCATTAGTAGAACTGTATCGTTATTGTCCTTAAAGACAAGACTCTTAGACTTAATCTATTTGTTTACAGTTGTATCTAATTGCTGACAGTTGAATTTTGTTAATAACTAAAAGCTAATTTTTTACTACTCTCAGACATTACAAAAATCAGGTTTCCTGCAGAGTAATAACACACAAGCATCTGAGGACCAAAGGTGGTCCTTCCTGTCCAGTGTCATAGCTCTGCTGGTGCTAAGGACTCTCCAAAACTCTAAGGAGTTATCTATTTCTAATGATACACATTATGAAACAGAGTGAATTTCTGATTAAATGATTTCCTGTGATGAACAGCAGGTGATTTATCTTTGAAGATCGGTGTATTCTTTTTTTAAAACAAAGGATCTTTCTCTCTGCTAAATGCTACATGGCTTGAGAAGATGGAGGAGACAGCCGATCTCATTCTTTCTACCATCTATAGCTCTCTACTTTCCTACCTGCAGGACTAGGGCAGCACTCACTGCTGGCTGAGTAAGCACTCACTGTTGAGATAAGTAAATGGCTCTCCAAAACTCCTCCTTCAGCCTCGGTCTCAAGACAGCCACAGATTTCAGGAGCCTGGAGACAAGACTTAAGATTTTGAAAATGGGGGAAAAATATCACGTCTAACAGTTCTTTTTAGCTTTTAGCTTATTATCTGCTCTCTTGGCTGTCCCTCCCAGGAAAATGACATTGCATTTTACTTCATGCTCCCATATATCTGTACTGATTGCTGTGGTGTTAACTGTATTTAAGGTCAGGGTATATTTTACTTAGAAGACAGTTTTCTCCATTTATCAGTTACAAAATATACTGCTATCTAACAAAAGATGTATTACAACATCAGTAAACAATGTTTTTGTTTCTTGCAAAGCTTTGCAGTAAAGGTGCTGCTGTAGACAAGTCCTCCAAACCATCTCCAGAAGACATTTCCAGTATTGCCAGTTTTATTGAGATGAAGCTTGCAGCCTGCTACTTAAAACTGAGGAAGCCTGATCTTGCTCTGAATCATTCACACAGGTAAAAAAAAATATATTGATCAGATAGGCTGCAAAGACTGGAAACAAAAACCTGAACAAATACTATGAATACATCTTGTGCAAGAAAAATCAGTCTAATGATGAGAAAAGAAGAATCAATAAACCACCACTTACATACCACGCTGATGTTTAGGACAGATTAGCTCTCAGAATTTCAGACATCAGGCTGCAATAGCACTATCTGCATTTGCTGCTTTGATAGTGCAGTAGGTAGGGGTACACTGATGAGTCACACAGATAGCTCAGGGCATGCTAAGATTAAAACTGGACAAATATAAACACACTCAGCCTTATGTGGCCGTAATTATATTATGAGCTTTTGAACTTTTTCAAGCCAGATTAGGTCAGGGATGGCTTCAAGATATTTTTATTAGATAATTCCTTCATGAGCTCAGTTGTGATCCACATCAAAGGCCAGCACCACACCAATGCATAAAGAAGCCAGAAACAATGCTTGCACATGGTGGTATTGAAATTCCCATTTATTTCAAATGAGTTAGGATTTTGCTGGGTTTGTGCTGCCTTTAATTAGCATTCAGGCATAACAGTAGTTTCCATTAAGCACATGCCTGTCCTGCCAGCATCACTTCATTACTGAGGTCTGTTCATTTTTTCCATTGTACAAGATGTATTACGATGGACACTGCAATTAGTGCAGGGTGAGTTTTTCATACAATCATCTCAAATGAATGTAACTACAAAAGAGTAGTTACACCAAAAGAGGAGGCACATGCTTATGCCTAATTCACAGGAGACAGCAGCGAAGAACAATGTGCTGGAATAGCAATGTGATGCTGTCATGGCAGCAGGTTCATTAGGTTTGTACAAGCAAATGAAGCCATGGGAAGGCTGAGAATCCTGACAGAATGACGAGATCTTCATCTCTTGACTCCACTTCTTTTTAATCCTTTCCCCAAGCACTTCGTCTACAAAGCCTACCTAGGGCCCACACACTATGAGGGGGCGCATCCTTCAGACTAGCTCCAAGGACCATTCTGTGTTGATGGGATGGTGAGGCACTGGAACAGGTTGCCTTGAGATGCGATGGATGCTCCATTCCCGGAGACATTCAAGGCCAGGATGGATCAGGCTCTGAGCACCTGATCGAGCTGTTGATATTCCTGTTCATTGCAGGGGAGTTGACTAGATGATCTTTAGAGGTCCTTTCCAACCCCAAGGATTCTATGATCCTGTGTCTTGAATGCCCGTGCTCTTGGGCAGCCTGACCTAGAGTTTGTCAATCTGCCCCATGGCAGGGGGGTTGGGGCTAGATGATCTTTAAGGTCTCCTCCAACCCAACCATTCTGTGATTGTACGAGTGGCTGCACTCCAGGGCACACCTCTCAGGCAGATGGACTGTACTACTTCCAGTTGGAGTACTCTGTAACCAAAGCATAGGAAGTGGGGAAGGCAGATACAGCCCCTAAAACAACACACTCCTCACTCAAACTACAAAGTAACCACATTTTTTCATGATTGTCAAAGATCACACTAGTGGAGAATAATGGAGTTTCACTGGACTCTAACTTTTGGAAAAATGGTAATGGTATCTCTTTTTCTAACTGTGAATTCTTAGGATGCTAAAATGAGGAGTAGTGCTGTAATACTACGGAAACCAATGCCTATTCAGACATGCTTTGGTTTCAATTGTCTTAAAACAGAAACCATGACCTACAGAAACCACGACCTACAGGAAAAAAATGAATGCAGTCAGATGGGAATTGCTGAAAAAAATGGAAGGAGGGAGAAATTCTTCACTCTTCTGTCTTATATATAATTATAACAGTCTGTTCTTAACTTTCACAGCATAGCTCAGAGAAAAGTGGCAATCAGTAATGCCTATTTTCAGTATAATTCATTTAATAACTTGCAGAATGGGAACAAATCTACTGACAGTATTTGTTACGTTGTAAACTGCGGGAACTGATACACATAATATACCAGTGAAAAATATTCTGAGATATCATTAACATAAAGGCAGGACCTGAAAGATAATCAATAGCTATATTTTTTCAAAGAGAACAAATACATTACTTTGAGGTCTCCTACTAAAAATAGCTTATTGCCATCAGTTAAATAGCGCATATAGAATTTTTATTCCCATTGAGTTTTTATGTCATCACCACCTTGTAATGGTTTGCTGGTAATCCTTTGGTATTAATCATGAATCTAAATTAAAATATTCATTTCTGAATTTATTTGCATTTACTGAACTATTCTTTCTTTAATTTCATGTAAATTTCACAGCTCCTGCATTTAGTTCTAGAGCCCTATTAACCAAAAATCAGCTTTAATATTCTCATACGCATCTGTATCAAATATATATAAGTGCTTTTTGCTTGGCAAGAATCTTGTAGAATACCACTAAACTAAACAGAGGAAAATTCCAGCAGCTCAGTTTCAAAAATGTTCAAGAATAGGCATCTGCAAAGGGACAGCTATCCCAGTCTTAAAAAAAAATTAAAATGAAATAAAAAAAGGAAAGGGAGTACACTTTCTGTCACCAGATAGATGACAGAATTATCCTGCATGAGAAGCAAAGTCTGGGATTGCCTGCAAACCGGAAATTGTGTCCTCAGGATTCTTAACATCAAAATTTGAGGCTGTCTTTAGCACCACTGGCATAAATGAGGATCCTGATGGGTTCTGGTTGCTTCTCAGACTGATATAAAACGTTTGTCCTTTGTGATGAAATACTATTAAAAAAACCACCCCTTATCTGTCACAGCTCTGAGGAAATGTGTCGTGGGTTGACCTCACCAAACAGCATCTGCAGTAACCTACTTGACCACCACATTTCATCATAAGATAGCCATCAAAATAATTCCTAACTTGCAGCCTGAAGCTATAAAATGAATCACACAATATTTACATGCCCTGTGGTCCTTTCGGCCCAGACGTTATGGCATACCAGGGTTTAATGATCTTAATAACCCCATATGGCTCACTGGGAAATTAGATTTTCCTTTTGGTTGCAGAAGGCAATTTTCAATTATAACAGATGGCAAAACAGCAAAGGTCTGAGAAGGCGAGAACCGACTAAGAAACCTTAGATTACTACTTCAGCTTTACGCTGCACTGCGTAATATCAGTGGATGGATTTTTGACCCAAATTAGAGTAATCTTGAAGCAGAGCACAGCATTTGAGCAGTGCAGCCTCTCAATTACATCTGCTCTTCAGAAGGCCAAGGCCCACAGAGAAATCCATAAAGCTGCAGCCACATGCTGAAAAACAACTCGCGGTACATCACATACGGAACTCAGCAACTGTTAAGATTCAATTTTGAGCAAAATTGAGAGTGTGATGCTGAACTCCATGACAACTGAAGATGGAAGATCTTTCATAGCACAACATACATGACTTTACCCATGAGACTCCACATCCTCTTAAGGTTTTATTCTAATTTGCTTTTTTCCTCCAAGTGAGATGAAATTATCGCCGTTGACACCACATGACTCAGCTGTCATGGCCCTTGTGGCACACAAGATTTGAGGAACAGCATTCATATGGCTAGACCCAGTTGCTTTAACGTAGGAAGGATGCAACCCCAAGCTTTGCTCCCTGCCTGCCTTCCCAAAAACTCCATCAGGACACCATGTAAGAGCCAGGGAGAGGAAGAGCAATCAGACACTGCACCATGCTTCATTAACACTATCTCTAAGTAATGCTGGAAAATGAGTTTGTTAGCATAAGGGCTGCTGTGTGGAGCTGTTCAAAAACCTTTGGGGTTAGCAAAGATCTTCCTGTGTCCTTTCAGGCTGCTCCACAGGTCTGACCCAGTGCCAGCCCTCTCCCTCCCTTCTAGAAAGGCAGAGCATAGGGAACGCAATAAATCTGTGAAGCTTCTCCTGCTCTGCCTTTTTATGTGCTGGATGGAAGGCAGGGCTCTCTAATGCCTCTTGCACAATTGATAGGGAGACGCATGAAGTAGAAAATAGCACCTCTGTTAAGTAGCGCACGATTGCTTTAGTGATGACTTAACAGAGGGAATCTCTTTGGGAGGCACAGTGGGGGAAAATAAACCTAGAGCAGCTGAAGCTTTACAGATTCAGTTCTCAGTCCTCTATTTTTTTTCTCTCTATGATTTTTCCAAACCCTTTTGGAAGGTTTAAAATAATTATTTCGGATCAAGGTTTATGCAATATCAGAAAAAAAAAACAATAACAGAAAAGAAAATGAAAGGCACCTCAAAACTTGGTACTGGAATTGGTACTTGGCAACTTAAATCAGGTCCTTTTCATCGAGATTAATTCTCAGCTTGTGGATTAAAAAAAAAGAAGAAACAATATTCAGCTATGCCATTCCCTGACATTCCGTATTTTGCACCTTTAAAAAGGGACTGTGTTAAAGCAAGTAGAACAGTGATAATGAAATACTAAATAATCAAATAATGCATCATACAGTGTAGTCATCGGGCATTAAAAAGGAGAAATAATAGAAGAAGAACTTAAGCACAAGTTTTTAGGTGAAAGTAGGAAAAGGACAAAATAATGGTCAGTGCTGCTAATCTGTGACAAGTTAGTAATGTGCTGTATACTTTGTCCTAAACTACTCTACTAATCACTTTACCTCCTCAGAAAGAAGAGTAAGAGAAGAATTAGCATCACCTAATTACTTCAACAATTGTGTCAGGCATATTGCGATATACATAATAGATGAGATGTTATTAATACAAAGCTATTCCGTTGAGATACTCTGGATAGGATTAAGAGCAGTTCTGGTTTATAATTCCTTCTCATATTGCATTTCAAATATTTCTAGGTAGTTCATCTTTTTTTTTCTTTTTTTAATTAATTTCTTGGACTTCTCCAATTCTCAGCTCCTAATGCTATCTTATTTCTAGGTCGGTGACACAGTTCCTATTTTATGGGCAGAGTCTTTCACCATTGAGGGAAAGGATACATTCCTGACTTCAATAACACTGCATGGCGATAACATTTATCTGCACAACATGCGGTGGGATTTTACTTAGAAAAAAAAAATTGGGGGAAAAAAATCTTGCCCTGCAAGAAATGCTGTTCCTTTTTGGAAGAAGAGTCCAGCAGCACCAAGCTATTTTATAAAAGCTGAGATGCATGATAGCAGCGATCAGAAGAGCTGGTGGTCAAGATAAGAAAATGACATTAGTGTGGCCAGGAAGCGAGTTGGCTACATGTTATGCAAACAACTCAGGGAAAGCAGAGCACCTCCATTTGTGTTAAGAAGTCTTAGGAGCTTTGAAACACAATTTTCTTAAATATCTTTTTGTTCTGGACAGGAAAACATTCTCCTTTGTACCACCTTCACAGCTGAGGAATCAAAACCTCTATAGCACATTTGTCTTATGCTTGCAATTCAAAGCAAATTGCTGCTGCAGAACCTTTTAGCGTGGCAGTTATATTTCACTTCACTGGCAGTGAAAAGGTGTTGTGCGTCTGAAAGCTTTATAGGGATCCCTCATTTCCTCCCTTTCTGTCTGTTTAGATACGGAAACTTCACAAGAAGTTTTCTTCTGCACACAGAAAGTCCTTGTCTGTGGATGCCATAACTGCATCTTTTTCACTGTATCCTGTTCCTTGAACCACATAAGTCTGGTAGAAGCTTTCCTGTCTCTGTAGCTATTGGTTTTGTCCTGCGGTAATAACTGTGTTAGAAGGGATTCCTAATGAATTGTGAGTTTCACACATTCTGTTCTCTGCTAGGTTTGCCTCACTAACCAGACTTCGGCACAGTCTCTCCTTTAGCAACATCTACTGAATGGTTCTGGCTCTTTGTCCTCCAGCTTTTTTCCTCTATGTAACTGAAGCTATCTGATTTTACACGTCACTCCTTTAAACAGAGAGCAGCTGGGGCAGAGAGGGTAGGATGCTCCTTCCCTTGGGAACCAGAGGTCTCCAAGCACAGTACCAGCCAGAAACTGGCACTGGTGGTGCTGGAAAGAAAGTTGACCCCATGGACCAACTTCCCAAATCCCAATGTAGTTGCACATGCAAACTGCAGGAAAATAGGATGAGGTTGATTCCTGGTTACTCTAAGTTCAGGATTGCCTGGAGTAGAGCTGAACTCTTAACCCAGCTGTGATGCAGCCCTTGGGATCACAGAACACGCATGGCAGACACAAACAGATGTAAGAACAGTACTACTCCACAGCTAATATGCCACCTGCCTTGTATATGAAATGGAAGAAGAAAGTTGAGCTTCAATCTAATTGTACAGCAGCCAAGAATTGTCAGGTTCATCTGTAAGCATACTGGGGCTGGATCACCAGCGCCACTGATAGGCAGCATCCATCAAAGACAAAAGCAATGTGTTAGTCTACAGCAGCTGAATACCTGGTTCTGCCAAATGCTAGCTGGCACATGACTCATGTGGCATTGCATTTGATGCTGTGGTGAACACCTCAGCACCTCCCTTCGCACAGTCACTGTGCCAGCGAGTGATGTGTGGACACGCAGCACAGCACTGCCATGCCAACAGACACATGTACTGCTTTTGCACCGAGTTCTTACTTCTGGTAAATCACCTAATTGCTCTCTAATAGTCAACTGTAACTGACTATTCCGTGTATTGTTAGAGAAGACCACATTGTGTTGAAGGAAGACATGGACAACTGTGATAAAGAAAAAGCCTGTCACTCCAATTTAACAAATTATGTCATGTACCTCTACTAACAAGCCAGCTTTTACTTGCAGTAGTAGCAAGAAAAATGAGTTACCTGCTTCAGTAGCGAAGTGTATTTTTTCCACTTGTTTCATCTTTAGAATCATCTCATTGACTTTTTCTTGGCCTATAAAGGCCAAATATAAATGATGCGGGGGATTGAAAAAGTGCCTCTGCTACATGTCAGCCAGATTAGAGTTAAAGCCCCATTGCATTCCGAAGGACTTTGGAGGATGCATTCCTTGGAGAGAAGGCAACGCGATTTCTAGCAGCCAGTTTTTATGTAGCAATCCAAATTTCTTACCATACCTGATTCCTTAATGCTAGGCAGTAAGATGGAAGGAAACATGAGATAAAACCAATGAGCAATGTGTGCATCTTTGCTTCACATGCTCCGATTGCTACAATGGAGACAGTTGATGCCTGCTTCTCCCCCCACTCCTTATATTGGGAAGGAAGATAATGGGACAAACACTGTATTATTTTTAAGAGAAGGTGTCAAGATGAAAAAATGAAAATGTCAAAAAAGAGGCTGATATACAGCGTTACTTAAGGAGTGTTCTGTTGAGAAAAACTGACCAAATGATTTACGAAAGGCTTTTAACAGGCAGACTTTGGATTACAACGAAGATGAAAAATAAATGAAAATCTATTTCAAGTTTACTTTAACCTAGCCATTTGACAGATGGGGGCCTAACCCAGCAAGAACACAAGTCTTAATCTTCAAACGTAGAGTCTTCATTTGCAGTTTCGTCGATTAGAAGTCACCTCTATGCAGGATAGGAGCTATCCATATTCAGACATCTGTTGAAACTTTTTCCGCTGAGAGGTACACAAAGACCAAAAGGCCAGTGCTTGTGCCCATGGCACAAAACATCGCAAAGAGATCGCCCTGTGCGTGCTGCAGCTGGTGTGTCCACTGCCTCTTTCCCTTCCTAATTCTTCTTCCAAGCTCCCCTGTTGAATCACATCCCTCCTAATTAATTACTGGATTAACCAGCCTAGTATCAGACTGCCCGTGGCTGGAGGTGGGTCCTGAGCATGGACGTGCTCTCAGCATGCACAGCCTGGCACATTGCTGTCTGCCCAGATGGGTCCCCATCTGCTTCCATTTGGAGCAGAACTTCCTGAAATTAGGGTTTGCCTCTTAACCTTTGTTTGCATAATTCCTTTGCTTCCCACTTTCCACCCAGCTTTTTCCTTTATACCGAGAGCACCTGAAATCACCTGAATCAGATTTAAAACACTAGCGAAAAGCTCTGCACGGTTGCTGTACATACATGGCATTAATTAGCACTGTCCTGCATAGAGGCCACTAAACTGCAGCTGCATCCATACAGCAAAGAACTACTTTGGGGTAGAAATGTAATGCAGCAGAAATTATTTCCATATATAGGCTACAGAGAGCCCAGCAGACTGCTATGAAGTCAAAAGTAGCTTTCTTGTGTTTGTCCAAGCTATTAGAGCATGACATAATATTTCCTAGTTTAGAATTTATAGAACAAGAGAAGTAGTTGATCTTTCTAAGACCAGTAAGAAATCAAGATGGAAAACAGAGATCTAGCACCTAATTCTTTGAAAATCTACTACAATTCTGTATTTATTATAAGCTTATCACAGTACGTTCTGCTCAAAGACTTACAGGAAAAATGTGTTACTAACTACCAGGGAATTATTGATTTTTTAATTTTTCCCCTCATAGTGCTATTGCTTGGCTGTGGTGGAACCAATAACTTGGACAGAAAAAAAAAGAAAAAAAAAATCAATATTACTATTATCAACTGTTGACTACAGTTTACAGCAGCAATAATCTCCTTTAAAATGGCTTGCAGAAGTACCAGTTGTCATCTAAGTAAGGGATTACAGCTTTGGTCAAATCGTTAAAGGCTGATAGTGTTTGATCTTCTGATGATTTCTTTTTGGTCGAGTTTTGGTGACCATTAGATTGTCTGAGCTGCAGATCTGAACCACACTTGGCTGAGAACTGCAGCATTTGCTGTTGGTACCATCATTTTGGTACCACCACGACTGGAAAATTCCTCCGAGATCACCCAGCCCAACCATCTATCTGCCACCAATATTTCCCCACTATACTAGTTTATAAAACACATAAGTAATGACAAACACGAGATGTCCCATCCTAGATCATGCTTTATGCATCTTTTATCTAAGCACCAGGAGAAGTGCTGACCAGAGAAGCCAGCCAAATATGTTGGAGACCTCACAACAGGAACTAATTAGATGTAGGGGGAGCTGCCATGACTGCCCTTCCCCTGCACACACCAGAAGGATACCCTGCCTGCCCATCTAACCACTTCACCTGTCCTGTTTTTACCTTCCATCCCTTTATATTGACTATAATTTGTTACACCTGGAACTGTATCTGCTGAAGTTAAGGGTATAAGAAACATGCAAAGGTCTCCTCACATAGAACCTACCACTGCTACTGAAAGTAGCTTTTATAATCTTCTAAGTTGACATTCAGATACCTTCTAGAAGCACACTGTTCTAAGCAGACAGTCACACAACTTGTACCCATTTCTGGAGCTAGGGGTAAACAAGCACAATGCTCCATTACAGATTCTTACGTTCAAACTAAAGGCAATATAGCACATCACCATAGAAGCATCTTAAAAGGTGTTTCCATAACAATGCAAAAAAAAAAAAAACCTAATGAAACTGCATTTATGGTATAACCACAGTAACAACTGTAGTAAGTCTTGTCATAGATGTCAGAAGGTACAGTTCACATTACACTGGAGGTATCAAGTGTGACTGCTGAGGTGTGCAGAAGAGTAACACAGGATTCATCCCCGTCTCAGTTTGGTTATTATCAGTTTGAAATGACATAAGAATGTCAAATCTCAACTTTCCCATCCCTTTTCTTTTAAAGGAGCATTATTCTGAACCCAGCCTATTTCCGGAACCACCTGTGTCAAGCTTCTGTCTTCAAGTGGTTGGAGAGATACTCCGAAGCTGCAAGGTACTTGCACTCGTGGGTTTGTCTAATGGCTTCTCTTCATCTCTTTCAATCCAGCTCTCAGTAGCAAGGATATCAAGCTACACCCAGGGTTTTCTAAAATCAGTGGGAGATTTGTGTATATGATCCCACGTGCAGCAGAGCTGCAATCCTCCCAGTCAGTGTAACACAAATAATCCCAAAATAATTGGTCACAGTGAGGCCAATGCACATAAGAGCACTTATTGTCAGGCTTAGGAGAGGGTCATGGTCAGGTCAAACCTACATGCACACACGCATCTTTTGCTTTCTGCATTCTCTCAACTGGGTGCTGAGAAGGTTGATGGAGAAGGGGAAATAGGAAAAAAAGAAAAAAGCACTCAAGATCTCAGTGTACACTGTGGGATGCTGAAAAATTTAGCCTGGGTGCAGCTGATGAGATTGCTGGTGTGAACAGAAACTGCTGGCAGAGGAAGATCTGTGAGAGGAAGCTCTGCTTGCATTGTACTGCCAAGAGCTAAAAGTTTCAACATGCAACTGGAGTTTTTAATCCACTGAACATAGAAAGAAATGCATGGGGGAATGCTGTGGGGGGTTAGCCATGTATCATCATTACCGCTAACATCACTTACAGAGGACTGTTCAGCTGAAGACCACACGGTATATCACAAAGTATTTCACAAATCATTAGCTAACTAATGGTAGAACACTCAGTGTGAATTAGGCAAGAGACTAAGAGGGTCACTTTGCTGATCATTTAAGATGGATGCTAGTGGTAGAATTCTGAAGCTACCAGCATAGCAAGAAAATAGTCTGAGGGAGGGATAGAAGAAAACTTTTCCGAAGTACAGGTGCAGAAAGGGCTTGGGAAGACAAACACCAGTTGTCTGTGCTGAACTCCAGCCAAAAAAAAAAAAAAAATAGGGACAAAATAGGGACAAGCACTTTCTTTCTTCTGGATATGCATTGAGATAGCATTGCAATAATCTCCACCTATTTTCACATAGAACTATAGAATCACTAAGGCTGGAAAAGACCTTTAAGATCCCGCAGTACAACCCCCTTCCCCAGTGCTCACTGCCCATAGCTCTGAACACCTCCAGGGACGGTGACTCTGCCATTCCCTGGGCAGCTGTGCCAACGGCTGTCGGGATGGGGAGAAACAGTTCTCCAAGATGAGGAAACAGGTTTTGCTAATTCATTCAGGAATGTTAATTCAGATAAAAACTAAACCCAATATCCTAGGTTTATCTTTCCCGAGAAGTTAAGGTGAAGATTTAACAAAAAACAAAAAACCCACACACTTCTTTAAAAAGTACACTTCCAGAAACTTTTGCAAGAAGCAGTACACAAAAATGTCCATATTTAAGAGAACAGTACGAGACTAGAAGATGTTCACAAATATTAGAAAATAAAAATGGTGGTCAGTGTTACTGCAGATAAGCAATCAGCAGGTTTACTACATCAGCAGGCAAGAGGGAACTGTGTCAGCCTTTTTTCCCCACATTGAGAAGCTTTCAGGAAACGAGATGATTTTAAATGAGATTATGTATTCTGTAAAGGAGAGGAACGTTCTGACAGATTGAATCCAGAGCAGTTCCAAAAGCAGCGACTATGGCAGCATTCAGAGTTTAGCCTAGTTTAACACGGTGTTATAGCAACTGTGCAGAGCTGCTTCTGCAGATTGTGTTAAACTAAGCTTAGCACCGCTCCTGTCACCTCACTGGAGTCACTGGTCTCAGCTGAACTGTTAATGGTGCAGCACGTACTCTGCCCACTGCAGCTCACAGACGTTCAGCAATATCTGGAAATACAGACTTGGTTTTTGTTGGCATAACCTGCCATTTATTTCAGCTTGCTCTCTGAGCATTCTTCACCTTCCAGTCCTCCATGTGTTTTAAGTGAATATATGCTCTGTCAAATACCCCCAGAACACCATATGGGTACATAAACAGGTTGGTTGTGAATAGCACTGCTGAGCACAAGAGCACAGAAAGAGGGATTTACCTCTGCCTACCTGAAATTCCATGGGAGTTCATCTCTGAGGATGTACCCAACCAAATTCTTTGGTTCAAAGAAGGCCATAAGCTAGAGCGGGGCCACCTGTAATTTAAGCATCTCTCAAGTTCCTTTACATATAATTTTCACTACTGCTCGTCAGCCCACAATTCATAGAATCATTAAGGTTGGAGAAGACCTCTAAGATCACAAAGCCCAACCGATCCTACCATACCCACTGAACACATCCTTCACTGCCACATCCCTACAGTCATTGAACACCCCCAGGGTTGGTGACCCCACCACTCCCTGGGCAGCCCATGCCAGTGCAGCACCACTCTCAGAATATTTGTTTCCTAATTCCCAGCCTGAATCTCCCCTGGTGAAACTTGGGGCCATCACCTGTCGTCCTATCAATATTACCTGAGAGCAGAGACTGACTCCCCACCACAACCTCCACTCAGGAGCTGCAGGAAGCAATGAAGTCCCCCCTGAGCCTCCTCTTCACTAGACAAAACCATCCCAGTTCCCTCAGTCTCTCCATATCAGACTCGTGCTTCAGACCCCTCACAGCTTTGTTGGCTCTCCCTGGACACACTCCAGTGCCTCAATGTCTTTCTCGTAGTGAGGGGCCCTAAAATGAACACAATACTCAAGCTGTGGTCTTACCAGTGCTGAGTACAGTTAGCATATGAAATGGTTGGAATGAAAGGGCATCTGTTAGTACGAGGAGCCTGATCTGCCCACATCTGCATCACTTCTGCATTCTGTTGGCTGCATCGCAGTATCTTCAGGAAAGTGCTGTGCCAGGATGCCACCATGTAGAGCGCAGCCTGAGGCCATTTGGCATTGTAAAGCGATCCCAGGAACACCATGCAGGGTCAGAGCATCTGCAAGTGATGAATTCCAAAGCGCTGCAGCCACTTTCACTAAGGTGTCAGCTAGTAAATATATTTATCCTCTATTGTTCAGAGACCGCTCTTGACAAACACAGTAAAGATTTAAGCCTCAGAAGGGAGCAAACCTATTCTGGTTGAAAGACCATCTTGGCCTTCAAACAAATGGGCATAAATTCATTATACATAAATTTAGTCTGGAAGTTACCAGGAAGCTTTAGGCATTAGAAGGCGTTTAAGTTCAGGATCAGCCTTGACAGCAGCTGCTGAGAGTACCCTGGTGAAGGAGGCATAGTCACAGCTGATGAAAAGATCCCATAAAAACCTGAATGGAAAACTTCAGAAGAGAGCCCTGGGCTGGGTTCTGTCACCGTGCCAAGAAAAATGTGCATGGAGAAGGCTGAGGGGCCCCCACCTTCCTGGCAGCATAAGGACTGCTGCCTGTGGGAAGGATGAGATGAGGATGTGCAAGGCACAGCAGAGCCTTGGAGGCCCCCATCAGTCCCAAGGACAAAGCAGTCAAGACACAAATGCTGCTTTCAAGGGCAAGGCTGCAAGACAGAGGACACAGACCCAAGGGTGAGCATCAGCTCTCCTGCAGGTGGAGGAACCAGAGCCTGCACGTGGAGGAACCAGAGCCTGCACATCCTCCACGTCCCCATGCCTGGCAGCTGTGACCCCACAGCCTCCTGTTACGTGGCTGTGACAAGAGGTCTGACCCTGAGAGCAACAAGGCATGAAAGCAATTTTTCTTCCTTACTCCAAGAGTGCCTATTGCCAGTACTGAAGAGCCTTGAAACAGCAGTAAGGTGAAAACTGGTAACTTACAGAAAGACCAGGCTTCCTGTTTGCTTTGAAACTGAAGTTTAAGCTACAGAAGGGATTTCTCCCCTTTTTAACCATTAAGCCATATAGCTCTAATCTTTCTGCTAATCAAAATGCTGTGCTGATTTAACAGTGTCACTGTGTTCTGTGAAAAGCTTAAGATAGCTCTTTTATCACTAGCTAGAACAGTAGTGACTTGAAATTAGTTGTATACATGTAGGGGAAAACAGACTGCCTGTGCCTCTGCCAGAACAAACAACTCATCTTCATCTGACTGTACAGAGCCCGGGTAAGCAATCCTTAAGGAGGAAGAAAACTGGGGATCTGAATAGCTGCAGTATGGCTGACTCAGCTTTTTGACATTCCTATTTAAAAAGAAAAAAAAGTCATGATAATCCCATCAGCTGGAAAGAAAGCCAGGTCTGCAAGGAGTAAACCTCAGCTGTATGCATGGATCCAGGTCCCACTTCAGTCACAAGAGAAAGCTCAGGAGGTGAAAGTCAGGTGTGCATTCCAGGTTAGCTGCTGCATTCAGCATTGCTTTACAAAGCATTCAGCTGTGCTGATGAAAGTCATGCCAACACTTGGGCAAGATGGGGACGGGGGGCAGCCTGACTTTGAACCCTGCCTGAGTTTCCTTTTGCAAAGTTCGTATCTTTTCCCCATCCTTATTATTCCTTCCTAGATGGAAATGAACAGAGAGGAAATTCTATACAAACACTTGTTGTCATAGAAACAGCCCTCACCCACAAATGCTGTGAGCCCCTGGGCTGCACAAGCATGGGGGGAATAGGCCAGCACAGCCCCATGGTCCCCCACAAACAGCAGCTGCATTGTACAGATGGGATGGGGTCTGCTCTGCCTCCACCAAGCATTCCTGTGCTCCCACCAGCTCCATGGCATCCCCAGGGTAACATTTGGAAAGGCACACTTCGTAAATCGGGTCTGGGAGACCAGCTTTGACAAGCAGTGGGAGCACTCAGAGCCCCAAGGAAAGCCCACGCTGCCTATTATTTAACTTGACATCAACATACGATGTTGGCCTCTGCCTAGAGTTATTCCCACACGTTATTCTTTATTGCTCGAGATGCCCAGGTGCCAAACATCAGCCTGAGCACTAGTGCAGAGCTACATTCCTGCAAGTTCCACTGCACATCCATCCATACACAATTCCTCACCCCATCCTTCCACCAAACGGCCCCCCAGGTCACAACTGGGCTCAGTGCCCCTTCTCATTGTAGAAGGCCTCTCCCTTCCCCATGCACTGCTCCACTTCCCAGCTCACGTCTGCAAAGCACTCGCTGTGTCCTTACATGGTAGTTGCCATTAAGTGAGAAACATTTGTTATCACTGCATAGCAGTCTCAGTACAATGCAGAAAGTTGTTACCTGCGTGCAGCCACCAGACAGATAATGATAAATGTAATAATTGTATCCTGAATACAGGTGCCGTTTTCCTCTCAGGAAACCTAATTGTACTTTCTAGCAATGGACCACCGTGACCCGGAAACTTCAGCAAAGTCAGCAGGCAGAGCCCATTGCTAACATGGAAAGGGCTTGGCAGGACAGCAGAGTTTTAGAGCAGATTCCCAGCACATTTAAGGCCCACCAGTACAATGTTTAAAAGCAAAGAGTTACCCAGCTCTCTGCAGAATTAATGTTTGTTTGTTGCATGCGGGAGTAGGAGGATTGTCACAATGCCATTCAAGGGAAAGTCCACAGATAGGTAAATGCTGACATCACTTATTTCCTTCCTGTTCAGTATTCTGGAGTTCTGTTTCTCTCTCATCATCTCGTGTATCTCCATAAACCTCATAGTAATGAGCTCACATTTATTTAAGATATACGAGGATGTTTAAAAATTAACTGCTATTATTTTGTTCCCTTTCCAAATGGCATAATTGCATTACAGTGACTACTTCCTACTTACTCCAGCTATAAACAGCAGTTTCCTTTTCTAATCTCAGACAAAAGTAAGAAAGGTCATCCAGCAGAGAGCACATTTTTAATTTTGTGTCTCACATCTCAGACTCAACACTGGAACAGTGGATCTCTCAAACACCAAGATGTCTCCATCAGGGGTGGTCTAAACAGGAATATTAAAGTTCCCATTAAACTCAAGGAGAAAAAAAGAAGCTGAAATTAACTTACCACTTTCCAACAACAGCTCTGCTACCCAGAGCACTGCCTGAGGCCCTGTGTTAGTACCACTGACTGCAGATCCAGGTGAGATCACTTGAAGCAGAGAGCAAAGGTAATTTCCTGCCACTGATGAGGGCTGTGCCCTCACTTGGTGTCAGCAGCTGTCAGGCAGCAAGAGGCACTTCTGGCTGTTCCTGCAAGGCCTATGTGTTTCTGTCGAGGGGCTGAGGGAGGCAATTTGGGATCTGCGGTGTGATGTTCGCCTGCACACAGAGAAATATATCTTATTGTTCTGCACCACCAAGTGGCTGGATGGAGCAGGTAGAACACAGCACCTTCAGATCCGGGCCTCCTGCAGGAGCAGGGGTGGGTTGAGCAGCTGTGAGCAATGAGGGTCTGTAAATATGCGGTCAGTATTTCTGAATATTGCATGAAGTGATTGTGTCAGAAATAGGAAGCGAACGCATCTATCCATTCTTTGCTGTTAGACTTTATATCAAGGCAGAGCGAGGTCTGTTGCTGGCCAGCTTTTGCAACTCCAAATCCCCACAGAACACAGCAGTTGACCCCAGCCCATGCAGACCCGTGGCTGCAGGAGGAGGCAGGAAGGACCTGCCCTGCCCCTCACGTACCGCTGAAATGCAATATCTACAGTATTGATATGGGAACAGGGTAGGAAATGGCCCCTCATTCCATTTCTGTGCATATCAGTAAGCTTACTAGGAAGGCTCTTTGTTCAAGGACTTCAGCTTTCTGCTCTTCCCAAATCCCTGTTAGGGAGGGGAACTAATCCTATGCTTCTTCTAACGTACACACCATAAAGCTCCTTTTATCTATGGAGTAGCAGTGACCTTCTAAAACAACGCAGCTTCATTCACAAGATATACATTATCCCCATAAACCTTTAATAAGAATGCACTCCAGCAGTATGTTACAGAGTTTTGTATCCTTCATTTGACATGTAATTTTACTTTTATATTTGACTCTAATTCACAGTGGATGGCTATTTAGTCATCACAGAGTCCCCTGTTGATCTATGTTTAGTGTTTTATCAGTTTGATGTCAGACTTGTTTTAAAGAGTCACAGCATTAATATAGCATAGGTAAAAGTGTAAGTGACATGGGGCTAACCCAAACAAGAACATGCCGATGTACACACGCAAATAGAAATGGCAATAATAATCTGAATCACAGAGTTACATAGAAATGTGATTATTTCAGCTAAATTCTTTAGCTGATCCCTTGAAAAATTCATCAGATATAAGAAGAGAAGTTTCCGAATCAGACAGTTTGAATTTCATCCTTCATTATTAGGTATTTTTGTCCCAGTTTTAGGAAAGTAAATGTCTCTCTTCTTCATTAGTACACTGAAGGAAATGGAAGCATTGCCTTGTATAGTGTTAAAAAATGTGACAAATGAGTCCATTTTAAAGTAAAGTAGCGCCCTCCGCATAGTGAAGGAAACCTCCAGATGATCATATCACCGAAGGAAGGATTGTCAGCTTTGCTGAGATGCCATTAGATGTGCAGCCATTAAAAAAGAGAAAAAAGCAGGCACAATATCTTTAGAGATACACATCCGATCACTCCAAGCAAGGAGGGAGAAAAAAATGTTAATGAGCAGTCACTGTCTGAAGATCCTAAATAATGTTTTTATAAATAGCATTTCCTTAAATAATATTTTACTGAAGTCTCTTCTCAAAGTGTGTGCTTGTATGTCCCTTACAGAAACCTACTGCCACCTGGTTCTGTGGGCCAAAGAATGGGTCCTCACTGGGAGCCCAGCATAGCACGTCCTGCCTTTATGTACTTCTCTGGGAGCCACCTGCCCAGATATCTCAATCGACCCTCTGGTTTCTGTCTCAGTGTTCAGGTCCCTACACATTTCTCAGTGTCCAGCCCTATAACCGAATTCAGCCAGCGTAATTTCACCTGTGTCAGGGAACTCATAATTCCCTATCACATGTGCCACTTTGACACTGGAATCAACCTCAGAGGCCAACAAAGAGACCTCTCTGACTTAGGCCCATTTGGGGTTGGACGTAGGCCATCCACACACAGCATGACTGCTTATGTTTCTTTTGAAAGTGGAATTTTTAAGTCCCTCCTAAGCCCCGAGGTCAAAGCAGCAAGCATCAGTCCTGACCTGTGTGTGCTCCCTGATGGCCGAGGAAGTGAGAGGTGAAACGGAGATGGAGGCACACAAAAGGCTCGGAGTGCTTTTATGCATGTGCCTTGCTGTTCTGGTGTGACGCACAGTGATACAAGGGAAAGCCAGCAGGGATAAAAGCAGATGTTGAAAAACTAAACACGAATGCCTGAAATGTAAGTGGGATTCTGATTATTTAAATAAGAGCAAATTAAGAAGGAAGGGCATTTGTCTGAAGTGCAGTGGTACCCAGAGACCTCTGCCATGATCAGAGTGACATCGTGCTGAGCGTGCCACAAAGAATTAGTAAAAGGCAGCTTGTACCAGGAGATCTCACACACCAAATACGTAAATCAGTCAAACATGACTGTCTTCATGTTACAGCTGATGCTGGCAAACAGAGAGATGAAGTAACTCATCCAGGAAGTGGACGAGTCACCATCCCTGGAGGTGTTCAAGGACCACGGAGATGTAACTCTGAGTGGCATGGTTAGCAAGCAGTGTTGGTGGTAGGCTGACGATAGGGCTAGATGATCTTAGAGATCTTTTCCAACCTTGATGATTATATGAGTCTATGACCCGTAACAGCACCACTGCATGAGATGGAGACAGGGTGATGCTGGAGTTAAGGATTTGCCACTTTTAATCTCTGAAATGGCAGATAATCTATAGGATCTTAAATTGTAAATGACCATTTGCAAATATCGTTTGACTCCAAAAAAATGCCAGGCTTTAGTACTTGAAAATTGCTCTAAATTTAGATTGAAAGTTCCTTTTTTCCCACAAGGAGACCACCTCCACTTGCATACGCTGCTAGAGACCATGAGACTCCTGAGTGCCAATGTCACAGGGGCTGGAAGCTTCATAGACCACTACTAGTAGACCAGAGGCACCATAGCACAAAGAAATGTGACAGATTCCTTCAACGTCTTCCCTCATTTTTGTGCCATGTGCTTATTTCCCCATCGTGTCTCAGGAGATAGCAGTCAGCTCTTCCCAAAACCATTGCTGATGGCACTGGATACGTTGCTCACTCTCTCCATTTCATCCTTAGGATGCTTATATGTCATTCCCGGGATTAAATCCTGGCACCATTTGGAGTTGGTGAGAGTTTTGCCAGTGATTTTCAGTGCAGTGAGGATTTCATCCTTTGTTCATCCTGTGCCAGCTGGGCTAACAATGTTCAATTAGAAGCTGCTCTTTGTTCTAGTGCAATCAAGAGGATTTTTTGCCAGTGATTTGAATGAGAGTTGGATAAAGCTTATGGTTAAATCCAGTCCTTACGCAGAAATCCATGTATCCTCCAAAATTGCTTTTCTCCCAGTGAAATTAACAGGAGCTTCATGCGAACATCTAAGGGAAGATTTAGTTCCTGTTTGTAACAATATGTTACCTCCTGATACTGGGCCTGCTTTGAAATGTTTATTGTTAAATCCGTGTATTTCTGGTTATATCTCATTAAGAACATAATACAGCCTTGGAAAGTATGTTCTGAAAGGGTATTACAACAGGATTGGGATTACTGTTTGTGAGACACTTTTAACTAGGGGGAAATTTCAAATTCAATTTACAGTAATGTCAAAGCACAATTAATATATAGGCAATGATAAGGGGAACATGCAGAAGTACACATTGATAGCACTACATCAACAAATAAACTTTCAGTGCTAGTAATTAGGTACACAAGATTATTATATGTTTAATTGACTAAAGTGACAATTTGGAATTACATCTAGTCACATTTAATTGGATTTGGAATCTCTAGAGGAACGGGAACGGAAAGCAGTGTAGAGAGGCAGCCATAAAAGCAAACTGATTTTCTAAAGTCTCTTAAGACTCTGCATTAATATCCATTGCACAATAGTTTTTAATATCTCTCAGTCTAGAAAGAGGAATGCAGTGATTGCAACAGACAGTGGGAGTACTAAAGCATACACAATTAGGTAGCAAGATAGCTGATTACTTTGGACTTGGGGTTTTTCTTAAGATAAAGTTTAATCAAAGGTGTACTAAGTCTGAATATGCCATACACTGATTTCCTCGGGCTGCCAAGCTATGGGGTTTTATACATCTTGATGCTATCTTATAAAAACTGTACTTGGATATAAGATATCTCACCCACAAATGCTTTAAAGCAAAATGTTTCTCTCTTGTTGAGCAGTCACTAACTATTTTCTCAGAGTAAAATATGGAAAAAAGATTTTTAAAATGTAGGGTTGTTTGCGTGCAGATTGTTTAGCTATCTAAAAATGCTTACTAATATTTGTCTTAAAGGAGGACAAAAACTAAGAGTTATCCGTAATCTTTTGGTATAGATTCATGTTATATTCTTCTAATGTTATCTCCTTTAAATATTGCTATATACATCCTTCTCTCCCCATACACTCATTTATTTTGCTTTTGTCATCAGGAGCGCCATGATTGCTGACTATATGTACTGGCTGACAGGAGGCACTGAGCAGCGTATAAGCAAGCTCATCAAACTGTATTGGCAGGTAAAAATTGATGGCTCAACAAGGAGGGAGGTGCCCATCTCGCTACTAAGACCAAAATGAAGGATTACTGCTTAAAAGACTGCCGACAAAGGTAGCTCTTGGGCATATCAATCAACAGGACACCATATAGTACTATCGTATTTATAATGAAGTAGATTTTCTTGGACTAATTTTAAGGGCAAAATTCAAGGTTGTTAACCCTTGGCTCATACTTCAATTTTATGGACTGCTATAAAATTTAATTCTGGATACTGTATAGTCCCCAAAGCTATTTTTTGCAAAGTCTTCCTACTATAGTGACACTTTCCTTTTGCAATTTGCATGATACTGATCCTCTGACACCTTTCCAAACTCTTCAACCAGAAGGAGAGGAAAAAATGACTGTAATGAATGGTCCCACAGAAACCTAAAGTGCCCTGTGAAGGATGGCTAGGAACGACCCCAGTTCTACAAAGATTAGTTATGTGGGGAGTAGACCATTGACTTCAATGAGACTCGCCTCTTGGGTGATACCTATCTGAGACAGCAGTTCAGCCACATCAGCACAAGTTTAAGTTTAAGGATACCCCTCTCACCCTGAGGAGAGCTCTCACATAGGAGGAGGCCAGGGACGAGTGATTTTGGTAACTGGGTAAAGATGGCTAATAAAAACAAAGGATTTACCAGTGTCAGAAATAATGTATGTCCCTTGGGACAGAATATCAGAGTCTGACTGTGATCCCATCTTTCGGCATTTTATTCTGTGAGAAGGTCTGTGACCACAAAAAGGCTAGTCCTTGTTGTACTTTATATGAAGGGGTACAAAATATGTCTGGCATAAGCCAGGGTAATAAAGATGAGAATCTGGTCTTTTACTTTCAATCATGTGGTAAATTCTCCCTTTTAAAAACTATTATTAGTTGCATTCTTATTGGTAAAATGGAATAAATCTCAGTCTTGGGAGCTGCTGAATTTCAGTACTGCTGTGAGTGCAAAGTGCATCTCATTCAGAGAATTACCCACTGGGCTAGTGTTTGCAGTGCCTGTGAACTTTCTTATATGCTTTCCAGCAGAGAATTTCTTCTCTAAAGAACAGTTTGATTTTTTTCCCACTGGGTCAGACTCGTTTAAAATCTCGAGTTCACAAACAGGTTTTATGAAAGGGTCATTTCTTCTAATGGAATATCTTTTTTTGTCTCTTACACTGGTATCCATCGACTCCCTTTCTTGATGCCATGAACACGAAGCTTCAAAGCATCAGCCTTTGTAGAAGAAGCTGTCATAGGTCATGGCTGTCCTCTCCCTCAGGGGTTCAGACTGTCCTGCTATGTAACTGCTATGCTAGGGACAAATAAATGGCATGAAGGGTTACACTATCACAGTGCCTCTGCACAAAGTCTAAACTTGAAGATGCGGTTGGTCTAAGATGGGAGTGAACCAAAGCAACAGCAGGGTTACTGCATTGCCATTAGCATCACCTTACAGGCAGCAAAGGCCAAAGGATTTTGGCAGTGATAGGGCTCTGTTCATTTCTGCTTCAGTTCCCAGCTTGCTGCTCTTTTCTCACGGGCCTCTCTGGACCACTATGGAACCAAGAGGTCCTATCGCACCGTGTTACCACTTCTGCCTTCCTCCTGAACCTGTCGTTGTCTGCAGAAGTATTGTCTGTTGAAATGTCAGTAGAGACCCAACCATTAGTTTGATCTCCCGTTGTGCTTGATTTTCACTGGGAGACAGAGATTGCTCTGCAATTTTGTGCCTTTTGTGTGTATGCTTCGGCGTGGGCAAAGCTAAGGATTCAGCGGTATCTATCTGCTGACACACACTCAGTGCAGGCAGCTGGGTGCCCAGTACTGCTCCCACTCAAGGTAATAACCAGCACTTAAGAAACGTTGTTTGAGAAGAGATATCCCCAGCACCAGCAGCAGCCTTTTCCTTCCCAAGCCAACGACTTCTCTGTGTTCAGCATCAGAGGTGACTTCAATGTCATTAGTGCAGAGTGACAATTACACAGTGCGGTGCAGCACATGACACTGCCCTGGGACTTTCCACCACAAAGAGACCGAGCAGAGGCAACATGATCTTTTTCATTAATATTCTCTCTATTTCATAGTGTAAAGCTGAAAATAACTTGTCACGACTATACATGCTCATGTGCCTTTGTAACCAAAGCAACAGCTATTGATGCACGCTTTTCTTTCTAGCTACTCCTCTGCCCCAGAACTCGCTCCTAGCATTGGCTCACAACCATGAGCAGCATTTTCTGAGGAGGAAGGGAATAGATGGCAAGCAGGACCGTTTGCTTTTTTACTTCTCTGAAGAAAGATGTTTAGAAGAGATTTGTCACTCCTTGCTTTGATCAGTTGGTCATATACATAATCTTCTGGTGTGTCACGGACTACTTTTGTTTCTTTTTTTCATTATTTTTTCGCTGCTGTGAGGGCCTTCCCTCCTCACAGGCTGCATCCTTCTTTGTTCATAGCTTCAGAACGTCACACAGACCACCCAAATCCTTCAGCCGACTTTTGTGCTGCAAAAACTTCAGGCCCAGAATTCACTTCCGCAAAGCTCCTTTTTATTTGTCCTACTTCTAAATCACTGTTTTTTCTCTCTTGATCTATTTCTCATGCTCAGAGCAGTCGTTATCTTGTATCTCCTTTGGTTTACTTCTCCCGATTTTGGTTTTATCCTTTCCTTTGAACTCATTCTATTCCTGACATCAGCTGCCAAGAGCCCTCTTTCTTCAACACTTCTTAAAGCATCCCCAAATCTTTCCCCTCCTCTTTCTTAACTCTTACGCATTTCTTCATCAGCAGTGATCTATTCCACATGGCTCTGTACCTCCTCATAGACACACCACAAGGCTCGTACTGTCAAATCTTTAAGACCACAGACTCATGTTGATGAATTACCTGACTTACTGCATAAAAATGCCACAGAATTTCACCCTTACCTTCCTACATCAGTGACAAAAGAGGAGAAGCTGAGGCTGTTTTTTGAGAAACTGATCAAATCCCCATTTAAATATTTTAATAACAGAGTATTTACCACATTCTTTCTAAATGGTGTTTTATTGTATGTCTGTCCCCTGCCTCTCCTCCATTTACAAACTGGAATCTGACTTGTCCGCTCCAAATTTGTGTTACATATTCACCTCTGAAGGCTTGAAGATCCTCTCCTACTTGTTATCTTCTCCCTGTATATGTACCTATGGATCGTGATCAAGGCACTTTTAAATATTCTTTTTGATTAGCTTTTTGATTAGCTGTCTTTGATTATCTCCTTTAAAGTAAAACTTCTATTTCTGGAACTTCTGTACAGTGATATGTAATGCCTCATGCCCTGTGTTGTTTTTGAATATTAATACCTGCCTTCCATTCTACTCTGAGATAAAGGAATAATGCTGATGGGAGCTGAAAAAGTAATTTGTGATGGATAATATCATTCAGTAAGTTAGACCTTTTTCTCTATTCAATAAACATATTTTCAAATATTTCACTCCATGGATTGAAAATATGCTTTCCAAGTTAACATATAATCTAGTGGATGGACTTTTGTTCACAACCCACTATGGAATATGCACTGGATGATTTCTGCATTGGCTCTTAGATTAAAAATACTGAATTAAATAAGATTCATCACATGAAATAATAATGTGAAAGTTATTAGATGTATTCTGGTAGATATTTACAGTGGTAGCAGCAAGACAAAGACCTGCTTATTACTATTATCAGGCAATCTCCCTGGCATTTATTTTCTGCAATTGTATTCCTCAGCTGGAACAGCAACACAAACAATAGACCTGAGATATTTCATTACATAGAAAGAGTCCATCTCCACACTGTCCAGTTTCATTCACACCTTTGCAAAATGGCTAAAAACTGTGCCATATACCCTGGATGTTTCATTCCACAAGTAAAAATATTTCACTCCTATACTACTACAAGTATATAGTATACAAGATGCTACACTGCAGTTTCATATCAAGCACCCACTGTGCACTTATACCCAAAGTCATTCCCATCCACACAGACTCCTACCAGCAGTGCATGTGTTGCAGAAACTGCAGAATCTCCAAAAGGCATTTCAGGCTCGTAGGTTCATATCTATACACCTCCACGACCATCTGTACTAAAAACCTTAATTCCATAACGTGTTTTTGCTACAGCTCCAAAGAAGTCCTTTAATTTGCCTTGCAGGAACCTGAAATTGGTTGTCTTTTACAGAGACGCAAAACCTCAGTGTTTTGGCCAAGACTGCAGCTATCATCAGGCTGCTCTTAGCACACTGACAATACTGGAGCTGTGCCTCCTCCACACACCTCATGAGCCCATCTTTCTGAGAGTATTTCTGTCAGCTGAACTCAACGTCACAGAGAAAGCCTCCAGCAGCACATGCAGCAGCTGACATGGAGGCTTCGGTATTAAGACATTTGCTTTCCCCTCTTGCTGCTTTTATGAATGTTGGGTGCTTCCAGTTCAAAAACCTGGCCTGCTGCTATTGCAAGTGCAGAGCAACACACAGATCACACAGTCCAGCAAACGATGAATAAAGCACTCGGCCCTGCGAGGTGGCTGAACACCTACACTGCAGAGATGGTTGCTGTCAGCTTCTGTAGACCTCAGCTTTATCTCACACCTTGCAGGGTGACAACCCCAGACAAGAACACTAAGAGAGGAAAGCTCTTGGTAGCCAGCACCTCCTCCCCAGCCGTCAGCTGTCCTTGTGCTCACGCCTGATCCACGCTGCTCTGGAGTATCAGGTCTGCAGGCTGGCACAGGCAGGGGATGTTCTGCAGTCCTCCTGATGGGATGACTGATAGGAGCTGACAGGCAGCCTCCCTGGGCAGCCTGGCCATCATATCACTGAGAAAACATATTTCTCGTTAATTCTCGAGGCTATCTCAGCAGATCATGCTGTGTCACACTTTGCTGCTCAAAAGTTCCTTCTTTAAATCAAATCTGGGGGAAAAATCCCATTGAGGTCAGTGCCTACTACTAGGCAGTAAGTACAGGAAAAGCCTAATTTGCCTAAGTCTCTATTGTCCCAGAGCTTTTGCAGTTTGTTGTTGCTTTACGAATTGATTTTGAATTTCGTCGTATCTCTTTATAAAAATCAGCAAGTGATCCTCCCTCGTCTGTCTCCCTGGCTGCTTTGAAGAACAACACTTGCCTTAAATCATCAAGCTCGTCATTGTCTGGTAGAAAATTGGGATGTAATGGTTTTCCTCACCTTGCACATTAGAAGAACAAAAAGATTTTGGCCCTTAAGCAGGAAAATCAGTTTGTTCTTAAGATGCTGCAGTGGTATCCAGATGTCCCAAGTGCAGCTCCTGACCGCTTTGTGAATTCCCTATGTTCTCTTTGTGTCGTGGCTGAAAGGACTTGCTAAAATTAAAAGCAGTAAGATTTTTCTGGGCATACATTCTCTGTATATGCCATGTCAAAAATTCAGATCATTCTGGCTTTGGAGTACACTACTTGTAAGTCATAAATCTCAAGCTGCAAAAACCAGCTCCATTCTATCCTCGGGTATACAAGTTAAAATATGAAGTAATTGAAAACTGAATTGATAAGGCAAATAAAATAATATAACAGAGAGTTTCTGTCATGTTGATACTGATTCGGTAGGCTTTTATTGCTGTTGTTATTGCTGATATTTCCATTCCAAGAACAATTCTGCATGTACAATAACAAGGAACTTAACTTGTGGGTTTTTTTTTTTTTTTTTAAACTTTCTTCTTCAATAATATCTACCTCCATATATTTTCTACCTGCTTCTATTTTTCTAGTGCCAGATCCTTCATGGTAGAACAAGTATTGCTTGAATTATATTTGCAAGACAAGAAAAGTTACAGTTTAAATGCCACAGTTATTAAAACAGATGGATTAATTGTCTCTAATTTCAGGAAAGATTTTTCTATTGAATACCAGCCGAATGTAATAGGTAATACATGCCTGCTTGTAGTTGATTGCTGTTGAAATCCCAGTCTGAATCAAAATACCAACCAATTAAAGCGTTCAATGTTAATAGAGTACCATAAATCATGCCTCAGAGATGTTCAGCAAGAGCAACCTGGCCAGCAAAGCCCCATACCATTGAAAAACCCCAAGCAGCAGCTCAAAAGCAATGTGTATACCTCACTCTATTCATTCTGGCTTTTGCTGGGTTGCAAGGCAGAGCTTCAAGATTTACAAAGGAAACCTGAGAAATCAGTGTTGAAATCCAGCCATTTTGAGCTGTTCTCGGGCCTTTATTGTTCCTTCAAGTTGCAAAGGTCCTTAAGAAGTTATATCCTCATTATCCTCTTCCCTTTCTTTGTACCCCATCTCCTTTCTTTGGGAAGCTGAAGCTAGAGGCAGGAGCTTGTGCTGTTCCCAGGATCGTTACTGGCTGTGTGGCTTTCCATTTGTACATCAGCTCTTGAAGAACTACAGAGGACATCACACAAAAAGAGATAAAGTCCCTTTTCAGAAACAACTCTATATACAGCCAACTTGTCCTCTACTAAATTAGCAGCCATTCAGCCACATAAAGTAGTTGGCTATTGCAATGACTCAAGCATGATTTTTCGCTGCCCTTTGAACAGTGCTGTCCATTTTACAGGCTAACCACATCAGTCACCATCTCTGGCTGTCTGATTCATCTCTTCACATTTAAGTCAAGTTCCCAAAAGCTGTTGAGCTCAGTGATAGGTAGGACCGACATCTCTTTCTGTTCATTTCTGCATTTTGATTTCCTTTTTCTTCTTTTTATTTTCCCCTCTTCCTTAGGCCATGAAAAGCCACTACAGCAAGTATCCCCAGTTCTCCCATGACTTTCTTGCCAGGCCTTAGCAGAGGCGCAAATCACCAGATGCTTGCAGCATCCAGACACTGGCTACTGCATCCGACTGCACTGACATAAAGTATTGAGTGATGCTCGACCTTTAGCTCAGCCTGTCTCAGTTGAGATCTGAGCCCAGAACACCCAAGCTGTTCAATTCCCCTTCTCACAAAGAGTTGCTGGTTAAACTGTAACCCACTCCTGACAAAGCAGGAGCCACACAGAAATGGCAAAAGGTTTCTCCTGATGTGGACAGGCAGTCCTGCTCAGAGCAGAAGGCAGTGGGTTGGAATTAGGGTATCTCTCACCATAAAATCTCCCTTATTCTTAAGGAATGGACAATAATAGCAAATTTGGTTAAGAACTGGGATTTTGACCAGTAGCTTCACCAAGTTCACACGGGCTCTTTGATTTTCACATCCACTACCTCACTGCCCTGTCTGGACAGCACCGTACATCCCTGATGCTGACCATCAAAGGGCTCACTCAACTGGAAGAGCTTTGCTCCCACCACAGCATCCCAAGGAGGTGGCAAACCCCAGCTGGAGCAGGGCACACTGCCAGGCCAGCAGCCACCTCTACAGGAGGGTTCAGAGTTGCTAGAAGGCAACAAACCCTAAATGAAGTAGTAACAGGGGCTCAATCCTGACAGAGCTCTGGATCAGCCTGGCAAACCTTTCCACTACTGGTCTTTCCACCAAAGAAGGACAGAAACCTTTCAAGTTTACCCCTGTGCTGAGATGAGAAGGAAAAAGTCCCAGCTGACATTAAGTGATATAAGAGCTGGGGACTCCTGTGGTATTTCATGTATGTCAGTTTGTGATATTAAAGGGCAGAGAACTTCCTTGAACTGGAGTTGTATTTCCACACTGATGCTGGGTTTCTCCTTTCCCACCCTCCAGCACCATGTCAACAGCAGCCTCCAGCCTCTCCTGCAAAGAAAGGTTGAGGGAGCTGGGCTTGCTTAGTTTGGAGAAGAGAGATCTCATTGCAGCCTTCCAGAAGCTTTTAACGCTAGGGGGACCAACTTTCTACACGGTCAAATAGTGATAGAACAAGGAGAAATGGCTTTAAACTAAAAGAGGGGAGATTTGGATTGGATGTTAGGGAGAAATTTTTCACTCATAGGGTAGAGAGGCCCTGGCACTGCTGCCCAGTGCTGTGTGCACCCCTCCCTGGAGTGCCCAAGGCCATGGATGGGCCGTGGCAGCCTGAGCTGATGGTTGGCAATCCTGCCAATGGCAGGGAGGTTGGAACTACACAATCTTTAGGTCCCCTCCAACCCAACCATTCTGTGATTCTATGATTTTCCACACCCTCTTTGTTCTTGGCTATTTCTTTAACAAATAATGACCTCTTTGGAAGGATATAAAGCATGGATTTCTTCTCTCTGAAAACATAAAGAAACACCTACTGGAAAATCAAACAGATCTTAAAGCCTAAGGTAACCCATGTGCAATACTCCTGCCTCTGCCTTTCAGAGCTCAGCAGGATTCATGGGGCTATCGCTGCGATGCTCTGCAAATCTGCTTCCAGAATGTGCTGCATGCAAAATAGCTCACAGAGACTTAAATTCGTTAATAACTTAAGAATCTAAATAAGCTGATAGTTGATGTGACCTACATTAATGGGGAGGCATTACATGGCAGATAAGCAGAAAGTTCTCATCTATTGTATAATACATGATTTATTCATACCATAAACATATTGAGAAAAGGATACGCTCTGGCATTCCCTCTGCTTATTTTTCCCACAGAAAGAAAAAAAAATAAATAAAACTAATGTAAGAAGATCTTGCTGGTGAGAAAATATTCATATCACAACAGCAACAGACTTAGTGGCGGGGCTGCCAGACACTGCTTTATGGTTGGAAAGATATAGAGAAAAGCTCATAGGTTGCACCACAGTGCTCCCATAATTCTAACTACCAGCCTAAGAGTGGAAGCAGTTCGTAGAAGAGGCTAATGGCTTTACCCTGCCTGGTATCACTACATTAATAAAAATCATCAATAAAAGCATCAGTTCCTGTTGTAATGTAAATGAGACAGTGGCTGAGTATGCACTGCAGCTGCAAGATAAGGCACTAGAAAGATATCTAAATTTTTGGATAATTCTAGATGTCAAGATAATTGGATTTTCCAAATTAAACCTTTCTGTAGTTAAAGAGGATTATGGTTAGGGACTGTAGCAGGGAAAGCTGCTGTCACTGTTACGAAGAATTTGCTGCTGCAGTGCCACTTTTTCTTCTTTTGTGCTTTGTCTGCTCTAAGCAGGCAAAAATGGTAAAAGTTTCACAAAAGTACTGAAGTTATATCATTTGCAATAACATGTTGACATGTGAAAACTCTGTTTCTTGTGCATCTACTTATATTATGAGCTGAACAAAATTTTGTTGAAGGGACAATGCAAGTTTGTTTAGGCTAAAGCTTAGGTTTTGTAACAGGGTCTGTAACATCATCAAATAAAAGAATATTGCAGCACCACGATGCTCAGAGAAGAGGGATATGAGATGTTGGGTCAAATACATGCTCGAACTCTTGTTAAAAACACCTTTGTTTCAGAATGTCTTCTGATTCTTCACTTCTCGTGATAGCATGGACACCTCCCCAGCCTTGCTAATGCTTCTGTTTCATAAAAAAATTAATTGCTATTTTAGAGAAGTGCTGACAATATAAATACTCCTTCAGACACTTTGTCTCCACATGGTCTCTCCATAGACTTTCTCTGATTGCCCACACTTCCAAAACAGAGATGTAAACCTCCTGACAAAACAGAGCATGAGTCAGTCCTGCAACAAAAAAGAAACTTTCCCTATCGTCAGTTTATTCTGCAGTATCTTCTGAAAAGAATTCTTGTATCTTCACTGAAGCAATAGAGTTTTCTACTGCTGAGGTAAACTACCACATTCAATGTACTCACATCCATCATAGTCCTTTCAGTTCTGTAAAATGTTAAAGGAGCTCCTTCATATGGTTCAAGCTCATCTCAATGTCTTCTCTTTTCCTAATTCTGCTGGAGCTGAAGTCTGGAGTGTAATACTATGCGATGAGATAAAGCTGCAGATTTCACTTGCAAAAATGCAAAACAACAACAAAAAACCTAAAAAACAACCCTTTATATTTCTTTATTAGTTTCCCTACTGCCCACATCTTCGTGGAAGAGCCTGGCACTTCTTCCCGCACAAGGTCAGAATAGCAACATTCTCCCTGACATATCTGAGAGGTCATCGCAGAGATGACCTTTTCCTTCAGATAAAAAGACTCCAAATCACATGCAAATAGGAAAAAACAACTGCCCTATCCTCTCTCCAAGTACTCTGTTGGAAGTCCTTTGGCGCCCTTGCAATTATCTCCACAATTTGTCTGCACCTTGGGTAATTGCACAACGTGCAGCCTGACAGCCACTGTTCTGTAAGGCATCTCCATTTCCTGGGACAATCTGCAAGATATTCATCCACAGATATGGACTTCAGTGCATAAAGGCTTAAGCAGCAAAGTCCTCAGGGATTTCATCATATAAAGTTTTCTGCTCCAAAGTTTTTACGGTCAGAAGTTTTATGTCCTTAAAGTCTTTAGCCCATAAAAATCCAAGAGGATAATAAACCAAGTAGCATCTATGTCCAGCGTCTTATGTCCAGGGTATTATGCTCCTGGGTAATAATAATACCTTCGGTTGCAGTATTGACCAGAAACTACAGATCTTTTTTTTTTTTTTTCCCTTTGGCTGACATTTTGCCGTTACTGCCCTCTGAGCCAGTCACTATTTGCATGCTGTTCAGAGCAGCCTTGGGTATATGGCAATGGAAAGATATTATAGGTGTGACCTTGAACTATCCTGAAGGGTAATAAAGCCAAAACTGAACTTTGCAGGCAAATACCTCTAAAGCCATTCCCCAATCCTGCAGAATATGGAGCCTGCCTGGTCCAACTGCTCACATGTTCATCTCACTGCCTCACTCAGTATAGGTGAAATATATGGATGCACCCAAAAGCACGCTCACACACTTATATTAATCCAGATTAGAAAACAGCTGCCAAGCTACAGAAAATCAGCAGAATACCAAACAAAACAAAAGAACAAAATGGAGGATTTGTCAATAAAATACCAAATTAATCCCATACCAATACACTCTGTGATCTGGGAGATCCAAACACATTTATGTATATATATATATATATATATATATATGTATACATACACACACACACACGCATCTTTTATCATAGACTTATGTAAGTTGGAAAAGACATTCAAGTTCATCAAGTCCAAACACCAATCTGACCTTACGTGTCCCATCAATAAACCATGGCCCTCAGTGCCACATCCACATCTCCTTTCATGCTTTTCTATTCATCTCTATTAAACTTATGTTATTATAATCTCTATTAACCATGTTCACACTTTTGCTAAGATAGATTAATGAAGTACTACAGCTCTTTCCTTCTGGAAAGGACTGCCCATATCAGCTTTTGTTAGAAACAGAAGCAGCCCAAAGCAGAGCTCAGTGTGGTCTCACAGAAACCTCATCCCAGAGGGAATCCCAGTTAAACCTCACTTGCCCTGACCAATAGAAGTGCTGAGTTGCCAGGCTGGTAGCTCCTCCAGCACCAGTTCATTGGAGGTCCACTGAGTGTGAAATCCACCTCTCTGCATAAGGTCAGCATAATGCATCATTCCAGTCATTTTTAAAGGATGGTAAGGTTCATGTGCTTCGTGCTGCCCTCTGCACAGGAGTGAATTTTACTCTTGATGCAAATGGTGTTTGAATGCAATATTTTAAGACTAATATTCCATATAGACACAGTGTTTGATTCATGCCAACCCAAGGGGTAATATGAATGCTTAGTATTGTTTAACCAGCTCCCAAGGACTGAATAAAACCCTCAGATGAAAGATGTGACCTTCAAAGAGCAGAGAACCACTTTTTCTTTTCATCTAAAAGATAATTTATCTAATACTTTTCTTCTCATTGAAGACATAGGCGCGCTGCACTGAGAACTGTTTACAAATGTTCTTTCTCCATTAAATTGATTTTCTGAGTACAGATAGGCAGTGTTTTCTGGAACTAATTTAAATTCCCTTCTAATTAATATTCAAGACCAAAATATGTTATCTTTGCATGACTGTGCAATTATTAAAGGAAAAATATCATCTGTGGAAGTAATTATTTTTCCTTCCTTCCTTCCTTTTTTTTTTTTTTTTTTAACTAGCCGTTAACCAACATAAAATGTGTCATTTCTTTCCCCTTTTTAGGCTATGATTGAAGAAGCCATCACCAGAGAAGAATCTTTTTCAGTTATGTACACACCATTTGTGACAAAAGTCAAGGCTGACAACAGAGACAAGATGACAGACGCGTTCACTAAAAAGCACCCTGGCTACACACAGCACATCTTTACAGGTAACAGCAGATTTCACATGCTGTTAAGCACTGTATACTGTTTGTCTGCGTGTGGCTGACTTAAAAAGGGGTTTTGGAGTTTGGAGCTTGAGCCTTTGAATTTCCTACACTTCAGTGGGGAAAATTAACTTCTGAGATTTGCTGTATGATTGTACACGATTTAGGTAATCAAATCAGTACTTAGCTAAAGCATAGACTTTACACTGCAAATCCCCACAAAGACTATTTTTATCCTTGAAGCCTCACGTTCAGTTGTTGAATTTCATTATTACAAGAGCTCTTTTGTTCAGCAGCACTTTTGCATTGTCTTGTTGCAACAGCAAGTCCCAGGTTCATTCCCGTCTCAGTGGCTTGCCATCAGTAATTGGCCCAACAGCAGGCCTTTCACTTTCCAAAAACTTTCTTCCTTCTGTGAGTACCAGTGGAGGGATGACCACTTTGAGAGCACCTCAGCTGCGGGAACAGGAACAGACAGCCAGGTTTTCTTTGGGTTGTTGAAGACATATCCAGAGTAATCTAGGGTTTTCTGTGGCCTGTTGTCATCTCCCAGAGAAGTGAAGTCAAATAGCATCTCCTGGCATAAGCAGCATAAGTTCTGGTGACCACAGTCTTCTTCCAAGAGGAATGGGCATGATATTTCTCCAAAAGAGAGGCAGGGGGATGATATGGCATTTCCTGCTGTCATTAACCTGGTGACTCAGAACATAGCCAACTCTGGTAACATTTGGCTGTGACTTGGTCGTTTATCTAACTCAGTTAGCTTCTATCTAACTCAACATCTTGCAACTCTCAGGAGAAAGGAACACCTGCCTGAACTCAGAGGGAATTGGGAAGTTGAGCGTTTGCCACAAAACTGCGCAGACATTAAACCAAGTAAACTTGGTTTGTACATTTTGTTTGCCCTTAGGAAACCAGTATAAAACTAGATGGTGTTTTGCAAGTGCCCCTGCATTAGGTTTCTGGCAGTAGTTTTGGGATTGCTTAAAAAGGGAAAATGGGATTTATCATAAAGGTCGTAAAGTCCCTGTCTACCATTTACTTGCTGATGTTACTTTCTTGAGAGGTTCCAGGGACAAAAGTATTGGCATTAAAGAGAACATAAAATAAAACTCCCTGAATATGATTTGAGAAAAAAGATAAAATCATATTTCATGTCACTCCCTCATTTTATAGCAAGAGTGAGACTTTCAAAAGTACATACACAACAAAGGCGTGCAAGCATTGCACTGAAGTTCAGTTGTATTCATAAATCACTGGATGCTTCTGAAAGCATCACCTGGCTTTTCCCCACTCCTGTGGAAAGGAGGGAGGAAAAAAACAACAGGATGAAAGACTTTGGTCCTATAGTACTTCAATCAATTACAAAACAGATTGAATAGAGCTAGTTCTGCCCTCAAGGGTGTTTGTTTAGAAATTCTATTGCTTAAAAAATTGTTCCAATCTTACACAAGTTTCTCTGAGTGCAGGTTCTGGGATCACTAGTTTCTAGGAATTAAATGGGGAGGCCAAGATCAAAATAACGTATTCTGCATCTTGGCTTCTAAACATTGGGGAAAAAATTACGATATGGGGTTCTGAGAGTGCAATGTGTGAGAGGTGCTGAGCAAGAGCCCTGAAGGCTGCTGTACAGCTCCCACCCTGGCTCTCATGCAGGTGAGAGTCTCCCAACCTCCCTTTCTCTGTCCTGGAAACCCTCTGAGACGGAACGGACTTGGGTCCCCTTCCTGGCCTCAACTCACAGCAACATCCACTGAAGTCTACTAAGGAAAAAGGGTTTCTTATCTATTCAGACCAGGACCAAAACTATGCCACCCGCTAGAAAAATCTCTCGAGGAAGAGTTGCACTCATTGTCAGCATTGTGCCACCCTGCATGACCATTCCTCACAGAGGTGAAATGAAAAACATGAGCCAAGTCCCCCTTCAGCAGTGGGTTTGAAATACCAAACACCTCATGAAGAAGTTATCTTAAATAACCTCCCCATTCCACAGCAATCATTCATCCAACTTCAGTCTAAGTTCTGCTATAATGCAAGGACTGGATTGATTTTAAATTTTTCCTTATTGCCAAGGAAGAGAAGTAGACATGCATTTAAATCCAAGCATACAATGCAGTTTGTTTCAAAATTGAGGATCCATCAGAAGCTGAGTAGCTGCAAGGGAAATATCAGGTCCACTCGCTTTGATTTATGTGCGGGTAAGGCCGGGGAGCTCCAAATGGGGTTCTCCATTTGTCACTGTGACCGCACAGCCTGGCATCTTAAAAGCAGAGCTCACTGAAAACAGAGCACTCCGTTGTAGAAAGTGACACTGACATTCAATCTAGGTTTATTTTTTGCAAGGGAAGGAGAGGAAGGAAAGAGCTGGTATAGTTCCCCAAGAAAAGGTGGTTTATGCTCTCGCTCAGAGCATCTGTCCTCGCTCAGGTCAGGGCAGCAGACACACACTGGGTTCTGGCAGGGCCCTCACAAACTCCTGCCAACCACAGCACGAGTCGTCACACGCCACTATGGTGGTGGTGATGGTAAAAGCACAAAGCTGTAGAAAATGAAGCTTCATAAATTCAGCAAACAACTTCAGCTTGTTTTGCAGTTAAAAAATAAGGATGTTACATTTAATGGAATGTTGAGTTATTAATGCTTTGGATGATCAGCATTGAAAAACGCATAAACAGAAAGAGCAAGTTTTGTCTAATGCGTCAGCAAAATGCAAGCTGTTGATGGGAAAGGTTGCAAAGTCTGGAATTTCAGAACTCCCTTGCAGCTGGAGGGGATTTTTAGGGTAATCTTCATTTTGGCAAGCCTTCTGGATTACATTTAATTCCTTCTTACGCTCCCTACTTTTTCTTTTAACAAAAAAAATACCTTCCATTGCAGCTGAGAAGAAACGTGACTGGAAATTATCTTCATTTTCATATTCCAGATCCTCGTGGACTTCATATTTTGCCACAGACAACCGACTGGTCTTCTTCCCCTCCCCAGCAGTACTTACTCACTCTGGGTTTCAGAAACAAACAAATTGGAAAAATCTTGGAAAAGCTGCCAAGTAGAAAGCTGCCAATCTTTTCAGGTACACCAACTTGCTTAATAGCTGTCATAGCTCAGGAGTGACCTCCTCAATCCTTTCCTGAGCGATGAGAGCAGGGCTGTGGTCCCAATTCTGTGTGCCTGCATCCCTGCCTCCATCAGCCTCTCCCCCATTCCAGTTTACCCACAGATCCTCTATCCAAAACATATACGAATAAACACAGCACGCATGTCTGTGATTTCATTTCCTAGACTGCAAAATACCTTTCAGTCCTATCCCAGAGGAAGAATTGAGAAGACAGTGGGAGACCATTGGGAAACAGATCATGCCAGTCATGGATTTTATGAGAAGCACCAAATTAATTGTGGGTACAACCTTCCCTTACTGCTTTACTTTGTGTGTGTGTCAGTATATAGGAACAACGCATGCTTTTTGGTGGGCAGTCTGTTCCACGCATCCTCCACTGGCTAGCAATGCTCAGCAAATTGCAGTAGAAATAAAGTTCAGCTGGGGCCTAGATACTTTTTAAAAGTAGCCCTAATTGTTTAAGTGCATCCAGTTTAAAATTACTTTGCATTTGATTTTCTCAAATCTTTATGTCCAATTATATAATATTCCTACTCCACATAACCACCAAAATTACTGTGTGTTTAATACCCATAGTACTCTACACACATCACAAGGCTCTCCATTAAGAGTTAATAATCACTACTTGAAGTATTTCTAGAGATTTAGATCTTGATCCCTACGTAATAAAGTATGTGAAATAACCTTCAAATCTGTTACAAACATATTGAAGGTATAGTAGTTAATTCTAGCCCATACTTTCTGCAATAATGTACACAGCTTTTTAGCACCATGGCTTTTGATTAGCACAAAAGGTCAAAAATCAAATTTGCATGTAGACTAGACTGTTTTAATTCAATTCCAAAATTATTCTCCTGAAAATAAGTGGAAGAAGCTTCTCCTCCACAGATTGTAAATGCTAATGTTAACGTTTTTTCCCTAGCAATAACCGTTTTTCAGTTTTCTGTGTGTTGCAGGAATCAGAGCCATTTCCTCATCAAGGGTGTCTCAGCAAATCACAGGATTTATATTCTTAGGTTTTGATACCAGATAGGAGGTTGACAAAAAAAAAAAAAAAATCTGCTACTTAGCAACCCCTAGCAAGGAAGAAACATTAGTTGGGTATTTGGGGAATCTGTGTCTCATTTAATCTCAGAGAGCTGCTGCTGAAACAATGTTAGTGCTTGAACTCACAGTCTTAGCGGGAGGTGAAGGTGCTTAGAGCTGTGCCAAAACGGGCACTCGACGCATTGCTGTGGCCTGAGGGCACGCGGCCCCAGGAAACACACAGCTGCTGCTTCCCTGTTCCATCCCAAAGCCACGGGCTGCTGCTTCTGGCTGACCAAGGCCCTGGGGACCGGCGTTCAGGCTGATAGGAGAGGCATCTTTGCAGAAGTGAAATAGCTGTTATTGCTGCGTGCATTGCGCTTCCAACAGCCACAAATCCAGAAGTACAAACAGATGGAGGGTCGAATCCCAGCACGGAATAAAACCCCGGACCTTCTCAGAACCCCAGTACAACTCCAGGGTCTGGTTGGTTGGTTTTTGACCTTTTTTGACTCTTTTGTCACGATGCTGAGCTTTCGGAGGCAAGGTTCTAGTGTCGCAGCTATTCTTTTTCTACTTATCAGAAAGGGAAAAATTTTAAACTGGGAATATCTTTTGGATTCCCTCTGATCATCCCATTCTATGAGAGAATTTGCACCAATGAGACTATGGGCAGTCACCAGGGCACCAGTATGGGAGCTTTGATGGAGAGGGGAAAAACCCCAAGATAGAAGGACTTATTGCTGGGTTAGCACAGACAGCTGCCAATGTCACATCCATTATTGTTAGAAAAACGTTCACTACCCCTTCAGTTCTTATAGCAATGAATAATCTGGGCAAGACAGAACCTCTGACCCAAAGAGCAACTGACAGAGCGAATCATACCTGATAACACAGATAGGCACAGAGCCAGAGCTGATCTGCTGCTGGTGATTAAAATCTCTGTGGGCCTGGCAGAGATTTGGCCACCTTTGTTTCTTTGACAGTATTCCAAAATCCTCTTCAAGCTAGCATTACGATTCCACCAGCCATCCGTTACATCCAAACAGAACTAAGGACTTCTGTGAGACAAACTTTGGATACAAGCATTAGCTTTACAACTTGCTTTAAGACAATAAAGAAAAATATTTATTTTTAATAGCACACAGGAACAAGGAACCTTCATTTGCAAATGCAAATGTGCACTCCATGCTTGTCCTAAAACAATTTTTTCCACCAAAGCATCTCAGTGCTGAAGAAGAGCTTATTAAGCAATGGCAACACACTCGATACCAGTTCTGCCAGCTCCCTTTTGCAGCTCCACAGCTTACAGTTAATTATACGATTTGTGCACGCACGACTGTTGGTGAGACATGAAGCTAATGATTAAAAAAGCGGAGCGTTTCTCATTTGCCCTCTCATCTTCATAAAGAACAGCCGGTCCCATTCAGCTCGAAGGGATATTTGTGTGCTGCAAAGCAAGAGGCAGAAGAGAGGGTGCAGCAGCCTGGTCCCATGTGCTGTCATTGCTGCTGGTGGCAAACTCCACAGCCCTCAATGCGTGCATTGACCCAGAGGTTATTTTATTTCCCTTAAACAGCTGCGTCAGTCAGACTTCCACCTACTCACATCACGACCCAGATTACCAGTGCTGACAAGCAGTTGCTCTATCAAGTGGTTTTACTGGGCTCATTCTTGCTGCTTTGAACGCAGCCTTTCTCCCACGTCAATGGTACATAACACTGTTTTATAGGAGAAATAGAAGGGCTAGCGGGGCTTGTTAGACTGCTCACATCATATGGGTGAGCAAAACCTGCCGTAAGATTCACAGCACGATGGGCACACGTACAGATCTCATTGTTTTCTTGTCTATTTTTTTTTTTTTAATAGAGGTAAAGCATTCACTCAAGTTTCAGCACATTTTCTGGAGCATACCAACGGCATTAGAGAAATATAATGACAGATTTTTCTGCCTATTGCAACAATACACTCGTAACCATTTGCAAAACATAATTTCATTCTGATTTTGAGCTGAAAAATAGCAGCGTGGACAGCACAACGATCAGGAACTACCAAGGGGCACCGCAGACCTTTGCAAAGTTGGTGCACTTAGGGCCGATGGATCCCCAGCTGACCAGCTACTTCACTTTGTTTCAGCACTCCTGGCACTCAGCAATTCAGCTTTATAAGCAGAAGTAGCAGAAGGGATGACTCCTATCTTGTGTATAGAGAAAAACAAAAAGCAGGGCTCCATCCCTGGATTCTCAGTACCTGAAGGAACACATCACTAAAGGAGCCAACTCTTTTCCACTGAAGTGTCTATTAATGCTTGCTCTTTGCTTAACCTTCACTGCACCTACCCGAGCTGGTTTCATCTCCATCTGATTGCTTGGCCACTTTATTATGTTTTTTACTGCAGCTTATAGCCCCTTGAATCCTGCTATCCTTCATATAATTCTCATCATGTGGTTCGGTTCCCCGTGGGTTTTTTTCTCCTGCCAGCAGCAGTTATTTACTTTCTCTTTCTGCATTTTTCATTGTCACTGAAACACCACCTTTAAGTTCAACCTCCTCAAATCCTTTTTTTTTTTTTTTTTTTTTAACTCTACTGTGAGTTATTTATTTATTTCCTACCTACTATAAACTTAAATAGCACTGCTATGTCCATGTTGGCACAGATCACCAATTTGTGTCCCATAGCTATGTGACATGCTTTAATATTTTTCTGAAGAATCAAGCAGAGAAAAAATTGCTTTCTATGCTTTCCTGCTTTTACTTTCTGAGTCATTTGAGAAGCCCCCCCAACAGACACAGCATGGTGAGAGAGGATTCTTACCTGCTTTTGCAGCTGACGACTCAATAGAGTTGTCATTTCTTGGTGCTTGCACAAAAAGGTTTTGGGTGGTTTTCAAGAATAGCAGAAAAAACCTTTTGCTGCACTTACAGTGCTGTGTGACTATTTCTCATTGATAAGAGTTCTTGTTAATTGATTGCTTCTCCTTATTTCAATGCTCACAGCTGTATTTGGTTACACAGCCATGTGGCCATCACACACCAATGAATAGCTAGAGATGAGGCTTCTCTGCCCCTTTTAGAACCACAGAATCATTAAGGTTGGCAAAAACCTCTAAGATCATCCAGTCCAAGTATCCACCTACCACCAATATTGCCCACTGATCATGTCACTAAGTATTGCATCCACCCTTTGCTTAAACACCTCCAGGGATGGTGACTTCCTGGGCAGCCCATTCCAATGCATCACCACTCTTTCAGAGAAGTTTTTCCTAATATCCAACCAGAACCTCCCCTGGCACAACTGGAAGGAACTTTTGTTTCTTGCTCTAGTGCCATACTAACTAGATTGTGTCAGACTTACAATTTTGCATATCAGAGATCACATAAATTTTTTTCCTTCATCAATCCTAGACCAAGCCCCCAGAAAGGGACTTTTCAAGTAAAATAAATATTTGTCAGCGGATTGTCCTGGTCTGCCCTCTTAGAGGTGGACCAATAGAAGTTCATAAGAAGGTAGGACTGATAAGCTCTGCTGGCTCCCCAGGGCAAATCACATATCTTGTTCTTGAGTAAAATCCATCTTAGGTGGACTTTCTACCCTTGCTGAAACACACTGAAGGTCTTCAACCTGAATTATAAAGAGGCTTAATTGCCACCCCAGTCTTACTTGTACCTATTTATATACAATGGTCTTTCTGTTATCATCGTTTTTTTAATCTCCCTCCTTTCACTTTTCCATTGTTTACACTCTTTAGACTTTATCCCTCCATTATATTTATTGAGAAGAATAATAAGCTCTTAGCGCTTTTATTAATAGACCAATCACCTCCGCTCAGTGATACTTGGGTCCAAATTAACCTCTCCAAACACAGCTGACTGGAGCTAACTGCAATTCTCAGAGAACTGCTGACCAGAGTTCCTCTTCCTTGTGCAGTGCCTGATGCTGATGGAAATACCCATTGGCTCAGCTCTTCCGTTTTCAGTTGATTTCATTATCTGGAATTCCCACATTATAGCTGGATTCCTGATATTGCTCTCTAATGTATGGTCTTTTATTTATCTTTCTCTACAATCATCCTATAAATTACGTTAAAAGGAGTAAAACTAACTATACCAGGACTATTCATATTTTTTTCTAGGGTTGAAAGGAAACTAAGCTTTTTTTCTTACAGATTCTTACAAGATGTTCGGAAAACAAGAATTTAGTAGAGATGATCTTCTTAGATTTTATGTAAAAATTATACAACTGTAGAATCATTAATACTGGAAAAGACCACTAAGATCATCCAGATCAACCATAGTGTTATTATGACAGTTTGATAACGATTTCTATGACCACCTGATGCACCTCCTGGGCAAACTTCTGCAAAACCAAAATCAAGATCAAAAGACCAAGATTCTTTGTCAAGAAAAGTTAATTTAAGACCCAAATAAATTTCTTTCAAAACTTCACTCTGCCCAATATACAACGGGACCGAGAGACAGCTATCTGGGAACCAAAGTGTAAGGGAATGGCAGCATCAGCACACCGCCATATGGAACTGCCAGAACAAAGGTCTGCTAAAAATACTGGAAGTGGTTCTGAAAATCTATGCCAATGCTTGTAATTTCAAGCTCTTAAATACATTCACAAGCCTGATTAGATGAATGGAAATTTTGCTCAGAATGGCTGAGTATACAGATATGCAATGGCTACATTTTGTCAAGAATCTAGGCCAAATTGCTTTTGAAAATCTCAGTAGGGTGTTCATTTGCATTTTTGGCAACAGAACGCTTTTGAAAATATGGTAGTAAGGCTGCCATCCATCAAACATTTCAGCAAACGCTGAGATTTTTTGCAAGCACTTGGCTGAGCTTCTCTATCCACATACTTTTAATTTACCACGTGCCTGAAGGATCAGAGACCACCTCCGCAGGTGTTAGCTCCACAAGGTTGTATGTTCAAAAACTGTGGACTTCCCTAGCCTGCAAACAAACCATAGGCTCAGACGTGGCATGGTTTCCTCAACCTCTTCACTAAAATTTTAAAAGCAATCCATAGCAGTCAGATAATATTTAACAGAGGGGATTATGGAAAAGCCATTTCCAAATGAGAAAATAGCATTCATGTTTGTTATCTGCTCTCTCCCCTTCACATATATTATGACTACATATTTATTTTTCTAGTACTACTAGAAAGATTGTGAAAAGAAAGTATTTTTCTCCTCTACAAGACTGTCAGAAGCATTATCTTAAAGGTGCTGGATGCCATATTGCTTATAGCATTACCAGTATAAAAAAAAATATATATATATATATATGATGATGAGCCACAAGGCATCAGACTGATAGGATGAGTGTGCTTTCCACAGCTCCCACCTAACCCTCTTGCTTTCCTGAGAGAACAGGACGATGTCTGTGCGTGTTCACATGCGATAGAGAAGTTGCATTATGCCAGCATCCTTGGCCAGCTGCAGCAAGTCACAGAGCAGTCCCAGGTGATTAATCAAGCGATGGCTGAGCTAGCATCCATCCCTTATCTGCAGGACATCAGTCAGCAGGATGCTGAACTGGTGAGCATTCATTTCTAATCCTTGTTTTGGCTTTTGCAGAGAGGGGAGGGCTGGGGCAAAGCGTAGTGCTGCAGTTTTCTCAGGGGGTCATTTTTCTGAATGTGTGGACCTGACATAGCTTTAAAATCCTGCTGCAATGCCTTGTCAGAGGTGCTAATCATCTGCAAGGATGACTTTTACAGAACCAGCATGACTCATCCGTAGGCATATTTTTAAAACCTCTTCTCCCAAACCTGCCCAATCAGCCTGGGAAAATGATTGCAATTATTCAGGTTGTGCTACACTGAGACACCTAACATCAGGAGCCATCCGCAGCAACACAGGCCAGATCTGCTTAAACCAGAGGAGAGGAGACAAGACACTCCCAATCCCAGCTCTGTCCCACATGTAAATAAATGCAGCCAGTTTTGGAGATCCGACTATTGTCTGCTAAAAACCCTTGGGCTTCCCAAAGGCGGCCCACAGGGATCCACCTGCAGCCATACAGGGCTTCTGAACACTGCAGAATGAAGGCTTCTCAATCCCCCTTTTGCTGCAGGGACGAGCAGCAGCCTGCAGCCACAGGAGGTGGACAGCAGACAAGAGGCAGCAGCACGACACAGAGCCTGTGGCTTCTACAAGATATTCTCAATTTGAATCAAGTTTGCTAGTATTAAACCTCAGCCAGCCCACATTTCAAGGCCGACTAAAGGCTCTGGAGTTATTGGTACATAATTCAGTGATAGGCTTTCTCCAGGCTGCAATATTTTTAGTACATCCCCATCTAGGCACAGGCTATTACACTGCTGCTTGTATCATGGAGTGCAGATCTTGCATGCCTGAGGAAGGTTTTTTGGGGAAGGTTTCAGGCATCCCCAAGGGATCCAGTCCCCCAGAGCAGGCTTGGGCCCCTACTGCAGGGTCTAAGCGATAGGGCAGAAATCCTTCAGTGAAACCCCTGTGCTTTGTTTACAGAGCCCAGGGTGAAAATGACTCCTAAAAGACAAAGGCAGAAAACCTCTACCAGCTCTTCTATCCTAAGCATTAAAATACATCAATTCAGCATTCGCTTTTTTTTTTTTTTGTTTTTCCCCTCTTTGTCCTGTCATCTTCCTGTAAACTGTATCTGTATGTGCAATTGGAGGCTTAGATGCTTTGTAGCCAGAATATTTTAGGAAACTTCAGGCACCGCAGCATTGAGGCACATGGCTACAAGCACAAATGTGCAGAGCCACTTTACTGTGGAGTAATTAATAGCCTTCACCTCTCCTGGTGGCACCGGCCTGCATGGCACAGCTCCTCTGGTGCCATTAGCAGCTGCTTGCCTGATTACATCACAACCAAATCATAGAATGGCTTGGAAGAGACCTTAAAGCCCACTGAGTCCCAACCCCTGCCATGGGCTGGCTGCCCGCACCAGCTCAGGCTGCCCAGGGCCCATCCAACCTGTCTGGGGCACCTCCAGGGATGGAGCACCCACAGTTCTCCAGACACCACTTTCCAAACAAAAAATTTCCCCCTAACGTCTAATCTTAATCTTATTTAAATTTTAAACTGTTCTTCCTTGTCCTCTCACTATCTGCCCTGTAAAAAGTTGCTCTCCATCTTGGTGTCTGGGTGCTCTGAGTGCCCACGGCCATGGGGACAGGATGGCAGCACCACAGCCTCCACCTGCACCTCTCTCCTCTGAACCTTTCTAGGAGATATCTATGTACTTTTGAAGATATTTTTCCATGAAGAAAACTCAGCTGGCCGAATTCTAATCTCACTTGTGCTAATAAAAATTTAAAGTAATTCCTCTGAGGTCATTCTGACTTTGCATTGGTAAAATGGAGAAGAGGTTTTGTGACCAAGGAAGGCAGTTAAATTGTGTGGCTGGAAAATGCTAAAGATGTCAAATGTTTATTATCGCACACAGTATAAGTTGCATAAAGCTTAAAACATGCTGAATTTATAACAGTGCAATTTGCACTGATCCAGCAAGGATCCCAAAGGCATTTCAGTTATAAACTCTTCTCTGTAAATGTCTTCCTGTAACTAAATAAATAGAGTCCTAATCTATAGCACAGAGAATTTCAGCTGAGGCCTTTTTAGATGAGTATTTATTCACAGACCCCAGGAGAATAAAGATCTCGGTTAACTCAAACAGTTGAACAGAAAGGAGGAAAAACCCCAAACAAAATTCATACAAGGTTTACGACTTCACTGTCATCCTATTTGTAGATGATAAATCAAGATGAATCCTTGTTAAAAAAAAAAAAAAGAAAAAAAAAAAAACATAAGTCCATTTCAGTTTAAAATCAAATGAGGACAAGGTATTAAAATACAGCATTTTTTCCTTGGAGGGGATTTTCCAAAAAAGATCAGCTCTGGGAGAATTACCGAGGTTTGCCAACTGTCCCCTCCTGTCACATTCACATTTTCCCTATCAGCAAAGCCAGTGACAAACTTTGAGTGATGAAAACAAACCCAGAGCAGATCCCGGGCCCTTTGCACGAGGACACCCATCATCCACCCAACTTCAATGGCCACTTTTCTTAGTTTACCTTCCTGTCCAAAGCACTGACATCTCTGGCCTGACTGGGTGTGTGGTGTGAGAGCAGCATCCCACTCCCTGCCCCACTGGTTCTCCTTGACCCACTCAGGATGGGGATGGCTCCAAACAGCCATTTCAGTTACAAACTCTGGCCATCCTGTCCATCCCTGCCTGGTTCTGCTCTGACACAGGATTTGTGCTTCGCCCCTTTCACCCTTAATACCCTTAATCTCCGGGCTGTGTCTATTCCAGAGCCATAGAAGGAGATTATCAGTCATAAAAGTATTCTGATGGAAAATTCCTGACAGCTTCTTGACTCTTTTCACATTAGATTCAGAGGCAGAAATTTGCAGTTTTGTTTTTCATGAATAGTGATGCATAACTTAAAATATATATATCTATATATCACATTTTCATCAAACATTTAGGCCAATGAAATGAACTTAATGGCCACACAAGCACCACAAAAGGCTAGAACCAACCCTCATACGTTAACCTAGAGGTTTGAAAGACACCTGCATCCTCTGTCCAGCACTGGGACTCAGAGAGGGAATTTTAACTCCAAAAATCAGAATGATCAGAATGCGAAGCTGAAGTGAATAGAAGTCCATTCCCTGAATTTCAAGGCAGCACATTTGTATCTCACTCAGATAAACCTAAACACTGATATTTTGAGTTTCATCTCCTCCTGTGCTCACATCAGACCGCTGCCTGTCTTGGTACAGCAAGAAGAGTCAATTTCTGTATGAATGCTCACACTCTGTTATTATCATCCAGTCTGTCTAAACTTGTGATGAGCATCAAATATGGGAAGAGTCACCACCAACAACTAAGCACTTTGGAATAAATCTAACAAGCACACTCACACCTCTGATTTGAGAGTACCCAAGGCATTTTCTACTGCACAGGAAAGGAATAGGGTGAGGCAATACTGCAAACCTGAACTTTAGCCTTCCCTCTGAGCACAGATTAGCAAGTACTTTCCTACAGCTTCTTTCTATAGTTTACATTAGAAATTGCCAGCCTTGTTTTTATGGTGTGCTGTGCTGAATGATGGGGAGAAGGAAGGGTCTGCAAAGAAAGAGGATAGTAAAAGAAGGGGAAATGAGCTAGACACTTCCAGCTACAGTAAAAGCATCTCAGCTTTAGTGTTGTCCTCTTGTGCAGTTTTACATTCTGCCCTAAATTATGATGCATTAGCCTTGGGAGAAAATGCTAAAAAGCATTCATGTACAACACAGAATGTCTCAGACAGCAGAGAATGAAATATGGAACCTCTATTCTTTACAGTCCAAGTCTTCCTTTACCAAGTATAAACATTTACCACATATATTTAAGCCTTATAGGCTTAAATACAAATTTTCCAGAGATTTTTTTTTTCCCCCATTGTTAAGTATTTTACATCCACAATAATACAGCGTAATGGCTGAAGCAAAGACGAGGTGGCGATGCTCATTGTATGAAAGATGAGTAATAAAATCATCAGCGTACAAATGATTTTTTAATAAGGTTTTAATCTGTGTATTTAGAGAAGTTATTTCTGTGCGAATTCCACGCTGATAATTTTTATCTTGGTGCCACAGCTGCAGTCGTTAATGGCAGATGCCATGGACACCCTTGAAGGAAGAAGGAGCGATAAAGAACGTGCGTGGAATGAAATCGAGAAGGTAAAAACCTGCAGCAAAGGGCAGAGGAGCACATTGTTCCTCGGGGAGTAAATGTCCACCTGAGCCAGAGCTGCTCACACAGTCGGAAGGGAACTGGGTGCCAGCTGAAAGCCAGCGCATGCCTCAAATTTTCCTAGCTCTCCGGCATTCTCTGCTAATACATATTCATTTCTTGCTTTCACCCCATTGCTGATCTTTGGCCACGTTAATAGTCTCATGCAATTAGTTAATGAAAAGAAACCCGCATGGCTTGTTTTAGGCTGGTAATTGTCATTCTCTTCTATCTTTGTTGTACGAGGTACTGTGTTAATTGTCTGGGGGAGCTGTGGGGGAACAAAATTCATCCGGACAAATGAGGTCCCTGAGTGGAGCACAAATGAGGCTTTGGCACGTGAGACAGAACAGCCATGTGAACGCCTCTCCGAGGCTCTGCACAGCAACCGGGCAAGGCAATTTTTGCAGGATTTGTCAAGTGCATTGGCTCTCTGTGCAGATGAATTTGACCCTATGTAATGAATAATAGGTCGGGTTGGGATGTAAGAGGAGCAACTTGCATTTGCACAGAGCCCTTCAAACCAAAGCAATTCACTCTGGGCATTCAACACCATTGACATTTGGCCCCTCCTGTGAGCAGGAATGGCAGTGTGTAACCAGGAAGGGAAAACGTTGCCATCAGATCACAACACCACTCTGGCACAGATTCAATAGCTCCATTGGGTCTGGGATGCATACTCACCCCATACTGCAATGGGAGGACAGAGGGTTGCAATGTTGGTGCTGACAGGTCTCAATGTTGTCCCACTTCGGTATTTACGGCTTGCAGACAGGTCTCAGCACTACGTCAGTGTGTGTAAGGCAAGGAGCCCTGACAGAGGTATCTAAAATAACGGGGACAGAGGGAGTAGGGCCTCTCAGAGCCACTTGTATTAAAGTTCCAGCCCTCAGGTAGGTGGCTCCTAACAAAGTTCCCAAACTACTGAATATATGCAGAAAACAACCAAGACACACACATCCAAAATTAAGAAACACTTGGTTTTCATCTCTTTGGAATGCTCATGAGGTTGGTTAAAAAAAAAAAAAAAAAAAAACAAGAACCACCAAACATTAAATATTCACATTGCTTTGCATCACACCAGGATATTCTCTAAATCTCTCGCACCTGCCAGCAGACTGTGTGAGAAGCCTTTGCAATGAAATGTTGGGTGCAGTACGCAATTATATACATTTATCAATTACAAACACATTTCCTGCTCTATATAATCAACGTTCACAACAAACATGAGCATAAAGAGTCGATGACATATTGACAAATAACTTATTCCCTGTCCTTCTTTGGCAGTTTTTCCTCCCATTCATAGACAGCAGATAAAAAGCTTTCCAAATTTTTTCCAAAATTTGGGATTTTAGACAAGTTTAGGTGCCAGATTTTCACAACTTTGAATGACCACAGAAAAAAGACTGTGGTTGAAAGTTAGACTGAGTTCATAGAAATGGAAAAGTGTATTAAAGACTAGTAAAATGCCATAAGGTTTTCCACATATTCCAACTACTATCTCAGTGTAAATTCAGTAAAACATCTTATTTTTCCCCTTTTGGTGCATTTATACTGCTTTATATACATCCTTTCTTTTTCTCTAGATACTTCAACCTTCAATATAATCTTAACCAAAATCAAGCTAACATTTAAAAACGGACAGGCATCCCAAATTACACCACACAAAGCTGTGCATGATTCTATATTTAGGAATAAAATTTGCTCCATGCCTGAAAATCTGCTCTCTGCCATTTTAAAATGTGGTTCTCCAAAATTTGTTTGCATTGAGAAGATAATTTCGCATTTCATTTTTGACAGCTTGAATAACTGCGTTGGATTTGGGGCATCCTGTTCCAAGCAGAACTTAATGTTTGTTCCGTAATACAGAAATCTTTTTCTGTATTATTTCAGAACAAAGAAGAGAGGTATTTGATGACGCTTTTTTTTCCACTTTTCTCCAACGTTTCATTTCAGCATATTTGGTGCATTCTTAGAGAAACTGTCTTTTTGAATGGAGGAGGCAGAAAAGCACATGGGGGGCTTGGTTCTTGTTTGGGGGCGGGTTTTATGATGCATCATTTAAATCAGCTCTAATTAAGAACATCACACCAGCTTAAAGGACCTTAGAAGATCGCTACAAAGGGGGACTAAATCTGAAGACTGAAAACTGACGTGGCACAGATTGCTGCTGGAGCCACTGTTCGGCAGTTCTCTTGGCCCATCGTGAGCCATTGGCTGTAGGTGCCTCCAAAGAGCATTCTCACAGATCCAGTTAAAGGCAGTTATTTGTATTTTTGCTATTGAATTAATTTACATATATTGCAAAGTGAAAAGGAACATAAAGGAGTTATACAATCAGCTATAAACGCAGAACTCGGAGAAGCTGACAGCTATGCTACCACCAGTGAAGTTTGGCTCTTGCGATAGAAACAGCTGTTGCACCTAATAAAAGCACACACAGTTTTTCTCTAATGCAGAAGAATTATATCCGTGCTTATTTTCCAAATGGTTAAAGGGTCTGTCAGAACTGCCATTACAAACCACTGCTTTCAGAGCTTTATATTCCAGAGTCGGCCATAAAAAGTCATTCAGGCTGAAATCTGACATCGCCGGGCACAAAGCTCAACATCCAAACACTTCTCCCTTTGTCACAGCAGAGGGCTTATCAAATTAGTTTGAAATTAATCTAAGCAATTTTGAACTTACAGGACTGGCAAAGCTGTAATGCATACATAGCTTCAAGTGTTTTGGGCGCTGCGCTGCTCACCCAATTCGCTGACAAATGTATGTTTTTAAGCGCAATAATTTTTCAAATGGGCTAATTATTTTCGGAAGCCTTAAATACAAAGGAAAGAAAAATGACGCAGCAATTAGCTGGAGAAAGGAGAGCAGCACCGCTAGGAGCACTCCTCTCTCAGTACTAGCAGGCTGCAGACTCCAGCCACAGGTCCTGGCTGGAGAGCACAGGTGAAGAACCCTCCTCCTACAGAGACTAAACTACATCTCAGGGGTCCTTGAGGAACAGAAAGGAAACGTGGGCTGGGTCAGGCAAATCCCTATTCTCTGGGATTGTACAGAGGGAAATCCCCCTTCGGGAATTTCTGGGGAATCCCCCTTGATGTATGTGAGCTCAGATATTGCCAGCTCCCATGGGATGGAGCAGCAGCTCCCATGCCCTCACACACGCGCCATGCGTCAGCAATTCAGGGAAATCCACACGGCTGGAGGCAAGGCCCATGATCAAGCTTGGCACTGAATAACTCAAGGAATCAGGTCTCAATGGCAGCTGCAGGACTTTATAGCAGCTGTGGAAATGTGGAGAGGTTTATGATATCTGAGATAAAGGGGCAGGAAAGCCCCTCCTTTCCTCCAGAAAGCCTTCTCTTCTCTGCAATTTTCAAGGAGAAGTATTATGAGGGATTGCTTTCCTGCCTCATAAGAATAAATTCATTAATAAAGCCTCACAATATTATGACGAGAGGCATTTCATTAAATAAACAAATACTTTAGAGCCCATCAACTGTAAACTTCTGACATCCAAAGAGAGGAGAGCCAAATAGGGCAGCAGGTGCCAATATGGCTGTGCTTCTCTGAAGATAATAACGCAATTCTACTTCTCCATTTAGCCCCTAGGCTTTCATAGTGGTTTCATAGGATCCTCTTAACATCATTTGAACAGCCAAAGGACAGACAGGAGCTGGCAAATAAACACTTCTACATGTGAGACACTTCATAAAACCTTCACATCAGAGTTTACCTCAAGGGCATCACATACTTTGCAATGTAGATAAGTTATTATGCCCGTCATTTGCTGAGCTCAGTGGAATGCCTGTTTCATAAATCTGAAAACAGAGCAAACATGGATGAGTGAATAAAAGAACAGATGTAACTTACATAAGGATAAGTACGTAACAAAAACGGCACTAATAGATGTGAATATGAAATGAAGTAAAATTAGCCTAACATTATGTAATCTTTTAGCCAGGCACAGAGATCTCAGTGGTTGACCTCCGCTTACTACACCTCTGCCTTTTGTGGCAGCAGGGGAAAGCTATCTCATGACCTGTGCTCTTCCACTGACATTATCTCTTAATTGAAAACCAAGCCATGGAAAAGGGCCACAGACTTCTCAGGCGCTTGGTCAGCCAGAGAAGCAAGGAGGGAGATTCACACGATGTTGATGGAAAGCAGACACGCTGCTGAATAGTACTCAGCTGGCTACTGCAATTGGGTGTATATGACTTGGCAAGTTTCATTTCAGTAGTGCACAGATCCACTGCAGAAAGGGAGGGGAGAATCAAAGGATGGCTAAGGATAGGAGAAGCAGGTTTTCAGGGAGAGGAGTGGAACTCTAATTTGTAGTGGGTAGTAAAGAGAGGAAAGTGCAAATAGAAGAGGAGAATTATATTAGAGGTGCTGATATGAGTAGGCTGAAAGTGAAGGAAACAAAGAGCAGAGCAACCAGGTCAAGGTGCTAAATTTTGATTAGAGTTGGCCAGAGGTTGGCTTCATGCTAAGTTTAGAGAAAACATTAAAACATTCTGCAAAGGATGAACTTAGAATTATGACAGCCTGGAAAGGCACAAGAAATAACTATGGCTAAGAGGTTTTTAACCTGGCACTGAGAGAAGTTTTCGAGTCAGGCAGAGAAAGTCAGGAGAGCGTGCGAATAGAAAATGAGAACTCCCCTGCTGTATGAGAGGTGATACAACAGAATCATTCACTACCAAAGTCCCATTAGTAAATGCAGCACCACTGTGGGGACAGTAAAAGCACAATGACATTTACAGAGCTATTTCTGTAAAAAAGAGGTGACAATGGGGTTCAGGAGTTAACGACACTCCTGGTCCCTAAAATAAGCTCCTACACTTGTCAGTCTCTGGCTCCTCGCTTCTCACATACAAGAGAAGTGAAGATGCCACACTGGTGTGGACCCCAGTTATACTGGAAGGAAAGAGCACATCCTGCCTGTTCCTTACCCTCCAGACATCATATGAACTATTTGGAAACCACACACTGAACATCTCCCAGCCACAGCAAGGACAGCAATGCAATCTAAAACCAGGGGACATGAATACTAAGAAACAGAGAGCTTTTGGGCATACGAGGCTTTGCTCAGCTCTGACGCAGATCTGGGAAGTTTCAAGTTCGCAATTCTACACCTGTCTGTTTTTTTCCAGACAAATTAGTTGGCCTAATACTATATATCACTTATGATTCTGAGGCCATTACAGCTGCAATAGAAGTACTCATAATGCTACTGGGAAAGAGTGTTTTGTTATGAGAAAGGCTTTGATCTATTCCACGAAGCCATAGGGTGAGATAAGTCACTGGGATAATTTTAAATACCAGTAAATACGGCAATTGAGCAGTAAATGTCTCAAACATCAGAATAATGTAGACGGTTGCAGCTGCCTGGCTGTTAAATCACAGGCAATTCTGGGCATTAACAGTCCCCGTGTAGGGATTTAGATAAATATTTCCCCAGCCCTTGCTAATCATGCTGTCACTTATAAATGAGCAGCCAGTTTACCTGCTGCCCTCTGCTAGAGAAGGTCTCCAGCCCTATAAACACTTGCCACGAGGTATTGTTACTGCTGTGAAAAACGGCACGAGTCAACAGGATGGTTCACAGCAAACACTGAGCTGGACAGCGATGTCAGAAGGACTGGTAAAGTACCAACCAACCGTCTCCGTTGTAAGGTTCTTAGCCAATGTAATTCTTTACCAGTATCAATATTGTCGTCTTCACTTCCTCATCAACACTCTTTTCTCCATCTGCCAACTAGCCTTATTGATAGGAACAACTTGACATTTTGTTTTTATTTTGCATCAGGATTTACGAAGTTTACTACCCAAACATTCAAAGGCACCATACACAGATGCATCCACCTAACACATACTCCTGCAGTTTTACACTTTACAGATTCTGCTTACTGCACATCCATCTACATTCTCTTCTAAACTGTTATTTTCCTATGCGAGTTCATCCTCATGGGATCTCAGCTCTTCCATTTGTGTTGCTCTGAACTCTTTAGCAGCTGCTACCACTGATATTTTGTATTTCTATTCAGATTCAATATTTTAAAAAACACAAGCTAGTTTGCAGTAAGCCCTGACGCTTCCTTTGGGTCATCAGTAAGCCATCAAGCATGAACATCTGTTCCTTGGAACAGCCCCCTTACTGCAAGGTTGACAAGTTCCATGATATCTGTGGCCCACCAGGACTTGGACAAAGCCACCCTGTGTGATGGATAGTGCCACATGTGCTCTTTTCATAGCTAGTACATATCACATAACTAGGAACCATACGTGGGATGCCTTATCCCAGGGAAGGAAAGACAAAGAACATACCAGCATTGTGCATATTTCAAGGCGAAACCAGACACATTTGGGCAAATTGAGAAGTTACTGTGGGGTGTTAGCAGAAAAGCAGTGGGTGCTTCAGAAGAAGAGGTGGGAACTCCTCAGCAAGTCCTACTTGGCAGAGCAGGGTGGTCTCAGTGCCCTCCTGAAGTCCCTTGTAACGAAATATGACAGAGAGCAAGAGCGCCAGCTCCATCCCTGGGCAACACTTGCAGAAGGGCAGGGTCAGAAATATTTTACGTGCATTGCTCCTAATAATTTTGTGGACCTGTGTAATATCACTGTCAAATCTTCCCATGGGTCTGGATCAGATCCTAATCCCTTTGAAAGCTGTACCTTGCCTCGCCTGACAAGACCCTACCTTCACTTGCCTGTCAGTTAAACCAGATGATCTTAGCATTCTTTTCCAACCTTAATCATTCCATGACCCTCCGCGGTTCATCCCCAGATCTGTATTTTCCCCACAGCCACGAACTGCATGAGATCAATGTTCTAAAAATATAAGTATCTTCACATTCTGCTCAATCTTTGAGAACAATGTAAAACCATTTCAGCTAAGAATGAACTGATCACCTCAATACCTGCATGGGCCACAGATCTTTTTCTCTTCCCAACAAACTCTGAACTGAGCAGAGTAATGGACTTGTAGCACATCCAGGTACTTCTGGTGCACTAATTATGCTTTTCACCTTCTCACCCTGCACCAGTACAAAAAATACCTTCAAGTGCAGCACCGAGGAAAGGCAGACTCAACCCATCTCATCCAGCTGCTTTTCTCTGAGAATGACAGAGCTGAGAAACTCTTCTGAGGCAACAACAGTAGTTAATGTCCCACTGTGAATGAAGTCATAGAAAGGTTGGAAGGGATCTTAAAGATTATCTTGTTCCAACCCCCTGCCATTGGCAGGTTTGCCATTTTCTAGAACCAGCTGCCCAGAGCCCATCCATGGCCTTGAGCACCTACAGCTCTCTGGGCAGCAGTTCCAGGACCTCACCACCCTCTTGGTAATAAATCTCTTCTCTTTTAATTGAAAGCCATTCCCCCTTGTCCCATCACTATCAGACCTCCTGCTTGTAAGCTCCCTTCAAGTACCGGAAGGTTGCAATGAGGTCTCCCTGGTGCCTCCTCCAAGCTGAATAAGCCCAGCTCCCCCAGACTCTCTTCATAAGAGAGGTGCTCCAGCCCTCTGATCCTCTTCATCACCCTCCTCTAACAGCTCTGCGGCAGCCCTGTAGGGCTCCTCACAGGGTGAGCTTTGGCAGCGCTTTACCCTGTATAGTGACACTCGACCCTGTAGAAAGGTTCAGCTACACAACCTTGGGCTCAGCAACGACTGTGCTTGGGAACAGATCTAAAGCCTTTCCAGATCTGCTTCTCTATACCAGTCACGTTTGGGCTGGCTGTGACGTATGTCCTTCTGCATATTCTCATCCACACAGATTCCTTTTAAAAGGCTTATAGGGAGGGGAAAAAAAAAAATTTAAAAACTGAAGCTATTGATTTTAAGAATTAGCATTTCCCCCTGAGAGCCGCAGAGGTGGCTCACCAGAGTCGAGCAGCAGCAGAGCGGGCACGGGGAGGTTTTAAATCAAGGCAAAAAGGCAGGACATAATGCTTCCAATTTACTTCCTTAAAATGAAATGTGCAAGCTAAAAAGCCATGAATAAGCACTACTGAACACCGCAGCCACCAAAAAGGCATTTTTAAGCCAGCCCCTTTCCCCCTTTATCTTGTCAAGAGACTGTATTTTCATTGTGTTTGTATGGTAATTTAAATCACGGCAGAGCTCAGAGCATACAGTGTAATTGTAAGTCAGCGAGGGTTTGAATGTCATCACTGCTGTGCAAATAACATCATCAGCTCTTCAGCTGTGTCAGTAGCATTGCAATTATGTAAGCAACTATTATTTCCACTCCTGATATGCCATATTAGGACTTATTTGGGGTGCCGGAGCTGACAGGTATTCTGTAAACACGAGAAGCACATGACAGAACTGAGCTGTGAAGGAGCACCGATGTACCCTGGGCTCAAGGGGTGTCCCCAGTGCTGGATGGCCCTAATGGAGCAGTGGGGACATCACTCCCTCCCTGGTACCTCCCACTTCCCTTCCTCTTAACACCTTTCATGCTCTCTTAGACACAAGCCCTCCCCCCAACATCTAACGGGTTCCTTATAATCACAGAGGAAAGTCACAGAGACATTTTAATTTGGTCTGTCGCAGAACAGCCTTGGGGGTTTGGTTGTTTGCAGTATGGCTGAGTCCTCGGACCAGAGCTTGGCACGGAGCGATTTGTCTTTCTCAGCGTTCCTGCCTGCTCCTGGCAGATCAATGATGGCCTGAGCTTTTATTTCAGCTCCTTAAGAATGAGCCCAGCATAACGATGCCTTCCCCTAATCCACCGTGCTCACACATCGCAGCAGAGCCAGCCCTGACCTTGGAACGCTCCCATTGTAAGGGCCTCACAGCACTAAAGGAGCAAACAACAAGCATGTGCCCACACAGATTCTTCTGTAGGCTCCATGGGGAGGAGGCGGCAGAGCTCTTGAGTACCCCAAGAGGCAGAAGCAACTATCCACGAGCTCCTCTGCTTGCTTAGTTTGCTCCCACCACATGCACACCCCTCGTATCAGCAAAAGCTCTGAGCTCAGGGCTGAGGAACACCTTCACAGCAGCTCCACATAGAAAGAAACACAACAGTGAACCCCTCTCAGATTAATTTGCAGGCAATGCTCAGTGTTGTGACTAACAACGCAAAGCTCCACCAAATGTGTTTCAGAATGACAGATTCGGACTTTTTTTTTTTTTTATTTTAAGATTGCAGCTTAAAATGCAATTGGAAAATTGATTCTTAGATCCCCACATTATATAAGTCCTGAGCATAACTGAGTGCAAAGGGAGAGGGGGCTCATCTTCACCATACAGAAACAATGTACATCGCAGCAGTCAACAAAGGGTTTGAACGAAGAGAGACAGCCAGGAAGTTATGAACAGCATCTACTTACAGAATACCTGCACACAGTACTATTAATGTGTATTTTTTACTATGGACATTCATTTTCGGTTTTGAAGACACCCCTGCAAGCTATTTGAATACTCTCTTTATTAGAATAATTATGTTTTTATTTGCGGAGGACAGCGAGGTCATCTCTCCTTTTACAGTGTTCTCCAGTGAATTATATTTCATGGGAAAACATATTTATTCAGAACTTCATTTTGATTTAATAGAAAAATTGTTCGTGCCATGGCACTGCAGAATACTCATTTTTCTCCATGTGTTGATTTTTGGCATATAAATGCCAGAAGCCTCTGTTCTCTTCCCTTATCAAGAAAGACTTGCCTGAGATTAATTTCCTCATCATCCTTTCCTTTTAAAGTGGCTGTTTTTCAATGCCATTTAAAGACAGAGTTGTGATAAATTCCCACATTCAATGCGCAGATTTCAATGAAAGAAGTCTATTCCACGGTAGTGAAGTAATTGAAATCCAAATGGAAAGGGACAAAAAAAATGTATGAAATCATGTACCGTTCCTCCAGCCAATTGTACGGGGGTGCCTTCACGTGTTTTTTCTTTCTAATGACAATTAGTTCTGAAATAAACTAATTGCAAAAGTTTCTGATGCTTTTCCATAGGGGAAGGGACGTGGTTCTAACACTTCTTTGTAATTGCAGATTGCGATAATTGTAGACTTCATATACCAAACAGAAGACAGTTACTTGAAGAACAAAAAGCGGAGAGCGGCGAAGAGGGAGAGGAGGAAAATGAAGAAGCTTCAAAGTACAGAGCAACATCAGAGCCTGGGAAGTACAAAGCTGTCCCTCATCAGCCCTAAAGACACGGCCACACAGCCAACAAGAGAATTAGCACCGCAGATGTCTGATGGATAGGTCAGCCCAAGCCACCTCTCCACTTAATGAGCCTTTCCCTCGCTATGGGGTACCTGGAGCAAGACACTCCTGCACTTCATTAGCCTTAACCAGTTGGAATAAACGTCCAGGCAAGGCTTAGTTCAAATTGCCTTATTTAAACAGTAACACCCAGCCGTGCGTTTTTCTCTCTATGCATGTGAGGAAAAAGCTGGGGAGGGAGTCCAGTGGTTTGCACACATGCTTGGATGCAGCTGCAGAACGCTGGCTCGGGTTACAGCTCAGCCACCTGCTTGTTCAGGTGGACACATCTAAGCAAAGGAAGAGAACCCAACAATCACCCCTTGGTTGAAGACATGGAGTCGTTTGCTCTGCTCTGTGCGCTAAGGATGGATTTTCCTTCATTAGACAATAAATTTTAACTTTTATTTATTAAAAGACCTACTTTTCAATAGGGATCGCCTTATCAGGTGATGTTCAGCAGCATCCTGCAGTGATGCACACAGCCTCTCCTCAGGCTGGTATTTCCTTTTCATTTGCAGTGTTTACTTTGTAAGAAAATAACCTCACTCCATCAAAATGGGATTCAGTTCCTTACACGTTCTTGTTCAAAAGTGACTTCAAAAGGCAGAAAGGAGAAGTCCACTCACCAGCACTCAGGCTTAATTAGAAATCCAGGACCGGAAAGGTATTTAACCACTTAATTAACCACTTAATAATCACAGATAAGAGTTTAAAACCTGCAGATTTTCAGCTGCCACAGACCGTTTTTCTCAGCTCTCATAAATGAGCTTTAAAAACTAAGAAAGGATCAGCACAATCTTTGATTGTCCTTTGTTCACTACAACAGGGTAAGCAAAAAACCTGAGAAAATCTGAGCTAGTTTGAGCTCCTTAAACATGTGGGACACAGAAATGAAGAGTTATTGCCCTTCAGAGACAGCATTATTTTGCTATGGAGTTGGTTTTGTCAGATGAAGTTTTATGACACGTAGTGGCAATCATCCATCTTTGATGAGCAGACACACACTAAATCAGAAAGACTGCTCCCCACGGATCATCAAGTCACAGTCAACACAGGGTTTGGTAAATCATGAGGCTCTTAAGCAAATATTCTTAATTTGATGTAAACCAGCTTACTATTCTGCAATATTTTATGCAAAATCATGCATTTTTACTTAGAATGATGACAAAGAATGAAGAGCAATGAAAACAGGTGATCTTTGCGAGGGGCTTTGTGAGAACCCCAGACCTGAGACACGGTGCAGCATTTCCCTTTCAGATTGCTGAGATTCAGGTAGAGCAGGAAAAAAGGTGCTGCAGAACAATTCATCACCGTGGCAGGGAGAAGCCATTGCCCAAATCAATCTGCAAGGTGTCTGAAACATCTGGGCCAACATCTGGCTACAGCGCCCTTTAGCCTCCAGAAAGCCACAGACTAACACAGTTGTCAAAAGAAATCATCTGTGAAACAGCACGAAAGAAATATGAAAGAAGCCACTGCTGTGGAGAAGGGGGTTGCTGCTTTCCAGAAAAGCCCACATCGAGGCCCAGGCCCAAATCTGCACGCAAGGGTTTTACTCAAGCACACGAGTGAGATCACTCCCCAAGAGTTCCACTTTCAGGTCACTTCTGTTCCAAAGGCTAGTTTCCAAATGAATGATGGACATTTGTTTTCCTCCATCGCATCCTTTTTTGGGTCACAAGGATGATTTATCTGTCAACAGCTAGGTTCGCTGGCCCCAGGAAACTTTTGTCAGTTGAAACCATTCAATGAAACGCAAAGAACACGGTACCAATTTAACGAGGAAAAAAATAAGTATAAATATCCTCTCCCAAAACTGCCTTGTAAGTCTTTTGCTTGCTGTTGCAATCATCACTTTCTTATAAATGCCAGAATTTCTGCACCAAGCCCTAGAAGGGACAGTGAACACAAGTGGGAAAGCTCACTGTTTGACTATAGCACTGTGACTCACAAGGGGCTCAAAGATCAGCCTTATACATTTTTTGCTTTCGCTGTTCATGAGGTCTCTTCTGTCAGAGGGGTGCTCAGCTGAAAAGTAAAAAAAATTAAATATACCACCAGTGAAAGACGATGCCATTGGGATGGACCAAACTAGAAGACACATGAATGGCACTCCCTGCTAGGCCTTACATTAGCAGTCTGCTGTTGCTTCTCTCCCTTTGTAGTCAATCAGAAGAAAAACATAAAACAATTTTGAGCACCTCAGCCATGCTCCTGCCTCTGCTACATCTGCCTCCAGCTCCATGACATGCCAAAAATGAAGGGTAACACAACACTGGTGTCAATTTTTCCTTGAAAGTTGACTCTACAGATTGCAAACTCCTGAGAACAAGGAATACCTAACAGCCCTGTCTAGGTCTTCCCTCTAGAAATTACCAGATAGCACCGGTAAACCAAGCACCATTCAAGAAGAAGTATAACACTAAGAAATTTATACATCACTTGTTTAACAATACAGAAGACATAGGAGAAGTATCAGGCACCAGACTACTTCCAAGATACAGACCACAGCTAAAATTAGATAGATATACACATACAGCATTGTACTTGCAGCCTAACTGAGGATCATGCAAAGGCAACTTGTTCCTTATTCAGGGTCTAGATGCGATCGTACAGCTTTAATCCCAAAGGACAGAACAACAGCAGGCTGCAGTTTTACATTTGCCCGACTGAACTACAATCGTTGTCACAGGAGCCAATTTCACGTTGGCTGTTTCTTGCTCTTGTTGCAATTCATCACGAGAAGACGTGAGATCTAAGATACCTCAGCCAGGCTCAGCCCATGAATAATACAGCACACCGCTTCAACCTTTTCAGTTTGCTTTGTAGTGCGATTGGCCAACCATTGCTGTCCTCCCCTGTTAACCACCCCATTAACCTGAGAGGAAAAGGTGGAACGGACGGACAATTAACCAGCAGAATACTGAAAAGGTTAACACCGAGGCACGCGGCCCTGGCTTTCTTCAGCTTTAATGGTATTAAGATTCTTTCCCTTCCTTCTTCAAAGCCTGCAGTGAAGAAAAAATAAGAAACCGCACAAGATGAACCTTTGTTCTCATTTCAGATTATAATCATGTAGTTCTTTTCAGATGTCACACTTGGATGATTCTAGTTTATGCGTGAATAAACTGAGAAGAATGTTTATTTTTACCCCTCTCAATATGGAGAATATTCAATTAGAGCAGTGAACTTTTGCTTTGAAGCTGGTCATTCTTGAGAGAAGGGAAATGGGAGAAAGCAGAGACAAAACAGCTCCACATGGCCACCCGCCTCCGGAGGATCCCACTGCTGCACCAACGGTGCTGCTGAGCGGGACAGGGATCCTCAGCTAGAGGGAACGGGGAATTGCCACGCACTGGGGGCTGCCCCCAGGATTCCCTTGATCTGCAAGGGTGAGCAGACCTCACATTTCTCAGGCACATCCAGAAAATAAAGCACAGCGTGTCCTGGAGAAGTCTTGGAAGTGCCAGGTGAAAGCAGCTGTCCCACTTCCCAAAGTTTCCCATACGCCTTTGCAAAAAAATCTTCCAATTTTTTTTGGGGGGGGAAGATCACACTATTACAAACAACAATTGCATGCGTCAGTATCAGAAAGTATTTGCAGAAGCCTTGCAGCCCAAAAAGCCAGTTTCAACATATCACATCACTTGTAAAGCTTTCCTCAAGGTGACCCTGCTGCACCAGCCATGATGGCATGTGATCCTCCTCTTTACACAAGTACTACTTTGAGTTGCCAGTAATAGCAGTGATTCTAAATACCACCAGTGTGGGAAGTAGGGGCAGAGAGGAGAGGATGTTTCCACTACCCATCAAAACTCCATGGTTTACATTTATTACAATTACAGACTTGCAGTAATGCTGAGACTTTCATTATTATCTCATAGTAATAATATAATCACTGTTTTGCTTAAGGAGAAGAGTGATATTCAGACAGGAAGAATCACTAACAAAGAAAAGATCGCTTTAAATTTTAAAAATGACGTTTGTGGTTTCTCTCTGTAATACATTTTAAGTCCATAAGGGACCATTATGTTCACCTACACGAATTTTTACACTTCTTGATACATGGGATCTCCAGTAACATACCACTTTCTAACTTTACTCTTGTGCATTATCTTTGTAACACTTTTACAAACTACGTATAGAAATAGTCACACACTTTGGAACATGCTCACTAAGAGATTAAAGGAGCACAATTTCCCTTCAGGGATACAGCGGTTCCTTTTAGGATAAAAGCTTTATGATATATTTGGAACAACGTTAGTGACAGAAATCAGCACAAAGAAAAGTTTATCGGGATGAAGGTACCTTCAATGCGCTGATTTGAAATTACCTGTAGAAACCGTAACGAGCCCTTAGTTAAAATCCTTCTTGGGTTTAAGACTGGAAGAGAACTAAGCGTTTCAGCATTTAGTGAGAAAAGCAATAGCAGAGTTTGCTGGTTTACTGCCTGTCCATTACTCTACCCACTGCCACTCAGGACTAAAGGGAAAACATTGCTGCAGGATGATCCCATTCTCTACAGCTCGTTTTTACAGTTTGCTATCACAGGTTAAAACACAACACTGATTAGCAGAGCAGTAATACTGTCAAGAAGCAGATTAAATTCTGGTCCTTTGAAAAGACAAATGAAGAGAAAGAAAAAGAAAGACAATTCATCAACACGTTTGTTCCAGTGTTTGGGTGACCTAGAGAGTACCTATGGCAGTGAATGAGTTGTCCCCTTCTGCAGATAAAGGACTAAAACACTCATTGTTCTGCGCGCTCCTAAATGAGGGCTTGGGCGATCTGTAAGAGAATGGAGTGCCAGGAAACATGCTGAGTTGTTATACTGTCTTCAACAGCTTCCCTCCAAAGCCTCTTTTATAAGCAACACAGCAGTAACTTTATTTTTGAAATATATTTATCCTCCACCATTGTTAAATGCACCCTAAGGATCTTTGTTTTCCAGAGGGATGAGACCATCAGCTTCCACATATCAACAAACAAGGGAAAGCTTTTTTAGTAGGACAGGGAGCATCACTTGTTATGGGGGTAAAAGCTGGAGGTGCAAAGAGCTGCATTCTGCCACTTAATTAGTAATCAGCAACGATCTGTCAGTCAGAACTACTGTAATTCATGAACTGTTAAGTCAAAGCAGAAACGGCAAGTAATTAGACTGTCTCCATTAGAGCTTCACTAGCACTCGCTCATACAGCAAGGGTTTCAATCTGAGGGAGGAATGGATGCGCAAAGCTCCTTAATATATTCAGCTTTTTAATTAGCAATCAGTGCTGATTTGCCAGCCATATCCAACTCTAACACATAAGCCACTGAAACACAGGGAAAAGACAGATTTTCAGGATCAGTTATGCTTATATTTACATCCTCTCCAGGCTGAAGCACAGAAGAAACTACAGAAATATCATCATTGCCACCACAGAGCAGCAGAAAGCACGTAAGAGTCTACACACTCCAAGGTAGCCAACAAGTTCCTGTCTGGGTAAAGACAGAAGCTGAATATTTATGAACACATCAGTGCTGAGAGGCAGTCAGCATCTCCCAACACTGACAAACAAGCATTACCATTTTTAACTGTAAGTGAAACAAAACCTCCAAGAGCTCGCGTAACACAATTTATATTCCAGTCGATCTACTTTAGAAGAATCCATAAACAGATTGATGGCACACTTACCAAGCTGCTGCACTGTCCTCGATCTCTGGATGAAGAAAGGGAAAGCAGTAGTGGAAGAGAGATGGAAAGAAGTCATCCTTGGTCTGATCCTCACAGGTGATAGGGTGTAATGCAGTGGAAAGCAGAGCAACAACAGCAGCACAGTCCCAGGCTGCAGCACAGCGCTAGGCCACAGCAAGCAAAGACTTGCTCAAACGCAACAGCCATGGGCACATAAACAAAGGAAAGAAGCTGCTCACTTTCAGAAGGTCTCAGCTACACAGGGATCTCCAGGGAGATGCCCTCACCTCCATTGCCAACCTTTAAATGAGGGCTGGGAAGGGGTGCATCCTGGCTCCAGACCTTCCAGTCACCCCGGTACATTGCACACACCTGGACTCCCTGGGTTGCCCTGCCTTCCCACCAGGTGCTCAATAATTGCTTCAAGCTGTGACTCAGCATTCCTGCTACACGGAGAAACATGAGCTGCCTTTGCAGGTGGAGCAAAACACAGCCTGCCTCTGGGCTGTGGTGGGCCAGCTTTATTTCACCCTAAAACGAAAAGGGCTTCAGGGAGCCCCTGGGTAAACTGAGTAGCAAAACTGGGTTCTCCATTTCTCCAGAATGAGGCCAAAAGCCACTTCCTTCCTCTCTGGTCATTAAAGCATCTGAGGTTCTGGAGGGAGGGGGGTATAAAGACCCTCCTCTTTCTACAGATATTTATATTAACATCAGTACTTCAGTTGTTTAACTTCTCAAATATGAAGTGCCTGCCATAGGCCTCCCATAGCTCTCCCTATGTAAGATAAAAATAAAAGAATGCTTCACATCTCTTTGTAAGTATTTAATGACTATAAATACACATATGTATGTATATATATAACTCTTTTCAACACAGGACAACTCCCGCTGTAGTCAAACTCTAAAATCAGTCAATATATGAAACAGCTGATTAAAGCACCAGGGCAGCTCAAACCAATTACAAATTGCAGGTAGAGTGGTAATTGCACTCTTAACTGCCTAAACTGGGCACATACAAATGCATCATTGCATTTGTATAGAGGCTCTGATAGAATACTCTGTGCCAGATGAAAATTCAGCCTTAAGTAGTAGTAATGTTCTTATCTAAAAATGACTTTTGTTTGCCTAACGTCTGACAGTGCTAAATCTATTTCACAAGATGTTTAATTAGTTTGTTTTCATGGCGTTCTCATTTCCATTCCAGCTCTCGTTATGATGGGAGAGAGCAGGTTTCTGGCTCTGCACTTAAAAAACAGTCCCAAGGCAAAGAACGTGGCATCAGTTTGCCTTTGCCTTTCCAATGTCAGCTGTGTAGAGCATTCAGCCAACATTTTAAGCTCTCAACAGCTTTTGTGCTTTTAAAGTACGTTCTAGCTAGCCCCTGCTTTGTCTCTGATGGCTGGCTTTCATAGATTGTAAACAACCATCTCACAGCAGAGTTTTCAGTTCCTATTTTTGAAACAGCAACTATTTTCCTGCAAAATACAGGTCAAGCCGTCCTGTTGAATCTACAACACATTCAGAAACAGGTGCTCTCAAGCAGCTGTAAGCTCTCTACCTCTTCTCTTTCAACAAAAACCTATAAAAGATTAATTGTCTTAGTCTATAAATGCTTTAATAGCTTTCAGTGAGTGCACATTTATGAATTATAGGTATGGCTTTGTGAAAGGCAGGGCTGCACAAGCCCAGGCTCAGCCATGGAAGTACCCATGATTCAAATGTCAGCTGAAGAAGTCAATCCCAACCTGTGTTCCAGGTTTGCTGGAGGCTCTTGTCCAACTACTGGCTTCTTTTGAGTCTGGGGGGAGCTTTTTCTGTTTGTTCGTTGTTGTTTTTTAATAAACCAAGCAAATAAATTGTTTCTTTCTTATCTACAATCCTGCCTGGCTGTCTACACACCCCTCCAAGCTACCACTTGATAACACAGACTTCAGTGCTGTTCACAGTACAAGCAAACACCTGAGTGCTATTTGTATTTTAAGATAGGTTGATAGCACAAACCATGATTGCACCACAATATTAAGAGTGTACTTGGATTAACTCCATGAAAACATACACAACACACTACTTGTCCAAGGAATTTTCTTCTTTGAGTGCTATTATCCAAAACCTCAAGATACACACATGCCAATGGGGAAGGCAGCAAACATGCTGCTAGAGAACTGCGTTCACTTGGAGATATACCCCCACATACCTGAAAAGCATCTCAAACATCCCATTCTTGGAGTCAAAAGAATGAAAACACTCACACCTTTACTGACTGTACATTATACTTTCAGTTTGCAAACTTGAAGTTAAAAGATAAAAATTCAACATCAATGTTTTTGCTACTCGTCGGTATGAGTAAAACAGCTAGTTACCTCAGCTTTTTCTTGAAAAAAAAAGAGAAGGAAGAGAAACTACAGAAGGAATTACAAGAAACCAAGGAAAACCATTTTTCCATTTTCTTCAATTCACAGTCTAGTGAACAGCAGAAGTTACAGAAATGTGCACATCATACAAAATCCAGAGCACCTCACTTCACATGTAATACAGATGTGCATGTATAAATTTGTATTTGCTCTTAAAGATGGCAGCAAGTTAAGTGTCAGCCCAAGTGTTGCATTTTTTTGTAGACAAGAATCAGAATAAAAGAAGCAGACTGATCCTTAGGTGAAAGGGATCTGATTTACTTAATTCTCTTCCTTGAGCCTGTGCAGAGGCTGCCCCACAATCAAATACTTCACTTCCTCAAATCCTCGTTTCATTTCTGGGTTATGAACTTGTCCAGATGCCTTTATAGCAATGTTGAGCATTTCATTTTGAAATTATAGCAGTCTTCTCAGGCAGGAGGTTGTTTAGTTAAGACTATTTCATAAGCTAGCAGCAGCACCAGCTCCTGCATTCACGTACTGATTGTATGAAGTTACACGAGGCAGAAGTAGACCTTATGACAAAGCTGCTTCTAGAGCTGTATTGTCAAAAACAGTACAGTAGAAACTTAAATTATTGTGAAATTCCTTTATCTGGAAATTACCAGGCTGAAGATGCCCTTGCAAAGACAACAACAAAAGAAAGCCAAGCCTGTTGATATTCTTAGCATAGGATTTATTGCATGGATTCTTTCCTAGAGATACTTTATTACATCAAGTCCAGTGCACATTAAGTTCAGATGTTTGCTTTGAATGGATAAGGCCAAAGCACCCATGGATATATACACACCCAGTGAAACAAGACAGAATGGCAAACATTAAGGAAATAAAAAGATTCAGTTCTGGCAGATTGAGGTCTACCAAGTTGCATATCTTGTTAAAAATAGCTACTATAGTTAATCAGATGACATCTATAAAGTGGAACCCAACTCAGTGTTTTTGTGCAAAATGACAGAGTGGACTTCCATAAAAGCCTGCTTAGCAAAGCCACAAGGAGTTTTATTTTAAACAGTTTATTTACATTGCTTGGATTGGTACAAAATATAAAAGCAGTTTAGTCTGACAGATTCAGAAACATCACTAATTACATATAGACAAGACAGGACACTGGTGGTTAAGAAGCCAGAAGTTGAGAACTCCTAATATGGACAGATGGTTTAGTAATGGTTTAACCATTAAAGAAATGCAGAAATATACATATTTAAATGGTTCCTGAGATAGCATTGAATCATACTGACTGAGAGGATATGAAAGGAATGAACATACAGCTTTGAAGGACAACAGAAACATGTGAAAAAGACAAATAAAAGCTTTAGGAGTACACCTGAAATTTAGCACACCCAAACCGGGCCCTCGTCACACCAGTAATCTCATGCATTAAATAATGAGCTATTAACCAAACATTTGGATCTCATAGGTTCTTTGTTTTTTTTTTTTATTGTTATTTTCAAACAACCCTGACTAAAAGGGAAAGCCATAACTCTTGAGCATATTCATTTTTCTTTTAATCATTTGTGGTGGACAAACCTAGTCATAGCCTTTAAACTTCCTGTTCAAACAAACCAACACACCACTGTATTACAGTGAGGCTGCAGAAGATCACAATCAGAGAAACTCAATCCCACTTCTTTATAAACAGCTACACTTATAAAAATATCTGGAATAAGCAGCTGTACAACAGGTTAACTGTCATACTCAAAAGGTCAGGTACTTCATAATGCATCTCCATTTAAGAAATCAACAGTTTGAACATTAAAGTGCTCAGCCAATTGATTAGGTTAGGCAGGCATGGGAGTCATTCAAACCAGCAGTAAGTTATGTGATCATCATCCTTATTTCAAAACTGGTTTGTTGCTTAAAGGGGACAGTTTCCGTAAGAGAAAATGCTTCCATTATGTTGGTGAAAAAATTGTGCAAGGGAATAATGGGTCTTAAACAAAGACCAAGTTACTCACTCCACTGATTACCTGATCCGCATCAGTACAACTAGAAACCCCTTTGTGATTAACGTAGTGTTATCTTACATTTTGCTAATCATTGCTAAGTGCTAATGACTAAGGTACCATTAATGTCAGTAACAGGTCATTTGAACAGCCAGCTGTTTGTCAGTCATTACAGTATGGCATTGTACTTAAAGCCTGCTTCATATCAAGTGGGTTGTTGATCGACTTAACGTATGACTCCTCTTTTCAAAGATTGAGGGAAGGCTGACCAAGGATGGAGAAGAAATGCCCTGTTGAGGAGGGAAAAAAAGAATAGTCATTTCATAATCAATGTCAGATCAGTAGTCATTTCTCAACCTTGATATATAGATTCCTTACACTTTGTCAGGAAGATATTTAAGATGGACAGCTTTTTAAATAAATCATTCAATATTTCTAGATTTTGAATGGTAAAGTTATACAGCACCAAACAAGCAGTACACAAAGAATAAAAACTTTCCCTTGTTACTAGATCAGAAATTCAGAATGCAAGAACATGTTTAAAAGCTACTCTTCAAAAGCAAATATAGCATACATTTCACATCATATTTTTTGCACTACTCACCTCCTTCCAAATGTAAGGTTTATATAATCACAATCTTAAAGGAACTTAGCTACCCTCACACCCTACAACTCTGTGTTCTTACTAGGCTTGAGCCCCAAATCAGTCACCGAACACATTTTCTTGGCTACAGAGAGATACTGTTTATCACAATGACTTATCAAAGCTTGCTTTAACTGCAAATACGGACACAAAATAGGTAGAAACCTGATTTTTCTGGTGCTAGAAACACTAGGACTTAAGAACTTGAAGTTACAGTGAATCTCATACATAAATACACTGTACTAAGAGCTGCTTCTTTGCATCAGCTTGGATTTTATAGTTTTTACATTAGTCCTCTAAATAATTCCACAAGCAACCATCTGTTGCTCTTGCTTTTCAACATGGTTGTGGTAGTTCGGTAGCTTACTGCAGCCATGTCATTCAGCAACCTTCTAAATAACAATACTTTGGGCAGGTAACAGCATGCTTTTTCTTTTTTTTTTTTTTTTTTTTAGGAAATCTATGTGTGTCTATAGCATGTCTTCTTTGCAGCCACAGGCACTATTTGAATGTTAAATACTAAGCCTCTTTATATCGCTGTTCTTATTAATACTTCATAGGGATATTTTTTTTCATTTACATATGGGGAACTAAAAGTTAAAATCACAGATAAAGTTAGCTATTCAAGACCACCCTGCAGTTAAAATACTGGTCCTGAGGACTCTGGCTGGCAAGCTACGCTGCTGCCTAGACACAATGAATTGAAACAAGTAGTTGTTCAATATTATTTTAATTAGGTCTAACTTTTCTTAATTAAAAGTTAAAAAGGATCTCTGAAAGAATTAACTTGGCATTCAAAAGCAGAAATAGCACAATGCGTCAGTGCTGAGTAACCCAGAGCATTACAAGTCAAAGGAGAACTCAATACTGTTTATAACTTTGTGGATTCTAGGTTTTAAGTAGCTGTACCATTTTGTCTTAATCAGGATTGGATGCTTACTTCATACAAGGTGGGCATTAACAGTCAGGATTTGACATACATAACTTTCCAGCACCACACTTGTTATCTTCAGCACCACAAGTGATAGTAATAATAGAGACAGGACATGATTTGTCCAAGGCATGACCCTTGAATCTCTCCAGGTTGGAAAAAGTTCTCTCTTCTTCTATAGCACTTGATAAATGACTATTTGGAGAGCCAGGACACAGCACAGGTCAAGGCCTGGAATTTTGAGAGCTCAGATCAACGGAATTAGAGCAATGGACATTAACAACACATTTCACAGACCCATTTAGGCTGCATGAAGACAATGAATGAGCGATCTACAATTAGGAAGGATTCAAGAGTTAGTCCAAGCATGAAGATATGTAAGCTTCAGTGATTTTCACTACTTCCCCCCCACCTTCCCACATGAACACAGTGACAGGATTTTAATTAAAACAATGCCTCAGTAACAGGTTCAACTCCCTGAGTGATCCCAGACAGCTTTCCTACAGCTTTAGTTTGCTACTCAAGAACCACATTACCATCTATTTGAGAAGCTGAAATCCAAGCCTTGTTTTCCACCCCCTTTCAAAACCACTCACTATGCTAAAGCCTATCCCCATTTCTTGGAGATCATGCTTACAAGGGACTGTATATAATACATAAAAATAATGTTAGAATTAAAAGAGATGAATCTCTAACCTCATGATTCAATCAGAACAGCTTTATGCCAATTCTATAGGGTAAGAGATGGATTAAAAACCCTATATAACATCAAATGGAACTCACGCTCTGCTGCCAAGCTGCAGCTTACTCTGAGGTTCAGAAGTTATGAGGAAAAAATAAAACAAGTTTTACTATTAAATTCCTGTCACTATAGGGAAGTAGTTAAATACAGAGACACAAACAGGAAAAATGCACGACTTGCATTTCCATGAGAAATGAGAGACAGTTCTACATCAAAATAGGGACGGAATATTAGAATTCTAAAACAACTGTTGAAGCAATCATAATTGAAGGAAGAAAATCACTACACAGAACTGGGTTATAGCCAATCTGATTTTATGTTAATTTCCTATAAACCAAGGGAGTTCACTGTCATACTTCCTCCCTTCATTAATTTGCATTTCTTCATGCCTATCTAATGTGGCAGATAGTATGGCAATCTATGTTGTACAATTTAAAGGGCACTCAAACGTACTGAATTATCTCTGTATTAAGATTCTGACATACAACTCAGTAGTAGAAAGATACACAGGAAATCCTGTTCTTGGTTAGCTGTCCCACAAACTACGGATTTTAGAGTAATGTTCACTCAACACAGACTGACTCAAAAAACTAGAAGATTATGGAAAAAATCCTTAAAATCTAGAACGATATAGTAGACTGTATTAGAAAATTGTCTGAGCTAATGTAGCAGAAGAGAGCTGCAATAGGTAGCCAAGCATAGCAGGAGTTGCAGCAAAGACCAAAATTTATTTCACCAAGATTTTGATGAGCAGATAACTCCCTTGCCTTTTTAAAAGCTACCAGGCTGCAACATCTATAGCTCTCTACACATCCTTCCCAGTTTGTTTCATGGGATGTCTATACTTTACTATGCCCACTGATGTTCTCACCACACTATTCAGGAGCCTACGTTTCATTTGTGTTTTGTCCAAAATGCAAAAGCCCAAGCCTACATACAGAAGTTTCTTGCTAGTTCAGAATAGGATGCATATTCCAGTTCCAGCAAGAGTTTATTTCCAGCTTAAATGTATTGACAATCCCCAGGTTCTGCTACATACTAGCACATCTTCCTGCATTTTCAGTAAGCAAGCCTCGTCATTAAACATTTCACTCTGAAAAGAATACATCTATTAATATAGATAAAAATAATTTTCTCCACTGCAGATCCTGAAATTGTTATGAGATCAACACTAGGATGACTGTGGTCTTCAGAAGGTTACTTGTTTGGCCTGCACAGCTAAGTAACTTACCGCTAACGACGACGTACTGTTCAGGCGGCTGCCTATGTAACTCTCATTAGCTGAGCTGGGACTTCTTCCTTCTGTTGCACTGTGTGACATTAAAGCCCTTCGAAGAGCTCTCTTCGGTGTTTTTGAGAAAGAAAATGCTCTTGTAACCTGGGGAGTTTGACAAGCACTGTTACACACTGACAAAGATCAGGCTGTAATTGCTACCACAATAAGCTACTATTCAAGTTTCGAACATCTGTAGGACAAGCTCTGAGCCAGAAGGATATGATAGCTTTTCCTCACATGGAAAAATTAAACCCAAATAAACAAAAGACAACTTGCAAGTGGGTCTGAGTTTTCAGAGTTCCCACAATCCATGCTATTCTCACTTGTCTGCATGACAGCAGCATTTTGGAAAAGATTGAGATGAGAAAAGTAAAAAAAATAAGGTCTGCTCAACTAGACTTCCCCACATTCCTTGCATTTTGAAAGGTCAGGCCCCCTTGCATTAAGATTCTTTCAGTTCAGCCTAGAGTACCTTCTAAACTACAGTAGCCTCTACAGTTTTTCTAGGAAACAGTATCATCTTGATGAGAATAAGCCTGCATCAAGGCTGCTGAGAAGAATGGAGAACAGATGCTTCCTTGCTGCTTCGCCCTCTGTCAGTCCCCTCATATTCCACAGGCTTCAGTAGAACCAGACTAAGAGCACAGCCTACATGACAGAGCAGACAGGCAGCCCTCCTCCTGCTTCCCAGGCAATCCCTCTCAGCAATGCAGAGCACACTTCAATTAAGAGCAGCTTAAGCCATATACAAAAGAAAGCATATAAAGGCAGAAAACAGCCTTCAACACTTATTTCCTTGTAATTTTGAAGTCTGACATTAGAGCATGCACAGTCATCTTACTTTTGAAAGAATTTGAAGTTTGATAACTGCCAATACCATTCAATATGTTAAAAGCAGTTACAGTTGAGGTCTGCTTTCCTAAAGTTTAATCATTTGAACATTGTAAATAAAGTTCCATAATGATATTAATAATACCTACATAAAATTTACAACTACAATACTTAAGATATTCCAATTAACACATCCCAGAACTACCCTGTCAGAGCCCTCAAGTACTCCATATCTTCTGCCTTTAAGGAGAAAACTTATGAGTTTCACTGAGATTAATTTCTTCCTACAACTGCTATAAGTTCTACAAAGCACCTGAAATGGAATACTAATGCTACTCTGACTAGAATGAGTTCTGCTGTAAAGCACAGTCTTCCTAGTATCTTACCTTTTTTGATGTTTTCTTTATCGCTCTAGATGCTCTACTTAAAGTACTGTCCATATCTTTAGTATTTACTTCAACTGAATCAGGATCAGCAGCATAAATAAGGTTTTCCTACAGACAGAAAATAGTCTTAGTGGTTTCACAAACATAAGCACTTGTTAAAATTTCATTCTCTAATTCATGAAGTCAGGTTTAGAGATTTTTTTTTTTAACAGCTGCATTTCTTTGTATTTCTCTTAAAATACAGAGAAAGAAACTATTGTGATGAAGTGGTTTCATGATATTAACCACCAGCAGTCAGTTACAGAATGACTTTATTACCTTCATGTTTGTTTATCCAGTTTCAAGTTCAGGACTAACTAAAGCAAAGGCAGTAGGTCTGAAGCACTCATGAGGAGTCCCTAACTAAATATTTTTTTTAGTGGCACGTAAGACTCTTCTTAAGAAAAACATTAATGACACCAAACAAGGTCTATGGCTATTCTCACTTTCTAACAGACTAGTTAAAGTTTTTTACTGCCACCACGTGGCAAGTCTATGCTATCTCTCATTGTCACACAGTATTGAGAGTTTTTGAAAACCCAAAGAAACCTTAGACTGAAGTTCAGCTTGCCACTCACATTAGCAAAAAGTTATGTACTCACTACAAACCAGTAATTAAAATATAATTAATAGTATTCAGTATAATAGATTGCTATTTGTCAGCATATGATTCTGAATGTCCTGGGTAAGATGAACTAATTTTGTTACATATAGATTTTTTATTTTATTAAATAGTATTTCTACTCCTTTCTGTTGTGCTTCATAGAATCAAGAATGAATACGGTGACTGACACAGACTGAAGTAAATTAACCTGTCTGAATTAGTTCTCCTGCTCTGTACTTGGAAGAAAGAAACCACAATGCCAAGTTTGATATTCCAACATTCCTCAGTGAGATTCTAAGCAAGACAGAAGATATTTTAATATAAGTGTGTTCTAAAGTTATCAAAGACACAAATATACACTATACAACTATACACCAAGAAAACAATGCAGAGCATAAAACATTACCTACAAAACCAAGCTGGTCGTGCTTCACATACTGCATGAATTTTCAGCTAATTTGAATTACATATGTATATATTTTTATATTCATGTATATTAAGAATATTGGGCAAAAGACTTTCACCCTAATTGGAAGGGATCTGCACTCCCAATTAATAGTTTCTGGCTGTGAAAAGTGTGCACATTGAGATTTTAAGATAAGAGAAGGCCAGCATCTCTCTTATTTCCTTGTTTTAAAGTTGGAGGAGTGTCTGCAGGAGGATGATGCATCATGTCTCTTATGCTCTCATGCCCATACATAAAAAATATAACAAAAATTAAACTTAAGACAGAGTTAAACCAACATAATTCACAATGCCGATAAACAGTGAAAGCAAGCTGAAGACAATCTGGTTGAGATTCGCCCAGCTGTGCAGAGTTTAAATTTATAATTAATCTGTCCCGGTGAAAGGTGTGATTCTTCCTTTTATGTACTTACTAGCTTCTTCAGAAGCTAACTTCAAGGCTGCTTCCTCTTCCACTTTTTATCTACCTACTTGCCAACGTGCCAGTATGAAGCTTTACTGCTCTACTCCACCTAGAGCATATCCACTATTAACAAGTTCTTTACTTTCCTGTATTTCAAGCCAACAGAGCAAAATACTTCCAGACAACATGGCCGCAGAGAACTTACTGCATCTGCTTTACAAATTGTGTTAGCTACATGTCGACACAATGTTTTCAGCCAGTCTTCTTTAGGAGGTTCTTCACTGGTCATTTGGAAACTGAGTAGCTTGTTGTTGTGTTCTGTGGGTGGACGTACAACTAAGGCAAAAGCTTTGTGGCAATCTATAGAAGTTTCAGAAGAACAAACAAGACAGAGGTAAAAGACAGAGGTAAGACAAGAATTCTACTTCATATGACTTCCCACCCCAAAAGATAATGGGCGTAATCTTTTAGATTCCAGGAGTTAGACTTAGAGGTGATATAACTTAGTACAAGAGATTTATTATTTGCACAACTGCTGTTTTATCACAAAAGACCTGAATTCTGTCTGCATGTCTCAAGGAGACTGCAACCAGTTCATTCACCAAATAGTTTGCACACTGTAGTATATTTAATTTTTACTGATACAGCAGTGGATATTCTTTAACTCATGAAGTGTTGGACAGATCATTCCTTTTGTTGACACAAACAAAACATTTACCCTGTTGTGTAAGGCAGTGAAAGCAATAAAAGATGTCAGTAATAAATGACATTCAAGTGCTGTAGTTGAAGTTTTCGACTTGACCAACATTGCTCACTTAAGAGCAAAAAATAAATCCATTGCTGATACTTTAGAGGACATTCAGCCAACGCATGCTAAACACAGTTAAGGAAAGAAACAACAATTTTAAAAACAGCATCCTCAGATGTCAGGATAGCTGACCTATTCCAAGTTGTATACTGAAGTTCTAAGCAAATTTTAAGCAGATGCTTGTCTGATGGGAGGCATTTACGTAAGTCCCTAAATAAACTTAGGTATCACACCATAAATGAAAAAAAACCTCTTAAGAGAAGATTTAAGCTAACTTTTTGTTGGTAGTTTTCAGCAGTTAAGCTGCATGTTTACTACCTACCTGTTTTGCCATTCCTGTTTTTTCATTAAATTTCTACATACAGGTGCTTCAGAGAAGAAACCAGAACAATTTGAATGTGCATACTATAACCCCAAGTGAAATATCAAATTGATATTTCTAGGGTACAGGTGTTAAACCTATTCTTTCCTAGAAGTCACTAGCGAGGTTGGAATACTATTTGTAGCACTGGTTCTGCTGCTCTAGTAATGCATTACTTTAGTGAAACCTTTATGGCCTCAGTATAGCAAAGCAGCCACAGAAGTTAAGCCATTTAAGTTTTTTTTTCCTAAGAGGCTAAGCATAGCTTCTTTATATATATATAAATAGCATCATTACCACCATTTACACAATATTTAGTTTCATAACAAAAGCTTTTGTCTCTGATTTGGACTAAAGTCTCATCTGTCTTTTGTAGTTTGTTTGGGTTTTGTTCCTGTAACCAAATAATGGTTTCCAACTCCACCTAATAGCTCTGTCAGATCTAGCAGCCCACAGTGAGTCTTGAAAAGCCAAAAGATGCCAAAACAAGACATTTTCAAGCTTGCAGACAGCTTCAAACAGCAGCTTATACTAGAATCTTGTCATACAACAAATATGCCCTGGCATTCTGTCTCACAATGGAAAATTCTTCATCCTTTCAAAGGGAGTTTTCATTGCTTTTGGGGCATTTTAGATCATACAGACCTTCTGTCTCCCTGATGTCCAGGACTTTTTTGATCTGGGAGAGAGGCATGAGTACAACATGTTTAAGAGAAGCAGGAGGTCTTGTGTGGCCATGAGGACTCTTGAAAGCACCAATGACTTTGTGACGCTTCCTTGCAATCTGCAGTTAAATAAAGAGACAGGTTAAACTAGAAAGTCTTGCTACAGAGAAAAACACTTCGGAATATTTTAAAGGACTACATTACTGTATGACAAAAGTCTTCAGAGAATTTAAGATAAGAGATGCTTATAGATAGTTCAAGTGGCCAAGAAATACTTGTTACTTAGCAGCAACACCCTCACCTCTGGAAAAAAAGAGGGAAAGCAGCTTTGTATTACAAGTCTCAATTCTACCCTGAAGAACAAGCAAAGGCACTTAAAAATCTACTGCAAGTCAATCAAGATTTAAACACTGAAGACGATGCCTTTATGCATAAATCAAATCAGACTGTGGTGAATTCTGTCCTAGGATGTTACTTGCTGTTACTCATCCATGCAGTCATGGAGTAGATTTCGACAGTGGAGGTATATTAGTTTTAACTTTACATTAAAAACAGAGGTAACACCAGTAGTTTTTATTTTATAGAAGAGATACTTTCAATTAAGGTTCTTGGCTTGTTTTCATTTTCCCTTCCATCCTTCATAAGTAGCGAAACTAAGTCAGTTTTACTCCTAGCTAAATTACTTTTCATCATGTATCTTCTTAACATAGTATTAGTCTAGATATATGATTTGCAGATCTGTTTTCCTTGTTGGCCAAAGCACAAACAGCCGTATCTCAAAGGTATATTTATTCACATTAAATACAATTAAACTTTAAATAGACCAACAGCCTGCTGAGCCAGACTCCAGCACTTTTTCATCCATTAGTACTACTTAAAGTGCTATGCATATATATAATTAAATATACTGAGAATTAAGCATTCTACTTTAAACAGAAAAGAATAGAAATTTTTATTTCACAGAGTATAGATATTGGCATACGACGCAGAAATGCTAGACAACTACTGTAATAGTATTTGATACTACTGCATGTAATAATGAAAAAAGTCCAGTGAGTGACAAGTACCAGTCATTTATGATGCTAATTTTCAAAGTGTGTTAGATACATTGGCCTTATTTCCATATAGAATTGTTAATCACTTTTCCAAGGCAAATATGCCCTTCACTGCTCTTTAATATTAACTTCTTAATCTTGCTATAAGATCATCCCAAACTGATCAGTTACTTGTGTTATTTATACAATACCTACTGAAAAGGTAACATCAGGTTATGTTGAACTATCAGCTGTCTGAGACTTAACTCTTAATTCTTCTTAATTCTGTGACTTAAAGTCTGTGATTTGATTCTGCTTCAAAGTTTAAGTTTTTCTTGTTTATATTCATAGTGTCAAGCATTTTACAACCCACTAGAAGTATTCATATAGTAATCTTACCTCTAAGCAATCATTAAACAGAAAGAGCGTGACCTGTTCTCCCCTGTCACAGAGGTCATCACCAAGTGCAACAGTTTCCAAACGCTGAACTAAGCTTCGGTGAGAGGACAAGAGATTGGCCTATGCAACAGAAGCAAAAAGCTCATTAAGCATTTAATTCGAGTGCTGGATTACAACTTGCTTACAACTTAACACTGGAAATCTATTTAAAACAGTACCACTGCATTTTAAACTCACATTCTTGCAGAGGGAGCAAGAAAGCAATCATTTTTACAGGTCTGCAACTTCAGAAAAATTACTTACTGGACATCCATCAACTTCATAGACAACATCAAAGAATTGCCTTTGTGCCTCTGTTTTCCTCTTGTCTTCGTTAATATGTCTGAGGAAAGCACATTATACTACATTTATCTTCAATATCAAGCAACTGTAAATGCAGTTGAATCATTTAAGACAAAAATAATTAAGCTGAACATTCAGAAAGCTTACAGAGTAGCACTTGGACATACATAAGTAAAATGTACTCCACATGTGTCCAAGCACTACATGCTAAGCAGGCATACATGAAACTTCACAACTATAACATGAGAATAATATTGTTCTGACCTAGTATTCACTTATTGTAGTTTCCCTCTCTACCTCAGGAGGAAGGAACCAGAGATTAATTCTCATATGCTGCATTCTACAGCTCTCTCAACACCACCCCAAGTCAACACTACAGTCCACCAGAAGTCAAATGCAAGATTAATTAGACATTAAAAGTTGTTAGAAATCAGACAAACATTCGCTCAAGTAAATACGTAAAGTCTCATTGCTGGAGATACATGCTACAATTCAGAAGAGGTGAGCCTTATAATCTAAACAGCTTCAGCTTTAAGCTTGCAGAACGGTGCCATCAATAGCTAACACAGGAGCACAACACAGATAAGCTTTCACCACTACTACACAACCTCTCAATGAAAATTTATATATACAGAAGACTTAAAAGATGCTATTTATCCCCCACAACTCTTCCACTCTGTAGAGGACAGAACAGGGCAGACAGAACAAAAGAATCAAAAGGTTCAGCTTCATACACAGGTAGGAAGTCAGCAGCCATTCAGATAGAAGCAGTGGGTAACAACAGAAGCTTTTCAAGGACATCAAGAGCTCTGGCACAGGATGACAGAATGATGGCAGTGGCAGAAGGGAGACTGATCTGAGAAACCACAGATTAATGTAAGTATTTAGTAGCTTATTTCCCCTCCACTCATTCTTCAGGTGGAGAATCCTTTGGCAATCATGGTAATCACCACTTCCTGAGGAATGCACATTACATACACTTAAATGGAGACAAAACATATGGTAGCAATATGCTTTAAGTTAGGACAATTTAGGAGAGATGAATAGATCCATACATCTAACAGTTTTGTAGAACAAATTTCACTTACGTCATCACTTCCTTTAATGATTCAATAGCTCTCTCTAGAATGATTTTATCTGGGTTGTCTTCTGCTGTATGCTTCTTAAGATCTACAATTCAAAAGATTGCAAGTTTTTAGATCCTTAAGAATAAAATGTTGAGAATTTGAAAAGTAGGAAGACAATTTGATTTTAAGTTAGAGTCTTCATATCATTTCATATCATTTCATCCCCATGAAACTACCTAGCACTGCAGCCTGCTAAAAGCAGCCTTCAGCCTTTAACTGAAGTAGTTGAACATGTGTTACTTACGCACCACTGTACTTATGTTGACATATGGTACTTGCCTTCAGCTTCCAAATACAAGTTTAACTGCATGTTAAGCTTACACTGCTACCATTAGAAGCCAGTTTTATAAGGACTATCTACATGCTTTATTAAGTACCCCAATTCCTGCCTTAAGAAGTTGAGGTTGTAGTCTGTAAAGACAATGTTAACTGACACAGATCTAACAGATTTTAGCATTGTTACAGTAAGTGGGTGATCTCAAGAGAAACACATGAAGCTGTAGTCCTGCTGATATGAACTGCTCTCTCATTTGAACCGCAGTTATATTTGTACTTAAGACAACAAAACTGTCTTCAGAACAAGCTTTTCTTCTGGCTGTTCCTGTATATACCCAAAGTACAAGTGAAATTTTCTTAAGCTATGCTTTTTTCAGTAATTGGTCTTGCTGATTGCCATTAGTGTGATTAGCTCACAGAAACAAGCATGCTTCATATGAGAAAAGCCACTCCTAATCATGCCAAAAGCAGCATTATCTTGCTTTTAAATACCAAGATCGAACATGCAAAAAACCACAAGATTACCATTTAGTAGTAGAACAACACTAGGCAACCTTTGAACAGGGCGGATAAGTAGTTCAGCTAGGCTTTGACGACCACATTCTGGTTTAGCTTGGTTTATCTAGAAGAAAAGGGGAAAAAGGAAATAACTCTTATTTTTCCAATTAAAAGGTAAAAGTGTTGTATTCTCCAAGGCTAACAATGCAGTAGAAGTTTCCCAAAGTCTTTCAACACAGGTACACAGTTGTTAAGCAATCACATTAGAAGACATTCAAATCTAAATGGTGTTTATCACTTTTCTTCTTAGAATGATTCAACTGTCCATGACCAACTTCTCAGACTTTACTCCAGATCCTACGGCATAGTGAGACAGGGGACAGCTGGTTGCATTCTTTATCATTTCCCCATCAATTATTAATATGCAGAAATAGTCCCCAATACCTAAGAAAACAAGAACTGAGACCTTTTAGCTTGATTTCTTTGGGGTTCTCTTGTTTTGAGATATGCTTGTTGGATGCAGAAGATTTAAAGCTACACTGAACTAACAGTCAGCTATATAGGTTTATCTAGAACCTTGGAAGTATAGAGACTCCTCTACAATTTTCCTTTGAAGGCAGTCTTCTCTTAAATCCTCACTTATGCTCCTTCTCACTAGCTGCAGGAATAGTGAGACATTCTACCTCCTTGGAACTTCATAACTGCCAAGAGTGTTCCCAGAATAGCTTTTAACTCACAAGTCTTTAGCACCAGGAGGAGGATCAACGAAGAGAAACAGAAGGCATGTATCTGGGAGACAAATAACTTATTCAGCATATAATCAAACTAGCTTAGAAGTTGTAACAGACAAGGAACCTGGATCTCTTCATAAAGAGTCTCACGAGAAGCTTAAGGGATTGAAGCTCAAATCCTTCCTATTTCTGTCTCACCAAGAAGCATTCAACATTCCTTTAAGTTTTTAAAATTTCAAGTTCCTCATCAACTGCACTAAATAGTTTACTTGGTGATAGTTGCCAAGTTTGCACAACTTTGAGCAAAACACTTACCTTCAGGAAGGCATGAAATCTTGGCTTCTGTTTTTCACATCTAGTAATAGTTTCCTTGCTCATTTCGAAGAAGTTCACAAATGGTGGATATGTTTTCAACAAGTCTTTTGACTGAAAAATAAAGAACTGTTAGAACTCTGCTTTACATATGATGTAGCATTGCACATGACATACACCCTTGAGCTGTTCAAAGATACATTTCAATGAAGAATAAAGCATTGTAAACCTGTGCATGCTCACATAACAAGTTAGAACATTTTTGAATGCCAGATGTTCTAGATTCAAGGCTGCTTATGAAATACAGACTGCTCTCAAAGATCGAGTATAATGTGACGATCCTAGAAACTACTGAACAGCTCTTTCAAATAGAGAAGATTCTTATCTAACAATACTTTTGGTGAAAGTTTTGGAAGTTTAAGATATTTTTCCAGTGTGTGCAATCACTTTTAGGAAAAAAAGACATGAAATCACCATAAGCAATACCTCAAATCAAGAGCTTTTGAATACAAAACATTCTTTACCTCAGCATGATTAAGACAGCAAAAGCACAAGATAAGTAGCAGGCTTACTATGTTAAAAAATACTGCAGTCCCAGACCTAGCTTTCATGTTCTGTGCATTATGTACTTGTGAAAAAAAATGTGTAAATAACAACTGCTTATAAGTCTTCAAGGAAAAATGCGAGTGTCTTCAAAAAGTTAACTTGCTAATTCCATATTATTGAAAGGAGGCAGAAGATCACTAAGATCACAGAAAGAGTTCCTTCTACCATTTAAATAGAAGATGTCTGTAGCACTGCAAATTGAAGGCTGTTTTTAATTACACCTATTTGAAGTTTTAATCCATAATGCAAACAGACAGATGCATACACTTAATCTTGACGGGGATTACTTACAAAGTATATCACTTAACTCAGCTAAGAAGTCTAAACAGAAGATACAATGCTACGAGTCAGTGTTCTTGCTTACTCAGTAGTGCTTTGCTTGTGTTTGCTAGATCCTGCAGTGGGTTATTTGTAAGATAATAGCTCATAATAAGTTCTAATGCATAAAAAAAAAGAAACTTACGTATTTAAGAAAGATATCACCAATACTTTTACTTTCAGTCCAATTCACCATAAGATCTTCCAGGTCTTCCTAGATTAGGTGCAAGGGTGGGGAGAATAAAATAATAAGTGTCAACTGCATAAAGCCTTAAGATGGGACCAGTGCTCTGCCAAACACACTTAGTCAGCACAGAAACAGATAACAAAACAGGCAATCCTAAAACCCACACAACTTCACAGTAAGCCTCTTAAGTCTATTAAGAGATGATAGCAAAATTCCTCTGGTTTACTAAACATACAGTTTTGAATCAATAGAAGCAGAGTCTAACTGTGTCTGAACTAGTCAGCTCTGCAACAAAATGGCATAACAGAAGTTAGGATTAAGTGATATTTAGCACAGGTTTCCCTCACTGGGTGCACCAAGGGTTGAGAAGAGTAAGAGCAAGCTGTTAAGCACGTATCAGCTTGATAAGGATCAAGCTTATTTATTCTCAGCTAATAACAGAAACAAGACAGCACAGCTGAAGTTCAGGATTCCCCTTGAATTGAAAGGTTTCATCACTAGTCTCCATTTGTTTCTGCTACTTATCTTCATTACACCAAGTTGAGAAAAAACAGACAACCACTGTACCTAAGCAATTTTGAGTCCAGTTCATAAATGGCAGTATTAGTTAAGCACAATACTCAGACTTCAGATATTTAATTTGTAAATTAAGTCCTATAAAAGTATATTTCAGATTTGCACTTAATTCACCCTAATGAATCTGTATCCATTCAGTAGCTATGACTTAACACAAGCAGAAAGAATTTAAAGTTCGCATCATATCTTCCTCTGTAAAAGGAAGTTAGTTTACCTTGATTTTAGTGTGTACATCAAGAATATCTGGAATGCTGCCAAATATAGTCTTAATCTCTTCCTGTGCAAGTATTGGTCCCCCAAGTTGTCCTTCCTTCTCCAACGGAACTTGAAATAACTGATGTATTAGACAAAGAATCATTACATTTTCCATGCATTGTATAAGAAATAGTTATGAAAACAATGGTATTTTTTTCCAGATCATAATTTCCTGCAGTCACAATATTGATACATCCTGCTCTCACTTAACAAGAACAGGTTGTGGAAGAGTGGTTTCCAGATGCAAACACTAGGTTAGTCAACATTACTGTAGAATAATCCCTTTATCTTCTCTACTCACACACATTCTTTAGGCACGATAACGAGCCACAGCGGAAGCAAACTTTCTAGGAAGCGAAGCTCTTCCTGTAAATTGCTTGCTGTTCTGCTCTTCTTGCAATAGCAAACAGGGTTAGTGTTTTTTCCACTTCTATGCACTAATATCTTAAAAACCCAAGTCAAGAAAAGCCTATTTTCTTAAAATTTAATATTTCATATCAACTATAACTTCTAATCTGAGATCTGCAGTTGATTTTTGACCAAGCTTTAAAATTAACAACATCTTTAATATACCAGTAAAGTTGTAAGCTCATATACATCATTCCTCACATGCCTTTACTGCCCCAAGTTCTGAAAAGCCCAAAGACCACAAGTCGCTTACCTAAACATTAGGAGTCTTATTACCATTGAATTGTACTTGCTGTAATACCAGCTCACCTGAATAATTGTTGTAAGAATATCAACATAGTTACTTTCTGTCTGATATAGTTCCTTTGCAACCTGCCATCTTGCAGACTGCTTTAGTGGAAGAGGAGTGGAGTTTTTTGATGGCCTTGCACAGGATTTCGGCGTTTCTGATTAAAAGATTTCCAAAAGAAAACAGAGTTCTATTATAAATTAGAGTTCTTGAAAAGGTCATCCTCCAAGAGGGAAGCTTTCAGAATTCAAGGGAATTAAAAAAAAGCTAAAAGGCTATTCTTTATTTAGTCATCAGAGCTCTGTCAAAGAATGACTTTATTAGTCCTATTATAGACTAATAGTAACGTGTTATTCCTCAGAATAAGTCTTAGACTATTAAACCACTAGTAAGCAATTTACAGACTGGTCAGTGACTCAACCCTCTTACACTTAGTACCAACTGAAGGCTAAATGCTAAACATTATTTACACATGGGAGTTATATTTTTCTAATTTTGCTTTGCTACATCAACAAGTCTTTCAGTGCCTACCATCTTTATATACGCAGCCCAAAACCACTGAATGAGATCAGTCTTTACAAGCAAGAACTGCAGCATTTCACTGCAGGCAGATGACTGGTGCAAGTGGAAAATGAGGTAGATGAGAAAAGAGGGTAATTTTTCTTAAATTTAATCTGGAACAGTCCAATATTTTTATATACCTGCATACGTACTGGAGAGCAGAGATCTGTCACACCTACTCTGATGTTTAAGTGCATTATAATCACAGCACCTATTAAATAAGTGCTATATCTACTGTTTTCATAATATCACTTCCTGAAACTGTCCACTGATGTTGCACTAGAAGAAGCTTCTGTATGAGGAGTTACGAGAGTTCTAGCATTAACTAGGAAATATGGTCATTGAGAATGAGCTTATGTTCCTCAGATTCCTTGACTTATGACTCAAAAGCTGTGCCCCTTTCAGATTGCTTACGTGATTTAGAATGGTTTAGGTTGGAAAAGACCTTAAAGATCATCCCCTTGTCATAAGCAAGGACAAAATATTGCCCAAAGCCCCATCCAACAGGCCTTGAACATCTCTGGGGATGGGGCATTCCCAACTTCCCTAGGCAGCCTGTTCCAGTGTCTTACCATACTTACAGGGAACAATACCCTCTTAGTATCTAATCTAAATTTACCCTCTTCATTTAAAACCATTGCTTCTTATGTACAAGAAAGATATAGTATTTCTACAGTCTTTTAAAGTCTTCCTCTTTCAAGAGTACGAGTAACTCCTCTCTGTAAGTAGTGTTGAATACGCTTATTGTGATGAAAAGAACCAGCCTGACCTCTGTATCTGAACGCCTCACTTTGACCCTGCATCCCACAAACTTCAAGGAGAAAGTCTGGAATCACCCAGGAAATCTGTAGCAAATCCTGAAAGACTTCTCCATCACTACCATTATCACTTGCATGCAGAGATCTCTTAAACACCGCAAGTGCACCTAAATGAAGGTCTTTAGCTATACCTCCGTTGGTCGTGCTTGATTCTGGAGTGTTAGAAATGTCCAACAAGGATCCAAGAGAAAGCGAGTGTTCAGCTGATGGGCGCTTCCGAGGAGGAAAAGGTGACATGTCTGTTTCTCTAGTCAGCTGTGCAAGAGTCTCTTTCAAACGACGTCTTTTACGATTGCTGTTTGGAGTACTCAGAGAAAGCTGTGACACAGACTTTTTGAGGCCAGGACTCTCTGACTGTACAGAAAGAAAGTTCAGTTTAGTCTTTTTATTTGCTGTTTTCAGCACAACTCAGGGCAAAGGTAGGTCAGATGAGCACACAAAACATTTTCTCCCCCTCAAGAAAACCACAGCCCTATTTTTATTCTGTAAAAAAATAGGAGTAATGCATTTGTTGTTTTGTTTTTGCTTTTATTAAAACTTGGTTCAGCTTTCAGGAAACAACACGTTTTCTCAAATCAATACTCTAGGGGTAAGCTTACAATTCATTACCTGGGATTTAAAGGTAGCTTAAAAGAAATATTAACTTTTGGCCCCACACATACTAATTTCACCACCAAGCACAAGTTGTGTTGAATTCATTCACATAATACATACCTTCTCAAATAAATACATGGACTCTCCAGCTCTGGCATCCATTTGAATGCTTCCCCAGAACCACTGAAGAATAAGGAAACCACATATTAAATCACAGTGTTAAAAACATTCAGAGTAAAGTATGTAGTATTATGACAATTTGCACATTGAATGCAAACAAGTAGTTTAAGCTAAAGAAAAAAGTCTCACATGGAGCAGTATACACAAGTATTCCTTCAAGAATCTGTAAGCACTAACCTCTTGCTTTACAATATAAAGTTTCTTTAAAGGTTCAAATGGAATCTCTTTCACTGTACTTTCTTCGACCACTAAGTGTGTACACCTTTCATCACCAACTGGTAAATAACATCCTCCTATAGAAATAAGGAAACAAAGAGGTAAATTGCAAGACAGAATAATATTATTGTTAAAGTTGTTTGCTTGATAGCTTTACGGCATGTAGTATCAAGGACAGAAGAGCCAAGGAAAAACACTTGCAAAACACCCCATACGTTACCAGCAGCAGATAGCTTCTAGGAAGTAGAAAGCAGCAAACATCGTGAAGTACACATAGAAAGTGTTGAGAGAAGGCATAGTTGAGGGCATTTAAACCTCTCTGGAAATAAACACTATGCTTTACTGAAAAGCTTGTCTTCCTTATTTGTAGAACAAGGTAGGTATACTCTATGTGACACAGAGGTTCTAACATGAATATTCTTATAAAATCTTTAGAGAAAAAAGGTCAGGGAGAAAGAAAAAGAGCCAACTTCCATGTTTTGCTATTACAAGCTTGCTGCATTCCCACATCAGTAGTTCTATTGCATATATGCTCTAGCAACACAAGGCTGGAACCACTATTATCTATTACCTCATGACTGTTCAGACATGAATGTATAATAGTCTTAATGTAACCCTATGCTATCAAAAAAATCAAACATCTCCCGTCAAGTATTTCACCAGTAATATTTCATACCAAGTTGAGAGTTCCCTAGGATATTTTCAAGCATCCTTTAATTTCTTTTAAGATGGCCTAGCTTCAATCAGTTTAAGTAGTTTCCATTCTTCAACAGCTGTAAGAACTTAAGACATCTGAAAATCAATTCAGAGCTTTCTACATTGAAGATCCTTCATTAATGCTTTAGGATTCATGATCCAGGATTTTGTTTCAGTGAAATCTTTCAGCCATAAATCCCATTCATTTCAAAGGTCAGCATTCATAAACAATAACCTTGCATTTCTGTCATTTCTTCCATGTTTGCTTTCTCTTCATCGGAGAATCCAAGGAAACTTAGCAAGCAGTCCTGGAAAGGAGGAACTTTGAACTGATTTCTAATATCATCGTCAGCTGCACAAAAGTCCCTAGAAAAAGGGTGCAAAAAAGTCATTAATCAGTACTACAACACTACTTAAATTCCCAATACTACAAATGAACAGGTCATAAGTTCAGGGTTGAAAAAAAAGTAAATACCTACATTTCATTCCTTTTCTCCCAAGCTTTATAAATCCACTCAGCTTTCATGATAGGAGTACCAAGACTTACAGCAATCTACAAAACAAGAAGTAGATGAATGGCAACAAATAGTTTCATATTTAAGTTCCTTCCACGCCAAGAAAAATTCTAACAGAACTTTTACTTTTCAAGACACATGCTTCCAAAAAAAAAAAAAAGTGCACCTATTCCTTCAAAACTTATCTGACCTAGAAGTTAAGATGCATCTCTTCAATGACGAGGAACAATAGCTACTTTGAAATTTACTCAGAAGTGCATTATTAGTCCAATATTCTTCACCATAAGCAAAAAAACAAAATCGAGTCACAGTTCCAGCGGAATACAGAATCCTTCCTGCTTCCTATACTTTTTTAGTAAGATGTACATCCCAGTCTGCTTTTACTAAATAGGAACCAACTAGTCAAGACACTGCAAAGTTACCAAACATTTCCCTTTGAGGTGGCAAAAAAAAAAAAAAACGCACCAAAAACCTGTTTGAACAGAGATAGAAAGTAGGTCTTCTCTTTCAGTTCAAAGATTAGATAGAGACATCTGGGAAAAGTAACAGTTAAACAGCTCAAGGAAGGGAGAGTCCAGGAATATGGACACTTCTCATTAATCAAGTTACAATACCTTGTCAACTGAATGCATCCTGAATGATGCCTTTTCAGCGCTGACACATAAAAAGAATATACACAGATATTTACACATAAATGAAGACTTGAAAGCTTACGCATAACAAGCTTTTTTTTTTTAAAAGGTGTGCAGAAACCAAGTACTGAAGTTTCATGTAAGTTACTTCAAAGTTTATTTGCCTGTCCAAAAAAATGAGCAAGCACATCATAATAATAACTTGGTTGATGTTTAAGTGATGACATTACCTTAACACTTTGGTTTCTGTTAACTACAAAGCTTGTCTGCCACAGAGAAAAACTCTGCATACAGGGAATTTTTTTAGTTCTCTAAGAGACAAATAGGTATCCAAGATCAACAGCAGATGGAGATGAATTCGCAATTTGTTACAAGAAGGAAATTGAGAAAGTTCTCACTAAGTACCATTCAAGCTTACATACTCTGAATTTATCTCCATGTGTTGAATTAGCCACCAGATGTGTAACTTTTGAGTTGAAGTCCTTTCGAATAATTCCACCCATATGATGAACTAAGGTCACCAGCTTAACCTGCAAAATAAAGAAAAAATAAGCTTACGTTCTATCTTTTGAAATACACAGTATAGAGTGAGAAAGGTACAAGAATAGTTTACAAAACAGGTGATAGAAGGTTACATTAAATGGCTAGGACTAGAAATGCTCCAGTTTGTTCTCTTTGTTTTTAAGCAGCTATAGCTGATATAAGAACTACTCATCTGCATCCGCCTTCCCCTTATTTTTTTAATTATTGTAGAGATCCTTGTTACATAGCTTGATGAAGACTTCAAGCCATCAGTGCACTGGTGATCAATATCATGCATAATGCCTTCATCATTTCACATGGGATTAATTTGAGGCATGTTATCCTCAATAACTGGGTCAGTTCTACCTGAAGGGACAGCTACTAGAATTTACATAAAAGATGGCAAGTTGTCCAGTCTGCATCCAGACTACCAAACATCGCTAGCCCTAAGAGCAAGTTAAGAATTTATATACTTTTACTTAGTCCAAAAATTAAACTACTGACTGCCAGGCATCCAACAGGAATATTATGCACCAATTGCATGACTGAGAAGGTAAAGCACTAGAGTACAAGACCACCTCATGCTTACTTAGGTCAAGACTGATAGCATGACAGCAAGATACAATAACAGCAAGTGCTCTGAATAATACTGAAAAGCTTTACTGATCACACTATTTCCTATAAAAGAACATTATTGGGTAAATAAGATCTTATCAAAAAGCCTGCATCTACAAGTGTAGAAACAGCTACAACTCAGTAGTACTTATTACATCATTCCAATAAAAAGTGACTCTAGTAAAGTTTTGTTACTATCCATTGATGTCATTGCCTTTGGATGAGCAACAGGAGAACAAAGCAGCTCATTCCCGACATAGAAGTTCTAGTCATGGTTAAATCCTACAGGTGATAGAACAGAAGAGCATTATAAAATCACACTTAACATAGCTTTACCTATCCAAAGGGAGAAGAAAAAAAATTCTTACTAATTCATCTTTCTTCCTGAATCCTGTAAAGCAGAGTACCAAGTTCAACATACTTGCACAGTACAGTGGACGGCATGAGAAAGGTAAAGGCTGAAAGAAGATGAAATTGGCTCATCAGTTAAAAGTATAATGATAAATATTTTAATAGAAGCAGTATTTTTAATATAATAGTGTTATTCCTAGTATTAAAGCATATGAAATGCTAGTCCAAGCCTGCATTTTGAGTTCTGCATCAGCTTCAGACATAGCTGTAGTGATAAAATAACTAGAGAACTTCCAAATTCCCAAGGCAGTAGAGTACATCACACGTTTTCTCTTCTCCAGTCCACCTTCCTTTAAGTGAGGACTTTTGAAAATAAGCGTCTATTAGTACATACTTGTATGCTGTCTTTCATAAAGCATAATTCCACAACAACTCTCACAGCTACAGCAGTAGAGTTGTGATCTTACCACTATCTGGCCATGATTTCTCATTAGATACAATAATCTAACATGATACTAAAAAGCTTACTTTTCTCCAACTTACCTTGATGACAATATTTGTGATTCACAAAGCAAAGGAGATTATTTCGAACACTTCATACTTATAACTCACTGCATGAGAGAACTACTCAGCTGATCTCATAAGAAGCACATACCTCTCCTTTTTGTGCACATTGCAGTACTACTGGTGGCCCAATGACACGGCAGTCTGCTTTGCAGAGGTTGTTAAAGATGGAACCTTGGAAGTCTGTTACAACGAAGACAGTCTCAAATTCTGGGGAATCACAATCTCCAAGCTCTTCTATTGTATTCGTCTTTATGTAGGGAACTTTAATTTCCTTAAGCACAACAGGAAGAGACAGGATGTTATTCAAGCAACATACTTGAATTAGGATCAATTTTTATTTTTGACCATTATGAAACTGTAAAGTTCAGACTTTGACAGACATACTATCAAAAAGATAGACAAAAGCTAGATGAGAAACATTGTTTTCTAGTATAAGAATAGCTATGAAGTGCATAAAAACAATTCTTAAAGCAATTCCTGCCTCTGAAGAATAAGAAAATGTAATTACTTAAGTAGTTTTACTTATCAGTTCACAGTGACAACATAGCAGTGACAAATAACTACAGATAGGGAGAAAAAGAGAAGGAAAATGAAATGTCTCCCTTCAGACAGTCGCAATAACTTAAGGGGCTTCTAGATGCAATTAAAAAGCAACACTCAGCTTGTAACAGCTAGCTCCATGCTGCATATGATCTAAAAAAACAGAAGTCAGTTAAGTTCATTGCTCAGTATTTCTAAAGACTTAACTACATTGTCTATCAATCGCAAACTCCAGATTTTATTTCCTAGGTTTTGTTTTTTTTAATATCAAGAAAACAGAGAATTATGTCTTAAGATTAAACACAACTTTCAAGTGAAAAATAAGACAGTTAGCCAGTCATGAAGCCAGTCTATAGTGAAAACTTGTGTTAGCTGAGTAAGCATGCATTTGGATGTCTCCACTGATTTCTCACCCCTCTAGAAAACAGCTAGTGAAGAGATGCAGATAATGCTTCCTTGATAGATGTTTGAAGAAGTTGGAGAAAGTTTTGAGAAGATTGAAAAGTTGTAAGCAATACCATCAAACATTCGCACAACTTGTGACCATTATCCCAATTAACATAAATTAGAAGAGTCCACACATTTCAGTCCCAGTGAAGTGCAACATGCTGCATGCAATCATATGTGTTTAATTGCATGACATACCATATGGGCAATACTTTTTATTAGTTTTTCTTCAGATTTACCAGGGCTAGTTTCCTTTATCTTAATAACTGGCACTTCCATTATCCTAATGGTCTGTGGAAGAAGAGAACTTTAGTACAGAACCACATTGGTTAGCAGAAGTCTGAAAAATGATATCTCATTTCAGTACTTATTTTTTTCCTCTTTTAAGAAAAGCAAGAAAACAACCTCAGACACCATACCTCCAAGGCTTTCAGAAGCTCCTCACGCTTCCCTGCTTCCTGAACCAAAACCACTCTTGTTTCTATTTGAGGCATTTCTTCTGTTTATAGAGAAACAAGGATAACATCCATATTTCAATAGAAAAACCCATGTTAATTCTAAATCAAGCAATAACATCTAGAAGAAACTGACTACAGCCTTATCAGGACAGCTTATTTATCAGGAACAATCCTGAAAATAAGTGTTGCCTCAAGAAGACTGCTCTGACATGAAGACACACTCAATTGACCATACAACATAAATTTCTAATATGTGGTACAAAAAATATCCTTTAATTCATGACCATAAAGTCAAAGTAAAATTGACTTGATGCTTGTAACAGAATTAAATAGCAAGACTTGCTGGAAGATGGATTGTATCTTTCCTAGCTTCTATGCTCCTAGCTAACAAGGCTCACTATTGCCTAATAACTAATCAGTTTAACAAAGGAATATGAGGAGCAAAATTAGTTATCTTGTTCTTTTTTCCCCCCATGTATCAATAAGTTTTGAAACGAAAGGAAGGAGGGGCAAGCCTCCAACAGTTATTTGATCAAAACGACTGACTGTTTTGCAGGAAAACAGAAATACTTTAGTGTGTTTTCTGTTGGGTTTTGGTTGCTTGCATTTTAGGATTATTTAATAAACTAAATAAGTTTCAAACCCAAGATTAATAATCTTTTTAAAGGCTACTTATAATTTTGCACAACAGAGCAACTACAGTTTCCAAACACTTGCATCAGTTTATCACTTAAAATTATTTATTCCATAGAAGTATCTTTCGATACATTAGCAAGAAGACCCATTTAATTTCATGGCTATAAGCCAAAATTTTGATAACAAAAAGTGTTTAAAATTAAGACTCCTTTGCTAGTGGAAGGATCCCAAACCAACACCCTTTAGGCTACACTACATACAACTGCAGTTCAGCAAAGCACTTCCAGTTTTCCAAAACTTAACACTCACAGAGTAATCAGTCATTGTAAAACGTTGGTCTTAAATTTCTTACATCACCTTCAATGTCCACAACAGATCCAGGAAGCACATTCTCTTTGGAGTTTTCTATAGTTTTTGAATCAAGAACAGAAGAATCAGCCAAGAGGCTCCTCCCGCTTTCAGACACCAGCGTACTGCTGTCAGCCATGATTACTTCTTTCTTTCTTCAACAGCTAGAAGATAGATGTGCTCATTTAAGCTACAGTTGCTAAAAGGCTCCTTAATGATCCCCATGACTAGGGCTGTCAGAAGTAACTTTAGACTTCCAAAAAAGTTTGCTCAGTAAAATCCCACTCAAACTGACAGAACAGTTACAGAAGGAGTCACAGAACTGGTAGAAAGGATTGTCCATAAGTCTATTATGGAAATAGTGAAACATCAGCAAAAGAATTAGAGGACATAAAGTACTTCGCTAAGTTTTGAGTTTTCATGTGAACAGAATTACTTCTGTCACATAAAAACAAGCATCCATAAGGAAGAACCAACGGTTTGCAAGCAAAGGGAAATCAGGTTTCTCAAAATGAATCAAAGCCTCTACAAAGCTATTAAGCATGGATGTAGAGCTATCCACACAATCAAGGCTACTGCCCTACGTTATTACAGCATTGTAATCATTAGATGCCTTCTGTCTTCTCACAGATAGATTCCCAACCCTCCTTGTTCATCAATGCGATGACCTGGAAGAGCATAGCTCTTAATTCTTTCTTTCTGCATGGGTATCTGCCTGAATCTTGAACCTGAACACATTTTCTTTCCTGCATGAAGCAAAAAGTACACATGTCCTCCAATTCATCAGTTACGTTAACATAAGTATTTACAAAGCAATATCAAGAATTACCTAGAATAACCCCTATAACCAAACTGCTGTAGTATAATAACTTTCTGTATCACTTTAACTGAAGAAGTGCTCCTACATTTTAAGTGTCCGCTAATAAAAAGCAGTTGCCAAAAGACACATTAAAGCACTGCTTGAAAGAGGATTCATGAAGTAGCAAAACTTTATTTTTTAATTTTTTACAGAGAGAGTGGTGAGGTGCTGGAACAGCTGCCTAGAGAGGTTGTGGATGCCCCGTCCTTGGAGGTGTTCAAGGTCAGGTTGGATGGGGCCCTGGACAGCCTGGTCTAACGTTAAATGGGGAGGTTGGTGGCCCTGCACGTGGCAGGGGGATTAGAGATTCATTATGCTTGAAATCCCTACAAATTCTGGCCATTCTGTGATTCTGTGAAAGCTTGAGAGCAGCACAAGCTGTGCAATGCCTACCCAGTTACATGGGAAAGTAAGAACTGGAAGACAAATGAAGCACATGTTCTGGCAGGACAACAACATAGGAAGAAAAAGAAAAGCTACTTAACTGCAGAGTTAAATCACAAACTCTCCAATTAAGTCTACTGTCAATTTAAAACCCTACAGATTTCTTCACAAATTCAGATATAGGACTCCTGTCCTATTGCTGTAGTTATATCTAGAGACATATAAACAAATACACACTTCCAGAGAACCTTACTGTATGTTACAAAGTAACCCACACTTCGAGTTGGGCATTGATTTTCTAGATGGCTTTCCCAGTTTATTCATGTGCTGTCATTTTGGATGCTTTAAGCTCTGTTGTAACAGCTCAGATTAGTAACACAGCAAAGTTAATCGCCAGAGCCATACCGGCAGTGCCAAGGCACAGAACAAACAGCACGTACAGAAGACGTGCACACAGCAACTTCTCCTTACATAAGAGGGAACAAGAAACCTAAACACGCTTATAAACTATCTCCCTGCACTTTGGAGAAAGCTTGAAAATTACGAGATAAAAAGCATTCTAGAACAAGGCTTAAAGGAGGAGCTGTCACCAAGCTCTCTAAAGGAGGCACGGTGCAGACAGGCTCTGCAGGCGGGGTGACGCCGTCAGCCGCTGCAGCGCTCACGGACCGCCAGGTGCCAGCAGGCCGGGCCTCCCTTCCGCCTCGGGCGGCCGCCGCCCCACAGGCGACGCCGGGCCCCCCCCCACGGTGCCCGCACACGGAGATACCCTCCTTGGGCTCCGAGCCCGACCCGCCGCACGGCTCCGCACTCCCCTCCGACCCGCACGGCTCCCCCTCACCGCCACCTGCCACCGACCGCAACAACCACCGCCACCATCAGCCGCCGTCACCGATTCAAAAAGCGAGCCGCCGCACTAAGCACGCCGCCCATTGGCTGCCCGTCACATTTCTGTTCTATAATCCGCCTTCTCATTGGGCCGCTGGAGAGCACCACCCCCATCTGAGGTACCCGAGAGCAGGTTGCTGACTGGGTGGGGCGTGCTGCGCGCTGATTGGCTGCTGGTGGGTTTCGAACTCTTCCAACGGTCGCGGCGCCGGGGCTGCGCTGAGGCGCCTCGGTCTCTGCCGCCCTTCCCGTATCGCCAGGCGGACCGAAGTGTCTCAGGGCACCGCCGGCCTCTCCTCGAAACACCTTTGGGCTCCGTGAAAGAGATGACAAATAATGGTGTTGTCCATCATAAAAAATAGGGAAAAGCGGATAATGACGATAGCAGGTGTTGTTTATGCGACTGAAGGTTTGCTGGTGAAGATTATTTTCTCGAGGACAAGATTTCAGACAGCGGGGCGCTCACTGCAGTTCTGACATTTCAGTCAACCATTAGTCGTACAGCGACCTTATTTCATACACAGCAGTCACAGCGACGGCTTACAGCCAAAGTTAAACCTTGAAGGCAACAGAACAGAAGTGTAAACCTTCAGCAGACAAATAACATCTCCCAGTTCATGTGAAGTTCGTGCCCGTGCGGATGGGCATGGCGTGCTTTGTGAGCACATGTGAAAATCTAAAGTCACAATCTCATACAGCAACAGGAGCATTCTAATTGAACCTCTTAAGCCATCCTTCCTGGGACTGGGAGCCAAATTTTTGGTGGCGATCACTTAAGAAGAGTAGTTAAGAATTATTTTAACAAAACGCTTTTATTCTCACCAAAGCTTAGATCAGACCTGATGACAAAATAATGACTATTCCTTCTACATCTGACATTTAGAAATCTCAGTGCTTTTCTTTATAAAAGGCTCTAAAATACAAGCACCTATTATTATTTTTTTTGTTGCGCAGAATGTAGTGAGCAGCTGAAACTTGCTGTTCCTTCCAGTTCTCTAGACATCAATAACCCACGAATATAACATTTATTCAATAGTTAAACAGTCTCCCCTTGCAATAAAACCCACAGGAAGAAAATTCCAGGAGATTAAATCACTCACTCCAATCACATAATCTCCATGGGAGCAGTGATGTAACACCTTCTGGAAGAAGCCATGCAGCCACAAGAGAAAAGCTGTTGTGATGCCAAGAGGCCTGAAGGGAACATCAGTGCCCTGTGTTTGTTGTGAGCTGGGTGTGCTGCAATTGTTTGGGTTTCTTGGTGAGGTCTTGCTGGTTCTTGGCTTCAGGGTGTGAGTTTATGTAGACAGACTGCCCGTCCGCTAGAAAAATTGCAAGCACTTGGATTTGGGTTGAAATTTATTTGATTTTTTTGCCATTGTTTTTAAAGAAAGGAATCTTTCTCAGACTAAAGCATTCTATGTTTTCAACTAACTGCCACGAACATAAATTCCACTGGATATATTTATGGGAGTATGCCAAGCAGGGGAGAAGGACAAGAGATATAAGTGTGAGCACTGCACAGTACTGAAAAGAACAGTTCAGAGCCTTGAGACCTCGGGAATCTCACCTTACACTGCTTTCTGGGCACAGCTGTTTTCCTAACAGCCCTCTCCTATCTGTAGTTTACTTAAAACTGTAGGTGGACCTTATAGAAATTCAGTTGTTGTTGAAGATGAAGGATGCTTGAGATACTTACTTCCTCACAAATATCAGAAAGTTTCTTCTGCTGCATTTAGAATTGGTGAGGCTCTACTTTAGTTCCAGTAAAGTTGGCCTAGAGGCTGACCATTTACTTCTCAGGAGCATCTTTTTCCGTTATTGACACTTCTTGTCAATTGTTAAAGGAAGCTCGTCTTTTCCTGGACCCTGCTAAATTCCCAAGTGTTTTTAGTATTGTGAATTAGTTTTTAAAAGCAAATTAACTGTTAAAACTGATGCTCCTTCTTTGGATTACATTCATAACGCGCATGACTTTGCTTATTTAAATAAATATTTACATTTGCTCTGTGACTAAGCCTCAAGTAAGCATTTACATTACAGACTGAATTCTGTAGCATTTGTTTCCCGCACGGTGCAACAAGAGGATTCATGCCTGACACGAAAGCACTTACGGGAGTGAAAAAGACCTATTCAGAAGAATTTGTCTTCCCTACAAACGGCTCCGTGTTAAACTAGAATCCGTTACTGAACTCGCGAAGAAAAAAATCCCACTTCAAAACAAAATTACAGAATAAATCATCATCATAAATCCGTCTCCGTTTAAAAACCCAGGCACCGTTTCGCCTGCCTAAAATGCAGGTGTTCCCCGACCGAGACGTCGTGCGCGGCCGGAGCTCGGGGCGGGGATGCGGCGGGGCGGCTCCGGGCAGCGGAGCTCCGCGGCGCGGCCTCCCCGGAGGGCGGGCGGGTCTCGGGCGGGGCGGCGGCTGCGCGGGCGCGGAGAAGGCCCCGCCGCCACCCCGCGCTCCCGCACACGCAGGCGGCGGCTCGGGGCGGCGGGCGCGGAAGCGCCGGGACTTCCTCCGGTGGAGGCCGCTCCCCGCGGGGCGATGCGGGCCGCCTGGGTGCTGCTGGCGGCGCTGGGCGCCCTGGCCGCGTATTACATCTACCTGCCGCTGCCTGGCACCGTGTCGGACTCGTGGAAGCTGATGCTGCTGGATGCCACTTTCCGGGCGGTGCAGCAGACGGTAAGGAAACGCCATCAGAACTCATCGCCGGCACCGCGGGATCCGGCCGTCCTACGGTACCCGGCCTGCCCGGGAGCAGAGATCGGTGCCGCGTCCCCCCGGCAGCGCTGGGGGCGAGGCCGGGTCCCGGGCGGCTCCTGGTTTTGTCCTCGTCGGGCAATCGGGAGATTGTTCACTGCTGGCATCCAGCCGCCCTGCTGGCTTTGTGATGGAGGTTTTCCTATGTGCTGCAAGCTGTTTTCCGACCCGGGGGCTTTAGGTCAGAATAATTAATGGCTTGTACTTCCATGCGCTGACTGATGCCTTAAGGAAAGAAGACATAGGGAAACTATTTCAAACGTCGAAATCATGTGGCCTGTATTTGAAACTATATTAGTCAACAAAACCCTTTCAGAATAGCTGTTTTTGCTATAAGACATAATTGTTTTGTTGCTTTATGATCTCTCCCTCACTTTCACTCACTATGTGTGTGCTGGCATGAAAACAGGAGATCACGAACTTCTGATGATGGCTTCAGCTATGAGCTTGGTTTTCTGCCAGGCTGGTCTGATCTTTGACAAGGACTGATCAGCTGTGGTCACGCCTGATTTAGGGTACTGTCTGCATCAAAGTATTTCAGTCTTTTTTCCTAGCAGCATTTCAGTTCATTATGTTGTCCCTAAAACCTTCAACAGCTTGCATGTTGAGAGCATCAGCAGATGCAGAAAGGATGAATTCAAGGGCAGAGGGTTCATAAACAGATACCAGAAGGACTAGGTGGGAAGGTATCTTCTATATTCCTGACTTTAACTGTGGAAGCAGGATGACAGTGTCCAAGCTTGCATACTCTCCCTGAATAGCTTCTCTGACTGCCACTTTTGCAGTCAGTGTTGGGACTAGATGCAGATCGAACTTTAGATGTCCTTGTTCATCACAGGGTTGTTGGACTAGATGACCTTTAAAGGTCCCTTCCAATTCAGATGATTATTTGATTTTCAATAGGCCACTCAGCTGAGCCACTGGGATGTGAAAGAATAAAGCTTTTTGCTTATATACTCTCCCTTAAAGAAATGATACTGCTATGACAGGTAAATTATGTAGACATAGCCTACAACAGCATGTTTTCCATTAAAAAGCTGTGGCGTGACATGCACTTGCTTTCTGCTGGTAACTGAATTAACAACACATACCTTTACAGTGGAGCTGGAAGTTTAATAATTGGAAGGCCTACAATGGTCACAGCGTCCTGCCTGCAGAATATGTGGTAACCTTTCTTCCAGCAACACCTGAATCAAGTCCATAACCTCTAGCTGAAGGAGACCTATCTTTAGAAAATCATATGACTAACTCTATATATGTATACTGCTGTTGGCTTATGTACACATTCTGTTTGCTTGTGGTTTGCAAGGCATAGCTGGATGAGTCTCAGTGTCTCTAGGTTGGAGGGAGAAGGCAATCCCATCTTTTCTAGGGTATCCTGGAGGTCTTCCTCCCAGAGGAGCTGGCAGAACACAGTCTGCCCTGGTGGCAGCTGGAGCAAACTGGCAGCACTGAGGTGCCCACAGCTGCGACCTCTGTTAGGGGAAAGCGATAACTTGTTAGACAGTTGTTCCCATCTGTGGCCTGAGAAATATGATTACATACAGCAAGGAAATTTTATTAAATATCAGCCACAAGCAGCTTACAAAGCACAAGAAGGAACGAGTGGCTTTTAGACAGATGTGTAAAGCATCAGCAAGGCATTAGTGGTGCCCTGAACCACAGAACAGGCAAACTTCGGGGTTTTCTTTCCAGAGAGAGCAAAATGAGGTGCTATCTAAGTGTTTAGAAGTCTTTCCAACACTGAGAGGTTGCACAAAGTCAGCAATAAGTGACTGCCATTAAGAATGAATTGTGTGAACTGAAGCTAAGATTGTAGAAGTTAAACCTGAGTACTTACTGTGGTAGACAGCTTTAGTGTGTGTATATAAAATCAAGAGTATGTCCTTCTGTAGAGCTGAGCTTCCCTTTTCTTTGTCTACCGGAGGTTGCAAGACCAAATGATTTAACGATGCTCTAAGTGCAATCATTGAACTTTCACCTACTTCTGAATGTATTTTCAGCTTGCTATTTATTACTTTCCTTTGTAGGTTTGATAGCCAGACGGAAGTACGTCACTGAGTGATCTTTATTTTAAAACCTCCAAAGTACACTAAAATCCCTCTTTCCAAAGCATGAAACAAACTTTATGTGCTCTAAATACAGTTGTTTCCCTATTCTGAAATAGATTTGTGCTGACTCTGACAATCGAGCATGACAAGTTCTTGTTAGGGATAATGTGCTTGTTTTCTCACTCCTTTTATAAGCACTACCAATAAAACACACTGAAACTGGCACTGCTTTTCAGCTTTCTAATTATAAGGTGCTGCATTTCTGCATAGAGTTTTGTTTCAGGCAGCTAATAAAATTCCTTTACAGGCTTGGGACTGACTCAGTGCCCTCGATCAGAGCAAAACCCAAGTGTTTATGCATTATCATGTGGCTAAAAATGCATAATGCTTATAGGGCAGTTTTCATAACTAGGTTTCACAACATATTACAAAAGGGAGCTGGTGCCACTGTCCCAATCTTACTTTGGGGGAAATGCAGACAGTGCCTTATTTGAAGTCACTGAAAATACTAGAGCTGGATGTTCAGAGCCCTATTCCTGTCCTGAGTGTAGTATGCTGTGCTGCTTTCAATGAAATTACAGTCTTCAGCTTCGTGTTATTAACAAATTGGTGCATTAGCTTAGAATGAGAATAATCATTCTCATCTGTCTTAAAATGAGACTTGGCCACAGTTTTATAGAAAACTGCAATGTTACACAGAAGTTTTTGGTCAGAAATGAAAGATAGTGAACACACGTGTATATAAGACTGTCAGAACTCAGCTTCACTGAAATTTGGACAGCCACAGAAAACTACTTGGGATTAAAGGACTGAGCAATAAATTAAACTATTAGAATTGTTTTACATGGTATCTGTCAAGAAGGGCTTAAAGCAACATTTCATAATTCTGCTGTTAACAGCAGGATTGATAGAGGCATCTCTTCTTTTCATTACCATTCTCCCTTCTTGGAGTAAAGAGAGCAGCATATGTTTATTTAATAAGCTCTAAGTTATTTCTGAACCACGCTACCAAGATGGTTGCTATTCTGATGCATAGAAAGGAAGAAAGGTTTTTTTAAAATTATTTTTTTTAATATATTTTTTTTAACTGGCACAGCTAACAGGTTTGAAGGACAAGCATGTTGGCATCCAGGCTGTCAGGCAGGCATATATGGAAGAATTTAGGCAGCTGTAGAGGGGAGAAAAGTATCCTTGTACTTCTCATCAGCTAAGAAATGCTGCTTTATGCTGCTCTGCCACTTGCTTCCTTTTAGAATAAAATCTAGGTCATGGGGCATCAACATTCAGGAGGAGAGAAAACAGTAATTAGTTCCATCTAACATTTCAATATTTAATCTACCTACTCATGTACGGAGAGATGTAAATCATAGTTGTGGCCATCCAAGTAAGCTGATATTTTTGCATGTAAGGACTTGCAAATTGGTTTACAGTAATCCACTGTGGTCTTAGATGTTGCATATGAGTAGGAACGGATACACTGCAAGTCCTGTTTGCAGTAGAGAAAAAAGTTATTGGCAATTTGGTCTAAAAGCAGTTCATCGTGGATGAATAGGTGTAAGAATGAAACTTTACAATGAAAAAATAATAGAGCTTCTCCTAGTTGATAAACTGTAAAACCTTTTCGGTTTCCTTCCAGTTATAAAGGAAATTAGAGCACTTATCTTTGAGTCCTTGAGGACTCCCTGTATAACAGTTTTCAAAAGTACACGTTAGGTACTGTGCAGTAATGCACCCGTTCTAAGAAATGGCTCTGTAAAATGAAAGAAAATAGAGGTTAACCTTTAGATGGGATAAACTTTCTGAAATGCAGTCAGACCAATATGTTCTGCGCACAGTAAGATGGGGAAATGAGCCTGTTTATTTTTTTTGCTAGTCTCTCACTGTCTACAGATACTGTAGCTGGCAGTTTGGACTGTAATGTTACAGCAGTGTGTTTTGCAAAATGATGCCTGAACTGAAGATAATGTCATTCAGGAGCAGCAGCATCTTCTAAAGGTAGGAAATTAAGTCTTAAGAGGTTCAGCCACCCAGTGTCAGCATCATTACTCGGTGAGTCACACATGAGACTTGGCTCAGTCCTGAACAGCGCCTCGTGTAAAAAGACAAACAGCTCCAGCTAACTCCCAGTTCCTGATGTCAGCTAAGGTCAGGGCAGAACCTGGCATCTCACTGCTGCGGAGGCAGTGAAGGAAGCAGTTGATGTATTTAGCTTGGCACGCTGCCTTTGCGTGCCATCTGAATGCAACCCGCTGCTGTAATTTCAAGGCAAAAGGTCAGAGATTTGTGAAGTTGGATAGTTCACGTTGCCCTTAGGACAGTGTCACCTCAATCCTGATGTGCTAAGTGTTGTTTGAGATTATTAGAAGCTTAGAAATTAGCAACAGAAGTACACCTTTTCCGTTTTTTTTTTGTTGCTGTTGTTTTGTTTGGCCTTGTTTTTGCTTTTTTTTTTTTTTTGTAATAGAAAGTACATGACTGACACAGAGTACAAGTCTGTGAAAGAGGGGTTAAGCATAATCACTGTGATCGCTTGGGATTCTTCATAAAGGGATCATTAAGAATCCCAAGCGACCCTGGCAAACCACCAGAAGAATCCTACCAATTTAGGGGCAGATACTGGTGATGAAAGGTGAGGTCATGGTGCCTTTCTTGAAAACTGTTTTTTTTGTTGTTGTTTTTGTTTTTAATCACAACCCTAACTCCTCCTTCACTTCTTGACAGTTTTCTCCTGCATGAAGTTAAAACATCTCTCACTATTTGATATCTCTCATCAAAGAATTTGCTAGGAAGAAGACAGTTGTGATCTTAAACAGCTTAGTTTTTTGGGTTGTCCCTTCCTTGTAATCCTGGCTAGGAAGATATCCTTGTAAAAGAGAAGATGGTGGCTGTGGAAGTTACTTGGATTTTTTGGAGAGCTGGCGTGTATAGCAGCAAGCATAAATGACACCACTACCAAAACAACCATAGATTAGAGTGCCAACAACCCTAAAATGAAAAGCTGCAATCAGAACTGGGTGATAGATTGCTAGTAAGTAATCTGTGCATAGTGGTTATTTGCTGAACTGGCCTAAACACCAGTAAGGTACTCACATTTGCCCTGCTCGTCCTCCTGCCCATGCAGGTCTGTCCTGCTCCATAGCAGCTAAGCTCACTGGGTGCATCAGCTCCATTCATCATCCCCATGAAGTTCAGCTCCATTAGTCATCCTCATGAAGTTCACCAGCCACATTTCTTCAGGTTACCTGTTCAGAAAACGAAAGTGTTTATATGGTTAGAATTTTAGATGATCTTGTCTGGAGCCAGGAGTTGAAGTCAGTGATCCTTGTGGGTCTCTTCCAACTCAGGATATTCTGTGATTCTATGACTCCGTGCCTGCAACACAGTCCCAGATGAGATTTAGCCACCCATTAAATACAAACATATACACACAAGATATTTTCTTACATAAGAATTTTGTTTGTACAAACTCCGGACAAGGCTAGTTCTTTGCCAGCAAAAAGCACAATCCTGGTTGTTGTAAATAACAACCAAATTGACTGATTAGATACATTTTCAGAAAATGTGCTTATAAGTCCTGGGCAGAGAAACCTGACGAGATAAACATAAAAGTACTATTACTGTTCCTTTTGTGCCTTAGTGTATGAGGCATCTTTTCCATGTTATTCAGTTTTTTTATTTTTTTGGTTCTTGGAAAGAGTGGCCTATTGCAGGAAAAAGGCATGAAAGCAACTGATAAACCTGCAGAGGGCCATGGTGTTCTGTGGTTTAAAAAAAACAGAGCAAAACACTTCTTGGTAAACAGCTGCAACTAGCCTTGAAAAGAAAACATTTCCGATTCCAGGGAACATGTGGTAATCCTGTCTACAAAGAATGTGGATAAATAGCCTTTTGCAGCACAGTTGGCCTGAAAAAAATCTACAAAAAATATTTTACCCATTCGATACCTCCCCTGGGAACCTCTATAGGGCATGTAGAAGATCATTTTACTGGGTGAATCAGTGGCAGCCCAATAAATCAAATGGCAACTTATTAGTAGGCGTATTGCTCTTCAAGTTTGAAGCTTGAATGGTGTTTTCCAATGGAAATTTTTAAGTAAAATGTGAAAAACATGATCTGACATTTAAAGATACAGTCCTGTGAAATCAACATTTCTGCCCACTGGGTGGATACTTTTGTTTTTTACTCCCAGAGAACAGACCTTAAGCATGAAGAATTGACAATCCATCAACAAAGCAGCAAACATACCAAGATTTGGATTCTCACCAAGCTATTTCAGCAGGGTAACCTTACCACAAGTCAAGCAGGAAAAGAAAGTAACTTCTGTAAATTTTTGTTTTGGAAATGGATTCCTTTCTCCCCACTCACATTACCACTCCATTGTACTTGGCAGTCAGAGACCCTTTTGGGAAAAATCTCAGTCTGTCACTTTCCACAGAAATCTGCAGTGGAGCAGGGGCTGCCTCAGGGTCTTTTTCACACAGCATCTACTGAAAGCTGAGTCATATGCATTTGTTTGTTTACATTTAAACTAACCATAGTGGATTTAAAAGCCATGTGTAAGGACAGTGACTGTAGACCCAAGGGAGCAGATCCTTTTTGGCATAAATATTGCTGAACGCAGGAAGTCTCTCAGTTGATAGGAGGTGCTTCAAAATTCGCTTTTCCTCTGGAGGATGTTTTGACACCAGTGTTGCTCCTCTGTTAGCTGTCCCTTCTCTTTGAGAAGACTTCTTATCAGAGACACTGCACTGAAAGTAACTGTGGAAAATGGTAGTGCAGAAGGACAGTAAAGAAAACCAAAGCAAGAAAATGAAATCTCTCTCCTTGTGAACATGTAAGTCAGAAAGAGACTGTAAAACTCTCACTTGGAAAATTGCATTCATCACACAGAATCTGACTTGGCTTCCACTTAGTTTTTGCCAGGTTAGGCTACAGCAACTATCTGTTCTTTGCAATATTAATGTTGTTAGACTGGTACCTGAACAACCATTCTCTCCCTCTCCTGCAACTGGACTTGTTTAATTCATACTAGCAGGCTTGCACTGTACTGGTGATAACAGCAGAATTAAAACACTGAAGTGGTTATGGGTTGACAAGCTGTACATGGGGAGCAGGTCATGAGCATTTAGGCTGAAGGAGTGCCTGAGATCCCAGGATTATCTTCTTAGAGACACAGGTTTGTTTAGGGGAAAGTTAAAAAGAAAATCCCGGATTTTCAGAAGGGATAAAACCTATCCTTCTACTGTAAGGAGACAAAATGTTGAGATCTTTCTTTATTTTCTTAACATTTTACACACCCCACAGAAGAAGCAACACGCTTGAGTCTCTGGGGAAGAAATCACAAATCTGCCACAGCTCTTCAATAGCATTTCAGATCTTTTCCAATTCAGTGGGCAAATACGGGGTGAGCCAGTAAATAAGCACTGTATTCCTTTGAGACTGTTCCTGTTTGCAGATGCCTTTGCAATCACTGAGAACTTAATTTGGAAATGGAAAGACTTACGCTTTGGGGTGGAATAAGAGAAATAGTTTGCATATTTCCTACCTTAGCACCACAAAAAATGTTGACTGTGTGGTATTGCCCTCTACTGGCACCGGTCTGAGCAGCTTTGCAAGTAGAAAAGTGGAATCTGCTGGTCAGTCAGGTTTGTCCCTTTCGGAGGTGTCATTCAGAGGCAGGAATGTCTTTTATTGCCAGGGTTTTGTTCTAATACAGCTTTAAAAACATTACAGGTTTTGATAATCATTCATTTTCTGGTGAACATTCTAAGAATTTATATATGTTTTCATACAGAAGCTGCCTTTTGAAGATGGTTGCATCAATGCAGCGTCATTATATGCTCTGAAGTAACTGATCTTTTTCTTTTTTTTTCTCCCCAAAGTGTCACTTGATTCACTATCTGAGACTCAGCCATCACTTGATAGTTCTGAATTATTTGATTTGTACGTTTGACAAGCTGAAGTCTGTCTCTTCTGAACCCATTAACATAACGGATGTTGTTTTTGATGGTGTGGAAGTCAGAGTGTTTGAACCTCCTGCGAAGCAAGATGAACCGCTGAAGCGCAGTGTTGTTTACATCCACGGAGGCGGCTGGGCCTTGGCAAGTGCAAGTACGTGTCTGTTAGTAACTAAATGGGATTCTGGGCTAGTTTCCTCCCAGCAGCAGAAACCAAAGGCTGTTTTTCCTGCCGGGAGATGATAATTTTGCAGAGACATACCTGAATTCAGTAGTCACCATCTCCATTCTGGCGGAGCAGTTGTAAGGAATCGTGATAAAAATATACAATGGATGCACTGGAAAAATATATATCTTATCAGGATGTGAACTGAAAAAGAATCAAAAGATTAATTTTGTAACATCACAACAGGACAAATTACACAATATACAAAACAAACAATTACACAAAGAGCGGACTGAACAAAATTGCATGCAAGACCATTGCTACTGTTTGGCTTCCAATAGTGTGTATTTGGGAATACATACTGCTGATCCCAGAAAACAGCGTGACCAAGGATATGGGTAGAGATGGACTTCTTACTCCCTCTTAGTAGATCCCTTATAGAATCTACTGTGATCATGAGCAGAAACTACCTTGAAAATTAACAATACCGACTTTCTCTGATGTTTGTGACTTCCAGGTTAATTGTAGTAAGGTATAGCTGTAGGCAACAATAAGCTAAGCACGGATCCTTCCACATCTTACAGCAGGAGAAAAGCCTTGGAAAAAGTAGGGGCCTGCAGTTCTCACAGCTGCTCTGAGACAAAGATCAAGAATGGGTAGGAGTCTTTGTCCTTCCCCATTGCTTCCGGCACAACATGAAGGCCTCACAACCCTGATGCACTGTGAAGCATACATGGACTCATCTGTAAAGGGGAAAAAATTCAGTGGGCTTTTCTGAAGTGTTCTAAAATATGCAGGAGATTGTACTGATTGCATTCAGACCATGTATGTATAAGCCACCTATACCACAACTTAAGTGAGATTTAGTGTCCTAAATAAGTTCAAAATCTGGTCACTCCTCACAGAGAAATTGAGCTTTGAGATGAGTTTTCTTAGGCCTACATAGGGGATGTTTGTTAGAGTCCTGCCCATATCATTTGTTCTGTAACAGTTGGCATAAGACTTGCTGTACAGATAGTTTATATTAAATTACAGTGCTTTGTTTGGATCATTGTAACTCAGCTACCCTCAATTCCAAGATTCAGAAATTAATGGCACAAACATTACAGCTAAATACTAAATTCTAAGGCTAAATACTTTATAAAACACTTAGTGTCCTAGTATATTTTATAGTACCAGGAATCCAAGATTAAGAAATTGGAAAGGAATAAAATTAAGGAAAATCAGGCTACTGACAGACAGGATTAATCCCCTGTTAAATAAGTAGTTCACATAGTTCACTTGACATTAATAGGGCAGCTCATTTGAATCAAGGCAATACATGCTGCAATAAAATGAACAAAAATCAGTGACTCATATGGTAACAACTGTTTCCGGATGCAGTGTCCCCAGGCCACCAGGCACCTTGAATTTTGTCCTGTTGTGAGTACTATGATAGGTGGGTGAAATGACAAGCCCCGAGTCACCAAGAAACAGATGAGGGGAAAAAAACATCAGACTGCAGGACTTCTCGTGGAGTGAATTGTGTTCCTTCTGCTAAAATGTATATTTGGAACATCATCTGGTTTAAGCTGATGTAATTTACTTCTGTTTGTTAGAAGTCTTTATGTTTTCAGAGAAGGCATTCTGTTGTGGTTTAACTCAGCAGATGCCTGAGCACCACACCACCACACAGTCCTTCACTCACTCTCCTTTCCCAGTGGAATGGGGGAGAGAATTAAAAAAAAAAAAATAGAACTTAGGAGTTAAGATAAAACTATTTACTAAGATAGAGGAAAGGATAATATTTTTATATGTATATAAACATATATTTATAAATGCTTGTAACAAATGAAGCACGAGCAATTGCTCACCAGCCACCAACCAGTGCCCCCAGCTAGCCCCCCGAGCAGTGGAAGAGGGATGAACTTCAAACCATTCAAAACTCCTTCCTCACAATGTCATATGGTATGGCATGGCCCTTTGGCCAGTTTAAGTCAGCTGTCCTAATTCAGTTCCTTCCCAGCTCCTTCGGCCCTTTGCTGAAAATGGCCTTGGCTCTATAGAGCACTGCTTAGCAGCAACTATAAACACTGTTGTGTTGTCAACATTTGTTTTTTCTCCTCGAACCAAAACATAGCACCATACCAGACACTCTGAAGAAAACAATTCCATCCCTGCTGAAACTAAGACAGTTAGGTATGGCTTTGTGAAATACTGCCATAAATGGACTCGCATGTACCTAACGCTATGTCCTTTTGTTTTAGGAACAAGCCTTTATAACAACCTCTGCAGAATCATGGCTGAATCTCTGAATGCTGTAGTTGTATCAATTGAGTGAGTAATCTAAAATTAATTACACAATTTTAAGGTATTAGAAATATGTAATGTAGTTCTTCAAGTTTTGCCCTTTTCCCTTGTTACTGGCTTGTATATAAGGCTTTAAACTTGGACAATAATTCTCTACCAGTTTGATATTATTATCCTTTTAGAATAACAAATTAGAATGGAATCAAAAGTTCGGTTGGATTTCTGTTTCTCTTAGAAGTCATTTCAGAGGGCAGAAATGTGGGAGAAGAGTAGAATTTTTAATCACTTGGACAAAACACTGAAATGCAAATTTTACACATTCTAGTGCATCTCACAGATGTATCTGCACATAAGGAGTGCACCTAAAACCTGAGATCACTCAATTGACTTAAGTTTTAATTCTGTTAATGCTTGTCAAAAAAAATTTTGTTATATACCTGAAGGAAGGCCAGACACATCCCTCTGACTCCCTGTGGAGCAGAAGAGAATTTTTCATCCTTAACCAAAGGTATATTATACATAAAAAACCAAATGCCTAAAGTCTGTCTAAAAAGCACCACTTCTAAGGCGCTCTGAGGAAGTGTCTGCAACCTAAAAATTAGCAAATCATTTTTTACTGCTCATTAACCAAAATACACAGTGAAGCCTGGCGGTTCCTGCTGTTCTCTCAAGCACCCGCTGTTGAAGTCATCTCGTTTCAGCCCTGTACTCCACTCAAGGGCAGGAGACTGCCAGCGTGCTAGACAACAGAGGAGCAGCACTGGTTTTTTCACTAGCTGAACAATTCCAAAGTAAACAAGCCTCTCAGCTAGCTAACTAAATTACCAAGATGACTCCAACTTGAGTGGTACTTTTCCCACCCTTATTGTCAACTTCAATATTTTCTTTTGCAAAACCAATCACTTGATATAACTACTCACGGCTCCGACTTGCAGTTGATTACATATCAAGCTCTGTGATCTAATTACAATTTAATTATATGGAGTTGATGTTACTGATTCGCAGTAGGCATTGTAGTGTACTTTAAGGGTTTGCTTTTTTACTTCTTTGTTGTTTGTTAGTAGAAAAAAAATAAAAAGGAAAAAAGCAGGCAAGTATCAATCGCAGTATTGGAAAGTCCCTAGTTACTCATTTTCTCACTTAAGGTGATATAGTACTGGCTGTTCCTCAGAGTTGTTTGTCATCTCTCCTTAGCCATTATTTCTTTCAATCAAGGCATTTATTTTCAGTTAGTGAAGTCTAATTAGATTTTCTTTATTGGTTGAGTTGCACATCTCACTTTTGTGGTCTATACACAACATTACCTAGTTCTGCAAGGCCTAGTTCATTCAAGCCTCTCTCATATTACTTTGTAGCTGATGTAATATATATTGTTCACTGAAAGCAGGACAGATTTGATGTTTGAAACACTTGATGTAAATTAAGCTTAAAATTTATTTTGCATATACTGTATTTTTTAGCTTAGATTCCAAAGAAAATACTTTGAACCAAGAAACAGTAGTTTGTTTTGCTTCAGAAGTATGGCAATACTATTTTTTCACTTTGAACTAAAAGACATCTCTGTAATGACATTAACTTCTATCAAGCTGACAATAGAAATATTTTCTCAAAACATTATAAATTAGCTCTGCTGAGAATATGTAAAATTCATTAAAGATACAAAAACTGCAACCAGAAAGATGTGCTTTACACCATAAGGCCCAGTAACAACTCTTAGACTACAAATGATTCAGTAAATACAAACTGACTTCCCCTACACTGTCATTAAGGGACTAAGAAAATGCAGTAAACAGGTTTCAGCTGCTGCTGCTCCACTTGGATATTGCCTACATCACTGCATCTCTCCTTGATAAAGGAGAATAATTATTGAGTCTGTTGGATTAGTGCAAATCATTATTACTTCACTTCCTGGCTACTGTTAATTTCTTGGTACAGAGGTACAGCTCTCCTGAGCTTAAATAAACATCTGGGAAACAGAACTACCGAGGTGTTTGTCTCAGCTGAGTCTGCTGGGCGTCACTCTTCTTCACAGCAGTTAAGGTGGGGAGCTCCTTAAGGTGAGATCAAAAACAGGCCAACAGGAATAACTGCCTTGCCAAGGATGTTTTTAATAGTAATTCACTTTTATAATGTATGATGAAATCCTCTGTTGGGAAAGCGCTGCACAGTATTATACCATTGCGGTGTTTTTCATATCTAATTGGTCCTTACAAACCTTTTAGAGTAAGAATGTTAATTATAAGGTTAAGTATTACACACCTCATTTTTTTCTCAAGTACTTATCCAAATAAAATAGCTATTTGCTACTAAGATGTATCTGATAGTATTTATTGTTCAGGAGAGAGAAGTATGGTAACTAATAATTGTCTCTCACTTCCCTTCTTCTTTTGCAGATACAGGCTGGTACCAGAGGTGTGCTTCCCTGAGCAATTCCATGATGCTCTTCGTGCTACAAAGCATTTTTTGCAGCCTGGTGTCTTAGCTGAGTATTCAGTTGACCCAAATCGAATTGCAATTTCTGGCGATAGCGCAGGAGGAAATTTGGCTGCTGCTGTGTGTCAGCAGGTAACATCCAGTGTCTGTGATGAATTACACTATAACAGTCCCTAATTCAGTGATGCATATAGGTTGACAGGTTCTTTGTGCTGCATCATCACAAGGTGATGTGCCAGCGTCAGAGACAGAGTACTACCCCTCTGTATTGAAAACCAGCATCTTGTCATTTTACAGAAGAAAAATGAGTCAATTGCATGAGTCAAGTAGCTTGCCATATCTTACTGCAGTTATGAGTTCTTATGGGCCAAATTTTAAGCACAAGGAGCTAAGTGATTTCTTGTAACCCCTTTTGCTGAGAAATTTTTTGTTTGCCTAAGTTTGCCTAACTTGCTACATTCATAACTTATTAATTTATCTTCCTATTTTCAACTGCTTATCACAGAAAAATATGTTCTTATTTCCTCCAAGTACAAATGAAGGACAATAAATATATAATACATGAAGCCTTAAATTGTCTTCCTGCGGCATTTCACAATTAAGAAATTTTCTTTTGTGTATCTCTAGTTTAAGCATAATCTGAATTTAATCTACTAAAGATTTTAAAGACTTGCCTGGGGCAAGTAATAGTATCATTCATGGTTGAGTGAAATATTGTTAGTTTTTCTGTACTGCCATAAACCATTGGTGATAAGAAGGTACATAGCCTGCTCAGGCAACTAATTATCATGACAACCTTGCTCAGACAACTAATTATCATGACAATCTTGCAGTATTGAATTAGTGAGGAAAAATTAATAAGGCATTGAAAATCTTTGTCCTGGGGACTGATCAACAGGATGGAGCGGTGTTTTGGAAACAGCATTCATAATTCATTTCCATGATGCTGAATTCTTTTTAAATCGGTGATATAAGACTGTATCAGCAGAGGTTAAATACACTAAGGTTCTTCAGCCTGAAAGAGACAAGATGAGATGTAATACAGATTTATGTACCTTGAGTAGAAGGTGAAGGAAAAAAAGCGTCTGCTGACTCTTCCACTAAAATGAATGAGGGCGTACCAAATTTACTTTGTAGGCTCAAATCAAGTGCAGATGGTAGGTTCTAGTCCAACACAGAGGCTCTACTGCACACAGTAAGCCTTTGCTAGAGAAAACCAGATGCCAGCAGTTTGCAAGAGCTAAAAAAAATAATTTAAATAAATTGATGGAAGAAAAATTCTTGAAAAGCTATTAGAAGTTTAGATAGCTCCACTGACTCAGTAAGTCCTTCAACTGTAAACAGTTTAACTGGGAAAGTGTGTTAGAAGAATAATTTAACGTTGTTGGTTTTTTATATCTGCTACTGATTTCTGTTGGAAACAGGATACTGGAACTGTCCTGAGTGATCATCATTACAAAAAAAGAAAAAGAGCAGGCTGCTAGCATTCCAGACAAAACAAGAGCTTTATCTGCCAGTGGAATTGCATAAGAACAGAATCTTGTCTAAAAATTATCAAGTGGTTGTTTGTGTGAAGTTCAAGGTTGATACTGTAATGTTTATTTTCTTTATAATCACAATTCTATCCCGTTCTTCCCACAGCTTAGCAAAGATGAGCATTTGATCATCAGACCAAAACTGCAGGCATTAATTTACCCAGTCCTTCAGGCGTTTGACTTCAATACACCTTCATATCAGCAGAATATGAATATGCCTGTTCTTCCTCGTTATGTCATGATTAACTACTGGATAGACTATTTTAATGGTAATTATGACTTGGCTCACTCACTGCTGATTAACAACCACACTGCTCTTGATGTACATCAAGCTCTGACTTTCAGAGGACGTCTGAATTGGACATCCCTACTGCCCTCATCATTCAAAAAGAACTACAAGCCTGTAGTACAATCCACAGGCAATGCAGAAATAATCCAGGAGATACCAGCGCTGCTTGATGTGCGAGCAGTCCCACTGCTTGCAGAAAATGAGACTTTGCAGCTGCAGCCAAAGACTTATATCCTGACCTGTGAGAACGATGTCCTGAGAGATGACGGGGTGATGTATGCCAAGCGGCTGGAGAACGCTGGTGTGGAAGTCACACTTGATCACTTTGATGACTGCTTTCATGGCTGTATGATATTCACGATTTGGCCTACTGATTTCTCTGCAGGAATTCAGACCAGAAACAGCTATATAAAGTGGCTGGATGAAAACCTCTGAGGAGAGAGCTTCTCTAGAAGACACTGTGCTCAGCTCTGGTGTCTGTTCTTGTACAAGAACAATCAATGAAAAAGTGCACTTTTCCAAATTATGATTTCATCCATTCAGCTGCAGCTGGGGGGTGGCTGATGACCACAGACCATTAACTGTAGTGTTTATCTGCTCAATTGGCCTTGCCCAGCAAAATACTTTGTGACATGTTTTTCAGACTTCAGGTTCTTTTTTTCCTTTCAGATGACTTGCCAGACATAAACAAATGTTGAGCAAGGAGATCAGCATTCCTGTCACATTCTTAACTAGCTAAAACTTTTGAGCTTTCTCTCTTAATTAGGCATAAAGGCCACAACTTTAGAAAGGAGCCAGATAAAGCCAAGCACCTACATCTATGTCTGAATACATATAAAAAGGGAGAACTAATTTTCAGCAGTGTTGAACACTTGTTGATAGAGAAGAAAAGCATGAGCCCTCTCACTTTTGACAGCAAAGACGCACATCTGAATATCAGGAATGGATTTAGGTGTTGGCTTTTAGGCACCCAGAGAAATGGTTCTTAAATTAAAAATAATAAAAATTGCTTTTCTGGGCAGTAAAGATTATGCTAAGCAAGTCTCGTAGCCAAACACATAATTCAGCTTTGGAATTCAATTTTTATGGACTTTTAGTGGCTTATATTTTTAAAAGCACAGAACAGAATATATTTTCAATATTTTAAATTAAAAAACGTTATAGAATATATGGAAATACGAAGAATCAAGTGTGTAGCTGCAGAATCTAGGTTGATCATGTGAGCCTCAAAGCCGACTACTTGGCTAAGAGTATGACACTGACCGTTTTTAAAGCCTCAGTTTTGTGACCTCCTTACAGAAAATACTGAGTGTGCTAAAAATAATCTGCTGTGTGGTTTGCACTAATGTTTGTAATTAATAGTGGAAGTCTTTCTTCGTTGACTTTCTTGTGTGCTAGTAGCATTTATTGTATTTCATGCTTCCTGGAAGGAAAGAAACAGCAAACAGAAGTGGGCTCTAATCTGTACTGGAGACTTACATTGGAACTTGCTGCTATACCTCTTCTGTCTAGTAGACTGAACCTGAAGTGCTAGCTAAGATGATCTAGCCATTGTGTAGCACATCTCCGTGGTTTGAATCATTCTTTAATATTCAGAGATGCAAAATAGCAAAGTGAAACCACTTATAACTGTGTCTATCTTCCAGGATGTTTACTGCTTGCAGAAATGAAGGCTGTATCAAAATGTTGTGCTCGCTGTATCTAGGCAAAGAGAATGGCTGTCCCGTGACTAAACTAGGGGATTAAATTCATTGTCGGCTTTACTGCTGACTTCCTGTAGGAACCCAGGAGAACAACTTAATCTCCTTGTGCCTCACTTTCTTCCCCTGCGAAACAGGGAGTAGTCATTGCCTACCTCACAAAGGAGTTGTGAAGCCGAATTCACAGACATTAGTGAAGCACAGGGATGCATCACCCAATAGCAGGCACTGAACAAACCCCTCAGCTTTTAACTGTCTATCATTCTTTAGCAGCTGGCTCAGAGCACTCTGCCCCACTGCAGGCAGCGCTGTTGGACTGCCTGTGCTCCTAGGAAGGGAACTGATTTTTGTCCTGCCTTGTGTGAAAGACCAGGAAGCTGAGGGCTCTTACTTGTTGGGGAATCAGAACAAAAACAATGTCCTGAGATTATTCCTGAAAAGTTCTTCTAAGAAAAAAAAAAAAGAAAAAAATCTGGTAAATCAAGCCACCTCCTGTGATTTAAAATATATACACAACAGTCCACTTTGACTGATGTATAACTTACATAGGAGAAGGGCTTTGCTCAATCACTGCATCCTAAAAACACCACCTTGTTAACGTTGCTGTGTGTATTAAGCTGCTAATGAGACAAGGCCTCAATGTAGAGCCACAGGCTGAACTAATTTCTGAGCATAGGTTCATGTGGAGGTCACAAGCCAAAGCTGTTTCAACAGTGGCCCAGATTCTTTGTCAAATTAGATTGTTACAAGGCTCAGTAGAATTAGAGCAGCCAAGTGACATTTCAAATCAGAATAAACTTGGGCCTACATATCCCCTTAACACTGCAGAAGTATTCAATTTTTTTTTTAATAGACTTAAGTCATGTATCTTCCCTTCCTCCCCCATAAACACAACTTCAATCGATACAACTTACGCTTATAAGAGATACCAAAGTTCTGTCCGTTCATAAATCACTAGTGTTGAAAAGGAGTCTGCACCAGTGTCCATCTCACTGTATGCAAACAGCTACACTTGTTTGATCACGACTAACAATCAAAATACGTTTTTCACTGAGTTGTAACAGTAAGGTTCTCCTGGCTTTCCCACTTGGAGGAAACTATGTCAGAAGAGGTGTAATTTATATTAACTTGCAGTCTTTAAAAGATAGTAGTTGTAATACTGGAAAAAAAAATGGTTAATATTCTTACCAATTCTGTGGCAACTACATTACCTGAGAGCAGACTGCAGAGCTTTAGATCAGCCTTTGTTTATAGCTAAGTTATAAATACCTGCTATGAAGTTGTAATGTAATCACTGCTGTATTTTTTTTTTTAAACTGAAATGGATAGCTGGAATATATATTCCTGGAGTTGGTTGTATATTTCCTTCATGCACTGAAGCACATTAAGTCTTGGCACAAGAAGTGGTAGTAAGTGTATAACTGGATTGAATGTATTTACTAAGTCATCACCAGCTTGACATGGCATCCGAGATGGCAGCACAGCTTGGATGAGATGTTACAGCATTAATTAGCTCTGTCAAAGTACCCTGACTGCTTTTACTATGCAGCTGCATGGTTTAGTACATAACAGCTGCAAAGATGCATTGCGTTTCCTATTGCATACAAAAAGAGGTAAAGTTATAGCTGTAAAAAGACCTTTGGTATGTAGCTGCACAGGACACTTGATTAAAATTCAGCATAAACCTTGAAGTAAGTGTTAGTTGCATTCTCACCTTTCCTCCTGCTTGGTTCTCCCATGTGGGCAATCAAAGAGTTGAAAGTTCAGCATTGCTTCCAGTTCAACTGCTGCAGTCACCCAAGCAGAGCACTAACAGCATTTTACAGAGGTGCCTGCAAGGAAGATATTAAGGTTAATGCATGTTAAAAAAGCTTTACTTGTTCATGCGGTGCTTTATTTCTTTAATAATCCTCATTCTGAAGAGTCCTACAGTCTCCTGAAGTGTCTCTGTGGATGTAAGTAGCATCTTCATTCCTTTAGTTTCACAAAGCAGTTCAGGGCACCTTGCACGATTTAGGATCAGATGCAGAAATGCTTCTAACACTATTTCATAAATGCAGTGAAAAGTCCGCCTTCTAAAAGTTACTCAACAAATTTGTCTCATTACCTTTCCATTAGACAAGCATCTACTTTCTGAAGATGACTTTTTGTCCCCCCTCCTACAGTTAACGTCATAAGCTTTAAAGACAAAGCCTGCATAACATGAACCTGTGGTCACTTCAATCCTACTTCATAGATGTGGGAACTGTATTAGCAGTTTCAGCCAATATTCACAGAACTAAATGAAGTTTTTGTTTGTGCAGCCTAGAACCTCTTAAAGAATGGGAGTTGAGCATTTCTCAAAACCAGAAGGAAAATGAAAATGTGTAACAGTGCATAAAAATCACTAATAATATCAATTTGTATATATGGATTTGTATCAGTGGGTATATTTCTAATCTCTGATTAAACTTCATGAGAAACTTTCTCAAATAAAGATGTTAGATTAACCTGACAAGCCTCTTAAGCTGCTCTGATCTCTAAGCTGGTGTAATTAGTTCTCTTATTTATGATGTTCAGAAACCCGAAGTGCAACATACTTGATGTAAATGCATTCAGTAACTTACATGTGACTGTTTGTTTGCTTCTTTCCCCGTGCAGGGCAAAGATCTTGTAAGATCTAATTAGCAAGTGTGATTCAAACGTGCTATTGAAATGAAGAACAAATAAAATGAAATGTATGTGCTGTTTTCCTCGAGACCACTGCTTTTTCTTTTTTCTTTTTTTCTAGATGTGCAACACTTCCAATTTGAGTTTTCACTTAGAAGAAGTCAGTGACAGTTACTGCCCAAAATGCTGAATTCAAACCAGAGTGGATGTCTGCAGAGCTTGAGGCCTTGTTTGTGTGCCCATGCTCTGTGTGCATGACCTTCTCTTCCTTGATATCTGATAAATGCTGACTACATTTGCTTGCACTGGATAATGCACAATGCCTGCACAAGCGCTGTTGTTCTCCAGGACAGGCAGCTGAGCTCACGTCCCTCATTTTGCTCTATAAACAGATTTTATGTGCTAATAGATGATATGTTTACAATCAGCTTTATCCAGTGTATGTCGTAGTTCTATTTTCATGCCTGTTTGCCTTCGCCTCGCACTGAGAAGCCTCCTTGGAGCAGGACCACACGCTATTTTGTTTGTCTCCAGGAACAGCACGTGTTCTCTGCTTGCTTTTAATTCCTTCTTTTTCTCTGGCACTAGTCCAGCTATATTTATTTCTTTCATAAGAGTTGCATAAATCTTTGGCAGCACATCACAAACATACCCCAGGACTGACTTCTACTCCTCACATAAGTTTAATATTTTTTCCACCGTAGTTTTCTGCAGAATTTCAAAGTGTTCATCAGCTGTTCAACAAGAAGAGAGGAAAAAGAAAAAAAAAAAAGAAAAAAAAACAAATAGAAATGCTACAATCTCCCCTTTAAAACTGCTTTTATAAAACTTTTTATCATTATTACTTTTTTTCTGGCTATATATGAACAAGCCAACACTAAATATTTCCATCACGACCTTCATTTGTTAAGGGAGAAATTATAATATTAAACTGCTGTGCTTTATAGTAAGACAGCCCAGGGATGCAGGAGAGGCAGGGCTCCTCAAGGGGGCAACATGCTTTGTAATGAGAGATTTAAGCCATCACTGATAATTGGTGTAAATAGAAGGTCTCTCCCACAAACACTGTGTAGGTGCGGTGCAATTGAGCTGCGGGATTCAGAGCATGGTAGAGAAACAAAGAAAAACATTTTTTGCTGTTAACCCAGGAACAACTTTGCAGTTGAAATGCAGCCTGAGGTGTTGAATTAGCAGACAATAATTCACACAACAGCCAGCAGAGGGAGCGTTTAAAACAAAGATTCACGTGGAAACGTGCAGCGTGTTTTGAAAACGGGAGAAATGCAGCGTTACAGCAGGAACTGCACCAAGACTTGTGGCTGCCCAGGCCCTGAGTCACGAATTTACACACAGATGATGTGCAGAGTTCATGATCTGAGCTTGCTCTGAGATTTCTTGCAAAAACCAGAACCAAACAAGTGCCATTCTTCCACTGGAATCTGATTTTCTTTTGGCAGATCATGAGGATTTTTTCAAATCCAGTTCCTATTAGTTCAGATTTGCAAGCCAGTCGGGGTGTGTGCAGCCATCTGGGTCTCTTGTTTGCTGTCTGTGCATGTTGTGATCCTGCAGAACCAAAAGGGTGGGTGCACCAAGGGGAGGCTGCCTCGCTGCTCCCAGGATGGAGTTGCCTGGTTGTGCAGCACTGCATTTTCAGGGCCTTAATTGCCTTCACATGCAATGATATAAGCACGGATGCATGGAAAGAAGCCTAGCAGTGTCTCCCAAATCTACAGAGAGAGGTGAGTAGCCCTGGAAGTGGTTGCATTTCAACCCCCAAGGGTAACCTAGGGAAATTGGGCTATTTCTGCTTTTCCATGCTGTGTGAGGCAGCTGGCTGCAAGTACAAGGGCCCTTCCAAGAGTCCCACTACCAAAGCAGCCCATGGCAGCCAGCATCACCTGGTGTTGTCAGTAGTGGGGCTGAGGGTTGTTTAAGCCATCAGATGAGTTACCTTTGATGCCTTTCACCATCCAGCCACATGTACACGCTCTGCGTTGCATTAACAGCTATCACATCATCTGCTCCAGCACCTCCATCCCCGCCATGCAAACGTGCTGTGGGTTGTAAAACACATATTCAGTATCTACTTACAGGATTTCACAACATCCCTCATCCACCAAAAAAAAAAAAAAACCCTGTGCTGAAAAGATTAATTAGACACTGTGGATTTAACAGGTAACCTCCAGTGAATAGCACACAGACAGGGCATCCTGTACAGAAAGACCCTCTCTGAGCACAGACCCATCTCCACTGAATGTTGTCCAACTCCACCAACTCCACAGCAGAGCACCCTGAGCAACGCAGCCACTGGTGAAACAGAAGCTTCCAGACAACATCTATCTTTAAGCATGCTCTAAGGAACCACTTCTTATAAGTACATACATACATATATGCATACATACACAATATGTGTTGTAACAGTAACAAACCTAGAACCACCTTCTTAAGGATTATAGACTGATTCTTTGTTTATAATACTTCTTTCACTCCAAATAAGGTGAGGCTGTTGGCATGAAATTGGCCTTAGCCCACCTATTTCAGCGAGTGCCATCAACTTGATTTTTTGGGCTGGTAATCTTCTCATCTGATTGCATTTCCAATGGAGTTTCTTAGTTTGAGCAAGAACTAAAAGAGATGTCATCTTGAGGCAAGTGCAAGTTCATACTTATATCAGGTGCCCATCCCAGCTTTTGGGGCCTTCCAAACGTACATTCTAATCGTAACTTACTTCTTGGCGTCGCTTTGAAATACATCTTTATCCTCAGCAGAGACCACTCTGCTTTCTTCTGCCTGCTCAGAACAGTATCCCCTGAGCTGTGAAGAGCAGGGGACCTGCTATTTGCATGTTAACCCACCAGAGCAAACTCAGCTTCATGCTCTTCCTCCTAACACTTCCTCAACAGGCTTGTTTACTCACTCTGTAATCAGCAAAGGGCAGCTTGGTTAACTCAGCTGCAATCTGTCACTCTACTTGCAGGTGTCCGCCTCAGCCTGACCCCGTGTGACTCAGTATGCAGAGCTGGAAGCAAAACCAGCTGGCCTGTGAAGCAGGACATGGAAATCATTAAAAGTTAATATCAGTACCAGGATTTGTAATCAAATTTTTCTGTTTTCCAGCTGAAAACACGTTAAGGCAGAAGGTGCTTTTCCTGTTAATGCCTAACCCCTTCTGTCAGTCTCAGGATCCAGGGGACTGTCACAGCAGAAGGTTTAAAAATCAACACCAGAAGCAAGAGTGGGATTGAGCTGTGCCGAGCTCTCCCACCGGCAGCACGGGACCTGGCGCAAAGGGAGGCTGAGGATGTTTACCACAGGTTGGAGAGGGGAATTCCACTTCCCAATATCGCTGTTAGCTTCTCAGCAGCGCCTGTACAAGTGCCAAGTCTCTATGAGCTCTGAGGCAGAGCTGTGAGGGTGTTGGCTTGCTCTCCACTGACTCTACAAGCTGAAGCTGGTTCAGGAGCAGTTCTTGCACTCCTCTGCATGTACCCACCTCAGCCCAGCCCTGCACAGGGCAGCTCATCTCAGTATCAGCAGTTTATTCAAGCAAAGTTCCTGGTTTCTGCTGTTTTTCTCCTTGACTGTTCACAACACTGAAAATGCTCCAAGCCTGGCAGCATTGGAAGCCCTCGGAAGGAACCCTACTCCTCACAGCAGCTGGAGAGACTTCACTAATCGTTAAGGAAGAAATTAGGTGACCAAGGTATTGGTACATTGAGACCTTAGCTACAGCCTGCTGCAGCCAAGAGAGAGCCTGTTATCTTTAGGAGCTGTGGGTCTGCAGCTGATGGGAGTCCCCAGGCTGAGCAGCCTGCAGTCCCCAGCCATGGGGTGCATGAGGACCTGGGGTCTCCTCAGCTTTGTCACTGTGGGGGAGCAGCAGGAACACAAGAAACTCAGGCAGGCTTCTGCTGGCGCATGGATAATTACCTCATCTAATCTGTGTGTGAAGGAGCCCCTGGCACCAGCACAAGGCAAGCTGTGCTTGGAACAATAGAACCAGACGGGTTTTACCATAACCCTTCTCAACAGGGAAACTGCAGCGCAGGCAGGTATGTTCAAAGCATTCTGACCTGGTGCTTTCCCAGACACCAATAAAACAATCAGGAAAAGTCAGAAGAAAACAGGGCTGTTGTTGTTTATCTGCTCAGCCCTATCAGTAGTCTTGTTTCCCCGAAATGCTCATAAAGAAATGAGCCCACGGTGAAGCAGGAATGCTTCCCAGGTGACACGAGGCTGGTGGCCAGGCATGGGGAGCTGACTGCAGCCCCTGTGCACGTACACCCAGCCGTGGGCCCTCCTGGAGCTGCATCCCTCCTCCAGAGTAATGGCAAAGAACCCTTGGGTAATTGTATCAGTCAGGTAAGTTTTGTTTCCCCTGAGCGAAGAAAGTTTCATTTACGCTTTTGCTCTCATCTATCTTGAGCAATAAACATTAAGTGAAATGAGTCCAGCAGGGCAAAGTCACCAGGCTTATCCAGCCCTTTACAATTCCCACTAGGACTAACAGAAACAGGCGAAATGTCGCAATCCAACAGCACGCAGTCAGATATCACCACTCCTGGCAGACTCCAGCTAGCCATAAAGTTGCCTTTTTTCCAGCTGTTTTACTGCTGCAGAGATGCCAGCCTTCCTGTTTGCCATCACACAGCCAGGCATAGCATGTCACCAGTGAGCTGGGCCTGTCTAGAATCTCCTTTGTTCTTCTCTTTTCCACATGTACCTTTTCATGCCTTAGACATCTGTTTTCTGAGGAACTCCTCCTTGCACAGGTAGAGAGAAGGGTTAAACTTAAGGTGAGCAGGACTTCTGGCAGGTCTTTGCAATAAGGAAACAGCAACTCTCTCCTGCAATAGCGTTTCTATCAGAGATCAAGAGATGTCTTTCAAAGATGTTATATTCTCACCATAAGGAAGGCCATGCAGCTTAGTGGTATGAGAGTCAAGCATTCTTGGATCCTCGCTGGCAAAGCCAGTAACCTGACCTTGCAGACTTCTCAGGGTTAATACCATCCCAGCCTATTTTATCTGTATTGTTTTTCTCCTCAGACTGTATTGTAGGGAAATAACCACAGGAATTTGGCAGCTGTGTTCAACATTGGTGCGTTCCTGCCTTTTCAACTTACTGTAACTGCATGCTGAGTCAGAATTTTGCTTTTTTTTTGATGGTCTATTTTATCCTGGGAATGAAGAGCAAGGGAAGTTTGTCTTCCGTCTAAGTTTGCTCCTTGAAGGACAACAGCAGCGTGTCTCACAAGCACAGGCTCCCCACACAGGTACCTGGGTGTGCGGTAGGATGGATGCATTCAGATCTGTTGAACTTCACCTGGGAGGGAAGGGAGGAGACGGGCCCCAGCATTCAGCCCTCGCAGCCTCGCTCAAAAACTCAAAGACCTCATATATACTTCCAAGGTATGCCAAGCCAAGTATAACATTGTCTAGGTACCCACAAACATTTGAAGCTTGAATAATGTTTGCTCTCCAACTCCAGCTGAGACTATGTTTACCAAGAGGTTTTGCAGTACGGTGACATCTTCCTTTTCTTTCCTTACACAATTAGGTGCACAACTTGCTCGTCCCAATTAATTTAGTCTTTTGAGAAAAATAAAATCCATATATGAAATCTAATAGCGCAGGTAGATCTGGGGGGATTAACAATATGAAGGAGAACATTGTCAAGCATATAATGATATTTTGTGGTATGCTTGCTACAGCTAATGCTTTTAATTGCATTTTCCAGTTTAATTCTAGTAGCCAAAGGCTCAATGCACAAGGCAAATAAAAGACAGGATAATTGGCATGCCCAAGTGCCTCTTCTCAACATAAATCAGGCAGGCAGCAAATATGAATTGAGCAAGGAGATCACTCTGTTGCAGTTTAATTCTCTCAAGATTTCGCCAAAATTAATTTCACACAGCAGGGTGGAAAAAGAGGTTTGGGAAGTGCATCCTGAATGTCAAGAAGGACTGAAGCCACAGTATCCCCTTCCACATCAACATCTCACACTAATGTGAGAGACTCGTAACAGGCAGATCGAGGAGGAATAGGAATCGGGCAGAGCCATCTTGCTGTGTGTACTTTTCTATTCCCAACATTTGTCAGAAATTGCTGGGGAATTTGCATTAAGAAAGCTCCTTCCTTGACTGTAGGTGAAATTAGTATAAGGTTTTTGAACCAAAGGCCTTCCTACAAACCTAGCAGCAGCAACACATTTGCTCATCTGTGCTCAACTGTTTTCTTAGGACATCAGCCCTGCACCTCCTGCAGAAGTGAACCGTCATACAATTTCCATTGGTGCTGCACAGCACTCTGTATGCACACAGGAGTGTATTTGGAGTGTAAACTCTCTATGGTTAAGATTGTCCTTATGGGTTTAAACATACAAATGCATTGCCACAGCTTTGTTCCTAAATCCATGTAAGTTGCAAGGTGAAATAAACAGAAAATATACATATTTTTCCTTAAGCCTAGGTGGCTTTTTTTTTTCTTCCTACTAGATCTGTAGGAGTAAATAACTTTGAAACTGCTAACGTTCCTGGAAACAGAGCAATTTGCTCATCTGCCTGAGTCCTGTGTATGAAGACAAAGTAACCAGGTATTTATCAACACTGCAAAGCTTCCAGGGATTCTTTGGGAAAGCCTGATTCCCCAGGGCTCTGCGCAGCAGCTGCAACACAGCTGGTCACCTTCTCTGCTGGCATTATCTCAAATATTTCTGTTAATTCTGAGAGAGCTGCACTTTTAATGCTGATAGACAGTTGACCCAATTGTGTGTGCATTGCATTCAGAGTTCCAGCAGCCTGGCAGCTGTTCAGCAGGTTTTTAAGCATTTTTGCTGACTATAAAGAAAACATGTCTGTATTTGGCTTCTCCACAGACTATTTGGCCTTCTAGCCTAACAAAATACTACAGCAGTGTTGTCAATCACATGTAGTTTTGGAAAGCCACACTGTTTTCAGGCTGTCCACCATAAAACAAGCTTGTTCCTGCTGCATTTCATGCAAATTTGGGTATTAATTGGAATAAGGGCAGGATCGAATCCAACGCGCCATCCCAAAAATATCTGCACACATTTCAAACCCCAAAATCATCAGCTGTAACAACAAAACTTTTGTGGAAATTCCAGGCAGGGAGAAAAGCCCCAAATGAATTGTTTGTTCTGTTTGTGCATGCAGTGCTGGCACAGGGCAAGGAAAGGCGTTTCAGGGGAAACAATGGGAGCAAGCAGCTGGGAGCCACACAGCAGTCTCCTGTCAGCATCAACAGGTCATTCGTTCTACTCTGTGTCAGCATACAGGTGTGCTCTGCAGTGACAGGGCTCCTGCAACAACTCACTCTCTCCACCAGCTCCCAAAGAGTGTGATGTTTCTCACCAGCCCGAAGGTAATCCCTTTAGCTGGGTGCGTCTCTGAGCACAAAGCACACCTCTGCATTGCTTCTGTGGCTCTGCAGGGGTTGTCTACATAGTGGGATCTTTGTGCATGTGCCTGCTGATGCCTCCAGAGCACAGACATCTTTGCTCCCCTGTACATTTAGCTTACAATCTTCAGTTCAGATTAGCGTTACCACGAGCACTACTTTACAGTCAAAAAGTGGTGTTGTAAGGGATGAAATCCAGCTGTTCCACGTTCATCCAGTGTCAGTGATTTCACAACACTTGTTGTGCAAGTTATGACTCGGTTTTTACAGCTGCCAGGAGCACAGCCCAAGCATCAAGCTGTTTTCCCTCCTCTCAGAGCACTCACAACACGGAGCAGAGCTGCAGGGAAGTGCATTCCCATGACCGGGAATAAAAGCTTCAGACATAAATATTTTGCTTTTGGAAAAGTGGATTTCACAACCAGATAACGCATACCTTAAAAATGCTCCTCGGAGCGTACAGATGTTCATTTCCTGGAAACATTCAGCTGTGTTGCCGACCCAGCAAAGCATGATGCTGACCACCAGCTGACCTTTCACTGATGCTGTCTGTGTCAGGATAAAGCACAGATACTTCTGCAGCTACACAAAACTGATGACACTGTTAGATTTATATGGTGTCTCAAGCAGAATGCAACCTTTACGTTAAGCCTTTATCTTGAGATAATGCTTTCTTGCATTCAGCATTTCTGTCCAGAAAACACATCTCAATCCAGATCACCTGGAACTTAAACCATGCTTATTTCCTCTTACCTTCACAGGATTCATGCTCTGCAGAGACCCCACCAAAGAGCAGAAATTAGGCAGAAATTTTGGAAGCCAGCTTGGACACAATGCTTTCTATCTGCATGAATGTGAGAAAAAGATGATGGTGAATGAAATAGATGTTGCAAAGACTGCATAGTCTACAGGTAGTGTAAGCCCATGCTGAACATACATCAAGTCTCTGCACCAGCAAAGTAACCTGATGGCAATTTTGGAGAGCTGCGTGCTCACTAAACACTGAGCTGCCTTTATCTGAAATATATTGTCTATGTTAAGGAATTTAAATACCAGATGTCTTATGTGCTAAACAGACAGCTGATTCAACTACAGCAGTATTCCATCAGGGATGAAGATCATCATGGATATGTAAAGCACATTAAGCAAAATTTTGCTAAATGCAGCAAAACTGAGGACTACTGTACATTGTGTACAGGTATTCAGATATCTATATGTTTTTAATGGTAGTGTACATTCATCCGTGCACATTCATACCTATCAGACATGGAGGCTTTAAGTCTGGAGCAGTGCCATGTACGTTATCCAATTAGTCAACGTACTAAGTAATCTGATTCTCACCAAAAAAAAAAGGTTTGTCAAAGCATCAATAATTCAGTCTTAAAACTCAGTTCTCTCAAAGTGCTCTTCAGGCATGAATTCTTCATAATCTGCCTGTGGAGGAAATGGGTGCTGAGATTTCTTCCGCCTGGTGGTCCCCTGGAAGACAGAGACACACTGTGGTAGGAAGGCTGAATGGTGTGGCTGAAGTCAGAGAAAAACCACCTAGAGAGGAGCCTAGGGAGCACTCTGGAGTGCTGGGCTCACAGATCTGTCCCCAGAGCACACACATCCATCAGCTGGATGAAGTTTGGTGCCTAAAGAAACAACTGCTAGATCAAGCGTCCATGAGAATGATTTCTTCTCCTTCCATCATGAGCGGTGATAGGAGCTGTAGGGCTGGAGAATGTCAACCCACAGGACATCTCACACCTGGGCTGTCCCTAAGGAGGGAAGGGACAGGCCCAGTAACACACACACTTCAGTGGAGGTAGAGCACTGCTAATCTACATCAGGACTTAACATCCTATCTACCTTGGTCCTGCTCTGTAAGAAGCCTGAATTCCATGGCAGGCAGAGACACTCATCTGGTGGAGAGCAAGGGATTTCTCTGTGAGCCCCACCAGATGGAAACCCATTGAGCTCAGGAACTGCACTGGGAGTTGACAGACTTCTTTCAAAACAACCACTGCGCCAAATCTCCAGGCAGGAAGCCAGACTTGAAAAGGGAATTTTTTTTAACAATGTGCTCTCATCTGCTTTTTTCTCTTAGCAAAACTTCCTCACTCGCCAGTTTATATCTCCTGCTGCCATAGTTTCCCTCCAGGTTCAGATCTCAGCTCCTGCCCTAGTCTCTGTTTTAGTGCACGTTTGTAAGTTGAACGCTTTGCAGAAAACTTCAAAGGACTGCATTGTTCTGCTAATTGATTATAAGCATGTTATCTGCAATCTGCTGTCCCTGCCTGGCTATTGTGCTCCCTTGAGAATAAAACACAAATTATTTATTTGGAATAAGTGCATGTTACGCTTATAACAAGATAAGCACAAAAAAATTACAAATTAGAAAGATCATTTTTCTCTTCACAATGTTCAAGCCAGGAATATAAGCACTTGTACAATATATGCATGCATATACTGAAGGCATACACGCGGGATCCATCTGATTTGCCAAACATGTATGCCTCAGTTTTCTGGACTGTGTGTGCAAATCCCAAATAATCTGACTCCTGCTGAAGGTGGACATGGTGTAAATCTGAGATTTCTGCAGGCTCAGCAGGCTGCTGAGGGATGCTCTGCATGTTATCACAGCCTCAGATGACCCTGGAGAAAATTTTTGAGTGAGGAAAGAGGATACGCCTGGAAAAAAACAGGCTATGTGTGGAATATTTATAAAACATCTCTAACTTCTACTCTCTGGATATCTTGAGAGATGAGGAAATTGCTACTTGAAAGTAGGTTCTGCAGGCAGGCTGCAATGAGGGGTGCTCAAAATGCACATCCATTACTTCTGGGTGGTTTATCAGTTTTGGCTGATTCAAAATTAAAACCAGCACCCCTTCCTTGTCAGCAGTGGTAACTGTGTCTTAAAAAGACAAAGTGAAGAAAAGGAAATAGTTGTGTGCAAATCTGCAGAGCACACCAGGGGTCTCCGCTCCCAGCAAGGGTCCTGGGCACGATCTCTCCTCTTGGGCAATCCCAATGGAAGAACCCTGATAACCCTCATATCTAGATCTGTAAGAGCAACTCAGTGTCCTCTGCTATCCTGTAATTGAAATAACACATGTAGAGCCAAGGCAGCTAGCAGAAGAAGCTGGCAAACATATTGTGCTATATAGTTGTCTTGCTGTTCAAATTAATGTAATTACACACCCAGTTCTCCTATTTCAGTTGAAACAGTGAAATCAGTGAACTTGCTGAAAACAGTGAGTACAAAGGCTCTGTTTCCTAGTTTAGGAGCTAAGCTCTTGTGTCAAAAGAGCAATTCAGAATTCACAGCCTGCTCTTAGCAATCACACTTCAGCCACAAGGTGCACTTACCCAGTTCCACCTTCCACCTTTCTGTCCAAAGTGTGTTATGGGGAAGAGGGGGCTGTATTTCCCTAAATAAGGCAAATGTCCTTTATACAGCTGGGCACTGGCATGGAGTAACATCAGTGTGGTTTCAATATGGCTCAAAAGTGTTGGTTATTAAGCTGTGGTGGAAGGGAGCATGTGAATGACCCCATTCCTTCTTTCATGAAAGGGATGCTCAGGTCACAGCCTTGGATGAAAGCTCCTTGTGCAGCACTGTACCACTATGCCCCTTAAATACATCACATAAACTCTTTGTGCCACCACATCATAAACCAGCCATGGGAACTGAAGAAAACTGCAGAGACCTTCCTAAAGAGCACCACTGCACTTTCCCAGTGCCCAGCTGGAAGTGCCTGCTGAAACAAAGCATGGGTGTAACTCAGCTTTGTATTTATCACTTCCTTTGCCAAGAAGCACTGCTAAAATGGAAACTGCTAATAACAAAGAACACAAAAGTAAAACTGAAATTAAAAAATCCCCATGAAACATTCTTGTAAATAGAGCCATTTCTCAAAAAAAGCCGTTGCCTTCCAAAATTGATTTCATTATGGATAAGCATTAGGCAGATCTTCCCCCCCCAATCTGTTTGAGCAGCATGAAAACGCAGGCTCCCCTCCTCTCCTTGAGCTCTTCCCCAAGCCAGTGTCTCCTTGCTAGCCTACAAGGTAACTGTCCAGCTGTTGGCTGGCTTAATGAACTGTAGTGGCCCCAGTTTGCACCAGAGCTGATCCAAAGCAAACAGCAAGAGCATGGGGCAGAGCGCTTTGCCATGGCTTCACCTATTTGCAGCCTCCTCACTGCTGAGCTGAGCCCCACCAAGGCCTTATACCAGCACATCTTCGGGCCTTGTGAGCTCTTGCCAATGTCAACTTCGAGCTGTGCTTCTCCAGATCCATCTCTGTGTGTCCATGTATCTTTAAAAGGACACAAACACCCTCTGCAACCCTTTCCATGGCGATCTCACCTACAGAATCTGCTGACACAAGTTTTCAATGCTCATCTGGAAAAAGCTTTGAAATGGTTTTACTATTGTGAAACATTTTACAGGGAAGTCTGGATTCCTTTATTATCTGAGTTGATGGTTGAACCTCCAGGACATGCCTTTGCTGCATTTCCAATTTTCCTCCTCCACCAGTAAAGTTTTCCTCATGCAATCTAAGATCCTTGATCAACTGTAGGAGATGGGGTTTAGAAAAGGTCAATTCTATCTATACGTGTCACATAAGATCATGTCCATGAGTAGAAAGACTGTTTTAAGCATCTCCTCCCGTGTTTTACTGCACTATGCAGTTTGTCATGCCCTCAGCTGTGCTTCACCAGTCTGGTGTCCCTGCTGGGAAACAGCTTCCAGAAAACAGAGTCAGTACAAACTTTTTTTATAAGTGCTTTTTTACCTTCTTCTGTGATCTACCTTTGCATTGTAGCCCCAGTTGTCCTTGTCAGCTCCAGCACAGCGGGGGAGGGGATGGTCAGGCACTGCTGCTGCCCCAGCTCCAAAGGAACCATGGTAAAAGAAGCAAATCCATGGGAGTTACAAGGAGGAGCTTACAAGGCTTGCCTGGGTCCTCTGCACAGAGGGGGGCAGTGGGGATTTTCAAGGCCTCTCTTCTCTACCCACTACTGGACACTTGCACACACCCTACGCATTCCCTCCTGCAGCCTCTCCCTCCCCTCAAATGATCCAGTCATCCTCGCCAGTTCAGAAATCCTGCCCACGCTGATTTCCAGTCAAAGGAAGACCCAACGACTCTACACATCTACTTGGAAACACCACCTGAAATGGCGTGGATCCCTAAGCACTGTGCAGAAAGATCTGAGAAGAAATACGAGTCTTCAATGGGACTCAAAGCACCTCTGTGAAGGCTCTTTCTAACTGTTGACATTTGATGTTTTGTTTTCAAATGCACTTTATTTGCATTACCTGAATAACCCTTCAGTTAATAAGTTACCTGGCAGCTCTGAGTGACCAGAATATTAGTTAATCTGCTGATAATGTTGATATTCAGACAAATAAGAGTAGTGACCGAACAAAGTCGAATACAAGTTGGGAACGTTTTGCTTGCTGAGAGAAGTCTCTGTGGTTTGCTTGTGTGTTAACTCACATCTCAACTAATGAGAAAGAAACAAGTATTGCGAGTTACTGAAAACGAAGTACTGGGCTGCATATAGCAAACACAGCTCTGAAACTGATTGTTAAAAATACTTTGTTCTCTACCTCAGGAATTTAGGAATCAGTTGTTTATTATCGGGAATCTTTCTGAACATCCTTCCCGAATAAATAAGGAAATCCTTCTTAAAAGAGTCTGAAGAAGTGTTTGTTAAACCTTTTCATTCCCAGACACTCCAGTTCTCCTCTCACACACTGATGTCAGCTTGAGTTCAACTTGAAAAAACTGAGCACGGCAAAGCAAAAACCTGAGCCCAAAGAGTAAATACACTTTGTGAAGTACGCAGCAGTTTACTTTTAGTTAAATATTGCTGTAGTTATATTTTTCAGTTAAATATTACACAACTTTGGAGTAGGAATGGTGAAAATAAAGGCATGTTGATCCAGGAGACAGCTCCCTTTTCAGTGCTCCTTTCTGCCCTTTCTGTTTTCTGTGTTTCAGTGCTGTTCAAGCCCAGAAACTCACCTTGCACCTGGCAAAATTTGCCATCTGTAAATGCTGGAGCAGCACAGGTTCCCTCTGTGCAGCAGTCAGGCCAAAGAGTCGCACTGATCCTGGGTTTGCTGATAGCTGTGGGGAGCTTCTGCTTCTTGCTGCATAAAGACTCATTTTTCAGGGCAGAATGAAAATATGTTTGCTATTCAGCACCACTGAAAACACAAACTGAAGATCCACGTAAGCAAAAAGCTATTTCTGCATCTCCTGCATGACATTTATGCAGCATCTTCTATAATATTAAAGTGCATGCAATTTTATCACTGCTGTGATATCGTTGGCATGTTCCCTGCATTCCAGTGTCTCCCTTCAGGTTTGCTCCCACTGACTGATAGCCCAGCAACATGCACCAGCAATTCAGCTTCCCCCCCAGCCTGCACCATCCTGCACTTCACCACTATGTCTTTCCCTGTCACTGACCTCAGAAGGTTCTCTCTAAAGCTCTGGGTGGTCTTGTTCAACCTGCTTCTTCCCTGAGCTCTCACAGCCCCCTGAATGCACAGCTGGTAACCTGAAAAGAACTGCATCTGAGATGCAGCAGATACCAACACACTGAAGAAATCCAAAGAGTACTTCCTGAAGGAGAATCGCTATACCTCACTCCCATGGGTCCTCCATGTCCCAGAGCTAAAGAGTGGGAATATCCATGGCCAGATTTCCTTCTTGTTATTGCTTTTCTTATGTGAACTATGCAGCATGAAAGACTGAGCAGATGAAACTTTCTAGCTACCGGCATGAAGTCTTTCAATAGATATAAAAGAAGTGGCAGAAGAACATCTGTATCTCAGTATCTAGATCAGAATACACAGCATTCAGCAACCTGTCAGTGTCCAATTCCTCCAAAGAAAGCAGCCACCAGGCAACCCAATGCCTCCTTGCACTGAAATGGCCATTTCCTCACAGTGAAAACAAACCAAAGGGAATACCCACAGCAACCAGTACCACCATACATGGCAGATCCTCTTCCTACACATGCACAGCTGTTGGCAGTGCAAGATGCTAACAGAGCTATTCCCTGCACTCATTAGCCCATCCTCAAGACGATCCTGGCAGAAAACTAGCTGGGCAAGGCATGTGACAGGTGCTTCACCATTAAGAAGCCTCTGAAAAAGACTTTTCTTTGCATAGAGATCTAGCATCCTAAAGAGAAATGTTTGCCTTTTATTTTCAAGGCAGGTTAAGGGCACTCATCTGTGATGAAGATAATCAAATTTCATGCTTCAAGGCTTTACCTGATTGCTCACTAGGACACTGCTATGTGCAAAGGACAATTCTTCCCCTTTCTGAAACACAGTGGCAGCAGCTCAGTGTGTTATGGCTTTCCACACAGCTACCTCCAGAGCTGCAATGAACCTGTTTCAACATTATCACTTTGTTCATGTAACAAAGAGACAGGCTTACCCACAGCTGCAGACATGCCTTTTGCACTCCCAGGCCCTCGGCAGCACCGAATGCTTTGCAGCCTGGCAGAGCAACAGCAGTCACTGCATGGCCAGACCCCGCTGTAGGGTCTGTTGGAGTTCCACCTCTGTGGTCTCGAGGGACATCCAGGAAAGTATATCTCTATAGCCCTTAACAATGGATATAAATGTTACTGAAACTGTAAAATCATTTCAACTTCATTCCAAATGAAATTTTTAGAAACTTTTCTTTTTGATCAAAATCTCACCCTAAGACAAACAAAAATTTTGAAATGTGAAACTGAATCCCTAACCAGAGCTTGCAATGCAGGTGCATGTTGGGGATGCTAGCCCACTGTTGTTGTCTAATGCCACAGGCTGAAGAGAGCATTACACTGATAAATTCATCCTCATTCCAATTCTGTGACAGTGCAAGTGATGATTAACTCACGAATTTGCAGCAGTTCACAGCAAAACATGAGGTCTAAATCTGGTGCAGAAAGGAACCGCAGGAGCCAAGATGTGATCTGTCCCACACTTGCAAAGTTAATTCTGTGCTGCCCAGCATGGACTGTGACTTTTGTGCCTTTTGATACCCACGACAAAAAGCACAGCCTTAGTCACTGCTGGGCAGAGAAACCAGTGTTGAGAACTGAATCGTAGAATGGCCTGGGTTGAAAAGGACCTCAAAGATCATCTAGTTTCACCCCCCTTGCTATGTGCATAGTCACCAACCACCAGCCCAGGCTGCCCAGAGCCACATCCATCCTGGTCTTGAATGCCTCCAGGGATGGGGCATCCACAACCTCCTTGGGCAACCTGTTCCAGTGCCTCACCACCAACTGCTGCCTACCCAAAAGTTACTTCTGCTTTCTCTGCCTTGGAAAATGAGCATAGGCCTGCTGTGCAGGGGCTTGTGGGATTACAGCACTGATAACAACAACCATCTGCATCAGTTGGGGAAGTACAGAAATAAATACACACTCACTTCCATCCTGCTGTGGAAACATCACCGCTGGGGAGGAACAGCTCCCAGGCATTGTGGCTCCAAGGCCAGGTGCTTTCCTGCCAGAGCAGTAACACGGGTCCTGAGACTGCAGCACAGATTAAGGCTTATCCCTAGTTAAATGCTTTCCTGGGCAAGCCTTAATAGGATGGAAGAGCCAGGAAGGATCAGAAGTTTTGCTAGCGAGCTGCTTCCATCCAGCGCTATGCACGGAACACCACTTAATTTTGGTTAAAAAAAAGTGCTGGCAGCATTCTTTCCAACTGGTGTCACGGCCTTGAGGTTTTGCTGCAGTAGAATTTCATCAAAACAGAAATTTTATACTCTCAGAACAACTCAGAACTTTTTGAAACAAATCATTTTCGGTGTGAGTTTACATCCATTAAAGACAAAACGTTGTGCCAGGGGAGGTTCAGGTTGGATATTAGGATAGCAGTGGCACAGCTGCCCAGGGATTATTGGGGTCACCATCCCTGGGGGCGTCCAGAGCCGTGGGGATGTGGCACTGAGGGACGTGGGCAGTGGGATGTTTTGGGGTTGACCTTGGGGATCTTAGAGGTCTCCTCCAAATGTAATGATTCTGTGATTCCTTACGAGAAGCAGGAGCGTCCGGCAGATGCTTTCACTTTTGCTTCTCTTGCGCTTCTGCTCGTTTTGAAAGTAAACAGAGAAGGAAGAGTTTTGCTTCCTTCAATCGAAGTCGAGCTCCGCGCAGGATGGGGATGGAAAGGGGCACAGCCCCTCCCAGCGGGCAGGGTTCCTCCTCCACGTTAGCCGTGCATTTTCCAATCGACTCCTGCCAACTTCTGGCATAGGAACGCAGCAGCTGCGTTAAACCTAAGGCAGTACGGAGGCCGTTTTTCACGAGCCTTTCTTTCGGACCACCTCAAGGCCGCGGGTTTCGCCGCCCGGAGCGTTACCGGCAGGCGGGAGCCCGCAGGGGGCGGCCCGGCCCGGCCCCGCCTCCTGGGAGGGGGAGGCCCCTTATAAGGGCCGCGGAGCCGTTCCGCACGGTCCCGCCGCTAAGATGCTGCCTGCGGGCGGGCCGAGTCCCGCGCACACCTGCGGGGCTGTGCTGGTGGCTGCGGTGCTGCTGCAGTCCGTCTGCGTGGCCGTCACCTACATCTACTTCACCAACGAGCTGAAGCAGGTGGGTGCCGCGGGGCCAGGCGGGGAGTTCTTACTTTTTTTGCTTTTTTCCTAAAAGTTACTTTGTTGTTGTTTTGTTTTGGTGGTTGGTTTGTGTTTTTCTTTTGCACGGAGTTTGCAAACGCGTATCTCGTGCAGAGCTGTGCGAGCGGCCACCCCCACTCTCACCCCCTTTCCTCCCCCCGCCCCACCGGATGTCCCGCAGACAATGGGAACGCGCCCGACAAAAGCTGAGAGGGGGTGCGGCCCCTGTAAGAGCCTCGTGCAGCATCGGGCAGAGCCGGCGGGCACAAAGCGAGCTCCGGTAGCGGGCAGCCAAGGCTGCGCTGCGAGCCCTCGGCCCTTCTTGCACTGCTCGGTGCTCGTGCCCTGGCTGCACGTGCATCGCCCCGCTGCATGGCGGGACCCCGTGCTGTCTGCCGTGGGGGTTGGCGCTCTGGAGGGGCGGGAGATGTTCCTGCTAAGCTTCTGGCTGAGCCCTGCCTGGTGACGGAGCCGCGGAGCTGCGCTGATTTCATTTCATTCGCTTGCAGAATGCTGAGAATGCAGACAAATGCATAAACATCAGAGTACAGTTCAGAGCACTCCTCTCTCTCCCTTCCCTTTACACAAAGCCCAGCGTTCAGCCCCAGAGTTGTGCACGGCTCCACGGCTGCCCACTGAGCGTGCAGACCCTGGCTGCAGAGGAACCTCGGGCACACAGCTTGTGCACGACAACCGTGTAGAAGGCGAACCTGGAGCACAAGGTGCTACCCCTCATCCACATCGTGCACGTGGAATAAAGCTCTAGAGATGCGTTAGGACTTCCTCTGCCCGTTTGCCTTGTTCTCAAGACTGGCATTTCTGCACCTTCACCAGACTCCTAAGGCTGTGGATGTTTTTATTGCTACCAAACAAATAACATAAGACTGGTTTTTCCCTCCCCAGCCAACCTGAGTGCTCAGATCCACCCTTTTGTTTTAGCACTTATGCTATTGAAGGAAGTGAGGAGATGTGAGCACAATAAAGTTCACGGTGCTGTAGGATGTGGGCTGCAAAGAAAATAGCCACGCATTTCCTTGTTTTGAAAACAGCCCCGGTCCTGGGGCAGGATGGGACAACAGGGTGCTTTTATAGGATGTGTCCTCAGAGTCAGTGCTGCAGATATGCCTTATCTGGGCGAGTCCTGCAGAAATCTGCTCCTTGCTTTCTCTCTGCCCATAAGGCAAACGCCAGCCATGCGGTGCCATGTGGGCTCTGGTATGAAGTTGCATGCCCTGAGGATTTCCCAGTGGATGGAAAATGCTATTGCAGTGGCAGAAAGGTGAAGTGTTGGGGATCAGAACAAGTGAGGGAGAGGCAGAGGTGCAGTGCTGTTTGCCTCAGGATGTGAGGGAGAGGCCTGGAGCTGAGCATTGCCCCATCTGGTGAGAGAACAACAGCAGTACTCCATCTGCAAACTTGTTTTTGTTAAACTCATTGAACCAGAGCAGTGTGGCTGAATCCATCAGAGCCCTTAGCTCTAAGGGCCGCTTTTCCTTAAAACCACACAATTTTAACTACTTTGGGTGCCTTTAAAATACCACTGCATTCCTCAGCACTGACCTAAGAACCTTCTCCAGCACTCACAGGGGGTGCTTTCTCAGCACTGCCTGTAGAGCATAGAGGTGTTCCAGGGGTCAGGATCAGCTGAGCTGAGTGCTGCTGCAGCCTGAAGGGGCTGAACAAGGCGATAGGAATTGCGGGGGATTTTTCCTAAGCCTCATGGAAAGGGAAAACTCCTCCTAAACAAACAGGAACACGAGGCAGGGGGTGACCCCGCATTGCTTTCAGGTCTTAAGGAGCTCTGAAACCACTGCACACTGAACAAACACATCTGTTTAGCAAACTAAGCAGAACTTTTTAACAGAAGAAAAGTGGCGTTTAAATGTGACAAGAAGTCCAGGTGAATGCTTTGCATGCTGACACGAGGCCCTAGAGCTGATGCAGGATGTGGGCATGCAGCAGCTGCTTACACTGAGCAGCAGTGGTGCCTCACCTCAGCCCTGCATGGGCAGAGCTCCTCCTGCAAGGTGCCCCAGGAGTCAGCGCTTCTGCTGCTCTTTCCTCTTTATCAAAGGATTCAGTTTACCCTCTGTAACTGTAGGTAAAAGAGACATAAGCCCATGCCACAAGCACTCAGCACTGTAATTCTGTTTGGACCCAGATGTTATCTCTGTTGTTCGGACTTTGTTCTGGGCTTTAGGTCAAACACACACCCCAGGCAGGATATGGGCAGGATGCATTATAGATAGTCCCAAGAGAAAGCTTGGGTTGTAAGTAGCACTGGCTAAAAAAAACAAAATGGAAATTGCCTTTACAGTTCAATACTTGATTTCATCCTCAGTAATCTGTGAAGAAAAATCCCTTGTGCAAAAGAAATGCTTTGAACACAGAACTACAGAAAGGGACAAATTCACAACATTAATCTGAGTTCACAAAGTTTGTCTGAGTGCTGGATACTCACATAAATCCTGGTTACCCAGATACTTCACATCCATGGAGATAATATAAATGTATTTCTGCATATTAGCTACCTCATCGTAATTAAATAAATATGTAAACTCAGGATTAATTACTCATTCTGTCTCTATAGTCATCTCTTGTTCCATACTAGCAAATATGTGTAAGAAGAGAAAGCGTGTTCCTACACATAGAGAGCTCAGTGACGTACCCCAGCTGGAGGGCTGTGAGCAGATCCCAGGTGACAAATGATGGCTGTTCTCCTGCTGCAGCTCCGGGACACGTACTCCAAGAGTGGCACCGCTTGTCTGACTGGGGAGGAGCTGGGAGACCTCAACCAGAGCTTAGACGTGGTGGAAAGCAAAGACAGAGTGGCTGACCCCTGCTGGCAAGTGAAGTGGCACCTGGGAAAGTTAATTAAAAAGGTATTCGGGAGCTGATATGCTGGAGTGGTGGAGCGTGGTGCTGTTAGAATTTAGATCCTAAAGCATGTAAAGAATGCTAATAGCAGGATGAACTGGAAAGTGAAAATGAGCCTGGCTGAAAAATCAGAACTGTTTTCAGATTCCCATCTCCAGCACGTGAAGAGCTCCTCTCGTGCGTAGATATTTGCTGCAGGCTGAAACTTACCTGAATGCAAATCTTCATCCCAGAATGGATCCTCTGTTTGCATTCTGAAATCTTGTCTCCTTTGGTGGAAGTTCTGCCAGTGAAGTCTCTGCAGGAGGAAAACATCGTGTTTAGAGATTAACCTATCACAATGCTCCTGCTTGCTTGCAAAAAGCTCGCCTGGGTACTGCTGGAGATAAATTTTGGATGGGTGGATGAATGGGTAGTGAGAAATGCGTTGGGGCAGAGCAGGCAGCTGGCTGCAACCCAGGGGCAGTGTCTGTCAGCCAGGATGAATCATCCCAGAGCATCAGCAGGTACCACTGCGGGTAACCAGCACCCAGCAAATGGAAAGGAGGGGGCTGCACAAAGGAAGATATGGCGAGTTAAAAACTTAGGTAGGGGTATTAAATGAAATGTCATTTCCCAGGGCCAAGATGTGCAGCACTGCCAAAGGTGTGAATGGAAGCTGGTCCTTGTTCACCATCTCCTTTAAGAAAAGCACTAGGGTCTGATTTTGCAAGAGATTTAAACCCGGATGGCTGAGCTCTCTTGAAAACATTTTCCCCAGGATTTAATTGCTTAAAAGATATGAAATACTTCATTATGACAAATTAATAGGCTTTTTTTAATTAGCTCTTTGATCAAATTCAGAATAGCATGCACTTGTGAGTGGGAAAAGGAGAGTTTTCTGCATCTTTCACTTTCTGCTGACAAGCTAATGAGTTTTCTCTGTGTTTGTTGGCAGATGATGTCAAGAATCCTTCAGGAAAACATGTCTGCAATCAATGGTACTACAATAATTTTATTAATTGTGGTAAAAGGGAGCTCCTGGTGGTCTCTGAAATGGGTATAGTGACTTGAGTAATGCTGCAAAAGCCAGAAAACGTGGACTTGGGTGTTGTGCAGTTACACAGGGCATGGAACGGTGCTTACCTATTTCAGGAGGGCAGCTTTCCAGGAGCCAGGAGGGCAGTCCTAAGGGGACTGAGGGGCAGAGATGTGCCTGGCCTGGGTCTGTGATTTAGCCAGTTAAAAACCTAAAGCCAGACAGCACAGCTATGTTCAGCAGGGGATAGACACGTCTCCTTACGTCCTTGCTTCTCACTGGTGACCCTGTTTCTCGTCCCCATGTAGGTGACAGGACCCAGGCACTGCCACGAAGGGACGAGCCGTCACAAGGCCCCACGCTCAGGATAGCAGCACACCTGACGGGCAGCAGCAAGAGGAGCTCCACGTCCCCATACAGTAAGGGGCAGCCTTCACACAGTGGCCATGGAGCTTCTCTCTCACTTGTAGCTGGAGTTAACATAGGCTTTTATACTTGCGTGGAGTTAATAGTAAGAAGGAAATCACGAGTCTCCTTGTCCCACACACTGCGTTTTTCAGCTCATTGCAGGTGCAGGCTGCTCACCCATCTTGGGTGCTCTTCAGCATCTTTATCAGTGACATAGTGGGATCCTCAGCAAGTTTGTGGATGTCACCAAGCTGAGTGGTGCACTCAGTGCAGTAGATGGGAGGGATGCCATCCGCAGGGACCTGGACAGGCTTGAAAACTGGGTCATGTGAACATTATGAGGTTCAGCAAGGCTGCATACAAGGTGTTGCACTTGGGTTGGGGCAATCTCAGCTACACGTACAGACTGGGAGAAGAAACTGCTGAGAGCAGCCCTGTGGAGAAGGGCTTGGGGGTCCTGGTGGACAAAAAGCTCGACACAAACCAGCAGTATACTCTTGCAGAGAAGGCCAACAGTGTGCTGGGCTGCCAACAGGGAGAAGGAGGGAATTGCGCCCTCTGCTCTGCCCTCCTGAGGCCCCATCTGGAGTGCTGCATCCAGGCCTGGGGCCCCCAGCACAAGAAGGATGCAGAGCTGTTGGAGTGAGTCCAGAGGAGGGACACGAAGATGATCAGAGGGCTGGAGCACCTCACTTATGAAGAAAGTCTGAGGGAGCTGGGCTTGCTCAGCTTGGAGAAGAGCAGCCCTGCCCACGGCAGGGAATTGGAACTAGATGATCTTTGAGATCCCCTCCACACTAGCCATCATTTGATTCTCACAGGATGGGAAGAAAGCTTGTTTTCTTTGGTACCTCACTGACTTCTCCTTGGGAATCTTCATTGGATAAAACAAGAATTCTCTTCCTGATGTTAAGCTTTCCTCTTCTCTTTCCTTTAATTTCCTTCTGTTGCAAGCCCCAGCTGCTATGGTGACAGACCTATGGGCAAGGAGATGTGACATTCAGGCCCTGTTAATGAAAGGCTTCGTGGGGTTTCATCAGCTCGGAGGGTACCAGCCACAGATTGATGTTTTAACTTTGTTACCAAGTAACAGCACATTGGCTTTTCTCTTTTTTACTTACAAAAAATAAGTAATTTGTGTGAATTCTCACATAGTGCTGAACAGCTTAATTGTGGACTTCCTAATTGTTTTTGAGAGGATGGAGCTAACAAACTGCTCCGGGAGGGGCAGGTTTCCTTACCTGTCTGCTCACAGCAGGTGCCGTGCAGGCTTTTAACTTCACATCTCTCTTCTTTCCCAAGTAGATTACTTGTCCCACAGAGGCATCGGACAGAAAATCCACAGCTGGGAGTCGTCGAGGAGAGGCCACTCCTTCCTCTACAACGTGGAGCTGTGGAACGGTGAGCTGGTGGTGCCCCAGACAGGCTTCTATTACATCTACTCACAGACTTACTTTCGCTTCCGCGAAAATGAGAACGAGGACTCGGGTTTGTTGGAACGAATAAGGAATCCCAAGCAGCTCGTCCAGTACATTTACAAACTGACAAATTACCCAGATCCCATTCTGCTCATGAAAAGTGCAAGAACAAGCTGCTGGTCCAAAAAGGCTGAGTATGGACTTTACTCCATCTACCAGGGTGGGGTGTTCCAGCTGAAAAAGGAGGACAGGATTTTTGTCTCGGTCAGTAACAGTGATATAGTTGACATGGACAAGGAGGCAAGCTTTTTTGGAGCCTTTATGATTGGTTAAAAGACAAAAACTGTTCTCTGGAGGAAGCAAAGCCAGGAACAACCCAAAATTCTGTAGAACAGGATACGAAGCAGATGCCATAACAACAGCAGCAAAACCAGGCTCCCCGTGTTCCGCTCACTCCCTCACTGCCATGGCCAGGAAGGAGCCTGGCAGCAGCAGGTTGGCAGTGCTTTGTGTGGCACGAGCTGGGCACACTGTGGGTGGCCCAGTGCCATGCTGTGTCATGCAAGTACCATGGAGCTGCTCTGGTTGCTGATGGGGCTGGAGGCAAGTTCCACCTGTCATCTGTATCTTTCGTGCTAGGAGCCTTCCTAGTCTCCAGAGGAATTATTCTGGAAGTTTTTGTTGAAACCAGAGTTTCCCAAAAGGAAAAAGCCATTGGTAGCTCACACTGCACGTCTTCATCTCATCTCCCAAAGCACTTAAGCACCTAATTAATTTTAAGCGCAAGCAGTCTGACTAAACCTGGGGTATTTACATGCTTGAAATTAAATATGTGCTTAAGCATTTTCCAGGATCGAGTAAGCACACTGCTCTGTCTCAATCAGTACATCGCACGTAAAAACAGCTGCTGAAAGGGCACAGGAGAGGTTTTGAAATCAATCAGTATTTTGGGATCAGCATATTACAGCGCCTATTTACCTAATTGCTGTACTGCAAAGATTTCACCATGCCTCCAACAGCCTCAGTAATGCAGTTACACTTGTTGACAGCAAGTACTTGATTTAAAAAAAAAAAGTGTTTTTCTCTAAATGCTGAATTCTATTCGACATTTGCCACAAATTGAGCATGACACAGTTATTCTATGTTTGCTTGCACTGGCCTGGATTATGTAAAGGTGCAAGGCAGAATGACAGCCTGATGACTAACGTTTTAGGGAAAACATACGCAACTATCCATGCTTAACCAGCTACAGTTCAGATAATGCTGTTTTGATGCTTATTTTGTTTGTAGGAATGATTGAAAAGCTTTCATAACTTCTTTGAAATTTGAACTGACCACTAATTGTATGAGCGGGACTGCAGTTGGATGTGAGTCTAAGTTGGATGGGCATAAATGAGCACATCTGCAGCAGTGTCATTGTAAATACACTAATGTGCACCATGGATGCATTTTGCCCAGGTTCAGAGAAACCAATGGGAAAAAGAAAAAAGGAAAAAAAAAAAAAAAAAAAGAAGAAGAAAAAGGTAGATGCTTTGCAAGTGCTACTTTCAGTCAACACTCCTGGCACTATTGCCAGGAGAAAACCTGTTTGTTTTTTAAATATATTAAGGTTGCCGTGGGAACCTTCCCATTCAGCTTCCATTGTGGTAATTAAATCACTGTGCACAGAGAGACAGGCGTCGTTCATCTCTGCTTTGTCAACAAGAGGCACTGAAGGGGCACCAGGGCCAGTGCTCACCTGAGCTTCTGCGGTTGGTGGCTTCAGTAACAGAAACCTTCACCATAGCAGAGACCTTCAGCAGAGCCCTCCTTTTGTTTTTAGGACAAAGAAACACAGGTGTGAGCCTGAAATTACAAGTCAAACTTCAGCCTACTGGGTCAACACAGCATTGTATATAGCGGTTTCATTGGTAATCAGATCTGTGACATTCTCCATCATTATTACTAGAGTACATGGTTTGGATCCAACTCAAGTCTCTGGTGACATAGAACAGAAAACATACCTGCATTTGTCTTCCCTATTTTAGGACTTCCCTATTTCAGGACTAATTCAGAAATTGTTTTGCCTTGGCAGAGAAGGATGGGGAGAACAGAGCTGTTCTCAACACAGTGGGATGCTGCTGCATTGGAAAACTGACACCTGACTTTTTGTGGCTGCTTATCTTTTCACTTGGACATGTATTTTTTGTGTGTGTGTGGGTTTTTTTTTCCCCCCGACAATTTATGTTAAAAATGTTTTTTTTAGAAGTTATTTGAAAGAGATTTATTTGAACTGTGAAAAAGCATTTCCAGTGCTTTCTTAAGAGTCAGAAGCCCTCCATGTGGGTAAGAACCAATCTGTGTAACATAGCAGCTGTGGGCTGACAGAAGGGATCCGTGGGGGACCTCACACACTTGCAGCTGACATGAAGACAAACTATGACACTTCCTGCTTTATTCAGTGTTCTCTCTCTGGCTCCCAGTGTATATTATGATTGGGAATTCTTTGCTTAGGAAACTCACCTGGGCATTATCTTTTTAAATCTAAATGTACCTATTCTTAGGCCCTGCATGCAGAGCAGAGGATCGTACCAAATAATCACGTTTTATTTCTGAATAATCCAAAGGCATGCTTGCCAGATATTATCCTGGAGAGAGACTCAGGCGGTGTCTGACAGGACACGTTTGTAGATTAATGGAAAGATGCATCAACTTCTGATTGTACTTTTGCACCAAGTCACACTTCTCATCTCACTTCATGATGAATGGTGAATGTAGCAAATTTTTATACGTGGGTGTGGGTTGCGGTAAACATATAAGGATGGTAATTTTTCTATGTCTGTTTTATATAAAACGTTTTTAGTAAATACTTCCTGAGCCTCGTGGTGTTTATTGGCTTCCATAACAGCAGTCCAACCCCATGAGTGCACCCCATATCACAGGGATGCCCGCAGGGGTTGGGAAGAAATCATCCCTTTTGTAGAGACTGCTTTTATTTCAACTCTCTTTTCTGGTGTTTCCATGGGAAAGAGGACTTAGCAGCTAACTGCCTGTTATTTTACCTTGCATTGCTTCATTACTGCTATTTTTTTGCCTCAGTAAATGTAGTTATTACTGCTTGCAGTGAAGCAGGATTCACTTGGCCAGGCGGGATCAGGGATGCATTCCTTGTACTGTGTGCAAATAGATGAGAATCCTGGATCAGACCCTGGGGTTTTAGGATTTCTAATTATACTTTTCATATATATGACATGACATTTCTGGGGCTAAGGAAAGACTGAATGTAACGATCAAAATAACACAACTAACACATTGAGACGAGAACTCACTCTTTCCTCCAAGGTGCCTTGTTCTGTTCATAGAAATAGATGGATTAGGATAATTTGGGGTCTGATCCAGTTTTCCACAGATTGGACTTTTTTATATATAGGTAACACGGACATTTGTAGCTGTTTCCCTCAGAACTCTCTCTTCCATTCATTCAAACAGACAGAAATTGCACGTTATGTCACATGAACAAAAACCACCCATCCTCCTCTGCCTGACAGCGCATCCATCCCTGCTAAGTGCTGGAGCATCACACTGCTATCACAGCACTCCCTTTCCTCCAGCTTTGCTAAGCCAGTACTGCCATCTCCATTAGCTCCTTGGGAAAGTCTTCCAGGTGCCATCGGGTTGGACGCTGGGCTGTTACAAATGTTTGATTGCTGGTGCTCAGGACTGCGGGGCAGCAGGTTGGGGCAGGGGTAGGTTTGAGCAGCTTGCCCTTTTCACTGGCTGCTCTGTCAGTGCTAACCTACTTCATGTTCCTTGTCTGATGCAGGTAATACTGAACACAGAACGTGTAACACTTGCTATGTGAGCAAACACTTAGAGAATCCAAGGTTCAAACTGCCTTTTAGAAACTAGCAATGTGATCACAACAGAATCCAAGGAACAAACGCTTCTTCAAGGCACTTGATTTTGTCTGACTGAATTCTTCAGCTTGTATAATCCTCACTTTGTACAAAGCTATCCTTGTTCATGCTTTACAGCCTCTGGATGAGGGCTGAGAGGATGAAGTGCGGATCTGATGGTGGATTCAGGCAGGTTATTGCTTGCCATTTCACAGAGAAACCAAAGAAAGCACCATCAGGACAGCATGACCAAGAATGAACAAGTACACAATCCCATCCTGCACGTTCTAGCACTAACACAAGTCATAGGGTGCACCATGAGTAGTACACATGTGAGTTAGGTGAGCATCCCCATCCCTCGACTGCAAGGCTTCTGTTATGGGGCTGTTTGTCCTATGGAACCAGAAAGGTGTCTGTTGCCTCCAGGAACAAAGTCAGGACAGCCTTGAGTCAGGACCTGGGACTGAATACCAGTGACATTGCAAAAACAGAGGACTCATCTCCTACTACTCCCATGCTATATGCTATTTAATAAACCCGTTGTAATTCTGACACAGAACAAACATAGCTGTGGCTGGGGAACCTTCTCTGCATCAGTGGCCCAAGAGGAACATCCTCATGTTGGTGTGACCTAACAGCACATGGAGCCGAAGCACATTGAAAAGACAAACCTAAAATGGATGTCTTTGAGTCAGTGAGTTAGAGCACATCTTTGCCAGCCCATTAACTAACAGCATTTCAAAGTCAGCTTGTAGATGTTAACTTCCATACAAACAACCATAAAGCCATTTCTGCACTTTGCGGTTCTTCAGCAGCTATTCCATTGGCACTGCTCACTGCTGAGAGGTACTAAACCAGAACCTTTGAGAGCACTCACCAGCTGCTACCTCCTGTTCTTAAAATACAGCGCTTACAGTAAAAGTCAAAGCACCTCCTGCCCCTAGGTGGAATAAAAAAAGATGCTTTTCTGTGGATTGTAGAAGACGCGTCATTTTTAAATGGCAGATCTCTCCCTTGAAGTCTGTTTTGCATGGAAAGCCATAATAAATCTCTCTCAGATATTTCCATGACAACAAACCACAATATAAACTAGAATTAAAACTTTATTGCATGAAGAGTGAATGGAAAGAATGGAACATAGGAGAGAGGTCTCAAAACACAGTCAACAGAAACTCTATCTTACGTCCAGCACTCAGTACAGCTCTAATGCTGCAGAAGGGGAGCAGCAATATTTTAAGAGCTCTCTGAAAGGTAAGTGTCCCCTATAATGCTATTTTGTTTTGCTTTGAAGTATTTTTGGAATGTCTGTTCTGGCCGTTCATTTAGTTAGTGGATAAACTTGTGCATAAAACATCCTTATCTTCTGCCTCTTTCTCACATCCCAGCTATATTAGTGATTTCAGTCTTTCCTGTGGTTGGAAAGGCAACATAAAATACCATTCCTGCAGCTGAGGGCAGGTAGATGAGTGCCTGGAACCACCTTCTCTCACAGCCATTCTATCTGCTCTCATCACTGTCCATCAGTATATGCGAAGCAGATGCAGGAACTCACCATCACACCAACTCAGTGGTATTTCAGTTCTTTATGCCCCATTAAGATGTGGCCTTCGGTATCCAAAGAATCAAAAACAGGGACTGCTTTCCTTGCTCTCAGCTGTTTTTTCTGGCACTGACCCTAAGAAGGAAAAGCCACTCCTGAATCATGCTTCAAAACCCCTTTGAACAAGCAGGGCAGCAAAGCTGTTGGATTCAAAGAACGACTGCAATCCCTGATCCAAGTGGGTCAGGGCATCAAACTCCCAGTGAATTAAGTGTTATTTCACTGCATTACAAACCTGGGCTGCCAGGAGAATAGAGATCTGCTGCCACCTCAGTTCAAGTACCATTTTAAGAAAGGACAAGATTTTTCTGAAAGACTGAAGCTCTTGTCTCCCAAGGGAAAGGGAAATAGTCATTTTTGACAAGATACAAGTTAGCAAAAATGGGAGGAATTTCACGAGAATAAAGGCTGCTCCCTGCAAGGTCACATCCACAGCTTCAGGCCCTTTGCTCTGCCAAGCATCCAGGTCCTGCAGCTAATGCCACTGGCCTGAGAATGTATGGGGGTGGGAAGAGTGAAAGCATTCTTTAGAATAACTGGAACTATTTGGCAGGTTTTCAGGAGCTGGACTCCACGAGTCTTATGGGTCCCTTCCAACTCGGGGAGTTCTAAACAGGGACAGTTGCTCACTACTCTATCATATAAATACATCATTTAAATTAGTCAGAGTAAACATTGTAATACTGAAATAGCTGGTGGCATACAGCCCATGATTCTTCACAAGAAATGAGTAAAGCAGTTACATGGGTAGCTGGATAAGCAAAGTGAGAAGATGATAGGCTCTTCCTTTTTGCTTTTCCCAAATTAATTAATTTGTGGCTACACTCCATAAAATTTAGCAGCACTTTAATAACTTGCTACAAAACTGTCTCACAGTGCAAGGGCAGGAATGACCAATACTGACTCCAACAAAGCTGCAAAGCGTGCTGAAATTAGGATAGAGACAGGGCACTAAGGCTAATGCATCACTATGGAAAGTGCTGCAAAGTGCTCAGCTGCCAACAGGCACATCCCGAGGAGCAGGCAGAGTAACTGCCGTGTCACCCTGCTCTGCTCTTCAGCAAAGCTTGGCACTTGTGAAATAGCAACACCAGCAGATGGTGGGCATACATACGTGTGCGTGCACTTGAAAAGCAGCACCAAGCTCTGTTTCCATGCTGCATTAAGCCAGATGCCAGCGTGCACTCAGAACACAGGTGGTGGTAGTTATTCGTTTTGGTTTTTTTTTTTGGGGGGGGGGGTGGGGGTGGGTTCCTGTTCTGCCCCTGAGCTCACCTTGAGCTGCTTCCCTCAGCCAGGACTCGCGGGCACAGCATCAGGATCAGTCTCAGAAGACGCCGGATGCTGCAGCTGGGATCCCAGCAGCTCCGAGGGGTGTGCGTGCGGAGCGCAGAGCCACGCTGAACGAGAACGGAATTGCAGGTGAATCAGAGAGAGGGCGACGGCTGCAGCTTCACCCATCTGTAGCCTTACCGCGCTCCTGCCAACATCCAAGGGCAACGAAACGACGGACAGTGACCGCAGCCGTCCCCGCGCCCATCGCTGTCCCCACGCGCCCGTCAGCCCGCGCATCTCGGATTTTACACGCGTGGAGAACGCCGCACCGACCCGTCCCAGAAGCGACAACTGCTCCGAGAGCGCGCGCCATCGCCCTTCACCGCCTCGACGGCGGCAAGCGGAAAGCACAAGCTCGTGAGGACGGAGCTCAGCGGGCAGCCCCGCACCGCGGCCAGGGGGTGGGAGCCTGCGGGGACGCCCGGCCCTGGAGGGGCGTCCTACGTGGAGGAGCGGAGGGGAAGGACGAGCGGTGCGCGCACGTCGGTCTAAACTCGCCGCAGAGAGCGGAGCCGCTCCGCGCCCGCGGAGGCAGCGCCTACGCGCCCGCAGTGACGCGCGGAGGGACCGGCCCCCGGCCGGGAGGGGGGGAGGGGGGGCGGAGCGGGGCCGCGTCCGTCCCCGCCTCCCGCACCTGCCCCAGCCCCGGTCCGGGCGCGGAGCGGCTCCGCGCGGGGATGCGCAGCCCGCGGCGGCACGATGCGGGAGGGGAGCGCGGAGAACAGGACGGGCGGCGAGTCCCCGCTGCACCTCTTCCCCGCGCCCGTGCTCACCGGCATCACCGTCGCCTGCGTCCTCCTCTTCGTCGTCGGGGTCCTCGGCAACCTGATGACCATGCTGGTGGTGTCGCGGTTCCGGGACATGAGGACCACCACCAACTTCTACCTGTCCAGCATGGCCTTCTCCGACCTGCTCATCTTCCTTTGCATGCCCCTGGACCTCTTCCGCCTTTGGCAGTACCGGCCCTGGAACTTCGGGGATCTCCTCTGCAAGCTCTTCCAGTTCATCAGCGAGAGCTGCACCTACTCCACCATCCTCAACATCACCGCGCTCAGCGTGGAGCGGTACGTCGCCATCTGCTTCCCTCTGCGAGCGAAGGTGATCATCACCAAGAGGAAGGTCAAGCTGGTCATCTTCATCCTCTGGGCCGTCTCCTTCATTAGTGCTGGCCCCATCTTCGTCCTGGTGGGCGTCGAGCACGAGAACGGCACCAACCCGCTGAGCACCAATGAGTGCCGCGCCACGGAGTACGCCATCCGCTCGGGGCTGCTCACCATCATGGTGTGGATCTCCAGCATCTTCTTTTTTCTGCCCGTCTTCTGCCTCACGGTGCTGTACAGCCTCATCGGGAGGAAGCTCTGGAGAAGGAAAAGGAAGAACATCGGTCCGAGCACTGTCATCAGGGACAAGAACAACAAGCAGACTGTGAAGATGCTAGGTATGGCTCCCCGGGCTCTGTGTTTGCAAGTGTGTGTGCTTGTGTGTGCAAGAGAGGGGAGCCGAGCAGTGCCAGATCACTGCCGTTGCTTCTAAAGGAAAGCATCGTTTTAAAACCTTTCCCACAAAGGGCTCCACTTTAAGGTATTTGCAGAACAACTCTCCTCTTTCCTTAGATTTATTTCTAACCAGTTGGTGCTGGGGACTCTAAAACAGTTAAGGAGATTTTAATAACAACCTCTGACAAAGACGAATACCACCGTTACAATTAGCTCTTGCCCTGGAGATTTTTAGAACATCTTTGGTTGTGGATACCAACGTTATTTACAGAGGATAGTTTATTTGATTTTCAAACTAACTTCTTCTAAACCCACAAAGTTAGCAGCAGACTAAGCAAGCAGGGTGTGATGTGCACCGACTTTCAAATGAAAAGGCATTTTTAGCAAATTGGGGTAATTTAGCAGTGTGGCTGTTTAAGATCGTGGAAAATGATCTTATTTTTGTATTAGCAAAGCAGTAGCCTTTGCTGAACAGTGACCATTTCATCTCCTATAGGGCCTGTAATCCCCTAAATTCCCACTGACTTTAGGGTAACAGGATGGAGACAACAGACGCTGTCAGTCCTGTGTATTTACACCGCCGCGTGGTTTAAACAACAGACACTGCTGGCACACAGAAGAGCATGTTTAGCACAGGGATGCTGGCAGCTCCTGACAAGCATGTGCTGGGATCTGACTGCACAGAACTCAAAGTTGCTACACAGATCCATGCCTGGTCACTGAGCACTGCTGTGTGCTTTCGCTCTGACCGATTCCAGCATGGATGGGATGCTTCACACAGGTGCTACGGCAAGGACTAATGAGCCAGATGGAGAGATGGCAGCCCTAAGGGGCTTCATTATTGTATACGAGCCTACTTGACCTTTTGTGGGTGCCCTGCTTCAGTAGTACTACCATCAAGAAGCAAAAATAATAAAACCTGTAACATTCTTTGAGCCCTTTCAGCCACGTTTTACAATCAATAGAATTAGTTCAGGTGGGTAAGCGTGACCTTGGAAGTAATTCTTCACTCACGCTGCTAGAGCTTCAGGATTATGGATCTCTATTTACAATAAGTAAATTGCCAGCATGTACCGCTGCCATGTTTATCTATCTGCATACTTAACAGTAAGGAATTTCAAAACAGTAAGTGCTTATTTCTGCCCCCAAGTATTGCTGCCAGCACTACGGTATTTCAGACACCTTTTCTTCTTCTGCAAGGGCTGGGAACAGCATGGCAGGGGTGAGCCCTTCCTCTGGCAAAGCCAGTGTTCTGCAAAGGAAAACAGCCTGATGCTGGGCAGGAAGAAAAGAAGCGAGTAAAGGCTCAATAGCAGCAGATGCACAATGCAATCTGCTCTCTGCTTTTAGTTTTTTGCCTGAAATCTAGAAGGCGCTTCCTAAGACTTCAGCAAGTCATGGAACATTGATTAAATGGGATTAGCATCACTTCTTTTAAACTGTAGAAAGATTATATGTCTCTAGGATAGTAATTAAACACCCAAACATACAGCCTGACTTTGAAAGGAGCTACCATAACCCATTCCTCTTGCAATCAATGGGATTCTGCACCAGTGAGGATTAAACTGCATTCTCAAAACCCCAGTTAGGAGGGATATGCACGCTTACCTGTAAACATATTGGCTATGCTCAGTATTCTGTGCACAACGGCCACAGTGGTAGTAATCAACATATGGATTAAACTCCAGAGCATGCTCATGAGCCATGGAAACTTGATCTGAATTTCCCAGCTGGAGAAACTGCAAAAAAAAACCCAAAGTGTTGGGCTCAAGAAGATGCAGAGCAGGAAAACAGATACTCTGAATTTCAGCTGTGTGCTGCAGAGCATGCCATAAGTTGCATGTAGCTTTCCTGTCCTTGGAGTAATCGTGTGCCAATGCACAGGCAGGAAGGCAGGGTGCCTGTTGTTACCCTGTTGGATGTGCCCTACAAATCCAGGCAGCGGTGGTTTTTTTGGTCTTTTGGCCTTTGTCTTAAACCACTTTGCTTCCCAGGGATTAAATACTCCACTACAAACCACAGCGCTGAGTCTATTGTTACGTATAATTTGCTTTTGTAGGTGCAGACAGTAGATTATGTTATAATTTCTGTCAGTGCTCTCACTCTTTAACTCTGTTCCTTTACAGAAAAGATGATTTGATAGCTCAGGTGTGTTGCTAGAGCAGAGTAGCTGTGCAGTATACAGGCAGGCTGCCTATGTACAATCAGTTTAAGTATTGCTAATCAACCTGCCAGAAAATGAGAAGAAACCTGAGAGAAACCTGAAAAGTGACAGGGTGCCTTTTCCCACTTGGAGATTAATTGGTTGAAAAGAGAGAATGCTATTTCATTTATTTTATTTTTTTTCCTACTCACGTTTAACACACTTTCTTCTGCTGTTTTTTATTGTAGTTGTGGTGGTATTTGCTTTCATACTCTGCTGGTTGCCTTTTCACGTAGGACGATATTTATTTTCCAAATCCTTCGAAGCCGGATCCTTGGAGATAGCAGTGATCAGCCAGTACTGCAACTTGGTGTCCTTTGTCCTCTTCTACCTGAGCGCAGCCATCAACCCCATCCTCTACAACATCATGTCCAAGAAGTACCGCGTTGCCGCGTGTCGGCTCTTCGGACTCAAAACCCTGCCAAAGAAAAGACTCTCCAGCACCAAGCAGGACAGCTCACGTGCATGGACAGAACCCACCGTCGCCACATGACACGGGGCCCAGTGCCAGAGCATCACACACCAGTGTTACCAGAGAGCCATCACGAAGGGGACGTGGGGCAAGACGCAAATCGACAAGGAAAGCTGCGCTTGTGTCGTCACCTGGATTTGCTGGGAGATGTCACATAGGCAGCGAAAGATTTTTTAGAATTACCTACACCTTGAGAATATAAAAGGAGACACGTGGTTACAGCATTTGGCAACAATCAAGTGATATTTGTCTGCTGCTTTTGTCCATATGACATATAAAGGGAGCTTATAAACAAGATGGAGAGCGACTTTCGACTTGGTGTGACAGTGATAAGACAAGGGGGAATGGTTTTAACTAAAAGAGGGCAGATTTAGGTTGGATTTTAGGAGGAAATTCTTTACCCAGAGGGCAGTGAGGCCCTGGCACAGCTACTCAGAGCTCTATGCCCCATCTCTGGAGGTGCCCAAGGCCATGGATGGGCCCTGGACAGCCTGAGCTGGTGGAGGCAGCCAGCCCATGGCAGAGGGACTGGATGGACTTTAATGTCTCTTCCAAACCCAAACCATTCTATGATTCTGTTTTTAACACAGGGGAGCCAGGCTTCCCCATTTCTAACAGGGGAACATAGCCTGGCTCTACTGAGAGCCCATGTAGCTCCAGTAACTGCTAAACATGAGCTGAAGTTTTCCAGAGTTAACTTTTGTTTTGCTAAGAATTTTGTTAGCATATAGACAGACCCTAAAGAGAGAAAATTTAATTGCCTTTTTGAAGTAATAATCATTGAATTTGATACACCTTTCATAATTTCAATTTTTAAAACAAGTTCCAAAAAGAAGAAATAAAAACGGGCAGTTTTCAAACATGCTCAAATTGATGACCCTCACATCATGTGTGAATAGAAATTAAAAAAATTTTCATTGAAGTGGCATAAAAAATGGCTGTACTGGAACATTTTGGGAATGTGTATCAGTGGGACAAGGATGGTGCTGCCTTCAGGACTGCAGTGATGCTGTGAAGACTGGGAATGCAATCTCCCACAGTCATCTTTTTGTTTTATCAGCCGACTCACCTCTACTTGCTCTGCTCGGCTTGACTGTGAGCAACTCACTGTACCCAAACTTGGGAGCTGTTGGCTGTCCCAGTGTTGGTGCCTGTGCACACTGCAGCCTGAGGACAGGTCTGCCTGTAAGACACCCTGGGTTGGGATCAGTCAGTCCTGAGTACCTTATGTGCCAGCAGAGCCAGAACAGCACTGGTGTGCTGCAGCATCACATCCACTTTCTTTTAGACCTGAAAAACTCAGAAAATATACATTAAAACATGTTCTCATACTTGATTCATAAAAATCTTAAATTCAACTGATTTTTATGACTCAAATATGTCATTAAAAAAACAAATCAAACCAGAAAACCTTCCACAACTTATGCTAATCTATATGCCTTACATCTTCTGTCACACCTATACATAGATGTTGTGGTCCAGCTAATAGAGCTTGAGGGTGTGCATGTGCAATAGCAGCTTTTATTTATTTGGTTCTACTATTTATTACCAGCTGGTCCACAACTGGTTCTACACAAATTGTCTGTTCACAAGATTCCTATTGCTCCTAAGCCCCCATTGCTGACTATGGGTCGCATTCTGCCTGTTATGCCTTTGCTGGTGGTGCTGCTCAGGTATAAGTGAAAAGAGAATTTGGCCCCCTCTGTAGCTGTTGGTGGGGCTGGGTGGTTGCAGCCTGTCCCAGCAGAGGCAAACCACAGGAGCAGCAGCAGATGGAAGCTTTAGAGGTGCAGCCTAGCGAGGCTTACCTCATTGGAGCCTCTGGTGTGGGCCGAGCCCTTTAGGAGAGCAGCACCCATGGCATCCTCTCTCCCTTTTGCCTCTGACCACTACTGCCTTTCTGTTCGTTTTGTTCTTTCCTTCGCTGTCAGCTGACAAGCAGATCTGGTGGCAGACCATGCAACTCAGGGAAACAAGAAATCGAGGAGTCTGTGAAGATGTGAGCTCACTAATTACATGTCCGTGTAAATGAACCGATCCCGCACCTACCGTCACGTAAGCGTTTCGAGTTTCAGCTGTGTCTGTGGTATTAAATGTGAGCAGAAAAAGAAATAAAGCCCTGAGAGTCTCTGTAGAGCTGGGAGTGGTGCTGAGGGAGGGGGAAATGGCCATGGGCGGCAGGAAAAGATTTCAGCCCTGGCAGAAACACTCAAGCGTTTCACACACACTGCAGCAGTCACTCCACCAGGTTGCACTGCACCATCCATTAGCTTTGCCTCCCTAAGGCGCTAAAATATTTTCATGCAGAAATGCTGAAGTTGGTGGAGTTGCGCTTACTGCCACAGTGGGCTGGTGGTTGGGGTCTGGAAGTGGGCTGCTCTGGTCAGGGTGCTTCTTCAGACAGCTGCTGGCACTTTGTGGGCTACTTTTACCCAGGAGACAGGAAAAGCATCACCTGGGCAACTTTGGCACCATAAAATCAGATGTCAGGTGCCCCCAGAAGGTTACGTGACGCCCCTGTGGGATGAACACGCAGCTGCCTACTTCTGGGTATGCTGCTGCTGGAACTCCAGTGGAAAACAAAAACAAAAACCAACTGTTCAGCTTTTAAATAACATTTTCTACTTAGAACAGATACTGAAGTCACAGGACAGCCACGATGGCCAGTGCTTCCCAGGACAAACAGCATTTCCCTGCTGTCCTCAGACCATTCTAGAGCCCTTCATTTTCCCAGCACCACCTTCCCCTCAACGCCTTTTCTGTCTGAAGGAGCACATTTCTCTCCCCAACACAATTTTGGACCTGAGTGTGACTTTTGGGGTCTGCTTTACCTGCAGTGAAGGCGGGAGCATTGCAGGTGCTGGGCTGCTCAGGAATGTGACAGCAGCACAACCACTCGCAGCTGTGAGCTGTGTGTTGCACTGCTGCAAACTCTCTCCTGTAGGGACAAACTCTGCCAGCTCCAACTGAAAAAGAAAATCATATAGGGGCTTTACGAGCCAAAATATTGCTGTATTCTCACTTTCCTGTATGTAAGGAATGCACATAGGAGATAACTGGAGGCTCACTCATTAAACAGCCCAAATTTTAAGAGATTTTCCAACAGTACAGTTCATATCACAACTTTGCAGATAAACAGAACAGACTGGGCTGCACCTTACTTATTGGCAACATCTTTAGCTGGTGATAAAATAGGTCAGAAGCACTTTACCAGAAAGGTCCATTCATTTTAGAAAAGTACCTTTGATGGAAGCGTCCACAGGCAGAAAATCATGTCCTATTGTATTGCTTGCCAAAAATAAGACATCCTGGAAAAGCAGCACTTACGTGTCAAATCTGGAGCTGCAAGATGCTCAGAACTGATGGAAGTTTCTATCACATGACATTGCCCAAGCACTATTTAGAGCTGCAGTTTCACCTGAATACCCAGAGAGCCAGTGTGGGGCACCAGCTTGCAACCCACCGCTGCATGGTGACATTGCTGTGCCATGCTGCCTTCCAGCTGGGCTGAAGCTTGCATGAAAATTAACAGTCACAGTTTTGTTTCATTTTCACTACAGAAAGGCACTGTGAAGCAAAGCTGTATGTCCAACCTGTATTCTGTTGTCATCTCCCTCACGTACTTCAACATCCCCCAGCAGGACTTGTCATAGTACAAGTAGAATGAAAGCAGATGAAGAAAAAGACAAATGTAGTCCATCTCATATTAACGAAGGTCTGCAGTTCAAACAACTACTTCTGCTTGTTGCAAAAGTTTTTAGTTGAGCCTTGGAACAACGGTAACAGCAGCACATGTTGTGCACACCAGCATTACCGAACACAGCATGGATGTGCTGACACACTCGACAGCAAAGGCTTTTTGCTGCTCTCCATGCTGGCTTTGTTTCCCTCCTGGGGAGGGAAATGATGATTTGGTGACATGTGTGAATTCACTCTAAACCTCCTGCAAATTCTCACCCCAAATTAAGCTAATATTCATGATCACATGAGCACGCATGCTGCCCCATCAATAGCACCTTGGGATTTTTTTTTTAATCAACTGGCGACAATGCAATCAATTTTTGTAAAATTCACTGTGCAGAAAGAGATGCAATTTTCTATTTTGGACTGAACGCTGCAGGTGTGAGCCCATGGCACAGCTGCCAGGAGGGAAGCAGGTGAGCAGCACAGTGCTTGTACCGGGCCCTCCCTGAGCATCCCTGCTTTAATCCCAATATGCCAACACCACTTCAGATAGTCGGCTCACGGCAGCGGTTCCTCTCACATATGAAGCCATTTAGCAGGAGGAGAGCTTGCAACCCTGGTGTGGGCATATCACAGGAAGAAAAGGTACCTATCTGAGCTACGGGTGAATGAGTGCAGTATTTGCACGGCATTAGGGCTGAATTTCTCCACTCCATTCACACGCTGATCCTCACAACACTACTGTTTGCTCTGGTTTATTTGCAGAGAACAACAACTTTTGTATGACTGAAATTGAGAGAGATAAGCAAATGAAATCACCAAGAAATGACATCCATTGAGCACACTGACCCAAGAAGCTATTTCTTTACTGTGCTAGTAAACCTAAAAATAGGTTTGATTGCATGCCATACCACCCACGCTGGCAATTAGTATAACAAACATAACTACTCCAACTAATCACAGCATATTCCCTGAACAACTGCGGATAGCCAGCTAACCTGCTGTGCCTGAAAACACCTGAATCCTCCCGTTTGCTTTTTTATTTCACCCAGGAAAGAATGTGTGCGCTGAGAGTGCAGCTGTCAAGAGCAGAGACAGATGCACTCGGTTACAACTTATTAAATGCACTACCAGTAAAATGGCCTTTTCAAGGGATCTCAGCTGGCTGTGAAAATATTGAAACAAAATGTCCCTATCTTCCCCCCCCTGCTTACCCGTGGTTCTCATTACTGAGAATAGGAGATGACATTTAAATCTTCACTCCAAGGCAGGTGAATATCGAGGATGGAGAATTTCAGTGAATCATAATACATCACAAGTTCTGCGATCACTGTAATTCTAAAGACTCGTAGAGGAAATAGAATTCATAGGTAAGATTTCCAGCTGGGACAGGCCTAGCAGGAATGCTCCACAGGGCTGACGTGACCTCCAGGCCCACTTGTGCTTCTCTGTGCTGAGTTCAGCTGAGCTGAAGCCCAAGGCACAACAAATGGCCCTCAGGCAGCAAATACAAACCTCCCTCCATTGGCAGGCTTCAACTGCTCTCCACCATCTGCAGACACTCAGCCAAGCACTGCAAACCAAGGTGTGTTTCACACCAGGTAACAAAGTGGTGGTTATTAGTTTGTAGGCATCGTAACAAGACCTTGTTAAAGAGATCCTTTTGGCAAGCACTGTTAGAATAAACAAAAAAGCTGAGAAACCAAGGGGAAAAAAAAAAATACATTTCCATAGGAAAAACACTCATGTTGCAAATTGAGGTAATTAAAGAAGTAAAAATGCTGTATTTATGCAATGATTTGAAGAAGAAAAGCTGTTTGAAAAACAAACGCTACTGTGCTCGCCAAGAATAAGGTATACAACTAGATTAATTCTCTATGGTGAGTAATTGAATTTATTGTACATAATTAACGTGTAATTGAAAAATTCTGGAATTCAAGTGTTCAGTTCCAAAGCGAGAACAAACCCAGGTACATTTGACTCGTGGTTAGATTTTCAGACCAGCTATTCAAAAGCAGCAATAAAAGACCTCAGAAACTCATCTCAAAGATTAATTCCACCAAAACCTTTCCCATACAAACCAGAAGCATCCCAGGCTCAGTCTGAGGTTCCCAGCTCAGCGCTCGGCTGCAGTAACACTGCGGATGTAGCAGAAAGGTGCCAGGCATGGGCTGAAAGGGCTGCAAGCAGAAAGAAAACCCCTGGTAATATCAGAAAGAATTAAAACATTTATTGGGCATAAATATATTACATATACACTACAGATACAGTTAAGTCTTACATACATAGTGTAGTATTTGCAAAATCTATACATTAAAATTGATATGGCAGTTTTAATACAATGCATATGAAATAGTCTAAAATTTACAATACGAGAAAACTTATGATTATTTATTTTTTTTAAAGTCGAAAAGCTTGGAATGTATGTTCCCATAGTGAGGTAAAAACTTTTTATTTCTTTTCAATTTAAAGAACTGTGCAAGGATAAGGTTCATACACATTCAGTTAGGGCACTTCTCAATCGTGACGCTGAATACTGAACTACTGTAGCCAACAAACAGGGTTAGAAAACATTTCAAGTTCATAAGGAAAAAGGCAGAACAATATAAAAACATCCCTCTCCGTCCTTAAGGGCTGCAAACGTTTAGTGTTTCATTCTACCTTTTTTGTCCGCCCTTTGTTTGAGAGCAGAGAGCTCTCGGAGCCTGACTGAGCGACTGGCTCGGCACGGCAAACGGCCGCGTGGGGAAGCCAAGGCATCAGCAAACTGCAGGGATGGAAACCAAAACAGAAATGGTTTATGATCCGTAATGCTTTTCTTTTTTTCTTTCTTTTTTTTTTTTTGTTATGAATCCCAGTCAGATCACTATGGCAGAAGATACAAGCTGAAACAATGCCTAACCCACCTCATTAGGGGCTGTCCTACTCCTGGAGAACACCTTGGCCCAGGGCTGGGCTGGGCATTGGCGTGAGCATGACTGCAAGGGACCACGACAGAAACACCTGAAGCCTCACAGGTTGCTTTTCTCTACACCTCTGCTCGCTGCTTTTACTAGCTTTATATTTCAAACTTTCAAAAAAAAAAAAAATTGATCAATTGATACAAAGTTTTTAAAAAATATATATTAAAGCAGTTTTCTTTCCCTAAAAAAAAAAAAAAAAAAAAAAAAGGCAGCAGGTTTGGGTTTTGTAGCAACGCTGCTGCAATAATGCTCCAAATATAAAAATGAGAATCTATTCAAATGTCCGGGTTTCCAAACTAGCAGTCATCTCACTGGTTTAAAAAATACACTCTTTCCCCCTCCACCGAAAACAGCTCTATATGCTTTGCTCACAAAACTACAGATGCAAGGTCACAAAGTTTCGTATCACAAATAAATTTAAATAAGATGTAAATAAATTTGACAAGCCATGACTTTGGCAAAATCAAAAAAATATATATATATTTAGCTCAATGCCATTAGTTTGCAAGGCTAAATTAAACTAATTATAGTCAATAACAAAATACAGAACATTTCTAATATTTGCTACATCTAGAGAGGCACACAGAATAATTCATTGATCTTAGCACTTTCTTTCCAGAGATGATTATGTTTTTGGATACATGTAAACGTTTGAATCACTGATAATGGTTTTTTTTTTTTGGCATTTAATGTACTAGATGCTCCCATCTTCAAAAATGCAAGAAAATGTAAGAAGATTAATAATACTAGGAATGCTGCCAGGTAAAAAGTTGACCTAAAGAACAACAGTATAAAACAGACAAAAATATAACATGCTATAGGGGGCGGGGAGGGGAATTAGTACATAAGTACACTTTTATTTTTTTATTTTTTATTTTTACAATAAATAAAAGATTGCACTGTAATTGGTATTTAAAGTACTGTATGCAGTATATAGTATAAATAAACCTAAAACAAAAATAATGTTGTTTTTTCCCCATTACTTTGGTTAAGGGAATATTATGCTAGTACAGGAATCTGAATCCTAGACAATGGAGACAGAGCACAAAATAGCTAGGACAAAAGCAAAACCAAGTAGCAAAAATATACAAAACCAATAGGCAGGGAAATACACTGTGTCTGTTGCACCCTTTTGGAATCTATTTGCACCTCCAGCTCACTTATGTCCCTGAGGTACTCGCACAATGTTGACTTAATATAAATAACCCCATGACTCAAGAGTTAAAAATCTATCTTGGTGGATTAAGATGTGTGCCAGGGAAGAGGCAGGCAGGAGGAGGGGGAACACTGCTCTACGAGCAAGGACTGTATCTGTGTAGGACTCCAGTCCCAATTTTGCAATGTACCAAGTGTTTCCATTAGCCCCGTGTTAAGAACAACGTAGGCACCTACTTAGGGGACTTAAAATAAACAGATCCCATTTCTGATACCTCCAGAAAAGTTCTATGAAATCGACACCCCTCCAAAAACAAAAAGATCAACTGACAGTGATGTCTGCTTACGTTTAGTGTAAATCTCACCTAATTCAGTAGAGACAGTAAGCTATCACCAGCTCTAATTTAAATCAGACTGAACGTAATAGAATAATATCTACTATTAGATTAGGAATAGTTACATACAGTGACAAACAGACAAGTTAAAGCAGCTTTTAAATAGCTGAACATGGGAATAGCTAACTATTGCACAATGCCCTCTTACTTAAAATTACTGCAAGAAATCAAAATGGTAAAAAAAGAGTCTATAATGCTTCATAATTTATATGCAGTTTGGTTACTTGATTTCTTATACAGGCAGTTTATAGTGTTGTAACTGTAAAAATAACAGGTTTTTTAGACCGCAGGATATTGTTCCAATTTAAATGCACTAAACAGTTAAAATAACAATTTACTTTTTATCTTGAAAAAATATGGGGCAAATGGAGTGAATAATTCATAGGCAACATTGCTAATACTGTTCAATGAAAACCTGGTACTGTTGACTAACACTGTACTCTAATCTTACTGCTATACACGCTTGTGACTAATGTTTAGGAGAAAAAGAAGAAACAAAAAAAAGTGACTTGATTAAAATTTCCTAAATAATAAGAATACAATAAGAGACTGTGTAAGAACTTCAGTGAAAAAAATGCAACAAACCAAACCATGATGACAAGGCAAATTGGTGACAGTTTTGAAACCGTGAAGAGAACAATCTCGCTTTTAGTATCTGGTTTGCTTGTTTCTCCAGTTTGACCACTTCCTAGTTTTGAATTTCAAAAAGGTGCATCAAAACACTGATTTATCTTTCTTCAAGCTAGAACTGTAAAAACAAGAGAAGTATATAAAATGTATGGTAGAACAAAAGGATTTCAAAAAGGAATATCTGAATAAATGTGTGGATTATAATGCGTAGCATTAGTTAAATTTGTATCTCAAACTTCCATTGAATTCTCTACTTCATAAAGAAGTATTGTAATATACAGGCGAATATAATCGACAAACTTGCAAAGCCAAGTACAATGAGGGCTGCAAACTGTTCATCAGTAGCAATCATGCTCTTTATCTTCGGATCATCTATGCTCCCCATTTCTCCCGCGAGCATGATCTCATTTTGCTGAAGCATAAAGGCAACGGATGGGCTGAAAGGTCCACTAAGTTCCTGTGAGGTATCTGAGCACCGGCGGCACACACAGACGCGAAACCGATAGTCCGTGTTGACTTGAAGGCCTGAGATTTGGAATGTGGTCTCATCTCCCTTGTACACCTACGAGACAGAACAGTTACATGTAAAACGCAGAACGAACGCCACTTTTTTTTTGTTCATAGCCTAAGGACAACTTCCAGAAGCACCCTGTGAAATATTTGCTGAGCGAAGAATGAGGGTAAATAACTCATTCTCATACGACTCTGAAAGGATCCCGCATTCCACATAAAGCCACAAGTCGTGACAGAGTGGAACGCAGCAAGGATTTGGGCAAGGAAGACAGGTCAGGTCTGGTAGGGCCTCAAAGGAAGGCTCTCATCCCCCAGGTCGAGGCAGGCTTCAGAAACACAGCAGGCTGTAGAGGCTGAGAGCAGAGGTGTCCAACTACAACAAGTCTCCACGCGCAGTGCTCAGCACACTGAGCACACTCTAGGGTAGGCAAGACTTCAGACAAGATGCCGTACACCAGAGGTGCACATCTTGCACATCTCTCACGGGTGTGATAAGCAGCACAAATGTATTTCTGTACTGTTACGACGTGACTATATGCCCAACACGTTTAAGGCATGAGAACCATAGTTAGCCCCAAAATGAAGAAAATCTGCAAACTAAGGTTATTGCAAGACATTCACTGCACAGAAACAAATATTATTTTAATATACATTTCTCACACTTCTCTCAAGAGTCAGCGATCATGCCAGAAATTGCACTTTCAGAATTCTGGAAATAATAAAATCTTGGTAAGATATATAAAGCTCCTCTTGGTTGCATTGCCTTTGGTTCTTCAATAATCCAAATCAGCCATGTGTTTATGCTAATTGAATGGAGGTAACATATGACTCACAGCATGAGTCACAGTATGAGAAAGAGAAATAACTGAACAGCTAAGAGACCGTTCTGAGACTTAAATGGAAAGAGACCACTGGAAACATTTATGAACTCTGAAAACAAACAACCAGTCAACAATTTATGTAAGGCAGGGCTGTTGAAATAAAAAGCAACGTGTCACAAAGTGTTTGTACCTCCTGGAAAAGAAACCTGAACTTCGGATGCACGTTCCTTTGCTCATTTAACTCCTCACAGTGGGAGGAGAGGAGAGAGCATCTCTGCCTCCTGAGAGTAAGAGCTCTGGCTGAGAGCAGTGAAAGGAGCAAAATTAAAGCTGAGCAGACACATCACTTCCTGGGTGTTGCCCCAGAGAAAGGAGGAAAAAAAAAAAAAAAATCCAAATAGGAGACTATTAGCCCAGCTAAACACCACCTAAAGAACACAACCTCCCTGCCTGTTCTTACTCCTGAGACTCACCTCTCAGTCAGGAAGCCAGTCTGATTGCTTAAGAAGTAATAGCACAAAAGATGAAGGTTTTCCTTTCATTCATTTTCTCCCTTCTAAAACTTCCCCACTTTTTCCAAATACAGTTTGAATGACAGTGACTGAGTTTTCAGACTGAGCACAACTCTGCTAACACTGCTGCCTTGAAACCTCTGCTCATCTTTGCAAAGCCACTTAAAAGCAAGCTATTAAGTTACAGTAACACATCACAGATAAAAACAATTAGCAGCCCACAGACATAATGTGAAAGTTGAAACACCTGCTTGCAAAGCACACCTCTCACCAAGACATTCCCTGCATCTATTTTCCAACTGCAATGCCGTTTCCAGTAGCACCAGTTGTGGTAATTGTCCTCCATCTGCTCCATCATCAATGTCACATCTTGTAAAGACCAGCTAGGATTCTTCTACTTCAGGGAATTATCTCATTCCCATCTCTTTACACTCTGAGTTGTCATAACCCAAAGCATCCATCCTACATCACAGCAGTAAGCAGTGTATATTACTGGGTGCTGTTATCATCCATCTCAAAATGGATCCCCTGCTGTGCTGCCTGCTCAATTTGCCTGCCTTGGTTTCTCCAGGAGCATAGGAAGCCAAGGCAGGATGCCCTCAGCACACAGCGCGTGCTTGGCTGTAAGCAGTTACGCTCTGGACAGACTTTACATGCACAACAGAAAAAAACCTGATAACTATGTGTAAGGCTTTTCAACTTGCTAAACAAATATTAAACCAAATTCAACTGTATAAAGAAGGATATATATTTTTAAATGTAGCACAGTATGCTTTGCTAGCCAACAAGATAAAGAACCCATTCAATTTATCACTTTTACTCCTAGAAATAGCTTTTCTGTTTAGGCACCTGAGAATATAATAAAAACATGATGAGCTTTTTGGCTTGCTCCCTCAGTGAAAATATCATCACAAGTAATAAACTGCTGCCGAAGCCCCTTTTGGCATTTGATACTACTGATCAAAACAGACAGCTCAGAGAATTCCTGCAGGCAAGTCTTTCTCAGTTTCACAGATGTCATTATATAATTCCCAAAAGCTTCAATCTTTTCTCAACAACGAAAAAATGTCAGCCACAACTGCTCTATAAGCAATGCACTGGAAAGCATGAGCTCCTCCCAGCCCCTCACGCTGACTCAAGGTCACATCCATGCAAAGCTGGAGACAATTCTGACATGACGGAGTGCTAAGTTCTAACAGAATAAGCTCTGTTAGGTAGAACTGCATGAGACAAAACACAAATCTCAGCCAGCAGCTCCTGGAGTTTGCAGTGGTTTCCTTCCTCAGTTGTAAACAAGGAAGATCTGATTTCCTAAAAGGAACTGTAGTGCCCTATGGCACTGCTATTTGATGCATCCAAACAGATAAAGAATACAAATATACAAAAAGGAACATATCACTCAGGAAGCAGGAAAAGGAATATTTACTTTTTTAACACGCTTTTTAGGTAGCCAAATTACTATCTGTTTAGTTCCTGCCATCAAATTCTTCAGACAGAACTCAGTAGAGACGTATTTGCAATGCGCTTTCCCAGCAGAAGGCAGGGATTGCTACAGCCCCAAGCCAAAAGAAATGGCATTTAGGCACTTTGATATAACCCTCACTAGGTCAAATGGTGGAAGAAGTGAGGGCTGTGGGATGCAGAGAGCTCCAAGGGGCTACAGGTGGAGGAGGCAGCTCAGGGGAGATGATCTAGAGAGAAACTGTAGCTTTACCCAAAAGCATGTCAGTGGCTACTGCTGCAGCAGGAGAAAGTGAAATTGCTTTAGCATTTCCTACTTTATATGTGAACGAAAATCATTATTTTACATAGTTTGAATGTGTTTCTACAACACAGATGAAGTACAATACAATGCGTTCCTCTTAGGTGTTCCTAGATCTCTCAAGAGCATCCCTTCTGTAAATGGAATATAGAAGAACAATGCATTTTGCATTTTCTGAAGGGCTTTTGAGCAAACAACTGGATCAAGATCAGTAGCATAAAATTATTCCAGAAACAGTAACTGAGTGTCTGAACTGTGCAACTTGGGTGATGAATTGTGTGAGCTTCCTTACTGAGTCCAATAGACTTCATGGTCAACACCACTGCACTGTGTACACATTTGTTCTCCAAACAGTCAGGAGATACAGTCATGTTTTCAAATGTCAGACACAACTGCCATGAAAAAGTTCCAGCTCAGTTTTCTCGATGACAGAATCGTTCTTTTCCAAACTTACTGGAATGAAAAGACTCAAATCCACTGTGTCAAACATATTGTTGTCAATAAAACACAATCACACTAGTTTAAAATACATAAGAACAGTATGAATGCAAAGCCAGTATTGCAAGAGGCATATTAACATTTTCCTACTATGTCTGTTGAAATAAAACATCTTCGTAAAATTTCCTGGGGGAGAAATACAGATATATATATATATGTATATATCTCAAATATTCTCCCATCTCATAACAAAAAAATAGATTCATATTTCTGTTCATCATTTCTGTTTTGCACAGTCACTGTTACAGATGGTAATGCTTTGGAGTTAAATTAGTTTGTTCTACTCCAGGAGATACCTGCATATGAACTCACACTCATAAGCTTTCACTCATTACAATGCTGAAACAACGATTAGTGCTTTGAGATAAAATGAAGACTGCTTTTTCCCAACTATTAGCTATATTTAACTCAAGTAAAGAAATGGGGAGCAGACACAGAGATGCGGCTCCATGGATTTTTAGCACATCTCCCTAGTTAAATCCTCTTAAAGTCTTGCCTTAAGTGGTTGCCTTGAAATTGCCACAAATAAAGTGATCTGACTATTGACGGGATTACACACTCGTAACAGTGCAAAAGCTTTGTGTTCATTAGCCAAAATGCTTCAATTCGGGGGTAATTTCTGAAGTGAATTTTTATTGTGAAACTCTTCTCATCGACGTTTGCTCTGATGTAAAACACATCACAGAACAAGAGCCACAATTGTGTCCTAGAGGATGAATGAAAGTGAAAGAGATTGAGGACGAGCAACCCTAAATATGAAGTGAAGTGCTGCACAGCTGCTGAACAGCCTGTCGAGTTCATGTATTTATATACTCACACCACCATTTCTTGACTGCAAAGATTAAACCATCATCTAACTTAAAGGAACATGGAGCCATGCTCAATTCTCACCAAGGATGGCCAGAACATATTAAGCACTGTAGCTTCCTAAAGCTGCACACAGACACTGTATGTTGAGTCTATTCTGTCAATTGAGCAGTAGCAGAATGGGTCCATGTAATCCACTTACCATGGACATTAAGAAGCCATCACAGTGAACAGAGGTCATATTACCTACATAGAGATGATAATATTCCCCCCCAGATTAACAGGTTTATGAATCTTTAGCACCGACATGAATTATCTTGCATTTACGCTTATGTTATTTTAGATAATCCATTAATTTTCAGTAGCACTCAAAAACAGACTGAAGAGAAGTAAAGGTATAGTTACAAAGAAACTAACACCTTACTCAGACTTCTAAGAATTCAATTAAGGCTTAATATATCTAATTCCCTCATTTAGTCACATGAATCCAAATAACAATGAAAGAAAGGACGGGGAGAAGACGGGGCACAGATGAAGTGCACTGCAAATAACAAAGCTGGAGGTGTGAGAGGTGAAATAAAAGATTTAGCTATGAATGAGTTCCATTTCAGATGTGCAGGGAACATGTCCATTTGTGATCTCTAATCAGTACAGACAACTGAAGAAGGATCAACTGTATTTCAGGTACAGTAAAGCCCACAACCCCTGTGGGGCACCAGATATACAGCTGTCACACACTCATGCATCTAAACCCTAGACAGGAATACAATGGCTGAACAAATCAATTTAGAGTTGTCTATCTGAGTGAAATCCATGATACAAGGTCTTGAAGGCTCCCCTGAAAATCCAAGAACTAATCTAGTGGATCAGGAAGATAATCCACCTGGTTCATCTCCTCTTTGGACAACTAGCACCAACCAGTTCACAAGCAAACATGGATGGACAGAATGGTACTTTCTAAAGGTGAGCTCAGTTGGAAATAGTAACCAACTCTGGAGAGAGCATAAATCACTCCAGTGAAATAACAATGTTCTGTATATTCCCCTGGGGTGAAAACAACCTACTACAGCTCTTGATTTTGACTCAGTCTTTACCAAAGTTCACCTGACGCATCACCATAGGGTGTAATTCAATACAGGAGAAAGAAACAACACAGAATGTTCCAAAACATTTCCATTATATAACCAATTGAGCACTATAATCGAGACCACTTTCCTACCTGCTTATATTCAGATTCTCTTCCAACCAGTACTTGCAGAATGTAACCAACAGGATCGCCCTTCATGGGTGGGACCATTTCCCAGGTAATTTCACAGGCATTTCCTTCCAACTGCGTTACCCGAGGAGCTACAATAAAAATGAATATGCTAGCATTTAATATAAAGACTGCATTGAAATGTCACTTCTATTTAATAAAACACTTATGAAATAAGAACTTCAAAAGAGAACTTCAGGACATCACAGGGTTTAATAGCACAATCTGTATCATATTTATGTATAGCCAAAAATCAAATTACCATCACAAGGAGATGAAAGTAAAACTGGGACTGGATTTATAAGTCTCTCAAAAGTCCAATTTATTTCAGGACAGTCTTGCCTGATTTAAGCTGTTCTGGATTCTTGTAGAACAGTAACACTGAGACAGAAAATTGAGTGAAATTCAGAGGTGATTAACATGATCCTAATAAATTTATGGTATAATGAAGTGAGATGTTTGAGGTCCCTCTCATTTGTCAGTCATGAACCCCTAAATAGGGAGAGTGGATGTGATGAAAACTTTGAACTTCTAAGATCTAATTGCAATGACAGGCACTGAACTTTCCAAAGCAGAAGCCAACTCACAAATTACATTGGCATTAATAAAAGCAGCAATTTCACAAAGTTCTGAGCAAACACTGCAGCAGAGGAGATGGTCTGCGTATTCCTCCCATGCTCTAAGGCAGCTGGCTACATGTCATTGAAAGAGCACTGTACCAAACATTTCATTCAGGAAAAATGAGAGGAGAAACATCAGTAGAGAAGTTAAATAATCCATATTAGAAATTAATTCACGCCTGGGAAGCAAAAGTACAAGGATTATTTTAAATACTTGGACTCACATCTAATTCCAAGCCTGGAACTGGATGTTCCAGGTGATCAGACCTGTTATTCTTACAGTTCTTAGACTAGAAGTCTAAGAAACTCCATTCGTCATCTGTTAAAATGCCCTCCCTGAAAATGGATCTCTTGCTAGGTGAAAGCAACAAGATGTCATATGATGCCCGACAGCATGCTAACAGGTGAGCTAAGCATGTTTATGTATTCAAATCAGCATCTGCCAGTGGAAGGCATCAAAACAACCACAACAGCAATCAGGTTCAGCCACTGTGCTCAAAAGCACCTGACCAAAACGTGAAACTGGGAGAAACACTGGTGCTAAACACTTCACCAAGTGGTTAATGAGTGCACGTGCAAGGACACGAGCTTGTTAAAGGAGATACAGATTCCCAAGTCATGAAAACAGACAACAGGAGACTCTATCAAGGAAACAACTGATGCTGCGGCTGCATATATTACATGAATTTTAGACTAATTTGCCACCACCCAAGAGGAACACATGAATCATATGCAGACCCACATGTAATCAATACCCATTTTGCTTCTCTCCGTACATCTGCTGGTGTTGAGAGACTGCTAATAGATGCCTCCATCTCAGCTGACAACAACGTTCTCAATTATTTTCCTTCCTCCTTCCACTCTGTTACATGCAGATTTTTCTCTGACACACAACTGCCATTGTTTTAGGGTCAGCATTACTGAGTAATTAGGACATTTTACAGGAGGACAAACATCTGCTTCCGATAGATGGAGAAAAAAGTTTATGACAAACATTTCTTTGAATAGCTCCAAACATGGGAAGGAATCAACATAATTCTGTCAGCTGGCTGCCTCAACAGACCTCTTCTTCCCACAGCATCACTTTCTTGCAGTAGTATTCCCTAGCACAGCTTCTGTTGTTCCACTTTCCTCTGTTACAGTCAGTGTTTTGTCATGTACCCATGGTCCCATCCCACACACAGCCCAGTACTGTGCTCTATCCTAATGGCTTGGCATTCAGACCTCAGTATGAGTCATGTTTAACAGGGACTCAGTGCTCAGGCAGGCAAGAAGTCCATGAAACAAAATCCTAAGTGAGATCTGAACTTACCCAAATGGATTTCTATCCATCAGAATGGCAATGTGATTGCTACACGTGCCTGTGCTACCTTTACCCAGTTGGTGCAGCTACGAGTGATGGCAGCAGTAACTTAGGCTCAGCATGTGCTACAGTCAGCCTGCTTCATCCTGCACAAGCTTTCTTTGCTGTGTGGTATGGCTTACACCAGGACAGTTGTGCAAGAGAGTGGATCAGCACAATCCACCACTGGGTAGGTGTAATTTACAACTGAACACCAAACAGATACAGCTATATTCTTCCAGAAACAGCATGGAAACACATGCCAAAAGGCAAAAGAAAAAAGCAAGGTGTAATTGAAGGTGGGATCTCACATATGCTGACTTCAGTGTAGGGAAGCCAGTCTCCTGATGCTCTCCCTGCACTCTGTCCTTCCTCAGAGCAATTCAGAGCAGTCAGCCCAGGGACCAGAGGTATTACACCCCGGCTGTGTTTTTCCCACTCTAAATCTTGAATGGCATCAAAATCACCAAAGCCAGATTTCAAATAGAACGGAACAAATGATACCTCTCTGGCAGACTAAGCAGTGTTATTTCTCACAGGAAGCAGTACTGCTTGACGTATGAGTGTAAGCACACAGAAAAAGAAGGTCAGCACAGCATCTGATTTCAGCTTATCTGACAACAAATGCATCAAATCCACTCCGTTCATAATATTTCTTCTTGGAAGACGGAACAGAACTACTTAGGGCAGAATTCACACATTATAAAACTTTATTTAATTAGCCCTTTTGTTCTTCTAGCAGAACACACGCTAAGCGAGATAACGAATCTGATGTTTTATCCATGTGAAATACTGTTATTAATTTTATAAATTAAAGGAAAAATAAACCCTGAGCTGCTTAGCTGATCATTACCTACACAACTTGAAACAGCATGCAGCTTTACTAACACTGAGGTTGGTATCTACACATACATACTGCAGCTGTTACTTCCCCCTCATGAAGCATTCCAGTAATTCAGAGCAATCCTCTGGAAAACTCAGCAGCAGCATTTTAACAGTTGCTGCATAACAACACCGGTAGGTATAACATTTATGTTGTTTACATGAACATTTTGGTGATAACTTTGCTTCCCACTATCACGTAATTTAACTATTCACAGACACACAGAAGCAACACTCACCATTCTTTTGCATTACTGCCTACCTATGTTAATATTTACAAACTGACTGCACTTATCTTACTTAAGAAGTTATGTCACTTATAAGTAAAAATACTACATACCTTTGATTGCAGGTGGGACTGACTTAGTTGTGCAGAAGGTACATATTTCTGAGAAAGGTCCCTCCCCAGCATCATTGACAGCCTGTATTCTAAACGAGTAACAGGTGGACTCTGTCAGCCTTTGTATCTTGTATGTATGACTTGGTCCCCTGTAAATTGGAATAAACCTGGAAACAATGAAAATGGGAATACAGAATTACATGGGAGTGGCAGAAACATATACATTTATTACATTTATCAGTTCAACACATACATGTTGTGAAAACTGGCACAACATGCTTTGCAAAGCACTGAAAGAACACTGTCCCTTCTGCAACTAATACTTACCTTGCAAAACGATTACACAAATTACCCAAAAACACTTCTGTCAATGCACTTCTGCTACCTAGTAATCAAAATGGGTTCAACTCATGTTTTGCTACAATGCACTGAGTGTGCTGCTAGTACAAAAGTATGTTTAGAACAGGATTAATTTGACTTTATTCACACACTAAGACCCACAGTTGAGATCCTACTCCCATCTGTGCCATCTTAATCCAGAGTAACCATTCAAATCAGAGCATAATGGCTGTATTTAGTGTATTACACACTTCTCAGCTTTGAGGGCTTAACAGCCTGAAGACAGCCCAACAGTGGAGACAGAACAAGATTCAGAGAGCGCACATCGTGGAATGTGAGTGAAAAGGAAGAGAAGAGAAAGCATGGTTACAGGGAGGGGGAGATGCAGGATGGAAAGAAGATGGGGTTTAGGGGCAGTGGGGGATGCCCGTAATGACACAGGTCTGCTTGAAAGCATGCTGAGAAGAAGAAAAAGACATGACATAAGGAAGTGTCTCGCAAAATATTCCCATTGACAAGACCAAATGCCAGCACACACAATCACATCCAACAATATTATGCAGAAAAAAAATCAATTGAAAAAAAAAAAAAAAAGAAAAAAAGTTCAGCTTGCAAGAAAGAATCCAACTTCTATATTCAGTCGCTCTGCTCAGATAAATGCTTTTCAGTAATGGCCGTGTGTTAGCCAGCAATTTCTAACTGAGATGCTGACCCCACAGGTGCTGAGCTGAATGGGGACGAGGGTAAATAAAAGGAAGCTCATCACTTGGCCTTGGCTGGTTCTTCCTGGGGACAGTTCTGAATCTGGAGAACACAGAGTTACCCACACAGGGTAACGCACAGCTTTTGATAACTTAGTACACTTATTGAAATATCTTAACTATTACAGCTGATTTGAAATGCCCAGGAAGCCCACAAAGTGCTTCTGACCTCCCGATCTAGATGCTTAGCTTTACTCTGGGTAATAACTCCTGATCTCTTTGGCTTTGTGTGAGATACAAGGCACAACCAATCTGAGCATTTCAAAGAAACTGGGTCTGCCATTAGCTCTCAGGGACAGAAATCAATTCAGATTACATTATGATTGAAACCCTCACAAGAACAAACAGAGATCAAAAGTCACCTGTAATAACAGAAATGTTCAGGTAATTTAAATTGCTGAGAATGTACTTTGAGGACTGATGTGACTTACTACCTCCAGCAAGTCCTAGAGAGCCCCTCACCCTGATTAAAAATCAAAGACCAGTGCTCATGAGCTCTTAAGAGCACATTTTAAAGTTGAATTCCAAAGATAAACTTTTCCCAACCTTAGGCTTACGCAGCTTTATGCTTGCTATCCTGTGATAACCTTTTTGAGGTTCACATAAGCAGCACTGGAAAGTTGCAAAAGACTACACACTGCACTCAGGTCAGGTTTCTTGGGGTTCTCTGTGTGATGAACAAGCCCTTTATTTAGGCCAGCAGAACTTAAGGGGCAGCAGAGAGCCTGACCAAAGGGCAATAGCGAAAAAGCAGCAATGCAGTGTTTTAGACAACTGCTCTTTCTGTAACCAATTGTGGAACTAGGTAAGCATAGGAGGTTAAATTAAATATACTTTACCAGCTAACAGTTCTGCACACAGTCTGGACTTGTAATACAGTTGCTAGACACATTTATAGAGAGAATACCAACGAGTGCTAGCTTTCAAATTACAGCTTTGCCTCTTGAACACGGGCAAGGTTTCATAACACTGACAAAGTGATCTGGCAAAGTTCTTCTGCTCCTCATGTCATTTGGGGATTGGAATTATGTTCCCATCCAGTTTCCATCTCTACCCCTTTTTACTTCCATCTCTATATCTCAAGAACTGCTTGTAATGAAAGCAAAAAGCAGTAGAGAAAAGCTTGCATCCACATTGAGCACACAGGACTGCACTGAAAGCACACTTAAATCTCTGAGATTCAACCACCTTTGAAGAAAGATAGCTTCCAATTTTGGAAGAAGAAAGGCTGATTAATAAGTCAATCAAATTTATTTGCTGTTAGGCTTTACCCTGACAACAACATCTGAAGAATGTAAATCATGAGATAAGAAATACAATGCAGATGAAACATGTTAACTTTAAAATACCGTATATATAAATATATAACAATAACAATATTTTTCTCATGATCCACACAGGTACTTTACACTTCTCCAGAGTTATTTCTGTGATTTAATAAAATACTACAGTTTCCATTTGATGGAGTTGGATATAGAACTGGAACAACACATCCTCTATGTTGCCACTACTGCAATGCCTGGATAAATTAATAATTATTTAAAGACAACAATTTGTCTATAAGATTGCAAATTCATATTATTGCAAGTTGATTTTTTAAATCTAAGGATACCTTTAAATACACTTTTAGAGTTCCATATACCTTTGCCTCCTTGCAAAGTCTGGCATGGTTCAATGTGCTTCATCCAAGACCTGTTCCACACCTTTTCTTAAGAACAAGCCAGCTTGGAGCTCATCTGCAAGGAGTTCATGTCTTATGTACAGACAGGGCTGAAAGGTGAACTGGGTTTGAGAACTGATAGAAGCCGGGCAGCCTTGTACTGGATTCATTCCCTAGCTGCTCCAACATTATGTCAAAGCAGTTATACTGGCAAAACTGTGGGGACAGTATGGGAATACCAGAGATAAAACAACCCAAAAGCATTCCTATTCCCATATAGGAACGTCCTTAAAAAAATGCTTTGCACTTTGGATTTTATCTTTTTGACACTCTTTCCTTTCAAGAGAGAAACAAAACCAAAACGTACCTGAATGCATCTCAGACAAAACATTGTCATTCCTTAACCTTTTGCCTGCAACAGATCATGTGAATCCACATGCGTGCTGATGGCACATGTACCTTTTTGTTTCTAAACGGTTTGCCCAGCCCAATTTGAAAGGCAATGGGCTGCACCTTTTACTCTGATATGTCGTCTCTGAGAAAAGACTACTTGTGTGGGCTACCTGTGCTTTTAGTGTAGTTTTGTTGATGTTGTTTGTTTAATATGTATTTTTAATAAGTATTAATATGTATTTATTTATTTTTTAATTAAAGTGAAGGTGTAGGGCCAGAGTTTAACATGATGCTATATTGCCTCTCCTCCCCACTAAGGTAACAGCACAAACTGAAAATCATCTTGAGGGAGTAGGACATCCCCCAGAGAATCTCACTCCCACTTGAGTGATCCCAATTCTCTCTCCCAGACATTCTCATGTCAGTCACGGATTATTCATTTACTTACACAGCCTGGAAAAGAGAGAACACAATGTCCTAGAATGATTGTTTGGGAGACACCACTGCTGTTAGTTTTTCATCAATACCTTCTTATTCACCATGAAGATCTTCTTGGAAATGTTTTACGTGTCAGAGCTTTTTTGTTTCCTCCACTTCAGCCACTTTCAGTCAAGCAGAGGATTATGAACACACTTGCTGCTCTACCTTCATTCATTAGTACTCTGCACATTTTAATCAGCAGGTTACCTTTCAGAGCCTCTCGCTTTGTGTATATTTTAGTAACACGATTGTCTTTGCAACAATTTAATTTGAAAGCAAATGTAACATGCAGTGCTAAGACAGAACAGCAATCTGGAGCCTGGAACAAGGGCTACAAGAGAATGATTCTCTTTCTGCCTCCCGCAGCACTGCAGTGATCTGACACACTTTTGTGTCGGGAAATCATTAATCCACCGCAGGTCTGACCTGGTGACCTGAGGCTTTTGTGCAGTGTACCTGGGCAGCTGCACAGTTAGAAAGCAAAGCACGTGAATTTCACCAATCAACACAACTTCTAATGTTGTTATTGCAGTGTGCCTGTTATCTGCACAATTATAGCCCGCTCTGACTGGTTTTTTAGACTGTTCCTCTATTTTCTCTAAAAACGTTATCAAGCACTCACTGATTTATGCCATTTTCTTCCCCAGCTAGCAGTTCCCTACACTATGCAGCAGCATTCTGGAAAGCAAAGCTTCAAAACAAAAATATGTAATTCACCCCCAACACAGGGAACGCTCCGTTCTAAAGCCGAATAAAGCCGGGCAGCCGCACTGCTGGCACGGCCCTGGGTGCCCTACCTTGAGGATGCACTGGGGATGCTGGACCCTCTGATCTGAAGATGTATTTAGATCAATGTGAAGATATTTTTAGGAAACCTTATCACGTAAGCTTGTTCATGACAATGTTTAGAAACCCACCTCCTCACAACAGCAGCCATGTAGCTTCTGTTTACAGGCATAACAACAGGAGATGATGTTTCTTTGCTTGCACTTAGAAAAGCAAAACTAACTGGAGAGGAAAAAGGCAGAACAAGAAGTGCTAGCAGTTAAGTGGAGAGAGTTTTGTTTTCTTTGCCTAATTACTTAGCATGTCTAGCCTGTGGGCAAGGAGCAGTTGCAGAAATTGATTTTTAGTTTGCTTCTCCTAGATCATCCTTTCATCTGCTACCGAATTTCAGCATGTAAACCATATTTACCATGGCCACCTGTCAGATCTCCAGAATTATGGAGAATGGAGATGCCTTGACATACAGAAGCTCCCACCTAGCAAGAAAAACTAATTTTTTAGAAGGATGAGTTACCATCTTTTCCCTTGAAGTTCATGCTGCTGAGGGCAGCTGGAATTTACAGCCCACCACATTGTACAAGCAGCATACAGAGAGCATGGGAAGCCTGAACTAAAGCCTCAGGATTGTACTCTTCCCAATAGATTACCAGAGGAAAAACCTACAGGCATTTCGTGTTTGCTTCCTTTTTTTGCCCCCTTTTGGACTGCAGACCTGTGTAATCATTCAGACTTTCTGGATGCTGACAAAGAGAAGCTGCACACAGAGCCCATTAATTTTATTGCTCACACCAGACATAGAACAGGCACATCATAAAGAAGACAACTGAACGCTTTGAAAATCAACTTCAAGGATGAGCAAGAGATGGAGAAAAAGTTTTAATTCTGAATGATTCCTGTGGGAAAAAATAAGTAACATCTCAACAGTGCCTGGGCACATTCAGGAGGAACGGAAAGCAGATCAGCTCAATGTGATTCTTGTGTGCACCCACACTGGAGGCCAAGGAACAGAGAGACAGGACAATACTGAGCACACTGTAATGTGAATTTACAGCATTTCAGTGAAGGATTTGGGAGAAGTTACAGAGAGCATCCAACTGCCTGCCAAAAGTCAAGAAGAACCAGATGACTAAAGCAGCTACTGATACTATAGTTTGTAATGGCAATGTGTTAAAAACTAACAGAAGATATAAACAGGAGTAGGCTTAATAAAGCTAAAACCAAAATAGAACAAAACACCGATCAAGCAGTAGCAAATTAATGCTCTTATAGTCACACACATCTTTATCTCTCTTGTGCAGCATTACGGTCCGCTTTATTAATATGGCAGCATCTAACAGTTTCTATGAACCTTAAAATGAATCTCAATCAGCACAGCATGTTCAGAGCTATCCACAGCCGTGACAGTCTCAGTCATTTGGTTTGGCAAAGCTTGCTAAGGGAGCAAGGAATCCTGTCTGCTTTACAGCTTCAGCAAAACAAAGCTGGCACCTACAGATGGAGAAGTGGCCCAAATGCTCCTCACTGTAAGCAGAACCCAATGACCACTGTGGGTACTAAACCAGTCATTACTGCGAAATTCCCACCAAACTGTTCTTTAAACAAACTTACTGAAAAGCATCCCACTCTGCGTATCGTCAGGATTCATAAGATCACATAACGTATCTCAAACATTTAACACATTTTTCTTATACCCCACTGTCTCAAAAAGTGATCACTATATATATATATATATTTAAGAATTGCATGCCCTTAAATGGAAAATTCCTATAATTTAATAAAGCATTTTAGACTAATATACGTACATAAACAAAATTTCACATGTTACAAAAAGGTAATACAACTACCATGGTTGTTGTGATACATGGTCACAACTCACTTATTCAGCAAATAGCCATAACAAAAGTAATTGCAGTGTAGAAGACCAGTAAATACCATCTAACAATCCACTTACAAAAGAAGACTTATGAAGAATAGACAATGATCCTTCATTGATATTTTAAAAGAATATCTTCAAGTTGCCTCTTACCCAACCATCCAGTGATTCTCTTAAAATATAATTGCCCATATTTTTCTTTATGTCTGCACACATAGAAAAATCACAACACTAATCTCAAGTGCAAGATAACATTTATCTAAAAGAAACACAAACAATGCAGCGAATGACCCGCATCTAACATAGTTGCCAATTCTCTCTTTCAGACTAGCCATCGCAAGTGTTTTAAGACACTAAGTGGTATGGTTACTTGTAGAACAACTAAAGACTAATTAACAGTACAGAAAAAAATATTCAAAAGCATTACTGTTAATTAGGTTCATTTGTTTCACTTGGAGAAGAAAACAGTGCGACTCGATTAATGTGATTTTCTTGATGTTACAACAGTTAGGAATGCTGGTTTATTTAAAAAACACTGAAATTTTATCATCCTCTTTACATAAAGGTCAACTGCTTTCAATTAACGTTCCCATGTGTTGTGCTTTCTAGAAACAGACTTTTCATCTCCAATTAATGCTACACATAATTGAAAGGACAAGAGAGATTAATTTGATCTGCCTGGATGTCACACACCAAGGCACTAACGGCAGATAAGGCAGGTGCATTTCTGATACGTGCCTCTTTTCAAGCCCCAACATTAATCAGTGTCAGGAGATTTCCAAGTATTTCATTTCATAGCTCTTGCAATCAATGAGACCTTTAGTTTGCAACAACTGGCCTGTTGCCTCATTACAGCACGGAAAAGTTAAAAACAATTCTTAATGACCAAGACACACTCAAGAGCACTGGCTGGCGATCAGTGCCCAGAAACAGAAGAGAATCTCTCCAAAAAAGCTATCTGAACTGTTAGGATCAGAACCTGACTTCTTGGCGATTCTTGTTCTTAAAAATAATTTGTTTACTTATTTGTGTTGGTGAAAATGCTTTGATATTACTTTAAAATTATCTCATATTTTAACACTCATCAGTAAGGAATGCTGCAACAAACAAACAGCATGCTCAGATTCACCAAAGGGGAAACTGTAATACTGACTTGGGTCAATCAGATAAAAGTAAATTCAGATGTGCCAGAGAAGATATTAACTATAACTTCTGAAAGATGGAGAACATGACAGAGACCATCCCTTTGGCTATATTATCCATGCCCTGCCCAGAGTCAGATGCCATTCGTTCTTTCAAACCATAGAAGATTCCAAATCACCCTTCTATTCCATTTGACATCCGCACTTCACCTTATTCACATTATTCTGTTACAGCCCTGCACAATTAAAGATGCCCATGCTCAACAGACTCTCTTCCAGACTCTCTTCTTTTTCACAAGCGTACGAGGAAACAATCACTGTAGATGAGTGGCTGCTCTGCATTTTCGGGAGCCCATGTGGGCTATGACACAAATTTAAAGCTTGGAAGACATAATGGTTGTAACAAGTGCAAGGAGCAGCAAATCCTCCTTATTAATAGTTCCTAAGAGACCATTTGCAGAAGGAAGCTTGTGCAAAACCAAACAATGATTCTAGAAACAGCTTTGGTTCTCTGCAGCCAGGTAATATAACTTACTTTAATCTTACAAGGAAATTTATTTTTCCAACACAGAAACAGGTTTGGAACAATCTGCAGTTCACCATCCTACCTGTACTGCTACATGAAATGAAAAAAAGCAGCCTGCTGGATGTTTCTTTACAGCTGGCTTGCTCACATGCTGCTGCAGGTGATGGGCTCCTGACAAGCATCACTGCACTCCAGAGAAACTGTTTCATCAGTCAAACTTTCAAATAGGTATTTATATTCATTGGACAACTCTCAGTATTAACACAGGGGAGTGTGTACCATCTCTGTATCAGTATAGTTGAAACAACGGGAGGTATTTAGGCATTATTCATGGTGGTTTTATTACTTAGAATTAGAGCTTTTGGGACAGATCTTCAGCTGGCACAAACTCAGCACAGCTCTATTTAAATTAAAAGAATCATACTAATTTACACCAAATTATGATCTGTACTGAATGTCCCTATGGATTTTCTACTTCATACACCAGTTATTTTACCTAATTAAAGTCACTGAGAGTGTTTTTCAGTAAATTATGAACCATTTGTGATATTTATTCATTGAAGAGATCTTTGGAGCTATTTTGTCAAACCTTCCAAAACAAAGTTGTTTGTGAAAAGCTTCTTCCTGAACTATTTAATGTCTATTTTTGTGTTTCTTGCATACTGAAAGCTCTTATAGCTTTGATGAAAACTTAAGGGAAGTGAAACACAGTAGATAAGCTCCTCAAGCATTCTTATTTTATTATTACTGTGTTGCTACCAAGCTGATGCCAAGTTCATTTTTTCCAAAAGATCCAAAATATGATAGATCTAAAATCCCAACCATCATGCTCTGCTCAAAAAACCTTTTCCAGTTCTGTTATGGCTTTTCCTAGACCTCTGACTCTGTGACCAGTTCTTTTACTAATACACACACTGCATGCAATATCTTTGCTCTCAGATTTCAAAGAGAAAATCAGTGTGATTAGAAAAGCAGGTAGTAATTTTTGCTGGCAGAGGAGCCAGTAGTTTACCAAAATTTCACAGTGCAGCAACGACTGCAGTTGTTCTACAGTAACTGACAGCTTTGTTATGAATCCCTACTGAAACAACATTCTGTATACATTTATAGCATCAAGTAATTGGGAAAACGTTTTTCTGTGATTCAAAACTGCTTTATCATGGGCCAGAATTCATTTTTCATTAACACAATGAGACAAATCAGATCTCTTACCTTTTATTTCTGTCTTCAATCTGTAAGATGTAGACCATGTCATCGGTAGCATGAAGCTTGGAACTGCTGTCCCCCCATTTCAGCTTCAGGCTCTGAGGACCCGCTGCAGCACACTCCAGCCGAGGAGGTAAGGGTGGTAATGGTCTGGTTTTTGCTTTAATAAAGTGGCTAAATGGTCCAGCTCCAATTTCATTGACAGCCTGGATCCTAATCCTAAAATGATGAAAAAGGTGACTGTTAAATAAAGTGTTTTCACAAGGTTCTTGGTGTACAAAAGTCTCAAGTGCAGCAGTGAAGATATGAAGAAATGCATTAAGACACAGGCAGAAAGATCTACCTAAGCAATCTCAGAAGCTGATGGCAGTCAGCATGGGCATAACTGCCGTGCAACCTCTCTCCATACTGGTAAACACGTTTGGTGATCTAAGAACAGCATTATTTCTGTGTGTGCAGCACATCTCACAGAATGCTGTTGGTGCACATTGAAGTCTACTTGGAAGAGCTAATCCTGGAAGGTTTGAATCACAACCCCTCCATGGGTTGTAGTGTCATGTAGGTGTCTTAGCCTGTACAGCTTTGTCACTCTCTTGTCAGTCTGCACTTCAGTTTAATGAGAATCTGTTATAGGAACGAGTGAAGAGTGGTGGGATTCTACTATGGTAATGTCAACAGCAAATCAAAACAAAAATGTGAAATATGCATTTGGAAAAAGCTTTGAGGACTTATTAGATGTGAGATTCTGTCTAAGTAGAAATATTGGTACAGATGAGCCTGACAAAAGACTGCTGAATCACAGAGAGAATTAGAGAAAAGAGGCTGGGCAAACTACAATTTTAGATGGTACATCAACTTTAGATCACTGGACAGATGCCATTTACTTTGGAAATTCTACATGCTGCAACCCTGTATTTTCTCATGAGAAAAGACTCTCTGCAAGATGCATTGCTTTTTCTCAAAAGTGTCAGCCACCAAGAAGCTAGGAACTGCTTGGGAAGGCAGTAAGGGGAGAAGGGAGAAGAGCAGAATCTGGTAAGCCATTACACAGCATGCTTCAGAGAAAACAGAAGATAAATAGAAATACCCTCAGCATAGCTATTTACTTTCACTAAAGCATATAAAGTGATTAAGTTTGCATATATAATGTATGAGAAATTACTTTGCTTTGAAAAGCAAGTCTCTAGCTCTACCATTAGAAAAAGGTTATGTAGGATTAAAGAAGTGAAAAGAATCCTCTGAGAACAGGATTCCCAACTAAAAAAACCAAAACCCATACTTTCTGCAATTTCAAAACAACAACAACAAAAAAGGGTTAAATGATAAATTAACATACTGCAAACAAATACATTCTCATCTATTAATTAGGCAGTAGAAATAATTGTGCACAATGTTTACAAGGCCATGTGGTTAAGCTTTTGCTTATTGATCAGGCCATTTACCAGGGCAAACAGTCCCTTGGCTGCCTAAGCACGGAAAGTGTTGAGCTGCATTTTCCTTTTAATCCTCCCTTTAGTTTCAGGAAATAGGTCCTGACCACCATATGATGCTATACAGAGGCGACTTCCTCCTCCAGGAAGAAAACAGCAGGAAGACGGGTCTATTGGGAGCCTCCTCTTCAAGTGTTGCACGCAAGTAGTTGCAGGAAAAACAACAAAGACTTCTCTAATATCTTCAAAAGTGCAGTCAACATACAGACATTGAATTTATTTCATATTATGTTACTGGCTTGCTTCAGATCAAGAAGTCATTATGTTGATAGTTAATAGTCTTTCCAGTAAAAAAAGGGTGAAAACTGCCTGAATTTTCACTGGATTCTGGCAAGACACCTGTTAGCACATGCACAAAAACAGTAACAGCAACATGACAAAACACAGACTGCATACACCAACACCTTCTGCTTTATTTTGTCCTGTCCTCAAGCATCACAACTAACTCCTCCCAACAGCAGTTATCACATCTGAAAACAAGGAGTGACTGAAATGAAGCCCTCTCAGATTTCACACCACACTTCTTACACATGGGCTGGCAATGTGCTTTTATGACATGTGCACAAACACACGGCTCCATATGCTGATCCACCCTTTGCCAGGTATTTGCACAGGGTAAAAATGTGCCTCTTCTCTCACTTGTGGTTGCTCTCATGGGCTGCATGGAGCTCCTGGGGGCCCTGGTCCCACCATCTGATGCACACAAATGGGCACTCCACCCACCTGCCCTTCTGAAACAGGAGCACAGTGAGACCAGTGACAATAAAATCAAATAAAGAAAGGCATCTGATGAATGATGATAAAGGGAAGGCAGTAACTGATTTATTTCCTTCTACCAGGGCTGGATGTGGTCAGCCCATTTCTGCTGATCACGCCACCACAGAAATTCTCTGTCAATTGTCACTCTGCAGGGCTCAACCTATATATTCAATCCCATATTTCCCCACTGCATCTTCTAAACAGTAAAATAAATACATCAAACTAAGTAAATTTAGAAACCATTAAAAGACCTTTAGCAGACCATTATAGCCTGCTTCACCGAGAAAATAAACACACTAAAGATGAGGTTATTTTCAGCTTGGTCAGAAAATCCTCTGTAATGTACTCCAGCAAACTCAAAAATCATTTCTGAATTAATCTTATGGAGTCTGACATGTGAAGAGTTTCATTCACCAGTTCCCATAAGCAGAATGCCACCAGCTGCAATACATGCGTGTGTGAAAACCTGCAGATTTAAAACACCACAGACTACACAAAAGAGAGGAGACGCAGCTCGGTCTCCTCCTACCATCAGCCTGAATGTAAAGGACAGCAATCTTACTAGCCAGCCCCACAGGTCCCTCACACTGCACTCTTCTGGAGATGGAGCAAGACTTACCTTTAAACTTCAAAACACAGATTTCGTTTTACAACTCACTGGAGCATTGCTAACTTGAGCATCCATGTGCATTCTTCTCTTTGCATGCTGGAAGATCTTTCCCTTGATGCAGTTTAGAAATTAAAAATGTCTGGAATTTGCATTCCTAAACCAAATTAGAAGTATGTGCTGCTATTTAAATGTAATGGGGCTTATCTGCCTCTGTAAACTATGTAACTTCAGAGCAAAAGAAGCATTCTTAAAAAAAAAACACCACTGTTTTGCAGTGAAGTGTCCTAACAGTGCTGCACAATTAACTATAGAAAGTGTAGAGCAAAGCCTGGGAACAGAGTGTAACAGAGAATTGACATTTCTATTACTGTCAAATACTTATTTATTGTGGAGTATTTATTTACTCACTTCTAGTTAGATCAGTTCACAGAAAACCAATCCTACCTTTATTATACTGTAATCACAACTTCCAGAGCTCCAAGGCTACATTAACAGCATGGAAAGACTGCAGAACTCAGATACGTTCCTGCAACTGGCTAACTTACAGCAGTGACATTTATAGAGTGCTTTTGGAAGGCATCTGCTTATTGCAAAAGCAGTGCTGGTGCCTGACACTGGACAAGTCCTTGTGAAACCAGCCCAGCCTATCCACTAGCTGCATGGCAGAGGCATGACCCAGTTCCTCACACTTTGAATACATTCTAGGATGCAAATCCTTCCTGTGTTACGCAGGCAGGATTTGCTGCCAAGACAGAGAAACCATCAAACTTCCCAGCTCCAAACAATCTCTGCAAAGAGCTCTGAGCTTGCTCTGCATGTATTTGAGTCGCACTTGGGTGTCCCATCAGATAGATGCAACACCAGACCCGAGCCAACAAGCCTATTGGGGCAGAACATGAGGGGATACTGCCTGAATCGCAGTGCTATTCAAAACCATGCTCCTTTCTGATTTTTGCTTTGGTGGATTCAAAATAACCAACACTCACTTTTCAAGTTCAGGGCTCCCGCAAACAAAATGTTTACAGTGGAATTCCAATGCAATCAAGCAAATAAGCCCTTGGCTACCTTCAGGTTCTGCTGAAACTTTGTCAAGAGATTTCATAGTCTCAAAACCAGTAGTGTTGAGCTTGTTTAGTCTAAGAAAAACAAAGCCTGGAAGAAAACACATTCACTGCTTTTAGACACAGCAGGGAATAAACACTTGAGAGACAAAAGAGTTAAGTTAAACAAAACTGACATGAAAAGAAAAACTACTGGTGAAGAAATGAAGAGAATGAGATCAGTGAGGTTCTGAACACCCCTTGATTAAAACAGGGAGGGCTGAAATCCATAACCCAGCATCTTTCAGAAAACAGCCTGACAAACACATTGAAAGGAAATACATGGTGTCAATCAACAGCAAAAATACTTTGACGTACATTTCCCAGTTACCACAGAAGTCTTTGTGCTATAGATTGTGCTGCATAAGGTGCAACTGGATTTGTCTCTTGTCTTCCCTGGCAGACATGAGATGTAAGGATTGAGACAGTCTTTCTCTTGTTTTATTTAAAAAATAAAGCTTTCATATAGCATTACTTCTGATTAGTCACTTACTGGCTTGTGCTTTTCACACAACATTTTCTTTCTTTGTAAGAACTCAGTCTTACAACAATATTTAGAACAGTTGCAGACTTAATGCTCACGCTTCAACATTTTCATTTGGATCAGAGACAGCCAGACTCCCCGACTACAAATAAGTAATTTAATATAGTGTTTTTTACAAATTAAAGAAACAAGAATGCAAAAAATAAAACAATCCAGTATGATCTCAGCACAACAATATTTTTACAGCAGCACGACTAAGAGCTTCAGGGACTGCATCCTGATTAGAAAGCAGAGAAACGTCCCGTCTATCACTTCATTCTGTACCCTCTGTTTCCAGGCTTTGGAGACAAGGCTGGTATCCAAAACAAAGCTATAGACAACTAGGAACCAGCTAAAGAAGGGACTGAAGGACAAAGGCCTCTGTGATGAATGCTCAAAGCTGTTTTGACTCTTGACTGAACATACGAGGAGAAACCAGGTAGTACAAGATGTACTAACGCAGATGATGCCTAAAGACACTGAACAGCTGGGTATCCAGTCAATAAACAAACTGTTCAGCTTTTTACTACCAGCATTATGTTTTCAATTGGTCTTCAGAAAGTTGAGTTCTCTGGCTTGGCTTGGAATAAGATCCATGAGCACCAGTGTGGAGAGAAAGAGAAGTGGGAGAACGTGGAGGTGGAGGGAGGTCAGAAGCATGACAACAGCAACCTGAACTGGTTCAAACTGTTCTGCAGCTTTGTTCACGTGCTATATTTTCACAAACACCTATAGCTTGCCTAGGCCAGCACAAAGGCTAGAAGAGGCATCTCCTCTTTTACACTCTTTTTTTCTCTACCCAACTTACAAGGTCAAAAAATACGGATAGTTTTTTCTAAGACCAGTTTTCCCAGTCAGGAATGATGCAACAACACTTTGCTGGCACAGAAGAGGGTTCATCACGAGGAAGGAACAGGAGGCTTCATGCTGCAATAAACACAGCTGAAGATGAGAGAACGCTTCTTTTCTGCTTTTGTCAAAAAGGATCACAGTTACAAACCACTGAAGAACTGCAGACAGCAACGATGCAGTTGCACTTCCTGGATTTATATGATTCAGACTGCCAGAGGAATTCTTTTTTAAAAATAAACTTACTTTGTTTATTGTTTTACAACTTGTTTTTAAAACCCAGGTATTGTAGGCAAAGATCAGGATACATTGCACTGGGCACCATAAGTAATCAAAGTATGCTTCTTTGTTAAGTAACTTCTAGTATGAATATTTGTGTATTTGCTCCAAGAAGGTCTCTTTCTTGAAAACATGGTAAAATTTGACAGCAGAAATTTTTATATAAACTCTACAAGATCTGTAGGATTGTGATGCTGCATACAAAGAACAAATAAATGTTACAGTAATTCTGTGCCATACCTAGTTTTACAGCCGTGCAATCAGATTTCAGGCTTTATTAGAACAGTGCTTAAACCAGAATTCCTCTGATCACATTTTCTGCTGTAGTGCCTTTCATTGCCTGCACAGAACCTTTTTTAGTTTTTAATTTTAGTTAACATTGGGAAAAAAAAAACACATAAGCTTAAGCATTAAGCTGATAATGATATTTTTGCGATGTCACTTAGAAATTTAGAATCTGAACTGTTATCAAGAAATTGTTTTAAACTCGGATTATCTTTTAATTAGTTTCCATTTTCCAGTAAGAAAAATAACTAGAGCTACATAAACAAGTTACCTGTGTGCAAACCTCTTCACAGAGATCAATATATTTAATAATAAACTGCCGTAATAGTACTGATAAGAATTTGGAGAGTTAAAAAAAAGACAGAAGTTGCACTTTAATTTTAGTTCTCTATAATTTTTGGAATTATTTTACCTACCTGTGTCCTTAATGCAGTAGAGCAACTTGAAAAGGACAGGTCAGAGATAGCAGTAGAAGAGAAAGAGGAAAGAGGAAGGTGGGGAAATGCAGTATTTGAATCTGAACTACTGCAATTTGTTCCATAAAGCAGTTACTGCAGATTTCTAGGCTCACTTGTTTTTCTCCTACCCCCTCTACATGCCATAAACATTTCCCATGTCAAATTAAACCACGTAATTTCATCCTGAATAAATACCACAAAAAACTGTACTCACCGGTATGAGGTTTCTGGAAGCAAATCATGAATAACATAACTCGTAACATTTCCTACAGGAATGCTGATGTCACCAAGGTCAATGTTGTATGAAGTAATCTCAGCTCCATTATTGCATGGCTCCTCCCAGTTCAATGCAAGGCACACAGAGGGTGAGAGCTGACAGGCATCCACGTGCTCATCCTCCAGCACAAAGAGGGTAGAGACTGCATCAGGTACAGACGCAGGGATCCTGCAGGTTACCAGTTCACTGTAGGGTCCAGCTCCTGCCTGGTTAACAGCCTGTATGGAACAATAACATTGCAAAGAATAAACGTTCTCTTTCATATGCCTATCAAGTTTTTAAATCATAAACTGTGCAGCCTGAAACAGCTCCATGGATTCCTCAGAGAGGATGCATCACTGGCTCAATCTCCAAAGGATGATTCATACCCTCTACCTGGATTAGGGTAATTAATATCTTCCTACGTTACTCAGGAGTGTCCCTCAGGAAAACTGGAGAACACATTTAATCAAACTTAACGGTAACCTTTTCATCAGCAGCAAACTTGGTTTGCTAAGAGGTAACATCAGAGTCAGTGTGCAGCCAGTGACATCACGGTGCCCAGCAAACTGCTTACCTGACATTATCAAGTTGCTCTGCATAAGAACCTCAGTTTCTGCAATGTGGAACATGACATGCTTTATGCAAGTACAGTATCCCTAAATGTAAGGGGCATTTGACTTGCACAGGTTCCTAGCTCAGATAGTGAACAGTTAATAGGATGCTAAAAGTTTCTGGTATAAGAATATACAAGCTCAGCATGGCACTAAGCCTATGACTCAGATTTCCCCAGAAGTCACAAGTCACTAGCTACCAACCACCAAAGTACATAGCTCAATATTTTCCACTAGAGAGGAGACCAAACAATTACCAAACTTCTCATCTTGATTCATAGATCTAGGACCCCAGCAGAAAGTAAGGCTCAAACTCTGGCCCTTTTCTGCCCGTTAATTAGAGGCTGATGTCTTTGCAAGCTCGACATCACACAATTGTACAGGCCTGTTTTACAAACGGTTGACTCTCAGTCAGTGCAGTGTGCTGTGTATGCTGCACTGTTACCTTCTCACTCCCGTGCAAAGAATCACAGAGCCATTCAGGCTGGAGGGGACCTTGGGACATACCTACTGCAACTTGCTACTCAAACCAGGCCCAAGGCTGAGTGGCAGGTTGCTCGTGTCTTTGTCCTGCTGCGCTACAGCAGAAGATGCAGCCCTTCAGAAACAGCTGTTGGTGTTTCAAAGCATTGCCACCACCCATACTTCCTTAGCACCTGGGGATGTGAGCTGATTCTCCGAACAGATGACAATTAACCTGGAAAGCCTGTGCTTACAATCTTGCCAGTAGGACTATGATGGCAAGGAAAGGATGCGTCAAACACTTGTTTGGTTCCTTGCCTATGCTAGACTATAGTGACTATTTTTTTTCTACTATGCATAGTACAAATACAAAGCCATGCTCTGTTTTTCCAGGAGGCATTTTATTCAATTGAAGAAACAGATAATAAAGTTAGATTTGTCAGCCCTTAAAAAGCCCTTCAAAACAAATCCCGCTCCAGGGACATCTTCTACTGAGCAAAGCGCTCCTAGAACTGTTAAAATTGAGCCTTGTTTTGTGGTCTGCCTCTAAACCAGTGTTTGGCAATCTGTATCTTGCTCCAAGCAATTTATTTTTAGTGGTGCTTTTAACTGCTTTATTAGACAACCTCATCATCATAACTGATGGGAATTTCATTCTTCTTTGCTTCCTAGATGCTTCCCCCCGCCTAAATGACATAATATTTCCCTTTGCAGATGCCACAATTGTTTTCAGGAATATTCATTACAGGAAAAAAAGTTGAGCAACGGTAAAGACAAATTGTCTGCCCTCAAGATACATAAGCCTGATTCCTCAATTCTCTCTTTTTATTGGGTTACTGTAGATTGAGATAGCAGTGTTGCATGTTTATTAGAAGACTGAATAAAAGTAGTCTGGGAAATCTTTATTTTGATAAAGTGACAGAAATATTTTTTCCAAGAGCTGCTAAGAGACACAAAAAAGAACTATTATTCACACCATTAAAAAAAAAAGAAATTTCTGATACAATTCAACTCTCCTCCTTTGTCTGCAACACGTGCTTCATTAATTTTCAGGTAATCGCTTAAATGTTGCAGCTTATCTTATATCGTGGTTTCTCAGACATGCATCTCCATATAACACAGACTGACTACAGGATGAAGCCCTCTAGAAATCAATGCATGGGTCACTGATAGATCTCAATAAAATCTCTTAGTGCTGTTGGGCATTTCATTTCACTTCATCTATGGAAGAAATTACACTGGCCTTGTCAAAACCAAGGCGGATGTGTGTAACATTTCTGTGGCTCAAAATGTAAAATTAATGTTTGCTTGAAATCAACCCCATACAGCTGTCTGTTTCCATTTTTAACATCAAAATCTCTGAGTTCCCCATCATTCACACAGAAGTGCTCTCATGGTCACTTCCCTGCTCACTGGGTACTGAATACCTTCCTTCTTGAGCGAACTGATGCACCTCTTCTGGGCTCAGACTTCCAAGCCACCCATTAATGTTCATTCAACAACTTTTTCCAGCACTGCCAGAGCAAGGTATAGAATACTTACAAAGTTACTAAGCACAGCTGAGCATACTTAAAGGTGTGGGGCCCTTGCTCTTTGGCTGTTGACCAACTGCTCAAAAGAAACTTAGTAAAGGAAAGTCAATGTCTTGTTTAAAAAAAAAAAAAAAAAAAAAAAAAAAAAAAAAAAAGCTGAGAAGGAAACACTTGACAGAATTGTGCTGTCCCCGATCAAAGGAAATGCCCTGGGTGGTCCACCTCCTGCCAGCTTGGTGGGGATATGAACCTTTGGTTGGATTTACTTGTGATACTCTATCTTGACGTACAAATAGATCTTCTGGAATAGAATCTTGTGCACAATTATTTTTACTTCACTTTCACTTACTTTGCTTTGCATTTATTTTTTAGTGGACATAAGGGAGAAAAGAGTAGACACAACCTTACAGATATAAGAGAAAACGGTAAAGGTGAGGACTCACCTTTTGGCAGCTACAACCATCTATGTGCATGAGAATCTATTCAGCTGCTTTACTTGATAAATGAAACAGATGTTGGAGTTTATTGTTTAAGCTAGGGAATCTTCAACATCCACATGGGAGGTAAATGTTTATGTATTACCAAAAATTTGTTTTTTAAAATGTTCTCATTTTATTTTACCATCAGAGCACAAGGTAGTTGTTAAAAGTATCATTCACTGAAAATTAAGAATATTAGACATGCAAGCCACAAGTTACTCCAACTCTCTTGTTGGAATAACTTGTCCATCACTTGAATAGTGTTGAATCAAAACCTTGTTACAGCAGCCTGCATTATTTAAAATAGATGAAGGGTGCACTTGACTTTCAAAACATATAACTTCATAGAGTCCATTTAGGAAAAAAAAACAAAAACAAAACACAGCAGAAGGTAACCATGACTACATCTTAGGTAGCAATGCATGTAAAAACATGCAGCTTCCATACCTGTAGCCTACAGCAGTACTGTGCTGCTGCTGACAGCTCACTTATTTCAAAACAGGTATCTGTGCCATTATATGCAAGTTGTAGAGATTCCTCATCTTCTCCCCACTCTAATCTGTATTCAGAGATGTCAGCACCAGAACATTCAGGACTCTGCAACACAAATATTCATATCATTTGATTTAGAAATGAGCACTGCACATCTTTGTGTTTCACTGGGTAAGAAAGAAACAACCTGAAAAAACTCTCTTATTTTGAAATTAATGGCTACTGAAATTAACTACTACTGTTGCAAATTGAAATGCCCTGAATTAGTGTTCCCCTAGTAGGTTACTGAGACAGTCTAGTTCTGCACAATATTTACCTGAAAGAACTAGACAGAAATGAGAGCATATGCAGCTACTTCACTTTTCATCACAACACTCAGTAATAAATTGTCTTTCCACTGGTTTGGCAGATGCACAGCTGTGGAGAATGCAAAAAAGCATCAATCTAGTCAATCAAAACATCTCTGGAAGAGATGGCCTTCGAGCCTGAAGCAGTTATTCACATTACTGAGAAAAGACTGACCTCAACAATCACAGCAGCTCATCTGAGGTTTTCAATGCAAGTCAGCCATCAAGCTAATGCACAAAGCATTGGACAGGGAAGGTGGACCTGGGTACACTAATGTCCACACAAAAATTCATGAACATCAGTAACTTCCTTCTCACCAGGGGTATTCTTTTGTGGAGAGCCAAGGCAAGCTGCATGGCTGAACAGCTGCTGAGTGTTCTGAGAAAGTCTGTGACAGAATTACAGCCTCACATCTTTCCTGCCTGCCTTAATTACATAATATTTTTAATGACACCAATCAACACTTCTGTGTTTCAGCTAAGACTTACTTAAGGAATCTAAAATCTAAGATGGTAAAGCATGGAGAAGGAATGCATACAGACTAAAATAAAAGTAAATATTTGAGTAAGAGACAAATAATTTTTGAGAAAAAGCTAAATTGTATGCATTTGTGCTGAGTTCACCTCATGTCAGAGACTCCACCTTCACTCAAAATAAATATTTGCCTTCGTAATTCCCCCTCAGGACATTCTGACATGCTAAAAGTTTATAGAGTGCACTTTAGACAGACCAACGCTACGATGTGACAACAGTGTAGGATGTCCTGTGTCTGAACTCTGGTCCAGATGGCTCAAGATCAACTTTATGCAACTCTTTAAAAAGAAGAAAAGGTGGTTTTTAAAAATAGAAGAGTTTCTGCATATGATTTTACTGCAAAAGTTCTTCTGAACCAGTTAAAATCTCTTGAGCTACTTTTCAAGTGTGCAGTAACAACATTAGTTTGGATAAGGAAAACAGAAATTAAACAAGGACACATGACCTACCTCCCAGCTTACAAGAACACGTGTGTCAGAAAGGAAGGACAGGGAAGGTGCTTTGCACTGGCCAGGTGGCCCTGCTGCCGTGGTGATCTCTGTAGCTTCTGAGTATGGTCCGTACTAGAGAGGAACAAGGTATTTGTACATCAATACACAAACACATTCACATCTCACATTCTACAAAGGCTTTTCAAGAACAGCAAATAGGAATTTTCTCAATGCAATAAATTATCTGAAAGATAAATTAGGCTTTCAGCACTCAGTGCTAAATATCAGAGTGTAGCATTAGACCACGTGAATTATTGAGAGGTTATAATGTGAGGAATGCTTAGGTATCAGCAGACTGCATTTTGGCTGCTCCAAGACATCCTCCTGTGCCATGAAGACTGCCTGTGAAAGTCAGAGCCAATTCCAATTTACCAAAGAGTAGGAATGTGTGCTCAGCAATAGGAAGCTGAGAAGCAGTTTGTTTCCCTCTACCTTACTTCAAGGTATTCCCACACCTATACCACAGCCTGGCTTTCTCTCGTGGCTGTGAGGAGGAGCACAACAACACAGTGGAGGTGAAATCCAGCTTCTTATATATAAAATGCCTGCCACACGTTAAAAGCGAAAGGATGGCATATGATGGAGCTGCAGTCTGGGTGTACAGCAGCAGCATGTCACCAAGTGCCATCTCACCCAGCAGTTGTGGAGGCCTCGGTGGGCAACTCAGCCAACTGGTCAGAGATTTGAGCCTTTGGTAAAAGAATCAGCAAAAGAAAAAACAAATTTCAACAGCCAGGAAAGCTGACTTCAGCCAGCAGCACAAGCACAGGAGAACTGGAGCTGTGTGAGTGGGATAATAAATTTTGTTCGGTACATCCCCAAGCTAATTAGAAACCATTCTCCAGAACAAAGGAACATTTCATATCAGCAATTAGAGGAAAAACACTGATACTTAATATTTTGGAATGGAATACTAATAAGTATGGAAAAATGAAATTATGAAGGCTGTACAACACTAAAATTTTTGTTCCAGACATCCTCGCAATGGGCACCTGTCAGTATCTCTGCTAGCAATGAAGGCTAAACTCACTGCTTAGTCTGAATTACAAAATGTACACTACAAAGAAATCGCACATATTTACTCTGACTGTTTCATTACATGACAGGACAGAGAAAGGCTATTTGGTATGTCCTTAGGAAGATGTAATTTTACAAGAAAATCATAAACAAGTTTTCCTCAGAGTATATCAATACCTAAGTGAAATTCATTGTTTTTACACAGTTAAGATTTGAAATAGTAGAAAAGATCAGTAGAATAAGAATAAAGAGATATATTCTTGTAAGAAGATAAGACTGCTAGCAGGGATTTTGCACATTTTGGTCCAGCTGACCACTGCAGGCCAGCCAAGACACACAAATATCTGAAATCTCATTTCAGAAGAGCTAGATTCAAAACCACAGCTCAACTTCAAAAGTTCCTTTAAGCACTTCTCACTTTATTTTCTCCTGCCCATCTCACTTTTGTCTTTCTGATCATCAGCGCTAATGCAATCACTGTCCAGAACTGCACATCTTTGACTATCAGCACTAATACCCGGTCCTGGATGGTCATTTGCATCTCTGGCAATTTACAACCTCCATTGAGAAAAAGCCAAGCTATGGTCCAGCACACTGCACATACCCCACCATCGTTCAGAGCTCTCACTCTGAACCGATATGTTGCTCCAGGGAGAAGGTTGCTGACTGTGCACTCCAGATCAGGACCATGGTACACTTCAGAAACAACTTCTTCTGGTTCTGTCATTTCTACGCTGTATTCTGAGATGGGACAGCCACTTTCTGATGCAGGGACATCTAAAACATAAACATAATGACATTCATTAATAACATAAGGGCATATGCCAGAAAGATTTTTTATTTCACGTATCACTGATCTATCACACACACACAACATATGGATACGTATTATCAGCAACAATTTCCTTCTTTGATAGATGCCTTACCTGCAGTATCTCCACCACATGCACGATCAGCATAAATTAATTACTCATAACCCTAAACATTCACCAGGTCAGACTGCCATGTGGAAGATCAGCAGCTCCTTCCAAGACCATGATCTTTCACCCTGGGAAACTGTTTGCTACCAGAAGGTGTCCAGCAACTTTTTAAACAGAACAAAGTAGTGCCTCTTCAGAAGAGCTGTTTTTTGCCCCAGCACAAAGAATAGGACTGAAAACATTCCCTCTGGGTCAAAGACAATTTAGGAGGCACGTGGTATGGGGTCTGCCTGACCTAATCTTGGCTGCTCAGCTGTTGTTGGACACAGGGTAGTGAGGGTCACGTACACTCCAAAACTACTACTTACACATGGGATTTCTGGCAAAGCCCCACTAACACCTCATAAAAATACAAGCAACTTCCATTCTCAAACTTCATTACTCACACTGCTAACATTTATGAGATTTTAAATCTCTGTACAATGATCTAAACCTTGCGCTTCACTTGAGATAACAGCTTTTTGCAAAACTGAATTTGTTTCCCACGTCTGTGGTTGGCTTGCTATAGGGATCTTCTTCACCATGAAAACAACCTATTGGATTGACATGCTCCTATGGCTTACCCCATTGCAGCTGAACTTCTTTGTGCTTCGGCTTCCCCAAAACTCTTGGTGGCCGGCAGTGACCTGGTGCAACACTTAGCGTACGGACAGGTAAACTTTCTGAACACTGGAAGAGAAAAAGAGCTGAAGTTAGCTCTGTGGTACTTCTAGCACCTGCAAAGCAAACCACGAGTAGAAAGTGATAAAAAAAACCACTTTCTAGAACAACTATTTCTAAAAATTTATATGAACAACAAAGGGCAGCAAATGCTATCAAGCATGTTTCTTACAAGTGCAACTAGCAGACTTCTTCCACTAGCCTACTCAAATTTGCAACACAGGATCTATATTGGCTGATTTTGTGGGGCTCACCGTTTTATTTTTCCTTGTTTCTAAAATAGCATCAAATCCTAATGTACTCAATCATTAAAAAAAAAAAAAATCAAAGCAATTAGAATGAAAATGAAAGTGTAGGTACTAAAATAATTTTAAACTAAAGAAGGGAACAACAGCAATCAATGGCTGAAAAGGGAGCCTAAAATTTTCCAAGAACAACCCATCCACATGGAAGCTGATCACCCCTACAGTCACCAGCATTCGTCAGTACAGGCTCATGCAGATGAGAGCCTGTGGCATTTCTCATGCAAGTGGTCAGACCAGACAAATACTGTGCTTTTCTCTAGACTAAATGTAAATATCTACAGGTTGATACTGAGGAAAGCAAATCACCATTTTGACTAAAACTCACCAAATTCTTGTAGAAATCCTCCAAAATTTAGCAGCTTGCAATAAAAAATTAACTGCAATCCTTGTAGCTTTATTCTACTCTGGGGAAAATATTCACCTTTTAAAAGCAGAGATCATTTACCATATATAGCAGATAAATCTCCAAAAAAATGACAGAAAATGAATAGCCCTTACTGTTAAATACTACTTACCTGACTGTGTCCGCCAGTGCTGATACAGCATGCCCGGAGTTTGTACAAAGTGCCTGGTTTCAAGTGAGTACAGGTATATTCTGTAGCTGATCCACTATAAGCCACTTCCCATTGATTTGCTAGAAAATTAGATATATCCAAGTTCAGAAAAGCATAAATGCAACAAGTTTACTGATGTCAAAAATAACATCTTTAACGTGGTTTTCCCTGTGATTTATTTCCTGGAGTAATGAATTTCAATATTACTATGAATATTATTCCTGTTTCAAGACATATACATACCTAGACACGTATACAGGTAGAAATAAACACAAAAATACACACAATATATGTATTCCTAAAACATATTACATATAAAATAAAACAGTAGGTTCAAGCCCTATAATGTAAAATTCCACTGGTCATGGAGAAAAAGGGCATGCTTAAAACCAACCAATCAACCCTTCCCCCAGAATCCTGTAAATGTTAAGGCTGTAACTCAGTTTCAATCACCTCCACATCATACTAATAGCCAGAAGGTCAGTATTTCTTTACAATAGTCAAAATGGATTGAAATGAAAACTTGTTTCAGGTTTACCTTCCGGACTTCCTTGAGAAATCTCTAAGAGATACTTCAGGATTTCTGAACCACCGTTATCTTGTGGAGGATCTTAAAAAAACAACAACAACAAAAACAACCAAGTTGTTAGTAAATCAAGATAAGGATTGAAATAGAACAAAAAAGACTACAGAAACTGTTTCTGATTCCGCTCCTTCTCGTCCACAAACCACCTTCCACCACACTACATACACCAAGAAATTCATAGCAGAAGTGGACAGCAGAATTTAGCTTCCAGAATGGCTCAGAATAAGGTGGCTGGCTAATATTTTATAAAGATGCCACAAACAAAACACATGGAAAAAGCATTGAAAAAGATGAGATATGGATGTTTGTCCCATTGACAAAGGAAGCAGCTGGAATGAGAAGCAGCATCCATCCACAGTGAGGCATGAAGTAGAAGGCAAAAAGCCTGACTGCACACTTGATTAAAAGTCCAAGTTCTCTAGCTAAAAACAAGCAACAATTCTGATTCTTAAAGCATAATTGCTTTTATACACCTTCCAAAATACTCACACAATTAAGCTGGTGAGATTTCCAAATATATGCTACTTTGTGTATAGAGAAGCCGCATGAAATCCACGTTACAATACATACTAACAGAACTACATCCAAATTCAACATTCAACATTATGACCCTCCCAAAATCCCCTATGACAAACCAAAGTGGCTTACCCCACTTCACACTAAAGCCATGAGATGTTATCGGCCCTTTAATGACGGGTCTGGTTGGAGGTCCTGGCCTGTCAGGGCTGGTTGTGCAGACCAAAACTTCACTTGGAGAACTTTTTCCTTCCACATTAGAAGCAAACAGCTGGGGAAAAGAAAAAAGAAAAAAAAAAAAAAGGTAACAAATTTAACATTGTTTCCTGTAATAGTTTTGCACAGGATACATATCATTAAAGAAAACAGTATGTCACATTCCATAATAGCGTGTGGGATGTTAATAACAGCTGATTGTCAGCATCATTTCTCCAGAAACCACACTGATTTTCCAACCTCTTCACCAGCAACAGATGACGAGTTTAAGCTAATGGCATGACTGTTTCTCTTTAAGAAAAGAAAATCACATGGCAGCTTGAGGTTATTTACTCACAGGAGATGAAGATAACAATAACTATGCTACTATTACTTTGGAGGCATTGCAAACCAATATTTAAAACAAATTATTTGAGAGTATCAGTGAGCAGTAATTAAAAATGTAGAGTAGTATGACAGGCAACCTAGTGATGTGTGATCTACAGACCCTGAAACTAGCAGGATGTGCACCAAGTCAGCTTTCTCAGATGAAAATCTTTCGTCTCTTCCCAAGAACACCTTCTGGTGACTTCAGTGAGAATGCTGCTAAGGGAGGACGTGGGGACTTGGCCAGGAGACAGAGGAGATCAGGATCATACAAGAAACCCCAAATGGTCTAACACTGTGTGGCTGCTGAAGGCTGTGTTAGCTCATATGAGTCTCTGGGACATAAATCTGCTGCCAAGGAAGTGAGTAATAAAATATTTATTGTAATTGCTAATAGTAAATATAAGCTAGCAGGAACTTTTCCACTTGGAGAGCTCTGCTATTCTCAGGAACGGCCATTTCTATCTCCTTCTCCCAAAACCGGCTTCTAGAGAAAACAATTTGTAATTTTTAAGGCCAAAAAAGTAAATTGAAGTTCTCCAGCCTGTATATGCTTGCCTTAAAGAAGTCATCAGAGCCAGTATCAGCTCACTTTCTCATTGAATTTGCCTGGCTCTTAATTTTTTGCACATGGAAATTCTACCCTTTTAGTTTGCTAAACTGAAAAGCCACTTATGATGTAGACATCCTTATTGACCTGCTACCCTCCTCATCCCCACTTCTTTATTTCTTATTGCCACCTTTTCTAATTATTTAATCATCTCTTGGTTCTCTCTCTGATTGTTCTTCAATTTGAGGCATCCTACCATGAACACCAGATAGATGACATGGACAAACAGCTCTAGGGAATCAGTTTGAGATATCAATGTAATACAACCTATTTATAACTTATAAGGAACTTATACATTCCTTAATTCGTACTGCTGAAGTCTGCACTAACCCAGCAGGAACTGAAACTTCATCTTAAACTGACTGTTAATTTGTGATCTTTGACACTTCTGAGCCCCTGCTTCCTCAGCCTCAAGTCCCTCACCTTCTTATCCGCTTGATGAAAATAGAAATGAAACTTTGCTTTCAAGTCACTGATAAAATTACTGAACAACGTATACCAGAGCTGTTTTGTGGGGAACCTCACTAGAAAACAGTCACTGATCTGCATAAATTAAGTTCCTCCCCACTCTTAGTTCACTATTACCTAGAGTTCCATAACAGTCCACCACCTATTTTTTGCCAGCCCAGAATTAGCTAGATGGCTCCCACTGCTCTTTTTACAGCGCTGCTGTGATACGAGTTAATGGAATTAATCCATCAGTATAAAATAACCCCTGATGTCACGGGGAGAATTTGGATTGGATGGCTCAGCTTAGCAGGTGGCAATAAAGGGTCTCTACAGCGCCTGGAGAAAAAACATCCAGATCAGGAAATGCTATGCAATGACAAAAATAAGAAGATTCACCCTGAATTTATACTGCGTGCTTCTTCTGAGGTTCTTCACAGTACAGGCTTGCTCCTCTCCAGTGTACTTTGGGTGAAACACGCTATCCTAGAGAAACAGACAAAAATAAACACACTTCCAGTAAGCGCTCTCTGTATTAGTGTACAGTTAGAATCTATTTCAAAGAGGCTTTGCAATCAAGGTTTTATTTTGTTTGCCTTTTTTAGGCTACTAGGTCACAGTAACGTTCTGTCTAGGACGGTGCAACTGATCTGAATAATATAATTTGGCTGTAAAATAAGCGTGAGAGCAGTAGCAGCAGTTTATCACGTATAAGAGAAATAAAAGTGACAGATGATGACAGAAAGCAAGCACACTCCTCGGCAGTCAGCAGAACATAGAGGACTATTTAAGGACAAACTGCCCTATAGGTTACAGTCTCCTCTGAAGCTCTGTAAAGGAACTGTGCATGACAGCAGACAATTTTTGCTAAGAACTTCGTCTAATTCTTAAGCTAAGGATTCCAAATTCTGCTGTGGAGCTGAACAAATCACACATCTTTGTCCTGCCAAATACTGCATACTCTCAAAAGGCATTCTATTAAAATATTCTTTTTTTTCTGTTACATAACGTTTTAAGAATCCTCACATAACCTTTGATTGGAACAGCCCTTCAGAATAGCAATCCATAATACTCTCGATAAACTTGGACTAATAAATGGAAACTCAATTTGAGCTACTCAGTACACTCTGTAGTAACACAGCACTTACATTATCTTCTTCCTGAATTTCCAAGGTGTAGGAAATCACTTCTTCTGGCGTGCATCCTTCTACTTTATTCCACTGCAATGCAACCCATGTAACACCAGCTCGAACAAGCCTTGGTGCAGAGGGAGTCTGAGGAATATTACCTGCAGTGTAGCATACCACCTCCTGGCTGTACCCACTGTACAGGAAAAGAGGAAAGAGGAATATTTAAAGACAAGACCACAAAAAAACCTCATTGTATTCACATACATATTCTGTAGTTTCAAAAAATTTAGATGCTGTTAATATTGTCCAAGTGGGAAAAAAAAAAAAAAAAAAAAAGAGCAGGCAAAGTTAAGGAAAAGTCAAAACTAAGGATAGAAATAAACGCAGCATTATCACAGAATCATAGAATTGTGTGCCCACACAGTGATTTTTATGAATTTCAATACAATTACATTTGGAAAAATACCTGATTGCCTCAAAAATATTAACTTGCTCTTAACTGTGAAGTAAATCTAATTTAACAAGGAGGAACTAAAACACAGCAAACAAAGCCTGACTTCTAAATTTTCACATGTTGAATTTGAGATGTAGTTTCCACCTCTAACGAACTTGGAACACAGCTTTATTTAAGCTCTATCTCTGAAAGCCAAGTGCTTCAGCAAATCCAGACTCAACACTTCAGACATCCCCTCCAAAGAAATCAGGGAAAACATATCCATCCATGACCATGCATACTCAATAACACATTGGAGGTGCCTAGTGTAGTCTCAGATACCTTCCTCCTCTTCAGGCTGGCTTTGCTCCTAACTTTACCTACTCAAATTTCTTTGCATTTAAAACTGAGAACAAAGTTGTTCCTTCACACAGCTCAGGCTGCAACCAGACAGAACAGCTGCAGAAGAGATGCACGCTCTCACCTTGTCTAAAATCCAGCATGCAATGCCTTGCAATGCAACAGGCTGTTGTGTTGAACAAGTGTGGGAACAGTTCCCATAAGACCCAAGCAGGCTATATTACGTACAACAGAAATCTGAGAACGACATTTAAAGCAGCTAGAGTTTGGTGGATCTTAAGGAGTACATCAGAACTCTCACCTGAGTGCAATTTTCGAAACTGTTTCTAAAGCACAATGTATTTTGTCAGTTCATCACAGGAATGCAATGCACACAAAGAAGCCACAGCTCCTTTCCCAAGTCTTTCTCAAAAACAACACAAGAACATGAATTGAAACGTCCTAACAGTTTAAAAACAACCCACCAATAGCCAAAATCTGAACAAAAAGAAGAAAAACATCTCAGATGATAAATCCACAAGCATTAGAGCCAACACCATCTTAAAATATGAAGTGTTAGATGACATTAACATGCCATAGTTCTGAGTGCTATCTATAAAAAACAAGCCACGTGCTGTTGGTGCTTATCTCATAGACTAACACACAGTGACACGAGCACACTTCTTTGTAAACTCATGAGAAAAAACGAGAGTATAACCAAAAAAGGGGGGAGAGTTGAAGCACGTCTGAAAATATCTTAAAAATCTGGCAAACAGAAGAGATTCTCAAACTGTGAACTTTGCAGGGACATCATCATCGAGCAGCAGCACTCTTCTTTTTTGCGCTTAGCAGCTCCAGCTTACATCTCTCTGCAGTTGAAGGACTATTTTAACAGGGAGGGAGGTGATCTTCTAAGAAACTGGCGAGAAACTCTGCAAACATGAACTGCCCCAGCATATCTCAAAGGGAAAACACAGGATCACAAAAACAGTAACTTGCTAAAGTTACATGTTCTTAGGAGTTTCACGTTTTGAAAGATAGGACAAAAAAAAACAGTCTCCCTCAGCAAAGCACATCATTATAGACCAGCTGTTTATGTTTCCTTCTTGTAGTAATTACTGGATCCTGTTTAGCTAAGGACAGTGAATGAGTACACAAAAGCACTGGTTGTTTAGCTTCTTCACAGCTCAGCATTTCCTTGCCTGCTCTCCCTTCCACGAATAGACGAGCACCCAGCCCTTGCAGCACCATGTTCCTTGGGTACACTCTGGCCCTTGCTGTGCAGTGCCTCCCCAGGAGGTCCCTGAGGCTTGGAATAAGCCTGATTTCTCACAGCTTTCATTTGAACGCATCTGCTCACAGGCAGAGAAAAGCCTTTGGGTGTGCCCATCCTCTCTGGGGCCAGCCCTGCCAGTCCTGAAAGAAGGAAGGGACTGTACTGCTGAAAAAGACAGGGGACCTTTGCTGTAAAATAGGAAAATAAATACATCAAGATTCCTTTCAAAATCTGTAACTCAACTTCCTCTTGCTTGTTTTTCTTGGTTCACAGAGGTCCCTAAGGGGAACTTCACATAACAGATGTATTCTTTTTGTATAAGAAACAGACCACAAAACACCATTTAACACCTCAAAAGAAGTCTCTGCCTCAGCCAACCTCATCACTCAGGGCAGTTCCCTGGGAAGCCAATGACCCCACCAGGGGAGATGTGATGAACACAGAAGTGTTAATGATGGACCAAGCATCAGATATTTAACTCAAAATCATAAGGAGGAGAAAAAGTGAAAACAAAACAAAGCAGAAGTCTGCCTTTATGATTTCATTGCAAGTTAAACTCTAACAATCACTTTTCCTCCAAGAAGTGTGCATGCTGGGCTAACTTACCTAGTACCAATGTCATTCTGAGCTGCGAGTCGGAAGGTGTAACCCAAAGCTGGACACAGCTTAGTCAGCTTGCAATGCTTCTGGCTTCCAAAGTAGCATTCTCTGAAACCACTGTTCCTTTTTCCCTAGAAAGAGCAGAGTCTGTAATCAGATAGCTATGAAACAAAACCGGGCGTTTCTTATTCTAAGAACTGTTAAATGATATTAGATTTAGAGGCTTTCATACAAGAAGTGAGCAAACAGAACTCTGTAAAACAGTCACTGGCAGCACTGCTACATTACCTAAATTAATATATTTACATGCAGAATGTTGTCAGATCCCTCCTCCTTCCAGGTTATCTTCATGAGATGTATTTACAGCTTTTGTCACTTCAACTGAAATGCAATGTAACCTATTCCCTAACCTCAAAGCATACAAGCTGGGTGTGGAATTCATCTTGGGAGCCTGCAGCCAATTTTTCTGAACACCAAATTCCGTTGGCCCTTCAGGAACACTTCATCCCACCAGAGGGCTCTCGCTGCCCGTTGTCAGTCTGCAGTGCTCCAGCTGCTCCATGGGACAGGCACAGCACTTGTCTCTGCAGCTTTCAGTTTGAGACTACTTCGAATGAAGGTGCCCCTCACTACAGTTAATATTCAAACAGCCCAACCTGCTGCTGTCTCCTTGGGCTCTGCCCCTGTTCCCAGGCACCATTCTTCTCCCACGGTCAGTGCATCACTTCATCACTAAAGACTCCCAAAATGCCCAAGTAGGATGTACATTTTTCACCAGATCATTCCCCAGCCCCTGCTCATTTCCACCTCCTTGCACTCGGATTGCAAAACAGAAGCAAGAGCTCCACAAAACACGTGTAGTAAATCTCTTAAGATGTGTTTGCCAAACTAAAACAATCACGCAGACCTCCAGCGCTGCACAGTTTGGAGGCGCTGAAGGGACGTTCAGCACAGCAGCAAATAACCATAACTTACTTTTATTTACCCAGTGCTATTCTACATCTGTTCTAGAACTTGTTTTTACTGATGCTCTCCTTTAACTTCACCCACCTGCTCTGGCTGCAACATTACTGCACAGCCCAACTAAATTCAGGGGTGGAACTTCTTTCAATTCTAACATCCCTGAGTATACAGTTACCTGAGAAAAATTCTTTTCAACAAAAGCAGAGGCCTCCCTATTTCCCAGCTCAATCTGCTCAGTACCCTGACTACACAAAACCCAGACACTAATCTTATGTTTCAGTAAAACAACCATTAATCAGGGCTGGACTAATAAGAATGGGGCTTTTTTCCTTTATGCAAACACTCTTGTAGATTCAGAGGCCTTCGATTAATTTTTCTTTGATGGTTTAAAATCATCCTGACTTCGCTGCTTTCAAAGCACTTGAAAACATTTAATCTCTTTTTACTTTATGCTTCGGGATGTATTTTTTTCATCACTTCCCTGTGCTTTTTCTCCAAGAGAAGAGAGTGACCAAATGCTAAGCATGTGATTAACAAGTACAGCAATGGCTGGCTGGAAAGGGAAGCCATGAAAAGCCTCACCTGCAATACAGCACCTGAACTGAGAGCAACAGACCATGCAAATTCCACTTTGTCAGACTGGTGGGTTAAAACCCAACTTTAACGTTTGGTAATCTTCAACTTCATCACTGTACAAATTCTGACACTGTATATATCTTTCTTCTGCATCTGGTATCATACATTCCCCAAGACTCACTCAGAGACTGACTGGTATTCAAGTTACTCAGACCGGCTGGTATTTCGGCTTCTATTGGCACTAATTGGATAGGCTGGCCGATATTTCTAATTATTCTGGCATTAATGGCCTGGAAATAGTCTCTCTGCTCCTTCCCTCCCAAGATTTATGAAAGCTTTAATGCTGGCATAATTATGGACAAGCACAACTGGCAGGCTGGTACTGGCTGCCACCCAAGAGCCTTGCAGCTTTCCCAGAATCCTTCCCCTATTCTTTGTATATTCAGCATCCAACTTTTAATCCTCTAAATAACGTTTCGTAAGTTGCTTAAAATACACTGTATCATTTCCTCAAATATTTCTAATCCACAAATTTCAGAGGGAGAGCAGCCACTGTCTGACTTCCCCAGCCCTGCTTTCTCCAGCCCGCACTGCCTTCTATTCACAGTGACAGCCCATGCTGTGCTGGCATCAGGGCCCGTCCGAGGAAACGGGGGCAATTTAGCTCCACAAATCCATTAGACTTGCACAATACTACAATACAGCATATTAACAGAGATTTTAAAAGGTTTGCCTGCTGTTTCAGCTCTGTTTGAAGCTACAGGCACACTTAAAACGGTGCTGAAGTTTCTCGTGGAGATCGGGTTGATGGAGATGATGGGAAAGAGATTTTAAGCAAGTTTTGTTGGCTACTGTGCCTGCAGAAGATATTGTCAGAAGGGATGAGCCACTGCAGGAGAAAGGATGCAGGAACAGAGCCCAGCCCTTCCCAAGCCCTCACTGCAAAGGGCTTGAATGGAAGCTGCCAACATCAGACCTGCAAGCAGGAGGCATGGTGACAATCTGTTCCAGGCCACGGCAGCTTAACTGCTGCACTTGGTTCACGCTGGCAATAAAAAGCACCAGACTGATACTCAATCTGACAAAAGGACACCAGGCTGTGATGCAGACTGTCAGGGGTGATAATAAACACACCTGAATATCTCTGCAAAACATTTATTGTGCAGGCACTGCTGCAAGTGCCTGAACTTTCTGCATATACAAACACTGAGAAAACAGAGCAGGACTCATGAAACATCCCTAAAATATGTACATAAAAAGCAAATGGTTTTATCCAAACATCTCCTCCTGCATCTCTAATAGCAGTGACACGGGCACAAAACAGACCTAGAGGGCAGGACAGCAAATACACACCCAAAAGCCCAAGCATGAGAGCAGAGGTCTATGTATCCCAGTCCTGGTGGACCATCACTGGGGCACACGGACCAGAGTGTTAGCTAGTACAAGTCAGCACATCTCTGCCAGCTGGTCTTAAGACATTTAAGACTTCTTGGCAGAACAAAATGATCTCCATCTATCGGAGTATAAACTTCCATGCATATAGAATTGAATTGGGTGGTAATGAACCTGTCTCTCTCTTCCACAAATTAAAATACAATGCTCTCTGGACCAAAAATAAGGCATGAACACACTGCATGCCCCTGTCTCTGGCTCAGGAACAGTCCTATGGACAATGAATAGGGTATCCTCACCATCCATGGACAAGAGAAACATTTATTTACTACCACTCAATCACAGAACCATCATTTCACGTCTAATTAGTAACAAAGGTCTGATTCTTACAGCACTGCCAGGGGCAATTTCTAATGCAACTGCAGTTCACTAGGTTTGAAGAATGCTGGCATCTGGGGAAAGCATCAGTTCTACAGCGATGTTCTGTTACGTACATTTTTAATGCAATTTATTCAGATCAATCTTTTTTAACCTGAATGATGAATCCAGGCTCTGAGTCACCAAATGGCTAGTTTAGGTTCATAAGGTCAAAGGGGAATGCAAAGAAGAGACAGAAGGTGGAGTTTTCCCTAACTGCTGCTGTAACAGAGTGCTCCCAGCCTGCTGGTGCCAATCCCAGCAATCAAGGTGTGGGCACATCCAAATCCCCTGGAATTCCAAACCACTGGGGAAGAGGGGCTGCTCCTAACACCCCTGAAGTCAATGGAAACTTTGCTACCAAGCACACAATTTAACTGAGCAACAATTTGCTGACCTATCGCTCTCTGTTGAAGAACGAAGGTCCCTCTGCTACTTGAAGCTTTTCAGGCAGTTTAAATTAAAACAGCTTATTAGCAAGGCTTTACAACAATAATTCAAAGATCTACACCAGAACAGAGAAAGAAAGAATTTGCCTTTTCTAAGTAACAGATAACAGCCCATACAATTTAATCCAAACTGGGGGGAAAAAAGATGAAATAGCAGGATTAGCTTTGTCCATGCACTGCTTTATTTTCCAGACGCCGTAGGTCAGGAAAAAACTTAGAACTGACCTGCAGCCATGCAGGGTAAGGTGCTGTCCTCCTGCTCCAACTTAGAGACTCACCCAACCCTACAGCTGCAAAACAGTTGCACGCTTCTGCCATCATTTTACAGCAACCATTTACTTTTTAAGTAGGAAAGCAACGCCATCTCCAATCCTGGCAGCATTTTAGATACTATAAACTTCAAATCATCAGCCATGGGAAGATGTGAGGTCTAAGATGCACTGCTTCTTGTAACTCACTCCCTACCTCTTATTGCAGAGTCACATTTTCTATGCAGACTGCCATCTTAGTGTGTTTTTCTAACTTTGTTATTGGATAGGTTTCTTGTTCTCCACTCATGCAATACCCCCTGTGCTTTGCAGTTGCAATTTAATTTCCTTCCGATCACCGATTTTCCTGTGTTTATATTTTATCCTGTGCCCCGTAGCTAATGAATGCTGCTCTAGCTGAGCTCTGGCAGAGCTTCTGCTGTTGCCTGGCAAGCATTCTCCTCTCCCTCCACATATTTACTTCTTGATTTCAGCAGGACACAGTGTGGCATTGTAACAAAGCTGGGGCATTCGCTTAATCGAAATTTACGTGGCACAGAGAGAGTACAACATTTACAAATGACATGGGCTGCCATGCTTTCATCCGTGCTGGCCAGCTGTCCGCTGGGATCTCAGATTTCAGGACTGTTACAGAGAAAACAAGGTAATCAAAGTAGATGGACAAAGGCAATCAGGATTCCTGCATTCTTTGCCACTGGTGCATACTCTAGTCTAAAACAAGCTACTTTTACTTTGTGAAAGAAGAAGAGGCATAATAAATCTTTCTAATTATATTCTTGGTATTAAAAGGTTTAAAGGACAAGAGCAATCTCTTACATATAAAAAATACAACTGGGCACCATGTGGACAAAATTAGCATTGAAAATATGTGCACTGTATTAATACTCTGTTGTTGGTCCTTCACCTCAAATCTTCACATTCTCCCCTCCCTCTTCCACTCCTTCATTCCTCTGTGTTGTTATGTTCCCATGGCTTCCCAGCTAATGGAAGCTTTGCAAGAGATCAAAACTGCAGAATCAAGATGTCATAGAATGTATAATGGGATTATCCTGGCCTGTCCTTTTGGAGAAATATTTTTTTTATTTCCTTTCCCAGACTTCACACTCCATTTTTTTCTTCTTCACTGACAACCTTTCCCCTTCCATTATGCAGAGAGAGAGACAGCCAGCCATTCTGGAATTATTGTTTTATTTTAGTTCAGCGGGTTTCTCATCATGAAGGTCCCACTTGCTGTGATAGTGCATCCAGTAAATGTTTGCACAGTGGGTGATTCCAAATGCCAAACATGTAGCAGACCAATCTGGGAACATATTACTAGTGAAATGATGGAGAACTGTTCATAGCAGACTATTCCCTTTAGAATATCATTTTTAGAATATTAAAAACCCCAAGAGATGTTTCTCAGACTGAACAGCTACACACCCCCCCACACTCTTCACTTCCTGACTCATCACATTTTATTTTTAATGTGTTGCCCAAGCCTTCTGTCACCAATACATTTTTCCTTCAAAGATGATAACCACTGACTCACACTTTCTGCAAAAACATGACTTGTGCAATGGCAAGAAGGCATAAAGGAATCAGGGGAAGGAGGGAGGACTCGCAACCAGAACTCACTTCAAGAAAGCAGCATCGCACATCTCTTGCTTTTGGCCCTCTCCCCAGCAGCATGCAGCTCACTAATGCTGAAAGTTAGACACCTTTGGGGCAGAAAACCAGAATTTTCCCTAGTGTCTGTAAGAGGACTAAAAGTCACTGTGTAAAGGATACCGTTACTTTAAGCTTGAGTACATTTTCTGAACAAAGGTCGCCATAATCATGTCCCGCTGCCTTTGAGGCAGGAACAGTGTTTTTCCTTCTGCACTTATCATCCAGAAGAACGTGATCAAGAACAGACCTCTTAAGATACATCACAATGCAAGCAGTTAAATAATAAGTAATGCTAATTGAAAAATTAAGCACACCAAGCAGTAAAAAATTGAATTTCAAGAGTACAGAAGCAGTAGTGTCTCTGCATAAAACACCAAATCATAAGCATTCCCCTCACTACTCCTTCACAATTCCAACTCTACTGACTGTCATGAGGATTTCATTTTCCTACTTCTAGTTTCCCCTCTCTTTAATAATTTTTATTTACTCAGCAAATCCTTGTAAAGCCTGAGTGCCATTTACTTATGTATTTATTTCAACTGGTTGTTACTTACCTCATCCCACTCTAGAAGGTAGCTGGTGATTTTTGAGCCATTATCAATGGGCGCCTATGAACAAAAACAAACAAAAGGCAGTTTTGGGAATAAGAGAACTACTTTATCCCCCCAGGCATATGAACTACAGTTTAAAGTAAAATTAAAGCACAGAGCTTGGCAGCCTCTTAACGACTAACGAGAAGAAGCTGGAATGTAATGAAACACATACATTTTAAAAGTCAAGTCAGTGCACAGGAAGGGATTTGTCAGAGTAGAGCAAGTTCATGTCCCTTACTGAAAAATGACTGTCTCATTTTTGGTTACGTTTCACAGTTATGTTGGCAAGCTGTATTTTCCTCGGTTTTTGTGAGTGCCCACTCTGACCCAAGAATTACCTACCTTCCATTGTAAGGTTAAGGAACTTTTGGTCCTGTGCGAGGGCTTGGGTGGGAAGGGACACTCTGGTGCTGAGCTGTGAGTGGTGAAGCTTACTGGCTCTGAGCAGGAACCCCTTACTGAATTGTACGTTGCATACACCCTGGAAATGGACACATGGAAATGGGTTACACATTTGCTGAGCAGACCAGAAAGGACTGCCTCAGACATAACACTTGACTACCAAAGCATCCATGATACTGTCCACCAATGACAGATTTCTCACAAAACAGTGGCTATCTGCTTCACTTGGTACAAGTATCCAAAAATATCCACAGCAGAAGAAGAGAGTTACAGCATTTTATGCACCAACTCCCATTGCCCACTGGGTTACCATCATCTTTTCTTTCTACCACAAGAAATTATTTATTTCATTGGCTACTGTGTCATTTTGCACACTGTGCAAAAATGCTCTTCAGAAAACAACAAAGCATGAACTCATAATTAAATAGGATGAACACGAATGCCCTGTTCACACTTGACTCACATGTGCCATGTCCAGTGGTGGCAATTGCTGACCTCCCTTCATGAGTACAAGCTTCTACACAGCTGCAGTGCCAATATTTAGTGAGCTTTCTGAGTTAAAACTAACACAAACACAAAAATAGGGATAAAAACAGCTCAAAAGCATTGCTCTGTTAGAAGTCAACTTGATTTCAGGCAAATTGTCTATATATCAGAATAGAGGGATATAACTGTTACAAAAATAACACAGGAAAGCAAAACATATCTGAGCACCTTTATACATAATGAAAAATTAATGGCATTTTTCTCCTCCACATTTTCCATGAAGCAAAAGAAAGTGCAAACTTGAAGTCTTCTACTCAAAAAACATTCCAACCCTGACCAGACAATGACCTCTGGGCTGGCTGTAGCTATTGTGCACTTGAATGGGAAAGGGCAATTTCTAAATTTGTTTAGAGTAGATAAGAGTAATTTATGCACAATGGCCACCTACTCAGAATCAAACCTTAGGGGGAAGTCACAAGAACTGTTCTAGTGCTGTTTTATAGCTCACCTGTTAGCAGTCAGGAGTAAAAACAAATGCAATTAATTAATTGCCTCTGCAGCTGGCAACTGGCCACACTGTGTGCGTGTGTGTTGGAAACAGGCAGGGCTGAGAATCAAGCACATCACTGGGAAATACAGATATGTAAAGACAAGTTTAAGGATCATCTTCTGCAAGTCACTGGAAAGCTGCACTGTTGGCTTTGCCAGTTGGAAGCTGTGGTGGTACCTGAGTGTCCCTGTCACTAAGTGTTCTGCTGCTGCTTTCTGTCTGGTGGAATGTCAGCTCTTGGGAAACAAAGAGAAGGTAACGAGGTTTGTGGAATTAGGTGGCTCTGAAATTTCAGAAGCAGAAATCTTCCATGTGATTAAAGACTTAGTTTTCACCCACCTTAGCCATAAAAGGGACCAAGAGGCTCTCACAAAGGCACATGCCATCATCTTTGTAACTACCAGCACAGTAATATTTGAACCCACATCCTCATTTCTGCAGAGTAGAGAGGCTGTTCTAGGTGCCCAGGGCCCAATGCAGCACTTATCAGTGTGAAAGCAGAAGCCCTCAGAGATGCTGCCAAGGTTAAGCAGACCCAGGACAACGTGCTGAGTAATGGCTGGTCACATGCATTTCTTTACTTAGCAGATTTATTTCTTCGTAGCTGTTAATACATAATGCAGTTTCAACTAACAAGAAAATTGTCATAGAAAGCAGTCTGCTTTTTCAGCATTGGTTTCCTCCACCACAAACACATGCTGCTGCTTTTTAGGTCTGACTTTTATATTTGGCAGTCGCTCATTCTCTTTAAACAAAAGTTACAGCTAACTGTTCACAAATGATTTATAATTTGGCAAACATGCAGAAAAACACAGGGAACTGTAGGTAGGCAGATAGGCAGAATGAATTGATTTGGGAGCAACCCAGCCAAGAGCTGGGGCAAATACCCCCAACACCCTTAGAAATCCTATGAGGTCTCAACGCCTCACTTTGTAAGACTACCAGTTATTTTGGAAGTTTGCTTTAAAAACTACACTCAATTGCTCAGCAATGTTCTACAACTATCTCCTTGTTACCATCCTTCTGCTGCTGTGGCTGCAACTACTGCCCAGACAGGGAGTGTGAGCATCTTGGACAAAGTTACTTAGGGATCTGAGCAATACTTCAAAAGCTTTTTAGGCACCAACAGAAAGTAACTTTGAAAAAAAAGAAGGTATAGCATCAGAGGAAGAAAAATGCATTTTGTTTGGTTGTTTTCTCTCCTTGCTCAGAAGTGCTTGTTGTTTAAAGCTTAATAGTAGTGGCCTGGATGGGAAAAAGCCAAACATAGCCCTTGTCCAGACAAAGAGAAGGAAACAATAGACAGGAGCGAAAGGAACTTTTTAAAGGATATTGAGTGTAAGGGAGCAGGATGTGAATTTGAAGCCTTAATTCATGAGTCAAGTCTTTAAAAAACACAGCATGAGTAGATGGTGTTAAAAACAGCAGGGAGCAGAACTGAGAATGTGTTAATCACTGTGTGACAAACAATTTTAGAATCAAAGAGAAACATGGTCTAAAAATATCAAGAGAAGCCAGAGTTAATCCATTTTTAGGGAATAAATGCTGCAGTTACTGTGGTCAGGTGATCTGCAATCAGCAGATTTACTTTGTGAAGCGTGTTTATGAAAAAAAGAAAACCAAACCTCTGGAGTACCTTTGAGTTTTCTAGCACATCTATATTACAATAATTGTGAATACTTGTGGCCAAACACCACTTACTTCAGTCAAATTCTGAACAAGCTTGAGGTATCCCATTTTTGTACACAAGCACCCTCAGGGCTGTTATATATACATACAGCAGTATGCTTCCTCCCTCTTGCTTTAACTACACCTTATAGTTGGGTTGGACTAAATGAACTTCTGCATGATTTACTGCCATGCAATTGATCACACTGTATTTAAGTGACCTTCATATTCCCACTGACTCACCTGACGTGATAATCTGTTGCTGGCCTAAGGTCTTTCAGGTTGTATTCTAATTCTTCTCCACTGCAGAGAAAAAATACACCAATTAATTACAAAAAGCAGCACCACACTCAGCACAGCTATTGCTTTTCCAGTGACAAGCAACTCCTACATGCTATGACTTGAAAGAAGAAACAGAAATTCCACCACAGAACAATAGTAGTACACAATACACGAATAATTTGTCAACACATTTCATGTTCTTGAAAACTTCATATAGCTCTGTATATGTAACAGAAGGTAGTTATCATCCCAATTTGTTAAGTAATCTATTTATTTCAACACTAAAACTATTTTGTTGACATTTAGATAAAACTCACTGTGTTTTTCAACCCTCTCAGGGCTGAGAGGGCAGAATCAATACAACATTATTCTGTACTGCTTGCACATTTATTATTTCAAAATACTTTTTAAAAAATGTGAGCCATTGGACATCAGAAGGAAAAGTACTGTTCCTTGCACAACTGCTTCAATGAGTATCACTGCTTTCTCTTCCAGAACCACATTCTGTGAGGATCACGCCAAGCAGATGTTTAATTAATATTCTAACATTACTGAAAGAGATTCATGTCTCTTTTAATAGCAAGAATAACTTTCAGTAACATTAGAAGGACTAAGTTTCAGGTATTTTAGGAAAAAAAAAAACAGGAAAAAAAACAGTGTAAAACTTGGGCTGGTGTGTCAGTTAAGCCTGAAATTAACATTCTTTTCCTTCTGGTTAGTTTGCTGGCAAATGAATGTTTGACTCTAGTCACATATTGCTGATTTTCGTAGAATTGCTGCAGCTCAAAGGGACACATAAAGGCCATGTGGTCCAGCTCCCTGCAACCCACAGCTCCATCAGGAGCTCAGAGCCCCACCAGCCTGACCTTAGGTATGCCCAGGGACCGGGCACCCACCACCCCTGTGGGCAACCTGTGCCAGTGCTTCACTATTTTCTTAAGATTACAGTATGGGTTAGTAGTTAGTTACATAATAATCATCTCCTGTAAGTGCTTGGCTTGTTCATAGTTTTATTAACATATGGGAAATGAGAAAACTCTCTGCCATAAAGAAATATTCCATAGATAGTTGGGAAAATATAGGGAGATGTCTCAAAAACATGGGAACGAGATCAGACAGAAAGCATGTGCCTGCTGGTCTGCCAGAAATACAGAAAATAAAACAATTTTTAAAAAAAGCATTTTTAAATATAGCCCAATCTCCGTAAGTTCAGTTTTTCCCTTTTGAAAAAGGTGCACTTCTTTGCAAAAAGAGAATGTATTCAACATATTGCAGGACCTTCTTTCACTCCTAAGTAACAGTAATCACTGTAGGTCATAGCAGAGCACACGCAGCATGTTCAGCTAACAGTTGTACACTGGCCAGCAGCAGGAGACAGATTACTCTGAGCAGCTTTAAAACAGATGCACAACATTTCATAACCAGGAGAAAATGTGCAGCCATCAGAGCAGCAGGCACAAAAAGTACTTGAAAGCATCCTTTCCATTTTAAGAGCTCAACAGAATGCATTAACATATGAAGATAACTCACAAACAGCTTGTGTAAATATCAGAGGGAAGCAGGCAGCACCTCCCTGGTTAATGCTCTCAGTTTATACTACCCAAGGCAGTCCATGCAGTGGACCAGGAGGGATATCCTAATCCACAGGACGTCTTAAGAAAGGAGATAGCTTGGTCTCAAGAGGGAATTCCATGAACGCTGTACCACCTGGACTCTACGTAATGACATTTGTGAAGGATTAACTATTTCACAATAGCTAGGGTCGCATCTCAAGGTTTTCTATCCCAGACATCATTAGAGGGAAAGAAAGAAAGGCGTAACACCATCTGTACTTGATCGTGAGCTGAGCTCAGCGGATCACTGACATTAGAGACAGAGAAATCCCTACGAATTTTTACTTAAGGCTGCTAGGAGCCAAGCATTCGAGGTTTTTCTGTGGAGCAATGCAGCTGGCTGATCAGTGTGCTCCCTCCTTAATCAATCTAAGGCAATGGGAAGGAATAGAAAACTCAAGTTTTTCCTGTAGTGCAGTGTGTTGAGGAGTGGGAAGGAGAAAAGCAATGAGGAGCTTGGGGTGTGCATCCTGCCAGCTTGCTGCAACGAGGGGGTCAGATGGGGTGGAGAGGAAGTGTAAAAATGGTCCTGTTACCTGTAAATAATCTTGTATTTTCCATCCTTCCCTTTATCTGATAAGGCAACCTCGTAAGTACAGGTGTAAGGCAAACCATTGTTGTGTCTATCTGTGTTTAAAAGGCCGGCAGGAGGTGACCATGACAGCAAAACTGTTCTTGCTTGAATGTTTGTTACCTACAAAAGAAACATCAATTTAAAATCATATAAAAATGAATCACTTTATCTCCCGACAGAAAGACTGCTTTACGGTCATAGAATCATAGAATGGCCTGGGTTGAAAAGGATCTCAAAGATCATGTAGTTTCAACCCCCCTGCCCAGACATCAGTGGGCGCAGCTAACACGGGACCTAACTGCCAGATAGGTGGGAGTTTTCTTTAAGAAAACATTGAAAAAGTGCCTTAAACTTTAGCACCAGAGAACAGAGCAGCTTTATCAGCCCAGCAGTGCAGCACTTCTCCAGCAATACAGGTCCAAACAACACCAGACTGAAGGAGGAGTGCAGCCAGTGGCATCAGCCCTCAAGAACAGTCTTCTGTTATCAAGCCAAGAAAGAAGAAAGAGAACAACCCCTTCACACACCATAACCTCAAGAGAGGTACAAAACAATAGGAACATTAGCTACCTTGGAAAGACTGCACAGCATTTTTATGCACGTCTTCTGAAAGAAGTGCAGAGATGATACCCTGCAGCATCATCATCCAGATCTGCCTCCCAAGTGCCTTCACTCAGTGTGGAACACCATCCTCACGTGAAAGCTCAGTGCTTCCAGCTGAAAAGCACTCTGACAGTGTATGAGAGTGCTATATCAAGCAGATTCTTTCTGAGCAAGCTGTAAATCTGTTTTTAATGCACTGACAGGGAGGTCATACTGTGAGGTGTTTCACCTTAAGCTCTTGAAAGTTCAGGATTTTAATTTTTAGATTTTATAATTTATAGGCTAGATAGCTTACAAAAATCCCAAATGCTTCAGAGAAGACAAATAAGTTTTATTCAACATCAGTTTCTATGTGAATTAAATTATGACAAAGGTACTTACAGATAACTGCCCATATTTGAAATAATGCTTTTAATAGATCATAAATATACACTACTACTATACTAGCTCAACCCATCAACACACAGTTTCTTTTATTATCATGGAAATATGCTTGCATAATTGTTTTTCAAAAATCCAGACGAACTTGGAGCTTGAAGCACGATATCCTGCCAATGTTCTATTGAAGTGTTTTTCTCTATGACTACCCACAGGGACACACGTATATATATTCTGCATATGGTTAAAAACTTTGGCCTTTCATGAACTTTAGCAATCTGTAAAAAGTTAAGTCTTTTCTCCGTTTCTTAATAGAAGAGAAAGGGCACTACAGACTAATCATGAGGAAAAGCCAGCCTTATTCTGCAATCAGCATGCACACATCTCCATGCAGAGGCTCAGTTCCCAAAGCAGCTCCCAAGCACGGTGCTGCTCCAGCTGCCATCATGGCACAGCGTTCTGCAGGGCTGCACAGCAGGCACACTGACTGCTGATGGGCAGCCCGAAATACAAACCCGAGCTGCACACACACCAAGGGAGTAAAGCAACAGAGAGTTTGCATGTGTGATAAAGTCAGAAAAGGCAAACCCGTACACTCCCTGGGTATATAGGGCAGCACAGCCTGTGCGTGCTTGAGCGAGCATTGGGAGCGGATTTATTTGCACGGGGAGAGATAAACCTATCTCCTGCTCACAGAGTAACAGGCTCACTATCGTGTCACGTTTACCAGCCAAGGGTGTATCTCCTCAGTATCTGATTTAATGCCAAAGCCACCACTTCAGCAGGCAACTCCTACGTGAGCAGGAAACACTCGCTTCACTATGAGAAAGGGTAAGTTAAATTAACGTGCTTAAGGAATGCTGGAAGCAGCAAGCAGGCACTCACAGGCCTCTCAGGAGCCTGAAGCCCCTTCTGTTCTGGGAAGAGAAGCACCTTCCAGACAACAGCAAGCAGAGCTGGAGCAGCACTTTCAGTGCTGTAGGGGACAGGACAGCTAAACTGCAAGCAAACGCCCATTTACCATAGGAAACTAATCACTGACACTGCCCTACCACCATCCTAGCAGGACACACCAGCACAGCACTTGGCCACAAGCTGGGCAGAAGTGGTGCTGCTGCTGAGGCTCTGCACGCCCACCCCAAACCTGCAGCACCCAGCACTGCCCCATGGCCGGGCAGCAACAAAAGATTCTCCTATGAGGAGTTTTGTGTGTCTTGCAAAAGGCACAGTTAATTATTTCTGAAAACTTCTCAGTTGACACAGTAAATGTCTGCTTTATATGCTATCAAAACTTGCTGGTGTAAATTATTATTTTCTAAAAGCCCCTGGGAAAGAATCCTAACTGCTGCGCTGTTGTAATAAGGTTACAAGGCTGATGAATACCCACCCCTCCACTCTTTCAGGTAACACACAATGTTTCTGTACAACTTTCATTATCTTTCAAATTCCGGGTTAGCATTCACAGGCATCGTGTGGTTTGGGGTTTTATTGTGTGTGTGAGAACTACACTGAAAGCCACATTCATCTACTCCCTCGAGGGCAGTGTTTGAAAGACATGGGGGTCAAATGGATGCACGGTTATTACTGGGGTGAGACTGTGCTTTTTGATGATGAGCCTAATCCTGCAATTTGAGACAAAACCCCAGTGATTAAATATGAGTTTAGATGCAGAACAAGGCAACAGAGCAGGCTGCCCTTTGGGAAGCCAGACCCAGTGCTGCAGCCCGGCCCTTTGCTCTGCTGAGTGCAGGTTCAGGTTTCCCTTCCCTCAGCCAGGTGTTTGCTGTAGAGAATGCCTGCTTGTCTGCTCTAGTGTGAATTAAAATTAGGAGACTGCAGTTTAAATTAAGGCATGGAATGTTTCTAATTTTTTGCTCTCAATGGGATAAAATGATGACTGAAGTTGCAGCTCGGTCACAAATCCCTCAAACCTGTAACAACACTACCTCTGAAAACAAGCTTTTTTTAAATAAATAACTTCAGAAGCATGTTTACATTGTTCTTAGAAAGGTATCTCATACTGGGACACCTGGACAGCTGGTTGGATGGCTCAGTGCCATCTCCAGCCATATATGCATAGGGATCACTAGAAAATACATCCTAACTGACTACTTATGCATAACGTGATACATTTTTGTCACATATAACATTGACTACATGCACACAATTATAGTGATTAATGGTTCATGGCACTCCTATGAGTTTAATTACTCATAAATGTCTAAATTACAGAGACAGTAGCAGATAATCCCCAGCATTCTTTTGCTACATGCCATTACCATTGAACTAGGAGGTCACGCTTGGGATTTATTTTAAAGATTCCTACTTTTAAAATAATTCAAGGAAAATTAGTGTTTGTCTGATGGTTATGTTGTACTGCTCTCTGCTTTAAGTGCTCCGGTTGCTATAAATCTCATTACAGAAGGTTCCACATGCTGCTGAACTGCTCAGATTGCTTCTCTTCTCACCTCTGCAGATGTGAACATGACAGGTCACATTCTCCATTTCAAGTATTTTACAAAATTAAGACTCAGATACTCCTCCATACAGAACACTAACTCGCTCTGTACAATAAACTACCCTACTCTTGTGCTTACTGTGCTTTCCTCTCTTCTGTTCTCTCCCTGAAAACCTTCTGAAGTGTTTGGATTCTATTTAAATCCCCACAATACCCTTTTTGGTTTTTCATTTGATGCACCCAATTCGAAAAATATCACGTTCAAAAGCCTTACAGCCAGATTTCTTAACAACCTTACCTGACTGTGGTCACACCCAACATTACGGTTATTTACACAGGGATTCAATTTCCATCACAATTTGTGTGCTTTTATGGTTAAGACAAACACAGAATACAGCAATTACCACTGAACAAAAGAATTAGCTTAATTTAATCATGATTACAGATAAATTGCTCATGACAAATGAAATTAAACCCAGGGGAAAGGGGTAGGAGCCATGTTAAGCACCACAAGGTGCCGGATTCCCTGCAACGCTGTCAGCAGTGGGAGCTCTCTGCAGACAGGCAGCTGGCGTGACTCCTCCAAATACCCATGAGTTTAAAGGATGCTTCACTTTTACTCCCAATGACTACTGTTCTGCTGTATCCCTGTAAAATGAGTCAGATATGCAGAGAAGCCACAACCCATAAAGAAAAAAACACTCAGATTTTCCACTGTGAAATGACCACTATGTTGTGACATCACCTACTTATCGTATTTGCTATTTTTGGTTGGTATGGGGGTAATTCTGGAATTCTGGATTACGTACCTGTGGCTTCTCCATTCCAGAAAGAATGTCTTGAACCCTTTTTGTTTCTGAATCATATTCTGTAAAATAGAGAATGTGGAGATAGGAAGAAAAATAAATTAATGAAACAAAACAAAAATGTCAGCTCTATCAACAGTCCTTCAGGAAGCTGTGAATAGGAGATGCAGGTTATCTGTACACGAGCATCAGATGTTCTGCTATTGTAAATGTAAGGTATACAGGTACAGAAATTAGTGTTAAAAATATGAAGAGGAAAAGGAGAAAATGAAACTTGCAGTAAGTGCACGTATTTGGAAAAGTAGGATTACCTGTGGAGGTGTACTCCACAGTGTTACTGAAGAACTTTGTTCTACAGAGCAACACCACCCTGCTTCCAAAGGCGATGGCTGTGGAAGAGCCCCAGCTTTCTCCAGCTCCCAAGCCAGACCCTATGTGCCAACTGTGCTCCCTCATCCCCCACCAGTGCCACTGTGGGGCAGGATGCAATTTCCCCCAGATTAGATGAATCAATTAAGCACAGAAGATGCCGCAAAAGTGATCATCTGAGCACTGGAGTCAGAATTTTCCCCCACCAATCCCCCAAAGAAATCTCGAGGTAAGGCATCAGCTCAGAGTAATGAGGTGACGGAAAGCAGCTTTATTCCTTTTGGACCGCAGCACGGAGAGGCCACGCTTTCCACTATGCTGTTCTCTCATGGAAAGCTAGGAACACATTTTCTTTCTTTCCTAAATGTTTAGGTAAAAAGTTTGCTAGCCAAAGCAGAGAAATACATCTCCCCCACCCCTCCAAACAAAACGTGTAGGGTCTCTTTATAAAAAAAGACTAAGTATTTGACATAGGAAGCAAAAAAACCCCAATACATTAATAAAGAAAAATGGCTAAGATTAGAACAACAGCTTTCCCAAATTATTCCCCCCAAACCTGACCTACTTCTTCCAGCCCAAGAATGTGTCTTTATTTTTGTCCATGACCTGCTTTTAAAAAGTACATCTTCTTTTTGAAAATTCCATCCACTCGGCTGCCAGAAACAAACTGGCTGAATGCTGATGGCAAACCTCCAGCATCAATGCCCTTCTCTCCTAACAAGAGTGCAGCTCACCAAGGTGCAGAGTGGGAGTGACAGATCTGCTGCTTCGTGCATTCCTGGGCTCCTTTTGGTCTCAGCCACTTGGAAAGGAATGAAGTCGTAATAATTCAGAATAAGAGAAGGATAACATGAGTGCTTTTTTCCATAGCAGATAACCTTTCGAGTGTGTTATAAACTGTATAAACTGACAGGGTTTAGCCAGCGTAAGATACGTTGACTTGAAAACTACAGAGATGGACTAAATTCCCTAGGAAAAGGTTGAGATACTGACCCAAGTGACAACATCACCAAAACTGTAGGGGCTCAGAGCTCATGGTTCCCCTTAGTGCTATTATGGTGCAGAACTGAACACTTGGATCCAGGCATAGAAACTGCAGAGATCCTGCAGGCTTTTCTCGAAGGAATGTTAGTAAGAAGCAGCTTTTGTGGCTACAGAACACAACAAAAATGCTGCTACTATTCTACTGAAAGTTTATGGTCATTATGTCACCCTTAATTACAGCCCCCAGAAGCTACGCATGCATCACTTTCAACCTTAAATCCAAAACATGCAAACTGAATTTTCTTTCCTCTACTTTTTAGCAAGGACGCTACCAGTGTCACACTAAACAGGAGAAGAAAATAAACCCTGGAGCTCCGAGATATCTCACTCCCTCTCTTGTGAAAGACAATCCCTTTGTGCTGTGCTAAGTCCTCTGACCTTCGCGGGTCAAGGCTGAAGGTTCACACTGTTCCAAATGCTGGAACTGACTTTAGGATCTAATAGAGCTGGAGTACACCCAGGAAATAAAGAATAATAATTACAGTAAAATCAATTAAAATAAAAATACAACCTTGATCAGGCTTCTCAGCAAAGAGTCTTACCAGCAATTTTTTGGTATTACCTCCCCAGGCAGGTAGTGTGTTCGCAAGCCTTAAGATATTAAGGGCACATGGACATCTATGGGCACAGTATGGATATTTACGAGTAATAGGTAATGCCACATGGAAATACTGCAAATGTAAAATTAAAGGCAGGAAGCAATAGATGTGCACATTAATGATGTGTAACAGCAGCTCAGGTGGAAAGGGACCTCAGGATTTAGCCCAACCTCTGTCTGAAGGCTAGGAAAACAATAGTGCAAATCTGCCCCATGGAAAAACTTGTTAACAAAACAGAAGCCATCAGTTATAAGAGAGAAACAAGCTCACAACATTATATCATACCATAACATTCTTATAGTATTTCAAATACTTAGTTTTCCATTTCACGAGCCATAAAAATTCTCAAGCTTCTATGGATGGCTGATCTCCTTTCAATAACAAACATAATTATTCACAGTCTCCTGAACCAGACTAAGCTAAGGAGAATGGGGCTGTCCGGAATCCCACCCCCAGCAGGACGCTGCCTTACCTGGCAGCCCCTTCACAGCACATCAGCATCAAGCTCAACAAGGAGCAAAAGTACCTTTTAAAGAGAGAATGAAAGAGAGGGGAAAAAAAACTAACATCTCATGTGCTCTATGCTGATAACAGAAGTGCTGGAAAAGGCTTTTTTTCTGCAGTAACACTAACAGTCTCATGACCACTGTTAACCAACGTGCATTGGTGACTGCTCCTAGATGAGCTCACAGGGGTGCTTAGGGACAAGGACACTAGAGGTGCAGTGGTGGAAAGGTGGGGAAGAACAGGAAGAGGAATAGGGAAACCATGGTGTTAAACACTCCTTTTTTCCTTTCCTTTTTTTGACACTGGGAACAGTTCAGTCACGTCAAGGAAGAGCCCAACAAACACTTCGGGTCATTGTCCCATTCTAACTTTTTCCCTCCACATCTGTTCCTTGCATCTGCCGTAGCAAAATCTTCATCCTAGGAGGAAGTTGGGGGTGGGGATAAATTCCTTGTGAGTGCTCATGGAGTCCTCCGAGGGAGGGCAAAGAAGCCGAACTCTCATGCAGTTCTCACTGCCTAAGAGACATTAGAGCTGACCCAAGCTACAAAATGGATCCAGTGTTTCAGGCTAACCAACCTCTTGCAGCAGAGGAGCCAGCTGTAAGACCTGGAGCTCATCTCAGTTTGTATTTTCATCAGCTCTCTTTTTTCAAAGTTTTGGGTCATCACCATAGCTTCACAGATATAACCAAGAGTAAACGTCCCTGACAAATATGCAATGCTTTCCCAGCAGCTGTTTGGTGCTAACAGCATTTCAACACTAATTCTTGCTGAACTAAAGCCTTTCATTATATGCTTCTGTTAGCCTGCATCTATGTTCCTTTCTGCACGTACGGTACAAATATAATTTCAGATCTTTCCAACAACACTTCTGAAATCCAAGAACAGCTTTAAAATACAGAAAAAAAATCTTTTCATTTCAAGGTAAGTTTGAAGTTTCCATGAATATTTGTCATGTTTGCATGAACAGCAGCTGTGTATGCAAATGGTTTGAAATAGCTGCAAGCTCTAAACTAATTAACATTTTCCCATTGCAAATAGAGATTTTAGGTTTGTTCTGCATTCTTTCCTCCACAGAAAGGAAGAGGTCCAGCTCAATACTTAGCTTCTGGCCACAGAAAGTATTTACTGTTTCAACAGCCTTTCCATTCCAAAGCAATGACATCAGCACCAGCACTTCACAAGCTTCCAGCCTAATTCTCAAGCAGAGCTCCACACTCACAGATATGCCAGTCATAACATGACATGCTTTTCAGAATTTGTTCCAGATTTATTGAGGCTGTGACCAGCCTTAATGCTAGGAGAGATCTTTTATCAGTCACGTACTGCACAACCTATGAGCTGCAAGGAAACAAACTCTTCAGAACACAGCACAACTCCTTTGTGAACTGCCTGCCGATGTCAAAGCTAAAGACACACTCTTCTTTAGAACACATACAGATCTTTTTGCTTTTAGATGACTGTAGAAATGTACATAATTTAATGTATATCTCCTTACACAAGAACAAACCTGAAACTTCAGATGCCACACTGCAGCAAAGTCATAGAAATGAGGACTGGTTGGGACGTCGCATGGTCACTGAGTCCCTCATCCTGCACCAAAACATGACCACATCCATGCCCTCTCCAAGAGATCTCTGCATTTTTAAATTTTAGAAATAGCAATTAAAAAAAACACACAACATGATTACAACAGTCTTACAATGGTCCTAAATTGGGCAGCATTACTTGAGGCACTGGGCGCTTCATGAAGTGAAAAAGAAGTCTTTATTTTCAAAACAGTTAATCATGCCATGCTAAAATACAGCCCACCAAGGAAAATTGCCAACGAAGCCTACAAATATCAGAATGAGCTTTCTAATCAACAGAGCTAATATCAACAAAGCTAACAGAAACACTAGCAATAGAACATGACGCAGCTCCCACATCTGTGCTAGCAAACCTGACATTGTCCAACTTCAAGAAAAGATCCAATTGTTGAAATGATCTCGTTCTTAAAAAATAAATTGCTGTGCATGAAGATCTTACACTAGTCCTCCATTTCTAAGAGTCTTCCCTCTTCCCCTACTGCTGTCTTAATCTTCCTGCTAAAATGCCTTACTTGATGTCTATAAATGTGACCTTAAAAACCAAATCCTATAAAGAAAGCATTCACAGTCAAGCTACTCCATAAGTAATTGAAGGCAATCAAAACAGAAATCCTGCATAAAACCCAGAAATCTACTGTCAGACCTAAATAAGTAAAATGAATCCCTAGCCATTGGGATTTACTGAAACGTATGCCTCAGCATCATTGTAATTTATGCATAAATTAAATGATGCACATCAAAGCTCTCTTGGCCACAGTTCATGTCTCTCAACTTGATAGCTTTCCCACAACTGCTGTCAGTTTTCTACTGCCAATGTGGCAGGGCATTCCAAATAACTGGAGGTGCAAATTCAGTTCATCTGGTTTATCCCTCTGTTTCGCGTCCGCATTCTGCAACTTTAACCAAAGATATCTGCTATCACTTCAACAAGCATCAGATGTTTTCACATCAAGCAGATGCGGAAACATTCAGCTGCACATAACAAAGTCACTTCCTCTAAAATTTGTTTTAAAACTAAATGTTAATTGCATTCAATCCTCCCATGTCCCCCAGTATTGTTTCGATGTATATTTCTCCTAGGAAAGCAGCAAGGAAATAAGATCAGCTGCACCTACAAGAGAAATGAAATGCTGGATGCAAGGGACAAATGGAGTGTAAGTGACACGCTGGGTTTGTTTTTCTCTGCTTCTTTGTTGCTACTGCTGGGACACAGCAATAACAACTCCTACTTCATTGGCTGAAGATCTGAGTGAATTCCTACTGTGAACACGCAGTTGGTCCATTAGAAGGCAGAAAAGGGCTTTCTTAGGAAAATACAGCAACTGCCCAGTCTATATCACATGCAATTTACATCTTAAGAAAGTACTCTGTACATCTTTCAAAGAAGATAACAGATGCAATGCACATACATATGGCTGCAGCTGGCCGGTTTTGAAGGAACACCAAATAAAACAATGACATAACCCACAGAAACATAGAAAGCACAAGCTGAAGCTACTGCAACAACAAACTTGACTTACACATAGGACATCTCGGAGAATTCTCTTTCCTACTTTTGACTTGCTTTAGCTCATTCACTGCATCAAAACAGTTTTCCTTTTATTTACCTTAGGCAGCTTGGTTTTTTTTGCTATTACACAACAGCAGCCTGCCTGCTACATGGGCTTGAGAAGATGAGAATCTGCTGATAAACATGGGCTGACTCCATGGGCTGCCACATGCAGTGGCCACAAGGCTTCCTTTCCGTGAAGCCACATAGCTGATTCACAAAAAAGCAGCTAGCCAAGAACAGCCATTTAATATTTTACTGATTTTATTAGCATAATTTGAAGTGCTACAGAATGCAGTTCCAAAACACTCCTCTAAGCTGTGCCAGCATAGGCAAATTCCTGCATCCACACATGCAAGATGTGTGAAGACTCCCCATGCTGGCAAGCACTCCTGTGGGACAGCTATTAGTAAGGTTGAACAAAGCATCTTTGCAGTTAAAAACACAAATATCTATAGGCTGAGCAGCTGAGAGATGCAAGACATTCACATTCTGGCCAAGGAGGGGACTGCACAGTTATCTGCTGAACAGCCACCAGAGAACAGCAGCTCAGTGCAGTTCATCTCTGATGAGATCATACAGGCTGGCTTGGAAAATATATATATTATTTTCCAAAATTACACAGCAGTACTTCCTAATTAATAAGTGATTTTAATCAATCACTGACCCTTCCTGCACCTTGCCCAACCTGACTGATGACCAAACTGCTATAATGTGAGTTTATTAGTGTTTCTTTGTTTTAAACAAGCATTACCTCTCTTCTTTCATGACTTTCTTCCTCTCCTATATCATTTCTGATTTGAATGGATTTGTAGGAGCTCCTTTTCTTCACTACATCTTTGCAAAATACTCTTCTACCTATGCTTTTAGGAGTTTGCTAGCAGCCCACTTGTAGTAGCCATTAATACCTTTCATGTGAAGCTATAATAAAACTTTCTGATCTGACATAGAGACTGAAAAGCCCTCTTCCCATTCTCCTGCAGCTCCTGACTCACAGCTTCTGGGCCAGAATCTGATGCTTCATTTCAGCTGCAAGCCTTGCCAGCAAATGGTAATCTTTTTCTAGACACAATGAAGTTCTTCAAACGTCTCATGATTTTCTATGACAGCTGGAATGCGTGGCATCGCCTTATCCCTAATTCCATTCATTTATTTGCGTACTGTTCCATGCCCTCCCTCTCTCAGCTCTATTTCCTGTCACTTCAGCCCATGACTGCCTGTCTGTCTTGCCTTCATCGGTATTCAGAGCCACCGTGCTCCCTGGCAGGGCAGTCCAGGCAGCCCTCCAAGTCTGAGGAACTGAGCGGTCATTCAAAGGCAGGAGTAACTTCTGCCCAGAGCAACACGTCGCTATTATTATTACTCCAGGACCACAATCACAGTCAAAAAAGCCCTACAGGATCCTCCAAGTTCAGGAGAGGAGGAGGTAAGGGCTGACTGTGCCACCAAGGTACTGATGCTCCTAAACTGTGGCTCTAAAGCAGGCCTCGCTGCTGCCAGCTGTGAAATGACGTTATCTGGAACTTACAGACCCAAGATTTCCTCTCGGAAATAAAAGGTTCCCTTCAGTCACGGCAACAGACATCTCAGCAGCTGGGCAACGTAAGGTCAGAAAGTCACAGACATGAGCAACAAGAGGCGGTCACATCACTTTTCTCTCCACTGAAGTTCTGCATTGATGGAAAGAACGATCCTGACAGCATCAAAAATTGCACTCGTCTCTTCACAGGCTGATCACAGATGGCTCTGCTGCAGACAGCTGTCGTGTGAATTTGTCTCCATCACTCTTTCTCTCTATGGATCCAGCTGAGGCAGCCAACAGGTGATCCCCACACCCTCACATGTGAGTGGAAAACAATTCCTGTAAAGCACGGCCTCTGACAAGCTTTCAGTGTTAGCACACTGAAATGAGAGGTCTTCCAGCACTGTGACAGCAGCACCATGCTAATCAAGAAACACTATTCTCTAAAAGATTGTCCACCATGCAAGGAAACAATGGTAGCTCTATTGCACCTAGAATAAAACTTGCTTTTTTCTGAATCCTCAAAAGTACAACCATACAAAAACTGGCCAACAAACACTTTTGGTAATCTGCCCATTACACACAATAGGAGTGTTTTCCTGATCAAACAAAAAAAGCTTGCAAAATAACCTGCAAATATGCATATTTGTGCAGGAAAACAATCAGACAGCACAGCTGAAGCAAACTCCCTAGGAGCTACAGCAGTGGTCTGGATTAAAGGGAGCTCCAAGCCAAAATTAACAATCTCCTTGGCCATCATTGCTACATCAATGAGAGCACTTTCCTAACACAAAGGCATTCGGGTGCCCATAAGAGTCAAAGAGACTCTAAGTAAATAACTGCAAGCCAAATATTGCCTTCAGTCACAGCTACTCAGCCTCCCTTGAATAAGAGGATAAATGTCTTCTTCAGGTTTTGCTACAGGCAATGGAAAGAGCTTTGAGATGTTAGGCTTCCAGAATAACCCATTTCTTATTCTCAGAATAAGAGAGCTACTTTACTCTTATGAGCAGGTAAGCAGGCAAAATTTCTCTAGAGAAGGAGAAAAACAGAAAATTGGCATTTTAACTGCACTTGATTTTGTCTTAATACGTATACTGAAGGAGAAATTCTATTTCTATGCACTATTTCCAGTATCTGCATGTTTTTAAAAGTTAGATTGCACAAGAAAAAAAGACTTCAAATTTGAAATACAGTGAGTTTTCATGGGACCTGCACAGGGATTTTTCACCATTAGCTGAACAGCTACAGAGTCATCTTGTTTTTTGAAAGAATCCTATTCTAGCTTTTCTCTTATTATTGACCTCTCTAGGTGAAAGCTATGAAATAGCCAGATTGCAGGAACTTTGGGGGACATCCATCAGAGCAACCCAAGATGAGAAATTTTATTTATTTAAATAAATTTAGATAACAGCAGGACAAGGGAAAATGGTCTTAAGTTGAGGGAAGGAAGATTTAGGTTGGATGTCAGGGGGAAATTCTTTACAGAGAGAGTGGTGAGGTGCTGGAACAGCTGCCCAGAGAAGTTGTGGATGCCTCATCCCTAGAGGTGTTGAAGGCCAGGTTGGATGGGGCCCTGGGCAGCCTGGGCTGGTATTACATAGGGAGGTTGGTGGCCCTGCATGTGACAGGGGGTTGGAGATTCATGATCCTTGAGGTCCTTTCCAACCTGGGTGATTCTGTGAACTGTCTGTGTAATTAACAGTACTGGGATGAGGACGACAAAATCTCAAATACTTCAATGGCCACTTTCACTCCTGTGAATCTTCCCAAATATTTAAAACATTTCTCAGAAATATCCACCTGATTATGGATCACTGGGAAGGCTTCAGCAAAGCAACAAGAATTTCAGCTTGATCTGGATTTCATTGCTGAGATGAAATTCAGACAGAAGTCACATGGACCACAGTAAATCAAAGCAGCTGCTTCCAAAGCACAGCTCCTTGAAGAAAAAAATAAACAAAAAAAACCCCAGAGCCCCAAGGTTCAAGACAAAGCCTTCTATAATAAACCATGAAGAAAATGAAACGACTGCTCCATTCTAAAGGAAAGCTCGCTCACATTTTAATTGCAATTCTCAAAACTCTGGACATCAAATTCCATCCGTTCTCAGAAAAGGAAACTCACTGATGGGTAAACAAATCCCATTAACTTCAGTGGGACATGAAATTTCAATTCATTAGCTTTGTAAATCCAGATGAACATACAAACAGACATTGTTCAGAACATCTGGGCAGACAAATAGGGATTGTTCATTAAATTATTAGGTGTTTTTATTTTTTTGTACTCTGGAGGGAGGAAATGTTCTACCTCTTCACTATAAATACCCCCTCCCTCCTGGCTCAATGTCCCAGATATTTCCAAATAAGGGAAATTTGTTTCCCTTCCTTTGTCGGTGGTCCACATTATCTCTCCTACTAACTGGTGAGAATACACTGTTTATCTTGCTCTGAAGCTCTGAGACCTTTGTGTAACTTTTCTCTCCAGCACAGGGATTTAGTTACTGAGCATTTGAACAGGATGAAAACGGTCTTGATATGTTGTTTTGTGTTTTTTTTCCTTGGTTGGATATCTATAAATTACGTAAACCCCTAGGAAAAAGTCTCAGACTCAGATTTCAGTCTTCTGGATTTGACTGTCGGCAGCAGCAGAAGCTGCAAATTCTTGAGATAATATGAAGATCCTTCGGGGGAAGAGGTGCCTTGCGTCATCCAGCACCAACTTCCTGATAAATCATGGAGAAGATAGCTTATCCAGCACCCCTCTGCCAGAGATCATGGTGGAAATATGAGACGAGGGAGGGATGAAAGCAGATGGGACAAATAATAGGAGAGGCTAGAGGGGTCAGTCAGAATTGTGAAAAACAGCCTTGGGGAAAAACAATAAAAGATTTAAGTAACCAGTGAGGTAAAGTGAGAGTCCTGGATCCAGATTTTCCCCCTTTACAGTGTTGTGCTACATTTTCCTGGACTTCAAGCTGTGTTTCTAATAGGATGGCTTGTTTAAGGTTATTTTGTCTGAGCTTCTTTGATGAGACTGCAAATGTAAGCAGAGGCACAGTGACCCACTTGCCCTGGCTTTGCCTCGGAGCTGTGTAAGCCCCAGAGACCAACTCACAGCAGCTTATAGCCATGCCAGATCAAGCTGCCCACAGCTACCAAGTGTTTTGTTTGTATTTTCAGTTACAACAAGCTTGGATTAAACCATGTTTAAACGTATTTATGTTCACCTTAAAGAGCAGTGAGATTCAAGATGGGACATCACTGTGAAGTTATATTAAGCAGCAACGCTCCTATTTAGACGATGAGGAGAATCTCTTATCAACAACCTCTGGTGCCTAAGTTATGAAGCTGATCCTTTCATCTTCTCAGATAAGTGCATAAAAATAGAGTGTGAATATCTCCTCTTTCCTGCACCCTAATTGCAGGAATCTGTGCTAATGAAGCACAAAACAGCTTTCCTGCCAAAACACAGTGTGCTCTATCATTCACACTTCCCTTAACTTTGGTTTTGTTCCTGCAGTACGGGTATGGTAGGAAGACACCTTCGTGCTCACAACAGTCCACATGCAGACAATCTTCCACAGGCTTGTAAATTCCTGGAAATTATTTTGCACACAATGGACTTCCAAGAAAAAGTTGGTCAGGGAAAGACATGCTATCTGGAACAACCCATAGGCAGCCCCAAAGCAAGACACTGCTGGTTTTGGAACTGGGCAAAGCAACGGCTAAGGGAGGGAGTATGTGAGCATAAACTTGACCTTCAGTATCACTGGTCTCCTTTGGATGTCTCATTTTAACCTTTCTCCATGAAAACCTTGTGATCTAAGTATAATCCCAAGGCAGCAGAAAAAACTGAGGCTTGCTTTTCCCCTTCAATACACAGCGTCTTTCTCAGTCAAACTGGATAAATAGCTCAGCAACTCTCTTTGCTAAAGAAAAGAAATTAAGCCTGGTCTGGATAAATTCTTGCATGCACACAGATTGACATAAACGTGGGAATGTACTTTCCTTGAACTCCGCACAATGTCAACTTCTCCAGTACATTCATCAGTCCATATGAGCTCGCTTCAGAGGACAGTTTATGTGATTACTTCTTGAAGTATTTTTTGGTGTACAATCTGTGTGGCCCAGCTAATGGAGCTGGCTGGTACACTCAGCCACTAGGAACTCATCTATTTCACTTTCTGCCTGTAGAAACAACTTCACACCTTATTAACTGGGCAAAAAATATGAAAGATAAAGAATGTTTAAGAGGTACCCATGTATGCAAATAAATCTAAACAAGAACGTAATGTGGGAGGTAAGGCAGAGGCACAAGAATATCACGCTGGAAATTCCCAGGTGTCACAAATTAACTGGTTTCTCAAGTTCAGACAAGTGCCCTAATTAATGCATGTTTATTTCCTCTCACTAAAAATTAAAAAAATCAGCACACACACAACACACGGTATGTTTCTAGTTATACAGACATCTAAGCAACTTGGTTAAGTAATATTATTTGCTGAAACTATAAAAAACAGCAAGAACAGTAATACTACTAAGATTTCATGTGATGCTGATCTGTACTCACAAAATTCAGAATGCCTCCACTTCCAGTAAATACTGTGCTTCATACTCCAGTACTCTGTATAATGCTAAAACTCACATATCATCACAAATGTACTCCAGTCTTTAGGAGAGGTTTTTTTTTTTCCATGCTACTAATGAAATCATTGTCTTTTTTTTTCACAGTTTGTTTTCATGAGACAATCTCATTAATTCTCCTTATTTTATACAATCCAGTACATTTAAGGAAGAGAGAAAGCAGCACTTATATAAGGGTATTTTTTTTTTTTTTTTAATGTCTGCAGAAGAATCAATTACAACCTTTGTGTGTAGAATATTTCTCTATCAGTTTAAAAAAGGTCTTCATAGAATCATGGATGGGTTGGAAGGGACCTTAACACCCACTCAGTTCCAACCCCTTGCCATGGGCAGGGACACTCCCCACCACCACATCAAGTTGCTCAAAGCCCCATCCAACCTGGCCTTGGGAACCTTCACAGATGGAACATCCTCAGCTTCTGAGGGCAACCTGTGCCAGTATCCAGCCACACACAGAGTAAAGAATTTCTTCCTTGTATCCAATCTCAATCTACCCTCTTTTCATTTAGAACTGTTACTCCTTGTCCTATCACTACCCTCCCTGCTCCTGGCTACAATCATCAATTCTTGGCTAAGAAAACATAAACATTGCATACATTGCCACAGTGTTTCTCAACTTCAGTGCTTACAAACCCCAAAGTAAAGAAACTAGGCTTTTAAATCTGTAGAACACACAGACATAGATACATAGACAGCCCAACAGGTTTACAAATCAGATTCAAGAGTAGAATGGAAAAGAATTGGCACGAAACAGATTGAGTAAGTAGAGGAATTTTGCCTGGTTCCTGTCTGCACTGAATCACATCTCCATTTCCCTTTAACTGGCTCTGGATTCATCAAACTTGATGCAGTTGAAGAACAACAAAAACAAAAGAACACCCTTTTTCTAAATATATTTAAACATTACAAATGAGAGGAACAGGATAGGGTTGAACCAAGGAAGCATCAGCTCTATTTCCTGTGTTGTCATTCATTCACTCAATATTACACACTAGCAGCTTGCTGATAGCAGATCTTGCCAGCACCCACCCAGGCTAACGATACCTGCTAGCTTTACTCACAATCAGCAGCCTTGCTGGGGGATGTGCAATGGGAGATTTTCTAGATGAAAATGGCAGCCTCACAGCCGGGCTGAAAAAACTGCAACCAGCAGAGATAAGGAAGCCAGAAAAGAGATCGGTAGCCCAAAAGAGTATTGTAAGACCTTGTTTTGCTGAGTTTAGTATGTTTAAAATATTTTCAAAGTAAAAGCACTGTAGTCAGGAAAGCTCTCTTACTAAGCTGATTTTCAAACAAATGAGCAGAAGGAAGTAGTCAGATCTCCTGAGGAACTTCCACAGCAGCAATGCAGGCAGGAGTACTTCTATTCACAGCAAGTGCTTCTGGCTATCTCAGGTTCTTGAAACTTCAATGAGAGTTTTAAAAGATTTTATCTGATTTGAAGGGAAGAAACCTTTTATTAGCAAATGGGTGAGAGCACTACAAGAATACTTAAAACTGCTTATGTGCCCACAGCGCTTGCGCGCACACACACAGATTGTCAAACGAGTAGATCCTTCCACGACCAAGGAGCAAATCACTGAATGCATGAGAAGGAAGTGACTCAGACTGAAATTCATAAAGGACAGATTGAATGGGACAGGATTTCCGCTTACAGCTCTTTTTACATGGCAAGGCTCCTCTATGGAAAAAAAAAAAAAAACACCAAAAACAACCAGCTGACCCACTCCCATTCAAGCTTTAAACCAGCCTTACTGCAAAGCTACAGAATGGATTTCAAATCAGTACTCTTCCAGCTGATCTCCAAGTCCTCTGCCTGTACAAGACACCGTCCATCCTACCACAGCAAACACACAGGTCAGCTGCTTTTTGATTATAAGCCATTGGTTTTCTTTTCTTTTTTAATCTTACAATGGCAGGTTTCCAGTATCCAGCATAAGCCAGAAATCTTTATTTACAACTCTGCCTCCCAAAAGAAATATACAATGCTGTCATTGAAAAAGGCCAGAGGAAGCACACATCGTTTACGTACTCCAGCATCATTTACTTACTCAATTTTAGCACTACTGATGATGCTATCACCCCACTGTTTCCAAAAGTGCTGGAAAAAAAAGCATTCTTTTAATATCTGCAGGAAGCAAGTTATTGACAGAAGGCAAAACGTTCCTTGAGTGCTTACTCATGTGCACAGAATAAGCAATTCACGTGTATTATAATAGAAAAATATGTTGCTAACTTAAGTATCTCATGCCCTGAAATTTGGAAAAAGTAGAGTTGTCCTTGCATTATATGATGAACATTTTCTTCACTAGTGTTCTTACAGCACTGTGAAACAGCCTCACTGTAGCTGAGGTCCCTCAAGGCTGCAACCCCTCTGTGGTTCTGCTGCTGACCCACGCTAGCTTCCAGCTGGGACCTGCAAGTTTCTGCTCCAGCAGCACATAGGGATCCTAACACCCCTCCTGCCAGCAGCTCACAACCCACAAGCTGCCACCACGGTGTTCTGACACACAAGCCACACCATGAGCCTGCCAGCTGCCATTCCACACACACACCGACCCAATATGAATCAATATGCTATAAAACCCAAATCTCAGTTAAATTTAGTTAAAGAAACCTATCACCTTCAGTTCTCCCTCATCCTACTCCAAATTTTCAACCTTGCCCATGGCAACAGAGGCTGGAATTGAATGATCTTCAGGGCTCCTTCCAACCCAGGCCACTCTACAATTCTAAGTTTTAGGCTAAATTCATACATTCCTGTGTGCCTCTCAAGAGGTTTTCGTAAGCCCGGCTTTCCAACTCAAGACTCTTATTCTTTATATATGATGTACCTTTTATAGTTTTTCCAGGGCACTCTGCAATTTTGGAAGCAACAACACAGTGTCATCAAATTTTTAACTAGTGGCAGACTTGAACCTACACACACAGAGCTAAGCTGAAGCAGTTTCCATACTTGTTACTTATGGCATTCTTTTTCTCAGTTACTCTGAGCACACTGCTGTCTCAGCAGTACGAATCAAAATTACCAGCTACTTCTTGGCTGCTTTTACCTCAATTACCCATAAGGCCACAAGTATTGATAAATCCCCAAATAAATCAAGAAGAAAAACAGAAGATAAATAAGCAGTAGCAGAGATGATTAGAAGCGATGATTAGAAGCTTATGAAAACAGTTTTGTTCAGTGGGAGCCATTACAAAGGATCAGTGATCACCTTCCTTCAGATATTTGTGTATTAGTATGCATGTATGAATGCACCAATAGACTGAGGTGGAAAAACACATGTCTTGAGTCATTTTTCTTTAGGAAAAAATGATTCCTATTGAGAACAAAACGGATGAAAGTCAATTTATTAAAACAAATTATTGAGCTAAACTAAAGTAGAACTGGCTATGGCTTGTGGTAAGCTAGAGATTGAACAAGGTGAACTACTGTTTCACTGTAGACTTGCAATATTTTGATGACAAGCTTCAAAAAAAAAAGTTGAAGAAAATTATTTCAGAAGTAGCCAGGTCCAGCTATGAATTCCAATTGCTAAGATTAAGCAATTATTTGTCATGTTTCTTCTGTTTCAACTAACTGGTGAAGCTTCACACAAACTTGTTTTTTCAGCAATTATCCCAGAACATCCTTATAAGTTTAATACATTCCCCCAGAAGAGAGAAGTAGTGCTGCCTAGCAGTCTGGTCTTGGTTAGAACTCAGTTGTTCCCAAGGTTTTTGTGAAACGTCAAGATGCCTGTTTGATAAGAAAATAAAATCAAGAACTTGCTTGCAAAATGCATTTCTCCTAACAGATAAAAAGAAAGTGACACTGCAGCTACCAAGGAATAGTCATGAAAGATAGGAGGCAACGGGTTCAGCTTACAAAATAAATACAGTATAGCAAACTCAACGTTTATATTTACCTTCACACTGTATTAACACTGTCTTTATGTGTGGGTGGTAGTGTTTTTTGGCTTAGTTACTAGATCCATATACAGGCAGTTGTAAGCTGGAAAGGTGCAATAAAAGAGAACTACAAATAAATAAATCTGCCTTTACCATGTGGCTCTTGTTCGTTAGACTTCGGGCTGCTCCTTGCTCTGCGCTCTGGCTTCTTCACTCCTGGTGCTCCCCCACCACTTCCACTGCTTGCTCCATTGTGGCTCTTTGCATAACCATTATATACAGTTGTGCAGCTGCCTATATGGCTTTTGTAGATGGACGAAGGAGGACTGTTCAGACGGTTTTGGCGATCAATCTGCCTGTCTTTGAGTTTTTTGTGCTGTGGTTTGCTGTACTGATCTTCCCTGGTAATATAGCTGGACATCCCATATAGTGGTATGATTTCTGAAACGAAAGAATTCATTCACATTAACTCAGAACACGATCACCAACCAAATTCCTGACCATCTTCAATCTCACATCTTCTCTGTGATTACCTCTACAACGTTGTTTTTTTTTTTTTTTTTTAAGAAAGCTTTTCTGCAGGATTGATGTTTTTTTCCAACATCATATTAAGCGTGCACACTTGCTGTTTGACATTTCATAACTCTCTGGATGTAGGTGCATGTATAAATAAAAGAAGAATGGAGGCAATCTCTTTTTCTCCCCTCCTTTTCAGTCTGAGGCCCAAAGGAAAAAAAAAAATCTAACAAGACAAATATTTTGGAAAAAGCCTTCATAAATTCATTAAGCATTCTAACAGATTCTTCCCCATTGCTATTTCTGGTACAAGCCCTTGGACAAATGGGAAACAGTAGACTAATATTCATAGGTATAATATTCCAATACTCACCACTTCAGTTATTTTAGTGTCACAGATATAGGTCATATGATTGAGGCAATCAAGGATTTTTTTTATTTTTATTGCTTAATTTCCGGATTTTTATTGCTTGTTTTTAAGTTGAACCAGTCTCTTGCTATCTCCTGGCTATAGAACTATTCAGCACCTGCTTAACCAATAGCTGAAAGTCCCTGTGTTTACTTAACACACTCCAGTGTTTGCACACAACATTTTGTTACGCTATCTTTCAAACTGCACTGTTCTCTTTTCAAGAGAAACATTCCTCACCTATTTATCTGATGAGCTGCAGTGGCCTATTGGTGTCCTGTACTTTCCATTTCCTCCCCCCAGGATAAGGAAATTAAATGTCAGCTGTAATGCTCATTCCGCATTAGGAGATGGTCTGTTGGTCAATAGAAACTTCAAAGTGAGTCATTAGATACCTCTCTTTCTGTCTCCTCTTTCCTTCTCCAGAAGAGTCTCACTTCTGGTGATATGACTTGAAAGTATTCTTTAATGTGTATTAAGTCCAGGTACTTTGGGAGTAAAAACATGAATCTTGACCTGACTTCCATGTATCCTGAGCAACTCTGATGACTACTAAATTTGAGTTCCACACAGACTTCTCTCCAGGATAGACGAGACACAGCAGTGCATATTCCAGACAGAAATATGCTATTTTCACTTCTTTTATGGCAATTACTTATGACCTGATTTAGGTTGCCATGTTACTCTTTGGTACCAGGTAGTGCTTTTCAGTGACTTTGCTGACCAGACTCAACCAGAATAACAAACAGAAAATGCCTGTTATTTCTTGGAAAACTCCTGCGATTCTGAGCTTCTGAGGGACAGAAAGCACACTGCTGCCAACAGGAAGTGGTGTTCAGCTTCTCCCACTGGAAATATCCGTGGCAAGTCTCACTCAGATCTAGCCCTCCTTATCCATCCTCACTCCCAAGCCAGGATTTTATCTTTTGGTTTTCTGTACAATGCCGTACAATGACAATGAAGAATGATCAGCACAACTCACAGCCCTACTTTGAAACACAGGATGAGAACTTCCCCTACTCTGTATGTGTGAATTAAGTTAAAATTGGGTTTGCTTCTGTAACCTAGAGTTGCACCATAGGGCTGTCCTGTGCTGCTGCACTCTGGATAGTGACACATGCTGACAATCTCTTGCTCCAGTAAATAAAGGAAACTCCATCTGTTTTCTCTAATTCATTTGCCATTCTTGGTTTCACTGGCCCTTAACAGCAGCTAAACACCTGAACAGGTGAGAAATGCCAGCAGTTTTTTCCAACTCACCTTGTTCTCCATATAGTGTTGGTGGAAGGTGATGCTGCGGGAAAAACTGTGGTGGCATATCCCCAGGCCCAGTGACAGGAGGATAAAAAGCTGTATGGGAGTTGTGAATGAAATGAGGATGGTGTGTCAGGTACGGAGTTAAGTGATGGGTCGGAGAGATGGCTGAAGGGTAGCTGGGAGGGTAACACTCTGGAGACTGTGGGGTGACCACCACCCTCCGGACACCGGTGTTGTCTTCTATCACCTGCAAGGGAAGGCAGGGACAGAGGCACATTATGCAGCATCTGAATTGAACATGGTTTTCAAACAGCACTGTTTACAGTTTGTTATCCCATTAAAAAATGGTTGGTCCTTATGTTTATACATAAACACGTTTCTAAAATTAATATCAGCACGGGTAAACACAGTGGTGATGCGGCTTTTCTTGGAGATTCAGATAGCCACACTCATCACTGGGAGACTAACTACTGCCAGCGATAACTGTGTGGGTAAGAGACAAAACAAATACCCTGTATTTATAGAGTAAAGCAATTAAGAAAGAAACAAAAAGCACCAGAATAAGAGTACTCATTAAGACCAATCTTACCTTCTGCATACAAAATTTCTACCACTGATTTTGACAGTGGTACAGAGTTAGTAACAGCTGGAGATTAACAGGCATTGCTGCTGTATGTGCACAGAGATCTGTCAGCTGCAGGAACCTGCTGTGCTGACACCCCTTTTTAAAAGAATTGCTCTGTTCACAGCAGGTATTTCTAATTGTTAAAAGAAACCATAGGGCAGCAGTTTTTTCCTGCTACAGAGCTGATCTATATGTCCATGTAAATCAACTCTCAAATATGCATACCTTGGCCCCAAAGATCAGAGTCAAAGCATGTAAAAACAGATGTAGAAAGGTGGAAATGTGCTTAGGCTGAAAAAAAAAAAATGGTTTTCAGCTTGCAGCTCTGGAAAAAGTATATTTCTGGAGAAAAGTCAGCCAGCCCAATTTCAGTCCAGACTTATGAGCCAAGCTATTCTTGAAGCATATTCAAAAAAGAATTCTGCCATTCCTGGAACTTAAAAATACAACTGAACAATTAATACTCCTTTAATTCTGAAAGTAAAAATACAGTAGAAAGGCGTGCAAGAATTTAGACAACCAGTTTGGCTGTCAGAAATTAGTTTTTCTAAACTTTCTGATGACACAGGGAAGAAATAATGTTTGTGATGAATGTATTGTATGAGAAAGGTGAATGCAGAAAGGCACAGCTTAGCGTCCTACCATTTGCAGTACAAACAGAAGGACAGAGAACAAAGCTTCCTGATGCACTGATGAAGATGCATCATGCTAAGGCAGATAAGGTCTGGAGAATTTTAGATGTCTGCCACAAGATATGATCACTCTCAGGCATTTGTCACTAATTAGAGATATTTATGCCCCACCAGCATCAGCAAAAGAAATCTTAAAAAGATTCCCACACTCCTGTGTCACTAGTAACATCATAGGGTCTTAGCCCAAACCACACAAAAAATCGTCTATGCTGACCTATGCTGAGCAGAAGCAATCATGACACGAGCACACCACTGTTCCTGCTGCAGGGTGACAAGCCTTGTCACAAACAGTGCTGGAGCCATGAACAACAATGCTCCAGCGAGTACAAGCCCACATCTCAGGCATCATCTGAGCAACTTACACAGGGTATAATTCAACAGCATTAGCTGTCCCAATTCTTAACTCACACCACTTGTGCCCTAAGGTTATGTGAATTATGCCTGTAAGCTATAGGCTGACACCACAGACAAGGACATGGATGAGCTGCCTTCCTTACAGAAGAAAATTTTCTATAGAAAGTAATTCAGTCACTTGTAACTGATTTTTTTTTTTATATTAAGAGACGTGTTGCTTGCCATGCTGAATAACCAGAATAGGAATTGTTTAGCTTACTTTTCCTAAACTCTAATTTTACAACCTAAGCTAGCAATTTGTCATCTGCTAGCTTTCAATTTCAAAGACTCTACAGTCCCTAGAAGACAGCTGAGCCTGGGAGATAGAGCAGCACCTCAGTCTGCTGCATTCTCAGGCCTCCAATCTCTGCTGTCAGGCTCTACTCGATCCCCACATCCCTCATCCACGTATCAAGTCTCAGACTTGCTCTAAAATTCGGAGGAAAGTCTTTTTGCAGTTAGCATGAATGAAAGCCAAAATGTCTTATTTAAGGCTGTACATGAAAATGCTGAGACTTAACTCTCTTAGATTTCTATTACTATTTAATTGAGACAGCAAGCTCCTGCATTTTGACATGAAAAGTTTTCATCCTGGCTTTCACCAGGCTAAGCTCCAGAGCCCCGATGGGTTCAAGCCCTTATCCACGTATCTACATCAGATGACATTTGGATCCTGTGCTCTAGATGAAAGAGGGATATGTTCAAAAACAGTTTTAGACAGAAAGCTTGTACTCTGTAGCAGCACCTCATGTAAACCAGTACTGAAATTATTATGATTTCTCTTCCTAAACTATCTTTTAGAGAGCAGGAAGAAAGCCTCCAAGTCCTTTTGATGGTCTTTTTGAAATTCTATTGCTGCTGAAACTGCAGAACACCAGCACTGTGAGAAAAGCCAGAGATCAGGGGATGAGCAAGGCTTCCAAATGACTTTCATCAAGAAGTTAGGAAACTAATATCTTTTGTTTCCTCTAAGCCACAAATGCTTACAGCATTCCTGTTGCTTCATGTGCATGTGTTCCAAACGAAGGCAGAAACACGAGGGATCTTGCAAAAAGTCACTTCCTTTCTTTGCCCTACAGGACATTTCCTCCTTAAACTAGGATTTATAGATAGATATGTAAATTTTAGAAGCAGAAGACAATGCTTAAATACAATATTCTGTCCTTAACAGATCATGAAGTTTGCATTGCATTAGGTTTTACAAGCATTGGGTAACTAAAAAAAAAACACCACAAGGATTGATTGAGACTGCAGACACCTCCAGATTTATAAAACCTGCAGTTCTATAACCATCATCATTCTGGGAGATGACACTTCTTCAACCTAAGACAGAATAAATTAGTTTTGATAAATAAATAGTAAATAGCATAACTCAGTAGAGAAGTTAAGCTTTGCTAATTTAAGAAGAGATCTGCAGCTCTTCACATCTCCCTATGTGTCGTGAAAACCAGAAATTTGTCAAGAATGCACTGTCTACTAAACAGCCTCCAATTCAATGCTGGAACTTTAACCTCTGTCTCCAGATATAACAGTAATACCAGAAGTAATTATTATTAATATAGTGGATTAAATTTACAGAAAACAAATAGTTCTGGTTGTTCAGCACCTAGAGCTGAGTAAGTTTTCATTAGTTTGTGTTTTTCAAGCAGTTATTAGTTAAATTGTCTTTTGCAATTATGTTTTGTGCTTGCTGGTGTAATTGGCATGCTGATTCGCTAACTATATTATTATTGCATAGTTCTACGTGATTATCTTCAGAAGATTAATTAGTAAGTGAGGTGCATGATCTTTCAGGAGAGTTTGGATAAACATTACTCATACAAAGTAAAATTGCCGGCTTTGTTGGTTGCCATATTTGGAGAATAGCATTTTTTTTCTTTAATGTTATTTGTTTTGCATTGAATATAGTACTGTAGCAATGAAAATCAAGACGATTTATATATTTGTATATCACTACTCTACGTTCCCTATTTTTCTCCACTGAAATTTAATACTTCACCTGCAGGAAAAATACATTCGTTCTTTTTGTACAGGTAAGCTGTACCTGGATTTTGTAAGTTTCAGCTGAAAGAATACAATCATTGTTTTATTCTGTGACACACGTCTACTGAATAGACACGGTAGCATGGAATATATTTACATTCCATTTCAAAATCCTGCTCCTATTTCACTTAAACCTAACGTGCAAGATTCAGCAAGGATAGCTGGAGCACGGCCACTGGGTGGACCATGACCAGTACTTGTGGAATTTCATAAACTAATTTGAAACTTCATTCATAAATCAATCTGTACCAGAAAACAGTACAGAATGAGCTCATCTTCAAGGCACTTAGATGTTAACATTTTATTTATTCACTTCATTTTTTAAGGATGCCAATCCAAGCTCATGCCAGTCCTGACAAGTTTAGCATCGCTATCTTTGTCATCCACTGCATACAAACACCAGTATTACACTCACACCTCAGAAAACAGTCAGAAGAACATCCCTAATGCTGGCAAAAATATCAGTATATCTGAAACATCACACAAGACTGATTTTCAGGGCCAGTGTTCATGGATTGCAATGGCTCAGAATGTTACGGCTTGCTCTGTGTAAGACCTGCAGAGCCTTCCTAGCGTTCAGCAGGATCATCCTGCTAAAGGATGACTCTATTGGTTGCAGCTCACAAAATACAAAGAAAAGCTCTGTGAGCAGTAAGCCACACAGAAACAGAGTCTGCGGCTAAGAGCTTGTGCTAGACAAATTTAATTTGGAAGAGAACACCTCCCAGCATACAGAATTTACCCAGACACAAAACCCTGAGGATGTGTTGGATTTTCCACCGCTTTAAATGTTATTTAAAGATCTCCCTCTTTCTAGAGGTTACGATTTCTTTCCATCAAAGTCTGAGCGCATTCAATGCATAGCAAACCACAGGGCTGAGGGCGCAGTGCGGCCTACCCAGCTCCGCGCAGCACCGTCTGCGCCTCGCGCTCCAGCCACCCCGCCTGGCCTTCGCCTTAAAATAGCTGCGGCCGAGATTGCATATCAACAACTCTGTAAATAAAAGCAACGTGGAGGTTCAGACCAAACTTTCATGTCCAATTACGTATGAGTAATTCCTCAAACTCAGTGGAATTACTCCGGATTTGCTTCAGCGAGAGCAGCCTTCGGCCAATGGCCCTAAGCAAACAAGTTCATGGTCATGCTTTTCCATATTTCCATTATTCAAGTTTTCAACAGAACGCCCCAATTCTTTTCCCTTGCCATCCTAAGTTGTGCTCTTATTGATAATCACAAAATAGAATGTTTTTAACTTCAAGACAATAGAGCACAAACAAAAGCAAATTAGGCAGAAACATTTATTACAGTCAGAACTCATTTGATTACTACATACTTTCAACTATTATGTACTATGAAGCAATCTGAAAGGAAAAAGGGCTGCTCTCCACAGAGTAGAACACATTCTGCTGCTGGAAAGCACTGCATACACGGTTCTTTCCCTAAAACTTAATTCCAGTTGCTGGAAAATTTTCTTCAGAAGAGGTTTTTGGGTTTTTTTTAATTGGTTAAGAAACCAAGAACTTCTTCAGCGGGATTATTAGACTGATCCACAAAAAGCAGAGAAGGGGAACCAGGTTCAAACGAAGTTACAACTCTAAGACTTTGATCACTTAGCTTGGCAAAGCATTTCAGCTACAGCCAGCCCATACCTTAGTCCAGGAAATGAGATGTATAAGCAGTTTAGTAACAAAATGGCATTAAAGTTATCTCAAAGGAAGAGCAAGCGCATCCCAAAGCCTGCCCTGTCCCTCCTGTTTGCTCCTAGTTCTTCAGGCAGGGCTTTTTAAGAGGCAGAGGGCTAACAACAGCCTCCACACTAGGGGGATATTTCCATTCTGTTGAGAAGTTAAAATACCACAGAGTGATTGCAGTATTTTGTGGGATTTAAGCATGACGCCATCCACAATTTTTCAGAATTAGACAAGCTCACATTTCCTGGGCAGGGAGGAGGGATTCCAGGACATCATATGTTTTCTACTTAACAAGAAGTCAAAATGTGCACATCTTATTTGATCCATCGGTGCGATCTGAAATACTTTTAGTAAAACTTCTGGTCTAGTACACATCTCACTGAAATTAATAAGTCTGAATATTATATCATTTGCTGTTACTCTGCCTTATTTATTTTTATTTTTTTTAACTATAGAAAGCCTCTAATCTTTGCAGGAGATGGAAGGAAAATTAAACAATCACGTGATCAAATTTCCTATTTACATAAAAAACCAGCAGGCGCTCAAGAATATAAAAAACCTGAGAGCTTTGTGAAAAACCTTTTCCCACTTTTTTTTTTTTCTATAAATACAGAATAGATAACTATCATAGCCATCTTAAAAACACTTCGTTCTTGACAAGTCAGTTTTTGCATGGATACCACTGAGAACCCAAAGTGTATTTTATAGCTACCTCCACCACCCTCCTAACACATACAACTGTCACACTAGAGCTTAACACATTACCCACCAACGTGGACAGGTAAAGAAGTTGCACATATAGGCTCAACCTATAGGCACAGCTTTTGCTAGCATTAAAAAAAACGGGTATACGTTGCACACAGTGTGCAAAGGTGCACATGCATGCTCACGTGCATAAATGTATGTGTTGCCAATAAGGACGAATACAAAAAGACACATTACAATTTTCATTTTCATACATATTTATAAACCACACTTCAGCCAAGATGACTTCTGTATGTTATCAATGCTATTCCTTCTATATACACATTAACTCTTCCAGAAGCATACCTGCGAGATATAACCAGGAGGCACATGAATAGGGGGGATGGATCCATTGGGTGACATCATGGGAACCTCTGCTGGTCCTAGAAGAAAGGGAAAAAGAGATTTATTTCAGTTGAAAGAAATTGCACAATTGCTCAGAAAAGGTTAAAAATAGCTTTATTTTAGAAGCCTACAATAACAAAATGAACAAATCCAGTAATTTCTGGTGTGTGGAAAATGCCTTATGCCATCATCCTGAAAATAAAATCATTGTTCGATGACTTTAACATATATTCTGCTGAAATAATATTTTCATCATAAAACAGCTAAAACACAGGCTTTATATTACCCACTGATCAACTTATACAGCATTAAGCAGTAACACAATATGTCCTTTAGCAGCCCACAATTCCTGTATTGAAATCTGGTTAAGTTATTCTTGTCAAAGACATGGAGGTGCAAAACAAAGCAGAAACTGTGCAGCTTGGAACTAGGCAACTCCCAAGGAAAGTGTCCAATTGTACCAAAAATCACATATGCGAAAAGCTATCTATTTAAGAATGCACAAAGACCAAATTCATTATCTCAGCTATTCAGACTAACCTTGGAATGCAGTTGTACAAGCAAGAAGCTTATGGTTTCCACTCTGAAATCCAGCCCTGAGCATGCCAGTTCCATTTTGAGGCACTGAGTACAAGTATAACAAAGCAAGTGCCATAATCATTTGACTTTGCAAACACAGCCTCGCAGCTACAAAAAAGCATCTAGATAAAATGGAAATAGTGGACTTTCTTGCTCACTGATTTAGCTGTTAAAACCAGACACGTCACACATAGCAGTCAATAAAATGAACTCCTCAAACAACAGGCAGATGTTTGCAATGAGAGTTTACTGTTTTGAAAAGAATAATGTAATGATTTCCTTAGTACATATGCTAATGTTCATTCTAATCTGTCCCTCTAGCATTTGCCATGGGCTGAGAATTCACAGCCAAACTCTGGAGAAGAGCTCAGAGAGCTCTGCACTTTGCTGCTGCCAATTGAATTTTAGCTTAGGCAATTACTACAAAAGATCACTTCAATCTCCTCTGACAGAGGAGGCACCCAGCATCTCCAAACCATGTCCCGTTCCATGAAAGGAAGCCAAATGTCAGAACATGTGGAGAACTTCAGCCATAAAGGGGTGGAATGGCAGCTCATCAGCTCAACGCTGTCTGCCTCAAACGTTTGGACAAACCTGGTGAAACCTCCAGCAATGGAATGAGCTGCAGCTTGTCATCCAACAGCAGCAAGGAAACAGGGACACTAGTCCACACTGACCCAATAAAGAAGCCATTGTCTATCTGCATATGGTTTTTACTGGTCACATCTACATTTGAAGTATGATAATTTAGTAAGTGCATTAAACATGTGAAAACTCCTGAAGTCTCAGTGTTTATTGTTTCAGAAGTTATTTTAAGCATGGGGCTCTGCTGTTCCTCATACTGCTCAATACCCAACTACACAGGGAACCTCACCTACACTACAGCCCCACTAGGAAAAATGGCTTTATCACTCATCTAGCACAGATGTTTTTCCCCACCTCACTTTATAGCTCTATTAATGTCCTTTGTCTCCTCTAATAAAGCTCTCACAGTCAACAGTTTTAGTGTGAATGGAAAAATGTAACAGCATGAGTAGTAAGCAATCGCTGGGTGGATTAAGCTGTCGGTTAAATGGTTCTGTTTAAACCCATCACAAAATATGAAGTGACAATTGGTTCACAGGGAGCTTTTCAAAAATATTTGAGTAAATGCATTTTTCCTATTAAAAAAATAAATCTTTACATATGTCTTCTGAGGAATATGGTTTCATGCTTTCCTCTGAACTTCCTCTGAGAACAGCGCTGAGTTCAGCAGGGCACAGCACACAACAGGAGTGTGCACGGCAGCACTGGGCTGGGGGAGAAGAAGCCACACAGGATTAACAAGTGCTGTTGGGTTCTTCAGGGTGCAACGTGCCCAAAAATAGGTGGAAGGAATAATTAGCACTGTCACACGGCTCACTTTAAATGTTACAACAAGCAAATGATGCTAAAGAGAATAAAGCCTCGATTTTTTAATGTGTTTCAAGCCCTCAACCAAAGTCCTCTATACTTGCAGTTACTGTGGCCCTAGCCAGTCTCTCAAAAATATAAACTCTGCCTGGAAATACATTTGAAAATGGAGCAGCTCTGGAGTTTCTACGCATAGATCAGCTAAGTGCTATATGACAGCTGAGAATCGCTCAACTCGGCACGGCCATCATCTGTCCCGCAAAGCCCTTGCCAATTGCTCATATGGAGCAGCAATCGACTGGCAGGAAGAAATCAAACTCCCACACCGAGACTGTTGACTGCAACACTTCCATTCCAATAAAAAAAAAGATTGGGTTTTATCATCAAAACGTGCACTGCGCGAGATGATTCCTAACCTTGTGCACAACCCACAAACTGTTAAAGTCATTTGGGTAACAGGTTTTAAAAGAACGACAGCCCCGTGATTTGCGGCAGGGTTTTGTTTCCAGTGCTTTGATTTCCAGGCAAGCCAAATGACTTTAGCATACATTATTTCATCTCTCTCGTCAACAGTATCAAAACAACTTCAAGTGGCAGCAAGTAACACAGAGCCCCAAAGTTACTGAAGACCTTGCCTGCAGAGAACCCACTCCCAATTTAGCACTAAAACAAAATCAATTTCTTTTTTTGAGGGTAGTTTATTTATCTTTTACTTACATCTAATATTTTAACTGTTAAAAAAAGTACTTAGAAATGGATGTTCCTCAATTACTTATATTCATAGGAAGGACGTAAGGAGTTTCCCCCAGGGTATTTTAAGCCCTTGCAAATCTTAATTGAAGCTCACAGTTCAACACATGATTTAATCTACACAAGGAGGAGTCATCCTGCTCTGCCCAGGATGCTGCCCGCTGCAACAAGCTCGCCGTAATACATTTTGAACCTGTTAACAAATGAAGGCCATCCCCTGGGTGCATCACAAAACTGAGCCAGAAGAGATTTGGCTACTGCTGCTCGCAAAGCCGGAGGCCAAATTCCCAAATTCCACCCTGAGCTCCAGCACCATAAATACTGAGTGCCTCCAGCAGCTTCTGGAGAGCTTCCCCAAATGCAGGTGGGAGGAACCCACTGCCCTGACAGCACCAAGAGTTTGTGCTTCCAACACATTTGTAGGCAAGGAAGCAGGAGAAGCAGAGCGGCTTGGTTCCCAGGAGGCACAGCTGGTGACCAGCCCAAAGCCCTGGTGAACCCCATGCTGCCTCCCTTTCGTTGTAATTATTGTAACCATTTCGAGAGGAGAAAAATGTTTTCCAGATCTGCTGCCTTTAAAAAAAAAAAAACAAATCAAAACCAAGAAAGCACCTGCACCAAAAAAACCACAACTACTGTACTTGCACTGTGGCACATCATGTGAAGCTGCAGATGAAACCGAGTCTCTCTCTCCTTTCCCTTCTGCACCTCCCCAGCCAAGGAAGCTGCTCTGTCCTGGAGACTGTCAGCTCTTCATCTGCTCTTAGTCCTTCTGCAATCACAGCACAACCCACTGCAGGAATTTCTGCCCCAAGGTTTTCAAGGCACACTAGAGCCTTGGTTTCAGATCACAGCACTCGCAACGTTCTTGTATAAAAGCAGTTTTGAAACCAGTATGCTTTTATTATGATCCTCAGTGATCTCTTATGCATGAATTAATTAGTTTTCTTCTGTTAATTACAGAAGCCCAAGTCCGGCACACTGGCTCCCCTGGCTGGAGCAATTCATCTTGCCTGTTTCTTTGTGTGCAACACCATGAAGCAGCAAGGTCACTGCACTATGCTGGTTTTCCCATCCCAGCTGCTCCACAAACACAGCGCTTTCCTCTCCCTATTGCTAAACCATTTCCACTGCAGAATATTGTCCAAATCCAGTCCCAAACCTATGCCCACATGCTTTGCTACATATTTGCACTGCCCATATTGCAGAGCTTGCTCCTACAACTCAAACCCCTCCTGGCTTCAGGGTGAAATTCACCAGTGAGCAGTAACTCTCAGGTCCATGAATTGCTCACTGGGATCTCAACCCTGTTTCCAGTGAGCAGTGACTTAGGATTGCGCCCTCTAATACCTGCAGGAGAAGAAACATGGTGATTTTGGCAGGGTCTTACTTTGAAAGTGAAGAATCCTCTATTCTGATACTATCAGAAGATGAATGCCACCCAAGCACACGCCCTGTGCTTTACACAGCGTAACAGCTAGAATTAATTCATGAAAACCTCACTACTCCCTCAGCTCGTTGCAGTGGCTCTCAGTGCTGTGACTCGGCACACAAGGCTGTCTCAGGAAGTAAATCTATTGAGCAAGAGCTGTGACCGAATGAAACGGGAAGATCGTTTAAGGGCAAATTGGCCTGCTTTGCTAAAACAAATGACCCAGGACTCGCTGCCCTTGGCGGGGACCCAGAGGTTTGCATTTTCACATGGACGAGCAGCTGTTCCGGAACAATTTCCTCAATGAAACAAGCACAAACAGGCTGCCTTTCACTGCTGGCTGCACACAGCTTCTCTTCCTACTCCAGCAGCTTATGTGCCACGTCGGGTGATGGCACAGAGCACCCGCACCCCAAGGTCTGCCTGTTTGTCCCATGCCCCACAGCCACACCTCCTGAAGTCACCACGGCACAGGACCCAGATCTGCTGCTGATTCAGACTGGAATACTTTGATCCTACATGACTACAGACTTGTAGATTGAGGGAGCTCTGCATGAAGAAGGAGCAGCTTTTACAAAACTAAGTGCCTGAGGGGACATGACAGCTGTTTAGAAACCTTCAGAGAGGTCTGGTATGTCAGAAGAATCGCAGCTATGTTGCATTCACAGAAGTGGGGCTGTGGAGGACACAAGAATAAGGCCATTAATACTGCCCAGGGTTAGCAAAAGCACCCAGCACTCAGTCATACCCACAGGGCAGCACATCCATGCAGGTGGCTGCAGAGAGTTTTGCACTACTTGTGGGTCTCCTTCCTTAGGGCAACCTCACTTACACTTAAGGTGCGAATAAAAGGACACCCAGTACACACTTGTAGAACTCTTCAGAGGCTGCCTCAACTGCTAGATAATGTCCCTTGATTAACAGGAGGAAAAGAGGATCTCATCAGCACGCATGGAGTCAAAGGACACAGAGAGCCCATGCTCCAACAGACATTTCTGTAAATGCACAGCACTCCCTCTTACAGAGGAACAACTCTATGGGCACATTCACTTTTACTTGCACCTCCACTATTCACTTTCTGTTCAGATTACAGTCCAGGAGAAACCATTCCTTTTTGCCTTACAATTGTAGTATGATAGAATTACCAAGTTCCAATGGGTTTCAAATGATCTTGGTGGTCCAGCATCAAATGACTATTTAAATGTGCACAGAGCATCCAAAAAAAGCATCAGCCTGAAGCCAGCTGCACCTGCATGGCTTAACCACTGACTGCAGTTACCTCAATACATACATGCAGACACAGGGCCTGACAGGGAAAGCTGAAGGATTTTCCATAGGTGAAAGATGCGTCCTAAAAGCCTTTGCATCTTCCATCACCCTTCATTTTTTTCCAATATGCTTTTAAAATCCTGTTAACACATTGGATATGGTTACAAATTATAAGCCCTTTAAAATCACCAAATCACTGCCCAAATTAATTGGCCAGAATCATCTAAAAATAAAAAAAGTTTAAAAAACACATCAGTCCCTCAGAGTTTCAGTGCATCATTGCTGTTACTGTTAAAAGGCAAATCCCACAGCCATGAATTATGTGCACAATGCTTGGATCTCACAGCAGGAGGCCCTGCATCCAGCCCTGGGTTTGCGCTGTCTCTAACATATCTGGACAAACTTACCCAAATATTGAAGGCAAACACTCAGAAACACATGCCAAAGGCTCAGAGCAGTCAGTCCATGAAGCATTTCTGGGTGTCTCAGAGGACAGCATCTCTGCTGTTTGCAACAGAGCCTTTTGTGGGCTGCTTTTCTCACCCGCCCTTGCCAATTGCCCTGCTGCACGCTGCCTCCAGTTCATAGGAAAACAACAGCGCTGATGTTTGAAGTGTACACCTCTGTCTTCCAGATGTGGTATTCTTGTAGAGTGTTTTTAAGGGCAAATAAATATTTTGAAATTGAACTTTTTTTTTTTTTTTAAATAGAAGTGGAATATTTTGCTGCCCTAATCTGAACAAACAATTTTGATTCTTTTGCTCAAATAAACCTTTTCTGCTGGTTGGCTCAACAGTCGCTACTGCAAAAACACTTGCAAGGAGTATTTTGCAATACTTCAAGCACTGAAAATAAGCATACTCCCATGGCAATTCACCAGATGGGTTACAGATTGTAAATCAGAGATGTCTAGACTAAAACACAAGAGACAAACATCTGTCTAAAATCAGTTAGCTTGAATGGCAAATACTGTTAAATAAATTAGGGCTACTCTGGAAACAAAGAAGAAACAACTACGTTGAAAACATCTGAAATTAATCCATTAGCATACAAGCCATAAAACAAGAACCTGGAGCTGTAGAGACATTCATTACATGGTGAGCACAACCGTGCCAACACTCTGACGTGAAGAGCAGGGATGGCAGAGCTGCCCCACGTCCCCCACAGGGTCCCCACACGGAGCAGTTGCAGGAACACGATGGTTCCAAGACTGGGAAACCACACAGCCAACCTGAGGTCACACGGGGACCAGTGGAAGTGACTGGCCACAAACCCCATGGGTCAACTCATACAGCAGTGCTCAGGACTACATAAAGCAGGCAGAATATGGGAATTCTCAGTCAGCAATAGGCTTCCCTTTGGAACCACACACCTCACACGCTGAGTTGAGGTGCTCCAAACAGTGGAGGCCCAGCAGTCCCCCGAGACCTATGCATGCAGCACCACTTGCCCCTACCCCAACCTCAGCTACAGGGAAGTGTCCATCACTGGATGAGGGCAGTGCGACTCTTACAACAACATGAACAGCATTTCTATTTACATGCTGCATAGCACCATTAACCTGATATTGACAGGAATTATTTATGTCTAGAACAATGAACACCAAGCCACAAGTACACTACAAAGGATGGATGTTGAACTATGGACATTATTTTCCTCCAGCTTTTCAGCACATTCTAATGATGTAAATGCTTTTGGGGGTACATGAGTTGGCTTGCTGACACATTTACAAAATGGTATTCAATTGTAGAAAGTTTTGCTCTGTCGCGTGTTTATACAAATGTCCAATAATCAGCTTAGAGTGTAGCTTTCATTAAAGGTAACAATAATTATACAACATCAGTTTTCTGCAGCAGTAAAAGAAAATGCTCCAATTATTCAAAATATAATTATTACATTCCCATGGCAACACCAAAACGATGGTACAATCAGCGACAGATCCAAACCCAAGCCAACAATTATGCTATGCATTATGTTCTTCCACCTGCCCTTAACGAGGCAGCAATTAGGGGATGGCTATTCTCTGCCTGTCCACCCACAGCAAGAAATATCATGCAGCCTGAAAGCCAATGTCAACCTTCCATCCATCAGCCCACCCAGCACTGAGGGAACAGCACTGGCACCAAACACAACAGCATCTGACAAGTTTTATTCCTAACAAGTTTGGATCCTGGACTTTGGTGAATCACTTAAAACATTCTATTTGAACACCCTCACCAAAATATGACAATTAATTATCTGTCTGTCATAAACATGCCTTCTTTATTGCAGAGGGGAATGGGGAGGGAAGGAAAGGCATCAGCGCCTTTTGGTGATGGATGTGCATTTCAGCAGAGGTGCAAACAGCAACTGAGTGAGCATCCCCAGTAAACCAGCCTGTGCTCTCCAAGGGCTCTGCCATCAGCCCTGATGCTCTCTGCAAGGAGACTTCATTGGCAAACATCTACTCCATTTGTGCTACCACTTTGCTGGCTTGTCTGCTCAACCAGACACACGTGTCACAGGACACGGCATCATGTGGGAAGAGTTGGTACCGATATTTAACCTTTCCCACTTTAAGACAAATAGAAGTTTCTTAACATAACATGCTTACACATATTTTATACTCCAGTATCCTATAGCGAATGCAACAACCAGAGACATTAAGAGGTATTTTACAGAGCACACCACATCATCAGCATCTTACACTGCAGCAAGCTGTGCAAGCTTCAGAGAATGAACTCACTTCCACCTACAATACAAAATGTACCGCAAAGAGCTTATAATCGTTCGGACGTGGTTCATTTCTCCTTTCAAGTTTCTCACTATAAACAAATGACTCTAGCTTATATCAATACTGTCCAGAGAATGATGGAGGAACAGGGAGCTTGCATGGAGAGAGCTTCCCTCTCCTTCATGCTGAAGTCCAGCAACAAATACTTTCTTGTTACTTCTTTGATTGCACAGCAGGCACATGCTGAGTTCTGCTCAGGACTCTACAAGTTCATGATTTTTCATTTAATTTTAAGAAGCAATTTTGGCTTCCAGTAACTCTTAGCACCAGTTTTTCTTTCCATACAAAAGGCTCTTATACTTGGGCATCACAAAATTGCTGGTGAAGCACTGTGGAAACAAAAATAGATGAGCAGTGCACTTAAAGGAATTACAATCCACATTTATCTAGGTTAGATACAAATACAGTTAGGGAATAGGAAAGTTTTCCTTGGGGGAGGGCAGGGAACAAGGGTGAAATTTCACTTGAGCCACCATTCCCTGCAGGTCCTATTTCCAATGTTCAGATCAATCCAACAAAATCACATCATGCCTGTCAACAAGTTATCTATACAATTCAACAGAATATTGCCTGGATAAAGTTAAGCTCATATAAATCCTCTAACACTCGACGAGCTTGCCCAGGTAATAGAGCAGTTTGTGCAAATTCTGCTGTAGGTTCATGCATCTCTACAGTAACTTTTCCAGCACTGAAGTATTTTTGCAAGCTACAAAAGAAGGTTTAGAAGATGAAAATAATTATTTTTACAGGCTTAGAAAGGAGTTATAATGAACCTGTTAGTGACAGGAAACTTTTTTTTTCAAAACAACCCAAGTCACATGTTGAAAATGTACATTAACATTATTTTGTGCAAGTTGTAGATAGAAACATCAATATTTTCTTCTAAAAAAAACACTACCACAATGGTTTACATTACACTATGGCAACAAGTGGTCAAAACCTTGTCCCTTCTTTTCAACTTCCTTCCCCTTCCAAGCCCCTGCACTGAGAACTGAGGCAACGCTCTCTTCTGCTCCCTGAAGGTTGTCTGTGACAGCAGAAGGCTGAGAGCAGCATTTCTCTCCTGGCACTCTGAAGGCTGCAGGACAAGAGGGCCCATTCAGCCGCACAGAGCTGGGCTGCAAGGCCTGCCCAGGCCGCGTGGCCACCGCTCGGCTAACAGCAAACAGCACGGCTGGGTCCAGGCTGAACAGGAATGCCTTTGTGCCACAGTTTGATGGGCTCTGGAAAAAAAGCGTGCTTTCTCTACACAGCATTAGATCTAGATCCAAAAAAAAAAAAAGTGTTAAAAAGCTTAAAAAAACCAAACCCACAGAGGAAATTCCACTGAATTATGTGGAAGTATATCTTCAGTAGCTTAAACTTTTAGACAGCGTTACACACCTCTGTGGATGCTTATCTGCTTTCTAAGACTATGGCTTTCTGAATGTTTCTAAAGCAACAGAAATCAAGCATCGAACAGGCTAGAAATTACTAGCGTTGCTCTGAGTTAGCATATTAAGAACTAAAACATCAGCCACACAATGTCCCAACACTCGGGTTTGGGAGCTTCCATACCAGCAGGGCAACCCCACACCTAAGGCTGCACCTCACTGCAGCCCACACGGCACCCACATGGCCAGCAAGCCAGTGAGATGCTGGGACATCTGGGGCGGAGGGAGCAGGGTACGGGGCCTCGGCCTAACAGGCAGCCAGCAGCAATCAGCAGCCTGATAACAGTGGGAATGCTGGTGTAGGAATTCACTAACACATCTTAACTGAGTGACCCAAAACTTCCATACAATTTACCAAAAATCTGCTTCAAATACACAGCGTCCAATGCACTAACTACAAAACTACGTGAGAAAGGCACTATTAGAACAAAGCAGCGTGTGAAGATGACACATGGGCAGACTCCTGGCCTCACTATGCGCTCCCATGATGGGCCCAAGCCTGATACTCGACCTCATGCTCATAACAGCTGGGAGAGAGGTGGCTTTTAGGCTTTTTGGTTTGGGCGTTGTTGGGTTTGTTTCTTTTTGTTGTTGTTTTGGTTTAGCAAGGGGGGGGGATTAAAATGGGTTTAAACTCAGGAGAGGTTTTCTGCCATGCTGCACCTCAGTTCAGGAACAGCAGCTGGGTTTGACACACTTGGTCCTACAGCCAGTGTCACAGGAGCTCAGAGTTCTCTCTCTGAAATCTCTGGATCCCCAGATTTCCTCCTGCTTCTACCTGAGCAACACCAAACCTTCTGTTTTTACTATCAAGCCACAGCCTGCTGCTGGCCTGGAGAAACTATGAGCTCGCTCCTGCTCTGCAGTCCTCATCTGGAGGCCATTCAATGTGAATGGGGTTGTCCAAAGTCCAAAGGCGCCGAGCAAAAAGTTAGCCCTAATGAAGTCTCTAACATGCTCATCAACGAGAGGAAGCAAACTGTTCCTCTGAAGATTTAGAAGGCACCATGCAGAGTAAAGAGGAATGGAAGGGAAAGGGGAAGCAGGAGCCCTTCAACTTATGGGATTTTTTTATTGGTCTCCTGATTTCCAGGGTACAGCCTTCCACCTACACACTGGAAACATCAGCAGGGCTTCAGGAACATGAGGCAATTGCTTTCTCATGTATGCATGGAAAAAGCCAATATTTATACTGCAGTAAGATACCACTCACCATAAGCCTACAACTGAAGCCCAACCATAGGGCCCTCTCTAAAGGAAGGGAGTTGAATTCTTTTTAAACATAAAATGCAACCAAATTATACCATGGAAACCCATGGAACATTATTCAGACCATTCACATGAATAAAACATCCCACTTTTGCCAAGTTTTGTTCAAGCTGACTTCAGCTTTCTGCTTAAACACACCTCAGGCTACATTGACATCATTTGTAGCAGAGGCAGCATTTTATTTAAGCTTGAAATCTGTGGCTGTTGGGTAGGTTACCAACTAGAGGGCTGAGTTTTCATCTACAGAATTTTGAGTGACCTGACTTCAAAGGCTGGATTTAGATTTACTGAGCCAACGGGAAACAAACACCTTTAATCTCCATACTGAAATTAAGCTCAAACACAAAATAATTCTGGGAAAAGCCCTCTATTACCACACAGCTAGATGGAAACGGAGGAGAGGTGGTAAAAACTCAAGCAATTCTGCATGAATAACCTGTCTCATAGGCAAGGGTACTAGTTTCTCTCTTCCTGATATCTTTTTCCATCCTGTTTTACTCACCTCTTTTTAAATATTAAGTTATACTTGGCACTGAGCCTAGATCAACATATCTGAACACAGAACACTAAGAATTTATTCTAGGAAAAATCTGGCCATCTAGATGCATATGCAAACACCTAAATTATCTGTCATTTGCACCTAGGTGCTACTGTGCTTCGGGTAAGAAATAAGCTTTGCACATGAAAGAAAACTGGCAGCACTAAGTGATCTTTTCTGGCCCTGGAGATGCGCAGTTATTAGACCCTGAAATCTTATTTCTAGTACAGGGTTCAACACTGTTCCTTATTTCTGCAAACGTACCGGAATCCCAGACACCACGTGTCTGGTTAAACAGAACACAGCGAGATCAACAGACTTCTGCTCCATCTACGTATCAACAGCTTTAAAAACGGCTCAGAAACCCAAAAAAAATACTTTCCAAAGAAAGAGAGAAGGCAGAGGAGGAAACAGAATCTTTTACCATACAAACACCACCAGCAAACGCTGTGTTGCCCAGGCACACCCATGTGACAAATCCACCAAGATGAAACAGGCTCTGGTTTAAAGGCAGAAGCTGTTAAACAGTGAACAACAGGAAAACAACATTCAAAGCAGGAAAGATATCATAAATCGTTTGAAATTTTTCTAGATGAAATTCACTTGGGGGAATTCCAATACAGAATCCAAGACAGCATACACATCCTTCACTCAGGCACCAGAAGGTGAGTGATCTAAAGAAAGGTTGCAGGCTGCACAACCCAGACTTATAAAACATACCCACAAGGAAAAATACACCATCACATTTCTTTCTTAAACAAAAATCACTGCCCTTCTTTTGAAAAAGGAACATCACATTTCCCGCTGAATAAATTACGGAAGTCTCATTATTTTTAGCATGCTAAGTGAACCTGTCCAGCTACTCACATAAATACATACAATTAGTTTGATCCAACAAGATGCTGAGCACGTGTAATTCTCAGACTTCAGAGACCTGAGTGACTGACAAGGTGAGCGCAGTATCTTGCAGGTGTGGGGTTTATAGAGTTACACATACTGTCTGAAGCTTAAAAACCCAAAGTCCCAGCACTGCAGTGTTCACTCTGTCAGCCCACGTGCTCCCTCTGTACAAAGGCACTGAATGAGGCATCCCAAAGGCCAGGTTTACAAGATGAGATGCAACAAGATGGATCAAATCAGCTGAAACTTTCACTTGAAAACAATGCAGTGCTTGCTGAAGCTTTGGAACCTTCATCAAATTAATCCTCCCCATTGATGCACAGCAATAAGAGCTTGTGAGAGGTCATTACAGGAATTTCATCCTGAGTAGATGTGGAATTCCAATTCCACTTTCTAAATTCTGTTTGAGAACACAAAACAAAACACATTTCTAGGTGGAAGCACTGAGAAAATATTATTGACTGGAATTTTTGAATATTTATAGACAGGAATAGATCAGCTGTAACTGGAACGGAAAACCACCTACATTCTGACCCCGACCTCCTGAACAGCCAGCTGGGAATTGTGATGTATACCTTCAGAAAGGTCCGCAAGGAAATACAGCCCAGTATTCAACTACAAATCATGCCTTTGTGCAGATGCACAACATAGTTTTTGTAAAGGAAAACCCATTACTACAGCGAATGCTGAGGATACAGAGAGACAGAACCAGACCTTAGAGATGCAGAGCAATGTAACGAGAGGCAGCAGACACAAGTGGTACTTTGGAAACTGTGATGAGATATAATGGAAAACATTTCTTTTTTTTACTGTGAGGGCAACCAGACACTGTTCACAGGCTTTGAGATCTACAGCCCTGAAGTGCTCAGCTGGAGAAGTCCTTGGGCAACCTGCTCCATGCAGACCAGCTTTGGAGGGCAGGGCTACAGCTTTTGGAGATCCATCCAGCCTAAATTATTCCAATTTTGTGGTTCAGCTCCGCAGAAGAATCATTTCATTGTAATGCTGAGCATAAGTACTGGAAGTGTTATTTATAAAGTCTTCTTAAAAATAGAAACATTAAAAAACAAAAACAAAGATATTCAAAGACTGTGAAATACGTCTCTTTAACCAACACACAGAATGTTTACACAACACCTGATTTCTGCTCACTTCTGTTAATGGTTGCAATTCATGGCAGCACGTTTCTCATGAAGCCACCAAGCATGAAAAGAATGCAAAGAGCATCAGGGAGAAAACACCTGGAAATTTTCTCTGCCACAATTTATTTCCACGCTTATTAATATTGTGTTAATTATTTATTCAAAAAGACAGAAATCCATAAAAAGCAAGTCTTGTAAAAAACACTGAGACGTTTCATCTTTGGAAGCTTAATCCTGCTACCTATTAGTTTTTCTCTTATGTAAGCAACAGCAAGGGGAAAGCAGCTTTTCTCCTGAAAGCGCTGTTGTTAAATACTCCATGTCATTAACAGGAGCTCATAAATCCAGCATGTCACTGTTGATATGATCAAACACCACACAATTATTTAATGAAGTCCAATGGATAAAAATTACCCGACCCGCATTCATCTTTGAACGGTGAAATTGTTTTCGCTTTATTAAATTTTAAGGCTGCCATTAAGAAAGCCTATTAAGAAGGAGGTTTTTAAGCTCTTTCTTACTCCCAACAGTATAGCTAGACACTTTGTACCACTGCTACTCATGATCAGCATTAAAATCACTATAATCAGATAATTTCGGTGCTTTAGTGAGCCATGCTCTACCATCTGGAGACTGAACCATGCTGGGGTAAATCAGACCCAACCTGACTGACATTGGGAATTTGTTTTATGGAACTACTTATAGCTAATCTTACCAGCCACGTTCTGCTATGTGGCATCTGAAAGTACACTAATTTTTTTTGCACTACCAGAGAAATGACTTCACCAAATGGAACAGGGATTGGACTCGGAGACCCGAAGGGTTTAATATTGGGCGTTACTCTGACTGTAGACCAAACAACTTAAGCCTGAGCCAAAGGGCATCTGTCAGATCATTCCTTTACACAAAGAGGTATCAATCTATACCCAAGTTTCCTAATGCTTGAGAGTGCTTTCAACACAAGCAACACAAATTCAACCGGAGGAATAACACGTTCATTACTACCATCTTAATTTTCCTGAAATTTATGCCTGCGATAACATTGTAAACATCAAGAGTCACAACAGATAGATGTGAATACAGATGAGGGGCTCGGGAAGCAGCCAGGGACGACGCTCTGCCTGCACTGAGCACCTTCTGTTGGGAAGGGCTGCTCCAGCACCAGCTCTGCCAGGCAGCACGCACAGCTGGCCCATGGCTGCAGAACGGGCACGTGCACACTGCATGTGGGCACAATGAATCTTAACTAGGACAGCAGCTACTGAATAAGCAAGGCATTCAGACTGCCAGCCACGCCAGCAAACTCACTGCGTTCTCAAGTAGCAAGAAACAGCACAGCAACTCGAGTCAACTCCGCACAGAGCCCCATCTGCCTGCCTGCAGCACAGCCCTGCTCGCCTTTCCAGCCCTCAGGTGCCAGCTGCCTTCTCCTCCTTTTTCATTTATGGCTTACCTGCCCACGTTGATAACCAACAGACTAACTTCAGAAAGAAAAAAAAACAGAACAGAAGAAAATAGCTCCCCAGCAGTAACTGTAGCTGTACTTACCCTCAACTTCCTTCCCCTTCCTACAGATCTACAGTTTTGGTTTACAATATTTCTCTTTCCAACTCTTACAGAAAGATACACTTCTATTTAAAAAACCCTCCAATGAAAATAAATCCCCCAAGCAGCTACCCGAACAAAAAGCCAGAAGTGGTGACACTCCTGCAAACACAAAAAGCAGCTCAAATGCACACTCCTTCCCTTTGGAGCAGCTCCTACATGTGGCACCAAAGAATACCCAAACTCTTTTTCCATACAGGAATGTGATATAAAGCTAAACCACTGTCTGAAACTCTTACATTAAATCACTGTTGGTATGTAAAAGCAGAATCAATAGTCAGACACTTTTTCAAGATAACTATTTACTTTTGCACAAATGCATGCTGAAGAAAAAAAGCTACCTTCGCATTTTGAAAAGGGGACACTAAAGGTTTTTCCCCTTGTATTCAAAAACTAATCTTGCTTATTAATTGTTGCCTTTGGAGTGAGCAAAGCTTTTAGTTGTCTCAAAGCTATTAACAGCGACAGCTGTGCATTAAACTAACTCAACATTCAGCAGCCCCATCCCAACGCCCTTCTGGAGCTCTACAAAACATTTACCAAACACCTTTTCCCCTCTGCAAATAAAAGGGTATTTCTAGACTGATTTCTAAAAGCTAGCTCATTTCTGATTTCACTAGAGGTTTAATGCAAATAATTATGAGAGCCACGTAAGCATCGAGGGAATCTGTGCCACTGCAGAAAATAACTGACAGAATACTCAGTTCCTAGGAACCATATTCTGTCAGTGTTTAGAATTCCTGAGATTCCTGAGCACCATCATTTCAGCATCAGGGCAACAGTAACTAAAACCTCAATTAGCGTTGTCTAAAACCTCCTGCAAGACTAACAACCTAGAAAAACACCACGTACATTATGAAATAAGGACTGTCTGAAAGGTTTTCAAATTGACAGATTCCCATTTCACAGCAAAACAACAACAAAAATCACATGGAAAGCTCTCCTCTATTAATCAAAGCTTGAATTTGCATCGCTTCTCATATTTGCCACTAATTCTGTGGAAAAACTGCATTTACCTTGCTTTCTGCTGTGAGCAGTGACCCATCTGGAAGCAGAAACAAACGTGCCCTGTATTTTTCTTGGCCACTCACATCCTTGCTATGACAGAGCATTAGTCTGACCATCCACCAGCTGCACCTATTTTTTTCTCTTTATTTATTTATTACAAACTCCAGTCATTTCAGAAAAGCTCCCAGGCAGCAGCAAGGTGGCCCTGGAACCTTTTTGGCCCCGTCCCCTGATGAAGCACAGAGCCACATCACACCAAGGAGGAGGGATCCATAAACACACACAAGCTGTTCTAAGATGCAACGCATCGTATTTTACGCTTTATTACTTACAAAAAGCACTGCTTAATGGAAGAGAAAACCAGAAGGGAACTCAGGAGCCTGGAGCTGGATTCCTTGGACTTGCAAGAATTCTGAGCATGTTGTGTCTAATGCACAACACGCTGCAAGTGCCCTTTGCAATAGGCAGCTTCAGATATCCAACCCAGCAAGCCAGCATCCTTGCAACAATACTATACCAGACTTGTTTTGTTCATGGATGTGTTTGAAATCAACAATTCCTATCCAAAACTTAAGTCTTAGAGAGGTTAACTGCTCTTCAAGCTTCCCTTTGAATTAATTAGCATGGCATAATCTTCTCACGATGTTCTAAATGCCTGCTGTGTATATACATATATACACACACACACTCAATATGTATAATTATTACTTACATACCAGATGCAGGATAATTACAAGCACTGTCCCAAACCAAAGATGCCAATACACAAGCTGACGCTGCATGCAAGATTACCTAGCCAACATGTAAAAGCATTAAGTGTGCGATCCAGGCAGGTGTTTCTGGGTCACATACTGCTGAAATGGCCAGAAGCTAAAAATTGCACTTGAAGTACCACAAGGCAGGTCAGGTTAATGATCAGACCGACTTTCAGTAGCGTGAAACTGCCTGCTGACATTCCTTTGTGGTACATCATTCTCAGTAACCCACCCATCCCAGCAGGTGAGTCAGGTTTGACTTTACAGGCTCACATCGGGTGGCTGTACGACCCAGTGCAAACAGCCTGACATCTCCAGCACCACAGGCAGACACATGGCCAGGGTTATGCACCAACCATACCAGGTTGACTATTTTTACTGATTATTCCTCAAAGAGTTCATACATGAATCTAGCAACTCATTGAAGCCAAACACATTACACTGAGCACAGAAGGGTTTCCCACACAAATTATCTCTGTAAATCTTTTACTTAGGTAAATAAGGGCTACCAAATCCTTGGGCTTCACCATTAAGCAGCAGTGGGGATCCCCAAAGGCACCAAAACCACTTGGCACATGTCTAAGCCAACAGGGGATTTTTATTCTTTATTTCTTAATACATACAATAATAAAAGACTATTACATTGAAATCCTAATGAGCAGCATACAAGTGCACAGTATATTAAGAAAGTTATATAATTGAAAGGCTTCAGAAAACAGAGCTCAAAGCACAAGATTTCCCAAAGGAAAAGAAAAATCCAAGGTGTAAATGAAACCACAAATGTTAAATGAATGCCCAGCATGGTGAAGCTGGACTTGACAGAATGCAGTTTATCTATATTAATCTATACCCACACAACCAAAGTGTCCATGTTTTACCCTGAGCTGAGGGCACAGAGATGGGCATGGATGGCAACCAGCTCTCATGGTACAGTCCCCAAAAACATGCCAGATCTACACCAACCAACACCTTCTGGAATGTCATTGCAGAGATGTATTTAAGGAACCCCTCATTACCAATACTGCAAAACACCAGACAAATAATATTACTAAATGAGATAAATGCTGCAGTCTTATTTCCTTCATTTTCAATACTATTTTGTCATTAAATAATCTCATTACCAGGTTATGCTTCAAGTCAAACTGCACTGTCAATTCATTGCTTAAGTTGTTGTTTTAAGGGGATAGGTACCAAATTTTGCAGGATAATAAAGTAAAATCTGAGTTTCCTAGTTCTTATCTATGTTTATTAAAAACACTTTCACGCTCTGACACAAAACAGGTCCTGAACCACTCACCCAACCACGGCTCTGCACAGAGACCTTGGGCTGCCTGACGCGGCCTTTCACCACAGAGGAGACAGCACACCCAGACTGCCTTCCAGTGATGGGAGATGCTCAAAATCTTGGATAATTCCCCATGCCAACAGCAGAATTAGAAGCCAAGCTGCCTCACAGTTCTCTAGGCTTCCCGAAAGCCACAGGATTTTTCACATTCCTCACATTTCCTACCTTCTGCTGTCCCGATGTCTCTCCCATAAATACACTTCCCGTAATGCTTTCAGCAGCAGATCCCGGTAGGCTAATAGGAAAATGGGATTTTAAAGTTATTTGCCTCACTGCGTTCGTTCTACAGACACAGAGACAAAATATCTGATAAATCTGTCCAAAAAAAAAAAAAACCCACCAAAAATATGAAAAATTGAGCAACTTTCATCTCATTGGTCAACTGAGAAAAACATGACTTCAAGGATGCTGGAAGTGAAATTATTCTCTGCACTTCTTGATGTTCAGATAGAATTATTTTTTGTCTTTAAAAAGCAGCCATGCCCACATTCTGCTACTCAATACCTTGCGTTTCAACAAGCAGAGCTGTTTGCTATTTTAACAAAGCAGAAATAAACCCAAACGCTACTTCTGAAGGCTCCTGCCCGCCCTCCTCTCTCTTTCCTCTTGCTCCAAAGCTCAAAGATCCCCTTGGGCAATATTTGGCCTGATCCCATTTAATATATTTTGGTGGTCTCTATCATAGATCAGTTTAATTGCAAACAAGTCACTAATGACAGGTGAAAGCAAACGTGGAATAATGTATGTAAGTGGATAAAGAAGGGAAGTGATTTGCACCATCCATCTCCTCACACAGTTTTGCTGTAACATTTATTTTCTCCGCAAGTAAAAAAAGAAAAAGCAGGGTTGTGCTCTCAGGGAAGACCTGGGAGGGGCACAATGAATTATGAATTTTAGCAATTGAGAGAAACCACAGAAGGAGGGATTTTGTTCAGAACTCCTTGGCACACGTTGGGAAGCTCAGAGGTTTGCACTCATAGAACACTATTACTTGAGAAGCAATCAGAAAGCAGAAGCATCCCCTTCTAAAGTGTTCAAGTCTCCCAGCTGATGGATGCTGGCTAAGTCAAAACATAACTATTTCACCCCAAGAAACACTGCGTCCATCCGGGCGGGAGAACCTATAGGGCCACGGATGCACACACAGATGTTGGTGATGTGGGGGCGGGTGGTGGCAGCCAGCCCCACACATCTGGAGCTGTGGGAAACGCCGTGCTGGGCTCATGTCAGACTGTGTATGTTAGCAAGGAGCACAGCTGGTCCGCGTCAGCTAATCCTTGTTGCAACACTGCGCCCAGTGACTCCGTGCAGAACTATGCCCTGCTGTTCACACTCAGCTGTACTTCTGATTATCAAGGGAGATGCCACAGTGCTTTTTTAAATTAAAAAAAAAAGTTGAATGCAGCTGTTTCTGCCTTAAGGAATGTCAAAAGAAATTGTTTCTCTCTGTCATGGAGGTATTCTTCACTGCAAATCTGAATGCATTCCAGCGCTAAGGCAGCTGCCCACTGGCAAAACACAAAGTGCCAAGCATTTGTGCAGCCTGAGCTGGGAGCAATCCATGTTGAGCACAGACAGACATGGCCATGAGGTTACCAGCTTCGGCTCAAGCTCTGGGTGAAGAAAAATACCCTAACCCCTGAGAAATCCCCACCTGAGAACAAATCAGCGCTCACACACTAACTAGCTTAGCAGAACATCTTGATGCTGAAGGGTACTGTTTTTGTTTGCTATCCTCTCAACACACCCGACTGACATTACACCAAACACCCCCCCTCTTAGGGGGGTGAACAAGAAATGCAGAGCCCTAAGACTACTGTGATGGTAACTGTGAGATAACATCTTACACCAGATGGCAGGTGCACTGCTGCTTCCTTTTGAGATACCTGAATTTCAATCTGAACATGGAATTTGTGTCCATTTTCCCCACGGAGCTCAGTTTTCACCCTCTGTAAAGGCAGACAAAGTAGAGCACAGAGAGGCTTTGTGGCCAGCAGGGAGTTGGGCACAGCCCCCAGCCTCCTCTAAGGCTCTCCTGCATCGGCCTGCAGCCATAGAGGGAGGCTGCACACAATCATCCGCTTCCAGAAGACACACACATGCCCAGCAGGACGATGTCACACTTAGGAAGTAGCAGAAATATAAAAGGGGGAAGGGGAAAAATGATTTCATAGACACACATAACTTCTGTTTGGACACACATCTTTCAGGTGCTCTCACTCAGCACCATAACTTAAGGCTGAACAGAAATATCTAGTGGACAAAATTTCAACTCTTACAAATGCAAGGAAAGCACTTGAGCAAAACTTTATGTATGCATAGATCATCAGTGCATTTATGCTTAATAAGGAAGCTACTCTTCTGCCTGCAGAGCAGTGCACTCAGCAGCTCCCGCAGGTGCAAGCACAAGGACACATCACCACCTGCACAGCAGCCTCATGGCGCAGCTGGAACCATTTTGGGTTCCACCACAGTGCAGTGAAGATGCTGTCATCTTCCTGTTCCACAGGAAGCCAACGACTGCTTCACATAGAGGATATGCTCACACTTCCAAGCATATGTTTGTGTTGCAAGGGGAACCAAGCAGGATGCTGCAAGGCAAGGGTTCTGCACGCAGACCCAACTCCAGAATCAGATAGAGCCATTGCATTTCAAGAGATGAAGGACTTACCAGATAAGTAGCTCAAGTCTGCTTCCATACAATGAGTCCATGTCTTTCCTAAAACAAACTCACTGGCAACTGCTGCTTTGAAGCCAAGATGCGTGTGGTGACCTCAGATCCACCTCAGGAACACCACCTCTAAATAGACTTCTAACTGCAGGCTGGAATCTGAAGCCCAGCTCACCTACCCTGTACTGGCTCTCTCCCCCTCATATACAACGGTATCAATCCTTGAAAAAACCAATTTCTCCTTCAGGAAGTGGATATATCCATTTTCTAGGACAAAGACAACTCCCTAATACATCACTATTTTCCTGTTTTAACAATACGAGCCCTGCTTGAATGTACAGTAACTTGTAACAGTTATTTACCCCACTTCCACTCCAGACAAAAAAGCAGAACCAAAGACAGATATTGCTCTTTAGATCCCTTACCCATTAAGACATTAGATTTTATCAAGGTCTCCCACAGCAATAGAGAACAAAGCATGAAGTTTATTTCCCAAACTTGTAAAATTAAAAACCTCAAAAGCATTTGGTAGAATTAGTTCTAATTTGTTCAAGGCTTAAGCATGCGACTGGCAACGTAACAGCACAACAGCCATATGGATGACCTGTTGTCAGCAACAAAAAGGTTTTGAGGAACCACTGAAAAGCAATCCTGTACCTCCACAGAGCATCAGCTCAAGAGAATGATGCTGAGAACCATTTTACTTTGGTGAAAATCATCTACTCTGAGAGATTTTGGAGGCTGTCCAGAAGCAGCCACGTCTTCAGGAAAAGCAGTACACAGGAAGCATTTCCCCAGAACTCTACCAGTCCCATGGGTGTTATGACATTACAAAGCAAAACCATGAAAATCCCCTCCAAAAACACACAGCATCAGTATTATGTCCCAGAAGTCCTAAAATTGAGTTTTTCCTAAGAATTGAGTGTTGAACTTCAGTTGCAGCATCTTGAAGAGCTCAGAGACAAGAAGTGTACCATCCAAGAGGCTTTTTGCATACAGCAACTGGGTTGTTCTCAGTCACAGCTGCAGTCAGTGTCAGGATTCAACTCAGAATGGGAAAATGCTGCAGGTACAAAGATTCACAGCTATTTCCAACGCAGTAGGTGCACCGAAGCAACAAAACACACAAACCAAGCTGCATGCAAGTAATGAAGATGAAGAGCAGGGCAAAACATTGGCCCCCTTCTGAATTCAAAACAAGGGGAGCCATGCTCTCTTAGGTCCAAAAGGAGCTGCAGTGCTCCTGGCTTTTAGGGAGAAAAACAAAACAAACAATAGGAAGAGAGAAAACTGAAACTGCTCTGAAATTGCGGAGGAATTTGATGCAATGCTTACATGCATGTCTAAGATGAACAGAGCTCTTACATTCATAGGAGGCAGCTCATATTAGGAATGCATGCTACTTTCCTACCAGGGTACAGAATTACTGACTTGGGTTTGTGACCGGGTACCACCAGAGGGGCAGCCACACTCCTTCTTGCTTCTTCCTCCTCCTCCCAAACTGCAGGAGATATTCAATGAGGCTAAATGGCAGAAGAACTATTCACTTGGTACAGGATCAGCTTTCCCTTCCTCAGTAGGCTCACAGGTCAGCAAATAGCAGCCTGGCAAAGGAAGCAGCAGGAGATGGCTGAGGGGTGGGGAGAGCATCGTGAGGCCCCGTCTGTCAGCAGCCGCACTCCATCAGGGCAGGGCAGCTACTTTTACAATCTCCAAAACAAGAGCTGCTTTTATCAACTTGCTCTCCTCTGCTTAGCACAGAACGACAAGGAGAAGAGCTGCTCTGCTGCAGGAGAAACCAAAGGAGTAAGTGAGCAGAACCGGGAGCCGCGTGAGAGCAGCACAGCTGTTGGGTGCAGCACAAGTTGGAGGCCTGGAAGATGTAGAAAGGTGCAGCTAAAATGTAAAAGGAAAAGAATCAGAGAGGGGCAGAAAGGGTTTAAAAGTTTCTTTTGTACAATGAGACTGCATTAACAGATGTCAGCAAACAAAATGAAAATAAGGAATAATACAGTTTTCAGGCATGATTCTCTATAGCCTCCTACCTTTGAAGCAAGTCACCTCCGGGAGAACAGGCACAAAGGGCTGAGAGGCTGAAAAAGCAGTGCTGTCCAGGCTTCCCCACCAACTCAGGCTGCCTTTTTTGTGAGCAAGAGCCTAACTACTGCCTTGAAACTCCCTCTGAAGTGGACAAATTTGATCCACCAGCTATTGAGAAATTGCCATTTGGCCTCCCTGAAGTTAAACCCAGGCTCCAGCCCTGCTCTGGCTGTGTTTCACAGGCTTTCCTCATTAAGAAGCATTCATTAGCTGTCCAAACGTCAGTCCTGCATGCACCAACTCCAGTGCTGAGAGCTGCTGGGTGCTGAGCACTGAGCCTTGCTGACAGTGGCAGGGACACAGCAGCTGCATCAGTTTAGACTTGCATTTCTTCCTAGCAGCATTCATTCCAAGTGCTATAGGGTCTAATTAGTGCAAAAGGCACATTTTCAACCTCTAAACATGTTTGTACTTAAATCAGAATTACTACCACTTCACCTCCCTCGTTGTAAATTACAAGAAGTTTCACATAAAAATGGCTATATGTTTTCATGAACTGCAGTTCGCAGCTCACTGCACTCAGGCAGATAATGCTAACCATGCACATCCATCTTACAGCAAAATAAAAAGAATAATGCTCCACACTGGATACTGAGAATGGCTATGGACATGCACCTTCTGGCTCTACAAAAAGGAACAGCAGTAAAAAAGAGAGGACAGCAGTAGTGGAGGAGCTTTGCAATCACACAGCTTGAGGCTTGAAAATAGCTATCCTTCTATTCCTAGCATAGCAGCTGGCTCAAATAACTGGCTAATGCACTTAACCCAGCATTCTGTACACTTTTTTTTTTTTGTTTTGCTATGTATAGAGTGGAGATAGCTACGTGCATGAGCAGCACTTGGTAAACGCCCAAGATCTGCTTGCTAACCAAACACAAATAAAGGAAAAATTTCACGCTATACAAAATAATTCGCCCAAATCTGATGTTTGGGTATTTAGGATGGCCTCAAAACTGAAATTCAGATTAATTCATTCAGTTTGCTGTCCTTGTCAACAAAGCCTTAGATTAATCTTCAGGAAAACATAGGCATGTGCATTTTAAACACAGTGAAGGCCCCAGCTGAAAAGGAGGCATCAATAAGGAAACTGCGCAGCCCCTGGGCACAGCCGCCCTCCCAGGAACTTGCCCCATGGGTAGAGCAACTGCTTGAATAGAGGGCAGGAGGAGAATTCAGCTTAGGACAGCAGGACCGGGGCTCTGCTTTTCTCAGGGTTTGCTTTTTTAAGCACATGGCTTACACTAAAGCACACTCGGGATGCTTCCATATGTTCTACATGACAAATATTTCTGTTCGATTGGAACTACTGTTACATTACTCCCATTTATAGCCACAATTACGTCTATCACTTCCACATGCCTCCCCACAAGTTCTTCTTTCAATTTAGTATCTTGCCATATGTGCAATACAAGTGCAAGCATCTAAAGACAGCTTTAAACTTGGAGTTTGACAGAAGTTCTGCTGCTACTTACATACTCATCAAAAGCAGCACACTAATATCTCCCAGAGTAACCAGATCTGGTCACCAGCTAAAACATCACCATTCACCTACCACACTTACAGCCTCAGTTAAGGAGACAACTCTAAGTGTTTATAATTACAGTGAGCTTCCAAACAGCATCAGGTTAGCTGTTTAACATGGTATATACAAACACCACCACACAGCGGGCTACATCTGGGAACCAGAGTTAGCACTTCCTTATTAGCAAGAAACAAACCAGACAGTTCTGACTCTTTTATTTAAATGAAGTCTTAATTGCTGGATTAACTAATATGCTAGTTAAAAGCACTTGAAGCAAATGCAGTCAAATCTTCACATGCAGGAAGGGGAGAACCCCTTTAATGTAGGAACTGAAACAGCCCCAAAAGGAATCTGGGAGGCAAGACTCCTTGGCTGGGAAGCTACCAGAAACATTCAGTTCCTGTACTAAATAAAGTCACTGCTAGGAGAGGCTTGCTCTGGAGCCAGCAGCAAGACTGCATGTTGCTTGGAGCTCCTGGAAGAAGCAAATCCTGTACAACACATCATAGGGCTATTTCTTCTATTATTTTCTGCACACTCCAAGAAGCTCTTATGTGCAGAGTGAAACTCTTACAGCATCACACAAAGCACAGAAAAAGGTACGTGGCTGCTTATTGCCACGCAGGCAGCCAGATGACCTTGCAGCAATAATGGGACTGTTAACATGCGTGTTTGCTTTCCAGCTGACAGTTTCATTACCACTCCTGCCTACTCTATTCAGACATGGGAGTTAGTCAAGCAGTTCATAAGAAAAGTGAATATCCCAAAAGAGAATTTCAGAAGAAGCTTAATTAAATAACTGATTATTCTTGGTGAAGAATTGGTATTAAGAAATAAATACATGCACATACACTTCCTTGTGACAACCTCCCAAGGGAAAATTTGTAAAATAAGCACAGTGTTTATTTAACTCAGAGAAGCAATTAAGCCATTAAGAAGAGATCAAAGTAGGCATTATGCTAATTAGCCCTTAATTGAATGCATTCACAACAGTGACACACAAACTGCAGCACTAACAGCTACCTTCCATGCTCATTGCTTCCTGACCTGGGAATGCTGCACTGCACACCCACATCTCCCCAGCAGCACGCATCCAACACAGAGCTGGTTTCCAAGTGCCACTCCGGAACTGCTTTTCTTAAGCTCTTATCTACTGCCGTGGAGATATCTGTTACTACTTTAGGATCCTAACAGGCTTAAGTTTACTTAAATATAAATAATTGCATATAAGTTATTTTTATCTACTTTTCATGATATGGCATGTAATGCTGACAAGAATCCAATTACAGCGTTCGCCTGCTCTGCACATCTACCCTAAGTGCAGCTGTGTTCTGATGTGGCTGTAGCACACAGTGGAGCACAGAAGTTCCTGCACGCTGCAAGGCACCAGATGTCAGCAGGGAGAAAGTCAATGCCAAGTCTGGCAGCCCCAGGAAGGCAAAGCTATAACTTGAGGAGCTCGTTCAGAGAAGCGCCAGACAGCAACCTGCAGGCTCTCAAAGCACCGGTCAGTTGCCAAACCTTCCTCACCCTTAGCATGGAGGTGCAGGGACAGCGTTCAGCACCAAGAGCCATGGGGAAGGCATCACAGAACCTGAGCTCTCTGCAAAAACAGGGCTGCCAAGCACAGCTCACAAAGGACTGTCTAGAAGTCTGCAAAATTACCCCGGGGGCTACAGTAAAACAGCCAAAACGCACAATTCAGAACACTTTTTCCAGTCAACAACTATTGCATCTCCTATTTCCAAGGACAGGAGTAAACAAAGTAATTTTCTAATTGCCCTGGCAGCAGTGGTAGGCACCACCTGACAGGAAGCCGTCTGCTCCAGAGCATTAAAATAGAAAAGCAGCAGCCAAGGTACCCAGTTGCCAAGAAAATTACAATATGATAGTCTTAATTATACTAATTGTACTTCCTGGTATTGAGGCAGGATTAATATAGTATTTCTTATGCTAGATTTCATAAACACAATTGGTTTCAGCTTAACTCTTTATAATTGTATTTCACAGTTCCTTCAAACAATTAGCCACCAATTACGTTCACTCCATTTTGCGGATAACTGTTAAACATCCAAAATATCAGAATCCTCCCCCCCAAGGGAGGCAAATCCCTCTTGACTTGTTGGGTAACCTAACAGCCTCTTAGTGAGCATCCTGCAAGCACTGCTGCTTGCTGCTTCCACCTTGTCCCCCAGGCAGGAGAGCAGCCTCCAGGGGACAGACCAGCTAATGTGGGGAGATGCACATCAGCTGCATGATAATGCATTGACCACAGTATAATTTATATATACAGTACATAAATAAACATCTATGTAGAAATCACAGTCAGATTTACAAAATGTAATGTTTCCTCCTTGGTCATGGAATGTCCCATGTCACTCTTGTGACAACAGGCAATTCCTTTAACGTCTTGCTCTTTTCCTGGATGCCTTCCTCTAATTTTGTCCTTTTCAGCAAGTTAAGAGTAAAATTTAAGAGGAGCTTATAAACAGGAGGGAGACAGACTCTTTACACGGTCTGATAGCAAGAGGACAAGAGGGAATGGTTTTAAATGAAAAGAGGGGGGGATTTAGGTTAGCTGATAAGAGGAAGTTCTTTATTCAGAGGGCAGCGAGGCACTGGCACTGCTGCCCAGAGCTGCAGGTGCCCCATCCCTGGAGCTGCCCAAGGCCACGGGTGGACCCCGGGCAGCCTGAGCTGGTGGGGGGCAGCCACAGGGGACTGGGACTGGCTGGACTTCAAGATCCTCTCCAACCCCAGCCATTCTATGAGTCAATGAACCTACTTCTATTTGCATAAACATTCAGAAATCAGCAAGATGCAGAAGCAGCTCTAAGGCTTTGGTCCTCAGGTACGGGAACTGAACTTCAGACGCTACTTGTTCCCCACCAGTGCCCCACTCATCATTGGCTCTTCACCAGACTCAAAGCTTCTGACCCACACAATTGAGAATGACTGGCATTGTGTTTCAGTCCCCTCTCCAGGCACAGCTCCAACACTTACAACAATTCAGCTAGAAATGTTCAAAAAATGTTATTATGAGATAGTATCTTCTACCAAGATAAAACAACATTCAGTCTGTTACAGCAAGGTCACTCCTAGCAACCCAGCCAAGCTGGCACCTGAAAAGACTGAACCTTAGCAAAGGTAAGCAGCCACAAAGAACGTGCGTGTTCCTAAAACTCTTGGGCTCAATTTTCATCAGAAACCTACAGCCTAGCCTTCCTCAAGATGTACATCACTTCAAAGATGACATCAGGGTAAGTATGACGCCAGCAGTTATAGGCCAGATAATCCCTTGCACATGTTTGTCTGAAAGCTCTCTAGATGCATCAAAAACATGTTAAATTTACAGCACAAATTCCAATTCTGGATTTGTTTTGTAAACATGTGAATGATACGACTGGATGGTGATCTGCAGCCTTTGAGGCTGTCCAAAGTTACACAGCTTCACACTGGATAGTATGGCTGAGTGGGGCTTTTTTCTTCATTTTCCTCTTCAGGTCAGTCTGTGAACATGACTCAGTGATTTCTAATAGCATCTATTCTTCAAACCTGTATTAGTGAAAACATTTTCTATATCAAAAATAATTGATGTCACGCAGAGTCCATGACATTTTTGTGACTGTGAGAAAGCAGTGGTGCAGAAGAAACAATATGGTAACACGCTTTGTATCTCAATACAGGACTGGTTAAATTGGCAGAGTGAAAACTCTCCTACCCCGCAGTGCAATGAGGAGATTCAACAGCACAATCAACAGCACAATCAACAGCTCAGTCACCAATAGCTTCCAACAACCTCTACACATCTGTTTTCTTATGGTGGGCATAAATACAATTGAAAATCCACTTTACATTCTTCACCATAAAAAAATCTCACATCAATTCAATTTTTACTACTTGAGCTGTGATTTTTTAAATTAAGAATAAGAATCCCCACAATGATAAAAGCCAAGTAAAGCTTCTAAGTAACAACATGCTTCATTTCATCCACAACCAAGCCACGTCATCATCTACCTTACTTTCACATTCATTTATGGATTACCTGCCTTGCTGCCACAGGGATGGACCCACCACCTTCAGCCTCCGTCAGGAGGGAAAACTCAATCAGGAAGGAATTCCCAAGATGAAGTGCATATTTGGAAACTGCCACCAAGCTTCTTTCATTAACCCCCTTCATTCCTAAAATGGGCAACTCAAAGCAAATCTGCATGTGAAGTCTGCTGCTTGATGTCTCACCATGGGTTAACAGTCTGACAGCATGGAAAGGAAATGGCTGCCTTAGCCACTTTATAAATATCATTCAAAACGCCTGAAACTGGCATAGCGGACAGTCACAATGGACCACGTGAAGTTAATAAAAGCCATAAAACTGGCAAACTTGTTTTGTGGAGAATATGAAGTGTCTTTCTTGCAAGAAATAGTTCTTGACATGCTAAAATACAGAAAGAGCACCGGTAGCACCAGAAGCACTGTTTTGTAAAGCAGAAGGGTTTTCCAGCCTCAGACAATTGTGATTAGAGAACACAATACATACTGATAGTTCCTAGAAGAAAGAATCCAAGGAAAATCCTGATAGCATGAACAGAGGTGATTCCTTCTACCACCAGTCTGGCAGAACCAACAGGGAGAGTTAACAGCTCCCTGTATTTGGATAACAGACCCTCTTTGAATCAAGGTTAACATCAGTTCCCACAGCAGCTACTGCTGGTTTTGGCAAGAGCAGGCAGGACTCCAGTTTCCAGCACTTTCCTTGCAGCCTGTTAGGAGGAGCATCACACCAAATGCACAAGGACTTACCAGATCTTCTGTCTGAGACAGGTCACACCTTAGTGAAGCCAGCACACCTGCACACCCACCAGCCTTCCTGCTGCTCAGCTCCCTACTTCCTCTTCATTTATTTCCTCTCCAGAAGATTACAAAACAGGGTAAGACTTTTCCAACCAAAGTATACAAATAACTATTTCTGGTTGTAACAGCTCACAATGGCTTTACTGTGTAAATTCTAATGTTTAGCAAACTCTGCAAATTGTGCTTCACCAGGAAGAATTTTTCATTGCATATACAAAACATGAACCAGAATCAGAAGGGCAAAGAATAAAAAGAATAGGAAAGCAAACATCTGTCTGTGAAGAGTAGCAGTGGAATTTAATAAGGCTGATAGAATCGTTTCTCGGCTCTTCTGGCCAACAAACATAACTGCTTCAGATTAAGAAGGCTGCTTATAATTGCTTTGCTAACTTAGAGCTGTAGCTACACTAATGCACTTTAAAAAGACTGAAAGCACTGACTAATGTGTTTGCAATGTCTGTAGCCCGAGTAGACTGTGCGAAGAATGTGGATCTTGGATTTTAACATACTGACACCATTGATTGGAATGTACTGGTCCTACAGCTGAAGGATTATTTACATGTGAGCAGGACCTACACAGACAATGCAGCATTTCTGCAGAGCCAGATTTGTTTTTACCAATATAGGCACACAGATTCCCCATATTACAGGGAGAAATCCACAGATACTGGAAGACATTTACATTCGCAATATATTTACAAAACCAACCAACCTTGAAATTACAGCCCATGAGGCTGCACACTTTAACACTCGTGTTTATCTGTGGAATTAGGGCAGCAGGCTTTAAAGACATTTCCCAGCAACAGCTTCCTAAGAACTCAAATAAAAAGAAGGAAAGCCTGCTAACCCGCTGCCCTGCAGCGAGGTGGGACACGCTGCCTGGATGTGCCTGGATGCCAGCAGGGTTGGATCCCACAGCCCTCAGTGGCCTCCTGCTCACAGAGGCCACGTCAGCAGGGCCGGTGCTGGTGCCAGGTCACATCCCAGCTGCCTGCAGCAGGCTCCCCTGAGTGCTTCAGGTCGCTGTGGGGCTCCTGCAGGATGCTCAGAGCCTGCAAGTCCCCCAGCTCCAGCAGCACTTCTCTCCCTTTCGCTCATCGTGGTACGTATTACACTCAAACAAAGATTTGGGAAGGATTAACTTCATAAAGTTTCTTCTTCCTCCCTTCCTCTTTCCTCCTGTATCTTATGAGGAAAACTATAAGAAACAACTGCTATTTTGATTCGCTATTCTTCATCACAAGGGATTTTCACAGGACAAAGCATTCTACACACCAAACCTACTGCAGGTGCACCTTACTCAGGATTTATTCCACACACATCCTCAGAATATCCCAATGATTATTCTTAGCTTCACCACTTCACAGCTGATAGTGCCCAGATTATTCTCACAGTAAACAAAGCATCCTATTGTTTACTTTGGGCTTCTCGCACGGTTTCCTATGCTTTATTCTGGTGTGCTAAAAACAAAACCTATGAGATGAAAGAAGATTGGTGCTACAACCTTAAAAGGAAAAAATCCATTCTGATTAAGTTAGCAACTCCTTCCTCTCTCTTCTCATAGAGGACTTCCACACAAATTTCACAGAGATGTGGAAATAACACAAGGTGACCAAACACTACATGACCAAAATACGAAGAGCTGCTTTGAGAGCTGATGCAGCAGGTAGGCGGATTCTCACAACTCATTTCAACTTCACACAGTTCAAGAAAGCCAGCTGCCTGAAGCTGCCCTACGTGCCCCATCTTCTCTGGCTCCTTCCACCCCCAGGCTCTGACCCTCCATCCTCTGCTCCCATGGGTATTCCCAGCCCTGCTCCCATCCTGCTCTCCCCCGCTCCGCCCAGCAACACCAGTTATCAGCCCATCCTTTGCTTACATGGTGGCCCATCTATTTTCAACTTTTTCCTTTCCTCTGAGAAACTGAGTCACTTCCTCATTTCCAATCTCGTACCGAAGGAGAAATAAAAGACTTCTTTTTGTTTGCTTAGACTATATACCAGGCAGTAACAACCTCATTTCATTTACACATTCCTCCTGCATTGATCTACACCCCTTCACCTCCTCGGTATTATCCATTCCTTCTCATTTTCACCAAAAATTCTAAGTTTAAAACTTGTTTTAAAAAAAGGACAATTTTCTATTAGTACCGATTCTCAGCTTTTATTTGAAGAAATCCACCCACACAAATTAAGGGAATAAGAATTCCAGAGAATCTTTCATTTGAGAAACCACTGCTGGATTTTTAGCATACTTCATGCCTCCCCCCTATGTCACTCACTTTTGGAACCACAGAAAAAGAAGCACTGCAGTTTAATTCATGTATTCCTGGCTTCACAAAATAAGAACACAGGAAGGCCTTACAGCTCCTCAGGTTCAGCAAAACACTTGAAAATTATCAGTGGAAGTGAGCATCAGTATTAGTAAACTCCATGTGCTCATTAATCCTGTTCTCATTTCTAAACGTAACCACTCCACACACACCACCCAAAGGCAACTTAGGTTCCTGTCTTAATTGGACATTCACGTTAAACATAGCTACAACCCTTCCACGCCACAGCATATTTATATCTTATTCCTGAAAACATAACCAATCAGAAATCCATTTAATGCTGTCTTTTAGGGCTGTGCTGAAGGCCTGTGCAATGCTAGGACATATGCACAGCCTCCTTTCACTGGCATGTATTTATTGTTTCTTTGCACAACACCTTTATGCTTTAGTATTCCAAATCTAGAGCTGCTGCATTGAACAAAAACTGCAGATAAGTTTCAGGAGAGTGCCCAAGAATGCTTTATTTTCAGCAGTGCTATAACACACCCATGAATTCAGTGTGTTGAGAGAGCACAAAGGGGCCTTGCTGCCCCACTGCCACTGCTTTTGGAGGAAGCACTTTATCACTCGCAAGAGTTCTGCCATGTCTCTGTCAGCTCTCTGCTCCTCACTCACGCAGGCTGGAGGTTGATGTGACTGCTCCACATAGCAGCTTTCCCATTGTTCTGTTCCCCTGGGTCAGTAAGAGTTTGAGTCCTGATAAACTGCAAAAGGACAATGGCATTTGGCTCCAAGTAAAAATGACAGCAGGAACAGATTTTTCCTGGAGAGAGACTGTCAGGCCAGTCCAGAGAGAAGGAAACCTGACAGCACCCTATGCTCAAAAGCACTTCTCTGAAAGAGCAGATTCATCCTTCTCTTGAAACATCTCCTCTTGAGGAAACGAGTCCCTTTTCACATTCCCAACTGCCTAAACTCCTGCCCCTGCTTAATACTCTTAGGATGGACATAAATTACACACGGGGGATAGAAGTACATTAGGCATCTCAGCTCACCTCTGGCCACACACAAAAGGAGAGCAGAACAGGAAACAACACCTAAGCACATGGAATGTTCAATTACAGGTACACACTTACTCCAGTTTTACATCATTTTAGAAGTGTGATTTTTCAGGACTGGGGGAGGCTGTTTTATCTGACTGTATTATATAATCAGATAAAGGTCCACGTTTGAAGCACACATAGTTCAGCAGTAGAAATATTTCAGTCACACACAAGTTGATACTTCAGCCTGAAAACAATATCAGAACTTTAGAACTTAGGCAGCGTATACAAGTGAACATGCATAGGCTTGTAGTCAATGCAACAGTTCTACCAAATAAGAGACCAACTTACACCACAGACTGTAAGTGAATCTTATCAGATTGCTGACGAGTACCAACCAAACCCTGTCAGCACAAGTATGTTAAAAATATAGGGAACGTGGAATAATGGGGTTTCAAGTTTTAGTCATTCAAATATGTTGTCTGAACAACACTTAGAACATGAAAAAACAATTACAAATACTGTCATAATTTATTTCTAATGGAAGAAATAATATACTAGCCAATAGAAGAGCATTCACTTCAGATAGCAGCACACAGCTTTATTACTCTGTTAATTGCCATACGGACCAACTCCTTACCACACAGCATACTGGCTATAAATCTCAACAAGTGATTTTAAATTGCTGCTATTAATGCTCATCAAGACTGAATAATCGTGAATGGTGTTCAGAGGAGCTTTTGTAATGCCTATCACAAACAACTATTAATTTCTTATTTCCACGGGGATGAAATTTTGAGCAACAACACACCCAGACCTTACGTACATCCAAACAGCTCATGGACACCCACATCCCGTTCCCTTGGATGATCTCATCCTGAAAAACTTTTTCTGATGACATCGCTCCACGTTTTTCTTTTAAAAAAAATGAATATTTGGAAAGTCAACAAATGAAAAAGTAACATCACCTCCTATTCATTTTGATAATTTTAGATCTGGGAAACTCTTGAAACAGGGTTCTGCGTAGCGATGACATTAGTAGGATTGCAGCCCCAGTCTACCAGGACTTAGCATTCAGCTAACCTTCGGACAAACGGATGTCAGCCTTCAGACAGACTGTCACTGTGTGCTGCTGCAGGGGCATGCAGAGGCATTCCTTCCCAACGTTCCCACATACCATTGGCAACAAGGCACTGTGAGACACGGGAACGTGCCGTGCAGGGTTGGAGCGTGCACAAAGGACACCACCAGAACAACCACAGCCAAAAATATAGGCTTAATTTACTAGCTAGAAAATTATCATCGATTGACTATTAGATAGTTTATCTACTAACTACTTTTTAAGGAAAGGTTTTTGAATGACTAGCACATTGAGATTGCTGCTTGGTAGCATATGAGCTGGGAAGGATGGGAGAAGCAACACCACCTACCTCCCCGTTCTCAAAAAATAAAAGTCTTCAGCTCAAAAACTATCAGTGAAAGCAGTACAGAAAAGTCTATTCTCTTTAAACTTTGATCAAACCTTCCTGTATTTACTGCAGGCTGAATTTTACCTAGGGAATTATCTGCTTCCCTTCAAAGCTGTATTTGCTACGAGGTAGAAACCTCTTTTCATAGTACTTAATACACAGCCTGAAAAGTCTTTTGTCACTTCTCCCTTCAGACCCATTAAAAGATTTTGTGTGGTCCCTCTCATTAAAAAAAAATGAGAGAAGCACTGTTTGTCATATTTACACAATTTTAGAGAGAAGTAAAAGGGCAACCAAAAGACTGCTCACACACTTTTATTTAATACAACATAATTAGCCAGCTCTAGTTATAAAGAATCAATTAAAGAACCAGTTAAAAATTCTGCTCAAAACCAACCTGAATTCTCCAAGCATTCAGACATGCCTGTGCATCTCTATTCATTTTCTGTCATTCCTGATGCCCACATGAAAACGTTTTCCCCCCATGTATCCATTTAATCATTACCAACTATAAGTACAACTCACTAACTCTCACTGTATTTAGCATTTGGTTATAGAGAAACATATTAAAAATGCTGATAAACGACCAAAAGAAAATTCATGACTCATTTCTGAGATACTGAAGTACTACAATAGATACGGCAGCCACACCTGCAACTTCTCATTCATAAGTATTTCACTGTATATTCAGAATTGCATACCATATTTTCACAGAGCTCAGAGCATTAAGTTTTGAGCCTGTTTTCTGTAACAGTTAAACGCTCACCTGCGCATCCCAGTACCCTCTTACCTTGAATGCACTGCAGGGTTCCATCCTCAGCCCTTATTGTAAAGGTTTCACCTGGATTCACTTGAACCAAAAAGACCTGTGAAAAGAAAACCACGTTTGTTTCACTATAATGATTGAACGTGACATTTCTTCAACCCAATAGTTGTGCTCTCAGCGCTGCAGAAAACATTAAGGGGTGCAGGAGGGGATAGGAACCCCTATCCCACACCTTGGGTACCAGCAGGGCACAGGAACCAGCAGAGATTTACAACTTGCCTCCTCATCTAACATTAGGAGATGAAATGAAGATTTAACTCAGCTGTGTGTAATCAAAATTAGGGCTTCAGCTTCCACCTGCAAACTCAAGACAGCGAGTATAACTAAATGGCTAAATGCTGATAGTAAGGGACACAGATCTTCAGACCATGACACTTCAGAGCAGACTCCAGCATGAAGGATCCAACCATACCATCATTTCAAGCCCACAGGAATAAAAGATTTTAATTAAGCAAAATCCATAGACAGACACAGCTCAACAGGTGCAGACAAAACAAAGGCTCCACTGACCAAGTGTAATGCAAAGTCCTGCACAAGTTGCCCTCATCTTTATTAACTTCCAGGTGTCTAAAGTCAGAATGTGAGCAGTTTGAAGTTCTTCATTAAAGAAATGAGTCTGAGTGGTTTACCTTCAGTGAAGATTTGCCATCATTTATCTCATGTTCACGCTGCTTATGAAAGTTACTCAAACACAGTCCTGTTAACTTTGCATCGCTAGAAAGTTATTAATATCCAAATTAATCTTGGTATACTTTGAAAATGCGCACAGATCTACATCTTTCTGTGATCTCTCAATTTAGATCCCATTCATGTTCTAGGACACCCGCATGCAGAATTTAATCATTCAATCTGGGTTGACAGAACTAGAATTAACATTCTGTTCCTGAAATCTTTAACCTAAATGCATAGGGTAATTACTGCCTATGTGACCTTTTGAATTACAGTAATCCTACAGAAACCCATTAATGCAGTGACACTTTTGAAGCATGAGCTGGAAATCAGAATTGATACAGGAAAGCCATTATTTTGCCTGCAACACCACCACCTCCTCAGAGATCCATGGGTGCCCCATCCCTGAAGGTGCCCAAGGCCATGTATGGGCCCTGGGAGCCTGAGCTGGTGGCACATCCCACCCACAGCACAGCTTGAGGCTGGGCAGGCTATAAGGTTCTTTCAGCCCAAAGTACTTCAGAGGGAAAGGAATCAGGCAAGATGCTACATCTTAATGAGAAAGCAGTGCCTTGTAATTGTACAGAATGCCAAAATGCTCCTGCTTGCATTTAATTTTCCCTGCATTTCATACAAAGAGGCAGCAGCACGCAGAAACAATCTTCAAACAGGATCTTATCAACACAAACTCAAAGCACGCAGAAGAAACCAATAAAGTGCCGAAAAATCAAGAGGTCAAGTAGTGTCAGAGCAGAAGAGAATTCACTCCAAATGCTCTTCTAAATTTGTTAACAACCATTTCTATCTAAATATATATGCAAAAAAAAATGTATATCTGATTCAGATAGTCTCCAAGACATCAGCCTGTCACATACAGCTTGACAGTAACAGGGTGCTTAAATCTTATGCCTTCCCAGTACAGCAGACTTTTTGGGAACAAAATGAAGAAGTGACCTCAAATTTTGTCCCAAAGTTTGCTGTGTCAGCTCAGCAGCACAAGCCCAGCCAGGTGACAGCTGTCGCATTCCTGCAAGGTACAGAACAGCCAGCCTCATTCCTCCAGTGGACATACTCTGATCTCCTTTATTCCATGTTTATGACCCTAAAAGGCAAGAGCAGGGACATACAAGCACTAAGTGAAAGTGCTCAGTCAGTGAAAGCCAGTGGCACTAGGGCTTGGCAAAACACTTTCTCAAGCAGATGCCAGCTAAAAGCTCACTGTGCTGCTGCAGAGATTGTACCAAATGAAAATGAAACTGCCTCAAAACCAGAGTGTTCTATTCTGTACAGACAGGCCTTCTGACTTCACACTCCCAGCACTCTGCAGCACACAGCTCAGCACCTATGTGAAGCTGCTGAAACGCCTGGAGCACAAGATGGATTGTAAATCCCAGAACCCCCACAGCAGTGACAAGTGGATTAGAAACAGAGTAAGCAGCAGCTCTGGAAGGGACATGAAAGCATTCATTTCCACTATGGTTGACTGTATTAAAGTGTGGGAAACTTAAAAGAAGAAAAAAAAAGGTAGGTGATATCAATGCCATTTTGGGTAGTGCAGCAAAGGGAGATTAATGCCAGGCAAAGCCATCCAGCCATCCTCAGCTCTGCCCTGCACAGCTCTGCAGTACTTATTCTCAGGAAAACAAAAACATCAAAATGCTCCCATAGAGTTGCCTTACATTACAGCAGCGTGTACTGGCAGGATCCCCTTCTGCAGCCCTCTCCAACTGGATGCTGAGGGCTTTACCAGCTTCAGACAGCTCTTTTCTACACATCTAGGAACTGATCTTTTGAGGAAAATCTTCCATCTCAGGCTCAGCACTCCTGAGTACAGCCACAGCACAGCTCTCCATGCAGTCCCACAGCCTGGCCTCCCACCACCTGGGCTTCAATGCCTTCCTACCACCAACTTCTAACAGGGGTTGCAATCACACCCTGGGCAAGCACATCCTTGTAAAGCATCTTTCTTAAGGAAGTCATTCTTACATGGAACAAATCTGTTCCCACCTCACAAATAATTGAGTCTATTTCAGTAATTATATACCATTTAAAATCTTGTTAAAAGCAACCAATTAGTCCATTTGCTGCTACACTGCGTGGAAAGGAAGCAAAGCTTATATTTTAATCTCATTCAGTTTTAGAACTACCCTTCTAAAAAATGAAAACATCAACTAGAGCTTCAGGAATAGGACAAAAATAATAAGGAATAATGGCAGCTAGCAGTGCAATCAAAATATGAGGGCTCATTCAGATTGTAGGCAAAAAAATTTTGAAGGAAACTTGTACTCCAGCTACAAGTACACAAAAAGAGAAGGTGAGAAGTTTTTCCTCATTTAAGATCCACAAATATGATCCAGTAAGTGTGTACGTAGAAAAATGACACTACTCAGAAGCGTTCTGCTGAGTCGTATTTGTGCATCACAGTGATTCTAACTGCAGTGCATCAGCAGTTCTTTCTTGCTCTGAAACATTAGATGAGAAGTTAGCTCACAGGCAATGGAGGCATCTGCCAAGCAAGGCTGCTGAATCATCACTGATGGGGAAATTCAGTTTGACTGAGAACCTCACCTCAACCCCTCCTTAGAACACTCCATTTATACTTTCGGTAATGCAAAAGGATCCACTGGATACTCCACCCCAGTAAATGGCTTCCAGCAAGGAAGAAAGGGGGTATTTTTAAGGAACAATTATGCTACCCAATACCAGTAAGATCATTCTTTCACTATAGCATATCAGTAATGGACTCGGTAAATAGAGCCATTACAAGCATTCTTTTTCTCCTTCAATTTGCAGTATACTGTGCAGAAATAAATATCTAAAATCATCACAGCAATGAAAAGTCTGTGTTGTTCTGAGAATCCAGAGAAGCAAACAGACTTGGAAGATAACAGGAAGGACGTTTTAGATTGATTCATGAAGGAGAGTTTATTTTGTTTTGGTTAAAATATTTTGCCAAAATGTCTCAGACAAGGAGAGAACCAAATTACTAGGGCAGATGTTCTACAAAGGTTAACCCAGGATGACAAGTCTGGGAAGCTACCAACAATCAGTTTGAACCTTCAGCCCACACAATGCTAAAGACATCTATGGTCTTTGTAACACCCTACCTACCTCTGACTGAGCTTACTAAAGAACACATCCCAGAAAAAATAGCAACCATGAACATTGGAAGTCCACCCAAAATTCTCTTCTGCCACTAAGGTTTATAGTGAAGCACAGGGTAATATATAGGACTGCAGCTATTACACTTAGGTGAGAAAGGAATAGTAGACATCATAGAACACTTGTCTCCATTTCTCCTTTGAAGCCCCTTTTCACAGTCTAGTTATCTAAACACTTCAAGCTTCTAAGATCTCATCTCAGATACCTGTAAAATATCTGGACAACAGAAAAAGAAAAGCACAGGACTGACTTTCTTTAAAGCATTTACATCCATTATTTCTGACCCATTATTTTAATCCAGTGAATACACGGTGCAAACAACCACACTGAACTGAACGATTCACTCAGCACACTGCTTTTGGAAGTCATTCCAGCACAAGGGCAGATTTCTACCTCCTAGGAAATAACCTGCTCTCCCTGGTGCATGGGGAAGCCAAGGCCTTACTTCCACATCTTCAAAACCCCTCAATGGCCCACAAACAGTTAATTTAAAGCAGTCACTTTCCGCAAAGCTCACTGACCTGCTGTGATCCGTCGCCATTCACAATGTGAGGCATCATGGCTACCTCCCCATTCAGCAGCGGCGGCAGCTCCAGCGGGATTTGGTCGGTCATCATCATTGTGACGTACATTCATGGAGAATTTTCCTCAACGGGCTTCCTGCAAGACAAGCATCAGTTAGAGACTTTGCAAAACCCTCTCATGCTTTCGTGGATTTCGCCCATATAGCAGCAAACTGCTTTCGTAGTATCCGCGGCTCAAAGCCAAATACCTTGATTTCCCATCTAGGATCCTGTAACAGTGTGAACCGACACCTCTAACACAGAGCAGACTTTCACTTAACCACCATCCAAGGGAGAAGCTAATCAATGTGTTATCACGCGTCACCAATAGAACCACAGGGACACTGCCTTGTAAAAACAAGTCTGAATTCAGTGTTAATAGTACCACCACCTTGGGTTAATAACCCAACTCTTTCATGACTAGGATGACCTAATCCCATCATTTCTCCAGACTTCTGCACAAGAAATGCAAAATCAAACCTTAGGGGCCTGCAGTCTCCTCAGTCCCTCACACCAGAGAATCTCTGAGTCCTCCCAGCAATTTCACATCCACTGTAAACTCAGGGTACAAACAGAATTTTTTGCCTTTGTACTTTGCTCAGTACATTTCCCATCCTTATGTTTTGCAGTATTTGGAGTTTATTCCTTAATATTTTAGTTTTCATTACCTCAAAGTCTGAGGTTTTAATTCTGAGAAGGTTTCAAGCTCAGAACTCAGGGTTGTAGGTCTGGGGTTATTTGGGTGGCTGGAAGAGAAGGCAGTGGGGCAGTGTGCTGTGTGGGTTCATTGCTTGGTTTTAGGTGGTGAAAAAAAAAAAAGTGAGCTTCTGAATCATTTCTTAACTGCATGGGACTCAGTAAAGCATTGTAAAAGGCTAACACAGAGGAAACAGACTGATTCGATCCGTTATTACTTGTACCTCTAACTACCCTGGCTATACACATCACACATCTACAGAGTTGTGTGCATATATTCATTCATATACGAATAGATGATTTTCAGAGAATGCAAGCTTCACAGGAACTATTTTGAAACCATGGGAAACAATACCCACCCCCCAATACATGACACATCCACCTAGTCCCAGCCTGAAAGCCTCAGGACTTAAAGCGTCATGCTATTTCTATTTTCTAAAGGGGAAAAAAAAGCAGCAAAAAAACAAGCCACAGACTAGCTTCAAGCTACATATTTTCCTAGTAATATTTCCATTCCAGGCACAACTAATATGTTGACATTTATTTGCTATATGTCATTATTTAAAGTTTTACAGCTGCATTCTTTTAGCTTTATTAATGGTTTGTCACTACAGCCGTGTCTGCACTTGCCTCGCTTTAGAGGGGGAAAGAAAGAAAACAAAAAAAGAAATAAAGAGAGCTTCCTTCATCTGTTGGGTCTGGCACAGCTCCGCCAGCAGCAGTGTTGGCTGCAGCACCCAGTTGGCCTCAGGCTTCTTTCTAACAGCATTGCACTCCGAGGTACTGCAGGCAGAGCTGAATCAGACAGGGTTAAGATGTCTACTGCAGGGCTGGCAGACTTCACACCAAAGCCAACTGTCCTGGAAGCTGCTTCACATGCTTTTTAGCTTATTCTCTCAAAAGTTTGCCTGAGAACAGATTTATTCACCATGCATTCACATCCATCCTAAAAACTGGAGCTTCTCCACCCTCTGATAACCCAATTTCCTTCATACAGAAAAGTCCGAACACACATTTCTCCCCCCCCCCCCATACAAATTCAGGAACATCACGGGAAGAAAACAGCAGGCAAGGCTCACAGCACCAGGTCACATTTCAGGATATGAGAACTCTTCCTTAGTTAAAATATGAACTGCCAAATACTAACCCACAGCTTTTTTTTTTTTTTTTTTCCTCTTTTCCCCCCTTCAGGTACTAACTCAAATTTGGGGTTTTGTCTAGAAAGCCGACTATATTTAAATTTAAAGACATTTCCTGTGCGTCTGCATTCCCCAGGTTTGGCCGGGGCCGAGCTGAGAAACAGCAGTGCTGGGGCAGAGGTGGCCTTTCCCCATCTGCTCCCTCCAGGAACACAGACATCAGACACAGTGAGAGCTGGGACAGCCATCCAGCTTCAGGGCTCTGACCCCAAACCAAGCTCCAATCCTTCTGATGTTTGCAAGTTACTGCTACAAACCTGATTTTCCAATACTGTGCCCCTCTACTGATCACCAAGATGAGTCTGTTCCCTTAAATTAATTCAATATGTGAATTAGTAACATATAAATTAGTTACACATGGCAACAGAAAAAAAATAGAAAAAAACACAGAACAAAGTGCAGCCATCTAAAACCAGTTTCCATGTATGGAAAATTAGTGTGACCCAACACGTTACGTCAGAAGTAGCCTGAAATTCCAGCCACAGTTTGAACCACACACAGATAACCACTAACTGTTCCTAGAAGGTCTCTTCCATGCAATTAACGGGGGTATAAGCCCAGGACATTATCCTTCTAGTGCAGGGCTTTGGTGGGGCAATTCAGGCCCATCAGAATGGAACATACAGCCCAGAAGAGTTACAAAGGTGCATCTGCTATGCTACTGTTGACACCATCTGAAACACAGCATGTGTCTTCAAAAGGAACAGTTGCATCTCTTTCCAGCCCAAGCAATAGACAATTCTAACTCCGGCACAGCCAGCGTGGGTACAAGCAAGCAGGAGCTGCCTCACATGGTTTTGCCACCATTGAAACAGGTGTGGCATCACAGACAGCATGGGAGGGAATCCCACATCACCCTGCATAGAACAAGTCCATAAAGGAAAGGCTCAAACCCTTCCAGAAGGAATCCCACGTAAGGGAAGAAACGAAGCGAAACACAGAATAAGAAAACCCTTTCAGGTTTGCAGCCGTTACCTTCAATAAAAAGAAGCATTTAGGGAACCGTTTGCTATGTGCCAGAAGTTTATTTGTGGAACTGAGGAATCCTACCCAAGCCTGGTATGTCAAACCACAGCACCACACAGTTGAAGAAATCAGTGCTTCTTCCAAAGGGATTTTGAGCTGCATCCCTAAGAGGAGAAGCAACCAGGAAAAAACCTGCATGTATGCACCCATCTACACAAACATGAATACCCACACCCACAAACTTGTTTACGTAAGGACACATTCAGATGCTAAGAATTTAAAGCAAGCACCTGACCCACTGGGAAGGCTCCCAGAGGGCAGCAATCCCAGTTTGGGCCACTACGAGTGCTGGCACTCACGTGTGAGAGATGACAGTGCTTACATATTGCCCAGTTTTCCTGTTTCTGCACTTCATGCTGCACACGTGGAAATGCAAGCTTTGGTAAAACACCCACAACGCCGGTGTGTTGTCATGGAAAAGCAGGGGAAGCACTGCAGTGAACATAGCTGCCTTCAAGAGGCTCCTGCCTTGGCTTGCCACTTCAGTTCAGAAAAGAGCACTAATTGTTCATGTAGAAAAGCATCTTGAGACATGAGCAGTACCTGGAGGTATGTGCACAGATGGTTGGTCAAAGCACAAACAGTCTGGAATTTGTCTTGTCTGATGGGTGTTCATTAGCTTCGTTAAATCACATCCGTCTGAAGAACCATTTAAACCTTAAAGCATTCTTTCCACGTTTAATTGCTAGCATGGCAGATTAACTTGAAAGCATCCAAACAGACAGGTTTATTTGTAACAGTTTAGGAGAAATACATGATTTTATTATTTTTTTCTTTAAATCTATAACGGTAGAGAAAACAGATTAGTGAGCAGGCCTGCCCCCAGAGCTGGCTGAGGTATGAAAGGCTGAGAGCAGCAGCCAGGCACCAAGCAGCTACTGTCCATCTCCACGGTTGGAAAGCAAAAAGCAACCACTTCAAACCATAATTCCTCAGTAGGCTTTCTCCTCTGGTTTGTTTTTATTTTAAGCGGTGACATAATTTCATGTCTATGATACACCTCACCCCTGAAGACTAGAGTTATCGGAAGTACTCAGTTCTGTACGAGATGAAGGGATGTCAATGGAGTTGTGCTAGGATGAGACTAGTAAAGCAACTATCCAGATAGCTCTGCTATGATGAGATATACACTACTTTGCAATTATTTAAGCCAGTCATTTGACAGTGTACTTCTCAAGATCTGGAGCTCTGATATTTTTAGGAAGAGCCATTTTGCAATCAGCCACATCCTCAGCAGGTACATCTGCAATTTAGGAACAGCCAAACAAAAAGGGATCCCTGCTCAAACATGGGATGAATTAAATAACCCAGAGGCCTCAAATACTAAGCATCTTCTCAGCTAGGCAGTTCCTTCTAACTTAAAGACATCTCCCACAAAAGGGCACACAGGGTTGTTTCTGCCATTCTGCTTTCCCTGTGGAACATATTTGCTTGTTCTGATTTATCATAATAAATAGCAAGACATGGCAAAGCCAGCCAGCCAGCCCATAATAACATTACAAGAACAGAGGACCCAGAGAGCAGGTTGGTATCAGAACTTCAAAGGCAACTCAGAGGTGAGCATCAGGAATGAGATGAGGTCAGACAGCATAATGCAGGAGCATCTTATTTCAGCAGGTGAGTACAACTAATCAACTGATAATAGCTCTGATGAAATACCAGAATAAAGCAAGCTGTTGCACAAAGTAGTCTTTCACCAAAGGCAAACCAGCTTTCCCTGGTTCTTCCAGGGCAGAATCTCCTGAAAGTTTCTCAAAGGAAAGCTGCATGGGGCTGAAGGCTAGCGTGCCCCAGAGACACTCACAGCCAGACAGCAGCACTGAGGGCAAGCGAGCAAAGCACAAAGTGAAAGATGTCCAGAGATGTGGCTATAACAAGAGTAACATCTGAACAGGAACCACAAGAACACAAATGAATCCATTGACTCCACTGCATTCTCACTTCTGCAAGTAGCACTGTTAGAGCAAACCAACCTCCTGCTCTGACTCAGTTCTACAACATAAAAACATGATGGCTGCAGCTCGTGCTGCTGACATAACAGTAGACCAGAAATAAGGCAACTTACATGCAACACTCTCTCACCATTCACATTTCTCTGTGCCTTTTCTTGAAGCTAAAAGGTAACAGCTACTCCCATCTGTTATTTGTACCACTTTTCTTCTTCAAAGGCTTCACACATTTCTTTCCTCATCTCCCTCTGCATTAATCACAGCACAGAAATGGAACTCACAAGCACATCAACAGTTGGTGGTTACCCCTCTCCCTGTGACTTCCCTAATTGCAGTACTAAGAATTTACAAATTCGAACAAGTCAGTTCCAGCACTTCCATCTGCCAAAACACCCACTATCTGCTGATAACCCTTTTTGGGTTCCCTGAACTCCACATGGCCTCATTTTTCCAACAAAAGCCATTTGTAAATGAAACTCACAACATCATAAAATACACTGGGTATGTTTAAACACCATTTCAAGTAAATACAAAGTCATTCCAACCATTTGCTTGAGGAGAAACAATACCTTCCAACCCAGACCTACACCTGTCTACAACCTGGGTCTCGATCCCTCAGAAATTTCACAGAACGATTACGGTTGGAGAACAGCTCCAAGATCCCCATCCCCAATCCATCCCCCCATGCCCACATCCCTCAGTGCCACATCCCACGGCTCTGAACACCCCCAGGACGGTGAACTCACCGCTCCCTGGGCAGCTGTGCCTCTGCACCACTGCTCTTTATCAGAAGAAATGCTTCTTCACATTCTGAACCTCCCCTGGCACAACTTGAGGCCATCACCTCTCGTCTTATCACTGTTACCTGGGAGCAGAGGCTGACCCCCACCTCACCACAGCCTGCTCTCAGTACAGAGCCATAAGGTCTGCGAGCCTCCTTTGCTCCAGACCAAACCATCCTATTCCCTCAGCTGCTCCCTGCGTGCTCCTTCACAGCTTTGCTGCCCTTTGTGGTATATAACACAGTTATGTCTTCAGGTGCACTTAAGAGCATTATTATTGGTATGCCTAAGCACTCAGCTCCACAGGGTTGGGGCTCTGACGCTGTGCACATGCCCAGGAACACATCAATCCCTACACAAAGTTCTTAAGCAAAGATGTGAGACAGATAAGAAATGCGCCTCACCTGTTTGCTTTCTTCCTACATTTAATAACCAAAATATTAATCACTGTCGCAGCACGATAAGCACAGCAGGTTGGTGATAAACACCCTCCCCTTCAACTTCACTTTCCAGGTAAAGCCCAAGGAACAGTATCACAAAGACCTCAGTTATCTCTTCCAGAATTCCTGTTCAGGGAAGAATCAACTGAAATCAATGGTGCCTTTTTTTTTTTCCCCCTAAACTACTAATTAAACCACGAAGAAAAAAAAAGGACTATCTATCACATCAATCTGCAGCACTTGAAAAGCAGGCATACCAAACTCCATTTACAGCAAGGCTCCAGCACACCTTCATGCACTGCGAATGCTTTTGTTTCAGCCGATCCCTGCTAACCTGACTCCGGGCTGACGCCGTGCTGACAAAGTCGCTCATTGTGCTCTGGTGGGAAACCTCGTTGTGTGCAGCTCCCACCCGGCTGCTCTGAGCGGGCACCCAGCATTGCTGCTGCCAGAGAGCCCTGCAGCACAGCCAGGAGAATGCCCACAGCAACGTGCTCCTACCCGATGGCACACAAAGCCCAGCACTGAGAGCCCACCGCCCTATGGCATCAAGAGGAGAGAATTTCCAGCTTCATCACTCTTCAGTTTCAGAGAATATAATGTGAAGTTTGGCAGGAGTGTTTTACTTTTCTCAACTGTAAAAATTATAATATGGTATTTAAGAGTGATTTTTGGCTGTTTGTTAAAGAGACACATCTTCCACCTTTATCTCCAATCAGTACTACGTGATGGCAGCATTGGTGCCTTCAGCAAAATCACTGTTCATTTACACTAGCTAGAGAAACAATCCATCAGGCAGAGTTGATCCATACCTAGAGAACACTAAAAGACAAAGCACAGCTGCAGACCAAAGCAGCTTTTAATCAAGGATTGATTAAGGCAACACAGAGCCAAGTGGAGCTCACAGCACCAAGCGCCAGCCTTACCCAGATACAGCAGCTCCCATTGCAGTGAGCACACCAAGCAATGCAGCTCAAGTTCTCTGCGACACATTTTAAGTGGGAAAACCCTCGGGTTTTTTGTTACCTGAAACAGGACCCAGGGTTGTAATGAGTGGACAGCCCTGGAACAAGAAGGGCCCACCTTCCAGCATACTGCTGGCCAGGCTCCTTGGAAATAATCCCAAAGGAGTGAATCTGCACACAGACTATGGTTTCCGCAGCTTGCTTAAAAAAAAAAAAAAAAAAAGTCAAAAACAGCATCCAAAATGCCCTACTTGCAATGGTGACCTTACTGCTCTCAGCTCCAAAACAAGGGAAACACTACAACTGCTTGTTGTTACTGTGAGCTTGGGCTGAAAGGTAGGAAAATATTCAGGGAAGGAAAGGGAGGAAATGAAACAGAAAGAATGTGGATGTTCTTACAGCAGGTCTGCAGATGGGTACCAAGTAAGTTTTCTGCTGCTTTCTAAAAACTTGGAAGACATAACTACGACCAGCCAAGTCTGCACAGGCTGTCCACTTAAGGTGTGACAGCACCAACCTGCAGGTCCCCATTAAAAATTAACCTTTCACACCTACAGGGAAATGGAGGAAAGGCTCCTGCTCACCAGGGGAGTCACACAGTTTTGTAGAACGTCATACTGTAAAGATACAGAACAAATCAGGGGTCTCAAAGATAGTCACACAGAGTCCTTTTGGGATGGTCAGAAGTCAAATGCACAAAGCAATAATAAGAACCAGAAACTGAGCTGGGTGAAGGTAAATTACTCCACAATGAAACTGTAATAATTGAATGCAAACTTATTATTTAATCACAAAGGGGATGGTAATGCTTGTTTGCGTTTCCTTAATAATACAGCCACACTCAGCTCCAATAACGTCAATTCAACCACTGAAAATAAACTTCACCTCTGCATCCTTTAAATTACACAATTCTATTTAAGTGAAAAAATTCATTGGGTGAGAAGCAGAAAGCAAACTACCTCAAGCTTCGTGCAACACAGTTCCTATTTCATTTTCACTCACTAACTTGAGGAAATTCATTTTCACAGCTGCATTCCAAACTCTGGAGGTGTAAGAGCCTGGAGTCAATATTCAAATAAATTTCAGAAAACCACGCAAACTTTTATGACAGCTTGTGTTTATCCATCCATCCACAGCATTTTGGCTTTCTGGAAAGAAGTATTAAGAAAAAATACATTCTTTCAAAAATATTACGTTCATAATTCTACCTGTAAGTAGACCCAAATCTCAAGAAATGGACTTCAGCTTGGTTAGAATGTGAGACTGAGGAAAATGACTACCTTAAAAAAGGAAGAGGTTTTAGAGGGTTAGGGAGAATGTATGAATAGGAGTTCACCCACCGAATCCCAACAAACAGGATGCTGGTGGCTACGTAAGCAATGGAGAGCACTGCAGGGAAATCCTCTGCTACCCAACAGCTGTTCACAGCAGCTCATCCCTCTCCTGATGCTCACTAAGGAAACTGCACCACTCTTAATGAATTCTAATTAATGTTTTTTCCACAGCTCCACATAAAACTCTGAACATGGGATTTTTCCCCTAACCTTGTTTTGTGTCTCTAGGCATTGCTATAGCAAGTCCTGAAATCCAACTCGCAGGTTGCTGGGCATGCTTCTTCCCCATCCCATAGATGGCTTACTTCATCCAGCAAGCACTCAGAGCACGCCAAACATAAATGACTGCTACAGCACTACGGCAAGAGATATGTATTGCTTACTGCAGTTTTAAACACTCAGAAGTTTGCTGTCGAAAATCCATTCTGAGTCACTTTGCTCTTAGTGACCTCCCTGCTCAAGGAGGAGCAGAACAAGATTTATTACCATTTAAATGAGAAGGTCAACCTGCTGCAGCTTTTGTCTTTAAACTGGAATTCCTGTAGTGGAAGGAAAGGTAAATGCTCTCATTTTCTTCTTTCTCATCCATATACATTAAGACACTGAAGTCTCAGAAGAGTAATTGATCAAAAATAATGAATGAGGTTCATTCTCATCCGAAATGGGCAGACTATAATACGGTTATTGTTAAGAATGCTTTGAATCAGTGAAGAAGGCTAATTTTGAAAACTTCTTGAACTGACTAAATTAAGAAGTCATCTTGTTACTAGCAATTTCCTTCTTTTTGACAGCAAGTTGAACCTTGTATTCAGGTACCAAGAAAGTACTTAGACTAATAATAAACAAAGAGAAAGTGTTAGCACAACCACCAACTGCTTTCATGTTTATAGCATGAGTGCTGATTCAGTGTCAGGTTGTAAAAGTATTAAGATTTCCTAAAGATTATCAGAAAAGTGATGAAAAATGCAGAAACCTGGTGGCACCCAACAGCAGAGCGGTGCAGATGGGAGAGGGACAGGAGGAGCAGCCAAGTTGGCAGGATGGGAATCCACTGCAGGAAAAGCCACCATGGGAAAAGCATGCTGTCTAACACGACGCGCCAGTGATCAGATCTGATCTCCCACAGAGATCTGCATTTGTCATCAAGTTATTTACCCACTTGGAAATGGCTGAGGTAAAGCAATGGAGCTCCCCATCAGAACAAGGGAGAAGTCTTCATTTCAGACTGCGTTATATTTAGTTTGATGTGGTCAAACACAAGGTACAGTCCATAAAAAATAGTTTAATAAGCAATAATAAACATTAAAAATATATATATATCCTTATCAGCAGTGAGAAGATGAAAATGTACAACAGAGCGAGAAAATCGTGGCTCGATCTACACCTCAGCATTTAGAAGACCATCAGTGGCCCCAAAACCAAAACAAATAAGAGATAGGCTCTGCTTAATACAAGCACCAAGCCACCATTCCCCATACAACAGAACTGATAGCTAACGCACAGTATTTCAAGATTGTTAGAGGTTCTAATCATGCTCACAAATAAGAATTCAAACGATTATTAAAAAAGTAAAGAGGGGGGTTCTGCTCTTTTTTTTGCTAGAAAGCCAAGAGATAAGGGACATAAAAGAATAATCTCAATGTCTCACCCTTATTATCCTGGATGTAACCTGTTACAAAGCCACGTGGCCTCACCGTGTGCCTTCAGCCCCACAGCCAGGCCTGCCTGCACAGCAAAGCCCTGCGCGGCGCTCACTTCAAAGCAGCCGCGGCCCGGGGAATTCGGCTCTTGCCACTGGCACATACCAAGGATTCCAAATCATTCGTGCACCACTATGAAGATGTTCTCATCCATTTGGATTTCTGTTCTAACACGTTGCAGTCTTAAAAAAAAAAAAAATGCAGTCTCAGCACAGTACGTTCCGTGTTGTTTCAGAAGCCTTTTCTTGGGTGCTAAGGATGGACAGAGAACGGGATAAGAAGTTCTAACACACACAATAATCCTATTTCCAAAAATAAAGTCCAGCTGCAAGCTCCAGAAAGAGCTCCACATACCTATCGAGTTCTTTTCTCCTTTTATTAGCACAAGGATGAAAGCAGCATGGGCACTTTCTTTGTTAACGCCTCTTGATTACACTAGCTTCTTTCTGTACGTTTTACCAGGGTGCTCAATGTACATAGCTAACTGACATACATCCACATTTATTTATGTGTTACTTAACCTAAAGGAAACATGGAAACACTTGTTATTAGAAACAAAAACAACACAAGGAAAAAGATGGTAAACAATAAATCCTCACTGAATCTAATAGCTGTAAAGCTTTGTTAGAAACAGTCATCTCAGTGTACATACCCACACTCAAGTGAATTCTATCTGAAGTTTACAGAAGGAAGCATACACAAACAGCCTTACAAAGGCATTCTGGTAGCAGGAAGCACTTCTCTGCTACTACACTGGCAGCCAAGTCATGTTACAAGCAAACCTTGCAGCCTATGGGGGAGCAGACATGAAATGCATCTGCAGCACTAAACACAATTTAGTTTCACTAGAGGATTAACCAGATCACAAATTGCCAATTAATCTTGCTTTATGATTTAGGCCCGAATTCATTACAAACACTAAGGCAAGGCATGCAGCAGACTGGAGGAAGTTAGCCTGGAACGCTTTGCACCAGCTCCTCCTGTTCCTCCTCAATAACAACATTTTGAAGTTGTTCAGCCTTTTTTTTTTTTTTTTAATCTGAGAGTTAACTGAAGGACCTTACTAATGTTGAAAAAACACAAATCATTGACTATTACATATGTAATTACACATGCTAGCAGACAGCTACATAAAAGGTCCACATTTTTCAGTTCTCCAAATCTTCCCCAGTTCTTCACTTCGCTGAGAAATTTCCAGAACTTCTGCTGTAACGTTTAAGTTTCCTTCCCCCTCTTCCATTTGGTGGATTTTCTGCCAATAACACTGTTGAAAAATAAATTCTTGTGGACAGGAAATATCCCGAGCAAAGGATATCCAGTTTTACCATGCTTTAAAAGCTCTGCATTCTTCCTTATCTCCCCTCGTGCCGCCCAGCTCTAAGCAATGCAGGGCTCTGGGCACCCCGTCCTGCCCCAGCCTCACGCCCAGGTCCACCAGCTGCTGCAGGGCTCCTCTTGGCCACACTCAGAATCACTCCTTGCAGTACAGCTCAGCAGAGGAGAAGCGAGCCGCTTCCTGAGCAGTGCCTGCTATCGCAAGTACATCCTCCCCAGCCCCTCCTGATAAGGTGCTTTAAGATGAGGGCTGCGAGCGTAATTTGACGGCCTAATCTCATGGAGGTGGCTTGGCCTTTCAAGTGATCCCTTCGCTCGATTTCCTCAACAACGGCACTCCACAAAAGCAAACATCCTGGCTGTCTGGAGGGCCAGGTTCCAGCTGCAGCAGGCTCCCAGCGGGCAGGCAGCCCAGCATAGGACGCGGCACTCGGCTCAGCACGTCTTCTGGCCTCTGGGATGGACCAAGAGCAATGAAGGGACTCCTGGCTCTAAAATAAAGCCATTTGACTGGTCTTTAACGGCTTGCTCTGCTCCCAGGTGCCCAACCTGCACTTGGGTGGCTCCTGCACAACCACCCGATAGCCTCAAATCCATGGTTGTCATTAGGGGTAACAGCAACTGGACAGAAAAACTCAGATTTCATGAAATCACCTCAACTATATAGCACAGATATTGGGTGACAGCCATGTTTTAACTTACCATACAATTTTTCCCTACGTGACCAGTTTCAGGCCCCAGTAAAATACCACCCAAAATCAATGATTCACATTAATAGTGTTTTCTCAGCAGTCAGTAATTTTCTTAACCAGCAGCAGAGTAATCTTAAAATGCACTGTTACAACCAGAAAGGTCAATGCAGTGCAAGGGCAACGCAGGAGTGCAGTAGCAAAGGGACCAGTGCAAACGGTGTTACAAAGGAAAAGGTACTCACCAATCTCTGAAGATCTAGGTTCAAAGGGAAACTTCCACAAGGGAAGGACCTCCAACTAGAGATTCTTCCACAGCTGCAGTCAGCCCTTAAATGAGGTCTAAGAGAGGTGCAGCCAGGCTCCACCCATTCAGGTCACACAGCTGAACTGCCTTCACCTGTGCTCCCAGGGCTGACTGGATCCTTTCCCCAGGTGCTCAATCAGTGGTTCACGCCCTGACTCAACAGTTACCATACATAGATTCACACTAAAATCAAGATTAGTGCTTTCTAAGGGCTTGAGGCTCAAACACCTCTGAGCAAGTTCTGGATGTGCAGACATCAAAATCTGACCTTAAGATATACTACAAAAAGAATGGGATGTGGTAGGACTCCCTCTGCATAGGAGGAAAAAAAAGCAACTAAATTTCATATTTACACACCCAAAAAGCTTCATTCCATTTAGAAAGTTTTAATTGTAAAGGGAAGCCTGTCCTGTTTACCTCTCATCCCAGCACCAGAGGTTGCATGTACTCGGGCTGCAATCAGCAGCGCAATACAACTTCAGTGGCTTTCAATTCTCAACTCTGTTGGCTTTGCCTCATTATTAGGCACAAGTTAGATCCCACTCAGTGCCTCACATCAATAACTGCTGTTCCAATCAGTACTCAAGTATGTCACAGCTCTAGCATTACCCCCCTCTGAGGCCCAATGTCTCACAAGCACAATATGCCAAAATTAGCAACAGAGCCCAACAGCGTAGCCCACTCACCTCAGGACAGCTCTTGGATGAGGTATACTGGATTCCAGGCACAACCTCTTTGAGATCCCTTTGGTGCCTCCACCACCAACCACCCACAGTCACCAAAGGAGTCTGCCTGAACACTGAGAAGCTGAAAGCGATCCATCCCCAGGGGCGAGAGCTTCTTTCAGCCGTGGCCAGCAAGCTCTGACTAGACAGCAGGAGAGGAAGAGCTGACACACCTGCCCATGGGCACACAGAGGGAGCAGCGCCCACACTGCCAGCAGAAGTCTTGTCCTTAGGTGACACCAAGGCAACCTGCATGTGCCAGAAGCGTTGCACAATTAGCACGCCCTTAATTTTGTACCCTTAGAGGAGTTAAGTAAGTGCACTTAATCAACTGAAAATAAAGTGATGCAAAAGAAAGCAATCCGTGTTACTAATTAGTTAAAAGATGTTAAATGGAAACAAAATGAAGTGTCTAATTACATCCTATCAGTTCAAGTGTACAACACAACGCATAAAAATATGCTACTTCCTATTTCAATCAAAACAATCCAATTAAGCCCCACTGGTGAGTAATACTAGAGAGGGAAAAAAAAGGCTTTTTTCTAGTTACATAAGAAAAGCAACACAACTGTTAAGACCTTTCTGGTGAAGCTCCATAAGATCATTACAGTTCATTGTAAGAACCCACGCTCAATCAATAAATACTAGCTTTAAAGAGATCCTAGATCCACTGAATCAATGAAACAAATTCCTGAGGTTTAAGGCTTCCTCTCAGCTACCTATTTTATGCAATAAAATTCAATTTGAAGACATTACATCAACAAAAGAGTTCTTGTTTCAGTTTCCCTCCAATACTCACATAAATTGGATACTCCCCTACATCTTCAGCTTCTACTCTCAAAGCAGCATCTCAGCCTCCAGGCACGATCATTAAGCCTACTGAAAAGCCACTGCTGACAGGTATTAATTCTTCAGGGGAAGCTTTCTTCAAAAACCTCCATCCCCATTATTGCATTCTTTGCCTATGGAATGATTCTCCAGCACTGTAGGCTGGGGGGGATCTCACCCTTGTTGAATATGTTTCCTTTACTTCCATAGAGATCAGAAACTGATTTTTCTTCCTTTCCTGGAAAGCAGTGTGTGGCAGGCACCCAACAAAGTTCATTTTTAGGCACAAAAATGAGAATACCACAGGGAATTCAACTGATGTAAGCAAAACCTCCCAGCATCACCACCTGAGCCTCGGTGCTTTGCATTTGGGTAGAATGGGAGGCAGCAAGGAGGGAATGAGGGAAGAGAATACCTTACCATGCTCTCTTTAATAGAACTCCTCAACTTGAGCCAAGTGTTTAGCTAAAATAGCCAAGTAATGCTCTAGAATAGCTGAAGATAAGAACTGATCTGTCTGACATCATCGATCGTGAACGCGCAATCTAAATGGAAGCCACTGAAGATTATCAGAGTAGCAACAAAGGCATTTTAACAGCTTGAAAATGTCACAGCCTTAGGAACAAATACCCTGAATGAAGCTGTACCGATTTGCATCAGAGAAAAGGCTACCCCTGTGCTTGCCAAACCCTTACTCCTATTACAGCCTGAAAATTCACTCCTGAAGATAAGCAGCAGCAGGAAGGGCAGAGAAAGAGAAAAGGCATCGGAGCACTTCAGAGCTCAAAATACAAAGCCATTTCAGACGTTCCTCCAAACTCAGTTTCATTGAATCTAAATGGCAAACGCAACGGATGATTCCTATGTCCATTTCTGACAAGTTGGTTTTGGACTTACTGTTTCTTCTGAAGTATAAACAATCATCACTGCTTCAGTAATAAAAGCGTAGCATTCAGAATCCTTCCGTGTGTTCTGGAAACAGCAGCAGTACACTGTCATACCACTTGACAATTTTGTCCAAATATACTTCTCCTTACAAAAGCAAACCAATCGTTGGGGGAAAAGAAAAAGCCAGTTTCAGTATGAAATACCAAGAATGGCAGAACTCGGTCCTCGTGCAGGGGAGTATAAACGTAATTGAATCAGCTGAAATCAGGATTCGCTGACATTAGAAGTAAAGCAGATTTGTAGCAATATGCAACAAAACAGAATTAACTAAAAAGATACTTGAATTCTTTCTACATTGTACAGCCCTTCCCATCCCAACATCCAGAGTTCCAGAGCTCCCTCATGCCCACATTTAGGTCATTCAGTTCATCCTCACGCATGACGAAGCCTACTGCCCAGAGCACAGCCAGCTCTGGCTTCTAACAAGGATGCATCTTAAAGACAACGTTGTTGGGAATTCCAACAGTGTTGCACATCACCTGGAGCCCAGCACATAAACAGACCTACCACACATACCTTCCCGTTATTTATGCCTAGCTTGGTATTTCAGTGCTGGAGCTGTGCCTGAGCTCCAAAGCGTGCTGTTCCTCCCTTGTAGCATGGGAGCTGCAAGCAAAGGAGTCACACACCCAAGGACAATCACTTCACATCCACCATCCCTTTCTCTAAGCAGACTGAAGCCCAGCTGCTTTCTGCCTGAACTTTTGTTTATCTCTTACCAAGCTGCAGTAATTACCCCTGACAAAAGACAGACATTCATTAACAAACAACGACCAACCTTTATCTGTAGAACATCATCTGATCCAGCTGAAGTTCTGCTTTTAAGTCACAGTTAAACACCACATTTTAGCAGTGACTAACTAGGAGATGCCCTCACCACACAGAGCTACAACTCGTGTTCTGATGACCACTGGTGGGTGATGCAGAGGATATAAAAGCTCTTCTCATCAAATATGGAAAACAAGAAGCAAAGAGTTTCAGAGAACAAAGAAACCTGGATCCATTGACAGGTTGCTAAAGGGGAGGAGACTGAGTTATTTAAGTGAAGAAAAAAAAAAAGTCAGTGTTCCTTAAATCAGCATATCACTAACATGGACTGCAGGAGCTCTGCAGTCAGCAGGGAGGTGCTACTTCTGTGCAGAACTCGGGGGAAAGGAGAACAGGCAGTGATAAAAGCCAAGTACAGCTTACAGGAAGTTGGTGCAAGACCAAGCCTGCTGCCTGGAGTCAAGGCAAGTCGGGAGAGCTCTTCATCACTTATACGGCAAGAAAAACGAACTCTTTTTTTCCTAAACAAATTAGGAAAGATTGAAATCTAGTGGTGTAACCCAACTGAAAAAAGAAAAAAACAAACAACAAATGAAAATACAGCTTATGATGCTGGATTAAAAGTAAAAGAAAAGCATTTACCACAATTTTCCACTCCATATTTGAAAGGAGGCAAACCAAGCACTTGTAACAGATGGGTGAATCACCTCCATGAGCAAGTCAGCCCCAACGTCCTGCAACGAAGGCCAGATGCAGCTCACTCTGCAGATCTGATGCCACTCACATGGCACCGATGCCACCCCACTGGTGGATGGGAGCAGGACAGCTGTGTGCCATTAGGGGACGTAACTTCCAGAGAAAGCAATTAAAGGGCAATGGGGGATCCCACTGATAAGGAATTCAAAGATACAGACACAATCAATTCTAATAAAACAGGTCCTGTCAAACAAATCCTAGTGCACCTCTGACAAGATTACACGTTGGGTGGGCAGAGATAGCTGTGTTAGCACGTGACTATTCTGCAGCCAGCTCCTGACTCTGTGTCCTGCAGCACTGCTAAAAGCACAGGGGTACATGGGACCAGCCAGGGGAAGACTTCTAGCAGGGCCTCGGTGAGAGCAAGCCTGCACCAACTGCATCCCCAGTGGTGCCACCTCCCTGCTCTGTTTCCCTGGCTGTAAGATGGGGTAATAAAATTCTCTGCTAGGTGCTCTGGTCTCTGACAAGAGCAAAGCAACCACACTGGTTATTCACTCATGCTTAATTAATGATTTGCTAATTAAATTGACAGTCTGTCCTGGCCAGTAACGTTAATTAATATACTCAATTCACAGCATCTGGTGGTCCATGCCAGCAGCTAGAACTTTACACTATTGATTTTTCCAGGCAGACCTTCCTGAACCAGAGGATGCTGAGCATGAGTGGGACTGCAGGAACCAGGGCACCCATCCGGGTGCATCCAGCTGTGCACACCCAGCTGCCATGAAGGCAATGCCCACCCCTTGTCACATCACAGCCCTGGGGAGCTGGCAGGGGGCTCAGCCACAGCTCTGAGCCTGAAGTCCATGGGTACCTCTCCTGACCCCTTCCCCAGTACAGGGGACACCAAAGATGGTGACATCCACCAGAGCCGTGTGCTGGTGACAGAGGCTGAGCTGTGCCTGGCAGTGGCCCTCAGCCAGGATTTGTCACCATCTGGGAGTTTGCTGGGCTTTTGTTTCATGTCTCCAGCCCTGATGGATGGAAACAAGCTTCTGATTTATCCATGTTAACATAAAGACAATTAAAACATTTTTCCCCAAGGAACTCATAAATGAAAGCACATCATACAGTCATTACATTTATTATTAACATTGCTTCATTCAATATAAAAACTGACTCTTTGGAACAACAACAGCAGCAAAAACTCTATTTGGTCACAAAAGCAGCACCAGGAACTGCAGGAGAACACTGAGATGAGAGCAGCATACGGACCAGCTGCCTGCTCCTCACCCCCAAAAGCATTAACTACTCACCAGCAAAAGCTTTTCTGCTGAGAAAGGGAACACCAAAGGCCAATATTAAAGCAATTTCAGAACAGCTACCAAGCAATTAGCTAGATAATGCCTTTGTTACATGCTGATTTGTCTTCTCCCAGAGAACTGGGTGCAAGCGTAAGTCATCTGTTGGTTGTGCAGCCTCTCCTGGAATTGCAGGTGACCCACGCTGGATTTCCTTCTCAAATCACAGAAAACATTTCTGCTTTGGTGTTGCACACCTGTTCACTACTTTATCTCGATTTTTTTCCTTTTAAACCTTCACATTTCGTTTTCTTCCAGAAAATATAAATTCAGACATTTCAGTTATTAAATATTTGCAAAACATTGAGCCTATTGCTCGTTACCTCTACATTTCCACATTTCAGGACATATCAGAACCATCCACTTACCTATTGTTGTGCCCCTACACCATCCCCAGCAACTCAGGATATGCCAAGACAAAGGTATGCAATTCAAACATGCAAAGAAGCGAGAGGGGAACAGGCAAATGAGTTACAAAGAAAAAAGTCAAGGGACTGAGATCTGCTTGCAGAGACAGCACTCCAACAGCCTGGAAGGACCGAGAAAACTGAAAAACGCTTTACAGCAACTTTTTGGAGTGTATCATCCTGCGTGACTGCATGACCAAGAAATGCCAAAAGGAAGCGAAACTGTTGATGTCTAACTTCAGCGTTGGGTATGTACAAATATTGCCTTTCCAGTAACACAGCAGCTCTCACACATCCACTGAAGCACCCTATTCAGAGGCATACAAATCAAAACGTCGCCATCCTGCGTGCTGCAGAGATTGCGGTCGCACAAGCATCCCAAGGCCTTGGCTCCTGCACTGTATCCAGAAGTAAGAGGTGGCTGCTGTGCTACAATCCAAAGCTCCCAGCAGTCACTCCTACCATTTCCTACAGCCACTGAGGAGGACAATGGAGACCTGGACAAGAACATCCAGCTCTATTAATCAAGAAAGGAAGGGCTGCAGATCAGACATTGTGTGCATGAAACCCTGTAGATTGGAGAAAATTGAACTAGGCAATGAGACCACTCCTCCCCAGAGCAGGAACTCCAGCAGCTGGGGTGCAGATAACCACTCATAGATGGGCTTCAAATGAGGAACAAACTCGCACTCTGAAAGTCACAAAGGATGTTTATATTTTTTGCAATCATTAGAAGCAGCAGCAAACGGTAAGCAATTATACAGATCCGTCGGAGCAGCAAAAATAAGTATGTGCAAAGCAGAATCAAAGCTGATTTTGCTACAAGTTGACACACAAGAAGTACGAAGGCTGACTTTATGTAAGCATGAGTACCCTTAACAACTCAGAATGCTCCTGTCCAACATTACATCAAATTCTGCTCTGTTGAAAACCATAGCATCTGACTTTTTCTCTCCTTAATCATCAAGTTCCCTGTTTACCACTTATGGTCAACTATCAATACAGAAGCCCAAGTGTCCCACACCAAATCCTGTCAGAGTGCAGCCCTGGACCACCTCGAAGCAGAACTGGATCACATCACACAACAGCAAGAACTTCCACGAGCCCTAAACTGCTGCCCTGTTGTGCTGGTTTATCTCCTTAGCAGAGAAACAACAGCTCAGCAGGGTACAGCACTGCGTAAGAATGATGCAGCAGTACCTGCATCCCTGTGGATGACGCCAGGGGATGGTTATGACTTCTGGGCAGAGGGCACCAGCACTGACGTTAACCAGAAGGTGAAATAAAACATCATTGTGGTGTCAGCTTTAGGTGTCAGCTACAAGCTATATTCTGATTTGCCTTATCTTGTCATGGAAGCAGATTTTTTTTTCCCCCCTTGGCATTAGCTGTACTGCTTTACAGACAAAAAGTTTGTGCATCCTTATTTACAGGGGTTTGTTTTGACCTGTAAAGCAATACTATAGTTACCCAGCTCACGTCATCTGCTCCATTTACCAAAGCTCATTCACGTGTAAATGTTTCAACATATAAAACATATTCATAGAAACAACATAGAAACTAACAGACAATTAACCACGCTTTCAAGAAGACAAAGTGTTGTAGGAAAGTCAAAATAGACAGCCCAGGCAGGACTCAGTGCTGTGCTGAGAGAAACACCATGCTTTGCTGCTGTTCCCACTGCCATCTGGTGAAATTACCTCTTTGAAAGAGTCTGAAAAGAAATACAGCCCAGAAGAGACACTGTGGCAAATAAGGATTCCAACAACCATTACTTGGGTGATAACAATACACTTAACATGTTAAAATGGGTTAAGGAACAGCTCCCTAAGAGCTGCCAGCATTTTGGCTGCATAAATGAGCCCAGTCACATCCAATGATGAGAGGATGAATATTGTCTCCATGAGGATATCTCCAGCTCCCACAGATGGACACAGAGCCCTGCGAGGTTTGTTTTCCCAAGCTGCAGTTGCTTGGGAGTGCAGCCCAGATCAGCCTACTTCAGGTTATCAACACCACCACCTCAGAGGCGTACATCACTAAAGAGGAGCAGAAGGATTTCCTGGGTCTCAAAAGGGTCAGTATCAATATCAGTATCAAAATCTTTATATATATATATTTTTTTTAAATATATATATATAAACTAATTTCCGTATATATATATATACACTAATATAATATAAACTAATTTATTCTCACAAGGTGATGCTTTTGCTCACCGTTCAGTTGCTTGTATCAGGACATCAAAAGCAACTCGTCTGTAAGATGACATTATGTGACCGCAGGCTCACCAGAAGGAAGCCTATTAAATGCTCTTGTTATCAGCAAATGCTACCCTCTTTTTTTTTTTCTCTGCTGCATTATCCCACATTGATAAATAAATAACAAGTAAAGAGCACCACCTGATACTTAATAACCACCAGCACGAGTGTCAGCAAGCATAAGGTCACTCGTGTGATATGGATTGCCATTGGATAGCATGCGCTTCCACAATCAATGTTACTCACAAAGTGGAATGGATTCTGGCAGATAACTAACTGAGAGAGAAACAGCAAGGTGATCCCAAAAGACAGCAGAACTCTCTTCCCAGGCTGTTTCTGCTACTGAGCTTCTAGAAGAATCATACCTGATTGTGTTAGGTCTGATTAAAGAATCATGCAGGGCAAAAGACACCATGGAGGCTGCAGCAGAGAACATCCACATTTTATTAGTGGACAATAAGGGAGTAGGGAGCTACCACGAAAACCAGAACAGCCACGCTGAGGCCCAGAAAGGCAGCTACACACTGAGCAGGATGTGCTCAGCATTTTGCTAGCTTTGATGAACAGCACGAGGAAAGCTGTTCCCGGCATTCCAAGGATCTCAGAGGGTGGTGAGGGTCATCTCAAATCGTTGCTCACTGAAGTTTCTATTAACAGCCTCTTGAGACTGATTTCTTTTTTCGCTTTTCAAAACATTCCATATGAAGCACTTCTGGAGGCATGAAGCGCATGTTTAAATATATACATACACACACATTCTATTATAGGAGTCCTTTGCAACGACCTAATAATAGAAATGTCCACAGTCACAGGAATTACATAGGAAGCACTCAAGGAATGTGCATTTCAGCCACAGAACAGCGATACACCAAGTCAGCACTGAGCAGCCAAGCACACCTGGCACCTGCAGTCCCACAGCGCGTGTGATTTCAGATAACATCAATCTAACACAACAAACAAACAAACAGTGGCTACAACTCCACTCAAACACATTCTGGTCACTGCTGAGCTGCCTGCACAGAACCACAAAGCAGATGCCAGATGCAAACACACATACCAGCGTTAGCTGCAAGGTTTGTTCTCTTAAAAGAAAAACAGGAAAAGCATCTTAATCCCGAATCACTTTTAGATTCAGATTATGTACAAAAGAGAACACCATAAATAGCTTTCCTTCAGTATGCAGAGTGCCTGAGTCCAGCATGTCACCTCCAGAAACACAAACAGCGAGTGGTCCTTGTAGGGCCGATTCAGTAGTCTGTTATTCATTGATAAACAACAGCATTTACTGGTAAATAAAGGACGGATGGAGCTCAGGAAGCACACCACTTGAGAAAGCAGTATGTTTTAACCTCCAGGCTCTTCCTTGCTACAAGGCAGTCCCTCCTTCCACAACACCCAGAGCCATGGTAGCTGGCACCTCTGGGGAATGCTCCTGGTTCTGGAAGGGACTTCAGCAGACACAGCACTTTTCTCCTGAACTCGCTCAGCAGCTCCGTAGTTTCTCACCCAAAGCACAGATTTCACATCTGCAGCAGAATTTCTGCAAGGCAACCAATCTCTCCAGCGCTGCTTCAGACTGCACAATAAATCAGGTTTAATTAGTTCGTGCTTTTTTTTTTTTTTTTTTGGCAGTCAGCTCTGCAATAAAAGAGGGCCGTCCACATTCATTCCGCAGAGGTGCTCAGAATAAACTAGTGAAAACGTAATCGTCCCATCCCAACTGGCAAATGTTTGAGGAGTTATCTGTTTTCCACCGCCCAGCATTCCTGCCTGTAGATGGCCTGTTACCGTTGTGTACCCAGCGTCTCCTATTTCCACTGTGTTGTTCGAAGAACTTCCCTCTTCCCACATACCTTCCATCTCCAGGGACGGATCACACAGCGACACTAAACCTTGGCCATAAACAACGTTACTTTTGATATTCCCGTCCCTGAAGGATTCCCCGCTGCTGCTGTTCGGCAGCGCAGAACAGATCACCTATGCACAAGGCAGCTCTGCAGCTGATTTGCAGAACTCTGCCTCACTGCTCTTTTGCACAGCTGAGATTTACACAGAGGTTTGTTGGCCGCCTCCGCTATTTATTTCATTTGCTGTGCGCTGAAGTCACATTTGTTTAGAATAGCCTTCCATAACTCACAGCACGTTCCACAAAACGCATTCTGATGCACCAGGACGCTGATTTCAAAACTCACTGCCTGCTAGCACGGTGTTCCTGGTGCAGAGGCTGGGACTGCTCCCAGGGCAGCCAAACTGCCAGTCCTCACACTCCCACTGCACGCCAGCAATCCCCACATCTGCTCCTCCCAAAGCAGAGGCCAGCTGCACTGAGAACAGCACCATAGAATATAATTTGCTTTATTAGCTGCATCCTGGTTCTGAGGCTTTCAGGTAATAACAGCTACTTTGTAAGACTTAAGATCCTCATACTACACACACAAACTTCGCTTCTGCGCTAACGTTCACCAGACTGAAGCTCCACACTTTCCAGCTATAGAGAGGCTAGCTTGTTTGGATGCTAACTTCTTAGAGACACAGAATTGTCTGAGTTGGAAAGGACCCTTAAAGGCCATCTGGTCCGACCCCCCCGCAAAGGGGGGAGCTGCTGCACCCACAGCTCCATCAGGTGCTCAGAGCCCTGTCCAGCCTGACCATGGCACCCACCATATACATCTCTGGGTAACGTGCACCAGCATTTCACCGCCCTCACTGTGCCCTTCACAGACTTCAGCCAGCTGTAGGGCAACAACATGAAAAAAACCTCTCATTGCTGTCCCAGCAAGCGATCTCAAATCCCAACCAGATTGTTCCCAATAGCTCACAAAGACTGTGATACATATTACCTTCCATACAGACTTACAAGCACAAACTTTCTCAGGGATACTGAACTGGGAAGAACGACTTTGAGCACCTCTGGGGAAGCTGGCATTGCTGTCCCAGCAGGGTCCCAATACAACTTCAAAGCACAACTGCCTTCAAACTAATGAGAGAGAACCACAGAGCACTAAAGATTAGGAGAACAGCACTAACAGCCCATTCCTGTGCAAGACCCTGCGTGACCCTGGGAACACAGCCAAGAATCATTTCTTATTGGTAGCACCGGTTGCATGTTCTCATACCGCCAAGAAAAAGACACAGGTGGCAGAGGGGCGAGACCACAAGCAAGGGGCTGTCCTGCAGGGGAAGTGGTTGGGGGATCCTGGGAGCATTCCCACAAGCACACACTGTGCCCCAGCAGCAATCCATCAACCAGGGCAGCACATTAAAAAGGCAGAGAAATCACACTCTGGACATAAAACAGCATGCCAGTCTGAAATCCCACCGCCCAGCACATTGGTAAGCTCAGATCAGACTGGTTTGGCGCCTTGCAGAGATGTACAGAGGAGCCCTGGGCTCTGCAGGGCATGTGGTCAGAGCCAGCGTGGCCACGGGTATGGCTGTACCTGAGCACTGCTCCGTGCAGCCCAGCACCGAGCTACAGAGGGAAAAACAACACTCACTGAACAAGGAACTTAGGCTATTCCACTTCTCAGTTTCCCCACTGTGAAAGGGAACTTGAAGGAACGAGGCAAAGAAATGCAAACGAAATCCAACGTTACCAATGTGGAGAGCGGCAGCTCCCGCCTTTCTGCTACAAATAGCGATGGCATAAATGCTTCGTTACACCGAGCCCCGACCGCACCGCCTCAGCCAAAGCCTTGTTCAAACAGCGCATTTCTGAGAACTGGGACGGGGGGGAGGCACAGCGAGGGCTGCAGACGCGTCTCAGCCTAAGTTCAGCTTTTCAAAGACTTCTTCTCTTTTTTTCCCCTCCCGTCTGCTGGTACCGTGCCATTTACAGAGGTGTCTGGCGAGCAACGCACCACGTTTCCAGGATCTTCCCTCCCCAGACCGCTCAGCCAAGGGCAGACTGGCTCGGGAGGAGCCGCTCGGCTCTCCCGCAGCCTTTCCCCGCTCGGATCCCAGCGCCGCGCTCCGCCGCTCCCCGGCTCCAGACTCGGACGCCGCTTCGCCCGGCTCGCAGCCCAGCCCAGCCCAGCCCAGCCCGGCGTTCCGCCCGCGGCTCCCCGCTCCTCGCGGCGGGCGGAGGCGCTGACAGCCGCTCCGGTCTGCGCCGCGCCCCCCCGCACCGCCCTTCGCGCAGAGCCCGGCGAAACTTCTCTCCCCCCTCGCCCACCCCAACCCCAGCACCGAGCGGGAGAAACTTTCCCCGCCGGCAGCGGCCGCCGCCCCGCGACGAACAAAAGAGCCGGGACGGGCGGGCGGCGCGGAGCCCGGGGCTGAGCGCCCAGAACGGGGCGCCCCGCCCGGCCCGGGCAGCGCCGCGCTCACCTGCGGATGGCTGTGCGGGCCGGGCCGGGCGCGGCGGCCGGCGGAGAGTCGCAGCTAGCTGGAGCGGCTGCCAGGAGGGCTTGGTGGGGATTCCGCCATGTCAGTGATGTCGGCACCACATGGGGCCCGCGGCCGGCCCACGCTACCGCGCACTCTGGAGTAGAGGCTCCCGCCGAAAAGCCGGCTGAGGCGGGCGGCGGCACGGGGCCTCCCGCTCCGCCCCGCCCTGGGGCGGCCCCCGTCCCTCCGCCCCGTCCCCGGGCGCCGGGTGGGGGCGGGCCGGGCGGGCGGCCCCGGAGCGCTGCGGGCTGTGCCGCGGCCGGGCGGCGCCGCGCTGCTGCCCGCGTCCCGTGGCGGCCTCGGTGCCCGGCGGGTCCCGGGCGCTCCGCTCTGCTCCTCACACGGGCGAGGTGGCAGCTGGGGCTCCGTGTAGGCAGCCCTGCGGCTGGTTGAGGCGGCGTTCCTCTGAGATGAAGAAATAGCCGGCACGCTGCAGTGGCACAGCCTAAAGGGGAGATGGAGTTGTCCCCTTGTGGAGTGGAGCCGCTGGGTGCTTCACCTCTCCGTACTGCCTGGGTGCGGTGTGGGAATCGGGTCAAGGGTTTAATCTGGTAAAGGGAGAAGCTTAAAAAACGGGGCCTGAGCATTCATTGTGTCATAGAATCGCAGCATCTTTAGGGTTGGAGAAGACCTCTAAGATCCCCAACCCAACCCATCCCCCCCACTGCCCACGTCCCTCGGTGCCACATCCACATTTCTGAGCACCTCCTCAGACGGTGACCCCACCACTCCCTGGGCAGCTGTGCCACCGCACCACTGCTCTTTATCAGAAGAAACATTTCCTAGCATCCACAACTTCCCGTGGTGCAACTTAAGGCCATGGCCTCTCATCCTAGCGCTGTTACCTGGGAGCAGAGACCAACCCCCACCTCACCACAGCCTGCTCTCAGGGAGCTGTACAGAGCCATAAGGTCTCTCCTGAGTCTTCTCCAGTCTGAACTCAGCCTCTCCCCTTCAGACTTATGCTCCAGACCCTTCACAGCTTTGTTGTCTTTCTCTGGACACACAATGACCCCATCTGTTTCATGAGGCGTCACTGGATTTGGCCAAGTCATAGAACTGTAGGGCCATACAATCATTTGATTTGAAAGAAACCTTTAATGGTTATCCAGTCCAACCCCACTGCAGTGAACACCCACAGCTTGGTCAGGTTGCTCAGAGTCCCACTTAGCATGTCCTTCAATGTCTCCACAGATGGGGCATCTACTGCCTCTCCGGGCAACCTGTGCAAGTGTTTCCCAAGTCCCTGGGTGCGCTTCTCCCAGAGATTGATCTATATCACCCACCAGAGCCAGGTTTTCTTTCAGAAACTCTATGGGGTTTGATCAGCCTAGGTACATTTTTATCAGCTTCCATTAAAACAGCAACAAAAAAGCCTTCCTGTGGGTCTTGATATTCTACTTGTCAAAACTCACTCTAAAAAAATATCAGTTTGGCATAGAAGTTCAGCACAAATGTTATACCCAACTTAGCTGAGTGTTATATTAAGAGACCAAAGCACAGGAAAAAAAAAAATGAAAATAAAGTTATCTGAAGTAGATAGTTCCTATGAAAATAGAAAATTAGCATTTTCCCATGGGAAAGATCTTTCAATGTAAAATGGCCAGCCAGCACCAAGTATTGTTCATTGTTAATTGCAGAAACTTTTGTAATGGGTAAAATCTAAAAGCAGAAAAATGTTTTGTTTTATTAGTGACCCCAAACATGCAGACTTTTTGATGATCCTGGATTAAGTTACAGACTCAGATGAGATTAATTATTCACTAGGGTGGTAAAGCCTTGACTTGGTCCTGTGGGCTGCTTTGTGAAGGAAAAGAGAGAGAAAAGGGAAAAAGGGAGTTGCTTTAGAGAGGAAAGAAATATCTAAACTAAAAATTTACCGAGAGATTAAAGTGAAGAGTAAACAAACCTGAAGATAGGAAAATGAAAATAAATAAAGCAGAGGAAGGAAATGAAAACTCTGGGTTTGTATCTGTTCTATCAAATGGGCCAGAGGGAGGCTGGGTCTTGTCTAAAAAACCAACACAGGCTCAGGATGTGGGGATGTGGGGTGAGTTGTCCTCTCGCCAGCAGAAGCAGAGAGATGCCCTATGCCATCATTACGAGCAGTGGTGGGTGGGTGGTGTGCATTTCCCTGCAGTTTATAAAGCATTTACAGTTCACACTTACTTCACTTTCGTTTCACCAATGGGGCAGGAGTCAAAGAGAAGCTCATCTGCCATAACCACATTGGATATGTCTGAGGAAAAAAAATGTGCCCAGTTATTTGGTTTCCGTACGGTTTCCAGTCTTACCAAAACCTCAGGATGTATCAGACATGAAAAAGCAAGTTTAGCTAGGACTGGAACAAATGCATACCTTTTCCTGAGAGCACTTTTTTTCAGCCACTCCATTCTGATGAACTCAAAGACCAGCTATAGCTAACAGCAACTGTAGAATGGTTCAGTGGAAATTGGACATGTGTCAAAGCACAAGGAAGAGTCAGGGAGGGGAGCAAGGACTGCTTTTCCTCAGAAATTTCCTACCTCTTTCTTTAATGGCTTACTCCCCAAACCAGCTGATCAAGGAAAAGCATTAATCAGACAAGGAGGAAATATTTTGCCACTGAAAAAGGAAAAGAACTAGCTTAACATGGTGACACATCGGGGACGGACAAATTACTCCGGAGAAAGCAATTGACCTAACTATCATCCAAACAAATACAGACCGATGCCATGAACTCAACTTTTCTATTTTGATGAGTTTTTTTTTTTTTCCTGAGTCTATGCTTTCAATAATATGCATAGTTTTCTTTTCTCATGGTGAGATCTTCCTGCTTATTCAGGAAGCAAGTGGAGCCAGAAGGGCAGGAGCACTTCCCTGCCTGTGCAGAGGGGCAGGGTGAAGGCTGGCACCACTGGCCAGGACAGTCATTCCCGACACAGCTCTACCAGCACCAGGCTGACACCCTAAGCATTTTTCAAGCAGGAATTGTTTAGCCATCAGACACTAACAATTTAGGGACTGTTGACCATTGCTGGATCCAAACCAATTCCATATTCTGTATTCTGCCATCATCCCCTTCAGCCATCCCCTCCTATTTGGTGAAAAATTCCAGAGAGGAGCCTGTGGAAACTCTGTGCATGCAACCAGGATGTGGAATCTGAGATCAGACATCATTGTAAAGGCTGTGAAGACAGTCTTTATTTTTACAAGATGCTTTCCCTCAGCTTTCTGATGGGATCCAAGTTCAACTTTCACCATTTCAGCAAGCTGCATGCTCTGTATTCCGAGGGCAGGCTGAGATCTTGGCACCAGTGCTGTCCAGTGGCACACAGAGAACGCTTTGATTGACTTATTTGCTGAGCACTGTTTTTTTTACCTGGGGAGCATTGCCCGCAGGCATTCTCAGTACCATGCAACACGAGTGTGTGCCGTGCATGAGTTTTTCCCCAGCCACGTTATGGAGGTGCTGGGGAGCAGGCTGGCTTGGGCTGTGGTGTTCAGTGTGGTGCACGAGGCAGACCTCCAGGCTCAGGCTCTCACTCTCAGTGCCAGTAGAAACCTGAATGGAGGAAAAGGGGCACAGCTAGCATGGAACAGCTTGCCTGGCCTGCAGCAGGCTTCCTAACCAGGCTGCATTCCCATTAGATTCCAGCCTGCATCCCCTACCTAGGCTGGAAGGGGCAGGGTACAGAAGCCAAACACTGGAGTGATCTCCCTAGGAAAATGATGTCCCTCTCCCTTGTGATCACACAGCAAAGCAGGGACCATACAGTCTGTTTGTTCTTGTCAGTGTCCTTTTTCCAAGCCCTTGCCCTATTATACATCTCAAACCATTAAAATCAGAGCAATTAGAACAAATAGATACTCAAAACCATACAGAAGTTTTCTGTCAGAGTAGCCTCCTCTCACTCTTTTATCTGATAGAAGGAAAGCTAAATGCACAGTAGATCACACAGATCAAAATGTACTGAGTCCCTTCAATCTTAGCAATGTTTTATTTCAAGGCAGTGCTGGTGGGAACTGGCCCAGGCCAGAAGATCTGGAGAAGCTCAGTGCGTAGGTTGGGACGGTCCCTTTTACTGTGGGGAATCCAAAAATCTGCAGGACGCTTTTTTTAAATAACTAGGGCATGTAAACATTAGCACGAAGCAGGATTTCTATCTGTGCTTCTCTATTTAGATGAAATGAATGCCAGTTATTCACTGAGCACATATTCATGCTTTTGAATTCGTGAACTGAGTTTGGTTAGGAGTTTGTATTCATGGTATTAATTGGTAGCTTTTTCCCTTTTTAGGAGACAGGTCACTATTTCACACGCTCAGTAACACATGCAGAAGTTAAGCCCCCATATCTTTTTACTGGGATAAGATCAAAGGACTAATTGCTATTAGAGTCCGAAATAAAAATTATCCACCTCTTTATTGGGGTGTGTTTTGCACTGTACATCAGTCCGTGGTAAAACCAGTTGCCTGCTGGATATCCTTTTATAACATTTAACAGGCAAAGTTCTCAGCTTAGTGTTTCAGTCTCCCATACTACTACTCTGCACTAAATGTGCCCTTGAGCTCTATGAGAAGTCCCAGAAGTCCCAGTGACTTTAACAGAAGCTAGAAGAGACTCTCTATATACCAGCACCACTGTTCTAAAGATGCAATTTCTGAGACTAGCAAATATGTTTTTTGTCAGCAGTAGTATTCTGTTAACTGTCCTTAAGCTTTACAAAGGCATGATGGAAAGAAAAAGTTCCTGTTGCCCTCACTTCCATGAGAAGCACCATTGTCTTCATAATTTTTCTGCTTGCGAGCTGAGGACTTACACAGTGCATTTTTTACATGTTTTTGTCTACGTTGGTTTTATAAGTTTAAATAAGCTCCCATCTGCCAAGTCTTCCAAAGAGCATTGGCGCTGAACCAACCCAAGAAGCTTGCCATGAAGATTACACACCAGTTGTGCTTATTCAAAACAATAACTTCTGACCACTGCACCAGAAGAAAATAGACTCATTTATTGTCTCATAATGGCACATCTCTGCAATGCTGGCCCCACTCTGCCAACAAGAAAGATATTCTTCTGATATTTGACAAATATTTCAGCTGAATCTCCTTAACACTGTGCAGTCCTTTGACTCTTCAGGTTTGGTTTGGTTTGGTTTGTTGAAAGCTCTTGTTTCAGTTTGGTGTCTAAAGAAAACAAAGCAGTGTGGCTTGCATTGTTAAAGCCAAAAGCGGGGCCACAGAAAAAATGTTCCTCTTGGAAGATTTTGTAGATTGGTATTCATGAAACAGCTGGAGATGAAACATACAATGCTAATCCTGTCCAGTTGCTCCTGGTCATGTTGCACGTTCAGGAAATTCATAATTAGGTGGTTGTATTCACAGTGTTTCCCCTGCAGCAGTCTTTGCGATTTATCTTCTTTCTTGTCATTAAAAAACAAACAACAACAAAAAGAAAAACCTACAGAGGAAGAAGTGGGGGAGAAAATGCAAGCAGGAACAACTTCAAGTATGCTGAATAGCTTCTCCCTACTGAAAAAAGAATCAGATGTCATTTCTGCACACACCAGCAAACTTATGCTGCTCCATTGCCCTTTTCTATCACAGTATTTTTCCTATTCTGTATCTCCTTCCTACTCCCAGAATTTATTTTGCCAGATACTTTTCTTATTTTCCCATGCCAGTTATGCACATGCCTTCCCGTAAAGGCAGCCACACCTGACAATTTAGAAATAAACACTTTGGTAAGTAAACACTTATTTTTCTTGCTGAGTGGAAGCACTATACAGGAGGTTTTATTCCCAGTTCCTTCCAAGGTTTCTAATTAATTCCTAAGTAGTTTCTGCTTTTTACTTTGACTTTTCCTTCTCTACTGCATTTTACAGGCAGTGTTTTGTCAAAAATTCAAATTTAAAATCAATCAGCAAGGATTTGTGCTCCTTTTATAGCCTTTAAATAGCCTTATCTATTGTTAATTACATGCATATGCAATGCAGAGATTTTAGTCTATAGAGAAATTGACAAGAGATGCTGCCAGTTTGGTATTAAACAGTTGTCAGTGATTCAGCAGATCAGCTCTGAAATAGCAAAGCATTAAAGGTAGATATTTTAAACAATCATTTTTACTGATTTTTTCCCAAACTAATCATAAAAAAGCACCTGGCAAAAACAAAAAGAAGAGATAATACTGCTGGTTACAGTTCAGGAGTTTCCAGAGCTGTAATTAGAAAGCTGCCCTGGCAGCTCAGAACATTGGCTTTTCTGAGATGTAAGAGAAAACAACACAGCAATTTCATATTGCATTGAGTAAACACATAAATATCTTTAAAACAACAGAGGATTCATAAAGCCCCCTGATGCTGAAATGGCATCTCAGTCCCTGCTCACAAATCTCCAGAAATCACAGCAAGACATTGAAGAGCAGCCCCCCAGCTCCCACCCCATCCCAGTACTCTTGGATCCAGAGCAGCTTCTTGCCTTAGGCTTCAGTGACAGGTTCCCTGTTCTTTCAGGAGTCTGCTAAATGTATTTTTAGTCACAAATGCAGCAAAAATACATGGAGACAGGGTCTTTTTTTCTTTTTTTTTTTCCTAGCCAGCAGTAAGCATCACAAATTCCCTGGGTGACAGGTGAGAGCTCGTTGCTTTTGAATGGAGGTGCCCATCCATACCCACGTGCAAGTCCACATGGAAATGCATGGTGATTTTCAAAGCAAGACACAACTCCTCCAAGTCTTGTAAGGAGATGTAAGATGGCATATCCCTTTAAGCCAGGTGGGAGACCCTTATGAAAAATACATCACCAAGTTTCAGTATATTATCTCAAAAATGCACTAGGGAATGTAAGAAAATTTTTAGACTCCTCACCATCAGTGACTTTTTTTCCTAGAGATTCCCCAGAGCTTCATGGAAATATATAAAATGTTGCTTTGAAAAGTTTTTAAATGATTTACCAAGTTAGTAACATTTCCAGACTTAAAACGTGATGCTTGAGATAATGTGTCTGTTTCATGTTGATAAATAATGGAGACTGGAATACAAATGTTCCGGCTGGCCTTGGAAAAATGCCTTCAGCTAACTGTGCCTCGGGCTAGAATAATTCTACAAAATCATGCTTATTTTACCATTCCATTACTTCTTTTATCTACAATAAGTAGCCACCCTCATTGTGTTCTGTCCCAAATTCTACCCAATTATAATTTGATTTAAAGAAAAATTAAGGTCTTGCAGTATGCCCTAAAGATCAACAAAACCTTGAATTGCGTTTGGCTCAGGTGGGAGCAAGCACTAGAAAGAAGCCAATGTATGCAACCAGCTCCTGTCTTGTATGCATTGTGGCAGATCTCAGCTGTGCTCTGCGATGGAAGGCAGACTGTCTCTCACTTGAGGCGACCCTGAGTCATTTGGGGACCAATAGGTGGGAGGTGAACTTGTGTTTCTCTTAAAGGCCAACCACAGAGCCATTGCAGAGCTTGAGGTGTGACTGGGGCACGTTAAAATAAAAAGGCGAATGGATTCTTCACAAGTTTCTGCTTCTGCTTCTCTTTCAAATTTTGAATATTCATATGACTTAAATAAGTCTTGAAATGACAGAAAAGCAAACAGAGTAACTTTCATTACCCACACAATGAATATATGAGGCTTCGTTGGTGGCATATATAAAAATTCTTTGTGATCTATAAAAAATAGCTGATAGGGAGGAAAGATGCTATACAAATGCCAACCACTGCTGCTATAAATATTGTTCCACATACAGTAAAGAGTAAATAAATATAATAAACATTTCAGGATGATTGAAAAACATGTCCCTTTCCTGGCAGTAGACATCCCTAATGCTTCTCCTGTCATTGTCTCAACATGATAAGCTTCGTGTCAACCTGACACCTCGATGCACAGCCTGCTTCTGCTCTGGGACTCAGCGTATGGTGGGGATGGAAGTGATGGACAGGGCCTGATCTGGCACGAAGCCTGGCCGCTCAGAGTTAATCCGTCAGAATGTTTTAAATAAACTGGAACTGGCAGAAAGACTTCAGATCAAGTGAACACTTGGTTTCGTATGGCAGCACTTTTAATCCCTACCCAAAAAACACACTCCTTCTCATCCCACCACTCCCTCAGTTCTTCGGTCTTCCTGCTCTCCTGCGACTGCAAAACAGGGATCGCAGTATTTCTCCATTGGGATTCGCATAAATGCCTCATGAAACTGTGCAGCTCCTTGGAAGCAACACTGAACTGACAGTGCTAATTTCTCCTGATTGGCACTGAAGTCCTGGCAGATTAACCCCAAATTGCACCAATCCTTCAGAGTGCAGTAGATGCACGTATACATTTGACTTTACCCGTGGATTAACATGCCCAAAATAGATGGAGCTGCTGTTATGTGGGATGGTTCTGAGAGCACACTGCAGCTTTCACAACAATCAAAGGGCACATGCGGGACTGAGGGCCAAGGCACAAATATTTGGAAAAAGTATTGCTGTGTCTTCCACAGGAGAGCTCCAAAGAGAAATGATCATTTCAACAAATGCTTAAAATATGTCCATATTTTACTTTACATTTTTTGTATAGCAGTACACTTAAAATGAGAGAAAGAGAACTATAGTTGTTCATTTTGGGGAAAGATTAAAGCTTCAGATAATTTCTTTAAGGTCGTTCTATCTCATCCCTACGCAAGTTTGAACTTGATCCCACAAACTGCTCACTTCCATTAAATGATTTGTGACTCCATTTTAGTAACCAGACAATAGCATCTGAATACTGTAATACAATTCCATGAATTTAAAAGAGAAAAAATGAAATCATGTAACCAAAACTTATCAGAACATACTTATGTTGATGGGTGGATGGAGGAAAAATGTTTAAATTGAAAACACTGAACTGATACAAATGCTACGCTGTAGAGAGACAAAAGATATCGCTAAAGAAGGTAAAAACACAAGTGTTGGTTTTTTTACTGAACTATCAAGTAAATAACCAAACGTTTCCTCTTTCAAAGGTTTCCTTAATAAGCTGTATTTCTGTAGCCTGTAACTATAAACATGAGAACGAATGCTGCCCAAAGCACACACCGCGTGGGAGAGCCTCCACAGACCAAGGAGATAAATGGGATGTTAAACCTGGGATGAAACAAAGTGATCCTTTGCCGTCTCCTTATTAATTACATTGGTGGAAACAAGCTGCTTAATGGGATGATAAGGTTTTGGAGGGTGAAAAATGCAAACCTAAATTCATCCCACTAAACTCGAAGACAGAAAACCTAACCCTGTGGTATTACTGCCTTGTCTGGAATATGAATTGGGTTAGGCTGAACTTTGTTGCCCAAATTGCAGCTCCAGCTGTAGCTTCAAATGCAGTCTTTGGCAGTAATTCAGACCTGAGACACAACTTACGTGTCTCCCTGCTGGCTCATCCCCTGCTGCTGCCCTCGCTGGATTTCACATCACTGCTGAGTCGGGCCGGGAGTTTGGTCTGGCTGAAAAAAGAGCATTCCCCAAAATGTTTGATTTCATCCATTTTTGTTTCGTTCTGTTATTTTCTCCAGCCATATTAACTCTGTGACTTATTTCAGACAGCATACGAAGCGAAGGAGGTATCGTGGATGGAGGTGTAGAGCAGAATAAGCTGCATTATTTCCTCTCCCTATCTACTTCTGAGCAGCTGCAGAGTTCACCCTGCTGAGGGAAGTGAAACCCCAGCTGGATACTAATCCTTACCTGCTCCCGTGGATAACCGCCTGCTGAGCACAAACGTTGCCTGCAGCACTGTGTGCTGGGACGTGGCCCAGCGGCTGCAGAACGAAGATCCCAACTTGCTGATAATCCCACAGCACGGGGTTACGTTACCAATCTCGCCCACATCCTGAGTCATGTGTCTGCTGCCTCAGTTCCTCCTTTTTGTTTCCCTGATGAGCACATACGTGCACTCACATGCATGTGTGCACAAACCGCACGCTGAGGTTCAGTGCTTCCTGCATTGAAGCTCAGATTTGTGCAGCCTTCACTCCACCTAAAGGAGTTTGCTAAGGCTGAAATGCTTCTGGATGCTGAGATGCAGCTGAAACAAAACACTGGACTTGGCATCTTAGTGCAAGCTAAGCAAGAAGCATCTGGTCAGAAGGGTCTACGTAGTTGCAGGTACATGGTAAGAATATACACCATTAAAATAAGATACCAAAATCTGAATATTTTTGTATAGCTCTGACTTCACTGTGTCTATCCAATATTTAACTTTGAGGAGAACTCTATTGGTTCCTCTGCTGTCTATTAGCCCTCTGCTCAACTTCTTTGTGCTGGGCAAATTCCCCATCCATCCATCCATCCATCCATCCATCCATCCATCCATCCATCTTTTACTTGGCCCCTAAAGTCTCCCTCTTACATGAAGGGCCAGTCTAATTATACTGACAGAGTCGATGGTGCAGCTACTTTGTGCTAACTCTTGTTGGATATTTGAGAACCACGCTGCCCCAGTAGTTGATGGCAGCTGGGGACAGCAGGGTTACAGCTGTGACCCAGAAAGGAAGGGCGGGTGCTGATCCCAGTGCTAAACCACTGCTTCTCATCTCCTGCTGGGGAAGTTTAGAACTTCTCTCTTCTAGGTTGGTATTGGGTTCTTGCTCTCATGATCCTTATTACCGGGTCTTTTTAGGGTAAGCAAAAAATATATATGTTTGCTTTCCACTGTTTCCAGGAACACTCATTTACATTTACTTGCTTTTTCTGCACGTAGAGATGCAAATATCCAGAATGCCCGAACAGATCTCAATTCAGACTTGCTGCTTCTGGGAAGATGCCAGGCATCCTTCACTTTGTACATGGCTTGCTTTCTTCTGCAAATAAAGCTGGAACTAATTCCCCATCAGGATAATACCTTTGCAGGTAAACGATTCTCAGAACCTGAAATGTCTGGTAAAATGAATACAGCACCTTCCTCAAACATCCCAAAATCTTCAAAAGAAATACGAATGAAGAAAAATCACTGACAACAGACAACAGCTAACTTTGAAAGAAGCCCATGTGGAATGATGGAAGTGTTTGGAAGGGAGACTTCCCAGGGGTGAAAAGTGTTGCTTAACTGCAGGGCTGCTTGGAATGTCCTGCCTGTGCGTAAGCTCCAGCTTCAGTTCCATGCTGTGCACCAAGACGTGCTCATAGCCAATGGCAGTCAGAGCCAGAATACCGACCTCTCAGGAACTGTTTTTTTGTTTTTGTTTTTTTTTTTTTTAAATTTTTGGAACTAGTTCAGAACTAGTTGTGAACACAGAGCTTAAATTATAAATGACCAACAGCGATAAGGGACACGCTTGCTTTTCCAATAGACACGCTCGTCTGAGCTACTGCCTTTATGCATTGCCCTAATGCAAGTCCTCCTTGTTGTCCGGTGCCAAGTTACTTGTTTATGTATCTCAGAGGGCTTCAGGAAGAGTAGAATCTGCTTTTTCTTTTTCCTGTGCTTTTTCCTGTGATAAAGGGTAAAGAAGAAGATTTTTATTCTTTTGGATGGTGTGAGTACTAGATGCAGACTAGATCATGTTTATTTCTTCTTTGGGATTCTATGGGACTTCTGATCTTCCTTTGACTTCCTCACTGCATACCTAAGCTGCCTTCTTGGTGTTGAGGACCTCAGCCATTCTGCCCAGAGGACACAATGTGACCACTGCAAAATGAAACAACCCTTCAGGGAATCCCTTGGACTTGATGGCCCTCACAAGACACAGCTCTGGCTCTGTCAGGATGAGAGGCCCTTCTACCTGTGCTGTTACCCGGTCTTTCCTGTCAGGGTTATGTATATCCACAGCAGACATCTTTGATCACATTCTACGTAATACGAGCAGCAACACATCCAAATCACGGGTGTTGTTTAGACTCCCACTGACTTGTTTGGGTGTCCCAATTCAAGGAAAATCTGCAAAGGCAGGAGGAGAGTTCCTCTTGACCTTCCATTATCTGTAGACAGAGACACGGGTCCATAAACTCAGTGTTTAGTTAAAACATAACTGCTGGTACTGTTAAGTTTATAATGAGGAAAAAGAGGCAGAGATCAAAAGATTTGCCTTTTGCGGGTTTAAATTTCTTTCCCATCTTTGCACTTTGGTCATAAACACTGCAGTTCCCCCTCTGCCCTCCTGTTCCATATACTGCAGATTATGTTGGGAAATATTTTTAGAAAAGGCATAAGTATACAGAAGGGAGTATTAGACTGTGACCTTATAGCTGCTTTGGAAGTTTTTGAAGGCTACATGGAAAACATTCTCAGTATTTCCAAATTCTCAGAATAACGAAATTCATAGATTGCTCTTCATTAATTTAAGTGTACTAATTGGCCACATGTATGTTTATTCCCTCTCTCTCATGCAAGCACGCAAAGAGCAAAGCCAATGTATATTCCATGAGGCCCAAAACAGATAATGGATCCACAGTGCTGCCTCAATGGCTGCTGGCATGGAATGAAAAGTACACAGCAAAACAGGAAAAGGAAGGCTAAAACTGGATTAAACAGATTGCTGCATTCAGAAGTGTGCAGTCATCTGGGAACTTCATGAAAAAAGTTGAAAGAAAAAGTCAAAACTAATAACATACAGGCCTCCCTTGTATTTTTGAAAATCCCTCACCGTCTGTGTGGTAATACGCCTTTAACAAACCAGCACGCAGTATAGAACCTAGACGATGTATAGAATTCACCTTTCATTCACTAACGTAAGCAAAATATCAGGTTATTCCTCATCACTGGAATTCAAATTAGGCTCGTACTGTTTGACTTGAGATGCAAGGGGATGTCACGGATTCAAAAAGGAGCTTTTTTGTCTTGGTTAAAGGGCAAAAATATAATTTCTCAGGATAAGCACATGTTATCAATAGAAATTTATTCTGCATATACGTAAAACAATATGGTTTTAGTTATCTGTAAGAAGAGGTGTAAAAAATCAAGGTGATTTAAGAACCCGGCCTATTACCAAAGCCAGCTAGATCTCTCACTATTTCTGTCATTTGAAGCCAAAGTCTTCCCCTGAATACTCTAATCCTTTTTAATCCTGATTTGGATTTGAACTTGAACCCTAGCTCCTAGCATAAATCAATCCCAGATCTTAACATGCATTTTCCAGAGCAGTTCTGATAACACAAAATCTATAGAAATCATCTGGCTTGCCCTCCGTAATCATTTCCAAGAGCTACAACATGGAATGCTGCTGCTTTCCTGACTGACTTCACAGGGACACACTTTCAGGTCCCCCCAGCAAAAACAAACAAACTAGCCTCTTTCACCACTGTTTTAGGTTTCTAGGTTTGGAAATGTGAAAACCATCTTGGAATAAAGCCTCTGTTGGGACAATCCATCATGTCAGTGATGCAGTGTTCTTCCCTCTTGTCTTCTTCCCACTGGGCTCCTCCTGATCTTCGAGAGAGAGCAATCCACACATCCACGCAGCACGTAGGGGGTTTATATATAGAATTAGAGCAGGGATCCCTGGTTACTATCATTTTCTTTTCTTTTTTTAAAAAAGTTGTTCCAGGTACCAGTACAACAGAAACAAGATATTCCAGCTTTAAGATGTAATATTCATCTCTGTCTCTCTGACAGTGGCTATTATGCTTTGTGCTCCACTGGTAACGCAGAGAACCAAATCTGTTTTGTTTGCAGCCAGACTTGCCCTTTCCCCCAGCAGCTTGCTCCTGTGTGATGGGTTTTCAGCCATTGGTTCACAGATCCCCCACTTTCCCCACCCCAGAAACACTTCAAGACCTGAAAGTCCAGAAGGAGGGCATTTCTCTTTGAGCTCTGTTCAAGCTGCAATCCCTGCGCCCAGTGGAATGCAGGTGGTAGGCAGCAGTCTGTAATTACTTCAAGGACTGCAAATAGAAGAAAAAAGTACTCAAAGAGATGAAATCCTGGTCCAAATGGAAGCAAAAGGAATTTAGCTGTTTACAGGAATGGAGCTGGGATTACCCCTCCAGTCAAGCTGATAAGACCCTAAAGTTTATCTATACATTTACTCTTGTTTTCTGTCAGCAATAAACACTGTAAAAAGAGTATCAAAGAAGCTGACTGTGCTACAGGGATGTTTCTCCTAGCTTCAAGCCACAAGCTTATCTTGCACAAAGCACTAAGTATGAAAGCTATTGTGCAAACAAGACACACCATCGTTTATTTTGTCGTATCACAGCTAATCATAACCCTTTCAAAATGCTGACCCAGTATTATGGAAAGCACCACGTTGTCATTACTGGAGAAGGTAGGCACTGCTGGACTGGAGAGTTCACTTAAACCACTGCAGCTGTGGCTTACATGCAGTGCTTATGGGACTTCACAGCTTGTCTCCTCTTCAGCATGAAATTGATGGGAGACAGAATCTATTCTGAACATGAACTTTGACACAGCCTGAGGTTTGACTTACTTACTGTACCATATGTGCCAGCATCATCATTTTGATGTACCATTTCTCAGTGCTTTGACAAAGGAGAAAGGCTTCACCATGTGGCCCTTTCCAAACACTGCTGTCACCATCGTGAGCTCTGTGCTATTTTGGTGTAGGACCATCAGAAAAAAGACAGTGACTTTAAGACATTACTGGTCATAGCTCTTTGTCCTGTTGAGGCCACACCATCACAGCGAGTCAGGTGTATCCCAGAGCCACTGCTTATGAGCTGATGTACAGGTGAAGTGTTCATTTATTTGAGGATTTCTTTTAGCTGGGACACTCTGAAAGCCCGTCACCTGGAAACCTTACAGAAGTCTGACCTCAAGGAACAACTGATGATTTACTGGATGGAAAGAATCTTTATGTGGAGAAAGAGGACGCTACAGGGACTTGAGCTGCCTGGTGCTGCAGGCTACAGCCTCCAGTGGAGAAGCAGCTGGATAGGGAGGACAGAGAAGCAGCCAGAGATTCAGTCTGTTTTCCTGACAAGGCGTAGGGCCTGTTCACTGTTTTTGTACTCTTTTATGAGGATGCTGACACACACTTCTTTTTCCTTCTTTTCTCCATAAAAATGTGACTTTTACAGGTAAGGTGCTTCAAAAACTTCCTCCATAACAAGAGTTGTGAAACGTACTTGGTTTGATTTCAATTTTGACTTCTGTTTGTCTCAAACACCAGAGGTACAAAGGCACCAATATCACTCCCAGGTACACCGTAGGCTAGAAGAGCATTGGTTTCCCCATGCTTGATGGACCTGACATGCTGCAGGGTACATTCGACCTCATTTCCCTCCTTGCAGTGAATAATTCCCAGCTCCTGCTGGACAGCAGAATGGAAAATTTTACCTCTTTGCTTGTCTAGTGAAAAGATTTAATCCATATCCCTGGTCATTTACTGTTCTGGGGTCAGCACCTGAAATAGTACTGAATGTTCAGGGCTGCTGCCATCAGCTCCCATTCACATTATGAGGCTCAGGAGCTAGCCTGGTGAAGCTCTTTGATCTCTTGCACTGTTCTTTAGCCAGTCCCTGCCCTTGCTTTTGTGGCCAGAGCCAGGCATCAGCCTGTAAATCAGTGCACTTCTGTCTTGCTGAGTCCGCTAGACAAACTCCCAGCAGAGGTGTGAACTTCCCCAATTAATCTTAATGAAGTGTTAACTTCAAAGCTGAGCTGCAGTCATTTATAGGTTAATAGAACCTTGCAGAAAAAGCCTCCCAGCTTGACTCATTAGAAAATAGCTCCAAGGGGACAAGTTTGGTCAAATCTGGGGGTTATTCTGGGATCTGGAAGAAATCCCACTGCACTGACAGCCTTTGCCTGTGCACCACTTCCATTGCAGCTGCATTGTTGAGAGATCGAAGGGTCAGGCAACCAGACTGGAAAAACTGTACAGCGAATGTATGCTAAAAATATCACTGGAATTGAGCAGATGGAGCAAGATAAGGAAGCCAGGATAAGGGCTATAAGGAGCTGTGTAAGCTTGTTGAGCCCACTGATGACCTTGCTCCTACTATCCTTTACCTTACTCACACCAATGAAGTGGCAGAGCCAGATTCAAGTCCTGAGCTCAGACTTAATGATATATGTTCAGAATTCTCGGTTACCCGAGTCATGACTTCAGGAGGCACATATGTTACCAAGAAAAAAAAGCAGGGAAGAATATGCTACAAATGAGTCTGGAGGTGATGCACAACTTTTACCCTCAGCTACTCCTGCAAGCAGAAAACAACGTCCCTCACTTCAAGATGTTCAAGGCAATAGGAAAAGCACCCCATTTGGAACAATTGCATGAATCCTTCTGATATATCCCCAAAAGGCAAAGCTGCTGTGCTGAGCAGTGCAGATTGCATTCTGGATACAAAACCATAAAAGAGGAAGATCCTTCCTGGCACTTTATTACAGTTCCCTTGAAGTCTGACTCAAATGATCATTAATTGCCAGGACTTGCCCACATTTGCCTGTGTAAGTTTTTAAAATACAAAAATGGGAAGAAAAATGTTAATTTCATTATTCCTATTTAGAGGAGTTTAGAAGTAAATGGCTACGTTGCCGTGGATGCTGCTTTGTTTATAATTGTTTTTCCCTCGTTATAGCACTATTAGCTGATGAAGAGCAGGAGTTCACTTCCAGTATTCTGGCCGTGAGCTCCCCTGCCCATGCACTGCATGCAGCAGGACACAGCAGCGCTGCCTTGGCCGGCAGACATCGGTCAGATGATGCAGGCAGCCTGACCAGGCAAGCAATAATTCTTCCACACCCACGAGGCTTCAGAATGCTTCCAACCCAGCTCTGCTCCTCAGGGCTGGGAAGCAGCTATTTGCACAGTACAAAGCTCAGTGCTAGCGCTTACGGCATGTCCTTCTCCCTTCTCTGAGGTGCCACATCAGACAAGGCAGGCTGCTCAACTCAGCGTGCTGGCAGCTGGCAGGGCAGCAGCAGAGCAGCTCAGTGCTGGGTGAGGTGGGAGATCCCACTGCCCACAGAAGGGATCAGAAGCAGTTATTTTAGCTCGCATAGTTAAAGCTGACTGGGAAGAGCCACTCAGCAGCTCCAAGTTCTGGGATCTGTTGTTCTGATGCTGCTCAGTCATGCAACCAGTAAGCTGCCAATAAGCTCTTTCCCAAAATCTATTGGAATGGGAATGTGAGTGGATGCTTACCAGGGAGCACGAGTGGCGCAGGCTGAGCTCAGCAGTGCCTCTCCTTGTCCTGTGTTGCTCCCAGCAGGAGCACAACGCTGAGTGCCAACCGCCCTCCAGCTCACGTGTAAAGAGGGAGCTGCCTGAGCTGTACAGGTTACAGTCATCCTTTAAGGACAAGCTCCAACACGAGCTAAGCATTCAGAGTCCCAATACAATCGTCTCCTTTTCCACCAGTTCTGTATCCACCCTGGAACTCTGGGCTGTGCTGCATTCCCCCAAAACTGACTGTGATGTACACGTGGGAGCATGGTGGAACAGCTGCACTTGAGCCTGGTTTGTCACATTGTTTACACTTTTTTTACTTTTAATTGCATACCCACTGTGCTCTTTATTTGGCAGACTTTGCAGAAACCAAAGGCCACTTACCAGGAAAAATAATGATGACACATTTTACAGATCAATTATTGATATTTAAAACTTTGCATTATTTCTTCTGTAAATTATCGCCACTTACATGGTAACAGAAGAAAGGAACAAAACACTTCATAACAGAGCCCTATTGAGCAGAGATAAACACTGCCCTAAGTGCTCCCCAGCAGGTCTGCCAGGGCAGCACTAAGTAGGCTGCCTTGTTGCCCATTTCTGCCTGAATTGCTTAACAGAGCTTATGAGAATTTAAAGCAGGCCAACAAACGTTTTCCTTTAGATAGCAAATCACTGAAACTTCTGGAAGCACGAGTTCTTGGGCACTCTTTGTCTCGTAAAGAAATTCATTATCAACCAAAGAGAGGGGCGCAAATGCACGTGCTTGGTTCCCACATTTCTGTATGCACTTATGGAATAACTAAAATATGATTGTTCAGCCCAAGGAAAGGCGACTGACAGAGTGCAGAAGGAATCGACATTGTCAGGTGACATGCAAAAGGTGAATAAAAGCTAATTGCTCACCCTGCATCGCATCAAAGACTGATGAGTGCTTTATGAAGCTAGCAGATACCAGATTGAAGACAAACATGTTCTTCACATTACTTATTAAGCCATTAAGCCAGGGCCCATCCTCACAGTGCTTAAGAAGAGCATGCAGAGCAGACCCAGGGATCAGAGCCAGCCTCAACCAGGAGTCCAGAGCAGAGCACAGTATCATGATGGTGGGCAAACCCAAGGCCAAGAAGTCAATTTGACTTAACCTCCCATGGACGTGTTCCATGTTACATTAAAACAGCAGGAAACATGAAAGAATTTTAACATGAAGGTTTGTGGAAGGGAGTCTGATCTGCCTGGTACACTATATGTAATACAGTAACAGTTTTCAGCCTTTCTTGATGCGGACTGAATATTAACAGACTATGGAAAGTCAGTCTTAACGTGAATCATGGGCTGTCATGTGAATCACTTCCTCTCACATCTCCATCACACTCTGGCAAGGACAATGATAACATTTATGGAAAATTAATGACAGTTATATCATTAATTTGTTACGCTGCTGAAAATAAGGGTACCAAACTATCCCTTCTCTCTCTCTGGACCACTAATGATATATTTACTGAGGTTGCTGAGCCATGGGAACATACAGTTCTGTACTTAATAACATGAGTCATTCGCATGGAAATTCTCTATTCTGAAAGTTTATTACTTTAATTAAGAGCGTTTAAAAAACTAAACTTGCTTCATGCTTTTTTTGGTAGTATTTTTTGTTTTAAATATTACCTTTATGATATTTCCATTTCTAAGAATCATAAATGGTAAGTGAAATAACGGAAGTCCTACTTGCAAATGAAGGGAAGTTTATTGGCCAAAATTCATAGGTCAGTATCCCACACCACATATCAAATTAAGCAAACAACTCTTTTTCTTTTTTCCTGCTGGTGCAGTACGGAACTCTGCTCTTAATTAAAAGCACAGTTGCCATAATGACAGTGCAGGGTGCTGAGAGTTTTGCTGCATTGTTAGGTTGGGTAAACAAAGTGCATAGAAGGGGCTGAAGAAACGCCTGGGTTGCTGTAACACTCAGCAGAGATGGATGACGATTGTGACACTGTGTACCCCACCATGACAAGCTGTCTGCAAGATGGGTTTGGCCCATCAAATCCAGCACTTCATCTCCGTTCTGAGAAGTCTCCCAGTTAGAATGGGAGCAAGGAGCAATGGGCTGCAAGTGACAAACTGCAGAGGCAGTAATGACAGGGAGACTGAAATACAGCACAGAAGACATAGCTGTGTTAGCAGGTCTTAGAGGAAGTAGCAGGGCGAGCAGCGAGCTAGACGTGGAAGACTCATCTGGACAGAAAGACAGCTTCTACCCACAAACTGGTCTGCAGCCAAAGCAAAAATGCAGTTTGTGTCCTTAAACAGCCGTCCCATTACTTCAGTGCGATTTGCTGTTCTCGCTGCTTTTGGTTCCAACCTCACGTTCTATTTCCATAGGAAAAGCACTGTACCTCTACAGACATTCAAACTCCTGAAGCTACAGCTGTAGATGAGCATGGATGTGGAACTGCTCTTATGCATCAGCTGCTTGTTGGCTTGCATACTGCCTTTCTGGATTCCTGCAGTTCCTGGAAGAACGCGGTAATGTGCAGTCAGGACTTCTGTTCAAGGCAGCTTTCAGCCCTCAGCTGCTGCCACAGCTCTCCCTGCCAGCCTTGAACACCACAACTTATTTTCCTAATTCTGTGGCAGATTGCCTGACAAAAGGTTGTATGATGCTAGGCTACTGTTGTATATTAATAATTTAGTATTTCACAATAGTTTCATATGTTAATGACACATTATTTTGGGACAGCTTTGCATGGCAAAACATAACTGGACGTAGATGTGGTGAGTTAGAAGATGAGGGTGCAGTAGTGTGTTGGCTGTGCAGTTTGTGAAGGCAAAACTATAAAGGGAACTCCTCAAACACATCAGATTGTATCTTGCTTTGTGCTCAATCTTGCTCTTTCAGTCTGTCAATCCTCTTTAGTATTAAATCAAATCTTTTTATGACAACAGTTTTATACACCTCAGTTATGTGCTGTTTCTTCTTTTCATAGTATCATAGAATCATTAAGGTTGGAAAAGACCTCGAACATCATCCAGTCCAACTTCTGCCTACCACCAGTGTTGCCCACTAAACCACGTCCCTGAGTACCACATCCCAATGGTTCCTGAACACCTCCAGGGATGATGACTCCACCACTCCCTGGGCAGATGTGCCAATGCACCACCACTCTTTTGGAAAAGAAATTTTCAATTTTTCCTCCAACATTTCCAGTCCATCAGTGTCTTCTTGAAGACTCAACAGAGAGTATGTCATGCCATGGCACTGCTCATCCAGTGCTCTTTCTGTTCTCTCTATTTCAATGAGCACCAGACAATATGGAATCTTTGCTTTAGTCTACTGTTCTCGGTCCCCCATAACCCAGCCCTCCTTTGTTCAGAGCCCTGCTTCAGTCAGAAATTGAATATATCCCTTCCTAAATCTCAGACTCAGTTCTCCCAGCTTGTAAAACTGGAGATTTCCTGTGAATAGTGAAATGGAGGTCCCAAACCCCACCAAGAAAGTCTTTTTCTGACTGAAGCAGCACTCCAGATAATCTGTATGGAGTCAGCCCCGGTAATTGGTAGCAGTCTGTAGAAGTAACCCTCAGTTTCCAGACACGATGGATGCGGGGAAAGCATCCCGAACCTGGGAGAGACCATTAGGAGCTCAGTTTGGCTCGCAGGCACCAGCAGCAGGGCTGTCCAGAGCATGAATAACTGGAATTTGTATCAGGGTGATGCTGATGTAATGTGTACAGCTGGGACATCACACAAAAGCCAAGGAAAAATAAGAAACAACACATTCATAAACACAGACACACACAGATTAGCGGGAAGTTTCACCTCAGGAAATCATTGTGGCTCTCTGTTCCTGTCAGAAATGTGTCTGCAAATGTCACCCAGCAGCAATGCATCACCCCATGAGCAGCCCAGTACACAGAGGCAACCAAATACTTTTGAAACAAGTCAGGGGTTGGATCCACTGGGAGAGAAATTACACAACAAAATAAACAATGTGCCAAGAAAACCAGGGCTGAGGGAGGAAGCTGCCTGTGCCAGTCCTGGACACAAAGGAGAAAGCTTTTCCCCTGGGAGAAGACACTGAAGCTGGACTCACTATGTGCTTCCCCAGCTTGCTGACTTCCTTAACATCTCAGACAACTGGTTCTGTCCAAATTGGTGCTCAGACCTGAAGCTGGAGTCTTTAACAGGTGTACATGGAAAAATAATGCCTCCACTCCAACGGAGCCCTGCTTTCCTCTTATACCACCCCTCCTTGCAGCAGAGCTCTGCTGTCTGCCTCCTTCATTTTTATTATAGACCAACAATCAGAGAAGGAGCAATCATAGCTCCAGGAAAACCAAGCTCCATTCTCTGCTGTCCAACCACCCCTCTGCTGCTCTCTGAAACAAGTGGCTTGGGTTGGTGGCACCTCGGGTTGCAGGGCGCACCTTTAGTACATGTAGCAACTGCAGACTCATGGTTCTTCTGCTCAAAATGAGAGCCCAGAGGAACCTCTTGCTGCAAAACAGCCCCAGTTATTCAGCTGGTATCCTGCAGGAGGTGGGGCAGAAGGTAATAATGAGCAACTCAAATGCAACGAGGTTGTGCAGAGCAAAGGATGCAATGTTGTGCTGTCGCAGTACAGTGAATTAAAGCCGATCACAATCTGTCTGCATGTTTACAACTCTGTGTAATTCTGATGAATGCCAAAGGCTGCCCAGCCTGTGCACAGCCCCATGTGCAGCTCTTTAAGGCAAAGTCCGTGCTCTAAGGAACACTTTAGTGAAAGTGCTGGTATGGAACAGACATCAGTAGGTAACTTTTTGCATCATTGTGAGAAGCAGGGCTGACCTGGAGCCTTCACAGATGGGTTTGCTCATTTCTGAGCCCGTTCAGCCTCAGCAGCTCTGCAGACATGGCCAGCCTGCCAATCATGATGGCAACCACAGGTCTGCGAGGAAATGATGTCACAACAGTAACTGGAATACCTTCAGAAAAGCTTTCCATTAGGCAGCAGGGACTGAAAACCACTACCAATGAGGGCTGAGTTAGAAACAGTAGAAATCTCTGTATGGCATTACAAACTGCCACAATTTGGATTTAAAAAATAATGGTGCCATGCACTGCTCCAGGTGGACCAGAGAAAGACTTGGCTCAGTGGAGCACTCAGAGAGTTTTAACAGGTTAATACTGGCAAGTTTGTTTAATACACTGAGCTCAGTTCCTGTTGGCTAATGTTAATGTTGGCACAATTAGGCTGATGAAAACACTGTGCAGATGTCCTCTGGTGATCCAGTCCCTCCCCAACACTTGTAACTATCAGATAATAAACACTTTTTCCATGATTGTTCTGGTTGGTGATTCACTGCAGATTACTAAGCTAGTTCTCCTCTCCCTTTTGCAATGTGTCTGGGCTCCTTAGCTACTTCACTGCTTTCTTCTCGGCCGCTATTGGCCAGTCAAAGTTTCTCTGGGCTCCTTGCTGCTGCTGCTGCTCACGCAGCACAGGCTGAGCTTCTGCTGTCTGCCTTGCAGGATGGGGCTGTGATGCTCTGCGAGCACAGAGGAGTGCTAACAGGCACAGTCTCCCCTCTTTACTTTAAACAGCTACAAATAGTTCAGTTTGCTGTTTGTTTTTATGGTTTGTTTTGTTTTCTTTTAAAAGGGCTTTTTCCCTTAACTGAATTTGCCTTACTCCTATCAATGAGAAGGCCAGGATGGATGCTGGTTGCTCTGCCTGTCCCTGTAACTGCTCCCTTTCAGCTCAGTGAGCACTTCAGAGGTTCTGGAGCAATTCAGCACTTAGCAAAGGCTCCATCTCTGGTGTGGGAAGTAGGCTATGAAGTGTTAGAAGCAGTTTCAGTCCCCTGGCTACGTCTGGGCAGAGGAATGTGGGTTTTGCAGCTTTCAGACAGCTCCTCATCCTGGGTGTGCTGTCTGCTCAGTGCCCAAGCCCCAGACTTCTCTCTGGACCTTTTATGGGAAGGAGATCTGCACATGTGGGCCGGATGAAGTATAATTGGATTGGGTCGGAATAAGGAAGGTCCATTCAGAGGAATGTCCTCACGGCTCAGCTGAGGTGTCACCCGGTGACAGCCCCTGTTGCCAGTGGGGAAGAAGCCCTTGATGTGTTCTGCAGAAGCTGGACTGCTCCCGCGGAGCTGACTTGTGTTGTCAGCTGCTAGAGCATATTAAGTGAGCGCTTTGCCAGTATTGCTCTTCCATGCAAGCCACTGCTCCAGTTGCCATAGGGATGGCTTGTGACTGCGGCTGGCGGGGATCTCAAGGCCATCTCTCCGGTGATGTGATGTCTGCTGTCAGTGAGTGAAAGCCCCCACTCATTTGCATTTCACAGATACAGCCGTGTTTATTGCCAGCATCGGAGCAGATGAAAAGAATGATTTGTTTTACTTTATCTTTTTTCTTGCAGGCTAGTTACTGTTGTACTTTATATTCTCCTTCAGTAGAAGTAAACATGAATCAAACTTAGAAACTCATCATCTGAGGCAAGGAACACAGTGCTGACCTTATCTCCGGTCCAAAGATGTCACAGAGATTTTCAAGAAACATAAAGCCTAAGGAACTGATCTGTGCATGGTGGGTGGCAGTGGTCAACTGTGCTCTTCAAAAGCCGTTCTCACTGAATGCTGTTAGTCATTGCTATGCAGCAGAAATGAGGAAAGCAGCCTTTCTTCCCCTGCATTGTTTTAGTTCACAAAAACCTATGTTGACAGCATTGTTTCTTAATTAAAAAAGAGTTTTGAGCATGAGATGTGATAAATGCGAAGCTCTAAGAAGAGAAATGAATCTCGTCTTCCAAGGATAATCCAAACTATGTGTGATTCATGTTTCAGCAGACACTTCTGGAGAACTTGTCCTTATTTATTAAGCAATACCATCTAGATAGAACTATAAATAGAATATCCCGCTTTTCTATTCATTGTAACAACTCACCAGCACCACATCTGGCTCTGCAAGAGCCACGTACCTGCATGAGGACATCTATTGTTTCCTCGTATTGCACTAGGATGGGAAACAGGAGGTTTTGTTCCGGCAGCCTCAAGGAAGGAGTGAATTTCCAGCTGATTCCTCCTCCCCAGTCATTAGCAGAGCCTTCTGCACACAGGTGAGGAGGGAGCCTTCCTTCTGCAGAGCCACTGCACACAGGTGAGGAGGGACTGCCAGCCAGATCACAAGGCTGGAAAATGAAGTCAGGGATCTGCTGTTTCATCGTGCAGTGATCCTACAGGAAAGAAGAGCGGACACGTATCCATCTGCCCTGTGGCATCCCTCCAGCACTCATACTGTAGGCATCGAGAATGTCAGTGCAGGAGAAAGTAATGGATCTTAGTAATATCTCATCCAGGAAAGACTGAATGAGTTTCATAGCTGAGTGGTTTAGCTGACTTCTTCCTAGAGGAGTAGTGCAAATTTACATCTGCTTTCTATGAGGAGTTTTATCTTCCACCTGCGTATCTGAGGTGATGGAGCAGGCAGTGTGAAACTGAAAGAATGGATGTTGCTGTTGATCTCTGGAACTATCAGACTTATTTCAGATTAGTGCTCCAAATCAGTTTGGCAGAGGAGGGCTGCCTTCCATTGCCCACCCTGCGCATATTTCAGAAAGGCCATCTCTAAACCACAGAACCAGCAGTGCTTCCTGTCTATGCATTACATCCAAACATTCAGCTTCCCATCGCCTTCCCTTGTATTCTGGCCTCTGTGGGTAGGAAATGAAGGCATATTACTTTCTATTCAGGTTTCCAGTTGAGAAAACTGCAGGAAAAAAACGCAAATATTTCACATGCGGTCTACATGATCATGGCCAGCACCACCCTATCCCTCTGGTGAGAAGTGTTGTTATCATTTCCCTTCTGGTCTTAATTCTTGTATTCCCCATGTATCTTTTGTCTTTCCTACTCCTTTGCTATCTTATCTTCTTCCTCCTCATCTCCTGCTCCACCCTCCTCCTTCCCTTGCTCCCCAGCCTTTACCATGCCCATCACGAGGCTGAAAAATCCTAATAGATATTGGAACAGGCAGGTCCTGCCAACAGGTGGAGAGGGCTGACGGGGAATAACTGATGCACAGATAACTGCAGAGTCCTACTGTGTCACAACAGCAACATCACGGCAGAGTCAAAAACCAACGCTGTAACAAAGGCTCTGACACAAACAGTGCCAGGGCTGAACTGAAGTGCTCCGAAACACCCACGCTCTCAAAAATGGCTTCTACTGACTGATTTAGAAAGACAGAAAGCTTTCAGGTTTGACAAATGTAACACTTGTGTCTGGGAGAAGTATCATAGTTTACTACAGAGCTCAAAGCTGCACCAGATTGTGCTCGTGGTGCTGTGTGTGTCACATCCCGAAATCCGTGAGGCCCTTGTGCAGAGAAGACAGACCGTAGAGTAAACATTTGTATAGCGTGTGACTCACACTGAAACAAAACTGTTCTGGCAATTACAGTCAGGAAAACATCCCAAACCCCTTTTGCCTTCAGTATCTCAGGATACCCAGCGCAGGCTCAGCACCCCATGCACGGCTGCTGACAGGCTCTGGGCTGATCTCTTAACCCAGTTTGCACAGCATTTAAATGGAACGCTTGGTCAAGGCATTGCAGCTTTCCATTGAGAGACTTCCCATCTCTCTGAGAGGTAGATTTACATTGCTAACCCCACTGAGCATTGATGTGTTTGCTCTAAGCGCTCACAGACAAACCTGGGAAGCCGCAGGGCTCAGCGCCTCCTGATCTCACAGGGCTCTGTTCAGCAGACATTCACCAGCAGCTGGGAGGTTGAAGATACAGAATCCATTCTTTCCTTTCACGTTTGCCTACAGAGCTGTAAATGTCAAAGCCTTTCAAGTGCCCCTCAAACAAAACGAGTTAGTAAATCAGCAGAAGTGGCTCCGCACACACTCATGCGATGCATGTTAAGCTACTGTACTTCATTCACTTCTTTATGCCATGGCTCCGTGAGAAAAGAGCTCGCCGAGGCGCCGAGATGCCTTAGTCATTTTGTTTGTTTTTTTTCACATGGCTACTGTTCTTGTTTTGTTTTTCTCCAAAAGCTGCGTCAGATGTGCTTAGCATTCAACTCAACTAGATACATTGGATGAAAAGGCTATTTTCTCCTCACTGATGAAATATAATTGAACCCTCTTATAATGAACTCACATACCAAATAATGAAACTCCATTTGGGCGACCAGGGCTCTTTTCCGAACCCCTCGATTCCCATTCCCCAAAGGGAATGCTTTATGTGCACTTCCACCACTTGCACTGAGATCACAGTTTGGCACACCAACTTCCCTCGAAAATGAAAGTTCTTCATTGTCTCTATGCTAGAGAGAAGCAAGTGTGTAAAAAGAAAATATAAAGAGTAGGAGTAATTTAATTAGTAACCAGTGCATTTTTCCAAAAGCCACAGGCTGGCTTTGCAGAAGAAACCATTTCTTTAGCACGGAGATTTTCTCAGTCCCCTCTTTCTCCTGTTTTATCTCCCGTTCTACCACAACCCATGGTTACCTTCAACCTGCGTCAAGTTACCGACTGCGGATTCTGCAGGAAGCTGCCAGTTTTGGCACAGTCCTGTAATTTGTTCCCTTGAAAACTGTGAGGGCCTTGTTAAGCATCAGCGGAGCTACGGCGAACATTTGTGTTGTGTCTGTGTGACTCCCGCCTAGATAAAGCTGTCCCTTCGGCTCAGATCTGAGGAGATGTCCCCAACCTCCTGTGCGGGTAACCCTCATGGATAAGCAGCATACTTGGCCAGAAAGTCTCTATGTGACCTCATGTGTATATCTGGAGAATGTCACGAGCACTTGCTGGAGATAAGGAAGAAGACTTGTCCCCAGACAGGGAAGATGTGGAAGGAAGGGTGGGCAACGCTGCCTATGCGTGATGGATTTTAGGAAAAATACATTTATCATATACTTATTCAGATCCAACTGCCCAAAGCCAGGCACTTTTGCTCCTCTCAGCTCTGCCCTGGGTGATCTGCTGTGCAAAGAGGACCAACCAACTAGAAAGACCTAGTTCTTAAATGAGTGATGTGCTTTTGCTGAGGTACTACCAACAGCTTGGGAACTCTGACAAAAATTAGCTTAAATACAACTATGGCACCACTGCCAGCCCACCGGGTTCATCAGCCTGGGCAAAGTGTAACCCAGCAGCAGGCTGCCAACATTGCAGGCCATGGAGCCACAGAACTTCATCATGGAAATATTTCAGGAGAAGTCCTTTTATACAAGAATATTCTGCTTTTGTCTCACATAGGAAGGAAATGATATATTTTCATGCATCTTATTTTAAATGAATGCCTTTAGAAGGGCCCCATGTGCAACTAATGGCTCTGAGCAGCCTCACCTGGGCCCCCAGTCACACCTGCCCTCTGGGTCCTATTTAAGCAGAGCCTAGAACCCTTGTTGTGTGTCTGCTAGTTGTAGTCTTGTTATTGTTCTTCTGTAGTTTGTGGTCTCCTTGTAAGGCCTGCTTATGCATGTGGGAGTTTCTCTGTTCTCTAGTCTTTTTGTTCTGGGTTAGGGTGGCACTGGGTCTGCTTATCTCCTGCTGTGTCTGGGGCTGTTGTTGGTACTGGGGTCATACTCTAATTCTGTGGGACTGAGGTAGTCCCTGTGGTGGGGTTATTCCTGATTCTCTCCATCAGGGAGTAGCTGGACCCCTGGTGCTCTCTGATGGTATGTGACAAAGCCTAACTAGTTTGGTTTTTGTGCCTCTTCTCAGGAAATCAAACAGCATCTCTTCTCTGTGAGCCAGAAGGTGAACTGCTGGAGTGATTGAGGAGTTCCTCCAAATGTCATGCTGTGCTAACTCTACTGTTCCTGGAAGAGCATCTCTTCTTTTATGCATGGGAGCTGAACTTGTCTCTCAAACTCCCTGCTCCAAGGGAGGATGTGGTTTTTCTGAGTTCTCCATGAACCAAAGACAAGGGACTGACCTCAGTATTACCTCTACTATGCTGTGAGGTGGTCATTCTGGCACGCATTCCTATATTTGTAGCCCTACTTTCACTCAAAGCACCAAGTCTGCTGCTACTGGAACTGATTTTTTTTCTGTTTCAAAAAATGTTAACAAATAACAAAGTATTTTCTGTAGGCACGGACAGTAATTTTTGGAGTAAATAACAACTTCAGTTCACAGAGAATTAGTAGCTTTTTCATCCTAGCAGCTGAAGCAAGCAGCTATGTGAATGGCTGCTCATTAAAATTACACTGTAGGTCTGGTTGGTAACAATCCACATCTGTCAGACTGAAGATGAAAGTGGGTGCACCTTTGTCAAAGCACTGAGTAGGCTGAGGACAGCTGTTGTCAGTCTGTCTGTGCTAATCTGAGAATGAAATTGAGATGGAGACAAGGACTGGTAAGGTGCCTGGGAGCTCACTGCTTCCTGCTGTATGAAAAGCAAATGGGCCTTTGGGTGCTACTTCCCAAACACTTGGGGTCACAGGGAGACAGCACTAGGAGACTCACTTAACTTGCTGGCACTGGTTTCTAACCTGCTGTCAATTTAGGTTTCAGATCAGGATGATGCTGATCAAGTCCCTTTCAACTCTTGTCTCCCTTTGGAGGTTGCTGAGAGGTTGGAGAAGGCTAGCTTGTTACCAGCCTGAATGTGTTCTGGTAGGTGATTTATTGCTAACAGTTAGGGGAGGAGAAGTTTGGAGGTCCTGCACAGATGATGCAAATGTAAGTGGGAGAGATTAAAGATGGAAGATGGTGACAATGCCTGGCAGCAAACTGTTGAGCAATGGCCTGGTGAAGTCTACACCCAGGAGTTTCCTGGCTCCTGTTTTTACTGCAGATAAACACAGCTGTAGCAGAAATTGACTGCAACTTGTTGAGCTTCACGAGGCTGAGCCTTTCTGAATCAGTGCTAGTGAGGGCCATCAGCTGCTGATTGTCAATCAGCAGAGAACTGAAGTGTCAGGGTGAACAAATATTGCGTGTCTTTCAAGATAAATTAGCTGATGTCCTGCAGCCTGGTTTCTGTGGCTGCTGGTGCCTGCAGACAAGCTCCTTGCAGAAGCACAGCCTTCTACTGCTGCGGCAGGGGCTGGAATTGGAGTGGCAGCTCTCACTGGCATTTCAAAGGAAATTACTTACAGTGCTAAGCTAAGTGTAGTGAGTGAGGATGAAGGACTGTTGGTTATTGCTGTGATGAAGCTAACCCAGTCCTAAGAAAGATAAAGGGTTGCTTAGCAATGCTTTAGTGATGACTAGCAATGCTTTACTAGGCTTTTACTGTTTACTGAGACTTTAATAGTGGCTCAGCGGGTTTTTAGTGGAATGTTCTTACTATATCTGTAATGGCCTCTCCTCTTGAGAAGCTGTCACACGCTTCACATATAATGAACAGGAAGCAGTCAGAGAGCATTTGGTGGCTGATCATGTGTTGATTTTTGGCCTGACCTTGTTAAGATTCCATATCTCTACCTTTTCTTTCCCTAGGAGTTCTTAAATTAGCCACGGAGATTAGATTATTGAAGTGCTTTTCATACAAATGCCTCCTGGTCTGTTTATTTTTCCTAAACCACTCCTTGTCTGTGTGGAAGCTCATTTCTGGTGCATAAAGGAGAGGTGTTCTGAAAAAGAGATGGGCTGAACCAGAGTCACATCTCAGAAAATCGTGTTATGGTCTTGTCTAAAGCCCTTTAACAGAGCAAGATGTAGATTGTTCTATTTAATATTTCTTACTAGAATACCTATTAAGTCTCCTTAATGGAGGAGCCTGCTGTGTAGTATATTCACATAATTTCCAGAAAATGATAGGGACTTGAGGGCTGAGTGCTCTATTCGTGCTTTTAGGTATTCAGCTGAAAAACACAACCATGCACCAAAGAAGCAGCTCCTCCTCTTCTTTAATGAAGTATCTGAATTGTGGCTGCCACTGTAGAAAACATACAGGGTTTTTTTTTTTTTTGGGGGGGGGGGAGGAAAACACATTAAGGATGACAAGTACATCTGGATTATTTAAGCATTTCCCTGGCTGTATCCATGCTTTCGAGTTGATGGTATCAAGGGAACAAGTAACAATATAGTAATCCCAGCACAACATAGCTTACACTTTAACTGTGTCCAGGGAGTACTGTGCAGCCAGGCACACAGCTCCATTTCACAGCCTGGATGAGACCTGTGAGTCCCACCAGCCTGGTGGCTTAGCATACTTAGCACTGAACTGAACAGGGATCCCACAGCAGAGAGCCATCACCTTTGTTCCAGGTGTGGGACACAAGCTGGTGTGGTTCTGTGGACCTTTCAAGGAGCAGTGAGATCTTTCCCTCTGACTCAGTGAGCTGTGCAGTTGGCTCAGCTGCCAGCATTGCTCCTGGTGTAGGCAGTGACATGCAACTGCTCCATCATCCATTTGTCCCTGGACTGAATCACCTGGGGAGGATTTGACCAGGCACTGTGGAGCACGAAGTGAGCTCCAACCTTTGGTGCTCCTGGAGGGGAAATGCAGATGGTACTCTCTCCTGAATTCCAACAAAATGGATGGTCCATGTGAATAACACTAATGTGAACAGGAGGAGTAGAAATAAGATTTGAAGCTGAAATTCATATTGAAGCTTTTCACAAATGTATTATTAATAATGCCCCAAAATCCAATTCAGAACCCTCTGACTTTGGCTGATGTCTTTAGATATGAGTGCTGTCCCCTAAAATCATGACTAGACAGAAATAGCGTAGATGAATGTCACCTGTGATTGCCTTCTCCCTGCTGTCAAATGGAGCCTAGAGCAAAGCTCAGAACTAACGAGCTATTAGTATTTACTCTCCATAAGAATCCCTCAGCCCCTGAAAACTGGAAAGCCCCTGGGGAAGGGGTGCCAGCTGTTCACCTGGCTGTGATGATGGAGAACTGTTTTAATAGTGTTGTGGAGTTGGTAGTTAATGATGAGAGATTGACATGTGAAGACAGCCATTTCACTTCCCATTGTGGGGATTTTAAGGCATTCATTTAATTATCTGGGGGAGTCCTTCAACGCAGTTATTTCCGTGCATTTAGGGAGATGCATGAAATTAAGTATTTTTGGTACCTTTGTAGTACGTATAGACTAATAAAATGTAACACATTCATATATATTCATTTTTTCCATGCATGTCTCTTTCAGTGGTCCTCAGTGGATGCGTATGTTTGATGCTGAGGATTTATTGGAGGTTTTTCTACTGCTCTGCTCTATCTGACTGCAGCCAGTCCATATACTTACCACCTGAAGGTAAGACTGAAGCATACCTACTGAGCTTATAGCTGTGAGAGGTGGGGAAACTATAGGAAAGACTTGCATGTTCCCTGCAAAAATAAGCCTCCACCTGGGGAACAAAGAAACAATGTCACACTCCATAAAACAAAAACAAATGTAGGTTAGGTCTTCTGTTGTGAGCCTTCTCCTGGGAAATAAGCTGTGATAATCCGGGAGCTTGCACTTGGCAGAGGTGAGCAACAGGAGTGTGTGCAACTGTGCCAAACTCCATTTGGGGCCTGGGGCTTGTTTTTCTGTTCTTTGTGCTCCCTGGAGACAGAAAGAGAAGAGAGATTTGGGCCTGGCATGGGGGTGGCAAAAGCATTATTGTGCCTTGTTTATGAGAGCCAGGCAGCGCTGTGCTCCTTGTTCCAGCTCACTGGGTGCTGGGTTCAGAAGCTGTTGTCTTTTTTTTTGTTTAAAAAAAGAAAAGGGGTGGGGGGTGTTCCTCCCTAGTTTTTTAGAAAGGAACTGAGAGGAATGTGGAGGATGTGATATTTTTAAAGAGAAAGGAGGTGAGGGAGGAATGCTCTCACAAGGATCTCCTGCCTGCAGAGTGAGGAACGAGCTTCAGAGCAGAGGATAAGATGTAGAAAGGGATTTTGGTCCCACATAGGTAGGAAAACATGCCTGAGTATCTGTTGTTTGCCTAGGCTCATCATAATCTTTGCACTAGCCAAGCTTGCCTTGGAGCTGGTCTACCTCCATGTGCATGCCTTGTACTTTTGCACTGCAGCTGGCAGAGTGGGCAGGGGATCATGGGCTGGGTAGCTGGGTGGCTTAGGGAGCTGAGTCACCTCACCAGGGTTGGATGGGCAGCAGGGTGCAAGGCAGCTGGAAGGGGTTTGTGACTGGGACTGACTTGGTCCCCTCATGGCAGCTCACTCTTTACTCACCTAGAGCTGAGTGAGGGGTGAAGGTGAAAGTGTAAGGTAGTGGAGATGCAGAGTTTCTTTTCCTGACCCACAATCTTCTTTGTTCTTATTTCATAAGCTCAAAATCTGGGGTTTTGGACCCTCTGTGAGGTATTAAACTCCATCCATAGCTGGATGCTCCAGCAGCTTAACACCACTGGTGTGGATGGGAATGTATCCTGGGAGGCCTGCAGCCAGGCAGTGGTGTTGGCCATGTGGCTGGCTGCGTCGTCTTCTGGGTCTGAGCTCCCATAAATGGGCACTGGCTAAACTGGAGCCAAAGTAGGAGTCAAAGTCCCCCCTCCATGGGACTGGGATGTTTCTCATTTGTAACTTGCAGAGGAAAAGAATCATATTCCAGCTTTGCAAATTGATTATTTAATCAGCCTGTGCAGGAGATGTGTGTTTTTTTTCCTGGAAGCCTGTTCAGACAACAGAGGAATTACAGTAATGGAAAGAGTTTTCAGAAGATGTGTGATATTGGCAGTGAGGAAACTTATTCTGAGTGTATAACCCTTGTTTCAAAGGTGCTTCAAGCATCAGTTTCATCAGGTCCTTCTTCATCAGCTGTTGCCTTCAAAGGAAGAGTATGATTTAAGAAAACATGGTGATTACTTTCCTTTGATCTTGGCCAATAAAGCTTCTTTTTCTAATTTCTTCTGCAGTATTCCACAGTTTGCCACACTCATTTATAGATAACTGGAAACTAATCCAGGAACAAATAAGAACCAGTTTTAAAAAAATAATCATTTTTTATCATATCAGATGGCAACTTTTGTATAGCTGTAAAAGTAGGCAAACACTGCTTCCTTTCATGTGGTTTGATTTCAACTTAAACTGCCTTGAAGGCAAAAGATCCTTACTGCTGACCAGCATTTGCAGTAGAGTTGGATGTTAAAACAAAGCAGGAATAATGTCAATAATAAATCATAAGCAGATGTCCTGGGGAGGAAAAGGTTGAGGGGACTTCAGTAATGCCTTCTTCTTGGTTATTAGTACCTGCACAGTATGATTGATGTCTGATTTCCAAAGCGATCAAAAGAAAAACCTGAGAAACCATCTAAAGTAAACAGCCCAGGGGCACAAGGGTGGGCTGGGCAAGGCTGGGGTGCTGCTGCCTGTGCTCTCCTCCTGGTACAGTGAACAGGATTTTGGTGAGAGTAACACATCTAGTGCTAGAACTAATTTATAATCATGAAATAGCTGTGTCTCGGTGCTGTAGCACTGATTAGATCCCGCTTTCACCTGTTAAGGTGGCATCATGGCTTTAAAGAGCTGGTGGCTTGGCAGTGTTGACTGGAGTTGCTGTAGCAAAATCTTCATTAGATGTGCTGCAGTGTTAACCAGCATTGCCTTGCTTGTAGGCAGTGATGGCTCAGTAAGGAAGTGCACTGAACTGAAATAGAAATTACAACACTCATAGCAAAAATACTCTCATATGCTTGCTGCCCATGTAAGTAGTTGTTGACTAGAAGACCAAGAGATGAAACAGGTGATGGGACAGGAGTGTGCTGATTACCTGCTGTGAAGCACTCACTTGATTCAGCTGGGCAAACCACCACCCACTGTAATTTTCCCTGACTGGTGATTACAGGTTTCAGCTTTAATTCTGCTGTCTGCTATGTGTACTGATGGACACCTGCATCACATGCAGCCAGGTGAGAGGAGGAACCTGAGCTCAGAAGTGACTGTTTTCTGAAAAGACTCACAAATTATTCCAAACTGTTTTGATAGAAATCTCTAAGTATGTCCAAGCTTTATCAAGTGATAGTTCAAGGCTGGTTAATCAAGACCACTGAAAACAGCATTACTGTTTCCAAAATTGAGTAACGCTGTTTACATCAATACTATATAGTATTTCCATGGAGGTAAGAAACTAGTTGAATCATGAAAAGTGAAATCGTAACATACTTACGTAGGTCATTAGCTATCAGGGTTGCCAGACTTCCCTCGTCTGGAAGAGATAGTATCTTGGCTTGGACCACAGTTATTGTCTCTCTGGGCAGAAAGACTTCAGGAGGCTAGGTTGGCTGAAGCAGCAAGGAACTTTCCATTTCTTGTTAGGAGCTAGTGGATGAAAAATGTGAGCAGCAGGATAAGGAGCTAAAAAATGATGCTGACTGAGCCATAGGCTGAAGAGTGGGGAGTATGCTAGGGGGAGGAGCAGCAACAACCGTGTTGGAGATCTGGGAAGACTGTTTTACAGGAAAATCAAAGTTAAGGCTGGCCCACTGTTGGTAACTACATGGAGAGCAATGTTGTGAGATGCAAGAAAGACTTTGGCATGGGTCTACAATATGCCTGGAAGGTAGGTGCTCCAACTTGTGGAGCTTCCAAGGTAGAGGCCTCTACCAAAGACTATACCTTGAGTCTGTATTGGCTCCTACCAATTTTATTTGAAATTGCTTTCCTTTTCACAGGTAAATTATTTAAACTTACATTCTACACAAAGCTTCCTACAGTCTCCGTTGTGCGCAGGTGTTAAGACTGATGTTAGGCTTGCAGATTTCTATCATCACTCACATGTTTTTGGCTTATCTTTCTGTTGCAATTTTAAATTAACAGCTTCTTTTAAGAGCACTGGAGGTTAACAGGATGTCAATACGCAAAGCAAACTTTCTTAATGTCAGCATAAAGCTTTTGTTATTCCTATTTATTGTGGTGCCAAACTGAAAGGTGTTTCTGTTGATGCAGGATCCCACACCCAGATGGGTAAAATCAATCAGTGCTCTTCCACCGGTTGCTGGGATATTGGGTCAACCAACCCTGGCTCCCTTCAGATCATGTGAGCGTGGAACAGTTTGACCACCCCCTAGGTAATCTGGTAATATTTGGAAAAGCTCTTTGTAGAGCTAATTCACTGCTTTTTCTGGTGTTTGTGGTTATTGGGCAGATTAATATCGGTAAATATTAATGGGGTCATCTGGAAAGAAATAGGTGCTCTAGCCTTTGCCAGCAAACCACTTAAGCACATGCTTGGAGATAAGCACTCATACTAACGTAAATGGAATTGCTCATAAGCTTGGTGTTGACTGTGTGTTTAGAGTTTCTGGATTTGGAGAGACTTATGAAACTCATTGCTTAATGAATGGAAATTAGGTCCTAATATGAGAATAGATTTTCATGAAATAAAATTAAAAACTACTAAAAGGCAAAAGTCAGGATGAGAGAGAGAATAATCTAATTTGAATGGTATTCATAACTTCAAGAACAACTTCAAGAGAAATTCCTTTCCTGTATTCTGACCAGCTCACTTTAAAACACTCAGGCAGGTTGGCTCAGTGCACTGGGAGCAGTGTGATGTCTGGATGGACTATGCTGGAGAAGAAGGCAGGAAGGATCGTTCTCTTGCTGAGCTGATCAAAATAAGAATTTGACTGAAGCAGTTTGTACCTTAGAGCAACATTGCTCACTAGTAAGCAGTGAGCAGATCTGGGTGTAGTGAGTTATTTTATGTGCACCTCAATCTTGTTGGACCTTCAAGTATCCAAATGAAAAATTAACTATTTTGGATATAGTTACAGCAATGCTTGGAGAGAGGGGATTTGGATAAAAGCATGTCTGACCTTCTCTTGCCAGGAATAATCCAGGAGTTTGCAAAAGCTAAAACAGGTTCTGGTTTAATACGTGCCTTTGTCCCCAAGAGGAAGATGCATGAGATGTTAAAACGCTCTGAATGCTCTTTCTCCTTTTCCGAAAAGGAACATGAAGCACCGCTGAGAACTTACTGCTGTGCTGAAGGATATCAGTATGAAAACAGGGATTTTCCCAGAAAAATCCAGTACAAACCGATAGGATTCCCACTCTTCTCAGAGGGAAGCTGCATAATCCTGGCCCTTGGTTTGGCAAGTGTTATTATTTTTCATGGGGTGAAGTGTCCCCAGCTGGGGAGGCGAGCGGTGCACTCTGGCATTTCCCTATAAAGCAAAATTGGCATGAAGAGGAGAAATAAATTATCAGATCTTGGATGCAAATTCTCCTTAATATTAAAAATGGATAGGCTCTATTCTTGAGAAAGGAGAGAGGGGAAGTGGGGAAGGGCTGAGCCCTCAGCTGATGGAGCAGCACTCCTGCTAGCAGTGATTTGCAGTGTCAGGCCTTTAAGCAAGCCATTAATGCCTGATCTGTGCTGTGCCTGGGGAAGGGGTGCCAGCTGTTCACCTGGCCATGATGATGGGGAAAGGGGCCTGCTCTGCTCTGTGTGCAAATGGGAATTTATAGGGGGAGAGCTGCGATATTTGGCAAGTGAGCGCACGCAATTTAAGGTTACCTGTAGGCAGCTGCTGCTCGTTCTGTGGGTGTTTTTATGGCTATTTAATTGCATGTTGCTCAGTGCTAAATGAGTGCAAGTTGCATGAACAACCACAGCAACGTGAATGCTGCTGCCCCTGAGATAAAGGGCTGTGTTTGAGGGCCTGGCTAACGATACCACAGGCCTCATGCCCTTCTCAGTCTGCGCTTTATCTCTGATAAAAAGGGAAGAAATGGGCTAGTTCTTAAAAAATAAACCCAAAGCATTTTAAGGACCTTTTCCCCTTTTCTATTCTTTTCCCAGGTTGCAAAAATAACATCCAGTAATGAAATGAAAACAAGCTGAATGGCTGCATTGAGCGGAGGAGGGCAGAGGTAGTCTCAGACAGCTGGAGCGTGTCTGGGCCAGTGTCTCGCTGCTTTTCTCCCTGCTAGTTCAGTGCCACTCCAGGAATGCAGACAATGCTGGCTACGGCTGCTTCATATTTGATTTCCACACTAAAATTGTGCTTGTTAAGTAAAACCCCATTGTCAGGCTGGCAGACAGCCATGCTCCCTCCCTGGTCTTGCTTCCTAGCTTCTCTGGTTGGGTGCTCAGAGTCATCTAGCAAAGACCAGGTCTTACTGTTCTGGTGCTGCTTGTAGCATCACAACAAAACCTTTGGGCCCTCATCAATCTGTGTCTGAGGGCGGGCAGAAGCCCTGCAGAAAAGGAATGGGATTTGGAATGGCCTCAGCTGGGTAAGCTGCTGGATAACCTGTGAGACCACTGGGTCAGGGCAGAGCATTCAGCAGTTGTAGGACTTTGCTGGCAGGGTCCATGGGTGGTGACGGTGCAGGGCAGGAAGAGAAACCCTGCAGATTGGAAGCAGAGCAGTGGCTGTGCTCGTAACAAAGGATCACTTCATAACCTCTGGGAAATACCAGGCAGGGCATGAAAATTATGAATAATATTAATAAAGCTGAGAGGGTTACTAAATCCGACAGCTGTCCAGCCCTTTGTGCAAGCACTTCTGTCCCTTCCAGCCCCTCACGAGCTGGTGTTGTGGCCCGATGTGTGCCATTGCCTGGGCACCACTCAGTCAGCACCAGTGGCACCGAGACAGGCAGGGCTGTGCCCCCAGAGATGGCTGCAATGTGGTGGGCAGCAGCAGTGTTCTGACAGCAGATCCTTCAGCTGCCCCAGAGGAGCTCACTTCTGGACTGTAGTCATGGAAACCACTACGTGAGTGGATTCAGGACTGGCTCCAAACAAAAGTTAAAGGGGGAAAGCAGCCCCAAGGGACTTCTGCAGATGAGAAAGGTGATGTTTTCATCAGCAGAGTGAGGTTTGGGGATGTCTGGAGCAGCAGTGAGGCCTCCAGCTGCTGAGATGGATGCTGTGCTTCCTGCCAGCAGCTGGGCTGGTTCTGTTCTGGGCTGCCCTAACTCCTGTCCATCCACCTCCCCCTCCTCTCACATTGTCAGGGTGATGCTGCCAGGCCTGATCACTGAGCTGTGATGGGCTCTCACACCTCTTCTGCTCACGGGGTGCAGCTGTGCCCGTGTGGTTTTTAACTCTGCATGTTAATACCAGTGCAGCATTTGCAGTTGAAGAGCAGCAAGGCAAACCTTCAGGTTCTGCTTCCTTTAATAGCCAAATGCAAACTGTATAACTTCTGTGAAGTTTATATCAGCCCTTAAAATCAGAGGCCCTGACTGTGTGTGCTGCAAGTTTGCCCTTTAAGTTGGAATGATGCTGGGATATCAAGGATAAAAAGGGCCATGTTGCAATTTCATGATGTGATTTAAACGTGGAATGAGGCACATGGCTTCAAGGTTGACACTGGAGCATGGATGTGGTGTGAGTGCATCCAAAATCTGTCCTTCTGCATCCCTACTGGCAGTGGCACCTTCCCCGTCCCAACCCATGGTCGTGTTGAAGTGTCACAGCTGGATCAGACTCACCTGGAGCAGAAGATGTGCAGAACACGGGCAAACTTGAACACAGGTCAGCTGTTTGCAGGGCCGGGTGGTACCACTCAGTGTGCTAGATCTTTGGGGGGATGTGAGAAGCCTGCACAGGGGAAGGGGAACAGGACCATGTAGCCATGCAGTTAGTCCCATTGAACAAGCACTTACAGCACAGGCCCAGGAGAAGAGATGCAATGGCAACAGCAAGCTGCAGTGAGGCTCCTGTGATGCTCAGCGTGCCTGAGGCAAAACTACCCCCACTGAAATAGAGACAAAAGTGTTTTATCACTTCTGTGACCTTGAACTTTTAAGCTCAATATTCTTGTATGTCTCTGTTTCCAGCTTGGAAAAAGAAAAACTGTTTTTCATATTCAGTCTCCTTTATGCGTGTCCAAAAAGAGAAGTGATGGTAAGGAAAATTTAGTAGATAAATGTCCTGAGCTTATTAATGAAAAATGTGGGTTTTTTTTTCTGTTGTTCTTACAGGGAAGGCGAAGTCAGTGAGAACTTCTTACTAATATACTGGCAGGATAAATGGGAATGCTTTTATTTTAGCAGTAGTCACAGAGCATGTACATACAGTGGGTGGCCTTCTGAGCTTAAGCTACATGCTTGGCTACTAACAAAGTTCCTCATTATTAAACAGAAAATGTGATAGGAGCTGGCAGAACCACTGTGCTGCTGGGACAGTTAATGTGCACCCCCTAGAAGCCCCGTGCAGTGTATTTGATCCACAATATTAGCAGGAAAAGTGCTTTCCTTTTGGTTGCCTTGTTAATATTAAGTCTGTTGTTCCCCTACTGCCTCCTGTGTGACAGCACATAGAATAACAGCATCTCCATGTCCATTCCATCAGCCATTTGGATGAGGGTACCAGCAAGAACAGCCCGCAGAGGAAGCAGGCAGTTACATGTGAGGACTGAGGATGGAGCAGTCCAATGAAAATGGATTTATGCCCCTCTGTGTGCTGCCCCTGAACTACCTTGGGGCACTAAAAGGAACAGTTACTCCCAATGGGGGACGTCAGCAGAGCCACCCTGCTGGCACTGACTGCCAACACTGACTGGGCTTTGGGCTCTTGCCCTGACAAACCCAGGGAGCAAGGAAAAATGCCAAGGTGGGTGAGATGGGAGAGCCCAAAGGGAACCCCAGGCAGCACAGCAAGGTTATTTTAAGGTCTGCTTCACTCTGTCATCACTCCACATAAGCAACGTGTTTGGATTCAGTTATTCATCCAAAGTGCTGTCAGAAGCACGGCAGAGACTTGCCTTACTCACCAGGCCTCTTAGGGTACGTTTCATCCCTGCCTTTATTTCAGAACCAGTTCTGAATGGGGACGAGTGTCTGTACTTTTTTATGAGCAGACATAGATAGGCACACTTTCATTCATTTAAATGCACCAGCAATGAATCTAGCTTCCAGTGAGTGGTCTTTTTCACAGCGTAAGCATCTTGGGCCCACATGTAACTTAGCTCCTCATTTCAGGGTGGCGAATGGAAAGAAGAACTGAAGATGTGCTAAAAGCAAGAGTCTGTCTACGAGAACGCAGAAAACAGCACGATCTGGGCTGTGCCTTCTGCTGCAACGTAGCAGACTATGGACACTGATCCAGGACCTTGAGCAATAGAGTCCTGTGGTTTGGTTTCCCTTCTGGCACATTAATTGCATTAGGATCTAGGTTTATTCATGGCACTTTCCATTTATGATTTAGGGAATTTGAAGAATACTGTTCTCGAGGCTGAGCCTGCAGTTATAATCTTGGCATATCCATACCATAAAATTCCCGTGGATAAAAGCAGAAACATCTGGATTCATGAGTGGATGTTGGCTAGATCCACCAGGAAAAAAAGCCTTCAAGGGATTCTAGAGTGTTCTAGCCAGGATAAATAATACAACAAAATAAGAGTGCTATTAAGAATAGTTGTAATGCAAAAGCTGAATTATAAGATGAGGGTTAAGCCCTTTTCACAATCTGCTTTTCCAGCTAAGAGTCCTTCAATTCACACTTAGTGCACATGTGGCTCGTGGAACAAAGAAAAAGCTGAAGAAGGATGAAAGCAACACAGATTATTCAGCACTGCTGGTTTAGCTCCAGGCCCATCATTTAAATGAGTAGATGATCAGTTTCCAGTTTGTTTTAAATTCTTTGGCAAGAAATTTTATTCTCTATCCCAAAGTTGGATGTGCTTAAAGCTGGTTTTTTTTTTTTTTTCTTTTTTTTTTCTTTTTAAGCAGCTTTGCCATTTTGTTATATTCCTTAAGGTGAGACTATGAAAGGGTTCTTGCAGGGGTCACCTGAATCGTGGGACTGGAGGCACAGGCTGACTGTGTTCCAAGGGGTCCATGCTGTGTACCTCAGCCTGGGGGGACCTCAGGGTTGGAGAACTTCTGCTCCTTTCCCTCCTCCCCCTAGGGAGGCTGGGGGCCCTGCCTTGCCTAGCCAGACATCAAACCCAAGCTGGGCAACACCAGAAGTTGAGGGAAGTGGTTGTAGCAACCGTGTGCCACAGACCTGCAGCCTCTTTTGTTGCACTGCTTGTGGGTGGAAACCTTACCAGTGAGTCCTTCTCCTGTCTTTCTTCTTGTTCTCATCTTCTCTGTGCCAGCATCCAACTGGCTGAATGGCTTCTGAGGAGCTGTTCTGTTGGTGCCACTCTTGTCGGTGTTTTTTCATGGAGAGGCTTTCAGCTGTTTCCTGAAGAGATGCCTCCTGTTGCAGTGTAATTAACTCTGAAGACTGCCATGGGGGCCTGGGTGGTTCACACACATTTGGGGCTGGGCAGTACTCAAAGCGCGACTGCAAATAGCAGTGATGTGCAAATGACTGTATTTACACTGCCTTATGTTTCATAGGAGGAATAATCTTAATTGCACTGTAAGGAGTGGGAGTTTGGCCTTAAATAGCCTCGACACATCTAGTAAAGCCATTGAAAGTATGCCCCGGTATTTCTTAGGACATTATTCTCAGCAGATATTTGTTATTCTTATTTAATTTATTGTCAACATCTGTTGCTGCTGCATATGGGCTGGCACCAGCCATCAGGGCATTGCGTTCTGCTAGTGTGATGAAGCATCATGACTGCCAAAGCAAAATGAGGGGATGAATCTTCTTGTAGATGTTAGAAAATATTTGGTTCAGATCAGCTGCTATCGCTGCTGCTTGACCATGTTTATTGTGGTATTCCTCAACCCAGATTGAAGTGGGCAAAGAGATCTGCTGAAACTGTGGGGCTCTTGGTTAGGAGCAAACAGCCTGAGAGGCTGAGAGATGAAGCAGAGCTAAATTTAGAATCTCAGATAGGAAAACGTCTCTATCTTCAACACTCCGGGTTTTTTTCTTCTGCTCTGCACAAAGCACACCTTGGTTTGCAGGGCTGTTTGTGGATTGCGCAGACTCAAAGAAGGCTTTGGTTTGTGGAAAAAGAGGCTTTGATGTCTTTGGTAAACAAATAGCGGTGTTAATAGATCTTCAGTTCTTGCTAGCAAGCTGCAAACAGCAATGTTTGAAGAAAAATAAACATCCTGAGGTTGATGGAAGGGTAGGAAGGGCATAAAGTACTGTTGTCAAATCCTTGGTGTGAGCCCATCAGGAACGTCAGAAATGAAAATGCCATGAAAAAGCTGTCGTAATTTTCCTTCTGTATCAGGAGGAAAATAAACTGGTGCATGGTTTACCAGCCACACTGGTGGGAATAAATGGATATAAAACTCCGTGGCTAGATCGTTACCACTCAAATCACAAGAATTGCCTACAGGTCTTGCCCTCCCACCACTGGGGTTTGAGGAGACAACTCACCCTTCCCCCAGCCCCCTTCTGACCCAGCTCAGAGCTTCATTTGCCAGGACCCCAGGGCCTTGTCCCCAAAACCTGGTCTGTGCTCTCCCAGTGCTCCCATGAGGAGGTGCAGGCATGTGTCTGCTCACGGTAAGGATGGGAATTTCACAGCCTGTGGCTACCTGAACTTTTGCTCTCTGAAACTCACTGTGCTTGTCTCATTGCATCACGTAAAACGTGGCTTAGGAAACGCAAAAGCTTGGGAAATGAAACAAAGCAAAGAGCTAAACAGCGATCTCAGTCGTGCCAGCGTAGCCTTGGGGATGTTAATTTACACTTACGCTGTTGTGATAATCCAGATTTGGTTCAGAATGAGAAAGTTTGGGTTTTCTCTGTAAGGGGAAATCAAAACTCAACAGATCATTATAATAATAAATACGCAATTATTTACTGCAAATTAGAGCTAATCAAGAGCCTCCAGCAGCCTCTCACTTCAGTTTCATGTAATTCTATGCATTTATCACTTTAAAAAGACTTCAGAGGAGCTAGGAAATAAGTAATTCAGATATAGCCAATTTTTTTAAGTCTCTCTAATATCACTGACATCTTCCCTTTGATAAAGCTTTTTCCTGCCTGCCAAAGCTTCATTCCAAATAGGACTGGCAACATTCCATCCAACACACCAGAAGAAAAAAAAAAAAAAAGAGGAAAAAAACAAAAAACAGGGCAAAAAGCAAAAAATTCAGAAATAAAATGCTTATTATCCCAAAGGTAATAAATATTCCTCTGGTAACTTCATACAAATTCTTCGCTATCATTGTGAGCCTCTGTCTGCTGGATTCAAGCAAGGGAGGCAGGGATGTTCCCTAATAACCAGAAACTCCTTAGAGACCTTGGCCACAGCATGTGAGAGCTGCTTACCTGGCCACATAAAGCACGATTCTGCTTATCTTCAGATGCTCCTGAAGTTACTGAAGTTATTACAGCGTATTCAGTAAGGCCCCTTCACTCCCAGGAATATACTTAAGTATATATATGTATATATATGTATACACACAAATCAGAACTGTTGCACTTCACTTTTAGCTTATCCCATGATTCCTGAACTACTCCTCCTCCTTCCCATGAGGTCAGACCTCTCTGTCTGTTAGGACAGAGGCAGGAAGGCCTTTCATATCCCAGGAATTAGGGCTGGGTGCCTCCCATGCTCATCAGACAGAATCCCTAGCTATACTTGTACTTTATACCTTATTATATGCCATCCTCAAGGCACGTCACTGATAGCCACCAAACTCATTTTGGACCCACAGCCCCTTTGGAGCTCTGCCATCAGTCATCAGCTACCACCACATGCCCTGGGGCACGTCCTTGCTTCTCCCACAGGATCTGCAGTGGGACTTGGATGGGTTGGTCATGCTTTGGGAGTACAATGGTGGCCCCTCAGGTCACCGTGGTGTTTCTGTGCCCTCTGGACAGTGGGGAAGGCAGAGTGACAGTTTTAGCAAGTGGTGATTTTACCACTGACCTTACCCCTCTAACTCACCCCGTTGGGTGGGATTTGACACCGAGTTGATTTATGGCAGTGCAGTGGGCTGTGCGGTGTGTGTTCTTTCCAACAGCGTGGACCCTTTCTATCAAATAGTCTTCCACTTCTTGTTTAATTGAAACACAATTTGCAAGGCTTTCGATTCTGTTAAATATGCACAAGCTTCTACTAAATTAATATTAATCTCTGTTCAGTGTGCAAGTCACTGAAGTGACATGTGGAAAATTACATGTAATTGACTCAGGAATGCGACTTGGAGGATGACTTCATGTTCCTGAATGAACATATCGGCATGCCAGATGCGCTAATGCCTGACCCCTTCAGAGGCTCCCAGAGATCAGATGTAGCTTTAAAATGTAATTTCATGCATGCAGAAAGAAGAAAGAGAGCCTAATGGCTTTGTTATTTAGCCCTCCATTTAATCTGGGTAGGGCAGTGTGAATGCCTTAATAACACAAAGCATGGCTCTGATCCCTGTGCTGGCAGAGTGCTTCCAATAGACACCCTGATCCTTTCTCATGGTCAGAAGGGTCAGCTATCCATATTTGCTTGCTAATAACTAGAAGTTGTACTTCTTTCCCCACCGGGGGATGAGTGTCACAGTGAGGCTGACACGAATTCAGCCCTTGCTTTGAGCCATTCACTTCTTCGTGAATTATTTCATCTGGGGGGAAAAAGCAACAAATGTGAGTATAGGAAAAGAAGTTGTATTTATAAATTAAAAAATAAGGTGGCATTCAAGCCTTCCTCTTCTCAGATACCCTTTCTTCCCAGCCTGACAGCTCACTCCCTGCTGAAGAGCATACCGAGTGCGATCCGGGTCTGTCTTTAATAACTGTGTCCCCAAAACAAATTATATAACGGCGTTCCGTACACTTGTGCTCTTCCTCTCCTCCCAGTGCATTCCATGCACCTACACAGTCATGCTAATTAGCTCACGTAATAAACTTAAACGTGGCACCGATCTGTTTGCAGGGCGTTGCCAGACAAAGCCAGATTTGGAAAGCGGCCATTCGTGGATGTTTGGTTTGAAAAAACCCCACGGATTTTACTGGATTGAGAATGGAGCAGAATCCATAACAGGAGCTGTAATTGAAGGAGACAGATGATTTTGCTTAAATAGCCCTTAATGACCTCCCGGGAGGAGCTGTGCAGCACTGAAGCCATGGCTGTGGTGCTCCCAGAAATGCCAGTTCCCTGCATGCACATCTCATCCAAGTGCTGCTAACGAACATGGGAGCTTCCAGCTATATCCCTCATCAACACTAGATGTTGCTATGCTGCTACTCATATCAGCTATACATTAGCCAGGCTTTTAAATGCTATTCACTGCCATTTCCTCTTTCCTGTTTCTGCTATTCACGCTGTTCTGGATGTTGACCTGCTACTTTAATTTGCCTTTTTAAAAAAAAAAAAACATTCCATTTCTGCATTATCAAGCCTAAAACCTGCTTGAATGTACACATGAAAACTTTATGAGCAACAAACAGACTCTTGTAAGTGATAAAGTGAAGCAGCTCCTATATTTATGTCAAATATTTACTTAAACTCTGCTTCTGGATTTTTTGCACTCTGAGGGGAATGACATCGTCAGCAGGACAGTTCTGGGAATGCACTGACAGCTGCAAGGCCGTGGATGGAAGCTTGTTTATAAGGGGGGGGGGGGGGGGGGGGAATACTGAAAAACTGTTTAGCCCTGCTGGGTTTCAGCCTCTCTACTCCCACATGCTTGAGTGGGAGAAAGGACAAATCTTAGGACGTTGATTTCCCCATGGCAACAGAAAACGGAAGTTACTTTAACCCCATCTAGTGACAGATGACTCATTGCTCAGCCTGCTGCTATTTTCCAATCTCTAAAACAATACAGCTGCGAAGAAAAGGCCAGCCTATATTATCTCATAGGCTGAGCGCTGGGGCGCGTGGGAGAGGGCAATTCTAGGCTGCCTTTTTGTCACAGAGAGGAAGAGACGGAGCCTTTTGGTGACACTGCACAGCACAACCAGTCCTATGTGCTCCTGTCCCCACGGCATCAGTGGGTGTCCCATGGTGTCCAGCTCTTCAATGGGGTGACTTTAAATAACCCTCCTTCAGTGGTGTGCCACAGACTCTGCGTGTGATGGATGAATTATTCATCCACAAATGCAGCCTTCTGAGGGCACAGCGGGTATGAGCATGTGAAAAAGATACCTGATGGGGGAAACGAGTTCCTGTATTACTCAGGAGGGGATAACGAGATCCCACAGGTAGATGTAGAAAGAGATAGGCAGATTTGAAAGGTGAATTAGGCTAGCAAAAGGGGTAATTGGGTAGACTGTTTTCTGAGGAAGGTTTTCTGAGGAAGGACAGTAGAACCATTGTCACTGAGTCCTTAAAACCAGGCAAGGTGACATGCCTTGAAAGGAGCTAAAATGCAGCTGCTAGTTAAAGGGGCAAGCTGTGCCCAGGTCAGCATTCACAGCTGCCTTTGTCCTGTTGTATAGCATCAGAGCTGCTCCAAGCACACAGTGCACCAAATGGTTTTGTAAGGCATTTCTAGCCATGGGCTCCTCCTGCTCAGCACATCAGGACGAGGCAGAGAAAGACAGTCCTGGAACTGGTTGAGGCCTGTGTGTTCCAGGGCTCTGCCTCTTTCCAGAAGCCAACTGATGCAGGAGAGAGTTCTGCTGCATGGGTCGGCCTTCCCCACGCCTTGTTAGGAAATTAGTGATGCTCAGAAATGAGGCCAGTAAAGCTTACTGAGGCTCAGATGCACTTTGCACGTTAAATACTCTACCACTGCTTCTGTTGAACAGAGAAGATACTAATCATAGAAATCATAAGTGGTTTGGATTGGAAGGGACCTTGAAGCCCACCCATTCCACTGCCCCTGCCTTGGGCAGAGACATCTCTGTATAATCAATGAAAATTATATAAAGGAATATTATATAATCAAATAATATTAAGATGTTATAATAACGAAATAAGCAAGAGAATTAGGCACAGCGAGACAAAGAGAATAAATAGGATGCTCACCTGTGTCATGGGCTTGCTCAGGAAAGACCAGTGGAGTGGATCTTCCAAAGAGAGAGAGATCCTTCCCCACTGGTAGTCAGCTCTTAAATGGGTCTAGGAGAGGTGCAGCCAGGCTCCACCTCTTCCTGCAGCACAGGTGAATTGCTTTCACCTGTGCTCCCAGGGCTGACTCATTGCTCGCCTCAGGTGATTAATCAGAGGTTCAGGCTGTGACTCAGCAGTTCCCATACACATCTCCAACTCAGTCATCCAACCTTAGTGCTGCCACTGAGCTGAATTACTGGTCTGTTGGCAGCACTTCCTTCACCTAAAGTTTGGGCAGAGAGCACAATGCTGGGAAATCCAGAACTCCAATGAAGCTTTGTGACAGCCTGGCATCATCACAGGATACGTGACATGGTTTCCTCCTAGAAAAGATTTGGAGGACTACTGGTGCAATAGCTGATATTTTACTCAGTCGTCTTATTTGTGTGCTGGTGTGACTAGCAATGACAGCAAGCTTCCTAACAGCACCAAATCAGGTCCATACATTTCAATTTGAACAGTAAAATTAACAAAACAAAAACAAAGACAGGAAGATCTCCATTACCAGGCCAGTCTGGAAACCAGACATCAGGCTGCATTAATGGCATGGCATGAAGATTACCTTTATACAGACAAGATCCTGTATCAGCAGGAAGGATTTTTTTCCTTCTTATTCTTCCCTTGCAGACCAGTGATCAAAGCAGTTTACACTTGAGAAAGTAAGTGCCACTGCTGCCATCTAAACTGCGGTCAGCCTGGTCAACCCTGAGAAAGCCATGAGGATTTGTCTTCCTGAGTTATATTTGCTGTATTCAGTGCTTTTGAGTGCAGAGCTCCCAAGACAGGAGGGCAGGGCAGGTAATTTCTGCTTCCCCAGCCACTCACCCAGCCTGGCTGCCAGGAGCACTGTGGAACCCTGTTGTCTGCTCTGGTGCATCTGCCCACATGGTGTGCTGCATTCAGCTCTTTACAGCCATCCCCCCCGTGTCTACCAGCTCACAAGCACTGCGGTGGCTTATGTAAACCACAGAGAAGTGCTGTGCATGTCTGTTGGTAATTCTTAGCTCGCACCACCAGGCTCTCGCCTTAGCAGCACCTGCAGTTTGACAGTTCTGCAGCATGTATTGCCCTGAAGCTTCATCCTTGAGCAAAAGCACCAGGCAGGCAGAGGTCTGGGTCCCAGCTCTGTCTCCTTTTAGCAGAATGACCATATTTGACAAAACATTCTCATCTCCATTAACCCATGAGGGCTTGGCTAAGCCTGGTTCTCTGTCAGGTTTGCTCTCCTCAAGCAAACCTTACTCTTCCCAGCAAACCCTTGTGACTGCAGGATCCAAAGAGACCACCCCTTTCCTATCCTCATTTGGGCAGAAACCTTCCTCCGTGTCCGATGCTCCCAAGCACACACTGGAGTTTTCCCACTGCACTGTGTTCATTTCCAAGCTCTGCTTGGAAATGCCCTTTTTTAATCTCAACCCTATTTTCCCCTGCACCAGAGCAACAGAAGCCACCACAACCCGGCAGCTTTGCTGGCACAGCCCCGGAAAAGCTGTGAATTCATCTTTCCAGGGAACTACAGCTCCCAGAAGACAGCTCGTCTGCTGACACTGAGCTTCCTCATTGCGAGGGAGCCCTTATGGGAAGGATTTCAGGAGGAAGGACTCCGCTACATGGCCCTGAGCAATCTCTGCGCTATTTCGCGTGACTCAGCACAGTGCTCAGTCCTTAACGAGCATTACTGCCCCTAATTAAAACCAGTTCTTTTCCAGGCTCTTGCTGAGTGCTGCCCGGTGAAGCCGCGGCTGGCGGCACCGCCCCAGCATCGCCCTCTGCGCGGTGCTGTGATCTCCTGGAGTCATCTCTGGCTGTTGAGATCGGAAGGCAGGGGCGTTCCCTTGATGGCATCTTTGCAAAGCCCTGTTTCCAAAAGCGCTGATGTTCAGCGCTGGAGGAGCCTCCTGCAAATCAGCCATCAGAGTACATCCTGGCCGGGATCCCAGGTCCCAGCCTGGCACGTGCAGAGCATAAAGTGTTGGATTGGCTTCCAGCAAACCAAAGGAATTGAGTAATGAGCAGCGTTGTCCTTCAAATCCTTTAAGAATGCAGTGGGATTTGGGTTCCAAGAGTGAAAAATCAATCTGGCGTTTCAAGACTGCCACGTTTTCCCTGTCTGAGGCTGATTCTTGTGCTTGAATTCTAGAGAAGCAAATTTTAGTTGCTGAATTTGCCCCTCAAACCACACAGACCTTTGATACCTCTTCCCTGAAAAGCTGCAATTAGCTAGCATCTGTACCTGGCCATGCCATTCCACTTCCTCCCAGCTTGTTCTTCAAAAGCCTGCTGGAATCAGGTTTGCACCAGAAGTGATAGAAAAGAGAGAAGAGGAAATAATAAAAATAACAAAAAAGCAAAGCCGCCCCATCAAAATATTTTTGGAAATTTGAAATAACAACACACTGTTTTTGTTTCCCAGCTATTTGCAAGGAAGTTCTTTCTCTCTGCCTTTAAAACAAAACCCAGCAGCTGAACTCATATGGGGGGGGGGGGGGGGGGGGGACGACGGAAAGAAGAGGCCACAAACTGCCCGCGCTTTGGCATTTGGGTTCAGCAATGGGTGACGTGTGGAGCAGGAAGCACTGCTGTGAGCCACAGCAAGTGATGCTGGGCAGCTGAGAGCTGTGCCTCCCATGCCTGCTTCCCCTACTGAAGGCCAGCAGACCCAGGAGCAGCCGTGGCCACTGGGAGACCCCACGGATTTGGGAAGAAGTGTCTTTTTGGTCAACGCAAAAAGTACAAGTAAGTCCTTTGCATAGCAATCTGCCTGGAAAGACACGGGTATGAATGGCATGACTCAAAGCAAATAGCTGCCTTTGCTGTCCCAACTCCAAAACCTTGCTCAGCTGGAAGGTGCAGCCCTGTGTCACGAGTTGCCTCCGACCCAAAAGCACAGCAGCGTGCCTTGCTCATTGGTGTGTGCAGGGGGCTGTGCCCTGCACAGCTGGGCTGCTGGGCAACACAGTGTGGCTCAGGTATGTGTTCCTTCCGTGCACAGAAGGCAAAACAGAGGGATCTGGCACCCCACGTCTGCTTTTGTTTGGAGGTTTAATGACTGATACCCATAAGGCTGTATGCAACTGGCTGTTCTGTTTGCATTCTTCATATATATACGTATTTAATAATTTTTAAAAAGCTGAGGCAGCACAAAATTCTGGTGAAGTGCAAAAGTGCTGAGTGCTTTTCCTTCAACATTTTGCTCCATTAACAGAGGTCCTGCTGGATTATCCGGGTAAATAGGCATTGCTCCACCCTTTGGTAAATACCTGGCAGCTCAGCACTGCGCTCCTGGGCTTCGGATAAACACCTATGTCCAGGTATTTCCTTGAAAAAGACAACTCTATGCTGTCGTGTCCTGTGGGTTCCTTTGCTGAGCACGCTGCGGTCTTCCCAGCATTCTGGGTGGAACTGCAGGGAGGTAGAAATGCCCTCCTGCTGTCTGTGCTGCTGACACCGTGGTGAGTATGAACAGAACAACTGCATGCACTCTGCTGGGCGTGCGTGTGGCCTTTGTGCTCCTCCAGTTGTTTTCTTTTTCTCCTTTTCTTCCTTCTTTTCACTTTTCATTCTGTGAAAAGGCCTCTTTTACTCAAACTGTACAAAATGGCTGGGGCTCTCCAAAAAGAGGAAAAAGAGGAATAGGGAGTGATGCAACTGTTTTTAGTGAAGTGCTTGAGCAAACTGGAAGCAGTGTGCTGGCAAACTGGGGCTGATGTCTGCTTTATCTTGCATTTAAAACTTTGGAATGGCAACACACTGCACTTGGCCTTTTTGCTTGTGTGCTTGCCAAAGGGTAAAATAAATTCTTTCAGCCTAGCTTGATGCTTCCTCACAGATTGTCAGTACAGCTGAAAGAAAACAACATCTGTGCAGTTTGTTCCTGTTGGAGGTGGCATCCACCCCAGTCTGAGTTTTCCTCCCCCCTTGCTCTTTGGAGCAGTGGTTGCTTTGCAGCATGGGAGCAGCCTGCTGCTGCTGCTGGAGGATTTCTGCTCAGCTCAGAGCCTGTGCCACTGTGCCTCAGGACTGCTCTGCTAAAGGGGATGGAGCTGCACGGTGGCTCTCGGCGACACTTCTGTAGGCTTGGTGCTGCAGCAGGGCCACAGTTGGAGCATCCCTTGAGCCCCTGCCCTTTCTCACATCGTAGTGAGGGTCTGGATCAGGCCAGCTGTGGGCTTTACGTATGGAACGGAGGACTTCAGAGGTTTCAGAATGTTCTGACTCAATGGGAGTGCACTCAGAGCAAGGTCTGAGCGCTGCCTGCTGCTCAGCACCAGTCCCATCTGCCATCACCACACGCACCCACAGTGAGTCACCCTAAGCTGGGGCTGCTGGGGAGACACTACAACAAAACCTCAGCTGGAAGGTCCCCAGGAATCCCGGTGCAAGCATGTAGATAGAAAGTGCAACAGGGCAGTGTTCCAACAAGAAAATTTGGATCCGGAAAGTTTTGAAACAGGGTGGGGATTTAAAAAAAAAAAAAAAAGGAACAAAAGAAAAGCAGCTGCCTTGCTCATGGCTGTGCCTGGGCAGCACTGCGTGCAAATTCGGAGTATTTGAGATGGGAAGTGACATCTGCTTTGTCTGACCACCTCCCCACCAAGCGTGGTTGCCATTTTTTAGTATGAATGCTGGACTCCTGGTCATCCATTCTGCCCTGCTGTGTAAAGCAAGCTGCAGAGTTTGTAGTCTCCTTGAGCAAGTGTAGCTTTTGGGAGGAAAAACCCCAGTCTGTAATGAAGGTATTGTCAGTGGGGTGATTCCAGCTCACCTTTGGCAGCTGGATGGGTCTGGATCATCTGATGCACTGTGACACTCAGCCCTGTCCTGGTAACAATCAGAGGGCTCAGGGGATGCCCACGTGCAAGCAGGGTTTTTTGCATATGCTTAATTAAAGCAGAGGAAAAAGAAATGAATGGGGAAACATGGGCAGGGCATGCTCCAGAGAGAGCAGCGCATACACCGGGTCACTGTTACGCAAGGAAAGGGAGAGATAAGCCTGATAAAATCAACTTAAATGATGCAATGACTCGCATACTTCCTATCCTTTCTTTGAAACCTACTTTACAAACAAAAGTCTGGGGGAAAAGAAGCGGGAACTTAACTCAGAAACTCAGAAACTCGTTGGTTTTACTAACCCAGTGTGGGAAATGGAATGTTGTTTCTGCATTTGATATTAAAAAGTAGCAATTGATTTGAAGTAGAACATAATGCATTTGTATTCTGTAACTTATCCGTAGAAATAGTTGATCTAAGAAGTAAAATACTGTATATGTTAGCAGCATGTTTTAGAAACATTATTACTGAATTATGTGATTAATTCTTTCTTGCAAAACTGTAATAGTTTAAATGTTCCAAACAATGCGAGTATAGTGTACTAAGGATTAGAAAACATATTGTAGAGCTGTTCTGTTAGGATAAGAAACTCTCAGCAAAAGAAAGACAGATTTAGCAAACATCAAGGAAGTCAGGGCCTCTACTCAAGGCCGGACTGTCTCACTCCGTGAGAAGGTTGGGGTGTGAAGGCAGGCACCAGGATACTCCCCTGCCTCTCTCCCAAGCTTATCTTTGTAGAAAGGAGGACAAGCAGATATCCGCAAAATAACGATCAGATGTGGAATAAGCTAATTAACTACAGATTTACGCTTATGCAGCAAAAATTTATGTTTGTCCAGTGTTTCCATGTTTAGTGAAGCGTCGAGAAGATTGTGAACCTGAAGTACTCAGCCAATGAGGAACCAGGAGAGTAAGAGATAAGCGTCGGGGAATAGGGAATAAAAGATGTAACTCTGTTTTCTGTGTGCTCTCCTGCTTGCAGGAGGCCCGCCATTGCAATTGCGAATAAAATCTGCTTTATCAGAGATACCGTCATAGAAAATTATTTGGATATTTCCTACAATTTGGGGGCTCGTCCGGGATAATTATCGCCCCTTGGGGGTTTCCCCCGCTGCCCTGGACAGGATAGGTGCACCCCGCTGATTTCAGCGGTCCTGTCTGGGTGGTGAGGTGACTCCTTGGGACGGCCGATAAGAAACCGAGACTGTTACATAAAGGACGGGCTCTGAGAAAGCCACGGGGCAGGTAGGCACGGGTATTGACCCCTGGAGACCCGGTAACTTCGTGCACGGACCAAGGTAAGGGAGTTTGATTCTTGCCTTGGGGGTCGGTGGAGACTCGGGTGAGTCTCGGCAGGGAGCTGTTGGTGTACGGTACTCTGGACACTTGACGAAGTGCCAGCAGTACACCCCTATTAATCCGGGAATTGGAGCAAGGTGCTCCAGAGGGATTGGCCCTAGATCCGAGAATTGGAGTGTGGTAACCTGTGAGCTGGGGAGTTCACAGCAGCACTCCGGAGGGATGGGGAATAGGAGCTCCGTAGAACAGGGGAAAAGGGTCCCCAAATTCGTGCCTAGAGATAGCCCCTTTGGAAAGAAGCTTCAGAATTGGAAAATAATCCCCAGATCGGGGAAAAGAACAGGGAAAAGATGTTTAAATACTGTATATAGACATAGCCTAGAGAGCCACTACAGGGAAAATCATGATTTTGACCAAAATAGGGGTCTGACAAAGATTGGGCCTGTCAGAATTTGTATTTATACGTAAACAGTAAGACTCCTTTTTCTGAAACAGAATTGGCTTATATTGCTGAATGGGTGCAAGAAGTTAAAAAAAAAAAAAAAAAAAAAATCCTCACAAGGAGGAGTCGAATTTCAAAAGAAAAAGGAAAGAGAAGCAGAAAGATCACAATGGGATCCCTTAGATAACTTCCCCCCCTCAATTTCTAAAGCAATGCAAGCGACAGAGAGGATGCACTCTCGATTACTGAGGGAGTTGGAGTAATGTGAATGGGACCTGGAGAGTTTTCCTTTCTCTAACACTAACCTTACTAATACTTCACTTTATCCTTTAGGGCAGTCTCCTTAGGTCAAGGGAAAATAGGATATGCTAATGCTTGCCTTTTTTTTTACTAGAAGAAAAGTCAGGAATTTCAAGAATTTCTTAATTGAGGATCCTATAAGTGTCGCAGAACAATTAGATCAATTTCTAGGGCTTAATTTCTACTTATGGATGGAAATGATGTTTATCATTGATATGTTGTTTATTGGAGAAGGAGGTGGGCAGCTATGCAAGTGTGGGAAATGAATACAGAGGGAAGGTTGGACCCTGGAGGGAGGCAGAGAGAGGAAGGATCCTGAGGATAAATTGTACTGATTATTGTCACTGTCTTTGCAATTGTTAGATGTTTATGTTGTGAAAGTGTTATGTTATGTCATGTTATGTTACGTTATGTTATGTTATGTCATGTATGAGGTTGTTATGGAACAGAGGGTGTCTAAAGAGATACCGAGAAGACCCCCTGGGTTGTATTTAGGCTTTTAGGCTCACTCGAGAAATATTGCTGGTGAGCCAGGGGGAAATATTGAATTTAAAAAAAAAAAAAAAAAAAAACCCAACCGGAACATAAATGAGTAATGGGACCGGTTTTACAATTAAGTACCCTAATCATAAGACCAAGTGCTGGGTGTTTGTAGAAGTTGAAGAACTGTGTTGTTTGATTTGTGGATTTTGAAGGCAGTAAGAGAAACTGTCTCGATGCTGTATGGAAGTGCATTTGTTAATGGTACATGGAAATGTAATTGGGTGTACAAATAGCGGAATTGTAAAAACTAACAAACAAAAAAAAAAATTTGGCAAAAAGGTTAAGGAAAACAGTGAGTGTGAGATATTAGAGTTTGGGTCGGCACGAGAAGACATCCCCCGCACTAACCCCCCCACCGCGGTTTGTAAGAACAACTCGGAGTGAGAGAAAGAGCTGGGGGTGAGAGCTTCCCGCTGTAACTGTGCAGGGTTTATGACTTGTGAATGGGGATGGGACGGGACAGTGAGAGTGAGAATAGCCGTCATCTGCAGAGATCTCGGGAAACCCGATATCCCAGTGTAAGCACCGGAATCCTGGGGAGGGAAGGGGGTGAAACAGAAATTACTAACATTGTATTTCAGTAATGATGAAAGTCTGGAAAGTGAAAAGGGTTTGGGAAAAACACAGGCTGAGGAAGGCAAAGTTGAGCAAGGTATAACAGAGATGTCCTTACCTAGAAGAAGAGGTAAGGGGGAGCCTGGAAGGGCTCAGGGTGAGTTCCACCCGCACTGGACCGAAGCAGCTGGGGAAGCAGGGTAGAGAGTTTATTTTCTGATACGGGTGCCTCTTACTGTGTGCTACATCAAGAATTATTACCCGTAGATGATTTTTGTAATAATTGTAGGAGCTACTGGCAAGAGAAGTTTACTTTTTGGGGGACCAATTAAATACAGGTTAGGAGAACAAATAGGAATACATAAATTCTTGTACATGCCAGGTTCTCTAAAACCATTACTTGGGCATGATGTATTAGAACAGTTGATGTAGAGATTAAATTTAGTAAAAAAATTGGAGGTAATTGTCAAGCAAGACCAATTGACTGAAAAATTTTAAGTCTGGCTTTAACACAAACTGGAAAAAGCAATGTTGTACCCCCAGAAGTTATGTAAATCCTAAATCAGGTATATACAGGATTGCAGGCATCAGGAATGCCTGGCAAAGAAAAAAAAAATTATTAAAAAAAAAAAAAGGGCAACTCAATAAAGGTTAAGTTATAGACAGGAGTCAGCCCAGCCAGGGTAAAGCAATGCTCTTTTAGGATACAAGATTGTAGGAGGGAGGATAAAAGAAATAATAAATAACTTTTTGGATTGGCAAGAGCTATAGTTTGGTAAAAGATTTGAGGGCAATTAATAGAAATGTTGAAGATATGCAACCCATGGTGGTAAATCCATGCACTTTACTAACCAAGTTGAGGAATAAGTAGGTGGGGTTTGCCGTTCTGGATTTGAAGTACACCTTTTTCTGCCTGGTTTTGCTAAAGAAAGTTTAAAATTATTTGCCTTTGAATAAGAAAACTCCAATATGGGGAAAATAAATAAATAAATAATAATAAAAAAAATTCAGTTAACCTGGACAGTGTTACCCAGGGTAGTGAGAACAACCATATGATTTTTGAGAACTGGTTAGCCTGTGAGCCTGAGATTTGGGTTCCTCTATCCTATGGTGGAACTTTACTGCAGTACGTGGATGCCACAGTAACCAAGGAGGACTGTGTACAATGGACTGTGAGTTTGCTGAATTTCTTGATTTAAATGGCTATCAAGTTTCTCAACAGAAGGCACAACTGATCAAAGAGAAGGAAGCAATTTGCTGAACACCCAGAACACCAACAAAGAGCTACCTCCAAGCCAGCAGTGTGCACTGCATGGAGGCTGTCTATGCCAGTTGGTCAGACCTACAGGAGGAACCACTGGACGACGCTGAGGATTCCTGGATTCATCGACAGAAGCAGTTTCGTGAGACAAGAAAACAGTAAGGCAAGATATGCAGTAACTGCTACTGACAAGGTAACTGAAGCAAAACCATTACATGTGGGGACTTCTACTCAGAAGGCTGAAATAACTGCCTTGACAAGAACCTTAAATATATGGACAGATGCTAAATATGCCTTTGGGGTGGTACCCACTCATGGTACCGTCTGCAAAGAGCAAGGGTTGCTTACACACAAGGAAAACAAATTCAGCATGATGTAAATCTACCAAAGAACAGCATGGGTGTTATACATTATGGAGGACACCAGAATAGTGGCACTGTGCAGGAAACGGAATATAATGGTGGATCAGGTGGCAGAACAGGCAGCTGAAGGAAAAGAAATCGGTGAACTGGCTTTAATTCCAGATGGTAAACTTAAAATATCTGAACCTTAATCAGTGTCTATAAGGTATTTTAAAGAGGATAGAAATCTAATTAATGATTTAGAAGGGAAGAGAGCAAGCTGACAGGTGGGTGCATACCCAGATGGACACATTGTTGTGCCCTTTAGTATTTTATAGAATTTGGTTCTGAGGGAACATAATAAAACATATGGGGGGGTACAGACACCAGAAAGTAACTGTATAATCCTAGTACCAGGAACAGGGTACAAGTGGGGTAGAGAGAAAAGGGATGACACTACCACTTTTTGAAAACACTGAATTGAGATTAGGGAGCAAGACAATAACAGGTCAATTATTGTATGTACCTGATGCAGGTACTAATTTGTTGGGGAGAGATCTTATGATGAAATTGGGTATACAAATAATAACCTGTCAGGAGGGAATTACAGTATCAATGAATGTGTTAACTGAGACAGATGAGAAAGATATAGATCCCATGGTCTGGGCAAAGGAAGGGAACAGGGGAGTTGAAAATAACCCCTTTAAAAAGAAAGCTGAAGGAAAAATGAGGTACTGCAGTTTGAAACTAAAGATATGTTTCCTAAGAACTATATACTCGGATTGTCTTCCTCGCTATTGTCTCTCAGTATCCAAGGACTGTTAGCACAGACACCACCTCTGGAATCTCTGATTCATCCATTCCAACCTGGAGCCTGGGTCCTCATCCAGATCTGGAAGGAGGCAAAGTTGCAACCCAACCGGGAAGGACTGTTCCAAGTACTTCTGACAACAGAAACAGCTGTCAGGACGGCCGAGAAAGGTCGGACTCACTACACTTGAGTAAAACCCTCCACTAACCCTAAAGCGTGGGAAACTGTTGCGATGGAGGATCCTCTAAAGATAAAAATTAGAAAGAAATTGTAAATAAACTAATCTATATATATTTTTTTTTCCTTTCATAACCGGTATAGGTAGGGAGGTGTTTAGGATATATATATATATATTTGTACTTCTAGTAGAGTATATCCTATTCTTCACTATAGTAATGGTATAGATGTTTAGGAGTTAATAATGGTGCAGGAGAGGGACCAATTAGTAGTTTTTATTCTGACAGTGATCACCTTTAAAGAATGTCTTAGTCAAATGATTGGCTGGGGAAAGATGACCTGCAGAGGGGAGCAGGAGGATACCCTGTTAAGATGTGGGTGAATGTAACAAGGAGAGAAACGCCTCAGACTGTCACATTTGATGCTTGCAGTGTGATAGCCTGCAGGGGCTTAAGTGCCCAACGACAACTGAGTCATGAAGAGAAATACCTGTGTCCTGAACTAGGCATGAATAAGAGATCCCCTTGTGGGGGATGGAATAATGTAAGGTGGACAACTGCCTATCAAGGCTGGACATACATCCCAGGGATATTCGATATGATGCAATAACACACCCTAAAAGAACAGATTAGTATGTTTAGGGGAATTGTCCAACCAGACTGCCAGGCCTTGCAGTGTAATCCAGTGACAATAACAATTAGCAAGGCCGATAGCCTTATCATCACCTTTGGGATTGGAATAAACGTTTGGGGAAGAGACCCAGTAGCTAGATTCAGAGTAGCTGTATGGGATTTATTGCCTGATCATACTCGAAAGGTTCAGGATAAGAAAAAGAGAGAGAAAAATCCTTCTGAAAGTCCTGCAGCTGTAGTAATTATGGAAATAAAAGATCTCAGACAAACATTTGAAATTGAGACAGGATACAGAGATGTGAATGCCTGGGTAGAATGGATAAAGTATATTGTCCTGAGTCTCAACCATAGCAATTGCTATGCTTGCGCATCAGGACGGCCTGTAGCTCAGGTAGTACCCCTTCCTCTGGGATGGACCAGGGATTCCCAAGGAATGCAATGTATGATCACCCTGTACCAGGAGAAAACCGCCTGGGGAAATGAAGCCTGAAAATCACTCTCCCTATTGTTTCCCCTGATATTGGAGATGGATGCCAAAATCCCTCCTGCATTCTCCATGGCCATAGGTAACCATACAGCTTGTCTCTCAAGGCAGGGTGTGAGGGCTACCAGGCCTGTAGGGAATTTCTCACTATGCAGTGAAACCTTGGACGTTACAAAGGATTTAGCGGGAAACTATTCAAGGCTGGGAATCCCTAGAGCGGATCTCTGGTGGTATTGTGGTGGGAAGATCTTACGGTCCATTCTCCCATCTAATTGGGGAGGTACCTGTGCACTTGTTCAAATGGCTATACCGTTCACTCTGGCATTTGAGAAGGATCTATCACACATATGAAAAAGGAACAAAAGGAGCCTGGGAGCCCCATTTGATGATGATACAATATATATAGACTCAATTGGGGTGCCCGGAGGCGTCCCTGATGACTTTAAGGCTAGAAATCAATTTCTGCAGGATTTGAATCTCTATTCTGGTGGGTGACAATTAACAAAAGTGAAGATTGGATAAGCTACATCTATTACAATCAGCAGAGATTTATAAACTATTCAAAGGAGGCAATAAAGGGAATTGCAGAACAATTGGGTGCTAAAAGCAGGATGACCTGTAGCCATATAGAATAGGATCGCCCTAGACATGATACTAGCTGAAAAAGAGTGTGTGTGTGTAATGTTGGGCACTCATTGCTGTACCTTTATCGCAAATAACACAGCCCCAGATAGCACGATAACTAGAGCATTACGGGGCTTACTACTCTTGCTAGTGAATTAGCCGAAAACTCTGGAATAGATAGCTCCCTCACTGGGTGTTTGGGGTTCTAGTTTGGCAAAGGGAAAGGGATGATTGTATCCATATTTACTTCTTTGACTGTGGTAGCAGGAGTCCTGACGGCCATCGGTTGCTGTATTATCCCCTGCGTGGGGGGATTGGTGCAGCGATTAATAGAAACTGCGCTGCTGAAGCAAACAGTAGTGGAACCACCACCGTACTCGGATAAAATAATGATATTAGACGAAATGGAAAATGAAGAAAGTGAAGAGGTCTTTAGAATCGTACTTTAAAAAGGGGAGAATTGCAGAAATCAACACTTTGAAAGAAAAAGAGGGGGGAATTGTGGGAAATGGAATGTTGTTTCTGCATTTGATATTAAAAAGTAGCAATTGATTTGAAGTAGAACATAATGCATTTGTATTCTGTAACTTATCCGTAGAAATAGTTGATCTAAGAAGTAAAATACTGTATATGTTAGCAGCATGTTTTAGAAACATTATTACTGAATTATGTGATTAATTCTTTCTTGCAAAACTGTAATAGTTTAAATGTTCCAAACAATGCGAGTATAGTGTACTAAGGATTAGAAAACATATTGTAGAGCTGTTCTGTTAGGATAAGAAACTCTCAGCAAAAGAAAGACAGATTTAGCAAACATCAAGGAAGTCAGGGCCTCTACTCAAGGCCGGACTGTCTCACTCCGTGAGAAGGTTGGGGTGTGAAGGCAGGCACCAGGATACTCCCCTGCCTCTCTCCCAAGCTTATCTTTGTAGAAAGGAGGACAAGCAGATATCCGCAAAATAACGATCAGATGTGGAATAAGCTAATTAACTACAGATTTACGCTTATGCAGCAAAAATTTATGTTTGTCCAGTGTTTCCATGTTTAGTGAAGCGTCGAGAAGATTGTGAACCTGAAGTACTCAGCCAATGAGGAACCAGGAGAGTAAGAGATAAGCGTCGGGGAATAGGGAATAAAAGATGTAACTCTGTTTTCTGTGTGCTCTCCTGCTTGCAGGAGGCCCGCCATTGCAATTGCGAATAAAATCTGCTTTATCAGAGATACCGTCATAGAAAATTATTTGGATATTTCCTACACCAGGCAGGAATGATTCACGGTGCAGGCGTGTGAGCAGCACGACCTCGTGAGCAGGGCAGGCACAGAAACTGTGCTAAAACTGGAAAAAACGCTTGCAGTGATTTTCTTTACAACACACCCGTCTGGACACAAAATGAGCAAAGCACTGCCCCTGGCAGAGGCATGGCCTCACCGGGCGGAGTGGGGCGAGTGGTGGATGTGCTGGTGTGGGCTGAGCCACAGGAACTGCCTTGGCCTTTTCAGAAAGAAAAACACAGCAGTGCTTACCCATGCCTGTCACAGGGCAGACTTGCTCCTTTCCGTGGCTTGCTGCTGCAAGTACACTTTATCCCAGACAAAGGCCTCTTCTCAGGAGTTCTGAATGGTTGTTCTGAACTATTGACAAGCTTGGAGTTATCAGAACAGGCTCTTCTTTCTTCTTTTGTAAGTATAATAAATAGAAATGTACTATGATAAAGACTCAATGGAATATAATATGTTGTTACACGAGGAAATGTGTATAATTTTGTTCCCAGACAACAGCAACAAAGGGATGCTGCAGGGAATTCCTCACAGTGATGGGGTCTGAGCAGAGAGAGGAAATTAGGTCCTGTGTCTGGGAGAAGGAGGGGCTTTGTGAATGGGGAGCACGTCTGAAAGGTGCTGGTTTTGGCCTAATTGTGCTTGAATAACTGTACGGACTAACACTGCAGCTGAAGAGGGCACTAGGGGTCACCACTGCCTTATCTGTGTCATCTCAAATCAGGACTAAGATAAACGAAGCAAAAGAAACCAAATCCAGGCTATGCTTTTTTCCTCTTTCTTTCTCCCTTTCTTTCCTTTCTTACCTTTCTTTTCCTTTCCTTCCTTCCTTCCTTTTTCTTTTCCTTTTTCTTTTCCTTTTCCTTTTCCTTTTCCTTTTCCTTTTCCTTTTCCTTTTCCTTTTCCTTTTCCTTTTCCTTTTCCTTTTTCCCATGGGCTGGACAGCTTGCATTTTACTTCCTTTTTCTCTTTTTCTCTGCTCCGGGCTGCCTGCCTTCTGTCAGTCAGCAACTTGAAGGATGCATCCAGGGAGGATGCTCCAGGAGCAGAGGAACTGCATGCAAACCCCTTCTGTGCAGCTCCCATTCACTCAGAGCAAGGGTTGGGCAGACGGCCTGTGCCAAGTGAGGCAGAGTCACATCGCGGCCTTGGCGTGTTTCTGCAAGAACTGATTGCTGCAATGAATGGCACCCTTGTAGTCAAGAGAGTTCCTCCTGACACATTTTGCTCTGCCCCACCAGTAATCCCATGTGTGAAGCTCTTTGTCCCCTGCTGTCCCACCACAGATAAGGATCCCCAGTTCTCACACAGCCGCCTCTCACGTTTGCACCAAGAGGGGGATCTGTGCCTGGGCTGTGAGCAGAAATGCAAATCCTCTTTTCTGATGTCTGGAAGTAACCATCGGTGTGGGCTGACTGTATTGTCTGAGTTTTGGAATCATGCTTTTTAAGGCAGGATGCAAGGTGTGTGGGGAGAAAGGCTGATTTTACCGAAGCAAGTGATGTGTTTGGATGGTGCCTTGGGATCGGATGGGTGTGTATGGCACACAAGAGAACACAGGCACAGATGTACATTCTTGGGCCAGCACTGAGATGATGGAGCTAACTGGAGAGGGTTATTTTGATGGCAGGTTCTGGAGAAATGTGGACTGGCCCAGCGCTTATGGGCCCGAGTGATGGCACCAGCAAAGCCGGGTTAATGTCAGCCCAGGTACACGTGTTCTGTGGTCGTGCCTTCATCCAAAGTGGGGGAGTTCTCTGGCTCCCTATTTTAGGGTTTTATGTAACGCCCAGCTTATATAAGCCTTTGTCTGTTAACAAAACAGGTGGAGCATATCTTGCGTAGATTTGTCGCTGAAGAAACACTCGTTACTTAACTCTTACTCAAGTGCTCGTTATATACTCTAAGAATATTTGTTAGTTCCTTTCTAGTTGCCAATAATAACGTACCTCCTTGACAACCTGCTATGGATGAACGATAAAACATGTAATTCACCCATTTAATGAACTACATCTCAGAATACATTAGAAACAATGCTATTGATGTAGAAAGGGAAAACCAAGGCATGCCCAAATCCTGGCCTCGGGCTGCATCTTGCTTGCCTTTGGGCAGGGGACAGTTTGGTGGTGCTGGTAGGGGAAGAAGGATGGTTTGGCCTCACAGGGAGTGGAGGGGCAGCCTGAGATCCTGGGCTGGAGAGGACTGTGAAAATTGTTTTTGAATGAACTGGCTGAGCTCGCTCAAACCTGCCATTCCTGCTACTGCTCAGCTTTAAATAGCAAGCCAGCGCACATCTCCACTTAGCACCATATGAGCCGGTTTGCATTCTCCTTCCCCCGGATGCTGTTGGCTCACTGATGTGCCTGGCATTGCTGGGAGCTCAGAGCAGCGCTGCACAGCACAGCAGCTCCAGGCCTGGCCCTGCGGCCACATGAGGGCATCCCGGTACCCGCACGGCCCTGCACAGCCCCAGAGCAAGTTGGAGAGTTTTTTCCGTTTTCATTCATTCTTCTCCCTTGAGAGGAAAAAAAATATACCCAAACAGCGAGAGCTTTGTTTTTGTTTCCATGGGAATTCTGTGAGAAGGGGAAGGTGTGAAAGCAAACTGAAATATCCTAGCCAAGTGCGATCGTTCTCAGTGCCTGGGCAGCCACGGAGCCATCTCACAGCAACCCAACCTGGGGGTCTGCTGTCCCCTGGCCGGGATGGGGCTGTGGGAGCTGCAGTGCCTCGGGGAGAGCCACAGTGCAGGTCTTGGCCATGATGAGACATGACTACAGCTCCCAGGAGGCAGCGTGGCACGGCAGCACGGTGCCCGACTTCCTCCCCTGCCTCTTCCTCCCAGGGGGTGGCAGCCGCTTCCCTGGGAGGATATGGGAGGAAGGAAACAGAGCAGAGGAGAACTGCTCTCCCCGCTGCAAGAACGCTGTCTGTGAGGCCTGCAGGAGCTGATGGCAGCTTTCTCCCACCACGCGCTGCTTGCCTGTCGCTGAGAGCAGCTCTTGGCACGGCTCTGGGTGCACCGCTGGCCTCTGCTCCTCCCCTCTCTCCCTTGCTTGGCCACCACAGTGCCCATGAGTGAGACCAGAGCACAGGGCTTTATGTAAAAGAAACAAATCAATAAAATCTCCATTTCTTTTCCTTCAGCTGGAGGGCTGTGTTTGCTATGCAGCAGCACGGGCTGCCAACAGTGCCCAAAAAGCTCTTCTGCAGATGTCTCTGTGTGCGTTATGCATCCCAACTCCTTCTTCGGTGTTTCCTTCTTTTCTTAAAGAGAAGGAAAAACGTGACAAAATAGCAGCTAAAAAAATATAGTAATATTAAAAATAACCATGACATTGTCCCTAACATTCTAACCCTGGTTTTCCAGAGTCCAGCTACATGACTCCCTGCGTGACACCACGCAGTGTACTCACTTTGGATAAGTATCCCTATGACAGTGGGAAGCGCCCTTGGAGAGCTGCACAGACGGTTCTGGAGGCCAAAAGTTGGTAGGAGCAGAGAACAAAGGAACCCCCAGCCTGCCTGCCCTGCAGCCACCCAGCAGCACTGTGTTTCTTCAGCGCTGGAGGTATTTGACAAGGTATGTGCAACTCATCTGCTTTGTGCATTGCCTCTGGGTCAGGGAAGGCGATGGGAATGGTGCTCGGGATGGGGGGAAATGTGGTACGTAGGTTCCATAGTGCTCATGAAGAGGTTTGTAAGTAAGCCTAAGGTAAATATGCATTAACTAAGAACATATGCATTACTGTTCATGAATTCATTAAGATCCCCCAGAACTCAGCTAGCCAGATGTGGGCATGGTGTGTGCTGTCCCACCAGGGGTGGGAGCGGGCATGGCCCAGGCAGCTGTGGGGTCAGCAAGGGAGCCTGAGGAGGTGGCAGAGAGGAGGTGACACAGATGGGGCATCCCCTCCAGGCAGTGCCCTGAGGAGTGCTCCCCCATCTGCCCTCCAACACTTCCCACCCATGTTGCCATGAGCAGTGTGAGGTAGCGTGTTCAGGCTTTGCCTGTGCTTTAGAACAAGATGGGGATGTAACTACCACAGGGTGACTTTCCATCGTTTCCATTTCTCCTGTTCTTTGCATCAGAGTTCCCTCTGCTCGTCTCCAATGCTTTCCTGATGCTGAGTGCTACAGATGCCCATGCTATCCCCTCGCCTGATGCCACCTACATTCACAGCTCCCCATGATGCTGAGTGGAGCAGTCTTGGAGTTCAGCACCGACAGAAGCAATGCTGTTGCAATGCTGCTGGGAACTCAGCTCACATTGGCCAATCTGATTTTAGGCGTGAAGGGCATCACGCAACTGTTCTCAGTCAGCCACCAGTCAGCCAAGACAGGGGAAACCCACTTCAAGCAGGATGAGCTGATAATGGGGCTGTTTAAAAAATGCAGTAAATCCTTTAAGGAGGAAAACTGTCTTAAGATCCATATTGAAACCTTAGCATAGGGACTAAAGTGGGAATGCTGAATTCCCTGGGACAAGTCACCACGATGGCCCTGTGTGGCTGCAGCGAGGGAGGCTGTGGCACTGCAGAGAGGTTTGGGAATGCTCCCAGCTCCCCAACACAACTGCCAGAGCAGCTCAGCGTGTGGAGGGCTTTGCTTTTCTATTTGTCACTTCAGTGCTTTTCTATCTGTCCCTTCCCCCAAAATCTGCTTCTCTGCCTATTCGAAAGCGCTTTGAGAATGTGTATGGGGAGCAGCATGAAAAATGCAGCATTTGCATTCTGCTCAGATACAGACAGTATGTGACCATAATTATTAAGTTGTCTCACCCTAAAAACACCGTTACCTGTGTATTTAACTCACTGTTAATTTGCTCTGGCTTTCTCGTTTGCTCCCCTAGCCAGAGGTACTTGCTGGGCGGCCAGCCGGCTTATTCCTACTGCAGCAACCGAGAGGGCACAAGAGGGGAAGGCGCGTCCTCCTGGCGGAGATGGGCTCGGTCTTACCTTCAGCGTGCAACAAATCTCTGCTTTAAAAAAGCAAACTTTCTCCCCCTGCTAAACGAGCGCTCATCACTTATTATTTTTTCCTCGACCGCGGAGCGCCCTGCCCCGCGATGAGCCACAACCTCCTCCTCCTCCCCCCGCCCCTCCTTCCCTCCCTGCGCTGTCCCACGCCCGCTGCTGTCGGGGAGGGGTTTCCCGCAGCCCGCCCCGCTCGTAGGCTGGCAGCGGCCGGTCCGAGGTTGGGGCCGGCGTTGGGGTGCAGCGGGGCGAGGTGCGGCCCGGCTCCGCCGCTCCGGGACGGGACAGCACAGCCCGGGACGGGACGAGCGCTCACGGCGTCATGGAGCGGCCGCTGCCCCGGGGGCAGGAGGTGGGTGCGGAGCGGAGCGGAGCGGCGGGCGGCTCGCCCTGCCTTTTTTTTCCTGCCTGTGCAGGGAGGGGAAGGGTTGGGGGTTGCGCTTGGGGCGTTTATTTGCGGGCTCTCCCCGTGCTGTGCCGGGAGCAAACTTCACTCTCGGGAGGTGCCGTCCGCACCGCGGTGCGCGCTAGGGATGCCTCGCTGCTGCTGCTGCGCGCTCCATAGCTCCGCGCCGGGCGGGGGTCGGGCGGTCGGGGCGGTGCCCCGCAGACACCCGGCACCCCGTGTGCTGCCCCGCTCCGCCCGAGGGTCGAGACCCGACGGCTTCCCCCCAACGGCCCCGCTCGACACCCCGGGAGCCTTCTCCACTGCTTGCGCTTTGTCTTTATTTGGCACGATGCTTCCTTGCTTTGAGAGGTTGCTGCTGGAGATCCGGAGCCCCGAAAGTCTGAGAGCTGCCCTGGGCGGTTGGTTACTTCAGCAGCGATCCCGGGGCTGCGTGCCTTGCGTTAGTGGTCGCGTCCTGCCTTGAGGTGAACGTGCGGTGCCTCGAGCGTTGGGTGGATGTTTTGGGCAGACCGCGTTTCCCTACGATCCTATCCCCGACAGCGGGTACAGCCGTGTTAATGTCACGTTCCTCGGAAGAGGGATGGCACCGCAGCGCTGCAACAAGCACTGTTTTGGTATGGCGTTATGTTTCCTATCTGCTTCCTTTTGCTACTTGGAGGGTGGGAACGCCGTTTCAAGAGTCTTTAATTGCTCAAAAATTGGTCCGTGGCACCTGGCAGCATGAGCTCATGCTGATGGCTCACAGGTGTCAGGACTACACCTCTGCTCCTGCACTTGGGATGCTCGTGGCAGCCTCAGCCCTGGCCCAGGTTTGGAAACTGCCAGGCTGCCCTTCCTTGTCTTTCAGCTCTGCAGATGGTCCTTCTGTCAAGGTTTAGCTTTTCTGCTTGGGTTTCTCACTGAAACACCTGTCTGCACACTTGATTTTGTCTGGATACATAACATCTTCCTTTTTGAGGATTGCTGGAAATGGACATTCAGGCTGTGGTACTGCTGTATAGGACCCAATTGAGTGATTTTGGAGGTTTCTGTGCTCAGAAGCTGTTGCTATGACTGAGGGAGGCAGTGTCCCATGAGCTCTTGCAGACCCAGAAGTTTCCTGGGATCAGAACTGCAGTTTCCTTCAGCTGCTGAAGATACAATTAGAGTTAGAAAGAAAGAAAGAAAGAAAACGAAAGCAGGAGGTCGGTGAGCCTCGCTGGTGACTTCACTCTTTCAGGAAGCATCCTGAAATCACATGCCTCAACGAGAAAGTTGCACTTTTTTCTTAATAGCGATTGTAAGGGCTTGTGTCAGCTTGACATTGTTATCCCCAGTAATTGGTGAAGTGCTCTTTAGACCACAGGTGTGGCTGCAGCAGCAGAAGGATCCCATGTTTTACAGCAGGGCTGTTCTGCGGCAGTGATTCGGGAAACATCTTCGTGCATGAAGGAAGTGTGGCTGTGCCTGGCTTAGTTACGAGCTGAACTTGGCTTGGTACACATATTTCCTCCCTGGAAGTGGGTTTAAAGCAAGTTAGCAAATCTTCATGGAAGGAAGTATCAGGGGAACACGCTTGCTGCTGGCGCTGCCACCATTTTATTCCCGGAGAATGGCATCATAAAGCAGGTATCAGTCATGGGGATTTCTACAAGCTTCTGGGTTTGTCCTCCGTGAGGGAAACCCTCACTCAAGCCCTCGGTTTGAGTTTCTGTGGGTATTGGTTCAATGGAGTGCCTGATGCAGGAGCACTGGGAGCAGAACACGGCCTCACGTCTTCTCCAGCTGTGCATGGGATGGCTTGTGTTGTGTCCTGTGCTCTTGGGGCTGTCTGATGGAAGTCACATTTCCATCCTTTTTCCCTCCTCCAAACCCTGCCCGCCCTTCTTTTGTTGTTTCAGTCTGTGGTCAGGTTTTCCCATACGTATCTGTATGTGATTATTTTAACAGGTATTTCATCGGGTAGTCTGAAGAGCAGAGGGAGTTGGGGGAAGAAAGAGCTGGGGGAGGAGGACGAGGAGGAGGAGGATAGCTCTGTTCCTGGTGTTTCTCTCCCAAACAAGCACCGTGCTGCTCTCCCACCCACATGGCACGGGGAGCCCAGAGCAGTGGGAGGCAGCTGGTGCCTGGGGGTAGCGGACACGTGTCCCTTCCCTGCTCTCATGCCTGGGGAGCAAGAAGAAGGCAGACTCGTGGATTTACAGGTGGGGTTGGTGCCCGATGCTCCCACAGCGAGAGTGAGGACTCAAAATACAGGTTTGTAATGCCAAGATAAGATGCCAAGATAAGATGCCTGGGGAAGTGGTGGAGTCACCATCCCTGGTGGCTCTGAGAGATATAGTCAGTGGGCTTGGGGTTGGGCTTGAGGAACTTAGAAGTCTTTTCCAACCTTAGTGATCCTATGAAGAAATGATCCAGATACCAAAGGAGCTGGCTGTGTAAGGAGAAAAGGTGCCGTAAGGAGGCAATGCAGTGCTGGGGCAGGAGTTTAGCAGAAGAGGAAGTGCAGGGCTAGCAGTGTCCCCAGCGGGGATGGAGCGCTCCGGCACGACACGAGGACACAGAGGGCACTATGAGACAGACAATATCCCACAGATCAGCGCTGTGACATGCTCTGTCCAAGTCTGTGCAAGTGGATGATTCACATCCAGTTGTTGTTTCTGCTTATCTCGTTGGGCAGGAACTTGCTTTTCTGTGCTCCCCGTGCCTTGGGGCACATGGGTCATGGACACACAGGAGGGACACGGCACGGAGCCGCTTCACCAACACACCTCCCAAAAAGGATCACCTTTTTAAACTGGAATGCTTCTTTCACTTTTCCCCCCCAGCACAGTCCCTGTTGTGAACGTTGGCTCTGCATCGTCTCTTTTATTCGAGTGAGGCACAGTTACACGGCGTGGTTGGCCTCTCTGTGTGGAGCATACAGATGTGTCCATTGCTGTCAAAGGAAGATGGGAGCGACTCAGAGAGCAGGCAGTGCATTTTGTGGCCTTTCAAGGGGAAATATTTTGGTCTCCCATTCCACTTTTTCTAAATGTCTATTCCTGTAGCCCTGATGAGATGCTCTGAAGTGTGTTTTTTCCATGACAGAGGTTCCCAGCAAACTGATATTTTTTGCAGGGGTCCCACCCAGCTGTGAGCCCTCCCTGCGTGGAGTAGCAGTGAGTCATGGTACCTTCAAGAGTCTGTGGTGTGACTGATCCCAAGACATTTTGGCAGCAGTTGTGGCAAATGAGCCGTTTTGTTCGCTGGCAGAAAGCACCAGAGATAGGAGTGCTGTCTGAGCCCTGGCAGAGTGCTTTTTTTTCCCCAAAACACCGAATGTTTTTGTTTCTGCCAAGCAGCCTTTCTTTTCTTTCTTTCTTTCTTTTTTTTTTTTTTTTTTTTTAGTGTGCAGAAAGAATATAACTGTCTGCAGAAAACTCTTGGAGAGCATCACTGCTCCGGGAGGCTAGAATGGAAAAATATGGGGAGGAATGTGATTAACCTGGGCTGATGGTGGGCAGGTTTCCATCGTGCGCTGAGCTTAGAGGGCTCAGCTTGCAGGTCATAACCTTGGGGCTCTGATGGCTTCTAGGAAGGGCCATAAGATGATGAGGGTCTGCGGGCATCCCGTGTGCTGTGCTGGGGGTGGGGCAGGGGGGGAATGAGCTCTGCTGGGGCTCAGCAGTATCTCCCACTGCCTGCACCATCGTGATGGAGAAAGGGAAGGGAGAAAAAGAAATCCAAGGCATCTGTTTTGTTCTAAGGAAGCTGTTAGTATTGTTGCTGTGTGTAAATGAGCTGTGCTGCATAAATTTGCAGGTATTCAGTTGTATTTAAGCAAGGAACACAGAAGAGACTTTCTGCTATTCCCTTCCTGCAAGTTCCTTCTTCCTACATGGCAGTTTTCTGCTGAGTTTGCCTCTTTCTGAGCTTAGTTCCTCAGGTGCTGACTCAAAAGTTGAGCAAGCGCTGCTGATGTGACCCCCACATAGGACCAAACTGTCCTGCAGCACAGTTTCCTGCGAACAATGGCCCAACAAAGCACCTTTGGGTACTTCAGTGTGTTATTTCCAACAGTGCTGTGAGCAGAGCAAAGCTGTGTTGCTGCTCTCTGGGAACCGGAGGATGAGCAGAACTACTGGAGATCAATCCCTTTGCGTTCAGCCACAGAAATGCCATTACACTGAGCCCAGAGCAGCTGCCTTTGCTGTGCCCGGCTCTGGGTGTCTGCTACGTGCAGCTCGGAGTGTTTGCATTCCTCTATTGGGACCCAAACCCTCCTGCAGATGGGGCCCCCCAAATTCCCTGCGGTCTGGCAGACCCAGAATAGCCTCAGGAGATGTATGGGATGTATACGTTTAGATAGTGGAAATATGTCCTGCATTTGTATGACGTGTTTGGCTATATATAAGGGTGCAGAAATGCACACCATCCTGACACGGCGGTCCTGGTCATCTCTGCTCATTGTCACTCTGTGATCCTTTGTGTCATGCTGTCTTCCTGGCAAGCTTTCCAGATGTAGGATTTCTATACAGCTTGTACAGCAAGTGCCAAGAGCTGTGTGTCTGCCAGTGCTCCCAAGTGCTGCACCTCTCATCCCTGCCCCAGGAACCCAAACCACGGGCCAACAGGCAGGTGGCAGCCAGCCTTAGTCACTGATGAGCACCTAATGGTCAGCTTCCTGGTGGAGGTGGTGCTGCCCGAGGTGGGGCACGGGATGTGCATTCCTGTCATTGCCAGCAAAGGCTGAAACACAGCCCCAACGGTGAGAGCATCCCAGGGGTTGGGAAACTGCTGTGGCTCAGGGCTGGCCCTGAGTGTGTGCATCAGTGTGAGCTCAGCAGTGATGCTCCCCTGCAAACACCACGGTGATGTTTTCCCTTCGTGTCACTGCTTAGAGAAGCAAATAAAAGGAGTCCTTGGGAAAGGCCGGGCTTCCAGCCATAGGACAGAGTGCTGAGCAGGGATCTGAGCAGATATCCATGTTACTAATGGAAACTGCCATCCCCTGCTGCTGGGGTTCCCAGCACTGAACGTCCCTGCGGTGTGCTCCTGGCTTGGCAGCAGTCCTCGTGGAGAAGGGCTGCAGAGATCGATAGCGGTGAGGCAAGAGGCTGTGCTGCAGTCATTAGTGCGGGAAGTGCTAATTAGCTCCTGCTTTTAGAGGTAGATAATGCATTTATCAGCAGATAAATGTTAGGAGATTCGCTGTCAGAGAATAATTGTTTTGGAAACAGTGTTTTGAAATATTCTGCTTTTCTTGGGACTGGGCCAAAGGTAAGTAGTGTCAGCTGGGACCATGCCTGAATATACTGTTTTCTGTTGACTTGGATTTGCGTTTCAGTCCTTCTCCAGCTCTGGTTTATATATCCAGGATGGCAGCCATGCCTTATTTCTTGATCAGTGATGTGGGAGGGCATGCAGGCAAACAAAACCAGTGTGTGCCTGTTTTGCTTCGTATGGGGACATGGTTTGGAGCACAGACGTTCCCAGGTGCTCTGCAGGGCTCCGGCACCTGCTGGGGAATTGGGATGGCAGCACTGCTCTGTGCCGGGTGTGGATCCAGGGCTGCCAGCATGCAAACATCTCCTGCAGGGAGCTCCATGGAGGTGTGGTGTGAAGCTGAAGTTAAGTTTAAAATATGAGAAATTGGGCAATATTTACATGGAGAACCTTTCATCTCTAGGCAGGGCCAACAGCTGCTGAGGGCATCATGCGTAGGATTTCCTTGGCACGCAGCCCGGGCTCCCGGTGCCTGCATCTTCTATCCCCACTTTACTGCCCTGCCCCAGTCCAAGCTGAGCTGTGCAGCATTGCACAGGGAGGTGTGCAGGGGTAGAACTGGCTGTGGGACAGAGGCCATTGCACACAGCCCTGCCCCAAGGTCAATGTGCGGGGCTGGGAGGGGGGGTGATGTTGTGAGAACCGAGGTCAGGGCAGTGTTCAGGGATTTGTGTTCCTCACCGCTGGGATGGGAGCTGAGAGAGCATCAGCAGGAAATGCCTGTTTTTACTGGAAGTTCTTTCTCCATCCCAAATGGGGGCTGTCCCAGTTTCCTAGTTCTGCATGGTGCTCATCAGTGTCTGAGATTGTTGCAGTTCCGCCATGATGTTTGCAAAAGCACAAATCTGGGCTGGCTTCATTTCTAATTAATTTTGTCCTATTCCTTACCCTTCTGTTATTTGCACTACCACTGGATCCTTCGTATAATTGCCACCTTCAAGGCTGGCAATACCAGCAGGCTCTGCTGCCCATCCTTAGCCCAGTGCTGCAGCCCTTCTGCTCTGCTGTTGCCAGGAATGTGTTCCCAGCCAGCCTTGTACTCAGCTGGCTGCACATTAACCCATGCACGTTGCTCAGCTCACCCCTGAGCATGCACGAGGTGTTTGCACAAGGGCTGAGCACAGCCTGATGGAGCAGATTGCAGAGCTGCACCCCGGTGGGCGCTCTGTGCCTTCCATTAGCTCAGCTGCTGCTCAGGCTCCTGGGGCTTTGGCTGGGCTATAGCAAGGCTTATTTCTCCTCTCTAGCCCATAATCTGTCTCTAATCTCTAGGGCAGTTTCTGGCTGCTGGGGCTGACTCAGGTCCAATTGTGCCTGGACTCTGCTCTATCCCAGAGCTTGACTGTGCCAGCTATGGAAACAACTTCAGCTTAAAAAAAAAAAACAAAAAAAACAACTAATAATAAAGAAATAAATCCTTAAGTTATGCAGCTGTACTGTGGTCCTCAGCAAATAGGCATGGCCACACTGGTTAATTGTTTATCCATTAACCACCTGGGTCAACTGATGTGAGGAGAGGAGCACGGCTGTACCTGGCACGGCAGGGAGGGGAGGATGCATGCCCAGTTCCATGCACTCCCACCTGCATGGGCTTCCTCCAGCACCAGCTGTGTGGTGTTTGGGTGCTGCCTTCCCACCAGGGTAAATCACAGCATGGCTCCTGCAGAGTGCTTGAGTTGGTTTTTGTGCAAACCTCTTCTCTGGGAATGTGCTTTAGGTTTTGGTGGAGCAAGAACATCTCTTCCATGGATGGATCCATGGACAGAATAGGTCTGTGGATGGGTCTGTGTTATTCAGGCAGGCCTACTTGCGTGACTCCTTCAGTGAGCTGGTGCTGTGTCTGGTCCTACAGCATGGGAGTTCACTTGCTGGGAGACAACCCAGTTTTTCCTGATTTTAGTCAAATAGGCGTTTTTTGTTGTGGTGGTTTTACCATAGTTTGGGCCTTGTGTGTTATTGGCCTTACATAATAAAATTATGTACTTGTTCCAAGAGAAAACAAAAAAAGAGTGTTCTCTCTGTTAAAATGTTAAATTATTTCCTAATTACAGCATACCCAGCTCATTTTATGGAGCTCGCTCACGAACAACTGCAGTGTTCTTTGCAGAACTTAGCATCAGAAGTGTTGCAAATGTTTTTAAAGAACTCATTATTTCACACAACATCAGACCCTCCAGAAGCAGAAATGTACTGGCTTCTTTGAAGTGTTGCCACGCTGTCCTGTCTGTATTTTTTCAGTAGTGCTGCCAGGCTGTGACATTTATTGCTCAGCAGAACAAAGGCCAAGGAGACCTTTTTGGATGCCGGGGGGGTAAGGTGCATGGGGATAAAGGTAGTCTGAATCCTGTATTTAGGCATTGCAGGTGGCAGTAGTGGAGTGAACTCTGTGCCGTGTTGAGATATTGGAGATGGCAGCGATGGAGGTGGTTGGGACGAATGTCATCCCATGTCGATGGAGGTGGCAATGACAGCCCTGCTCCTTCCTCCCCAGCCACCCGTGGCTCCGACACTCGCTGATCTGAGATGTCCCTGAAGCATGAAGGCCGTGCAGCTGCTTCAGCACTGAAGAGGATCGCTGCAGACATGAGCAACATCATCGAGAGCCTGGACACCCGCGAGCTGCATGTCGACGGGGAGGAGGTCGACTCAGAGGTGCTGAGTGATCCCAAAGGTGCTGGTGAGTTATCAGTCACCGTGCGTGTGTAAGAGCCCAGTGTCTCTGCAGTGCTGCACTCAGTCCATCTGAGGTGTGCTAACGGGCTGTGTGCTCCTTGCAGCGTGCATCCCCTTCTCTGCCATCTATCACACCCGTGGATTCAAGGAGCCGGGCACGCAGACCTACCTGATGGGATGCCCCGTGCGTGTGCGCGTGCTGGAGGTGGAGCGCTTCACTTCCACCAAGAAGGTCAGAACCCACCTGCCAGGAATGCAGTTCTGTTTCCATACAGCTTTATTAAAATGCTGTTTGTAGGTGAACTCTGGGTGCGCTCAAGAGGGAAGGTTTCCCGTCTGCTTTAAAACCGAATGCTCCTTAGAACACAACGAGGGCTCTTCGAGTGGCTGCAGGAGGGTTGATCTGTGTTGTCCTCCTGCTCAGGTCCCAAGCCTCAATGTGTACACCATCGAGCTGACCCATGGGGAGTTCACATGGCATGTGAAAAGGAAGTTCAGGCACTTCCAAGAGTTCCACCGGGAGCTGCTGCGCTACAAAGCCTTTGTGCGCATCCCCATCCCCACCAGGAGGTGCGTGTGGTCAGCTTCCTAAATGAGTCTAAAATACCTTTTCTTTCTTTTTTTTTTTTTTTTTTGCTCTCCTGCCCACCCATCTCTTTGTGGGTCTGGGGAGTTTTTCTGGGAAAAGCAAAAGCCTTGCATGAGAAGGGTGGTTATATGTCGAGGTGTGGTTATGTGTTGGGGTTTGATGCACACACTTAAGCTCAACACTGGGCTTTGTGATTCCTAACAGCCACACGGTGAGAAGACAATCCATCAAGAGGGGAGAGCCACGGCAGATGCCCAGCCTTCCACACACAGCCGAGAGCACAGTGCGGGAGGAGCATTTCTCCAGCCGCAGGGTAAGTGCTGGCATGCTAAATCCTCCTCCATGCAAGGAGGATGCTGCTGCTCTCTGGGTTCGAAAGAGCAGAGACTCCTTGTGGTTCAGTTAACCCATGGTGCCTAGGATGATGGTCCCCCTGCCCCCACCTGCTGCTGTTTATAGATAGAAGAGGCAGCTTATAGGGTCGGGTTGCATGATGAAGGCAGCCCCGCGGCCATCAAAATCCGAGTGATTTCAGTCTGTCCCCCTCTGAAAGAGGAGATGGCAGTCAGGCTCTCGATGCTGAAATGGGTAATTTTAGCCAAGGCACACGTGTTCCCTGTAACTTCATCAGATGTGAACAGATGGGCCCCTCCATGAAGCAGGTGGGTGTTTTCCTACCTCTTCACTGCGGCTTTGCCGTTTGCACAAGCAAGCCTGGAAGGGTGTCTTCCTTCACCCCTTCCTTCTCCCCTTCCTGCTGGCTGCTCCCTCCTGAGCTCTGTGCCTCCAACACTCGAAGAGCTGTGTCCTGTGGCTGTGCAGATAACCCACCCCGCTGCAAACGCCTCACCGCTCTGCGTGAAGTTTTAGCTTTAAAAGAGGGAGAAAAAGGTTTCCTCAATTCTACCCATCCTACTTTAAAAAACTTTTTTGGTTCTTGTTTTCCTTGTTGCAGTCCCACACTTTTTTACCAAGGGGTAAAAAGTCCCTGCTGCACACTTGGGAGTGTCACATGCTATACCAGCATGCAAAGCGCAGCATTCTGAATGGCATCTGGTTCTTTTTGGTTGGCACTGTAGGACGCAGGCACACATGTAAGCTCTTCTTTGCCCAGTTCCCACCAGGGTGGGAAGAGATTTTCTCTCCGTTTCTCTGCTGGGATGGGCAGGATGGGTTCTCCTTGGTGGCCTAGGGACAGGGCAGAGTGGTCACCATGCTCCCCACATCACCCCATTGACTTGGCTTAGTGCTGAATAGGCACTCTCGGTTGTGTCTGGGGCTGAATTTTCCTGTGAAACCATTACATACAGGCCAGCATCAGGGGCTGGTTTTGTGTTTAAAACAGCTCTGAAACTTGCACTCGGGCAAGAAAAAGGTCCTTTGATATTGCAGTGCCAAGCAACAGGTCAGCTGGGGGGGAGGTGCAGTGCACAGGAACCAACCTGCAGTCAGGCTGTTGTGCCATAATGCCCAGTGAACAACACGTTCATTTGTCTATTCGAGCAGAAGAGTGTCTGATTTCCTGATTGCTTCCCACTATCAGACAGTTGGATTTCTTATTGTTTTTTTCACGAAAATGCCTGCATCCTTTCTAAAATTTCGATGTTTGAATTGTAGAAACAGCTGGAAGATTACCTGACAAAGATCCTAAAAATGCCCATGTACAGGAATTACCATGGAACGGTGAGTCGAAATTAATGTAATTCAATAGCAACAGGGCATTCTCATTCTCTTTCTTTTCATGTGTTGAACCTGCTGAAAGAATGCCACTTAATGGCCATTTGGCAGTGGTTTAGGCTCTGCTGATCATTGTAGCATGGGTGGGATATGATGAAAACCAGAGGGAAAGAGTGCAAGGCTGACTGCTGGAGGTCACTGTTGTAACAAGGCAGAAATACTGCCTCAATTTAGGGCATCTGAAGGAACTTGTTCTTCATTTCTTTTTACTAACTTGGGGAGAAGTGCTGCTGTGGAAGTCATTTGCAAGTTTCTAGCTTTGCAGGGACCTCAGGCAGCCATTTGGCACTGGGGCAGAGAGCGGGGCCAGGGCTTTGTGCGGGTTCTTTTGGGGACAAGCAGCAGAGCGATCGCAATCTGCACATGGAAAACAGTCATCTTTCATTCTCAAGGCAATGTTGGGCTAACTTGGCAATTTTGATCAGCAGCATATGCAGAGCGGGGGAGAGTTATTCTACAGTATTTATCCCTCTTGTCAGATCAGGCATTGCTTGTCGGAATACTTTGCAGGATTTCTGCAAATGTAAAGCTGTGTGTGATGTGACTGGGATAGGGGGATGGGTGGTGGTCCCTGCCTGGGCAGCCATAAGCTGTGCAGAGTGTCCCTCTGTCCCCAGCCACAGAGCCAGATGTCATTGTGCACAGAACCTCTCTGGTTGTTGTTGGTTCGTGTTGGATTTGGCTGCAGTGAAACATTCACTTTGCTGCTAAGGGCAGCGGTCCTGCGCCGGGAGAAAGCACAGGGAGCAAAATGTTTTCTTTCAACAAAAGAAAACAAAACAAACCCCCACCATTCTCTGTCTCGACGCTAAATTGAAGGTTTCTGGCATTTTCCTTGGAACTGAATTTATCCTCCTTAGAACAAAATGAGCACTTTGCTCTCTGTGGTTGAGAAGTCTCTGCCCGGAGTCTGGAGAATGCTGCTCCTGTTTGCAGCTCGGAGCACTTTGGCTCTGCAATTCCTCCTACTGAGTCGCCGAGGGTTTTGGTAATTCCTAAATTCTTGGTGAAGTGGAGTGGCAAAGGCAAGCTGTGCCCAGCATGATGTGCAGCTCTTGCTTCTTGTACAGTGCCCTTCTAATCTGTGCAATTTGATTAATTCTCACATCTGCTTTCCATGCTGTGTCCTGAAGTTTATGCCATGCTCTGGGAGCATTCTGGCTGCAGGTTGGGTGGCTGTGTTTTGCAGACAAAAAGTTCTCTTCCCTTCCCTTCCCTTCCCTTCCCTTCCCTTCCCTTCCCTTCCCTTCCCTTCCCTTCCCTTCCCTTCCCTTCCCTTCCCTTCCCTTCCCTTCCCTTCCCTTCCCTTCCCTTCCCTTCCCTTCCCTTCCCTTCCCTTCCCTTCCCTTCCCTTCCCTTCCCTTCCCTTCCCTTCCCTTCCCTTCCCTTCCCTTCCCTTCCCTTCCCTTCCCTTCCCTTCCCTTCCCTTCCCTTCCCTTCCCTTCCCTTCCCTTCCCTTCCCTTCCCTTCCCTTCCCTTCCCTTCCCTTCCCTTCCCTTCCCTTCCCTTCCCTTCCCTTCCCCCCTTTTGACTCTGTGAATTGTGATTCAATTTCATATCTAATATCCCTTCCCAAAGGCTTTTTGTAGTTCTGAGTAGAAGTGCTTAAAGACAATTACCATTAAAATGAAAGTTGTGGGAATCCACACCTGTTTCTGGGAACTGGAAGCTGGGGAAAGATAGCCCAAATAGGTTGGGAAACAGGACCTGTGGGTTTGATTGCATTCAATATAAATATTAAAAATAATAATAATAATAATTGGGTGTTTACATTATTTTTTATGTTAACTGCAATAGCTGAGAGTGGGACTAGATGATCTTAGGGACCTTTTCCAACCTATGATTCTGTGGAGGATGCCTGAGCTAAAGCAGAAATTGCTTTGATTGAACCAATGCCCCGTAATCCTTCCATAGTTTTGGTTATTGGACTTTAGCATGTATGATGTTTTTGGTGTCTGTGTGTTTTTTCTTTTTCAATTCAGGCTTATGGTAAGCCAATTTTCTGTGTAAGAAATAGCTGTCATCTTGTTGCTGAACAATTTAATTCTGAACAGTGCTGTGATCTCATTTTATTGCTAGTCACAGCTGTTAATTAACTGTTTATGCTTCTTTGGCCCACTAAATTAAAAAAAAACACAAGCATCTAAATGGAAAAAGCGGAGTGGAGCTGCTGAACTCTTTCTGAAATGCAGATGCTATAGAAAGTTTGCCATAAATAAATCAGACACTCTCGACGTGGCTGTGACAGTGGCTCGTGCGCCTTGCAGCGGTTCCCCACCTTTCACTGCTTATCTTTCTGCAGCTGATCGTCTGGGTTTTTGTTTTTATTATTTTGTATCGCTGCAACAATGTCATTGAGTCTGCATTCTTTCAGTTCCTACCTCATACCTCAAATACTCTGCTGCAGACTGCTTGGAAACCGGAGCAGGACCGCTCCCCGCAGGCAGCGCAGGAACCCAGCTGCCCACCTCCCAGCACCGCTCCGCTGTGTTCTGAGCACCTCTGCTGTAATGCTCTGCAACAGTACAGCTAGCTGATGTGGTAATGGTGACAATAAGCCATCTGATCAGTTATTTTCCATTGTGCTGGAGAATCCTGCTTGGAGGTGATGAGATTAGTTTGCAAAGCAAGCCCCAGTCTTGCTTGCTGCTTTGTGTCAAAGCACATCTGACTGCATGGGTGAAGAGCAAGGAATTTTAATAGAATGAAAGGGAATGGCCTCAAGCTTTGCCAGAGAAGGTTCAGGTTGGATATCAGGGCACGTTCCTTCTCCAAAACAGTGGTGGTGCATTCACACAAACTGTCCAGAGAGTGGTGGAGTCACCCGGAGGTGTTCTGGAGCCCTGGAGATGTGGCACTGAGGGACATGGACATTGGCTTGGGGGATGAGTTGGGGTTGGTCTTGGTGCTCAGAGGGATCTTCTCCAACCACAATGATTCTATGAATTTAATTTCTCCTCCTGGCTTTTCTTCTCCTCCTTCAGGGATTGTTATTTCTCTGCTCACTGCTGATGTTTTCAAAGGGTTTTGACACTTATGTGCAGCATTGTTTTCACTGTGAATAATGTGAGGGAGATAGCCAGTTTTCTGATCCGTCTGGTGGGAATGCCAGCCACTTTCTGAAGGAGTGGAAATTGGTTTTGAGGCAAGGAACCAGCCTGGAAATTCTGCTGAGGACCTCCTGTAAGAGCTTATGGCATGCCCTGGGCTCTCACACACTCCTTGTCTTGTTTTGCATGTCACTGCAGAAATGGATGGAGAGGTTCACAGCTCACAGTCGGTACTTTCTCAGAGCCGATTTCCCAGTGAGAATATCAAGATGGGCAGCAAAACCATGAAATAGTTTGTCCTAGTCCCTGTCTGAAACAGGCTAAAATCAGCAGAGAATGAGGGCATAAATTTGGTTCTGCTGAAGGGAGGTTGCTTCATGTCCTTGGGCTACTGGGAGAACAACAGAACCTTTGTCCTTCTCCTGACCTTACAGATGGGGTGAAGAGTTTGGGAATGTCCCAGAGGGAACAGCAGGGAGAAAGAAAGATGTTCTGTGTTCCTGCTGCTATCTGGGGCAGTGCTGGGCATGGTAGGGATGGGGCCTGAGTCAGTCCCACTGTGATGCAGGACAAGCTTATGTCTCAGGTTTGCTGATATTCTTTGTTACGCTTCATGTTTTCAAAGCCTTGCAAAGCTTGTGGTTCCACCCATTTACCCCCTCTGTGGAATCAGATTTTGCAAACGAAGGCCCTGAGATGGGTTCGCCAAAGAGCCCGTGGCAGAGAGACCTCGGAGGGCCTCCATGGGTGGTGAGATATCAGTAAGCTCGGGATGCCTGGAGACTTCTGTCCACTGCAGGGCCAGCAGCCAGCAGACAGGCAGGGACGTCCCGCTGTGCCAAGAAAAGCCAGCTCGCTCCAAATCGCAGGGTGTCCTATTTTTAGAGTTGAATGTAGTCATGCTGCGCTTTCTCACCAGCTTTGCTTATCTTTGCATTCCTCTGCTGAATGCGTTCAGCGTTCTCCCTGCCGAAGCAGGAGGAGCCGGGTGGAGGCAGGTGACTCAAATCTGAGGTTTGCTGATGCACCTGGTGGTGGGAGCTGGGGCTCATCCTGGGCCGCACAGATCAGCAGAAGTGGAGAACACGCTGAACGCTGTTCCATCATACTCTGTTTCACTCTCCTCCTGCCCCACCACACCTTCATTGTGGGTGTTTGGCTCATGGGGGTGGATGAGGCCATGATGTGGTGGAGTGAAGGCTGAGCAAGAGTGTTCTGCTGAGATCTTGGTTTGAGGAGCTGAGCCCCAAAATGGTGTGTGGTGGTGGTATAGGGGACTGGAAGCCAACTGGGAGCTTTCAGCCCCAGGGATGAATGCTCATTCTCTTTGCAGCTTTTCTGTGCTCTTCCTGAGGATACGGAAGTTATGGTGGTGATTTTTGCTTAGGCTCCTCTGTAGGTTCTCTCTTGGTGACAGGGTGAAGCAAAACTGTTTTGTGTCTTTCCCTAGATGGAGTTCATTGGAGTAAGTCAGCTGTCATTCATCCATGACCTGGGACCAAAGGGCATGTGAGTTGTGAGCTGTTTTTTTGTTTTTTGTTTTTGTTTTTTTTACTTTGTAAGATACAGTTCACCAAGAACGTGGCTTTATAGCATTCACATTCAGAGTTTTCCTTCCTCACTAACAACTGACTGGGGAATATTTTACCATATGGATATAAAAATGCATCAGTGTTCAGAAAGAAGTGCTACCACTTTGGGAAATAGCCTCAATGTGGGCTGCTTTGCAAGACGTGGGCTGCAGCTCGCCAGCTGGGTTATGGGGTTGCTTTCCTCCCCTCCCTACAACCTGTCTGCCTTCATGTTTGTGAGCCTGTGCTGTGAAACACTGGAAAGTGGTGGAAGCACCATCTCTGGAGGTGTTCCAGAGCTGTGAGATATGACACTGTGAGGGGCAGTGGGCTTGGTGGGATGGGTTGGGGTTGGTGGTCTTAGAGGTCTATTCCAACCTTAATGATCTAATGATTGCATGAAATGGGGCCTTTTGTTTTTTAAATCTGCACTGCTTCCTTTGGGGAGATGTTTTTGCCCTTCTTCTGGCCTTTGGGGCAGTGCTGCAGGGCCGTAAGGGCTTGGCTGGAGGTGCCAGGAGCCATCCCTTGGCTGGGCTCCGAAGCAGCATGGAGGGCACTGGGGTGAGCCCTGTCACCTGTCCTGACCACGTTTGTGTCCTTGCAGGGAAGGGCTGGTGATGAAGCGCTCCGGGGGCCACCGCATACCTGGTCTGAACTGCTGTGGCCAGGGCAGGATGTGCTACCGCTGGTCCAAGAGGTACTGCGGGCTGAGGGGTGGCAGAGCTGAGGGCTCCTCTCCCGTGCTTTGCTGCTCCCCATGCCTGGAGGTTTCCCCATCCCTGGAGGTGTTCAATGCCAGGTTGCTTGGGACCCTGGGCAGCCTGGTCTACAGCCTGTTTTGATGGTTGGGAACCCTGCCTGCAGCAGGGGGCTGGAAATAGGTGGTCTTTGAGATCCCTTCCAACCCACGCCATTCTACAATTCAGTGATTCTATGATCTTAAAAGTTGCTGTGTTCTTGTGAAGATGTTCTATTTCTTTATAGTCTTGCCAGTATTACTTCAAACAGTTTTACAGGAGTTATCTATAGTGATTTCACAAGGAGATGACCTTCCAGGTCAAATCATTAAGTGCAGTAATACTGCCAGGGAGGATTTGTTAAAATCCTACAGATGATTGTAGGAAGAACTTACATTCATGTCTGGCTTCTACAAATAATTTCATGTATTTCACAAATAGAGAATGCATTCTCAAATAAATCCTCTAGATCTTGTTGGATAAAAGGAGGAAAGTACTGAAATAGGCAGCATGCCCCATAATTTATTTTGTCACAGTAGTGTGAAGGTGTAGTTTTGGCTGTTTTTCTCCCCCTTAAATGCTAGGATGGCAGCATGCTCCAAGACTCAGCTTTGCAATCACTTTTCAAAATGTGTTGGAAGCACTGTAAAACCTAACTGCCTATTTCTTACAGCTTTGCAAGCGTTTCGTCACCAGCCTGCACTGCCTATCCTTGTCCTTCTCTCTTGCTAAATTTCTCTCTTTTGTCTCTTTGCGTCATAATCTGCTTTGCTGCAGGTGTTGGGTTTTCCATACCCCAAATTAGTTTCCTAAGTTATAGCAGGCTGGGGATGTTATCGCCATGGGTCTGTGGAAAGGGACGTGGAGGATGATTGCAGGGTGACACCGTGAAGGTGCGTGGGTCCTCAGGCATGGAGAGCTGCCCGAGGAAATGAGAAGTGCACATACTGGAAGCCGTACCCAGCAGGGATGCTTGGGAATGGGATTATGGGCCTCTGGGGAGAGGAAGGGAGGGTATTTTGGCACCAAATGAAGGGTGATGCTCGGTCATCTCGTGGCACTGAAAGAAAAGGAAAATAATGGGATTTGGAAGTATCAGGGGAGCTGGGACTGTTACTAAGGGTAGCAGAACTCACACGTTTTTGCGGTGCATTCTGTTGCTGTGTGTGTTTCTTCATTTGCACAAGATTTAGGCGGAGGTCTCGTGACGGAGACCTGTGTGGGACAGAGGGGGCCGGTTACCCCAGCTACACGGCACGGGGAGAAAAATTAGAAATGCCATTCGCAGAGAAAACATATTTTTCCCAGAGTTGCCTTCAGGCTGTGGTATTTATGTAAAACCTGCAGGTCATCTTTCATCATGTGTTTCTAGCAGAGTGCCTGTTGCTTGGCAATAAATGCTGTCCATAATGCCTTGTTCGTACATTCTGATAGGAGCAAAGTGATGCTAGCTTCAAAAGCAAGGTGAGGCATTAGCACAGCTGCCCAGGGAGTGGTGCAGGGTACTGTCCCTGGAGGTGCTCTTGAGCCATGGGGATGTGGCACTGAGAGACATGGGCAGTGGGCATGGAGGGATGGGCTGGGGTTGGCTTGGGGATCTTGGAGGTCTTTTCCAGCCTTAATGTTTCTGTGGTAATTCATTTTGGAGATGTCAGGCAGTTCTAGTATCACTTATAGGTGGGGCATGCAGCCTGAATAGAGATCTGGGTTAAAAGGAGCATTCCCTTCATCTGGCTGGGATGTTTGTCTCACTGCTTTTGTTATGTGAGATGCTGCCTTTCCAAAGACCTCTATAAAAAGTAGCATGCAAGTTGCTCTGGAAGTCTTTTATTGGATTCAGACTTACGACCTAAGTTCGTAAAATGAGCACTTGGGCTTTTCTGCACTCCTAGCAACTACTTTTGGTTAAATGCTTTCCTTCCCCTGGTGAGCAGTGCACACTTGTTTGGAAAGCCTTCTTACGTTACTGGGATTTTCTGGCGGTGTTTGAGGGATGTGATGCCAAGCTCCTGTGCCCCACAGGTGGCTGGTGGTGAAGGACTCCTTCCTGCTCTACATGAAGCCGGACTCAGGGGCCATTTCGTTCGTCCTGTTGGTGGATAAGGAATTCAGCATCAAGATAGGCCAGAAAGAAACAGAAACGAAGTATGGCTTGCAGATAGACAATCTCTCTAGGTAAGAAATCCAGGCTTAGCTAGACACTTTTTTCTTTGCTTTTATTATTTTTAAGGAGTCAGTGGTATCTCTCTTTTTTATTAGTGTCAGAGCAATGCTGATGTATTCCTTTGCAAACAAAACAACAAAGCAAAGACTCTTGCAGCTCCTTACTTGTAGCATTAATATAACATGACCGACAGAGGTGCATCTAGCAACATGCAGACAGGGAGAAGCAGCCCAGCGAAAGCACTGTGCCCTGTGTTTCTCTCTGACAGGTCACTGATTTTGAAGTGCACCAGCTACAGGCATGCCCAGTGGTGGAGGCAGGGAATAGATGAGTTCATTCGGAAACATGGCAAGGACTTCCTCACCGAGCACCGCTTTGGGTCGTACGCGGCCGTGCAGGAGAACACACTGACCAAGTGGTGAGCTGGGGTGATTTGGGGGCTCTGGATGTAAACCCATGGTAGTGCAGGTGCTAATGAGAATGCCTTCCTCTGGCTGCTTCCTCCTCCAGATCTTCCTCCTAGAGCAGCAGCGCTGCAGATTGGTTTTCCTATGCCCCTCTGCTTCCATCCATCAGGTCCTATCTCACAGCTCCTGCTGCTCATATGGTTTTTGTAAACCCAAGCTAACGTGCTACACCATCCTTTCCTGAGAGCCAAAACAGCTCTCACATCAAGTGAAGCCCAAGGATATGGCGTGTGGTTGGCAGAAGTACCGAGTGGCACTCTTCTCATGCTGTTTTGTTAAGCTGCTAATAGCAGCATGGAATTCCTACTATGTGTTGTCCTAATTCTTGAAATAAGGTTTATGCCTTATTTTGAGAAGAGAACATAAGTAATGTTAGCGCTGAACCTGTTGGTCTTTCACTGTGAACTTCTTGTTTGATGAACGGGGAGGAAAAATAAATCTACATACTTTGTTTGGTTTTGCAGGTATGTAAATGCTAAGTGGTACTTTGAAGATGTTGCGAATGCCATGGAAGCTGCTAAAGAAGAAATTTTCATCACAGATTGGTGGTTCGTACTTGCATACTTGGTTTTTGACCAGCTGTCACCCTTGGGGCATTCCTGACAATGCCGCAGTGTTTGGAGGCCATACAGTATGGCAGCTCGCCGTGCTGCCAGATGGTTTGGCAGCACACCCAAACATCGCTGTGTTGGACTCAAAGGCCTTTTCAGGAGGGTTGGCAGCAAAAGCACATGATTGAAATCAACTGCTCGGTTGTCTCCTACCAAGGAGAGGCCTGAAACTGCATGAAGGCACCACCTGAACTGCAAAGTGTTTGAGTCGCTTCGTTGGGAACGTAAAATGCTGTACAGCCAAGGGACAGGAGTGTTTGGCAGGGTGTAAGGGACCATGACACTCGGATACCACAGATTTAGGCCATATTCTTCCCATGTCATCTGCACTGGAGCCTGGGAAGAGGCAGTGGGACAGGCTGCTCAGCCATCCTCTCCGATGTTGGGCACATCACCATCTGTAAAAGGAGCCTTTTAGTACTTACCTACTGCTGGTAGGAAGTGGAGAGTTTAATTCTAAGGCAGCAATTATTATGAGAAAACTAAATGTAATGTTGGCATTGACAAATGCAAGCCTGCTTCTTGACAAGGCCACAGATAAACCCAATGCTCTTGTTGCTCCATGTGCAATACCAGGTAGTAGTGCAAAATTATTGCATTTCAGGCCCTTTGTCTCTTAACATTTTATTCAGCAACAGTCAGTTATTAACACACTGTGGAACTGCAAAACTTACCTGAAAATTGGAATTAAAGATAAAAAAGCTGTAGTGAGAAGCACTGTTTTAGGATGTAGCAAGATGCTTTAGTCAAGCACAAGTTCCTCTGTTCTGTATGAAAGACAAAAATTCTGTTGCTTCACTTTGCAGGATTTAGATACAAAAGCTTAACTCTTCCTTGTGACCCTTAAAGCTGTGAGTCACTAAAATGTCCCACTGCAGTATCGTCTTGCTTTGTCTTAAGGCAGAATGGAAAGTTCAGCCCAAATCTGTGCTTCTCATGCTGCCATAAGCTTTGGGAGAACTGAAATCACACTTCCTGATTTCTTTGCTTACTGAACTGATCATTTAGGCCAATGCTCTGTTTGCAAGCTACATACGCTGTGTTCTTCTCCCCCTTTATTTCCTTAGGCTGAGCCCAGAAATCTTCATGAAGCGGCCCGTTGTTGAAGGGAATCGCTGGCGGCTGGACTGCATTCTCAAGCGGAAAGCTGTAAGTGAGCTCCAGCTTCTGCCCCTCTGCACGGCAATCCCTGTGGCTGCAGGGTCATGGTCACCTTCCTGTGTGGAGGTTGTGGCCACTATGATCTTGGTGCAGATAACTGCCATTGGGAAGGGGCTTCAGCATAATGTGTGGCTCAGGATGAGTAGTGTTGTGTAGAAAAAGAGTGCCAACACCAATGGCATGCTGTTCCCCAGAGCTGGGCTGTGGTGTTGAGCTTCTGAAGGAGGAGGTGATAAATGTGACTCAGACGCTCCTGTTTGCATTGCTGTGTTATCCAAGCTAATAAATGCTTGTGTACAGTAAGCAAATGCTTCTATAAGCTGGAGTTCTTGATATGGCTTTCTTTTTTCTTCTGCTTTCATCCCTCCTGTTCTTCCTGGTGGAGCAGCTGAGACCTGCTGCTGACCTTTGCCTGTCCTGGCACTCCCTCTGAAGACTCCTGTGTGACGCTCTGTGTGCTCGCACTCCTTCCTTTGTGCAGAGCTGTGAGATACTGGCAGAAAAAAAGATCAGAGTGAGGGTTGTGTGAGCACAGGCTGCGTTCCCCTTGCCCACACAGCCTGTGGCAATGGCTCTGCTGGAACTGGTGCTTTGCCTCAAGTTAGTCAGGATGGGAGGCACAGCCAGGGAAGTCCTGAGCATCGCTGTGTAAAAGGGCAGGAATCCAGGTGGATGTGCTCAGATTCACTTTGATTCCCTCCCCTCCCAACCCACTCATCTCCACCCTCCTCACCCATGCCACATCCCTAGAACTGTGAGGGTTTTGTGCCTGACTTTGATTGATTTGGATAGACTCATCCTTTTGGCAAATGGAATGTGGCCACAGGGCATTGCTCACTGGAAGAAATTGGCTTGGTTTGCTGTGACGGTATGGATTTTCCTGTGGCTATAAATACCTTGTATAAGTGAGGAGTGTTTTAAGGTCAGCTCCTGGAAATACTTACCTGTCCTCACTTGTGGCATTCCTTGGCTTTGGCAGCTGTGGTCCGGCTGGGGATAAGGCTGGCTGGGATGCATCTGCCGTGCTCCCTTGGAGAGCAAAACATCATCTGCAATTTGGAGACTGCCTAGGTCTGCTCTCAGTAGAGAGAGCTTCTAGCTCCACCAGCAGAAGCAGCTTGCTGGCATTCACTCTGGTGCATCTGCTTTGGGAGAGAGATCTGTATGAATGCACTGCTACTGTGCTGCACGTGCTGCTAACCGTAGGCAAACCTCAGGGAGGTATCCACTGAAATTCCTATGTGTTTCTTTCTGACAGCAACAAGGTGTGCGAATTTTTGTAATACTGTACAAAGAGGTGGAGCTGGCCCTAGGGATCAACAGTGAATATAGCAAGAGGACACTCATGCATCTCCATCCAAACATCAAGGTAATTGCATGCAGGCAGTTGTGCAAAGGGCATTTGGCTTCTTTTGCTGGTGTTGACCCTCTGTATATTTGGGTGTGCAATAGAAGAGCAGTGGCTCCACGCTTTCACTGTGGACATAATATGTGAAGACATACCCATGCTGTGGTTACCGCTTCTGAGCGTGGAAACTTCATTTCTTTAGGTTATAACTGAACGTAAAATTGCTTAATTTAGAATTGCCAAAGCAGCTATTCATCTAATCCATATGAAACTTATTTCAGGTGACAAGTTAATGGAGCTACATCAAAAGGAAAATCACAGTTTGAGAATGTTGTCTCATCAGCATTTCAGTTCCTACATTGATGATGAGAGTCAACACTGGATGTTTACATTGCTGTCATAAATGAACATCATTGCACTGTTATGTGCTGTTACGCTGCTGCTCCGCCACAGAGCAGAAAATGGATTGTGGATTGTGAACCAGTAGCTAAGGCGAGATCCAGTACCTTGAAGTTAGAGACATCTGTTTTTTAATAAGTGATAAACAAGCTGCTAAAATGATAGATTTACGATCACTTGATCAGCTGTAGTACTGAAACATTCATTCCCCATTACCTTAGCAGTGAGAAGGGCTGGTGATGAAAGATGGGCACTGGCTGCCTACAGGCTCTGACAGGAAGTTCTTCTCTGACATTAAAGATCAAACTGTGTACTGTGTGCTTAGAAAGAGAAGTGACTTTGTCATAAACAAATGTCAAGAGAATGTCATAAACAAATGTCAGACAACTTGATGGTTTAAAAAAAACAACAAAACAACTTCCCATTTCTCTTATGTAGTGACAACAACCAAAGAAGTGAGTCAGATCACCAATATGTTGTTTTCTTTTAGATCAAGTTCTTTAGATCCTCATAGGAATGCAGCTATGCTGTTGAAACATGGCCTACCCCAACGGCAGCAAGTCCCTTGCAGTAATCACAGCTCTCTGTGTGGGGTTCTGTCCTCAGGTGATGAGACACCCCGACCACGTGTCCTCCTCCGTGTACCTCTGGGCTCACCATGAGAAGCTCGTCATCGTGGACCAGTCGGTGGCCTTTGTGGGTGGCATCGACTTGGCATACGGCAGGTGGGATGACGATGAGCATCGTCTGACCGACGTGGGCAGCGTGAAACGAATGGGGGCCATCAAGTCAGTGTCAATGGCCAACCTGGCAGTAAGTGGGCTGAATGGTGGCTGTGTTGGATGTCTGTCTGTTGAGTTTGCAGGAGGGATGAACAAGCGGTGTCCGCTTCACAGCACAGGGTCGGGTACGGGAGGCTGAAGGAGGACTCATAGAATCGTTGAGATTGAAAAAGACCACTAAGATCATGAAGCCCAACCATGAATAGGAATGGGAAGAAGGATCTGAGCATTAAATGACTCTTTAAAGCTAGGTCCTGTCCAGCCCTGCTGGGGCATGGAGGTGGGCAGTTGGGTTTCCCTCGAGGTTGGAGTAGCGGTCACAATTTGCAGGCCGTGTTCTTAATAAACTTAGTTACAAGTGTACAGAAGGCACTTGGAGAGAGCTCTGATCTTCCAGTTGCTCGGGCCCTGAGCACATGCATAGCTTACCAAGTTTTTGTGCTAACCTGGGTCAACATGCAACCTGTTTTAACATGTCAACATGTTTTAGACAGCTCTAAAACAGCGTGAAGAGGTGTCAGTGTGTGACAATTACACGGAGAATAGTAATCCGGAGTTGACTGCTAACTGGTGGCAGAACATACTGCTAGCTATCATCAATGGATTTTCCTGTAATTAAAGAAGAAAGTACTCATACATGCAGCCATGTCCTGTGTCTTTCCAGTCTGCAGCAGAGTCGTCTGAACACAGTGCCCTGCAGTCTCAAACTTCATCCCCAGAAAGCCATTTGTTTCAGAAGAATGCTGATGATATCCCAGACATATCAAAAATGAAAGGGATAGGAAAACCCAGGAAGTTTTCAAGGTTCACTATTTACAAGCATCTCCATAGACATGGCATGCACCATGCTGACAGCGTCAGCAGCATAGACAGTGAATCAAGTAAGTAATGTGCTTCATCCCAGCTATACCCAAATGACATACATGAGGGCTGTGTGGAGGTGGGTGGTGGGTGTGCGTGCAGATTCACATAACTTCTGGGGTAACGTGCTCTTTGTAAAGAAGAAGAGTTGATTAATTCCATAACTATCATAATAATAATTGTGTTTAAGCAATATGTAAATCTGTGTTACTGCAAAGTACACAGGAGCAGTTACAAGTGGATTTGCATTTAGTTAATTAGCAATTGTCAGATGACGTGGTGCAGTGTGTGTGGTGCCTAATGCTTATGATTATGTGGGCAAACTTCTGTTCCTGCATGGGAGAACTGAGTCTTCTGTTTTTCAATTTGTATTTGTTACAATAGGTGAAACAATTTCTGAATATGACTTTCCCCTCTCATAGGCTTGTGTTACATAGATTCAAACCAGTTCACTTAAATTGAATCATTTCTGCTTGCTAGAGGGACTGCTTGACAGCCAGATATTTGAATACAGCTTTTAATTCCCCACACAAAATGAGACTTCCAAGCTAAAGGTACAGGGGTCAGTGTGATGTTCATTCTGGCATGGAGTTCTTCCTGAAATCTCCCAGCAGAGCTTTCTCCTTCCCCTGCCTGGAGCATAGCTGGGCCAATTGCAGTCAGCTCAGGATGTATATTGATGCAGCAAAGGCATCACAGTCTGTTTAGTTTCAAACCAGCTGGGTCTGGAATCGGTTCTTTATATACTGTCACTTGTAGTTTCAGCAGATTGATGTTTCATTTGAACTCCTGTCACATAAAGTGTCACCAGACTGGAGTGGGGAGAAGTGCAGCAGAAGTAGACATGCATTTTTGTTGTAAATAGAGCATTTGACTTCCTGCAGGTTGCTTTAACCCCTTTATGAGTCAATCAAATTTAATTCAGAGTTTAAAGTCCTATCTGGGAATGTTCCTTCACCTCCACAGTGAATCCGAAAGGAGTTGGGCAGTTAGGTGCACTGAACTGAACATCTCTGAATGATGGCAAAAGATGCTGTTGAAAGGGCTGTGTAAATGCAGCACCTCATCTGGAGGATGCTGAGTTTTGGTAAAACTGTATCATAAGATAGCATTGTTATTTGGAAAACAAAACAATAAATCAAACCACCAACAACAAATAAAGCAAACCACAATATTTAATGTGGAAACATAAACTTTCAAATCATTTCATTTTAGCTAATAAAGACTAGTTTACATTACAGGAGATACATCCAGCTGTAGAGTCAAAATCATAACCCATCTAGCAGAGAAGTTGGATTTAGTACTGTGAGGCACATTACATGGATGATACAATTGATATTCTTTCTTCTACACATAGCCACTGAAGTCAGTGGGCTCCCACATGGTAATATTTAAGTGAAAAGACAAGCAATTCTGGAGTAATTTTTTAGTCCAGTGTAGCGAGAATTCAGTATTTTATTTCCATAACAAATTAATGTATACATAAAACCTGTCCTGATTGTATAACATATTTAGATAGAGATGAAGAAACACTAACAGAAAGACTAGGGAGAGAACAGCTTCAGCTGAGCAGGACTGCCAAGTCCCACCAATGCTATTGCATGACAGTGAGCTTCTCACCAATGCTGTGCAATGGACAGTCCTGACTTTGGAGCATGTGGTTTTAAAATTTTCTTTGCTTGTGGCAGATAAAGGATCCATTCGCAGCTTGAAGACAGGTGTGGGAGAGCTGCTTGGGGAAACCAGGTTCTGGCATGGGAAAGATTATTGCAACTTTGTCTTTAAAGACTGGGTTCAGCTTGACAAACCTTTTGCTGGTAAGTGTCTTCGCTCACTGAAAGCTCTGAAACTGCTTTGGTTTGGCTGTTAGGAAGAAGCAAACGCCTTCTGAATGGTCTTGGGCCAACTCTCCTGTCATGGTCCATGGACCTGTGGGGGCAGTCAGCCTGCACTGCCCTTGGTGCCATGTCACAGTAAGCTTAGCGTGAGGATGAGGATGCTGCAATTTTTCCTATCTGCCTCCTTAGTCTGAAGAGGTCTAAATGTGCTTTCCTGTCCCATAGACTTCATTGACAGATACACCACCCCTAGGATGCCCTGGCATGACATCTCCTCTGTGGTGCATGGCAAAGCAGCACGCGATGTGGCCCGGCACTTCATCCAGCGCTGGAACTTCACCAAGGTGAGTGAGGAGCACTGCTGTGGGGGCACAGAGACTGGAGCTGCACACGTGCTTTATCTGCGTGCCCTCCACAAATGTGCTTTCTTATTTTTTGTCTTACATTCTTGTATTTCAGTCTCCTCAAGGGCTTTTTTTTCTTTATTTCCCTGGGGCAGATCATGAAGCCCAAATACCGTTCCCTGTCCTACCCATTCCTGTTGCCAAAATCTCAGCAAACTGCTAACGAGTTGAAGTATCAGGTGCCCGATGCTGTTCATGCCACAGTCCAGGTGAGTGCTATGGTCTTCTAATTGAGTTCTCCTAAGAGCATTTTTCATCTTTCTGGAAGGAAATGTCACTACAAACTCTCTGTAGGACTTAATTTAAGTAGAAGTTTTTCATTTTATGTTTATTGTTTGTAGCACAGCTGATCAATTCCTCAACTGCAATAAAATGATGCGTTAGTTGTTACCTCCAGCTTTGGAGATAAGGGGACTGAGCAGCATACGATACTCAAGTTTTGGGTGCACCATAGCTTTGTATAATGCGTTGTTTTTGTTTATTCTGCTGCTCTTTCTCTAATGCCCAACATTTGGGTTTGTGCTCTGGGTAGGCTGGTGGGTTGGTGTTGGACACACAGCGTCTGTTGCTGATATTCTCAGAGTTATCCCCCCAGCCCTGGAAGTCCTGTTCAGATGGGCAGTGGGCATTTGAAGCCTCATGTTAAGAGCAGTCTTGTGACTGTTGTTTTCTGTGTTAAATTTTATGTGTGGGTCTTCATCTTCAGACCTGTGGATCCTCTGCACTGCTGCACGCTCTGCCCACAGTTTTGTTTCTGACCATCATCCTCATGATGATGCAAAAATGTATTTATTCAAAACACTGTTAGCCATATTTAGCGTATATATTCAATGCAAGTGTTAACCAGCAGAAGCATGGACTTATTAAAGAGCATGAAGTCAAAGTAGTTATGCTGAAGGCAGCAAGTCAACAGGGTGTCTCTGAGAACAAAAGATGTGTGAAATAAGAGGGATGAGACCCAAACCAGGAAACATCCATGAACTCACTGTTCAAAAGGAGCAGTCCACCCAGATGACAGCAGCGCCTGGGGATGCTTCATGGAGCAAGAAGCATTTGTCTGGGTTTGTGGGCTGCCGGGCATTGTCTGTGCCTGGCCATGTGGTGAGGGGTGGGCAGCATGGGCTGTGTGACAGCCCTGTGTCACGCAGATGGGTTTGGGCTTTTCACGTCAAGTGCCAAAACGCTGCTTGTGGCTTGTTGAGAAATGGTCTCGCTCCAGGCACTGCTGTGCTTCTGTGTAGCTGCAAATACCTCCGCAGCTCTGTCCGTGACACTGGCTTATTTGGAAACTCTGCTCTCATGGAGGTGTGGGGGCTTGCACACACTAACCATGAGATAAAGCTCAACCTTAAATGATGGGCTTTGCTTAGAAAAGAAAAGGTTAAGCTCTAGTGATTACCAAGCTGGAAGCTGGGTTTGTCTTGTGAATTATTCATTTAAAATACCTCTCTCATTTCTAATTGATGCTCAGTTGCAGCTTTTAGAGCCCTGTCAGGGTCCTGATACCGAATTCTTTGCTGAGACACCAGCCAAGCCTGTGTGATTCCACCTCAGTGCTGCTCAGGGACTATGTGAGCAATGTCAGAGCAGGAATCACTGTCTAGTGTCTCTGGGCATGAAATGATTGTCAAAAATCTGGCTGACATTTTTCTTGTTTCTGAGCTTGTTTGCAAATCTGTCTTCAATTGTGGGCAGATCAGAGACAGAGACAGCACAAAGGGTCCATGGGGATTGCTGGTCCGAGCTGCTGACCTGTCATCAACACATTCTGACCTCATTGTACTGTCTGGCTTTGCTCTGTTTAGTCAGAGGGGAGCAGAGAGTGCATTTTGGGGAGGGTTTGGAAGAAGGCAGGGTGAGCAGGGGGTGAGCAATGTGTGCATAAGAAGCAAATGTGGAGGTGCAGGATGGGAGGGAAGAATGCTTGGATCAGCTGTAGGGGTGGTCAGGCACAGTGCATCCTTCGTCTACTCTCATTTGAACTGTTGGTCTTTGCTTGCCATGGCGATGCAGTTGCACATGGATTTTGCAAGAGTCAGAAAGCTGAAGGCAGTGTTGATTTGTTTCCATTCCAGAGCTGGCTATTATCAGCCAACGACAGCACTACTGAAGACGTGTGGTGAGGCAATATCTGGTCCATGATGTAAATGCAATGAAGATTTAGTGCTCTATCAGTGACAAAACCCTCTTTGAAGTCTGCAGGAGGGCCAGCATTGTTCAGGATTTATGCATTAGCTCTTAGCAAGCATAAAATTTATGACTCTTTTGTCAGTGAAAGAAGTCAAAGATGATGAGCCCGAGCACTTCACTCTGCTGCTGTCTGTGGGGCTTGTGATAGGAGAGAAAGGGGATGGAGATGCCAGCTCTTGGTGGTGGCACTGTGGCCTTTTCTCTGTAGCAAAAGAGTTTGGGTTTAAAGCAGTTCATTTAGAACACACTGTCAGGACAGGACAGATTGCCTGGGGTGAGATGGGGTGAGATGGAGCTGCATGATGCTGCCCTTCGTGAACACAAAAGTCTCCTCCTGCCTGTCCCTATGGCTTTGGAGCCATGTAGTGACTGGTGCTGGCCTCTGAATTGATCCAGGCTGAAAATGACCTGCCTTTAGTTAGAGGAGGGCCAAGCCGCAGTGCCTACCTCCAAGCCAGTATCTTCCATTGCTGCTTCTTCCCTCCCTTTGTGCAACTTGTGCGTGAGGCTGATGCAAAAGGGGATTTCCATGTAGTCCTCCATCAGCAGAGACACTGCTGGGGGTTGTGGTTATGTCCAGGTGAGTCCCCAAGGACTGGGATGCAGGCTGGGGTGTGGAAGAGGTGGATTCGAGGTTGTGTACAATATCAGCTTTTTGAGAGATGCTGTGATGCTGCTTTGAGACACAGTGACAATCCTTTAGCAGTGGGCAGCTTCATGTGCTGTGTGGAGAAGGCAGAGAGGAGGGGGATGATAGGGAATGGGCTGCACTTTGGTAAGCTGCGAATCTGGAAGGGGATTGTTGGGTGGTGGGGGTTGTCATTAGCTGGACAGAGAGAAAGAAAATAAATGCACTGGAGGGATTTCCAGGAGAAACGAGGTTGACCCCTAGAAGAGGACAGGTTTGTGCATTTACTGACACACATTTCACAGATCCATCGCATTTTCTTCTTAATGTGCTGCTATGATGGCTCTTTTGTGATGCTTACAGCTATTGTTTCACTGCTTTTGTCTTGACATTGTTTAAAGACAGAGGCTAACCAAGAGTAATTTTCCCCAAGCAAGTACCAGCGTGTAATTAAAAGCCACGTTTCCACCCAGGAGAATGCTGCTCAGGGCATGCCCTGACTGTTGCTGTGCAGAGGATGTTTCTCATGTGGGTCTGGCTCTTTTGCAGGGAGAGAATGTGCCCTGAGGGTCTTGAAGTATCTGCTTTAAAAGTGGATATCCAGAAAAAAAAAAGCAAAGAAAGAAGTTTGGGCAGTTGAACTGCTATGAATTTTAAAAGTCATCTCATCTCAAATTCTTACTTTTGCAAGAATTTGGCTGAAGAAATAAATGACCTCAGGTGCACATGACAAGGCTGTGACCAGCATTATCAGGCTGGCCATGTAATTACATACTGCCCAGCTGTGGGAAAATGCACTGACCCGGCTGGAGACCTCAGCTTTACCAGAGAGGTCGCTGATTGGGTGTGCACCCCTAAAGCTTGGAAAGTCAGGTTGTTTTAAAAACAGTTTCTGGTAAGAACTTGAGCAAGAATGAGACTTCTGTGCTCCTAAGAATTGGTGTAGAGCTACTCAGCTGGCAGAGTAACAGCAATGGGACAGGGCAGTTTGCATCAAAACATTAGTACTGGAACAGGCTGCCCAGAGAGGTTGTGGATGCCCCATCCCTGGAGGTGTTCAAGGCCAGATTGGATGGGGCCCTGGGCAGCCTGGTCTAGTATTAAATGAGGAGGTTGGTGGCCCTGCATGTGGCAGGGTGGTTGGAGTTTCATGATCCTTGAGATCCCTTCCAACCCTGGCCATTCTGTGATTCTGTGATTCCGAAGCATTAACACTATTCTTGAGCCTCCTTTTCCCCTATTACAAATGCAGTATGAATGGGGAGTGTTGCACTTACTGCCTTTCCTAGTCTAATCCTGAAGGGCAGCAGTGCCTCTCAGACAATGCAGCACTGCTGGGGCAGAGGCAAAGTGTTGTTCTGTGCTACCAGGTGATCCGCTCTGCTGCAGATTGGTCAGCTGGCATCAAGTACCACGAGGAGTCCATCCACACCGCCTATGTCAACGTGATAGAGAACAGCAAGCACTACATCTACATCGAGGTGAGTGGAAGGAGGGGGGAGGTATGGTTGGCAGCCATCAGGAGAGCAGTCATTTAGGAACTGATCTGAAAGAAAGCATGCTCTTTTTTTTTTTTTTTGCTCATCTCTGGCATTATATGACAGTAGTTATGCTTGCTCTTCCTGCAGAACCAGTTTTTTATTAGCTGTGCTGACGACAAAGTAGTCTGGAACAAGATCGGCGATGCGATTGCTCAGAGGATTCTTAAAGCTCACAGGTAACCTCTTCTTAACAAGGCAGTCGGAGTCTGCCAGCTGCATTTATGCAGTGTGGTTCAAAATAATATCGTAATGGACACGACTGTACAGTAGCTCTTCTTTGCAGCGCCTATGTGGTCAGACATCTACGTGCTTTTACAGCCGTGAGACTCTTCAGTGGTTTCTGTGCTACCAGGAAATGGTTTTTTGGACTTACTCTGATGCATGTGCAATATTTAATGATGGAACTTGTTTGAAATATTTGCTTCCCAGAGGTCTCACCTTTGTGTATAGGCAGCCAGTCCTGGTCTATAAGAAGGACAAGCTGATGGATGAGAAGGTTAAACTGGGATACCTGGCTTGTTTAAATTATCTGTAGAGAGGATTGCTTTTAAACTGGGGATGCAAACACATTTTGAGAATTTGACTGCAGGGTTCAGCTATTGATGAAGGCTCTTTGTCCGATAAGTGCTGGAGAATACTTGCAACCCATTGCGAGGGGCTGCAGTTTGTGCTGGGATGGACACAATCCAGCTGCAAAATGCTCCTTTTACATGAGATGCCTGACGCCATGCTAACTTGAGTTCCACAGGTAGAGGCTTGTTTTTGTTCTGATCCTGGGCATCCTTGCTTAAGGTTGCTCTTTTGGAACTTATCTTGAAGATCTGTGTGTGTCATAATACAAAAGAGCATCCCTCTGTTGCTGGGCCAGAAAGCTTCTTACACTTCCTTTCACGTGCTGTTTTTCCACGTACAGCTATAGAGAAGCACTGATGGAAATTAAATAAACTCAGATCCTCTTTGTCTAAAACTTTATAGCTCTATTTACCTTTTTGAATGGCCAGTGTTCTGCTTGTTCCCTGAGCTTTTCCCATCTTTTCTGGCATTTCTGACTTATTCAGGCCAGAATGGAGCAGGCATTTCTCATTAGATGTCGAATTTCTGCCCAACAGCAGAGCCTGCAGAGCCACTTTGTACCACTTGCAGAGGGGCTTTGGGCTGTGCAAACTTTCACAGTGGCACACACAGTCTGCTAAAAGAAATCTGAGCACAAACTGCTGGTGGCAGGTAAAGAGGACCTGAACCTGGAAGTACATTTCATACTTTGCTCCCTTCAAGTTTGTGTAGCGGCCTTGTGGACAGAAACCAAGCCAGTCAACACAGAGAAGGTGAGACCAAGCAGGAAGACTTGCAGGTTGATATTTCCCTCAAATGTGTTGTTGTAGGGAAAACAAGCGTTACCGAGTGTACGTGGTGATCCCACTGCTGCCTGGCTTCGAGGGTGACATCTCGACAGGCGGGGGCAACGCGCTGCAGGCCATCATGCACTTCAACTACAGGTACTGTGTGCTGGGGGTCACCCAAAACTGCACCATGATGAGGCCCCATTGCTTCAGCTGCAGTGCTGTGCTATGAGCAGGGCACACGCCACAGAGGAAGGTCCCAGCATCAGAGTGAGTTGGGTTGGAAGGGACCTTACAGCCCACCCAGCCCCAGCTACTGCCATGAGTCTGATATAGGTTGGTGACACCTCTCACCAGTTCAGGGTGCCCAAGCCCCATCCATGACCTTGAGTACCCCCAGGGATGGGCACCCACAGCTCTCTGGCAGCAGTGCCAGGGCCTCATGTCCCCCTGAGTAAAGAATTTCATCTTAAACATGGACTGGCATAAATTCTTATTTTTTTTTTAAGGAAATGAGCAGTTCTTGATAGTTCTTCCATTGTATGGGAAAATGTGCACACATTTCTTCTGTTTGCATGGGGCATTTAAAAGGCAGCTGTGTTTGCAATTTACCTTGCTTCAGTAAATGCTATTGCCTCGAGATGCTGTGGCACTCAGAGCTCTTTAACTCCTTTCCAGGACCATGTGCCGAGGAGAAAATTCAATCCTGAGTCAGCTGAAGTCAGAAGGTAAGAGCTATATTCCTTTCCTACATGGCCATGAGATGCTGCTGTTGGACAGATGGATCTGTAAGCTGAAGCTCATGTTTTCCAGTTGCATTACGCTTGGGAGAGCTACAGCTGTGCAAACCCTAGGCAGTGGGGACAGGCACACCAAAAGCCTTGCTGCAAAACATTAAGCAGCAAGGCCCTATCTGCAGCTCCTGGCTGCACACAGCTCACTTATTGCTGGTGTAGCCAAGGGATCAGGTTTGGGCTGAAGCATCATGAGTGACCTCAGCCTCCGCAACATCCCAGCAACCCAGAGGTTGTGTGAGCCTTGGCTGCTTTCAGCCTTGCATCTGAATGCAGCCCCGTTCTGGAGGAGGGAAGGACCCCAGGGAGGAGCACAGCACAGTTCCAGCTGCTTACATGTGTTGTAATCATGAGAGGCATCCCAAACACTTGTTAGTTCTGGTGCTCTGCGCAAATCCGCGCTGCAGGCAATGACACTGGGACGTGTTTTCAGAACCATGCATGGGCAAAGCACCTACTTATTGCCTTTCTGCAGAAAAGCAGGCATGAGGTCTGGTGATTTTAAGGTTCCCATATAAGCTGGGAGTATTTTCATGCTGTGTGAGGGGGATTTGGGTCACCTTTCACCAAAGTGGAATGTCTGAGCAGGCAGCAGAGCAGAGAGCCCACAGGTGGTTTTAATGTCCATTTTTAAATAAACATACTTCCAATCCCTGCCTGTGTGCTTTTGTAGCACAAGATGTTAAAGTAAGCTGTGCTGTTCATATGGGGCTTTACATAAAGAGGATTTTTTCTTATTTTTCTCAGCCCATTGATTTTGTTTTCTTTTCATTCTCAGTTGGAGATAAGTGGATCAACTACATTTCCTTCTGTGGGCTCCGAACGTATGCAGAGTTGGAAGGAAAACTGGTCACTGAGCTCATCTATGTCCACAGCAAGCTGCTGATTGCCGATGACAACACGGTCATAATCGGTGAGCAGGGATTCTGCCCTTAGCTTCTGCTCTGTGCCCAGTGTGGGCTGTGATGCTGCATGCTTCTCTGTGCTGGGAGTTCTTCCCTATGAAATATTTTGCTGTTAAAATACAAACAAATATATTCATCAGGATAGGTAGGAGGGAAAAAAGGGTTTGGAAAGCTGTCATTTAATTTGTTTTTTTTTAAAACAGCTTTAAATCTCTGTGTAGCAGTTATGAGAATCCTGGTGCAGGGAATATTGTCCATCTGTCTTGTATCAGGCTCGGCTCTAGCAGGAGGACTTGTGAGACTTGTCATCTGTTTCCTTAAAGAACAGAATGTGCCGTGAAATTTGGACGGTTTGGACAACATGTGTCATTTATCAGCTCTGTTTCCTAGGAGTGGGGAAATAGGTTATAACAAATAAGAGAGAGCATTTCATCTGTCTCTGTTACCATATTTATTATGAGACTGTGAAGCAAAGACAAGAGACCTCAGGCTCTGAATTGCACATTGCAACAGAAGAGCAAAATTGGAGCCTGTTTCTTTAACAAAGCCCTTTCTGATCTGTTTTATCAGCAAAGAGAACAGTTCCATAGCAGATTTTACAAGAGTCAAAACTCTCCTTTCCCTCAGAGCAGCAGCTCAGCCCTTGCCTCAGATGGTGAGGTTTGCACTCTTTGCCCTCCCATGCTCATGAAGTAGCATTGACCTTTCTCCCCTTTCAAAAATAATCAGGATTAACTAAGTCCAGCCCTCCACCTTCCCAGGAGGGACCGTTCCCTTGGTGCTGTCTTTGTGCTTTATCACTTACGTGACATTGCCTGTTCCCTCTCAGGCTCTGCCAACATCAATGACCGCAGCATGCTGGGCAAGCGGGACAGCGAAGTAGCCATCATTGTGCAGGACACTGAGACTGTGCCCTCGGTGATGGATGGGGAGGAGTACAGCGCTGGGCGATTCGCCCAGTCCCTCCGGCTGCGCTGCTTCAGGTAGGGCATGGGGACCGGCCAGGCTCAGGCTCAAAAGCTGAGAAATCCAACAAGCTGCTGCTGTGTCAGATTGAGCACTGCTGGGCCTGGCTCTAGCCCAGAGTTTGGCTGCTGCTTACCAGAGTTAGTCTTCCTCCTGCCGTCCCTGTTCTCAGCTGGCAGCTTGACTTACAGAGCATTTTGCTCAGGGAATTCTCTAGGAGAGCTTATAAATAACACAGTGATGTTTTCTTCTGGATACTGTTTTCACACTGTCTCAATTTTGGGTGGTGGTGTCTCTTTCTGATGAAAGTTTGTTCACTCAGAGCAACCATCTGGCTCACAACATAGTTGGTTTTTCGTTAAGACCTCTTTTCTTTTCCTTTCTTCCCCCCCATATTTCCCATCTGGACAGCTACTGCGCAGAAGAAAGGGTGAAAATCAGGCAGCAATAAGGCTGAGGGATTGTGGCAGCCGGAAGGCGTTCTGCCTTTTGGCAAGTCCCAGGGACACTTGGGGACTTGTGTGTTTGGGACAGATGCCTTTCCTGGTGTTCCAAGAGTGGGAGTGCCAGGACTTGGCTTGAGCAGGCATCAGCCCCTTCCTCTTTTTGTCTCAGGGTTGTCCTCGGCGGCTCCGATCTCAATCCGGACCACCAGGATCCCGTCTGTGAACGGTTCTTTAAGGAGGTGTGGATCTCCACGGCAGCTCGCAATGCCACCATCTTTGATAAGGTGATGCCTTGACCCATTGCAGGTGGGAGGGCCGGGGCAGCAGGGTGAGCTCTTGGAGTCGGTCAGATGTTCTGAATGAATGAACGGCATCATTAAAATGCCATAGCTGGGAACAAGAAACTGGAGCATCCTCACACCACTCCAGTGTCCTTACTTCTAGTTGGCCATCTCCAAGCTGTTTTTTAAACTGCTGCCATCCAGAGGAATATGTGTTCAGTATTTTTATCTTTCTCAGGAAATCCACCTCACTGTATTTCCCCAAGCTGACTTGCCAATTCTCTCTGTTTCTCTCAGGTGTTTCGATGCCTTCCCAGTGACCAGGTGAATAATTTAGCCCAGCTGCGTGACTTCATCAACAAACCAATATTAGCAAATGATGATCCTGTGAAAGCAGCTGAAGAATTGAAAAAGATTCGTGGGTTTCTGGTACAATTCCCCTTCCGTTTCCTGGAGGAAGAGTACTTACTTCCCTCTGTTGGAACAAAGGAGTCCATGGTACCCATGGAGGTTTGGACTTAAGGAGATGGAGACTGCTTTACGTTTTAAAGTTTGGTTCCCTGGAGACAAGCTAATGAACAATATGTGATTTCTGAAAGCTGTTCATTGCTAAGGGAAGCAAGAAAGATCTCCACCAAGCTAATGTGCCTTTCTCAAGGATCTTGGTGGAGGAACTTCAAGCAAATCAACACTAGAAAGGAGAGGAGCAGAAAGACTCGGAATTTATGACAAATAAGAAGTTTCAACTCAGAAGCAGTTACTTCTTAAGGCACATTCTGAGCACCTAGAGGATGCATGCCACTTCCTAGGATAGGGAACAAATCCTAACTGCTGTTGTTACTATTGCCAGCTGCGTGCTGTCGTTGCACATGTGCTGTGGTCATGCTGTGGGAGCCTCCTCAGGCTCTAGGGCACCACATGGTGGCTCAGCAGAGACCCTCACCTCATTTTGGGGACCGTCAGAACCGTTTGAGCAGCTCTGTCACTGCAGGAAGTGCTGCCCAACCATCACTGCTTGCCAAGCGTGGATGTTGCATCTCTTAGTTGGAAACACACAAACAATCTGTTGTCGGAATCAGTATTTTGGTCTCTTCTCCCCTCTAGGGGAGGAAAAATACTGTTTTTCCTGTGGCTAGAGCAATCAGCATTCCTATGTGCAACATGGTGCTGTGTGGGTGCTGGCAAAGGACAGCCTCCATGGAGCTCAAGGTGCTGGCAATCGGCAGCTCTCTGGCCTTTACAGAAATACGGCACATTACTTTGTTTAAAAGGCACGTGAAAGCTTTTTCCAAGTTTTAAACTAAAGCCTTATGTCTCTGGAGCTGAAGGCAGATGAGGCACTGAGTGTGACAGGGAACAGCTACTCGTAAGCTAGCATGAGCCAAGCTGAACACTATGCTCCGCGTACTTCACTCATGCAATTATATCACATTCTATAGGCAGACCTTTCCATTCCTTTTTTGCTCCCTATTTAAGAGAAGGTTGAGGCCATGAAGCCAGAGGTGGAGTGTCAGCAGGCTGTGCTCAGACTGAGCAGGCACATCACCCTGTAGATGGGGTAAACACAAGGAAAGGGAAGAATTCAGCAAAACCTGTTCTCTGATCATCTTTGTTATTAGACCAGTTCTGATCCTGAGCTCAGTTGTTCAGAATACATCTTTCCAGGGAAAACTCCATTCCCAAGCTATTTTGCATCTCACAGTGCAATGAAGCAGCAATTTGATCTAACATCCTTGAGTAGTGCAGCTCCTGGGCTAGGACATGGCCTGGTAGGTGCCAGCCTAGTCTCTGTGCCATCCTCTGTCCCACAACAAACTGTGCTTCCTAATTTCATGCCCAGCCCCAGCTGCAGCCTTGGGAGAGGAGCTTCCTGTGTCAAACACTAAAAACATGCTGCAGGAGACACTCAGCTGCAGAGGTGGAAGGCTGAGCTCCTCTGCTGCACAAGGGCTGGGACTCAGTGAGGTGTGACCCGCGTTGCTCCACATGCCCAAAGCTGCTCAGTCAAAAGCCCAGGTGATCTGTTTTTTAATTCAGTTTATTAGCAAGTTTCATTTTACTTTTCTTAGCTCTTCCAACAATCTCACCTGTTTTTAACTGGAAAAGAATTGCAGTGGTCATCCGCCTATTCCCAGCCATGTGGCTGGCATCACTTCCTAGCTGATTGTCTGCTGTCTTCAGAACTATAGATAGGCACCAGGTCACTCTGCACAGCATTGCTTGTACAAGAAGTGAACACCAACATTCCCTGGGCAAATCACATTTTAGCCATGTCCTGCAGTTCTCTCTGCTTTACGCTCTTTTTGTAGGTGGAATTGCGAATTTCTCCGTTCTGTTTGGTGTACTTGTGGTCTGATCTGCCAGGTGGAAGTGCATGTGCAGTAGTTTCATGATAATCTTTGGTCCAAGAGGTCGATGCTTTTGGCCGGCATGCTGCTAGTAGATAACTCTGTTCTCTTGTTTTTTAATCTTGAAAAAAATCAACCTGGGGTCCCTCCTCCCACCCCCCCCTTGCAGAGCCATAGCAAGGTGCCACGCATCAACTGTTGGCAATCAGAAGAGATCAAAGGTGTCTTGTTATCCTATGTCAGTGCTGGTTCAGAGCTTTTATCTCTTGAGATGTTTTTAGCTGATTTAGTTGGAACAAAGCTGCTAACTTCAAACAATGACAGCCTGTCAGAGCCATTGCAAGTCACAGAGATTGGCAGTCATAGTTGAAAAGGCTCAACCCCCACCGCCCGTATGCATGAACCTTGAAGAAATATAAGGCTGTCATCTTCCAAGTGCTCTTATTGTCCCCATTCTCTTATTAGCAAAGATAGTTATAATCATTAAATTATATTGTCCTTAAGGTGGAAGCAAACTATTAGGGTTTCGTAGCTATTGGTGTTAGTAGAAAACAGCTCTGCACACCTGAGCAGCAATGTACACTCCACTCATCTGCACCATTTCTGGCCATACCTGGGCTCTGTGGCTCTGCTCAGAGACAGCTGGAGCTTTATTTCTTATATTAAGAACCCTGTGAGGCTGAGGACCTTGAGATAGTCAATATCTGCAACTGAACAATCACTACTTCTTAGGCCTTAGTACCAGAGCAGTTTGGCTTTCCAGACCTTCCAACTGCAAAGGATTGCTCGCAGATGTACAGTACTGTAATACAGGATGTGGGTTCAAGCACTAGCAAGCCTGGAAACATGCACTGTTTCTTGTGACATTTGCTCATTAGAACTGAATGAAAGGGGAGAGGTTTCTCCCAGGCTTAGGCTTTATTTCGCAGCTTAACCAAGAATGACATTTATTATTATTATTTTTTTTAATTTATTCCTTAATAGATGCCACTTTGGGAACTCACACTCCTTATCATAGCTTCATGATTTAAAAAAAAAAAATTCTAGTATTTAAAAATGTATGTATATTGTTGTATGGATGTTGGACTGGATGAATGTTTCACAGTAGAATTGGCATATGGTTTAAAAACCTGAGGAATAAGATGCCATCATATGCTAAGAACGTTGCTAACAGTAATGTCAGAGACACCGAGTGCTTTGGTTGCTGGTCTCAGCTTGCAGCTGGGAGGCACAGATTTGTGCTCTGACTTGTCTGCAGCTGGCCACTGTGTTCACAGAGGCACCAGGCTAGCAAGTTCTCAGTGTGAGTTTTTCCAGGCTGACAGTGATGGTGCACAATGCCGTTGTTCCTTAAATCCACGCACAATCAGACTCGGGCTTGGTGTGCTGTTATCATTGCAGTGGAACAGTGCCTTTTTGCACTTGTTGCTAGAACTGCCTGGGGATTTCAGTCTATACCCAGCAGCTGCATCTGTGGTCCATGAGAAGATATCTGGATGGCCCTTTAAATGAATGCTTCTTTCTCCTGCTGAATGTATGGACACGAGTCTCACTGCCCTGCCCTGGTCCCCCATTGCTGCTGCTGCTCTGCCAGCAGAAGGGATGCTGCGGGAGCTGTGGGTGTTTAAATGCATGCTTATGTTTTGTGGCACTCATTCTGCAAAAGGTCCCCAGGGGGCACTCCCTGCTGCACAGCTGGGGTCCTGCTGGGAGCAGGATGGGGGTGAAACCAGGATCACCGCACTGTGCCAGTGAATCAAAGTGGAACACACACTGACTACATCAGACCACTGAATGCAGTGATTCTGTATGGGTTTTTCTTTTTCTATTCCTGCCTGCTTTTTTGTTGTATTTTCATATCTTTGATTATTCTGTTTTTAACCTCCCGCTGTTCTGTCCTCAGTGTAAATAATTCTGATGTACTGACTTTTTCCTGACATTCGGGGAAAGAGAAAAACATTGTCAAAAGTCACAGTTCCTGGAATGTTTTTTTCTGTATCGTGTCTCTGGCAAAAGCTGTCCCCTATATGAGAGCTCCCACTGTTGAGCGCAAGTCCCACCCCCCTGCCTCCATGAGCACCCAATATCCCTTCTGTGAAGGCTGCTGGAACCGGTTTGTACCCTTGTTTCTGCTGATTATTGCTTTCCTCTCCACTCTGTGTATAGTAAATGAATGTGTATTAAAGGACTGAAAATACAACGGAGCATGGCGTGCTGAAACACTTAGCTTTGGTCCCGTTCCTGCTTGTTTTGGGGTCTGCAGCCACATCCTGCTCATGGGGTGCAGAGCAGTGGGAAAAGGCCCAGAGCCACCAAAAATAAAAGGGTGGGTCTGAGTCATTGGGGTTTTCCTAGGAGATAGAATTTGCTGAAGTAGAGCTGCACAGTAAGAGAACATTGGACTTCTTGAAATAAACAAACAATCCTGTTTTAACGAGCCCGAGGTATTATGAAAAGTGCTGATAGAAACAGTCCATCTCCACAACGGCATTAACTTGTGACTCTCTTAACTTTCAGTAGAGGAAATTCAGCTCTGGAAGAGCAAAAAGCAGATTGCTGCTGACCTCCAGGGAAAAAAGATGAATAAAGCAGTGGCGTTTCCAAGCAATCCTGCAAACTGAAAACTTTAACTTCTATTTCTTAGGTTTCTGTATCACACGTGTGCAGGCACACAGGTGCTTTTACTGGGCACACGGCTTCATCCCCATCCATTAGCCCATTAAAAATACACATACAAGTGAATAACCAGGTTTCTCCTCCAAAAATCAATCTGTTTTTATTTCTCCGCAATTACACCAGCTCTTCAGATGTTTGAGTACATCTCTGTAGCACTGATGCAGTGGAGCGAGGGCTGTAAGAGCCTGAATCCCAACAGCAGTGTGAGTGAAATGCTCAATTTTTTTTTTTTATTGGAAAAATTAGAAGTGACTGTTTCAAAATTGGTTCCACTGCTCTGATTGATTACTCAGAATATTTCGCTCAAAATGATTATGGCAAGGCTTTCTGCTGAGGCTCGTGGCTGAGATGGAAATTAATTTGGGAGGGGGGGAAGGGTGGAAAGGAAGTTCTTGAAAAAGAAGAAATTATTCTGCAAGGGAAACAGTTTATACCCAGAATCAATGATGAGTGATCTCTTCATATTCAGCCCGATCTTGATAATTAAACACCCTGCAAGCTATTACTGGAGGACAAAGAAGAGGCAGCCAGTGTTATCAGAGCTTTGCAGGTTTGTTATCTGAATTAGTGGTGCCCAGAGGAAGTAGGAGTGTCTGCATGGTGCCTGGAGGCCCTGCTGACACTTTCCCATGCAGAACCACCCTGAGCCAAGCTGTGTGGTTGGATAAGGGACCGCAGTGCTGGGCTGCAAGTCCTGGGCCAGGAGGAACTGCCAGGGCATGTGATGGTTGTTGCAGGGCTTGGGCACCCACAACTGCACCAAAACAGGCAGAAAAGTGCTTGCAATTGATACCCTCTTTGCTAGGTTTTCATCCTTATCCTGTTCTCCTCTAGTCCAGAGCACATTAAAGGATTCCAACCAGGCCTCAGCAGAGCTGCAAGCTGCAACCTGCTTGCTGTGTGTCCAAGACACAAATATAACACACATATTTCAGGAGAGGAGTCAGTCTGTTTGCACAACATTTTTTTATTTTGACCTGAAGGATACGTGTGAGATTTGGAATGTCGGTGCTTCCTTATGTTTTAGGATTTCACATCTTAAACTTTTACATTTTAGGCATGCTCCCCTTTCAAGTAGGTAGATGGTTCATGAATCAAATACGAAGCCTTGTAGCCTCAGAAACATGAACTAGGTACTGTGTGTGGAATTGATTAGAGACACATTAATAGCTTGGTGTGGAAAAGTCCTACTTTGGCAACATCGGAAGTGAAAAACTGCAGAAAGGACAGTTGTGTACAAGCACAGCAGTCAGAGAGGATTCATGTCCTCCAACATCTCATGCCCTTTGCATAGCACAGCCTAGGAAAATCCCATATGCTCTAGGACTGTACTGCCCAGCACACACTGAGTTGAAGAAAGAGAGCTCAGTGACAGAATTGCATAATACAAATGCAATGCACCTGTTCATTCATTAAGTAAGGAATCTAAGCTGTTCTTCCTTGGGGTCACACTAATGTATGTTTTCAGGGATAGATCACTTTTAGGTAATACTCATTCTCACTCCTCTTGTGTGCCCTGCAGCCCGAGTGATGAGAGCAGGGGATGAAGCCTCCCGAAAGTGAAGGCTGGAGAGGGATGGCTTGCAGCACACTCACACCCTCCCTGGCAGCCAGGGCTGGGTGCCTGCTATCCTCTAGAGGGTGCTGCGGGCTCACCCAGCCTGAGTCCGGCTCTACCACAGGTGAGCGATGCCGCCTGTCAGCAGCTGCGAGCTGGGGTGGGTCCCACAGCCTACAGGTCCTGCAGCCGCAGCAGTGGAGAAGGAGGAGGAGGAGAAAGGTGCCCTCAACTCCATCACCTGTCGGCATCCTCCTCCGTGCTCTTGGCCTGCCTCCCATCCTCTCCCCAGCGCTTGCAGGTCAAACGAGTCAAAGAGAGAGGTTCCCTCTCTCTTTTGCCCTTTTCCCCTGAACGCAGCTGCACCAAGCCATTTTAAATTGAAATACTGCATGTATCTTCCTTGTTTGGGCTTAAATATGTTCACTGCCTAAAATGTGGCTCCCAGGAGGCTGTATTAGCTCTCAAATGGCTCGCTGCAATGCATCTCTCTGCTGTGTTTCCTTGCAGGCCATATCTGTATGACATCAATTGTGCTGGGTAAAAATGCTTACAAACCTATTTCCTGCTGCAGGATGATCACATTATACACAATTACACACTCGAGGAATTTCTCCTGAGATCCAGATGGGCACAGTCTGGAATGGCTGAGGAGCCAGCACGTGTGTGGAATAACGAATCATTCATTCAAGCTGACACATCAGCGTCAAGCTCTTGGGTTGCACAAGTATGTGCACTGCACTCACTGCTTGTTATCCTAAAAAAGCCTGAATCATCTAAATCATTCCAAATTTGGGTTCAACTCTGTGCACTCTCTGTGCCTTATCATTTCATTATTATTCTTTTTACCAGATCAGAAAGATTTCTGCAGAAATTACTCAAAATGCATCAGCAGCACAGGTCTCCCTAAGCTGAGACATGCTGTTTCAAACAGAAACTCAGTTCAGTAGAATCAAAATCTGTTTGTCACCATCCACGTGGTTCCCGCTCCTTGCAGGGCAGACTGCGAGCACAGAGCCAGTATTTGCCATCATGATGGGCAGGAATCTTGTGTAGATTTTTTTTTTTTAATTTTGTCTGCAGTTGAGTTTCTCTATGAAAGCTGTGTGTTATAGCGTAGCATGAAGGATGTGTCTCACATATGGAGATGATAAAATTCCCAGTGAGGAGCACAAAGCCCATGGGCTGTGCCAACCTTCTCACTCTTCCAAGGCAGCAGCCCAGTGTATGGCGTGATGTCAAAGGCTTCCACAGGCTTCAGAGACACTTTATTCACTGTTTAATCATTATCTGCCAGCTCAAAATGCTGGAGCATACTTGTTAGCTAAAGATTTCCTTTTAGGGAGCTGGTGGCAGATTATACTGACTGTGCCTAAGCTGTCACCCACATTTCCAGTCTTTTACAGCTGGTAAAGCTATGGCAGGAATTCAAAGGAGGTGTGGAGGGAGCAGTCTCCTCTGACCACGCAGATCACATCTGCTCCACCTCTGGGTCCTTTGAACTTACCTTTGGTTTCCCTTCTCCTCCCAGTCTAGTCTCAGACAAGTTTTCCTAAGGCTAAGACTTTTGCTTTCTTCCTAAATTAGAACTAAAAGTCACATATAGACGTGTGTTTCCAGGATCTGCAGAAATGTTGACTATGGTGAGATTTGGGATGTAAATGAAGTGAACCAGCTCCATCCCCTCACCATGGTAACACTGAGACAGGCACCCAGAAGAACCCTGCTTTTTGACTAGTCCAGGAGCTTCTCCTTTGGCTTACGATCATAAGCATGCAAAAATAAGTTAGTGTGGATTTCAGTGGTACGCAGCCTTTTGGTAGATTTCTAATTGCAGCCATTTCCCTGTCCATTTTGTTGATAAAACTGAAGTGAACATTTTCCAATGCTATCTGAATTAGCGCCATTTTCGTCCTGTAAACTTATATCTTTCTAATGAAATTATTGCTGCTTTTCTTAGTTTTACTGTGTTTAATCTCAATACTGGTATTAGGCTGATGTGCTCATTTTGTTCCCAAATTGCTTGTTGTCCTGCAATGTCAGGACCTGAATCAGTGTAAGGCAAAACTGCTAAAGACAAATGTGGCTGTTTTGCATGCTTGGAAGAAGCTGCTGTCTTACAGTTGACTTACAGGTTTTTTCATTATTTTTTAATAGGTAATTTTAGGCCAGCAGCATCTCAACTCTTACACTAGCTGATGTTATGGACAGAAAAGAAAGAAAATCAAAGCTGAAAGAGAGCCAGAGCGTTTCAGGAGCCCAAATCCTATTTTCCAAAAGCAGTGTGGGTTTCAGCAGTCTGACAGCCATCAACTTGCAGCCAGACTAGCTCTTAACACTCAGTTTCGCAGAGGAACAGCCTAATTCCCCTTCAACAAACAGCCTGCGTCAGCTACACCGCTTGCAGAACTCACACTTTGCTGTGTATGTCATTTAGGTGTGCGATTGCTCATAAATCACTAAGTCCTCCACCTGCCTATGTAGAGAATACTGGATTTTCTGTTGGGATATGTCTCACTTCCTAAATTATTGAGTAAAGCACTGAATTCTCCTGCAACATCTAAATAACCTAGAGACGTTTTGCAGAGAGGAGCTCTGTGGGTTGGAGGCATTAACCCTATAAAGGTGTGTGCAGCTTGCTGTTGTCTCAAAGCTTGAGGATCTCACCGTGGGTCCAGCTCACCTACTGACCACCAATCCAGAGACTTCTGCTGCTGCTGTTCACCAGCAAATCCAGCCTGCTGTCTTCCATGCAGCCCCACCGCACAGCACTTTGGCTTCATGTCACATTTGCTGTGTCTCACTCCTGCTCAGCTCTCTGAGTGACAGCCTGATCCCGTGCCCACAGCAGTCACCCAGCACTTTGTGGTGGATTTGGTCTGTTCTCCCTTCATCAGTCAAGGCATATGCAGGGACTGATCCCTGTTTATTTTATTCATGTATCAGTTGTTTTACAGCAGCACCTTTGACTTTATTTTATGCTAGGCTGTCATTTATGCCAGGTAAGGGAAATTGTGTGTTTTTGGCACTCAGGACTCTTTCTTTTCCAGATATTATTTCCCTGCATTCAGTGCATATTGTCTGTGCTGCTAAAAGCCAAATGGTGTATAACGGATGACAGGGAGAAATTAACTGGGAAAATACCCACTCATCACTGCCTACTTTCAAAGGGCCCACCTTGGAACCACAGGATGAGCAGTGGCTGCAGTACCCTCAGTGCAAGCCACAAACTGAGCAGCAAAACTTCTGAAACCCTGAGATTAATTGAGTATATAATGTCACTTTTAAATATCTCTCTTTTAATATGCTATCTGTTTTGAGCCTGTAGGGGCCACAATTTCAAAGGAAATTTTCCAATTCATCCTTTCTACTTCAACACTGATACACAGGGGAATGGGACTCAGTCATATCTCTGCTGCTTGGGATTGATCTGCATTCGTTATGTGGGCTTGTCTGAGTGTCCCAGAATCCTCATGCTATTTTGTTTCTAGCCAGTGGTTTCTTGCTGTGACACATTTACCAGAGCCCAGGCTGTGGGTGCAAACCAGTTCCAGGCTTTCCCCAGTCAGAGGGGAAATCAAGCTGCTCCCTCCTGTTCTCCTGACTGAAGATGGAGTCATAGAATGGCTTGAGTTGGAATGGACATTAAAGTTTACCCAGTCCTAACCTCCTGCCATGATTTGGCTGCCTCCACCAGGTGCCTTGGGCACCTCCAGGGATGGGGCACAGAGCTCTGGGCAGCAGTGCCAGGGCCTCACCGCTCTCTGAGTGAAAAGTTTTCCCCCAACATCCAACCTAAATCTCCCCTCTTTTAGTTTAAAAACATTTCCCCTTGTCCTATTGTTATCAGACTGTGTAACAGCCTTAGCACTCCTGATGGGGCCTCCTGAGTGCAGAGCAGAGGGGGGCGATCCCTTCCCTGCCCACTGCCCCCCCTCCTGCGCTGCAGCCCAGGATGCAGTTGCCCTTCTGTGCTGTAAGCACACCACCAGCTCACGTCAAGTCATTCCACATCTTTCACAGACTCTCATTTTCAAAACCACTTCATTTCCTGCCTGATGTTTCAGTGATTTTTCATTTCTTAGAAATCACGTGTTGACACTACGATCAACTTGTCTAACTACACCTGTTTCCTCTTGTTTTATGTAACCCCAAGCAGCTCCAGGGGCTGACCTGGCTTTCCCCATTGCCTGGTCTCTGCTGGCCAGGGGGTGCTGCAGAGCTTCTACTCTTCTGCCTGCCCATGGTTTTGCCCCTTTTACTACCCAATGTTTGTGTTTCGATCTCCTTGTCTGTTTTGTGGCTCTCGGGGGTATCTCTTGGTGACATGGCCTCCAGGGCCCTCAAGGGGCCATGTCTGTGTTAACTGTGTTAGTCACTAGGCTGTGTTCGTGGAGAGGAGCTGCCACGGCCATGTTGGCTGAGCTCCTCACCGTCTCTTCACACTCTCAGAGACTTTTCTGTCTGTAGGTGGTGGTAATGCCTTTAGCTGGGACTGGTAGGAGGGAAGGCTGTTCCATATTGCAGGCTGGAAAAGGCCTTCAGAGGGGCACAGAACTGATGTCGAAGGCAGTCTGCCACTTTCTGTGATGGCCTGTCAGTCAGAATATCCAAACTCTGCAGGATCTCCTGGGCCTGAAGGTAGCCTGGAGCCACCCTCCTGCTGCCTGCTGTGGAAGAACTTCTACATATAAAGCCTGGGCACAAGTGTATATTTACACATGTAGAGTCCTTTCTGGCAGGGTGAAGTGATATCTGTGGGAGCTCTGATGGTGATTTTGTGTTTCAGCAAGCCAGAATGTTTGATGTCTTTGAAATCCTCCATCCATTTCTTGAAAGCACAGCATGTCTTGCCTGTAGTGAACATTTGGGTTATCTTTTTTAAGCGTCTCCCTGTTATGACAGGACCTAGAAACTCTTCTCCTTTTTTTTTTTTAAAGCCATTTTCATCTAATTCCAGGAGCAGAGCTTTCATAGACTGCCACATCTCCATGCAGGCATGAGGAAGTAAACATGTCTGAGGGAACCTCCACACAGAGCCCCAGCAATTGGCCCAGGCCCTGTCTTCCTACAGACACCGCACTAAGCACTACTCAGAGATCGCTTTAAGTTGCTTCAAGTACCTCCAGTTGTTTTCTGTCTGGCTTCTGCTTTGGTCATTGATGGTGAGTGGGAAGCATGAAATATCAGACTTCAAAACTCTGTTCTGCAGCTTCACCTTTTTTTCTTGTACATAAAAGACTTTTTTTTTTCAGAGCAAAACAGTTAGTATTCAACATGCTTGCAAAAAAGCAGAATCACTTGGTGTTGTAGCTCTACCTCCTTTGCAAAACAACACTTTTCACAAGCCATGGGGAAGACATCAATCAGTAAAAAGAAATGAAAATCAGGAAAAATAAGTGTGCCAAGAAGGATTTGGGCCCACATTGCCTCTGGCCTGCAGGTGCCAAGTCCCTGAGCACCCTGCACATGTGGGACCTTCACTATGAACACTTTTGCTAACTGCTATGTGCAGCTCCTGTAACCCCCTTGCTAAGGAGACATAGGAACCCTACCCACACCTCAGGACAGATTAACGTTAAGGAAAAAAAAAATCCTCACTGATCCTGAAATGCGTCTTAATTAACTCCCAGCAATTTGCATCTGACAAAAGATAGAGCCAGTTTCTCTTGTTCGACTGATCTGTGTTTAATGCCAGATGGGGGTGGCTTCAGGTCAGGTGTTTCCCAGGCCTCGGGCTGTCTTTGGTCTGTGAGACAAGTCAAGATAGAAGAGGGAAAGTGAGTCTAAATGCTGTTTGTCTCAGGGTAGCTCAGATCCAGATTGGTCAGCAGAAAAAAAAAACAAAAAACAACAACAAAAAAACCATATCAGCAGGCTAAATAGTTTTGATAACAGGAATTTGGAAAGGAAGCAGCCCCCATGGAGAGGGTTGCAAAGGCAGCATTCAGGAGCAGAGCTATTTGTGCTGCACTGAGTGGGCTCTGGAACGCTCACTCCTGAATCAGGGGATGTGGCCCTCTCGCTGCATATGGATGCTATCCTTGAGATCTCGGTAAAAAAGGGATTAATAAGTATTCCTCTGTAGGGCTACAGGAACTTGGTTGTTAGGAGCAAGGCTGCATTAGGTTTTCAGCAAACAGTGCAAAAATAGGATTTTGATTGCTTCCTAAGCAAGCACACCTGGCACATTTTAAATGACTACAAAAGATATGACGCCCTCCCAAAGAGGAGGGCTCCCTTGGATGTTTATTTCTTCACAGAAGAGGCAGAAATTAAAGTGGTTAAATGACAAAATAAAGTCCTATAACACCGTCGAGCTCTGAAACAGCAACACAGTGATGCACTGACCACATAAAGAAGGTGTTGTGCTAAAGCAAGCTAACTGCTTAAGTGAGGAAGTGATTAACTGTTTACAGGATTTTTTTGTGTGTGTATAGCTTTAGGAAAAGTCCTGACAGCAGAGTTCACATACAAAGTCCTGCCCAGCTCCAAGGATGCGGTGGAAACACACTTCTCTCCCCCAAGGAACTCCTATCAGTAAAAGAAGGACAAGCAATCAGTAAGTGATAATGAATCTGTTAAAGTGCATCTGGGCAGATCAGTAGATGAGGGTAGGACACAGGTAGCCATTTATTTCTATTTCTTTTAACACAGTTGCATGTTATCAACTTAAAATCCAATTATGGGTTTCACGGTATTAATTTTTCAACATCCTCCATTCAGTTTGGGCAGTTTAACTACTGCACTACATGGGCAGACACTGGGGTAACACCACCTGGATTTGGGGGATCAGAAAAATGATGTTGTCACAAGCCATGGGGATGAGTGGTCGGGGAATGACTGCAAACTTGTGGCCCACATAGGCTGCTAGAATAAATCATGCAGTAGGTCCCAAAACAGGGCCCAAGCTTTCATGTTTGCTGTGTTCCTTTTTTTATCTTTGCTTTTAGAGAAGGATCCAAAACATGGAGCACCTGAAGCTCTTGCTAATCAGACAAGGCCTCACACATCATTTAGACTTACTAATTCCACATATAACCCCATAACATAACAGCAGGGGGACTGCTAGGTGATTATATTTAATTTTATGCAGAGGTCAAATGAACAGAATAGTTTCTATGTGAGCCAATGCCCTTTAATGAATAAATCAAAACCACCGACCCGACATTAGCCCTGCACTGCCAACAGGTGAGCTTTGTTTGGCTCATTAAGGTGCTCACCAACCAAGGCTGGGGACTGCTACCTTTAGGAAAAGCTGATGTTGTCATATGTCTCCATCTTCCAAATGGGGGTGAAATGACAAAAGCAACATCTTGCCACCAAGGTCCCAGTTTCTGCAGTGCTGATCATGGGGTGGAGCAGAAGCTCAGAACAGGTGCCCCAGTTCCAGCTGTGTGTGGCAATGGGACCGGGTGTGAGACACAATGGGGCCCTGCCATCATCTCTGAGGGCATGTCAGGTGGAAGTGCAATTTTGTGTTCAACTGACTCACAGCAAAATATTTTGGGCTGATTCAACAGAGTGCTCTGCTTCCCATCATAATGACTCCAATTGCGAGGCTTTGTTTGGATGCTCCTGGCAGAAAGAGCAAATACAGAGAGACATTAAAAAAAAAGAAAAAAAAAAAAGTAACATTTGGAAACTTAATTTTCTATATAAAAAGCTTCCTGCAGCCTGGGCCCTCACCAGGCCTCTCTATTCACTACCACTCACTGGTAGTGAGTTATTGGTACGGAAGGGTTCTCTGTGTTTTTGCCATCTTGACAGACAGAGGATTGACTGTAATTACATCACAGCTTAGCTTGAGGCTTTGCATGCATGCAGAGGGTCAAGGCAATCTGTCTGTTTGCAGGACTGGAGCATAAATTCATTTTTTATTTTCTAAAAATCTTCACGAGTTTCAAAAATTATACCTTACATTCCTGGGTGGGAAGCACATCAGAGAACAGCAGAGTTTATTTTATTCACTTTGCCATTTTGACTTTTGAAATGCAATTGAGGACTGATCACTGCACAGAATATCGAGGATCCATGGGTTGGATGAAGGGAATGAAGCCATCCACACTGTGACCCCATGGACCTCACACGCACCAGGCTTTGCTTCCCAATCCAAATCCCTCATTGCTGCTCTCTCTGCAATTAACTGTGATCGTTTTCAATGCACAAAACGCATCTCCAGCCCAAAGTGTAAGAAAAACCCCATCCGCCTGCCAGTTGACTCATGTGTAGGGTTTCCGCTTCCCAGCTCTGCATATTGCGAGATCCTGACATGAGCCGGGGAGAGCTGATGTTGTCAGCGCAGCTCCCATACGGTTTGCTCAAAGGCAACAGATTTTTTATACATATATATTTATACATGGCACCTGGGTTGGCAGAAACTACATCCGAAAAAGGGAAACAGGGAAAACACTCAGTGCTGAGCCTACTTAGTGGGGCGTGGAGGGGTTTGGGCCATTTCTGGCATTGTTTAGTCTGGAGGAGGCTCAGGGGAGACCTTATCGCTCTCTACAACACTGTGAGAGGAGGTTGTGGTGAGGTGGGGGTCGGCCTCTGCTCCCAGGTAACAGTGATAGGCCAAGGGGTGATGGCCTCAAGTTGCACCAGAGGAGGTTGGCTCTGGCTATTGGGAAACACTTCTTCCCAGGAAGAGCAGTCAGGCACGGGCATGGGCCGCCCAGGGAGCGGTGGAGTCACCGTCCCCGGAGGTTTTCAAGGGGAGGACAGTGTGGTACTTAAGAGCACGGTGCAGTGGGCAACATCGGTGGATGACTGGACTAGATGATCGTAGAAGTCTCGTCCAACCTTAATGATTCTATGAGTTCTAAACGGTGGCTCTGGGCCAAATGCAACGTATTGACTCAGCTGGTGGTTGGGGACAGCTCAGGTTGGGGTCGGCTCGGGGTGTGGATGCGACGCCTGACTCAGCCCCGGGGCGCAGCTGCCCTGCAAGGCCGGGCAGCGGCACCGCAACCCCGGCGCCCACGCAGACAAAGGGCCGCGCGAGCCCCACGCGTGGCGCCGCCGCCCGCCCCCTGCCCGCCCCCTCCCTCCCGCCGCTGACTGACAGGCGGCCCCGGCGGCGCGCTGGGCCGGGCGGGCGGCGATGCGATGCGGCGCCGCCGCCGCCATCCCGGCGCAGCCCGCGGCGTGCCCTGCCCGCCGGCAGCCCGCGGCCGCCCCTAGCCGCCCCTAGGTGCCGCGGCGCGGGCGGAGGGGCAGGGGCGGCGGCGGCGGCTTCTCCCTCCCCGGCAGCCCCGCATGAGGGGAGGCGTTAAATAGCGCTAGCGCCGCGCCGGCCGCCACTGCCAGCTCGGTGGTGGCGGGGCCGCCTCGCCGGCGGCGGCGGAGGAAACATGGCGAGCGACTCGCCGGCGCGGAGCCTGGACGAGATCGACCTCTCGGCGCTGCGGGTGAGGAGGGCGGCAGCGGGCAGCGGGGCGGAACGGGGCCGCGCTGCGGGCGCTGCACACGTGCGGGAGCGCCGGGCTGTGTGTGCGGACGTGCCTGCGCCTATGGAGGTGCATGTGCGGGTGTATGTACTGCGCGAGGGAGCGCGGCTGTGTGCGGGTGTGCGTGCAGCCCTGCTTCTGTGCGACGGTGCGTGCCTGTCGCCGTGTCTGTATAAAGCATGGACACATAGCCTTGTATGTATGGAAACGTGCGCGCATGCAGCCTGCACGCATGTAAATGTGGCTGTGCACACACGCACGTATATATGCGCGTGCCTCTGTGCGCACACATGTGCGGATGTGCGTACGTCCGTGTGTACGCACCCGCACGGCTGTGTGTATGCGTGTGTGTGTATGCGTGTGTGTGGGTGTGTGTGTGTATATGTGCATGTGTGTGGATGTATGTGTGTACGCCCAATGCCCGTGTGCCTTCTCCCCCCCCCCCCCCCCCCCGCTGCCCGCCCTGCCGCCGCGGACTGTGACCGCCGCTCCCCGCTGTGATTTGGGGCTGGGGGCAGCGCGGTGTTCCCCCCACCCACAGCGGGGCCGGGCAGCGCCGCGGCTCGTCTCGCTCGATCAGTGCCGCTCGATCAGTGCCGCACGGCCGGGGATGCGGGATGGATGCGGATGAGGGATGCGGATGCTCGCGTTGCTTCCCACGCAGCGCTCGCTGTGCTCCCTCCTCAATTCCCCCTTTTGAGATATCGCTGTCCTGCTGCCGTACCCTTGAAATGTCGGACGTGTCAGCTACTGCCTGTGGCCCGATGCCACCCCCAGGTCCTTTATCCTGCAAGATTTGTTTTTTCCCTTTTCCCCCTTTCCTCTTCATCCCTTTACTCTTAGCAGCTCGCTGCTGGGGATGGGAGGCTGTTTCCCTCAACCTGCTGGCATAGAGAAATAAATAAAATTAAGCAGAACCCGCTGAGGACAAGAGCTAGTATATTTTTAGAAATATTATTTGTTTCAGTGAAAAAAAAAAAAAAAAAAGAAAAAAGAAAAAATCTATCTTTGTTCACTTGCCCTACTTTTTTCCTGGTGAGTTTCTGGTTGATTAATAGTGTAAGTGTTTGCTCAGCAGGACGCGGTGCACACCAGGCAGGGACCCACCACCATCCTGCAGGGAGGGGACCTGCAGTGTTCCGTTCCCTGCAGGGTGGGAGGGAGCTGGAGACACTGGGGTTAATCTTGGGTAGCAGTGTCCTTGGGGGGGGAAGGGAGGGCCCTCTGCTTCTCCCCCACCCCCATTAGCCATGTATGTATCTATATTTAACCATCAGTGTTAGCTGTATGTGAACCGGGTCACTAGTTCCTTTTAAGACTACCCCCATGTGCTTAGCTCTAATGTTCTTGTGGCTTTTTAATAGTGCTGTGCTCAAGACACAGCCTGGATTTTGTTTTCATTTTATGAGGAAATCTCTACCCCTGCCTGTCTGCAAGCCCCCAGGGCCTGGGGACATGAATCCCCTCCCCCCCAGCCCCTGGCAGGGCTTCACAGGGAGTCTGCTTCTGCAGAAGGGGGATCTGGGGAGTACCATTATACAATTGGGATTTTTGGACTCCCACTATAAGATTAGGATTAGAAAAAGTTGTGTGCATCCAGGAGGCAGTCTCCTGATGGGGAGAGAGACCTGTTATGGCACTTTCTTTTAAATTATGAGAGATGTGTTGGTTTATAAGTGAGACAAGAATAGGGCTTTAATTTGCCAAGGAATAGATCTTCTTCTAAACTAAGCTCTTTTAGCACTTAGAATAATTGTTAAAGGTCATAAATTCAGCAGATCGGGCAAGAAGCGTGAATCATTCCGCAGAGCCTGAATCAGAAATCAATAGTAGATTTGCTGCCTGAGCACAAAACTCGGCAGCGGGGAGTAATTCCCCAAGCCTTGCAAAATGTCATTTATAGGAAGATGGGAGGAATGTCAGATCGGTGCTGTGGATGGGTCTGGGTGCGGGAGCTGCTGCTGTGTGTCTGTGCTGAGAGGTGAGGGGTGGCTGCTGGAGGTGACTCAAAATCTGGTAGGGGGGAGAATGATTTCTTCTTAGCAGTGGGGAGAGGAAGCTCTTGGGCTGCTTATCACCAAGTTTGAGTCACCGAGGTGTTCCAGGAGGTTGGGTTTGAGGAACAACATGCCAATGCCTATAAAAAAAAAAAAAAAAAAAAGGTGGACCTCTGCCAACGTGCCACACCATCCTTCTGGAGCAGAAAGGTGTGTGCTGGGCTGGGCAAACACCACAGCCCCCATGCACTTTGTCACATGGATTTGTGTTGGGTGTGCAACTGTGCTGTGCTGCTTCATGCTCTCACAGCCTGGAACAAAGCACCAAATTCTGATTGCAGTGCATGGCCTGCTGCAGCTCAGAGCCCACCTCGGGGTTGTTCCTGCCTCCTTTGCAACATATTTCTATCAATCATGTTATCCTGTGCTCATTGCCATGGTAGCCAGGTGTCCCCATGTCAGCACAGCAAGGACTGCAGGGAGAAGCTCCAACATCAGGAAGGCTCTTACAATAGAGGTCTTCGTAGTGCTGGTAATGAGCATTGTTAATGTTGCAGAAAACTGTAATTTAAAATGATGAGGCCATTGAACAGGTAGTGCTGCGTATTACACTGACAAGGGGATAAGATAAACTGCGTTATAATGTTCTTTTGTCCAGGCTGGGAGGTATTTCTGCTGGTCTGCTCAGCATGGTGAATAGCCCCATGGCCTGATATTGCTATTAGCAGAATCATGATTAATGCAGGGATTGCATAAGGTTGTTGACAGAGCAGATTTTTTTTTTTTTTGTAAGAAAATGAGAACGTGTGTGAGCAGTGATGCAGCAGGCTGTGCTCCGTGGTGCTGCATGTGCAGCTGAGCACCACAGGAGAGCAGTCAGAAGGACGGCTCTGGCTTTTCTGTCTTCCCATTTGATGTCAGTGTGCGTTCAGGGTGAATGCTGTCATCTCGTGCTGAAGCCAGTGGCCTCGATCCCTTTAAAATATCCAGGTCAATAGCTTTCCCTCCACTATGTCTGTTTGCAGCCTGGCTCCTGGCTGACATGCGGCGATGGCTGCGGGCTCTGCAGCTGCAGCAGAGGATTCGCTTGGGGTGCTCTGCTTGGAGCTGGCCCCATCCCCTGCTCATGCTCTGCAATGTGTGGGGGACTCAGGACAAAGATCCCCTGCTCTCAGCTGTGCCTCTGGTGCCTGGGAATGGGCTCACCTGGGCTTGGCAGAGGATTTCCTGCTTAAAAACAGACTTTCTGGGGGAGGAGCAATTGTTTTCTTTGTGTACCTGGATGTCGCTCTGTTTTGGGCTTGTTAACAAAAACCGAGGCTTTGCTATTTACTTCTGTGGAGTGCTGACCACGCATTCTCTGGAAACTGGATCCTAAAATCGGTGGTTGTTTTGGGAACGCCTGGCCTTTACTGCTCGGGTTGGGAGAGGAGACAGCACGGAGTTAAGGAGCCGGTGGGTATTAGCTGTTGCTGGGAAGAATTGGATGAAACCCAAAAATGTCACTGCTGTTCCTCTAGATGTGCTTTGTATAGAAGTGGAGCTCAGTGGCCGTTTGTTTGTGTTAGTTGATCATTGTCAGTGAAGATTAAAAACTCTTATTGAAATCGAAGCAAACAAACAAAAAAGCCCCAACGTGCTGGCATTGCCCTGCGTTCAGAACTTCATCGTGCTATGGAGCATTTCAGAATCATTAAAGATTTAGGAGAAGTCCTAATAGGGTATAAGCACTACAGCCACCACTCGGGAGCATTATCTCTGCAGCATTACGTTAAGCTGCTTCTTTCAACTCCTTTTAAAAAACCGTAGCTCAACAGAATTGAGGCAGCTTTTGCAAAGGTCACCTTCTTCCTAAATAGAAAGAGGAACTAATTTTACTAGAGATGACTTCTGGAGATGAAGATTAAAGGCATCTTTATGGTGTGTTCTACATGCTACACTACCATGCAAAATTTGGAACCTGCGTTCAGCAAAAGTGTGTATTTAATTGGAACTCATGAGGTTAGACCCTCTTGGAAGTTGTCCATCAGTGCCCCCATCAGTGTAAGCTATGGACTGTGTCTGTGCCTACAGGCTTGGTAAATTTTGAGCCTTTTTTTTGTTTGTTTTTAAACATAAAACCTGAGTCTGAATAATCCCTGAAGGAATGAAAATGTCCAGCTCTGAGCCCTGCCTCCACACCTCACTTCCATCCCTCAAACCAGCAGTGCTGGCCATGGTGCAATCACTGTTTTCTGCCCATACATGCATATTGTGTGCACGTTCATTAAAAGTTACACCAGAAACAGCTGTCTTCTGCCCAGCCCTCTTGCATGGCTGCTATTTTTCACCTTTTGGAGCTCTGCAGCCCGAATGTTGCTATGCTGCTGCCTCCACATCTCCTCCAGCTCAGGTTGCTTACTCTGCCTGATCTCTTGAGATCATCCACAACAGTGGAAATAGATAGTAAGTGTGAGGATGTCTTTCCTTGATGTATGGAGGTAGTTTTTATCTGCCAGTTGTAAATAAAGTGGTACAGTTTATACGGGGGTGAAGGGGGAAAACCATTTCCATTCCATCAGTATGTAAATCTCCTGAAATTAATCACTGTGCTAAGGAAGAGGTGCACTTGAAAGTCATTATTTCTGTGTTGCCAGGACACGCATAAGCTGCTGTCACACCCCAAGTCTGGACTCTGAGCTGCTCTCTGCGAACCAGGCCTGTCTGCCTCTAATGCACCCACAGCCACTGTGCATCCATCATTATATACATCAGCAGCAGCCTGTGCCTCAGCCCTGTGAGCAAGGACACAGTATTGATCCCTGTCTGATTTCTTCCTGCCTAAAATACAGATGGGGAGAATCCTGCCAGTTCTCCTGTGCATGCCCCAGGGAGAAGCTAGCGTTAGGCCTGAGTGTGTGGGGCATGGAAGCAGCAGTGGCAACTATGGGATGTGGTGTTGGGGTGTGAAAGGCAGGGCGCTGAGCCTTGGCTGTGTGATTTGTTCCCCACCCAGCTGGCTGCAGTCTGTCACAGCTCCATTAAATAAGGGTTGCTGTCCCCTCTCCCTGTCCCCTTTTGTCACTTTGAACTGCAGCAGTGCATTGACATCAATGGGCTGCCTGCTCTGTTCTCAGGAAAACAAGTGATATAAAATTAAGTTTGGTGTTCTGCGTGTTAATGGCTTATGATTTCTAACAGGATTACCTAGCAAACACAATCCTGCAAAAATGAGGACCCCTCGTCTGTCCACATTCCCTTTCTGTGCTCATTTGAGATGAACCCGTTGTGGGGCCAAGTGACAGTGTCCCACGGGGTGAGGATGCTCAGCAGGTAGGGGCCAGTCCTGGGGCCCTCACTCTTGTTACTGGGAGGAGAGGCAAAACAAGCAAGGTTGGGGAACGTTGATAAGAAGTTTAATCAGACCTCAGTTACAGCTCTCTACACGCCTGATTTTATTTTGTCATGGCAAATGCTTTGAGAGCGCAGAGAGCCATTTTCCCTTTGATCTGGAATGTTGCTTTTCAATGTTAATTCTCTGTTGTGCATGCCAGAAGTTCAAGGTTGTGTATTGGCAGTAAATTATGGATGATTGTAATCAGGCAGCCAGCGCTGGGGAATCCAGATGCGTCTTGTGTTGCTGAGAACCAGCGCTTCCTCCTGCAGTAGGTGAAACAGCCTTCACCGCCCCATGCTCAGCTGATGAATCGCTGTGAATGCAGCAGGATCTATGCACTTTGTTCTGCTGCTGATAACCAGCTCTGCTACAGAAAGTCTATCAGATATTAATGGCTTCATGCAAACACCACCCTCTTGCCATTAAGTGAGACTGGATTGCTTCACGCAGTCCCATCCTTCCCCCACGCAGACTGTAGTGGCCTGTGGCAGGTGCAGGGCTCGCTGGAGCTGCTCTGCTGAGTAAAGCCTGAGCAGCCCCAGTGTAACATCCTCTCCGTTTTAATGCTGCCACTGCAGCGAGGATGGGCGGATGTGTTTCTGTTCGTGTGAGCGCACGTGTGGTTTTCAGCTCCAGCGTGCATGAAACCTTTTGTTACAGTTATTGCTTGCTTCCTTCAGCAGCGTCATTTCGGAGTATAGAAAGAGAAATTGTTTAGCTCTGCTGAAAACACCACTTTTCAGAATCCAAGGGTATTGCAAACGATGTATATTCCTTTATAAACTAACGAAGAATTCAAAATTCCATTTTGGTGGCTGACACTTCCCCCTCGTTCCCCCGCCTTTTAAAAATTCTCTTTGCTCCTAATTTTGAAACTCAGCAGGAAAAAGCCTACTGCCAGCTGAGTCATGTGCTCGGTGCATGACAGAAGCGACTGTTTGGACCATGCCCTTAATCTGCTGGATGGAGCCTGTAGGATGCATTTGAGACAGCACAGCCTTTGCCGAGGAAGAGATCACACAGCTTGAATGTAATAAAATGTGCCTCATAACTGCTGTAGCATGCTACAGAAATACTAGAGATCAAAGCTTCGGAGGCATTTATTTTCATAATTTGTGGGTCAGATCCTTGCAGGACTAATTGGGTGCTGTTTGATGTCCAGGCAACAATAGAAATCTCCCTGTAAATCAGCATAGATTTGCCTTTTCCTTTCTCTTCTGTACAAAAGCATGAAAGCTTAACATGATTTTGAGATAAACTGGCAAAAGAGAAGTTGCAGATCTCCTTCCTGTCTTGCTGCCATGCTTCTTAGAAGTATTGCACTGTGGGCCACGTGGCTGATACAGCAAACGACTCAGATCACGAGTACCTGGCACGTAGACCTTCAAAACATCCCCAAATTTCCAGATCAGATCTGTGCATTCATAGTTGATATCCACAGCAGAAGTTTATTATGTTTGAAATGCGATATATATAGTTTTAACTTGCATAGGCAGACTAAAAATGAGTGTGGAGCTGAGTTGTGTAGGCCAAAATCAGCTAGATTTGGGGTGAAGGAAGGGGCTTGGGAAAAGGAGGAGGGATTTGTGGAGAAGAAGTGGTTATACAGAGTCACCGTCTCTACTAAAGCAAGGGAAATAAATTAGCTGTAAATCTTTCTTCTGTGGAGGCTGGCTGAAGCTGAAGGCTAACAGGTTACCCTAGAGGCACGGGTATCCCTGTGCAGCCTGGTGATGGATGAGATGAGTGAGTTTTCCTGTTTCTTTCCGTGCAATGAGAAAAGCAGAGAGGAAGGCACAGACCCTCTGGGTGTGCAGCTCGTTTGCAGTCGAAGTTGCTGTTCCCATTGCTTTTGGGTGTTGCTTCATTTGCCATTAACCTGAACTTGCACATGAAGGCTGGCTGGAAAAGAAGGGCACTGCACTTGAACCTCTCTGTGTTGCATTTTCTCCTCCTTGGGCATACCAAGGAGGGCTTCTATGTGTGTTGGATTCCTCCATTTGGGTGCATCTAGAAATAAGGATGTGCAAAAAATGGATGTGCTTTGAACTAAAAACAGAGGCCAAGGCAACAAAATTAAAAGGGCTTTAAGTGCATTTTCTGGCCATGCAGACAGGCTGTCTTTGCTGCAATAAATCTTCAGTGTTCATGTATTGATTAGTCTCAGTAAATAGTGTGATGACTCTGTCCTTCCTATTTCTATTCTGCGGGAATCGGTATATTAGTTTCAAGAGGCTGTAATAGCTAAACGGGATTCCAGTAGTGAGAGTGGTTTGTAGATGGTTTCCAAAGTGAATTTCAGTCACTGTGACTATCCCTGCTCCCTGTTAGAATGTTTGGCTGCTATAAATATCAACACAGAGTGCTGTGCTGGTGACTGGGCTGGTGATGGCTGTGTTTTCTAATGGACAAAACTATGTTTTCTGAGCCAAGTGCCATGGAGTGGTCATGCCCATCCTGGCAGGGATGCTGAGGGATCTCAGCTGTCCTCTCCTAATTTAGCGGTTGGGGAGCTCTGTCTCCACAAGTCACCTACTGGTGTCTAAATTCAGTACTGGAAATATTCTACCATGAGTTGCATAGGTTTGCTTAATACTCCCATTGAAATGTGGGGCTGCTTAGCTAACTGTAGTCTGAAAAGGACTCCTTTTCTACCTGTTCGGCACATAGCTTATCATAGCTTCTTACTCGGCATGTGTGGATGGGCATAGTTCAGAGTGACTTTGTTTGCTGTGCTCTGCCCCTGCTCTTGGAGGCATGGACGTGGTGTGGCTGCCCAGTGGTGATTGTGTTTGAGCTCTGGACCAGCTCTGGGTTCTTGGAAAATCAGCATTATAAAGTAGAAAAAGCAAGAAGGTGGAAAAAGCAGCAACCTGTTAACACCAGATGAGCAGCACTGGGTGGAGGGATGGAGAACTGCTTGTTGTAGTCATTCTGTGCCGTAGCTGAAAATGCATTTGCATGCCCAATTTTTGTGACTGTACTGCAGTGGAATAGCTCCTCCAGACATAGGTTGGGCCATGAGGTGAAAATCCAAGCTTCTCATGAGACAGTGGATGGGAAAGTAGGAGAGAGCAGATGTAAAATTAGCATAACAATATACCTTTAGTTCAACTTGAAGGAAATAATTGAAGAACCGCTGTCGCTTATGATGATGACCTCTGCTGAGATGACTCACAGTGCAGTGTAATATGAGTCACTTGTTAATGGTGGCCTGTTAAAGGAGAAAGTGCCGAATCCCAGTAACTTATTTGTTGTGTGTTATAAAAGCCAGGGAAGGAAGAGTGTTCAGGATATTGCTGCTTGAAAACTGCTGACACCTAAGGCTCCAAAGAACCTTTACAGGACACTCGGGGACCCTGACATGAAAAGGCAAAGGCCCTGAGGAGGAACATTACTTTCACTTCAGTTTTAAAGAACCTTCTGCCTTCTCTGCATACTGCATGAGTGTAGTGTTGTCAGAGCATGGGAGCTATGGCCACCCCTGCAGAATCTGCCTGGCAAGAGCTTGGGCTGGGGTTGGAGGTCTGGAGGGCAGCATGGCCAAGGTGTGACAGTGAAGTAGGATGGTTGGAACAAAATCCACCACCATGAGGGAGAGGGGAAGCCAAGGGATGACCTGTGGTTGCGTCCTTGCCTGCAGCCAGGACTTTGATGGGTGCAGTCTCCCTGTAAACTCACCTCTGACGTCTGTCAAGAAGGTGCAGGATGCGTTTATGGCTGTGAACAGTCTGAAGTGATGCAGCAGCAATTGGCTGAGTACTTGCCTGTTAATCATCTACCAGGCAACTTAAATGGTTCTTCATGTTGAACTGTTGCTTTTCCTCAATAAATGAGGTTTTACGATCCATGGAAGAAAGAGAGAGCCTGACTGTAAGGCGTTGTGGCCCTGGGCAGGAGCTCGCTGAGAAGCCGTGAGTGGCTCAGGGGCTGGGCACAGCTCTGGAGGCTGTGCAGGCTCTGCTCTGTCCTCTTCATGTGGTGGGAGCACTGATTTATTTTTATTTTTATTTTTATTTTTTCCTGAGCTTTCATTTCTGGTGAACCTGCTGATCTCCTATCCCACGCTTCTGACTCCTGCTTTGCAGTCTCTCTTGCCCTCTGCACCAGGCTGGCTGGCACAGGCTGCTGGAGCAGCTCCTGCTGGTCCTGCTGCAGATAGGGAGGTGGTGGTGAAGGGCTGTGGAGGAAGGCTGAGGCCTTGAGACAGGAAGGGCTGGGCCTGAAGGAGGAGAGCTTTGTACCCAGGGCTTGCTGTCAAGACAATCTGAGTATTTCAGAAGCAACCAAAGGACACTGAATATGCGAGTGGTTGTGTTGCAGAAAATTGTGGTATAGTGCCTTAGCAACAGAACTGCCTGGTAGAAGGAGGAATGTTTCAGTATGAAAAGAAGCCGGCAATGCAGTGGGACCCACGGCTACCTATAAATCTTCCTTTTGTCTTAGTCCTTTGAGAACAGGCATCCTCTTCTTTACCAAAGTCCCACCATTAGCCTGCTGATTCTGCTGCTCTTGGGAGCTGTCACCATGCCTCTGTTACCAACCTTGTCAACCTCAATGTCAGAAGGACGCACCGTAAGGAGGCTTTTTGGTAGAGCAAATGAGTGCTGTCTCTTCCCTTGAAGTGAACTTCAGACTGGTTCATGGACCTGCTGATGTCCTGAGCACGGGGTTTATCCTGTGGTTCAGACTGTTCACAGTTGAGTCTGGTAATGGTCAGACGGGCAGAGCTCCCCCCTTCTGCACTTCAAAACTGCTGGCCAGACTCACTGGAGTGTACACAGTCACTTCAAAGGGAGGGATGCCTTGTAGTTGGGTAGACTATCATGTCCCCTTCCTCCATAAATAAAAATTAAGCAGTGTGGTGAATGAAGGAGACGTGGCACATGTTCAAAGCCAGAGTCACTTTGCCAAGAGCCTTGCACATGAAGTTGTGGTTTTACTTGTGCCATTTCATGTGATCTCTTCCATGCAGTTGGTTTAAAGCAAAGTGCCTGCATGAGTGCCGGCCAGCAGAGAAAGTGTCCTCAGGAGAAGATGCAAGAGCCCCGCTCATTATCAGAACCAAGAAACACTGCTCCAAGCTAATCTGACTGCCTAAAAATAGCACTAGTAGTAGGGGGAGGGATTGTCTTCTGTGTGCATTTGCCCTTGATTTTCCTGACATTTTGCTGCTCTATATTATATGTTTTGTAGGGGAGACTGTGTGTCCTGGTCACACTGAAGCGATTCACATGAACGCGTGCTCATGTCAGAAAGCATTGGGGAGGAAGGCCTAGAAGTTTGTTCAGGGTTTAGTAGTTAACTCTCACAGTGCAGTTGTATTCAGGTTTATTTCCTCATTCTCCTGCCTCTGTCATGTTCACAGACTCTCTCAGTGTGATCTTGAAGCACCCCCAGGGATGGAGCTGGACCCTGGGTGCAGCAAGGTGATGGGAGCAGGATCATCCATTGTGTGTGCATCTCACCAGGGTCCTTCCTCAGTTGGAGGCTGCAGTATCTGCTTTGCAGATAAAAATAATAAATATATCACTCGTGAAATTTAATTACTCTGTAACTGCTATTGAGCATTTAAAACCCAAGTTTATAACAACCTTGTGATATCTGCATTTACGTTTTTTTTTGGTATTATGCAAGCAGCTCACCTTGTGATTATGAAATACTGAAATGTGCTTTCTAATACTCGCCCTCTGTTTCTCTACAAGTACATAAAACCTCTTCTGCTTTCCATTAATTGTGGAACAATAAGACATTTTTCTCTTCTCTTTCCAAGTTCTGCTCCTCAGAGACGTTTCTGATCCATGCGTTTGGACTGGAGCAAACATACCTCCTGTCCTTTGCTGTGCTGTACACCACTTGGATCCGTCTTGGAGCAAAGGTCTTACTGCACTGGGAAAGTCCCAGCTCGTGCAGTGCTGTTGCTGGCACTGCTGCTAGTGGCGTGATCTGCTTGCAATGTTAGCTGAGGCAAGTGGGAAAAGTGGGAAGGGGGCAGGACAGGGTGACTTCCTTTCCTCCCTGGAAGATGTGAAATATTACCTTGCTTGATGTTGTTTTCCAAATGGAAGCTTCTATTAAAAGCAGAAGAAGCCCGTTCTGCATCCTCCCAGAAGGGCTGGGAGAGCCCCACAAAAGCTGTGGCACTGGGGCAAAGCAGAGCAGGACCTGCTGTGTAAGCGAGGCCCCGTGAGCTGCTCTTTGACCGTGGGAACATGCTGGGTCTGCATTTACCTCATCTCCACATCCAGCTGTTGTGGGATAGTAGTGGTGGTGGGTTTTTTTCTTCTTTTTTTCTTTGCTTTCTTGTAGATAGAAGGAATGTAAAATTCTCCCAAAGCACAGATGGGGAATGCAATGCCTGAGCACACTGAAGAGGGTGAATTCAGCCTCAGTGGCCAGTGCTGCTGCTCCTCTCTTTCATACTTGGATTTAAATGCATCCGGAGATGCATAACTTTTTGCAGATGCTAATGAGGAGTTTACAGATAAGATCCCCTGTGAGGAAAGGAATGCTCAGATAGTCTTACAGCATGGGAAATCAAGGTAAGGGTTCAGGCATCTTGTCTGCATTCACTGCAGGCGCTGCGGCCGTGGCAGACTTGGGAGTAGAAGTCAAACCTTCTGGCCTCTCAAACCGTGCTTTAGTCATTAAACTATGTTCTCCTAAGATTAGATAAGGTGTGCTTTCTGTGCTAGCAAAGCTTGATGAGCAAATTCCTTTCAATAAATGCTTTTGTTGTACATTTGCCAACTCAGAATGAGGTTTGGGATACCAGGGAAGGGAAATAATGTGCAGTTGTCAATTTTCAGGAAGGAAATCAATCAGATGAGGAGATAACCAGCAGGTTATGAATTTGTGACTGAGATCGGTGCACTAACACAGGCAGCTGCCAGTCACGCAGGGAAATGGGAGACCAATGTTGTGACTGGTCCTCAGTGATGGGACAGCCCTCTTCATCTCTTCCTGTCTTAGAGTAGCTGATGTGGGAAACCCACAATGGAGTTTTGCTGTCGGCAGCCTGCCACCGGTTTCACTATCACTAACAATCTGGAGCTCTGATGAAGTGTGGAACAGGGGTTTGCCAGGGCCCTCAATCGATGCTGTTGCTAACAGGGTTTTGCCTCAGTATCAGGTTTCTGGTGGATCCAGTTGCAGAGATCTAATGTAATTTTCTTACAGCGTGAATTGTGCTAGCTTGGTGCTTGCTGTCACCCAGACCCAGAGCAACAATTCAGTCCTGGCTTCAAGATGTTTTCAGTCTGTGCAAACACTGGAAGCTGGACTGGTTTCCCAGCAGAATGAAATACTCCTTTTCAATACATCAGGTCTTCAGAGGAGAGAAGGATTACAAGGGCATCTTGATCTCACGGTAATTTGTCTTCGTAGCTGTAGCCTGGGGCTGTGCAGCAGTCTGGAGCTGAGCTCTGCTGGGTCAGGTGAAGTGACATGGGTAGGTCTGCAGACAGCTCTGCTGGGATTTAGGGTGGCCCTGCAGAGTGTGGGGTCACGGTTGAGTTGTACGATTCTCCAGCAGTCCCTCATCTGTCTCCAGGGTCTGCAGGCAAAGATAAAACCATCCCGGGCTTGGGTACATGGAGAGCAGTTCATGGGCTCGAGGATAAAACACGGATAGAGTGGCGTGAAAGGTGCAGGGGTGTTGTGTTGGGCACTAATGTACATGAGGTATTTTGTTTTGTTTCCCAAGATGGAGCACTTCCCAAGAGCTGCTGCTCTTGCGTGGATTTGATTTCTGGTTATGCACACCCTAATCTGGTTCTGTAACTATTAGTTCTTCATCTTGCCTTCATGGAAAGCTGTGAGTTGTTTCATCTGATAAGACATTTCTTATCAGCTTTCACGTTTATTATGTAGTCTTAGAATTTTTCTGGGAGCTATAAAAGAGAGGATGGAGCCTGGGAATTGGAGTTAAGAAGCTGTACCTCTTTGCAGAGACTGATGAGGTTTAAATGGAATGTATGAATCTCTCCATGTGTGAAGCCAGTTCTTGATTGTGTATCATGTCTAGAGAAAAGCACATTTTCCAAGACTTGCTTTCCTTCCTTACTTTGTGCGATGTCATCGAAATGCTTCTCTTGGCCTTTAAACTTGTTATCCTGTTTGTGAGATACCCAGAAACACTCAGGCTGAGTTTGCACTGCTGTCCATAGGCTGCACTCTTTCCACGTGGCTCTGGGTGCTTGGAAGGGCATAGAGCCTTCTTGAACATGCAGGCTCCTGATTTCTCCTGACGGTAGGCAGGTGAATGACTTTGGTGCTGCTTATTGGAGCCAGCTGAGGAGAGGTCCCTGCTCACTCTCCTTGCTTGGCACGTTGTGCCAATTGGGCTCTGGTCTGAATAACAGGAAATCATCATGACTAACGTGCTGGTAGAAAAATTAATAGAGGTGAGTAATAGCACAAGATACGTGGAAATCAACATTTCTCTCCTTGGAGGCTGTAGATGTAATCCGCTTAATATTCTTTGGAACACAAGATTAATTTTCTTCAGGATAATATATGGGAGAGCTTTTCTTTAGAGTGCGCTGGCTGAAGCATTGCTGCATTGCCGCAGCTGAGGGCAGGGAGTCAGAGAGGGAAGGATGCTGGCTGCTTGTGGAGGAGCCAGGGATGGTGAAAGCTGGCTAGAGGAGATCCAACCCATCTCTGCACAGCTCTCCTGAGCACCTGGGCGCAGAGCTGGTGCCTGCAGCAAATGGGAACAGCCCCAGCCCTGCACTTGTCCTCCTCCGCAGTGTACCTGTGCTGTGGTTTGTGCTCACTGAGCTTTGCAGAGGTTCCTTTAAAGCAATGATGAACCAAAACACCCGTTCTTCTTCTTTCACAGGATGGAAAGAATGCAGCCACTTGCCAAGCGTAAAGAGGAGTAGATATAGCAGAAATAAATAAATCAAACTGATTTATTTTAAGTTGATTAATCTGATGTGTTCGTATTTTTCTAAAATAAAATCCAGCCCTGGAGGTTTCAGCAAATCAAATAACAACAATGGCAATTAATTTAGCAGCAGTTACAAATGGTTCCCATCCCTGCACCGTGTGACTCATATCTCTGTGTATGGACCAAATCCTGCTTGGGGCTGTGCAGTTCCCCATTGTGCTGCGGGTGGGAGCTGCAGGCTGGGCGCACAGTGCCTGCAGGAGGGCTTGGCTGCTGCTGGCTGCCATTGTGCTGTTGGAAGCCCAACCACTATGCACCTCCCTGCTCTGTTTTCCTTCTATGTGCAGGTCTTCAGCAGGCTGCCACTTGTGGTCTTGCAGGGCTTGCTTTGCTGCTGTGTGTGTTGTGCTGATGGTACCAGTCCACTTGTGCGAGCTGATAAGGCTGGAGTCCTAGCAAAGAGCATGTTGCTAGCAGAGGACAGATAATGTCGTGTCTTACTGCGGGGAGCAGAGCAAGCAGAGAGCTCTGAAGGCAGGGAGGTGTCATGGGGCTGTAATTTGGTGGGAGCTGAATGGATCCCATGAAGCAAGAGGTTGGGTGCACAGAGCGTCATGGTGACTTGCAGAGCAAAACCAGAACCACTTCCTCGAATGAGAAAGGTCCCTCTGTTTCGCCTTGTGTGAAGCACTACTGTGGTACACATCACACAAACTAAGCTACATAATCCCTGCCCTCGGCTGGGACATTGAAACTTAAGAGCAGCTCCCTAAATTTACCAGAGTGTTTTACAATGCAAGCCACTAAGAAGCAAGACATACAGAAGTTTTGCTATGGGGTGTACTTTATGACCTGGCAAAAAATTATTGCAGAACATTTCAGCAAGTGTGGATTGTCTCTGACTTGGAGCAGTTCTTCTGGCATGCAACTGGCAGGGTGTTGCTTTTTCTGCTGGAGGATCATTCACTTTCCCCAGTGTGAGTGAAGGACTGTCAGGATCCAACCTTCTGGCTCCTGGAGTCTGGCTTTCCTCAAGGCAGCCTGTGAAATGTAGGAGAAGGGTGTGAAGTCTTCCCTCCCCCTTCCTCATACCTTGTTTGTTCTTGGATGAGAAAGATGTTTCGTGATACGAGACACAAACTTTGTTTTGTCAAGACAATCGTATGGAAGATGTGTTCATAATGCATATTCTGGGGAGCTTGTTGGGTATAGTTGTGCTTTTTATGGTCTGTTGGCTGCATCTTGCGGACTTCTGCAACTGGTAGAATGCTAACTAATCTGATGTGATTTGCTCCCTGCATTGTCCTTTTTTGAAGCTATTGCTGCTGGAGGGTTACCTGATCCCCTCCTGCTCACCAGCCCTCACAGAGCCAAACATAAGGAGCTGATATGAAGTGACGGCTGGGAGCAAACTCTTGGAAAAGTGCTAGAACAGCAGCTATCTCCATCACCAGGTGATGGGTGAAAACTGGGCTGGTGTGCCAGCCTTGTCTGAATGCAGCAATGAGGTGATGTTTTCCAGACACGTATGCAGGGATTCTGCCTTATTTTCAACAAAATATTAAAAGGACTGTGGCTATCATTTTGGGGTGTCCCTGGGGGGAGAGGGGGGTAGAGGGGGTGAACAGGTGGTGTTTCACCTGTGGTTGCAGCATGTGGAGGATGAGCTGTCCACTCATCTCTCTCAGGTCTAATGTTTAGTTTAGTACCTTCAGAAGGTGTTAAGATTTTTTTTTTTTCCATTGCTTCTAAATGCCTGTTCGGAAGCAAAGTGTTCTTCCACCCTTAGGCGTTTTTCTGGCCATCAGTGTGGCTGCAAGGAAGGAGCAAGGTTGCCTTCCTTGATGAAGGCAATCAGACACCTGAGCTTGGCAGCCTCTACTGAAGGCTGCAGAGGCTGCAGTGTCCATCTTGGAAAGATGCAACTGGCAGTGAGCTGCTACTCCTACAGGCATCCATGGGCCTGTGACTTGCAGTGTGGGAAGCTGAGTTTTTTGCCTGCATGTTGGAGAGGGCTTTCTGCTTTTGGTGCTGAGCTTGGCAGTGACCTTGCTTTCAGAGCATGCCTCCAGGAGTGGTATGTGAAGAGGCTGTAGTTCCTGAAGCAGCTGCTCGAGTAAGTAATTAAACCAGCTCCTCTGAGAGCACATAAACCTTTGACTGCATTAACTAGTAGGTAGCAATATCAGCTTGGTGCAAACATTTGCTGGCAAAGGAGAGACTTTGTTTCTCAGAGAGACAAGATCTAAACATTCAGGAATACTATCTTATTGGTCTGCAATGGCAGATGAGTGACTTCCAGTCTGGAGAGTGTCCAGCTGCTGCGCTCTAATTGATGTCTCACGTCCTGAGAAGAGTGGCACAATACTAGTAGTGACTTAGATCTTCTGGGGACTATAGATATGATTTATAATTGGCTCTGTAGCTTTTTTAGAGGCACTGAGCTTAACCAAGCCTTTTATATATTGTCCTGTTGAGGTTGTGTGCTTGAATTAGATGTACATTGAAGTGGCTGGCTGTGCTGGGGCTGTATTCATCTGACGTGGGGCTCATTCAGCACTGCTGCTTTTGCTGGTCCTTCTGCACTGATTGACTACCAGCTCTCCTAGGTGAACAGTCTTCTGTGAAATGGAAGGAGTGTTTATCGTGACTGCAAGTGATTGTGGAGGCCTTCCTGGAGATCTCTGGGATGTGCTGTATGAATTTTACAATATGTGATTTCATCTTAAATTTGGGGAAGTCAGCCTTTTGCATGAGGAGTAAGCAGAAATTCCTCACCTTGGGTTACTGAATATCTCAGTCAGCAGCTTCTTACAATGGTAAGATTTGAGGAATCTAGGTGGTGCTTCAAGTCAAAACCTGTTCACTCTTAAGGTGCATGAGGACTGGATAGAGGTACCTTGTTGGTAGTGATGCATGGCTCAGGCTCTTGAGAGAGTGAAGAGGCTTAGACCCTTCTTGTTCTGGTTTCTGTACATGTGCATCTTGTGGATGTTTTTTTCTTATACTGGGGTTCTCCAGTGTGCCCTCCAGGAGACAGGTTAGCTTTTATGTGTGTCAGTGAGATCTATTAGCTGAAGTGGCGCAAACACATTATCTTGGTTTGGTATGTGTGTCTTTCTAGGCTTGAGGAATACCTAGTCAATAAGGAGCACCTTATTGACTTAAATGTCCCTATGTTTTGTGTTTTGTATTTATAGAGGTTGTATAGGCTAGCTGCTTTTCCTTTTGATGTCCTAGGAAGGAGAACCTCACTCAGAAGAACTCTGATTTTTGTGTGGACAGGTGGCATAGATCAATATATTGCAGCTTCAGTGGTGTGGCCCCAATGGGACTGAATGGAGGGGTAGGTGCATGTATTTTCCTGTCCTTCCTTCAGTGGGGTTGTTACGCTTGTGGCCAGTAGCTACAAATTCACACTTACATCTTTAGCTGAACAGGTAGCAGTTGGAGTAACCCAGCTTTACTGATTGAAAAGCCCAGTGTGGTCATTAGTTCTTACTTGATTCCACTTTTGCCAGCAATTGGCCAGTCTTAACGTTTTGGAAGGGGAGGAAGTGCACAGGTAGTGGCTGGTGCTAAGCAAGAATCTGGGGAAAGGAATGTGGGAGGCCTGGGGGAGCCGTGGGGGGATTTAAATGGGTAAAGGCCTGAAGTGACTCTCAGCAAGGGCTGGAGGAAGGGCTCCCTATGAGATGCTGAAGAGGAACGGTTCAAATAGATTTGTTAATAGGCTTCTCTCAGCTGTCAAGTGGAGAAATCTTTCTCCTGTTAATAGCTTAGCCTTGACAGCAGTTTTTCTTATGCTCTATAGGAATGTTGTTTCTTGACTAACATCTTCATTTAAGATGTGGAGCTGGGTGTTTGGGGGTGAGGGAGGACAAACTACTTCTTCAGAATGAAAACAAAACCCTCAGTAAACTCCTTATTACTCTTCCAAGTGGAGCAGCTTGTATTGCTTGAGTAGGCAGGCGGTGCAGTGGTAGATGGCATTGATGATAGCTTGTTTTGTGAGGCTCTGTATGGGTGGGCGAAGGAGGGGAAAAGTACCAAAGCTAGGAGAAGACGTGAGACTAAGCAATCTCTGAGAGGACTGAATAACACCTAGTAGTCCAATATGGCTCTGCTTAAATACAAATACTTGGGTTATAAACAAAGGAAAATAGCTCAGAAATACCTGTGCAGCCTGTTGAGGTTTTTTTGCACTGCTTTTACTGTTGTACAGCCTTAAAGGTATGTCTGTGCAATGGGAAGTGCCTGAAGCTCAGAAGGGTAATGTCCCCGACCTTTTTTTCTATAGCTTGATCAATATTTTGTTGGCTTGGCCTTTGCCGTCCTGTTTTGCTTGCTGTTGTCTGCAGCTATATTAGCAATCCTCTCCTGGCTCGTGCAGTCCATCTTTGTATTACTCACAGTGTTGTTAACGAGAAGAGCCTTGGAGATGGAGACAACTAGTTTATGATTAAAAAGCAACTGTGTCTTCAAGTACTCTTCAAAGCTCTCAATTTTCCTCTAAACTGCGTACCATTTGGGGTAGCTTCCCTAAGGGGAGCGGGACCTTGTTCTGTCAAATCATACAAGTGCTTCAATTCCTGCTGTAGAAGCCAACATAAAAAGTGTGGTAAAATGAGCGAGTTAATGTGTTTTCAGAGGCAACAGCAGCCGACTTCTTAGAGCTTGAGATTTCTCAGGTCTTAATGTTTGGCAGATGTGTATGGCCTACAGTGACATTGCTGCCTTGAAGCGTGGCTTCCCAGAGCGTGGCCGAGCCTGGACATTTGGCCTTGGGAGATAAAATCTGGGCAGGTATTTAGCATGGGGGGTGAAAACTCATTCTTTTGTTTCTTGTCCTCGTTACTCATAGCGATGTTTTTGCATAATCAGAAATGCATTACCCATATGACAATTTCATGTATCAGATTGCATTGCTTAAGGGCTTTTCTGGCTCTCATGCATTCCTAGGAAAGTGTTTTCTCATACTGTAAATTAACAAGCTTCCTCCCCTGGTTGGAGCCCAGTGGGGTCAGAAGCAGTGATGTTCGCCAGGTGGCTGTGTTGGTGCTTCCCAGGGCTGAAATGCCTCCTTGTGACAGTGGAACTTGTCTGAGCACAGACACCTGCTCACAGAAGGAGCTCCCCAGGTCTTGAGGGGCAGCAAGCAAGCTGCTTTATAAACCCATCTTTGGATCCTGAATGTGCCCGATCAGTTTAATAGCATCTCCTGCTGAGGGTGTTTTATTAGGGAGCTGTAAGGCAGAGGCTCAGAGCGTCGTGCTGTTTGGGAATGTCAGTTGCATGGGCTTATTTGTAGTGGAGATGAAAAACCTCTCCTAGTGCCACAGAGCTGCTGCAGCTCCCCAGTGCCTGGGGACGCTTGTCATGCACTGACCCGAAACGCTGTGCTGCTTTCCATTGCACTGAGCATTTTGCTTCTCTAGGGTTATAACATTTGTTTAATGACTGGTTATCTCCATGATTTTTGGCTGGAAGTTGTCATTAGCTGTTCAGAATTGGGGGAATAAGTGCACAATGATTACAGAGGCTCTGATCTCTCATTTTCCTTCCTGTGCCTTCATGGCAATAGAAGTTTAATTGGCATGCCCCTCAATTCCCCCCTTCCCCCCCCCCAGCATCTCTCCACTGTTTCCTCATATAACCCTTTCTGTTAAATACCTTCAGTGTGTGCTGGAGGGGAGAAAAGTGAGGCTCCCACGAGGAGAAGAGGCAAGCTGGGGCTACAACCTGCACAGAAATGCTTCCATCCTTCTTCTCGTGTTTGTGGGCATCCACCCAGCAGTATTTAGGAACAGATCACGGGCGATCTGCTAACTCACTCATCTCCAGGTGAACCCTGCAGCCCTTAGCTGCCTCCTCGTGCAAAGTGTTTGGCTCCTTTGCATACGGGGCTCGTTGGGATGTGAAGGTGTAGGCAGAGCTGAGCTGCTTTATGCAGTCCTGCAGGTCTGTGCTGCGCTGAGCGGAGCCATTTTAACGAGGCGAGCGCTCCTGCTGTGAGCCCAGCTGCTGCTTGCTTCAGCTGATAAGTGCTTCAAAAAGGATGTGCGTGCTGGTGCCGGAGTTTGGATGCGTTCTGCTTTATCATCTCTGTGCAGAAGTCCCTTTTCTGGCAATGCAACAGTTTTAAATACACAGTTTATTGAAATACAGTGAACGTTTTTCCATGCTATTACTGGAGATGATTGTGCTCTTGCCTTGCTTTGTGTCTCACTCCGTTCTGCCACATAGATCTTGATATCACCTACTTTTATGGGAGTTAGCTGAGGAGAATTCCCGTCTGGAACACTTAATCCTGTCCTGATGCAGCTGCAGAAGCAGAGCCAGATGTGACACGGGAGGGTTTGGGTGTCAGCCTGCCCTGCCCAGAGCTCTGTGCAGCCTATGCCACGAGCGTGTGACTATTTCCTTTCCCATTGCAGCTGAGACATCGGGCTGGGCCCTCTGTTGCCTTGCAGAGAGCCTGAGGACTGAGCTTGCCTCTGGCCAGGATGTGCAGCTTTACCAGCACAATGCCAGGCAGCAGCGTTTCTATTTGCAGTGCTTTGAATGAGAGCGTTCTGTTGTGCAGAGCACCTGTGCTTTGCAGTGCTCAAAGCACAGCCCTATGAGTGCTGGTTTTGCCCCTGCCTCTCTGCTCTGATCCTTTGTTGTGGAGCCAAGGAGGGGGAAGGAGGACCTGTCTGCTGCTGTATGTCTCTCAGCAGAGCCTGGTGGTACTACGATAATGCAGACGATTTTCTGCATGATGCTCATGTAAAGCTGAAAATTATCCCTGGGTTTATCTTAAATGCTGGTTCTTTCCCCCGGTTTTCAGAAGCATGACCTCTTCCAGTTTCTCTGAACAGACAGACAAATCAATTGTATGTTTCACCTTTTATTTGTTTCATATTCAGTTTAAACAACAACAGCAAAAAAGCAAGAGTCTATGTGAAGCCATGGAAACAGGGCTCGTGGCTGGGGGGGTCCTGCAGCCCCTTGGAGGGTAGGAGCACAGAGCCTGGGGATGCTGCCAGCGCCAGCGTGGTATCTGCAGCACGGGCTATATTTGGTCTGGGATTACTCCTGCCTGGCCTGGATTGGTCCCCAGCCAGGGCTCTGTGTTCTGTTTCTTTCCCTTGCTAAGCTAAAATTCAGTATGCTGTCCTGTTTTCCTCCCTCAGCACTCGTCAGCTGGGGCTCTGCAGGAGTGACTGGGTCCCCCAGGTCCCAGGGACAGTGCCCAGCAGCCATTGAGATGCAAAGCTCATCTCCTGTTCAGTGGAAAGAAGGATTTCTCCCTGCCCCATCCTCTGCAGTGTGTATTCTTGGAAGGCTCTTAGCAACACGCTGCTGCTGGGCACTGTTTGGAGCAGAGCTATCCCTTCGAGAGCCCATTGCATGGGAAAAAGCCACACCAAGGAGGGACTGCATTGCTGGGAGGAGCAAACACGCTCTCCTCTGCGTTCCCTACGTGTTGCTAGGGCTGTGCTGAAATTCTGCCGCTTCCTGCAGCAGAAATGCTGCTCGTTACCTTGGCAATGCCCCTGAAAAACACAAGGAATAAGCGAGGTGGGAGGATGGCCACGATGTGTGTGCCTTCACTTGGGTCCTGGGGTCTGCAGCCGCACGGTGAGTGGGCACAGATGGACCTGGGGCTGCCCCATGGCTGGCATCCATGTGTGGCTGACCCAGAGATAGAAGTACTTCTGGGTTTGGGGAGCTGTGGAAAGAGGTCAGAAAACATAACATGGAAAATGGGTCTCTTTATCAGAACTGGCCAGCTGCTTCCCTGGATGCGCTTCTCCAAGTCTCCCAATGATCTGCCCTAGGCACAGCTTTCTTCTCTCTTAATCTCCTAGTGAATATTCAAAAATAGATATACTTGTAACACTTGAAAAGCCTCTTTCAGAGTTGTTTCAGCACTGCAGAGAATAACCCTAAGGAAAGAAACTCAAAAAATAAACAGCAGCTGCTGTCATTTCCCCTCCCGCCTCCTTTCTCACCCAGTTTGTTAAAACTTGGTGCACTATTGCTTCCCTTTCCCATCTGTTTTTGGGGAGAACTGCAATCGGTCAGCTCCAGGTGGTGGATAGCACTTTTGGGCTCCAGTTGGACGACTTTTGTTGGGTTTTCCCCATACTGCTCTGTTTGCCCAGGCTGTGCTCAGGAGCTATGAGTGTTCAGCCCTGCAAATCGGGAAGCGGGGCATATGGGAAGAGGTGTGCAAAAGCACAGTGTGGTGTTCCTGAAGCTGTGCAGCTGGGGGAAAGGTGGATTAATTTACTGGTGCTGTTATTACACATTAAACCTCGCTTGTCAGCTGCTCACAAAGACCCAGTGTTTGACTTCTGGAGCCATAAGTCATTCGAAGTTGATCCAGGCTTTGTGATGAGTGAAATCACTATTTCCACGATCTGGTGTTGTGATGGAGGGCTTCCCTTTGCTGTCTCCCAGGGAGGGCTGGTCTTCCTTCTCCTGGCAGAGCTGGTCATCTACCAATGTTCCCATGGCCAACTCCAACCCTCATTTTCCTTCCTCCGCAAACACAGCTTGGCGCAGGGATGGCTTGGCCGCACGGGGTGGATTAACAACACCCTGCTCAATGTTACTGCAATGCTGCTAATCCCTGTGCTGTCGGAAAAGCTTAAACCACTCAAAACATTTGTCAGAAAAATGTTGATCTCTTTGTAGAATGCTTATTTTTGAACAAGTCAAAGTATGGCTTATTAAATGTTCTTTCTTTCTTTTCTCCTAGGATCCTGCAGGAATCTTTGAGTTGGTGGAGCTTGTTGGCAATGGCACATATGGGCAGGTGTATAAGGTAAGGCTACACTGATGTCTGAAGCGGGCTCCTTGGCCATGTGTTGAACATGGAGCATCCCAGTGCATCAGGCTGGTGAGGTTCCACCACATTCAGGTCCATCTAGAACCCCTGCTGGGCTTTGGCTTTTTGGTTGTGTGCTCAAGTACTGTGCATCTCGTGGAGCTCCTGTTAGTTCTGAAACTGCTGCTAAAAAAAAGAATTGCTTTTTTTTTTTTTTTTTCCTTCCCTCTCCCCCCAATTGATTATGTGATGAGGAGGGAATGAGGAGTCTGTGGTATAAGAGATAAATCTGGGTCTCTTCTGAAGAGCTGTATTATGGCCACAGCAGCCTGCCAAACGGCCTGCTGCAGCCTGCTGCCCTGCCTGTACCGTGGGGCCAGCACTCAGGTGAGTTGCAGCCAAACCTGCTGCTCAGAAGGCTTGCTTTAAAACCTCTGCAAATGTCAGTAAACGGTGATCCAAATGGGAGTATAAAGGAGAACAGAATTATGAACACATGCATGAGCTTCTTTACAAATGTTTTGAAGCGTCCATCTTTTTCTGAAGTACCTCATCTGCCCCAGCACCTCCTAGCTTGAAGGATTTCCAGAATTTGTCATCTTGATGGTATTCTGTTGTGGATGATGTATATGAGATTGGGAAGGGTTGAATTATTTCTAAGTCTGGGCTTACCTGCACTTAAAATGTACGGTGTTAGGAAGTTTCATGTCACTTTTGCATGGTGGAATTTGCCGAGTGTTTTGGATCTGCTGGCAGACAATAACTCCGTGGGCTCCATTCTCCAAAGGTTTCTATACATGTGGGCATTGATCTGTGTGTATGTGCATGTGTGTTCACACAGAGATCCCATTTGCCTGCCGTGCCCATGTTCCCTTTTGACAATAGAAACGAGTACATTCAAGTACTCTCGCTGGGTCAGTGTGAAAGCACTTGTCTGTTGTGCAGTGAAAGACAGACAGTGAGCTGTCTCTAATGAAGAGAAGAAGGGTGCTTAGAAAGCTACCTGTCAGGAGATATTTGTTCTGAATCCTGGTTTCCCCATCCTCCCACCGCCGTAGGCTAATTCCATCAATTCCACAATAGAAGAATTGAAGTGAACCAAGGATGAACTGAAACTTCTGGAGTTGAAAATGGGTGAATTTTTCAAACTGGAATAAGTTTAAAACCAAACCAAACAGAACTTCCCTTCAAACCCCTTCTTATCAAGGTTACGTTCTAGGAGCCTTCCCCTCGGCGCTGTGCTGCTGTTTTTCTCTGGGAGGACGATGGTGTCTGTGTTCCCATTGTTCTCACTGCAGGAGTTGGTCTCAGAGCTGTTTTTCTTTTCAGCCGCTCAAATAATGGTAGAGGGTGACCTAATTTTAACTTGTGCATATTTCTAACAATCAGTGGAAACTATGCACCTTTAACGGCCTTTTGAAAGCGTCGTGTTTTTGTGGAAAGCTGAAAAGGGAAATAAACTATCTGATGCTCTGCTCTTTGCACAGCTCCACTGTGCGTGCTTCCTGTTGCAGTGTTTGACTTTTTCCAGTGTGTGCCTATGTGAGCTCTTAAAGTGGGGGAAGAACCATGCAGAAGCATTCAGCTGTAGGACTTGGGGAGGGAATATATTCTGAACGCTTTGGTGTTTCTTTTTTTTCCTCTGTATGAAGCAAATCCTTCCTCCTACTGTCTTTAACTAGCTGGAACAATCAGACTGTGCTCGGCGTGATCCACTCATTGGTGGTGCCAGACAGGATGGTGATGGGAGGGGGGGAAAGCTGCTGTCCAAACCCAGTTAGTAAGTATTGAGGTATGAATTCATGCTAAGGCTGAGCTCAGAGTTCTCTGAAATTGAAGTCTTGGAGTAATATCCACTTTATAAACAAAAGGAGACTTTGATATAAAGCACACATAACTGTTTATGGTGTCCCACCCTAAAACCTAGTACAGAAATAAGATCTCTGCGATTCTTTTCCTCCAGATACCACTGCTGTATTTATCTCTTAAAGCAAAACAAATGGAACAGCTTTCGAGATACTTAGACCTCCTGGCTCCCTTGTAAAAAAAACAAAACAAAAAAAACCAGAAACCCCACTTCTGAGGTCACACTTACCTGGGAGTTGTATCTGCTGTAACCAGATGTTGTAACTGGACGATTGTTTCACAGCCATTTTAAACCCTTCTCAGTCAGATCTGGGGTTTTCCCACCTCTCTGTAGATGTATGTTTGCCTCTGGTCACGTTACAGATGTGGAAAAAGCAGCTCACTGCAGTGCTCGCTCTGCTGTGAGGAAAGCAGCTCTGCCTTGGGGACAGCAGCAAGGTGTTGGCTCCAGGCAGCGAGAGCACCTTGCAGGGTTGTGCTTGTGCTGGAGGTGGAGGTATCTTCAGCCACTCTGCCTGGCCGGGAGCCAGAGCCCAGCTCTGGGCAGCATGGCATGGAATCCTCCTGTTTGCATTGATAAAATGAGTGGTTATAGCCTTCTAATGGCAGAGTGAGAGCACAGGTCCTGAGAAATGACTCTTAGAGCAGCAAGAACAGCTGGGGAGCAGCAGCACAAGAGGCTGCTGTGAAGAACTGCATTTTGATTTGCTTTGTTTCCTTCCTCTGCTCCACCAGCCGTTGCTGCTCCTTCTGTGCAGGGTGGCCATGATTTGTGAGGGAGGTGAGGAAAGCCCTAGCAGGGTACTTCTCATAGCAGCAGCCTGGCCCAGGAGTGCTGTAGGAGAGACTTCAGAGCCACGAGTATTCCACAACTTCTGGTTTGCTGTAGGTCCCTTACAAGCTAAAGCATCTTTTTTCCCATGGATCACGTGAGGCAGGCACAGTGCACCAGACTACTAATCTCTTGGACTATTAATTAATTTGAGACGTTGCCTCTAGAATATCCGGGATGGTGATTCCGTATGGTGCCTGTTGGTGGATGGCTTCCAACTGTCACATCCTGTGGGCAGCTTAGAGGTCAATGCTAGTAAAGCTGTTTGGAGTCCCCAATGTTTGATGCCTGGGAGAGGCTGCAGGGCCCTCAGGCTGGACCATGAGGCGGTCATTATGGTGCCATTAAGTAGCCAAGCAGGATTTTGGATTTTCAAGCAAGCTTTTCTTTGCTCAGGACTGCAAGAGAAGAGAGAGAGAAAACGTTCTTTGCTGGCTGCTCAACACTCCTTTGTGAGTAGTTTCGTTTCTGTTGTGTGGAGAGATGGTGCTGGTTTCTTCCCCTGATTGAACTGGAAGCTTTGCTTTATTTTCTAGTAACCCTGCATGTAATGGCCCAGACTGTGAACTGTATTGGTTACAAGGCCGAGAGCTCCAGTGTAAGGCATGGTTGCACTATGGGATTTTTGTGCTGGGATTTTTTGTTAATGTTTAGAGAAATGGCTAACAGGAATAGTGCACGTTGGACATAGGGGATGAAGCCATTGCTTCGCTGTTTTTTAGCACATAGATGATGACTGGAAGCAAAATGGTAGACACAGAAGTTGCTGTAAGTTTTGGTAAGGCTTTAGAGTATTATGAGGGAAGGCTTCTTTTATTTCAACTATTATTATTACCGTCTATCCCCACTTCACATTAGATAGCAAACAAAAAGTCCTTAAATGCAGTGAATACTTAGACTGTCTGGGTAAAAGACATTGTCAAGGCTGCAACTCTTAGCCCCATTGAGCATGAAAACAAACCAGGTTACTCAGAAGCACCATCCGGATTGCTCAAAACCAGGAGAAAATAGCACTTGTTGTGCACTGAGTACGTTACCAAGGAAGCTGTCCCCATCGTGGTGTTAGGCACTTGTTTTGGTGGCTCTGGGAGTCAGTGTGCAGCGGGGTTGGGGGCTGGGAGCAAACCCATGCACAACATAATGGGTGGTGGAGCAGTGGCACAGGTTGCACAGAGAGGTGGTGGATGCCCCATCCCAGAGGATGTCCAAGGTCAGGCTGGACAGGGCTCTGAGCACCTGATCAAGCTGTGATGTCCCTGTTTGTTGCAGAGGGGTTGGACCCCGTAGTCTTTCAAGGTCCCTTACAACTTGCATGATTCTATTATGCTATGATTCTATGATCACTTGGCTGATGCAAGTCTTCTCAGTACTAAAAGAAATTGGAAAGTAGGTCAGGTGGTAACCATCAGCATTCTCATCTCACATAGTTTCCCAGCGTTGAACAGGGAGATAAATGATGCCAAGATTACATGCTTGCGTGCTGCTTCCCTACCCCAGCAGGACAACGCTCAGTAGTGCTGCTGGCTTTGAGATTCTGCTCTTATTTACAGCGTTAGCAAAGCTTCATCTTACTTGTGCAAGATTCAGTGCTCTGGGCTGACCTCATAGCCACACAGTAACTATTGATTGTTCAATTAGCTGGTAAATGCCACATAATCACTACGCCATTACACAGCATCATTCTGCACTCTAACATAAGCACATGGGACATGTGTGCTGCTGGTCCCTGAGCATGTTCCTCTGCTGTCATGGGAGTGGTGTTGGGCTGTCACCAGTCACCAATTGAAGAGAATGACACCGTTTTCCCAATTGCTTTCCACTGTGCTGTGGTTTATACGTCTGGGGTATGGCATATGGGGAAAAATGATGAGGAAATGTGGTTGGCAGCCCTTGCCTGTGGCAGGGGGTTTGGAATTTAGATAGTCTTTGGGGTCCCTTCCAACCCAAGCCATTCTATGGTTCTATGAAATGTATCCCAAGGTCTTCTGTTGGGCTTCGTGTTTGTTACCCAGCTCATGTCTGTCTGAAGCCAGTACCAGTTCACCTGGAGGTGAACCCCCAGGAGGTGAAGATGTTGAGGAGTGCGGGAAGCTGGGAGCTGAGAAAGCAAATGAAGAATCTGAAATTCCAGCAGCCAACTGTGGCTGCCTCCTGGTAATGGCATCCCTGAGTCTGCAGGTGCAGAATGAACCTGGATAATGTAGTGCTGCCATCCCTGGTGCTGTTCACCTGCTTCCTTAGCACCCAGCACCTTGGCCTGTGTCCAGCTGCTGGATAAGGTAGCGGGTGGATATGGTAAAGATAGGGGAAGATTTCTTTCTTTGTTTTATGTTTATTTTCAATGGGAGGTATGAGAGAATAACTCCTGCGCAGGCTTGTGCCGTGTTCAGCCTGCCCATGGTCTGGCTCAGCCCTGGTGGGAACAGAGACTCTGCGGGTTCCCAGGTCATTATTAGCAGTTCAAATAATTAGCTTGAGTCGAGAATGACATTAATTGTTTTTAATAATTGGTTGTTTTATTGTTTCTCTTTCTGAAAGACTGATGGTCAATAGTTTGATAATTAATCACTGTTGCTTTTAGCCCAGTGGAAGAAGTTACCGTGCTGCACAAAATTATTATTTCCTGCAGACTGCTGCTGTAAAGAATTAATCTTAGCTGTGTACACACAGCCGTTGTAGCTGGAGGCTGACTGCTGCGCCTTGCTAGAGGCCCTGCTGCCTGCAGGCTGCGTGCTGCTGCTGCCCCAACCCATCTCAGTGCCTGTCCCAGCCGTCATTCTCTCTGTCCTGTGGCAGCCAGCCTTTGCATTTGGAGGGGCATCTTGAGCATTTCACTTCTCCCGCCTTCTTGTTGGTTTATACAATGGACTGAGTGTTCCTTCAGCCAGATGTGTTCTTCTAGTGCCATATGCATGGCTGTGGGTCACTTCCAATTCCCAATTTCTTCTTCAGAGGTTACATTTGCTGCACGGCACAACAGGCTGCAGACGTAACTTCATGCACATATGCATGTAGCCACCCCATGGCATGGTCTCATGGATGCTGCAGGCTCAGGCCCTCTGCTTGGCTCACTCCCCTGCATTCTGGATAATACAAGTCCAAGGTGGGGTTGGTGTGAGGGATGCTGCCCCACAAGGTACCTCTGGGTCCTCAAGGTCGCTCGAGGGCTGTGTGAATGTGAGTGGATTTATAAGACTTACAAGCTGTTTTATAATCCTTCTGTATTAGCAGGCCAGCATTACGCACTAAGCCATTGCTTCCGCCAGGCCGGCTCCCTGCATCGCGCAGAGCTCTGCCCAGCAGGGTTTGTGCTGCTTGTGGGGCTGCTGGTTTGCAGGCTTGTTCTGTATATTTGTATCGCTTCTCAGCGGGGCATGGCAGGGCTGGGCTGGCGTGCTGCTGCACCACAGTGCACACCGGCTTTATCAGAGGGAGAGCTGGCGACCTCAGCTTATCAGATTCCTTGTGATGTTAGCTTATCTCTAGAGGAGAAGATCCTTCCCTTGCTGACTCAAATGCTGCGTGTGTTTGTGTGTTTCTGAAATGTGGACTTGTTGTGTTGGGTTCGCAAGGAAGTCTGAACTGGAAAATGATGTTTCATGTAAAAAAAAATTAAAAAAAAAAAAAGAGCTTTGTTACCAGAGCAACTGGTACACGGTGTGCTGCTTGGTTCTCTGAACACACAGAGCACCCTCAGCCCGCCCTCCCCCCAAGAAGCCAGCCCACACACACCTACGTGCCAATATGTCACACTCACTTCTCTGCCTGCTGAATAATGCAAGGGAAAGGTGCTTTTTACATTTCAGCCCTACGGAGCGCGGATTACAAAAGGTGATTAAAAATGTTCCTGAATTAATTTCTCATCTCCCTTTTAATCTTGATTCCCTCGCCCCCTCTGCAGCCTGCAGTGGGAAGGGCAGCTGGGGGGCTGGAGCTCCCCGTGTCTCTGCAGGGACGCCTGGGCACGCTCCTTGCTTTGCTGCGTGCTCTGCTTCTGCAAACACTGCGCAGTCTTGCAAGACAAAATATCTGCAGTGGCACAGGGGGAAGACAGCTGCCTTTGGAAATGCTAAACAAAGCCAACAGCGTGCTGTAGAGGGCAGGGATGTGGTGGTCGGCATGGCATTGCTGTTTGGGTGGGTGCAGCAGGAGGGAGAGCCCTCTGCTTGCCCTGCTGGGGTTAAAAGATGCAGGCACCACTGTGCAAAGCTCCCAGACAACCCGTTTCTCGTACCACCTTCTGTCCCTCAAGAACTCCTGGTCTAGGAGCTCAGACCTGTCGTTGGGTCTTCTGTGGAGCAGCCCAGTTACCAGGGCATTACTGCTGACCAATGATCCATAGGGCACCTGATGGTGGAGCAGTGCTGGTGGATGCATGATCTGCTTGGTGCAGGTGGGGCCTCCCAAAAGCAGAAAATAGGTTGCTTCTCATGCTTGAGGGCATGCATTGCCCTCCTGTTCAAGAGGGAATGGCTTCCTGTCCTGCAGCTTTTGATGCTCTGATCACCATAATGCAGGATGTTGTAACAGCACGACCATGGCCAGTGAGTGAGGTTTGTTTGTTGCAAGGCTTGGGTGCACTGCTGAAGAATATCCTGTTAGAATAAGCTGATCTGATGCCCTATAGGTAGGTGAGTGGGGAGTGTCTTGCTGCATTCAGAGGCTGGTGCATGCTGGTTTGTTATTGTTGCTGACTTGTTTATAATATTTAATGAATATCAGGTTGGTGTTGGTGCCGGGAGGTGGTGTGTTGCTCCCAGCTCTGGAGCTGCCACGTGCAGCTGAAAGGACAGCAGAAGACTTTTTGGAAAGCTTAGAGAAAGGCACATGGGGTGCAGAATCTGAACGTTGGCTCATGCTGCATGTTTGAGGCTTTCATGGTTGTCGGAGTGCTTATCTCCAGAGATGTTTCTCGCCTGTCATTTTTTGCATCTTTTCAAATTTTGATGCAGCCTGTCTTGCAGCTGACTCTGAGGGCCTGAAGGAAAGTGATGCTAAAGGGCATCCAGCTGGAGCTCAGCATCTTCTCCTTACCACAGTGAGAGCGTGGCTCTCAGCATCCCCAGCCTATTCTTAGCTTTACCTGGGAAACCCTTTACGCTAATTACTTAAAGATGGAAAGTGCCAAGCAAACAAAGCCTTCTCCCAAATGCTGTGTGTTACTGCTTTTTTTTTTTTTTTCAGATAAGAATGGCAGCTTGTTGCTATCTGGTTTTCATTGTTCAGGTCATTTTCCTTCTCTCTGCTGATTCAGGCAGCGTCGCACAGCTCAGCCAAGAGCTAGGTTTGGGCAAAGTTTTGGTCTAGAAAGGATAGGATTGCAAGATGTTCCTGTCTTTTTATGTACAGAATACAGACCTCCCACTGTCTCACTGTACTGGAATGACTTTGCTCTTAAGGAATGAGTGTTGGGTACATTTTTTTCCTCCTGCATAGCTTTAGTTTTTGAGCAGAAGGAATGTGAAGTGCAAGATGCATCCAGTAGAGTCAGCTGTGACCACAGGTCTGCAGCAGGATCACGAATTGAGGTGCTGAGTTAGACCTGGTGAGCATTCTCTTAGTGTGGATTTCCACTTGTGTGTGGTATTTGGAAGGAAGGGCTGTAGGAACTCCCAGGTTGCTGGGTTCAGATCAGTTGTGTGGTTGGGAGATTTCATGGTTGAGCAGCATTGGCTCCAGCTCAGCCTCCACAGTGCCCTCATCCTACAATAAACCTCAAGCCTTTCCTTGGCAGGTGGAAGTGCCTGTGCTACGCAGGGCCTGAGAGAAGTTGTCCAGCCTTCCCTGCCCTCGTGGAGCCTCTCTGATGCAGCCAGAGTGGGTGTGATGCTGTGCACCCTAGGTGGGCAGTGTGAGTCCCGTGTTCCCTTCTTCGCCCTATTCAGCAGCCTCTGCTGTTTCATTGAACACTTGGAAACTGTGCAGGCAAGTTTGCAACATGAATAGCCTTCTGCAGATTATTTTTTTAATCCACTTTAAGACTGAATCTGAGAGCAAGCATTACTTGAAGTGACCTCTGTGTGCGGGGGCAGAGAGGGCAGGGAGCTAATCCAGCACAGTATGTTCGGAAACGGGAACTGCGGAGGGGGGAGGGCTGCATAAAGGATAAAAATTGGATTTTGGATTGCCATAGTTAATTTTTCAGAGGTGCCCACAGCCCCAGTCTGGAAGCTGTGCTGCCTTTGTTGTCTCTCCATGGGTGCCTTATCTGGACCAGCCGTGTGAGTGCAGCACAATGGAGGTGATGCTTTGCCCCCCACTGCAGGGAGCGGGCAGTGCCACACACCACTCCTTTTCCATCGCATTTCAGTGGATGTTTTTGTGCAGGATGGGGATTTTTTTTTTTTTAAATAAGTCTAGCTATTGAATTCCAAATGAAAACAAATAGTGTTAGCTCGTTACAGTTCTTCTATTCCCTTGAGAAATAGTTATTAACAGGGTCAGTGTGAGGAAACATAATTTATGTTTATCTGCATAGCATCTAGATAAAATCAGAGTGGGCTTTGTACTGTGAAACTGCTACATTAAAAGAAAACAACAGCGACGAAAAACTTGTGGATGCTTTCTTATTAGCTAAAAGGTGTGATTCTTTTCTTACAGGTTAGCATTGTGTTTTCCTTGAAACAAATGCTGTGCAGCTGGAGTGTGAGCTCCAGTGTGGTTCCTCCATCTGGGCAAGCAATCGAGGGTGTCTTCAGGGATCCTCAAGGGGATGGTGCAGAGTGACCTGTGGTGACAAAGAGTGCAGGGGACATGCTGGGGAGACACCACTGCCTGTCCTGCCAGGGCCTGTGGGCTTAGCACTTGGCAGGGTGAGACATGGTCTGGCAGGCACTTAATCCCCCGTTTATGGTGCTTTGCATCCCAGTTTGAAAAGATGGCAAGTCTTTCAGCTGATAAGTCTTTATGCTAATACTTTCCTTGGTGTTGCAATTTGTCCCTGAGCAAAACCATTAGTTGGGAATATGATGCCTCATTAAGTACCTAACTTGAGCATTCCGAAGTCTCTGGCCGACCTCCTTTCTCGCAGCCTGGTAGATAAAAACCTCTGTAGTTTGAAGCTGTTATGGGCAACATGAAAGGCTGGAAATATATCTTTGTTTTATGGAAGAAGAAATTTGCATGGAGGCAGCAATTTGTGTTTAATACAAATTGCACATGCAGCTGGACTTGCTGTTAGTCTCTGTTCATTAGAGCAGTAGTTGTTACAGCCAAAGCAGACAGTGCTGCTGGTGCTGGGTGGAAGTGCCTTCATGTTGCTGGGCTTTGGGGATCTTCTCTTCTGCACTTTAATTCAGCAGATCCAGGATTGAGGCCAAAGCCTTTCTTCTGTACATAACTAGTAGAAAGACAGCCAGTTCAGCAGAATTTCTGTGAATAGCCTGTTCCAGATGAACTGTGCATCTGAATGCCGATAAGGCTAACTCAAGGGGTAGTTTGCAAAAGAAAATTGAAGTCTTACATTAGAAGAGCAAGCATCTGAAATGGAACACAGCATTGCAGTTTTGGGCTTTTAAAAAAGTGTTTTTAGTGTAGTCACGGAACTGCCTTAGAATGAAGAAAACCTGAGTTGTGACCCATGATGTGGGTCCAGCCCTACCAGTTGCACAATTACTTGAAGTCCTGCAGCAGCCACCCAGTGAGCACATCCCTCAAAAGTCATCTGAGAAGAGTGGTTGTTTTAATTGACAAAGAACAGCATCTGTTGGGATAGAGAAGCCGTGGCACTTGGTTGTGCTCAGAAGCTCTTCAGGCATGATGAGCTGCTCTGCCAGGCTGCAGTGGGATGAAGCTGGCCTTGGTGATGTTGCAGCAGCAACCTCATCCCTGGAGTTAACCAGCAGCTGTGTCTGGATTCAAGGTCTTGTCTGTCCTTGTGGAGCCAGCACTGCCAGGGCCTGTTGTTCCTTCACGCTGCCTGCCATGCATCTCCTTGGGTGATAAATGGATTTCCATGCACGCCGTTACGCTTGCATGCCAGATCGTGCAGGGCATGGGAGTTTTAGATTACAGATTTTTGCTTGCAGGAATGCACTGGGGGGTCTGGGGAGAGACTTTCTCTCAAGTGATGTTTCTCATTAGGCAGGTTGTCTTTGGCTGGTTTGGTTTTTGTGAGTTGTTTGCACAGTGCTTTGCTAGAGACTGCACCTCACTCACTTGTTTGGCAGGTTAGCATGCCCTGTGCACCTGAATTGCAGCCTAAAAAGGCTAATGTGAGTTTTTTTGTTGGTTTCTTTTGTTGTTGTTGTTGTTTTTGCATCTGTCTATTGCTGAAATTTGGCATAGCCAAGGAAATTGATTGTCTTTTTGAGTGCCTCCACACTTCGAGTGCTGGTTTTTGTTTTCCTATTGGTGACCATTCACAACCTATTTCAGAAGGCACTTGAGAAGAAATAATCTAATTATATCATTTAATAAAAGATGTGAGAGTACCAATTTAGGGAACGGCGGTGCAGTGTGGAGAAGCTGGGTCTGAAGAATGTGATTTGTGTTGCACAGGAGATATTAATCACGTCAGCTCCCAGGAGACGGCTCTGCCAGGAGGGCGGTTATGCTGGATGCACTGCTCATACTGAAATTAGGCTGTGTACAAGAACCAATAGAAGCAGAAGAAACGATTTCTAACCAAAGGGATCAATAACTTGAAACATTTACATTCAGAATTAGAAAAATGAAAGCAGTTATAAGCAGGGAGTGTGTATTAATAAAGAAAAACAAGTATTTGTTACCGCTGGTGTGAAATGAGGTAATTTAAGAGAAGTGCTCTCAGTGCTTTTGTCACAGATGATGCCCTTTGTTAGATTCCCAAGCAAAATGGAGTTTGCGACTTTCAGGGCTCTCAGATGATCAAAATACCGTGGGGCAGTCTGATCGTATAATACTTCACTGGAATGAGGTCATCAATAACTTCTGCCTGGGTGTGATTTACACAGTTGTCAGTGTCTGAATTGCCATAATATGTCTCTGCCTGAGAAGAAATGCTGCATTTGGAGGAAAAAAACCCAAAGCAGCAGCTCGCTGGGTAGCTGGCTCTCTGCTAATAATGGATACAGAAGAGTGATGACTTGTGATCCATTTCAATAGAAATGCTCAGTGTCTAGAACTAGAGGCGTGGAAGCTGTTACAAGGTCAAGCAGTGTCCTTTAAGGAGAAATACCTGGTGAATATTGTCAGCTGCAGATAACACATCTGCAACATTGTGGAAAGTACATCAGAAATTAAGATTAAAGGTGCTTGTGCTCATACAGAGAGGGGGAAAAAGAAGATAGAGGCAAAGTCAGAAGAAAGAGGATTAGCTTTTGGTAGATGACAGGTGATAACTCTTTCAAGGAAGAAATTTAAGCAGCAAAGTGCTCAGTGACCTGGGGAATTATTAGAGGTTTCTGTAGTTGCTTCCAACTACAGATTTTGAACAACTCTAAATTGTTTGGTTTTGAACCTCCCTCTCTACCCCATTCATATATGCACACTGTCTTCTGCTGCTGATAATACAGGCCAGGAATCCAAAGACCAGAATCCTTGGTCACTCACAAAGTCTGCTCTAATTTTAGATGCTCCAGTTTAAGTGGAGGCAGAAAAGGGACCTGACCTTCAGCAGTGCCTCCAGACCCCTTCGTTGGCTGGCATGCTCTGCAGGTCAGGGTGCTAGGAGCTTCTGAAAATGAAGACCTCACCTCTCGGTAGATGTTTGCAAATATCTGCTGCAGTGATGGGGCAGAAGGCTTTGCTGGAGATCCTGCAGTGAGTTTGCAAGAGAAACTGGATCTCTTGGCTCTTGAGTATGAACCAGAAATAGCATTTCTTAATATTATGAAGAGAGAGATACTGGATGTGTCGGCAATCCCACCATGCTGAGAACGTGTTTGTGAAAATACATTCTGGCTGCAGTCTCTCCAAAGAGAAAGACTTGACCCTTTACTGCCATGGCAAAGCCTTCAGATGTGAGAAACCTGGCTTCCTATTTCCAGCTTAGAGTGATCCCAAAGGAAAATACCTCCCTTGATGCAGAGCAGAGAAGGCTCATGTGCGCATAAGGTCCTTTGGACCTGGTGTTTCTTTTCTGCCTAGGAAGATCACCACAACCGAAGAAAACCTGTGGTTTTCCATTCAAATTGGACTATTCAATGCAGATCTGTCTTGCAGAAACATCCGAGAAATCTAGGGTTTGTTCTATAGTGGAAGACAAATATGTTTGCAAACCTCAGGTGTTCTGGGCAGCTGCCAGTGGTGTCCTGGGGTTGCCCGTGTGTGTTTCTTCTGCAGCAAGGCACATGCTGACGCTGGGTTTATCAGCTCTGTAGGTACCTGGGCAGCTGGAGACCTCACTGGAGCCTGGAACGTAGCTGACCATTCATTTTGCTAGTAGAAAATGAAGATTAACCTTGAGATCAGCAGACTACAGTTAAGATAGGATAAAAATAGACTCAGAGGCTGGAAAGGAGGAATATTACATTTTAAATTTAAAGATCATGTACGTGGTACTGATGTACCAGGCCTGATCCTGAGCTTGTGGAGGCTTTACCTGCATAAGGGCACACAGCCCACAGTGACTTTCCAGGTATACATCCATCTGCATCCACTGATCTGCCCAAACTAGTTTTATCAAAGGAGCATTTTTAATCTAAAGCAAGCATCAGAAAAGTAAGCTAGTATGGTTTTCAGGGTTCTGTTGCAAATTTTTTTTCTGGATTCCTTGGCACTTGCTTATTAATGAAGCATTTGTTCTGTTTGCTTAAAACCCTCCCAGCTGCTAGCATATGTGCGCTATGCAAATTATTTTTGGTCTGGTTAAATGCTGTTTTTCTAGGAAGGGGAATAACTGAAATTGGTAGAGGTAAATGAGTAACATTAACCCTCTGTAGGCTGTTCCCTCATTAATTGTTTTGACCGTTGGGCTCTCGTGGTGGAATTGCGTGCTTTGCTGTCATTAGCAGGCTGGAGGAGCCTGACAGCAATTTGGGACCTCTGCTTGAATAGTCACGTACCCCAAGTGCTTACTTTGGGTGGCAGTGGCCCAGAAAACTGCCAACATCCTAATTAACACACTTTTTCAATGGACAATATTAATATTCATACTATTATACTGTAAAATGAGTAATTTGAATAGACAGAATGTCTTGCACTCTCTTGATCTCTTGTGGATTAACCTACAAAAGGCCATTGGCACTCATTCTTTCAGGCCGTAATGGGTATGAAGGCTTCTGATGAAGTCGTGCGAAGCAGAGGTACCTGAAAATGGGTAGAAATCTAACATGTTTGATAGGAATGTTGATATTTTGTTAGAGCAGCTACTGAGATGTGAAGGAAAATGTTTGTAATAGATGAGCACCTCAGAATGATGGAGGAGGAAGGCAGCTCTCCGGGGTGACTGGTCCCACAACATCCATCTAAATGATGTCAGCCGAGCTGCAGTAATGGAGAGGTCCCCCAGCTGAGCCGGGGCTTAGAGGAGAGCGGTGCTGAAAGGGAGAAGGCAGATATATGTCTGACTGGAAAACAAAAAGCTTGGAAGGCCAGTCATGTTTTATTGATGCCCACCATTAGGGGCTACCGCAAGATGTAGTGCCGATTCTAGCAGAAGAAATGGAAGTGCAGCAACTACTGCAAAGGAAAACAGATTCCCCAGGAGGAGAAAGTGGAGGCATCGCTGAAGTAGAAACCAAATGGACTAAGAGAGGTGAGGATTGCAGGGTATGCCCAAGTAAGCACCTACTAATTTGCCGATGGATCCAGATTACTGCATTTACCTGAGATGTGTGCCCAACAAAGTCATGAACTATCCTATAACCATTCAAAATTGAGCAGGCCTGGCCCTCCCTGCCCCTGGCTGTGCGGAGCAAGCTTCCCAGCAGCTCCATCCTCTGAGGAACCTCTGTGGGTGCAAACAGGAGCAGTGCAAAGGAGAGAGGCCCACTGGGCAGCAGGTCTGGCTGTGGTTGCTGCGAGTTTTTGAATGCTGATGTCAGTCTGTCTTCAGCAGCAGAGGAGAGGATGGAGAGGCCTACCTGAATGCTAACAAATGGTATCGTGTCTCAAAAATGCTCTGCTAGGGCTCAGCTGGGGAATGAGACCATGTTTAACAGAACCAAGGGGATCCTTTGAAGAAGTGATCAAAGCAGCTGAGCGAGCTGGCAGCTGCAGACATGGGTTACATGGACTTCGGTGGTTCTGGTAGTGTCCCACAGCCCATAAATTGGTGTGGGCTGGCACTGCGTGTGCTGGGTGTCACTGCTGGCCATGCTGTGTCATGTTCTGGTGTGCTGGCATTGCAGATGTGGTGGGTCCTGTGTAAACTCTGAGTGTGGACATGCCTTTGTCTGTAAATACGTAAATACTGTATGGTACCTCAAGGAAAACACCGTCAGGTGCTCCCATCCGTCCTGTGTGTGTTTTCCCATAGATTCCAGTCACAGAGGGGGCAGTCAGTCTTGCTTGCTCCATGAGCTTGATTTAATTAAAAAAATATATGTTATAATTAAGATGAAATGTCAAGAAAAATAATGTTTAAACCTATGCCAGAGGTTATGGCACAAAGGAACCCACCAGCGAGGTTTGAGACATCAGGCTGCCTTTGCCCAGGAGATAATGGAAAAATTAGAGGCTTTTAGAGCCTGGGTCAGAGTCTGACTCAAATGCTAAAATCCTGCTTCATGACTGCAACTCTGAGAGAGCGAGTGAGCCCCCTGAAAGGAGTTTCTGTGAGCAAATGAGTGGAAAGTAACAAGGCTTTGTGGTGTTCTGGGGCTGCAGCCCAGGTGGCCGTGGGGCAGCATCCCCACCAGCCTTGGCTTTCGCTCTCCATCCCTTTGGGCAGAAAGTATTTTGGCTTAAACCAACAGCAGGGCTGTTGTCACAGGAGAGCAGGGCAGTGCTGGCCCAGCACTGTGACTCACCGGCTGCTCCTCTCATGGTGCGCAGTGCTGCAGCATCACTGCTCTTTTGTCATTACTCCCTCAGTCTCCAGGCTCAAGCTGATTAGAGTTTCCCTGGAAATTTGTTTTTCCCCCTTCACAAGAAAGACATTTTCTGCAAGATGCTTTGCTTTGGTGCTGGAGGAAGAAAAAAACTCTTCTAATCCCAGATGTTCAATATGATGGTTTCCTGATAGAAAGAACTTCTTTTTAAAAAATGTATGTGTGTGTATTTTCTCCTTTTTATTTTATTTTATTTTATTTATTTATTTATTTATTTTTTTGAGGGGAGCTTGCTGTGGGATGTATATATACTTGTGATCATGCTCTTGGAGATGTGCACTGTTCTTTGATTTGTTTGTTTTTAATGGGGTCTTTGTGGAGTGAGCTGCTCGTTACCCAACTGACTGTTGGACCTTGACAGGAGGACGCTTAATGAGAGGTCTTCCAGGCACCCCTTTTTCAGCTGAATGTCTTTTCCTGTCTGTGCCATAGCCCAAGGTCAGGCATTTGTGGTCAGTGAGGAATGCAGGAGCACCCTTTGCAGGGCTGGCTGCTGGGTAGCACACATGGAGGTAATGACACCCTTATCCGCCTGCCTCTGTGGGACTCAGGAGTGCAGAAATGAACTGCCTTATCCTCATTTCTGTTATTTCAGCAGATTCTTCTGACTTCCTCAGAGCCTGTAAGCAATCCATGCCCATCTGCAGCACTGCTGTGGAGCTTGGGATGGGCCAGGCACTAGAACATGGTGGGGCTGCATTGCATACAACAGTTAACTTCCTTCATTCCCACCCTCCTTCAGCATTGAGGCAGCTTTTGCACGCATACCTGTTTTCTTCCCATGTTGCTGTGAGATTCGTGCCAATGGAGAATGCCTGGAGCAGAAATGTGTTTTCATATCCCTTGAAGCTGAAAGCCATAAAGAACAGAATGACTTTAATGAACAGACCTTGCAGAATCACCACCTTGAAGCTCTAGCTGCTCATGTGAATCAAAACCTGCTGAAAGTAGGTCATATAGTAAAAATGAATTAGGTTTACTTCACATTTTATCGACTCTGCTGGTTTTTCATTCATAGAGGCTTATAGTCAGGAGTGTGTCTTTTAACCCTCTGCTTGGGCAAAAAGGGCAGATTCTGTTCTTCTTTCTCACCCTTTAGCTTGCGTGATTGAGGTTGTCAGGGATATGATGGATGCATTTTCCCTTTCCCTGTTTATCCTCTTGTTCTGCATTAAGCAATGACCAAGTTCCCGTGGTGTGGGTGCTCTCAGCCCAACGTGGCTGGGGGTGGGGATGAATGCCCCCCCATCCCAGGACTGTTGATGGCTGTTGCAGTGGCACACCTGGCTGGGTGCAGTCTGACTGCAGAAGTTTGTGCCTCCAAGGTTTTAGATAAACTCTGTGCTGTGGTTTTCTCTCTCCTCCCTTTGGTAAATGCAAGCAAACACATTTTTTGTTTTTGTTTTCCCTTTGAGCTGCAAACTCTTCTAACCCAAAGCAAATGCTACGGCTGGGTGGTTGGTGGTATGTGGCACTGGAGCAGAGCTGGGGGTAACAGCTCATGTCTGCCTGGGGTTTCTTATCTTGTTTGCAAGACCTTCCAATTCCATAGCAGCAGTGAGGGCAGAGCTCAGCCCTGCTGTCATAGCTGCATAATCTGAGGAATTGTTTAATTTGTAGCATTTAATGCTTATTACGAAGTGTGCCTGATGTACAGCAGAGCAGACCAAGGCCAGTAGGTGGGATAGCCACCTTCAAGTGTAACTGAGACCCCAAAATGTGTCAGTGTAGCAGATGTTTCATTTAGATGAGCTCAGGAGGACTTTCCATGAGGCCAGCTAATAGGATACATGCATACCCCAAGTGTCACAGAAATGCCACAGATAAGTCTCTGCCGCTGCAAGCACCCACATTCCTGCAGTGAAGGCCAGAGCGAACAAGGTTTGTCTGGGGGAAAACAAAGCCTGGAGATTTCTGTGATGTTTCTAAATGATCCAGATTTCCAAATGTGGGAGAGTTTGAGCTGTATCCCCATGGCAGTGAGTGGAGAAAGAAGGGACAGGAGCTGGGCGGCAGAAGGAAGATGCAGTAGAAAGATGTACAGCATTCAAGCACCAAAGCTGTGAATATTGAGCTTTGTTGGCTTACTGCAGTTCAAATGGTCTCATCCTTCAGTGCTGGTGCCTCTTGGGCTCCTGAACTGGGAATTGAATGGATTGATTAGAATTCAGGAGTGTAAAAACAAGGGTGCAGCTCTGTAAGTTTGTTTGACCATTTGATTATAGCTTGCAGCATCTTCTTTCATTATTATAGAGAGGATGTCTTTCTGGTGCTAAAGAAAGAAAAGGAAACCATAGGCTGTAGTGGAAGGTGGCTGTGGTGACTGGTGGCTGGGCTCGCTGCGGAGAAGCCGTGGGAGCTCGAAGCTTTGTCTGCTGCTGTCTGGGGCTGTGTTCTCCTCCTGGTGTTGAATAGTCTGATCTCAGCTTTAGCAAGAAGCTGGGACAAAGAGGATGGACAGAAGGAAGAAGAGCTGCAGCAGTGGGCTCCCGTGATGTAGTGTCTGCATGTGGTGTTCATTTAAAACAGGTCTCTTTTAAGGGAGATGCATAATAACACAGACCTGAGATTTTATCTTGTGTTTAGGATTTCTGACATAGCTAGTGGCAGATTTGTAAGTGATAGCAGCCTTTCCAATGATCAGTGCTTTTTTTTTTCCTGCCTTCCTATCTTGTTTGCCTGCTGCGGATGGTACATAACTTTATAGTGGGAAGAAATCCCCACTGATAAATTAGGATTTGTTTTGTAACCTTCTCTTTTCAACTACAGCTTACTGCTTTGATCTCCGCTGAAGACCTTTATCCAGCAGCAGAATATAAATCTTCTCTACCTATGGTTTCATACCTTAAAGAAATATAGCCTGAAACTGACTAGGTAAGAGATGGGAGCCTGTGCCAGTGCTCCTATGTGCAGCACAGTACCAGTAGCCTCTTTCCTTTTAATTACTGCTGGAACAGCCCCACACTACCAACATCATAGCTTGAAAGAAGTAAACTATTTTATCTTGAGTAATACAGTGTGACCTACAGATGAAGGCCTGTAAGTAAACCAGTATTCAACTCAAGAAAAGACCTTCATTGACTATTATGTGGGTAATAAATCTTTCATTTTCTCATAAGGAACAGTAATTACAGAAGCTTCAGCTGTGGTGGGTATCTACTGCAGACAATAAATGCTTGTCCTTCAGCACATCATCAACATCTCAGTGATGGATGCTGGTGTGGACTATAGCATCGAGATCATAAAAATACTGTTGGTAGTAGGACATCCTGGCAGCCCTTCCTTTAAGCCTCAGGAGTACAGGTTGGGATAGTGCTCTGTGTAAACTGATGCAGGATGCAGGAACACATATTATTTGTTGGCAGTCCCAAGATGTTTTTGCTGTCATGCTCCTGGTGACTAGCAGTGAGCTCCAAGGAGATAAGCTCCTGTCCTCAGCAAGTATGGAAGTGCCTCAGCACTGGCAGCAAAGAGGGCTGTCCCCTTCCATTGCTTTGCCAGCAAATCTGAGCAAACAAATCCAAGTGGATTGCTGGGAGCCATAATCCCATTTCATAGCATGGAGTTGGGCCTCTGCTGTTCTGACCCACAGCACTGTGTGGGGTTTTTTTGTTTTTTATTTTTAATCACTCACTCTGTGGAGCACTGGGAGGATCCTCTCTCCCAGGAGACTGTAGTTCTTCCATGGCATTGCTTGATGTTTCCAAAAACTGTCTTTGGGATTAGTTGCAGATAGACTGTTTTCAGATTTTCCCCCCTTGTCTCAGTGCTTTGTAGCCCCAAATGAGCTTGGTGGCAATGCAGAGGCTTGGCCTGCTGTCTTGAGAGGCTGTCAGAGGTGAAAGTGCATTTCTCAGAAGGCTCAGCTTGATCTGATTTCATTGTAGTCTTATTAATTACAGCAAGCCTTCAATTCACCCAGAAGTCAGAGCGAATTGGGGTCAGGGTATCAGGCTGTGTGTGCTGCCTGCTTTGGCTGCCAGGCCCTTGCACAGGCTTTTTCCACGCAGTGTTCACATGCTTGAGACTTGCAACCATCTCAGTAAACATCTCAGGGATGTGTGCCTCCGTCAGTGCTACAGGAGGCTCCACCCAGGTCCTGCCTGTGGTGTGAGGCTTTTAAAAAGGCTGCATTCAGGCAAGCAGATGCTGTGCTGTAACCTTGAGCCTTTCTCTCTCGTTTCCTCTCTTGCAAGCTACTCTTAAACAGCTCTGCAGTGGGAATGCTGGAAAAGCAATAGTGGTTTGAGGAGAACAGCAAAATAAGCAAACATCTGATTCATCTGTAGTGGTAGCTGCATTTCTTTCTTCCCTTTACTCTTAAATGGCATTGTTTCTAGGTTTTTTATTGTTTGTCTTTTTTTAATATATAATTATTATTACTTTTAATCTTTTCCTAAGTAGAATTGCCCTAGGTGCAGAATATAGCTTTGTGGTGGTCTTACTTGGCAGCCCAATTCCCTGTTAAAACTCATCCACAAATTACAGCATTTAACTTGCAGCATCTTTTGGTTGCCATAGAACAATTCACATAAAAGTAGAAAACCCAACTTTCTTCCTTAATTTTGTGCATGGGAAGCCATGCAGAATATGAAGGCAGAGCAGATATTCCTAAGGTGTGCACAGTTTGAGCAGCTCACCATGCTCATATGGGAGCCACACCGAGTGCTTACTGCATCCTCTGCTGCCAGTGCTGGCTTCTGGTGCTGCGTGTCCTCTCTCTGCTTGTCTTCTGGAGATGGAGCCCACGAGGCACCATTGCAGCTGTTGGTTAAATCCCAGGCTGAGCTGCATTGTTCCCCACAAATGAGTGGAAGTAACTGGCTGAGATAAGTGCCTAAATAATTTACTTTTGGAAGAGCCCTGGGAAGCAGTGAGGAGGGAAGTGAGGCGTTTCTCCTGCACAGCAGCACATAGAAGAACATTTCCAGTTCTTTTTCAATGGTAAGAACACATTTTGCAGGCTTGATTTCTTTCAGTGACCGGTCTGGTCCATTTCATATTACCCAGTGTTTTTCTTCCTGTCTGGAGCAAAATCTGGCCTTGCCTTGGCTGGTGACAGATGTGCTCCTGGCATTTCCTGAGATGATTCACTTCATGCCATGTTGTTGCAGTTAGGGTGGCTTTGGGCTATGCAGTGGTTTGGTGATTAACTGAGCATCTTTCTGAAGGGGCTTTCAGTAGTGAGCCCTCGTGACTTTTTTACTGTTTGAGAAATCGAGATGCAGTCTTGAGAAGCATTTGTTTGTGGAAAAGGGAGCTTCTGGGGTCTTCTTACTGCAGGGGTTAGTCAGATAATGCCCAATGGGCTGTAGCTGGAGAAAGCACAGATAGATGTGGTTAAATCCCAGGATTAAGACTCAAGGGCTGCACGTTCTTCTGGTGCCACGTGTTTTCAGTATGATCTGCTGGCCTTTCTGGGCTCCATTGGCTCTCTGTAATGGCAGCCTAATGGGGACGTTGCACGCTTTCTCCATTTCTCGTGTTGCGGATGCTGAGCCCCAGCCTGTCCCTATGAGAGCTGCCCCGTGGTGTGGCTGGGCTCTGGGCCCATCCTGGTGCAATGTGCCCTGATGCACAGGCAGCTGCCCTGCAGAATGGAGGGCTCAGAGACCTCACTGTGAGGTTCATTAAGAGTTAGGTGGGGAGCCTGAGGTGACGAGGTTAATAGGCTGTCTGAAACTGCAGAGCGGACTAATTCAGAGTGGGGGTTACAGCTGGGGAGCTCCTGGCACATGTGTGTCACCAGCCCAGACCCTAACTGTGCACCATGGGCTTTGCACTGCGACATGCAGAGCCCTGTGCCAGCGTGGTGCTTCCAGGAGAGCCTTCCCTGCAGCATGGCTTTGCTGTGGAAGAGGCAGGACTGCCAGAAGCATTGCCCTTCTGGTTAAGTGTCGCTCCTGCTCCTCTGTTTCACTTCCACCTGTACCACGGGGCTGCCAGCTGTCTTTGCCCTATAGCTGGCAGTGCTTGGAAGGCAAGCAAAGGCTTTGGTGTGCCAGGTCAGCTCCACTCAGCGTAACATGAGGGTTCATTGGTGCCACCTCAGTCAGCAGTGGTTTTCACGCACTCAGCTGTGGTCTTGCTGCCCGCTTTGAGAGCAGCCAGGGACAGTATCTGAGAACAGCACGGGTGTGAAGAGGTGCAGACAGCAAAGCGCTGGCTGTATTATTTGCACTTTTCTTGTCCTTTTAATACCTTAATCCTGGGATTGGGGTCTTGAGAGATTATTGGGTCCTTTTTCTCTTTTCTGACTTCTACAGCAGCATGTATGCACTAGCTGCTGTAGAAGTCAGGAAGCAAATCACTGTGATGAATCACCATTATTTTCTCACATTGGTAGAGGAGAATCCTGGAGTATGTTCAGTTGTTTATTTGCAAGAAACAGATGGACGGAAAGGACCACAAGTGGGATGGGTGTTCTTATATCACCCTGAAGGAGAAAGCAGTCCCTTCCTCACTATTCATGGTAGCAGAGGGGCCTGGGTGTACCTGTGTTACAACAGCAGATTGAAATGCTGTGAGCAGATGAGGCTGGCGAATGCCTCCTAGAATTCAGATACAATCACTCCTATACAGAGCACTGCAATTTGATTGCCCTTGTTTTTGTTGAACATCTGAATTAGCAGCTAGTTATGGGAGTGCGGTGGGACCTGGTGGAGGTGGTGATAGAGCCACCAGCAGTTCCAATGCTCCGTGCTGCAGTAGTAGGTGTGCAGCTCTTGCTGCCCATGGCTCTTCTCTGGCAGATGGAGCAACTCAGGGAGGGGTTGTTGGACCTGGAGATACCACAGGGTGAGAGCATCCATTGTAAGAGCCAGCATCATAGTTGAGGAGGGCCTTCTCCCTGTCAGAGGGGACTTGATGAGCTGCTATACCCTTGGAAGTACAATCTGGTGCTCGTTGCTTACTTGGAGACCAGTTAAAAGTGAAGAGCAGCACGCATTGCTTATGGCACTTGTGATGATGCAGTGATCTCTTGGTGATGGTGTTGCACATAGATGCTGTTGGAGCTAGGGATCAGTGTTATACAATCATAGAATCATTAAGGGTGGAAAAGACAACTAAGATCATCTAGTCCAACAATCATCCCAGCTGCTTTTGGCTTTTTGCAGCTCCTAGTCAAAAGATACCAATCTCACACTGAAACAAGTTAAAATAGAAGAAAAAAATCTGTCATGTATCCTTAAGGGAACAGAGTGAGAAGGGTCCCATGGCTCTGACAGCAGCTTAACTCCAGCTGTCAGGAGCTGGGATGAGCCCTGCAGCATCCAGGTGGTTGTGCTCCTGGATGGGGTCCATTGCATGGGATTAAAAAAGTAGAACACAGGGCACTGCGGTTTGGTCAGTGAATTCAGCAGATATGAGTAATGCTGGCTGAGCAGAGAAAGTGCTTTTTTAACCCAAGCTGATTGCCATTTCTGCCTGAGATAGGGCAGTGTGTAAGCATGAAAAGGACATCTTAAAAAGCCGCAGCCACTCATTCCCCACGTTTGTGTATATGGGGATGAAGTGTTCTGAAGGCTCCCTGCAGCTGCGTGCTGGCTGAGCACATGGGAGTGTGTCTGAAGCAGCTCCCAGCGCATCCCCTTTGCTGTGCTGTATGCACAGCCCACAGCAGGTCGAAGCAGCAACTGCAGAGAGGTCAGCCTGGCACGAGGAACGCGAGGCTTTCCCAGCGAGTGCGGCTGTGCATGACGTGCACCCTCAGCTATGCTCCCTTATGCTTGGCCCTTGCAGCCAGCAGATAAACTCGTGGCTTACAGTAAAGACAAACACCAGAAGTGCTCCTGTAAGTTATCGTGCGTGACATTATTGCTGTGATGGAGTGCCCTATAAGGACCTTATCGCATCGTTTTGCTCCGTTATGAGGCGGTAATGGAGGGCTGTGTGGGGATACCGCCTTTTTGCATTGCACAGTGAGCTTAATGGGAGATAATTCAGTCTTTCCCAGGATGATAAGTCACATTAAAAGTTTTCAAGATCTGTAAAATTAGCAGTGAATTTAAGCTGTCTGGAATAGAAGTAGCTTCTTATATAACATGTTGTGGCATGGACAGGAGAAAAGCCAGGTTTGGAGGAGGAGGAGATGGCTCTTGGTAGAGATGGGAGAGCCCCTCTGTCATGGCAGGGCTGCTGGCTTGGCATGGAGCTGTGAGCAGCAGTGTCGGTGGGCACTGGGATGGATTGGCAGTGTGCCTGCATCCCTGCACTGCTCCCTCAGCAGATGACGTGCAGGTGTCCCTGGGGGGAGGGCTCTACTTTCCCCTTGGCCATCAGTGATTTATTTCCAGAAGTGAACGTTTTCTGCCAGAAAAATGTTCCCAGCTATGTTTTTTTCTTAGTGGCTTTATGGAAACACTGCGCCTTTCTTCTCCCTGCGTCCCAGCTGGTGCCTGCCCTCCCTGCATGCACTGAGTTCCCTCTTAGTCACCGAGAGGCTGGTTATAGACACTCCTGGTCTAAACTGGTTTATATTAGAGAAAAAAGAAGGATATGCTTTTACGTCCTGTTTTTGGTTTGTTGGTTTTTTTTGTTTGTTTGTTTTTTTAAGCCATCTTTACTCAGTGCGAGCCCGGAGCTGAGCATGATAGTGAATCTCCCAGGGAAATGAAGTTGCTGCAACCTCTGTGTCTTGGTGAGACTCTGCCTCCGAGGCACAGAGGGTTCCAGGCAAAGGGCAGATCCCAGCCAGGTGTGACCAGAGAGCAGAAGTTCCTGGGATGTCTGAGGGATGGGTACTGGCAGCAGGTTTCCCAAAGCCAGGTAATCAGAGCAAACGAGGCCCTCATTACTGCTGCTGATGAGGGAACAGCTGCAAACACTAAACTCAATTAGATTATTGAATATCAAAGAATTAATATTTATGAGTCACAGAAAACAGGTTTCATAAGCGGCGGTGCTTGCTTCTCTTTACCTTTCTGATCAACAAAACAGCCCTTTTTCATAAGAGATGTTTAAAAGGCCTTGCTTGCACCACTTATTTAATGGTTTGTAGTGAGCCTTGATGGGAAAGTGACCTAGTTCAGATCCCCAGAGGCAAGTGGTTATGAGCAAAATATTTCTATTGCCATATGGCAGTTTCAGGCATTGCACACACATGTGATCTGCGACTGCTTTGTCCAGAAATGGTGAGATTTCTGTTAAATAAATATATAGAGCAAAGCAAAAGAGGACGTGTTTCTGTTATTGGTGTTCTTCCCTGCAAACTGGCTGCAAAATGCTCGGCTGCAGGGTGGCAGTGAGCTCTTCCACTGTGTGCATTTGTTCTGCAGGCTGCCCTGGATAATGTGCTTTGGGGAGCTGAAATCCTCCAATGTAATCGAGTCAGTTTTGCAGGTGCAGAGCACTTACTTTTTCCTTATAAGCCCAAGCAGAGATTTAATTGCTGCTCTTCAGAAGTGCAAAACAAGAGAATGTAATAATTAAAGCTGTCAGGGTGTCCTTTCTTTTATGCTGATGCTGATATTAGCTGGTTTAAAGCCTATTTTTAACCTCTGCAGGGTTGAAGACATACTGTGTATATTCAGTCTGGGCTTATTTGTTTCAGATTTTGCAAATTTTAAGTAACTTAAACTGGAAGGGTGGAGGACATCAAAAGAGGAAGGAAGGAGGAAAAATCAAGCAAATGAAATGCAAAATATGTCCATAAATTATTTCCACCTCACTGTGGATTTTGTTTTCTTTTTACGGGCCTGCAAAATCCTCCCTAACTGGAAGCTAAAAAATCTCAAAACACAAAGCACCGAGCGCCCGGTAAGATAAATATTGTTTTTAGCTTAGCTTCAGAGAACGCCCTGGGTACTGCAGGCAGCAAGAGGGCCATTTTTCTGCTTAAATAGCTCTGGTTTTAACCAAGTTCATCCCCTGACCCCTCTGGGAGTTATCTGTTATCTGTAATATGACTGATGGAAACAAGGTAGTGCATGCAGTGCTGATTCAGTACTTGTGTGTGTGTGTGTGTATATATATATACATAGTTTGTGTGTATAAGTAGATGTAAGTATATACATAGATGGGTATAGATGTGTGCGTGTGTGTGTATATATATATACATATATATATATATATATAGGAGGCACTGAGACTGAGTTTGGGTGTAAAACAGCATCTGCATGCTCCTTGAGATAGAAGCTAAGCTTTCATACATGCCATCAGCCTTTGTCCTGAAGTAGGCAGAGCGTGCACAGTGATGTGCAGAGCATCACCGGCCCTTTGGGGCACACTTGTCCTGGAGAGCACAGAAGATGGCATCTCTGGAAGTGCTTTTCAAGTTTCTTAGCATAGAAATCCAGTTCCTCTCCTGTCCTGCTGGTTCCTTGTGAGTGGATTAGAGTTGTGCTGTTCCTGGCCTTTTTCTTATGCAAAGTATTGACATCCAAAATATGGATTTCTAATCCTAAAATTACAGCCTGCCCTTTCATCACTCTAAATCAGTTAGTTAATCTCTAAATAGTTCCCCAGCTTGCTGTTAGTCACTTCATGCTATTAAATTCTCAACCAAACCTTTATCCAGGCATTAAAGCATGACTGTTAAATACACCCCCTGTGTTACCAGGCTGGCTCTGAACCTGGAAACCCCAAACAAGGACAGAGCAGCATTTTTACAGGCCAGCTGCTCATATGTTCCTCAGTCCCAGCATCTGCTGGGAGAGTCTTGGTCCGGGCTGTTTGTAGATTTAGGAAAGAGAAGCAGAGAAAGGGAGTAAGAGGTTGCTGGATGTGGTTGCCTGGTCATGTCCTGAGCCATCCCACAGAACGTGCGCTTCTACATGCAGTGATCTTGACTTGATTCATATATGGGCAATGATGAGACATTGGAGTCCTGGTGAAGCTCTGGTGTAAAGCTGATCTGAGAGCAGAACTGTGCTCAGAAGTTCTTCCCTTGAGGCTGGCCAAGGTGTGATTCCTAATTTTTAACCATAGTTAAACCAAAACCAGGCTTCCCCCACAAGAGCTCAGTTATTCAGCAATCACAAGAGCTGTTTTTCTAGCAGCTTGATTTGCAGTTGGTTTTGGTACTACCTTTTGTTAAATAGCAAATGAGGATCGTGCTATTAAGATTACTTATTTTTCTTATTTCCCCAGTACTCGGGAAGCAAGCAGGCATTTCTGCAAGTGCCAGAACTAATCGACCTGGTTTCCTTTGTATTTATGTCCTATGGTTGATTGAGTACTTCCCTAATTTAATTAAGTTTCTATTATATCTGCTCATACATACAGTCTCTCCCTCTGATTACTTCCCTGGCAGCTCTGAGGCTGTTATAACTGACAAGAGACAGTGGCCAACGGGATTAAAAGCTGTTGGAGCCACACTGGAGAATGGCTGACCTTCATCCCTGCACTGGTGGGCTTGATGAGTGTGTAGGGCATCCTCATTGCCAGGAGCACTGACCTGCCTGCAGGGGTGCCTGCCACAGCCTGCTCGGGTGCTCAGGTCCCAGAGGTCTGTTGCTGGTTCCACACCTGAAATATCAATTTCTTTCTTTCCTTCTTACTTTTTTTTTTTTTTTTTCCCCTTGAAATGATGATAATCTAAGAAAAAGGGCTGTAATGCCCATGGAAGCCACTCTTGCAGTTTGTTCTCCTTTAAAACATGGCAGTCCCCAGAGCAGGGTGGTGGCAATGCTGCTTTTCCTGCTTTAAAATAATGCATTCCTGTTTTCTCCTTTATGAGAGCGTTCAGTACAAGCGTATCTAATGCAAGGCTGAGAGGGCTCTATCCTAGGATAGTTCCAAGAAAACAAGTTAGCAGGTTGAAGGGTGGAATGAGGTCTTTTTCAGTATGGGACAAAAATGCCAAATCCTGACAAGACTGTAATTCTGGTTGGAAACCAATCTTCAGTCTGAAATGCTGGGCCCAGCTTAGAGGCTTAGGAAAAGCAAAAAAACCATCCTGGCCTGACTGATACCTGTGTGAATGTGGTACCTTACGAAGTCCAGCTTAAGAGTCCACTGCCACGCTCAGTGTTCTCTGAGTGTGAAACAAAACACAGCGGTTTGCAGACAGCTTTAGGACTGCAGTAAAAAGTGAATTACCTGAAAAATGGGAATCTTTATTTTGTGTCCAGGTGCTGCAATAGGAGAAGCATGGCTGGAGGTAAGGGGGAATTTGCTCTTTGTTTTTGTGTCTTGGCTTGGGCAGAGGCCTCCTGTCATCGTTGTCTGTCCCATCCATGAGATGCCACAGCCCCACTTGTTTTGCGGGCAGGGAGCGGGGCTGCGCTGGGAGCTGTGGGGAAGGCAGATAATGGGGAAAAGCTGCGTGCAAGAAGGGGAGGAAGAGGGAAAGAATGCAAATAAACAGGAGAGAGGAAATGGGGAAGAAAAAAGGGGACAGAGCAGGAAGGCAGCAAGAAATGGGAGGAAGTGGGGGCTCATGGGGTTTCAGGAGCGAGAGAAAAGCAGCTGTCAGTGAAACACTGCAGGAAGCCCGAACTTGTATTTTTAGGGACTTTTACTATAAATATTGGGTCTGGGGGAGGATGGAGAGAAACGACTGCTCTTCCTACCGCCTGTCTTTGTTTTGCTGCTGGTTTTTCTCCTCCCAGCTCTCGATGCAGGGCAGGAGGCAGGCTGGTGGCACGTGGCCCCAGCACTTTGTTCCGGCGTTTGTTCGCAACCGTGTGCCACATCAGCAGCCTGCTGACCCAGGGCCGGGTTCACCTCAAGCGAGAAGATTTTCCTGTACATTTCTAAGTAAATGTTTGCACTTCAAGAGGCACTCATCGCTCGGCACAGGGCAGAGGAGCAACCGCTGGTTAATCTAATTTACATTAAATTGTTCAGGAAAACATGGTGCTTCCGTTGGAAAGGACGGCTGCATTTGTGACCTGTTCACTATGCTTACAGAAGGAGAAATGGTTTCAGGTTTCCTTGAAGTGTTTTCATGCTGTCCAGGAGTTTCGGAGGAGACAGCGATCTTCTTTTCTGTTGTCACGTTGGGTGTTTTTCACTTCTGCTTCCTGACTTAGTTCTTAGCAGAACTGGGACACATTTACAATAAATCACGGTGCGGTGCATTACTCGTGTTTTCACTGAGGCTGGTTTAAGAAGCACTAACAGAAAATTCTCCTCCTGTCCCCAAAAGCACATAAAGCAGGGCTGTGAGGATGGCTTCCATTTGGCATCAGCATCAGCCTTTACTGAGTCCTGTGTCCTTGTGGTCTGTTGAGTCTTTATGCTTTAAGGTCTGGAGAGAGCAGGAGAGGCGCTGCAGCAGGGGTGTGTGCGGAGTGAGTGGTAACCAAGAACTGCTTATTGAAATCTCTCATCTGAGAGATACTGGGAACTGCAGCCTTCAGGGAATTCTTCAGCTCATCTCTTTCAGAGAAGGGTAGGAATTTGGAAGCATGGAGGAGGGAAACAAAATGAGAAAGCTTAAAAAAGAAAAGAGAGAGACTTATAGCACCTATACCTAGCCCAGCTCAGAGATTTGTGTTCCAGAAGTTTTGATGAGGGCTCATTCTTTTGTCTGAAATTACTCATGTTCCCCTTTGTTCGAAGCAATGGAGGCTCACAGCTTGTAGGCAGTACTGATGAGTTGTTCCTCCTGCAGTCATTCCGCATCAGCTTGTGCTGCTGGTGTTGCCAATGACTGCGCTCCTCAGTCACATTGCTGCTGTGAGCATTAACCACTATTATTCACTTGTAATTACATTGCCAGGATGGGTCTGTAATGGCACTGTGAGCTCTGCGGGACAAGCTTGGCTGGAAGCAACATCCAGAGAAACTGGAGTGAAGCTGGGTTGGACGGCTCACCAGGTGGAAAGCAGGAGAGGGCCAGAATTAGGGGGAAACATCTGTCTTAGGTGTGCTTGTTCCCAACCTGACAAGTGGGTATAGGAGGAGAAGGAGCGAGGAGCACCCAGCTGAATGCAGACAAGTCGAGTGTTGGGAACAGACTGATCCATGGGGTTGTTGTGTTGTACATGCCCTCTGCTGTCTGCTCCTGCTGTTTCTGTATGACTGATGGAATGGCAGATGAAGTTCAGAGCTGCTCTGCCTTCTGTGCTGTGCCCTGAGCAGTGACTCTCTTGCACTGCCTGGTATTAGGATGGCACTCGTGTCTGACGGTGTTCATGCACAGCTCTGCAGGACTTGTAACGTGACACAAACCTCTGTCTTCTCATTTGCCTGTGCTGTGCTTTGCATGTTGAAAATGTGTATTCCTGTTCATTATGAACTCGTCTTTGTGATATGAAATAAGTGTTATTTAGAGGAGTGGTTTTGTTCCAGAGGACCTGCATGCTATTCTGTCACACAAGAGAGCAAGGGCCAAGGCTGAACAAGTGCAGAATGGGAGGACCTGAGGCAGAGACAACAAGCAGAGGTTTGGGTTCAAAGCCTGTCAGTGTCACCTCTGTGAGCAGCTCCTGCTCCTGGAATGGATCAATAGCAAGTGGATGTCTTGATTATGGTTTGAGTTGCAAAGAGTGAGAGGAGCTTTCCTTGATCCTTGTGCAGCACTGATCCCTTTGATCTGGTAGAGAAAAGGCTGTCATTTCCTGAGACCCCTGTGCTTCTCTGTCTGGGCTCATTGCTGCCCTCTGAGCTGGGGAGCATGGATGAGCCCTCTGATCTTCCTCAGAGGTGATTCCTTCTTGGGGAACGTCAGGTGGAGGTAAGGGCATGCAGGGAAGCAAACACTTAGGTACTAATGCTCCCTGGGCTGCCTCTCCCCAGTCTCTTTTCTCTGCTTTTCTCACCCCTTCTGCAGACAAGGACACTTGAGGTGGTGACTGGGAAATGCTGAAGATCAGCCAGTCTGTGTGACCAGTTGGCTTCAGCTCACCTCAGCTCCAGCATCAGGGCTGTTTGCATTGAAGTTTTGGTCTGATCCGTGATGCACTGCAGAGGTTAGGGCATGCTGTGGGGTCCTGCCCCATGTCCTGGGCATGCATAGGAATGTCACAGGTGTTGGCTATTTCCTCCTGACATGTCCCTTTTATAAGTGCTTTATAGTGGCAAGAGGAGATTGAAACGCTTTGGGTTTCAATCAGCTCAGGCTGTTGGGAGCAGGAAGGAGAGAAGCGAAAATAAGAGCTGAAAGTTTAGCAGAGCAGAAAGCAATATGTCTACTTGCAGGGGCTGCCTGACCCCACAGGGCCAGTGCCTGCTGCCCTTCCCATGCTCATGGAGTGGGGGCTGCAGCACTGCTGGTTGGCCTGCTAACCTCCAGGGACAGGAGAAGCCTTGGAGCTATTGTGGTTGTGGGAGGAGCAGGCTCAGTGCACCAAGTAAACCAGTCCTTTGTTTGAGCAGAAATAACTTCATTTCATCTTTTGCCCTTAATATTGATGCAAGCGTTCCCGTAGTCTCTGATTAATGCTGGCAGCTCCCCATGTAAAGTTGGTAAATAGTGCTCTGCTGGTGTATTTTTCTGAGGCCAGGTCTGAAGCCTGCAGAAACATGACTCATCTCTCAGAGATCAGGTTTTAATTACAATTTCCAGTGTGCTTTTGAAGCACTTTTTCTTGTGGAAATGCTGCATAGGAACATTTGAATTACAAATGTAAAATTGTGCTCATTCGTTGTAAAGCTGTTGGGAAAAGCAGAAAGAAGAAATGCAAGGATGTATGCAGTGCTATTGTTTGGATGTGCAGATCCAAGCAGCGTTGCAGTGTGAGGGACAAGCTTGTATACCCAAGTGTGCTTCTATGCCATCTCCTAAGCAGTGGTCTGAAGCATCATGGGGCACATCTTCCTCCTTCATTAGGGTTTGTTGTTCCATAGCATATTGAAAAGATGGTCGTTAACCAAGACTCAACTCTAAAGGGCATTGAGCCTTCTATTTCATCTTTCCCCAGCCACGTTTGAAGGAACAGATGAATGGGCAGTGTTTGATTTTTATGGAAAAATGCAGTGAGGTCCTTTCCCATTCCCATTCCCAGTGCTGGCTGTGTTTGTGGTTAAAGGTGCTGCAGAGCCGGAATGCTGAGCAGCAGACCAGCTGTGATGTGTCCTGCAGCTTGATCTCACTGCTGGGAAGGATCTTGAATTTTTAATACAGAATCTGCCTGTAACATATTGGCTGCTTTTAATGCTCAGTCTGCATTGATCCTGCTGGAAAAGGGTTAAAAGCTGATGGCAGAGCGGGGTGTTGCCCTGGGTGTGCAGGCACCTGGGGAGGAGCTCCTAAAGCATTCTTTTCCCCTTGTTTTAGTACAGCTGGAATTGCAGGTCAGGGGTTTGATTCAGTGCAGTGCATGGACTTGGTCCCTTCCTGCAATGCCTGCAGCATGGCACAGCCTGAGCAGGGTTTGGATTAGCCATGGGTGAGGTTTCACACAAATCCTGTCCTCTTGCATCACTTCACCTGGCAGATCTCGGCGAGTAAAACCCATTGCCTTCAGATGGTGCTCTTAAACTGCACAATATCGATTGCCTTTGTGCTTGTTATTTCTTTGTAATAGGATCCTTAGTAGCTAGATAGCTCTCCTTTACTGATAACCAAGTGCAGGCAGTGGCTGAAGTCTCTTGATTCCCAGCTACCTCAGTGCTGTGCTAGTGCTGTGCTCGTGCTGTCCTCGTGCTGTGCTCGTGCAGCGGGGCACCCAGATCTTTCTGGCTTCCTCCCACTCCTTCCTAAGTTGCACTGTCCCCATGCAATCCCTGGTGCAGGTGTCACCTGCTGCTGCTAATCCTAAATCCTCCTCCTCCTCTTCTGCTCTCAGCCCCATCTGGGCGTCACTGTGTGTGCTTGCGAGTTCTCCTTGCTTTGTGGCATCTCCTATTGGTAGCTCCTTTCCTAGCAAACCACTTGCACCCCCAGGCTCTGCATTTTGCAGAGCTGCTTTTCTCAGAGGCTGGGACCTTTGAGCCGTGGCTGTCCCAGGTCCTTTTAGTAGGGCTGTCTGGAAGGCAGGAAAAGGCCATGCCCTGGCTGTGTTATTTCATAATAGAAAAGCTCTGCCCAGCTGCTGTAGAGGTAGGAGATTGCTGCTTGAGAGGGGAGGCTTGGAAAGCGAGATGCTATAAAAGCAATGCCATTTAATCTGCTGATCAGCTGCTCATGCCCTGCTGACTGGCTCTGGAGGTAAGCCGCAGTGGGACTGTTTGGCAGGAGCCAGAAAATCCCTTCGTTATCCCAAACAAAGGAGCAAATACATGTGTGACATACATAAAGCAAATAAAAGGATAAAAGGTCTGAGCAGCATTTCTTGGGCTCCTCTTTCCAATAAGCCTCTCTAAAATGTTGCTGCCCAATACCTGACTCACTTGAAGCAGCGGATGACACAGAGATGCAGCCCTGCACAGCAGCATTAATATGGGTATCACATAGTGCTGCTCTAGGCATGGCTGGGCTTCTAAATCAGTACAACACAGGCACTGCAAAATGTTTATTGACTGCTGACAGTAAGTGACTGGGAGTAGGCCAGGCTGGATAGTAAGTTGTCAGGGCTGCTCAGGGCAGACAAAAGCCCTGGAGGTAATTCTGGATAAAAGAGTGTGATGCCTTCAAGTATGTGAGACCTCAAATTGTTGTTTGTGTTGAAATGTGCAACACGGGGTCTGCAGCATCTTGCGTTCTGGAACCTCCTCAGCAGTGCTGGATGTGGGGTTACTTCTGTCATCCTTATGCTGCTTTTCCTAACACCGGGATCTAAGTCACCCTAAGAGATAGATGTGATAGCTTCTGCTAGCTGTGGAACTTCATCCAAAGCCTCATGGAACCTGAGTACCTTTACCATCCTGCTCCTGCGGCGGGCACTTCTAACAGGGCCTTGGAACCTTGCTGCTGATGAATGTGAACGCATGAAACCTTAATGTACATAGAGCTGGCCTAAAGCCAGCCATGGGGCTGGGAACTGAGGTGTGAGACTGTCTCTAATCTGTGTGTTACGGAATAAGAGAGGCTCAAGGAATCTGCAGGTTTTGGTCCTTCTGCCTCCGTAGCGGAGCTGTCAGCATCTCCAGCTGTGAATTCACTTGTGGGTTGCACTCAAGCTGGGGGATGGAAGAATCTCCCTTAGGTAATGCTTGGAGCTGTGCTTCTTCCCTCTCCCCCTCCTCTGTTGGGTGCAGAAGAGCACAAAGGTGAGTCTGCATACAATTGCTGCTGCCTGCAGTATCATAACTCTGAAAATAATCACAGCTGGGGATTTTGATCAGCTTCTACAGCTGATACCTGAGTGCTGCCTCCTGCTCTGCACCCGTCCATCCCGCAGAGCGCTCGGCTCGTGGGGGTGCTTCTCTTGCTGCTGTTGTTGGTTGGAAATCCACCTAGCACTTTACATGCCACCTCCAAAATTGGATCTTGCTACTATGAAACTAGAACCAGAGCCAAACAGATGGCACTGAAGAGGTGTTTCAAGAAACCACATTTCCATCAGCATGTGTGGGGTTTTCTCTTTAAGGGCCATTTTTCCCCCCCCCTCTAAACTGTTGTTTGTAAAAGAGTTACAGATCTAGATTAAAGAGAGGTAAAAGTCTGCCTAGTGAAACACAGCCCTGTTAGATGCCAGGGCACATTTTCTGGCAGAAAGCTCATTGGTGACGCTGCTAATTACAGGGAAGGGTGCAGAATGCTGCCAGCTGCCCAAGGACACCCATTCATCCATTCCTGTGTGCTGCACAGAACCCAGCTGGCAGCAGGGTGCTCCCCATTCTGGTGATGGCCTGATCCTTTGGAGGAGGCTTTGTCCTTCCTGACTGCCCTCGAGAGCTCAGCATCACTGCTGTGGGACCCAGGGGGTCCTGGCACACGGTGGAGCTCTGTGGGAATTGCTCCTTCCACAGCTCAGTGCTTCCCAGCTGGAAGGGATGGTGTGGTGCTGTTATGGGAGATGTGGCCTGCATACAAGGTGCCTTGCGGGTCTCTTAAATGGAGATTTAGTTTTAGTTATGAATGCTGCGGTGTTGAATAGGCAGTGGTAAGAAACAGAAGCAACGTGGGGGTGTTAAAGGGTGGTAATAACATGGCTGTCATGAACTAATGTTACTGGGAACAGACTGTACTGCCTTCTTTTAGCTGCAGAAATGCGTGTGCTCAGCACAGGGAGAGAAGCCTGGGAGTTGAGGACAAGGAAGGGATGGGCTGAGGGGCATGGGGATGTGGAGGAAGCAGTGAGGGATCCTGGCTGCAAGTTACCCAGCTAGATCCCTGCCCTTCTCTGTTCCCATGATGGTCCTTTGCCTTGCTGGGAGATCTCCTGTGGTGTTTGTTCCTGTGCCATGGGAAAGCCTTGCAAGATGCAGAAACATCTTGAGGCGTTGCCCTGCTGTAAGGTTTTTCGAGCACTCGTGGACAGCATTTCTCCACTGTCTCTCGTGTGAGAGGTGGAGCAGATACACAGTCCCTTACTGCTCCCTGATTTGCTTCTGTTTATCACCAGCAGTGCCACAAAGAGGCAGTGAGTGCTTTCTGAGCAGCTGTTATCCCTGGGCGGGTATTGGAGGAAGCATAAGCTATGCCTAGAAGAGCTGTCTACAGAAACTTGCCATTCTTTTAATTTGGGACCTTTTATATTCAGTTTCATCCATGGGAGAGGGAAATCTCTTGGTTCTTCTTGAGCCACAGACAGAGCTGGGGTTTCCAGTCTCCTTTCCTTGAACTGAGAATGAGGGAGTGGCACAAGTGCAAACTTTGGGCTTAGGGATGCGTTTTGTTATTGCTTTACTCACCTGTGTACAGCAGAGTGTGTTGCTTTGGAGATGAATAATATGCTAACTTAACAATTTAGCTTGGTAATCTAGTAATGCTGCCTACTTTCCTTGTCATCAGACCTGTTGTTGATCTGCATTAATGGAACTGCAGCTCTCTAGACTACATGCCCTGGTTAGACCTTGGGCAGACACGGTGGGTGAGAGGTGCTTGAGCCCAAAGGTTATTCCCTCAGCACAGGGCATCAGCTCAGCCCTGTGCATGTCTGTGCTGGGAGAGGATTTATTTTCTCAGGGAAAAATAAAAAATCTGCTCTATTTGTTTTTCTTTCTCTTTAGAGTTTTTTTGAATGTTTTCCAGGATTTTACTTCTTAAAGGTTGGAAAAGATGATGGATGTGAGGGAAGCTTGGATAGAAGTAAAACTTGTGCTTGTCCTGCTTGCTGGAGGTCCCTACTCTCCAAAAGGCCCTGGAGGGGATGGTGCCAGTTTGGCTGAAGGGAAGGGGCTACAGGAGCCCCCAGGCTGCTGCAGAGCAGGTCAGGACATGAGGGGCAGCTCTGGGTATGCCCCTTTGCCTGAAAATAATGTGTAGAGTGGTTGTGTGTGCTTTTTTTGACTCCTGAAATGGAAAAAGAATAAACATTTGAGATCAGTTACTTCTGCTCTGCAGCCTGAGTTCAGGCAGGCACTTGAAGGAGTGGAGTTCCCTCTGAGTTCAGAGGAATTGCACTGAGTTGGTTGTGTCCTTCAGCGTCTTGGGGCAGCAGGGCTGCTTGGAACTTCTCACAGAGCTGTTTGTGAAACTGTGCAATGATGGAAAGGTGGAAATGCATGAAGCTGGAGGGAAATGCACTGTCATTGTGGTTGCCTTTGTCATGGTCATGCTGCTTCTCTCAAAAAAGGCAGTGTGGAATGGCAGAAGTTTTGTGTGCTGAAGTTAAGTGCAGGCAAGAGCAATTGGCCCATGATTGCTCTGATTAACTGAACAGATATTTTGCTTCAGTTAAAATAAACACTTTATATATTTCCCATCCTGTTACATGACTCATTTTTTCTTATGCTGACCTGATATTTAGAGTATCTGATGTTTTAATTACTTTCTCAAAGACGTGGATTTATTTCAGATAAGCCTTAAGAGATGTGTAAGCCAAGTGCGAAGCCAGAGCACATTGTTTATAAAAGCAGCTTGTTTTGGAGATTGCTGGATTTTCATACTGGGAAGAGCCTGTTTTTCCATAGATGTTAGCCCCTTTAAACTAGTCTGAGTGTTGTTTTTTTCTTTCAAGATCCTTTTCAGTGGGAAACTGAGAAGTATATAAACTTGCCTTTACCCTATAAAAGCCAAGTGCGAATCAGGCTGGATGCTATAAAACAGTCTAATTTAATGCAGGATGACAGTTTGGGTGCATGTCCAGCACTTTGTAATTTCATTGAGAAGCACACTCTAGTGTTTGTCAACACGGGTGTATTTCAGTGGTGCTGATGCTTAAGTGCATTTACTGAATATAGACACAGTGCTATAAAGCAGAAATAACGATTCTTTAAGCTAGCACTCCATAAACAGAGAGCCTGCACTCTGAATTTACCCTTTTTGCTTTGTTAGGGAGCTCTGCAGGTTCCCTGCAGCATTGCTCCGTATTCACTGCCTGCCTGCCCCAGCACTGGGCTCATGTTGGGTGCTGCACGGTGCAATGCTCGACCCCACAGTCCAGTTGGGCTTTTCCCAGCACGAGCTGCCAGAGGTCAGACTTGGAAGCACAGGTCTGCCTGCTGCTGTGCCATTGCCATGCGTGGAACAGAAGAGAGGCCGCGATGTGCTGGGTGCGTGCCGTCTGCATCGCTTCTCTCAGAGCATCTGGAGCAGTCGAAATTGAGGTTGTTTCAGTCCCAAGAGCTGCATGTGCGTGGTGCTGTGATTGTCAGCCAGAGGCCTGAGCAGTAGCAGCAGGCCGTAAAATTGTTTGTTAGCAGCCTCCTGGTGCTTTCCAGGCTTCGTGCTAAGGTAAATGCACTTCCATGATAGCGCTTCTCCCAGGAAAAAAATTGCGTGCAATTTTGGGTTGTGTTAGTGCTAAAAATCTTGGACCAAGTCCCTAAATTGCCTTGAACTAGCAGAAAGCTAGAAATTGACAGGAGCAGGAGCAGAGGCCTGCGTGAAGTTCTGGCTCACCACGGGGATGCTCGGCTGCAGTAGGTCTTGAATGTAGAAACAGACTGGGGGAGGTGAGGCTGCTCTCCTGCTGTGCTCCTCGGTTATGCTTTCTCAGCTGAGAGGGGTGACGGCGTTCCGTTCCATCAAGGCTGCCATCAGAATTTCTGAAGTGCCTTGTGAGAGCACCCTAATCCCACTTATTTTAATGTTTACATGTTGCAGGACTAATGGCGCTGTAAAATGGATGAATATGAAGTGTTTGTCTTCAAAGCATTAAACCTGCTCCGTGGTTCCTCCATTAAATGCCTGCTATGGGGATTATGCATGCATGATGAGGTTTATAGGCTGAGCAGAGAGAGGATACCTTCAGCTGCTGTGTTCTGCCTGGCTCTGGGGCTTGGCTGTAGTCACAGTGAGTGGCCCTCCTCTGTGCATGTGAGACTAAGTCCCTCCTGGAGCCCCTGGAGTCACCTCTGCTGTCTCGTTGTCATTTGCCTTCACACAGGTAGACCTCTCCCATGGACCCATAGCAGCCCCTGCCCAATTTAGTGCGCTTCAGTGGATCTTTCTATTTATTAAATAAAAAGCCCGAGTGCATCAAATGCTGTTTAAAGGCATTTACCAGTGTTCCCATATTGTGCCGGTTCATTACGTTTTACGGACCGTGGAGACCACAACCTTTAAAGAAATACTTCTGGTGCCTGCTTTACTTGCAGAAATTAGTCTTAATACTTGACACTCTCAAGTTAGTGATAGTTGATATAGCATTTTGAGAGCAATTAGGAGCACACATTTATGCTCAGATGAACGTTTAATTAAAAACCGTAGCAGCTTTGAAGTTCACACTTGAATAGTCTTGAGGATGAAATGCGGGTTTAAACCCAAGTGAACCTTGACAGCAAATCCAGAGAAGTGAAAAACACTTTAGTAGCTCCTATTTCTTCCTATTTGTTCTACACCATCACAGCCATCGCCGTGTCTGTAACACAGTGCCGTATTTATGGAGATGAAGGCAGATTGAGCTGTTCAGCCAAGATACCACATGTAGATGCTGAACCTGCTTTGGGGAAAGCAACAGGAGGGTGCTGGAGAACCTCTGGGTGCCGTACCCATCAGTGACACCAGCAGCTGACCTTTGATCTTTGCAGAGTCAGTAGTGGTTAATGGGGCAGAGAATCTGCTCCTGGAGATCTGTGTTCCTTCCTCCTTTTGAATTTCTTTGGCTTCAGTTGCCACACTGTATGAGAGGGGCGATAGGGGTGGGTAAACCCATGCCGATGTCCAGAGGTGATGGTGTACTGGGATTTGAGCCACTGGCTTGGTGCCATGCTTCCCACGTTGGGCTTTAGGAGGCTGATAGTCCTCATGCACCTCTAGCTGTTATGGATGAGAAGCCTGAAGCAGCTCACTCAGCACCGGTCAGTGGCTGCTGGGAATTGGCCTCAGCCGCATACAGTTGTGTGCAGAATTGAATGCTGCAGCCAAGCAGGGCTGGGAGATGGTCATCTGGAAGCACTTGAGTAAAAAGGCTACAATAAATAATATTCCAGGAGACAATACTGTGAAAAAATCCAGCACAATGGAAGCAAGAAGACCACGTGTCACAGGCTGCTGGAGAACTGCTCACCTCCTTTCCCACACGCAGGCTGCTGATAGAGGGCTGGTAGTGTACGTCATTGAGCAGGCAGGAGGGCATGGGGCTGCACTGAATGCCTCTCTCTTGGCCAGGCTGCTTCCCTTTGAGCCTTGTTTGCTGCTGTTGCCAAAAAGTGGTGGAGATGGTGTGCTCTCGATGCTGGGAAGGGGTGGGTGATGTGGGGTGCCTCCACTGACAAGGGTCGCGGTTACTGCTCATGTTTCCCAAAGGCTGCTGGCTGTCCTATAAGCATTGCCTCTGGGCCCTCTCCACGTCTCCATGGTGAGCTCCCAAGCACGGAGGCACCAAAATCATAGAGGAATTTTGAGAGAATTTCTTTTTAATGAAGGCGTCTTGGGTCTCATCTGTTTTGACGTTCATCCTTGGCTTTGGGAGCAGAGCCAACCTCAGGAGCACATGGGCTCAATCATAATGTGTTTGTAGGAGAGTTCCGGTGTTGTTTTAAATGACACAAGTTTTGATCAGGTAAAAGCATGTTATTACAATGGCTTTCTGGCTCCTTTCTTGTTCAGGGTTGTTATCCCAATCCCTATTGATAGCTTCATTACAGCAGTGCAGAGTTCACGCTGGCCAATTTAACACTTGACGCACGTTAATTATGAATTTCAACCTGCCTTGGCTTTGGGAGCAATGGCACACGTTGCCAAAGAACGGCCTGGCAGCTCTACTGGTGCTGCATGGGGGCACAGAAGTCAGGGGTGCAGATGTGGGGATGTTGTTGCTGCCTTTGGGGCACATGCATCTGTTCCTGCTTGGCCAACATGCAGGATGTGTTTGGTGACTAATGCTGTCAAAAGGGCTTGTTGCTGGCATGAAATCTTTTAATATGTATGGTTCTCATGCTAATTTTGTTCCTCCATTGTATCTATCACTTTCATTTTCAGTGCCTGTCTTCAGCGTATCTATTCTGTTTGCATCCGTATTATAAAGCCAGCAGTGCCTACAGTAGAGTGATAATGACCTGTTTTTTTTACTATAGATGGTGATTTCACCAAAAGTATTAATGCTGAACACCAGGCTTCTCAAACTGAAGGCAGAGATTAATTGGCACTGAAGGGACACGGTGCTCATGCGGTGCAGAATGCAGCAGGGATGGAGGAAGTGGAGCTCAGCTCTGGCCCTGCAGCCTGCTTTTCTATAAGGTCATCGTGGAGTCACCATCAGCACGTGCAGCTGGAAGGAGAAACGCCCAGCAGGGAGGAAGCTAAACAGCCCACCCCTGCTGACAAACTACATGAAAAGCAAGGCTTTGTTATAAATTCCCAGGCTAAAGACCTATCAGTTCCACTTCCCCTGTATTTTGCGTGACTAAGTGTCCCTAATGATTTACACTCACATGAGTTTCAAAGTGTTTTGCTTTAGTAGATGTTTGCAAAACGTTAAGTTGTTATTTTCCTCTGTAAATGTTTTGAGAGGTGTATGGGGTGTTGGTTGAGAGAACGGGATGGAATCAGGCTGTCCCTTGTCTGCTGTGAGCACGGCTGTTGGTTGGCTCTGTGACCCTGCGCGCTCGAGCCTCCCAGCTTCTCAGCTTCAGCATTTACCGATCTGTGAAACAGAAAGGATGGCACCTGACCCACTCACAGGGCTGCTTGCAAAGCTGGGCTTGTTTGTCTTTATAAGAGTGCAGAGATCTGTGGGAGAAGGATGGTGGGCACCTGTGGTGTTGAGGTTTCTGCTTGCGGTGCGCTGGCAGGGAGGAGCATCCAAACCCAAAACAGCCACAGAGTCCAAGTGGTGCTTTAAGGTCGGCCCCTGCTGGGTCACCACGAGGCCCTGCACAGCCTGGGCAGCTTTTACAGTTGACTTCTCTGTTGGTCTCTGTCCCACGTTATCTTGGAGAGCATTTACTGACTGGACTCCTACTGTAGTCTCTAAAGCAGTACTGTAGCTTTTGTTATTTTTTCCAGTACATTTCACAAATAGTTTTATTCCTTTTTCCCTTCGCTAATATCAAAGGTAGGCAGCAGAATTCTACCACAGCAAGGCTGGGACGCTGACTGTCAGTGGACTTAGCTCTGTGCCTTTCAGCACCGTGACCAGCTGCTGCCCTTTGGCTGTGGTGTCCCAGGAACAGCAGAGCTTTGTTGAACATCTCCTTTAGAAACTGAGGTTTCCATCTCAATTTTTGCTTGGAATAAACCCCCTTTGTGCAGTATTGTTTCAGATCTGCGCTTTCCATAGAAATTGCTGCTCTCTGCATGGCAAACACCAAGTGTGTTGCTTTGGTTTTTCACAGACAGAGATCTTGGCAAGTGCCAGCATACTGTGGAGCTGGCGAGTTCAGGTATTTTCAGTTGCTCAGGTCTCTCTTTCAGACCTCCTTGCTCTGTAAAGCAGATCCCAAACCACTTGAGTAGACTTTTTGTCTGGGTCTTTCTATGGTGGCTGCTGGTGTTGGAGATGACAAGATGGACCTCACTGGGAAGTCCAGAGAATGTCAGTGATGTGGGGACTCTCTCATTATTTGGCCCAGAGGGCACTGATTGGCTTGACTCGAGCTGGAGTAAATCTTCGGGTAATTCTTACTTAGCTTTGCTGAATTCAGGTCTTCCTTAAACTCATGGTGCGGAGTCACAAACAGAAGATGATCCACCTTGAATTTGAGTTCAGCTTTCAATTTCAGCCCTACATCTGCAACCTTGCTGCTGTCCCATTGAAACAGAGATACTGCACTGTCAATCTTGCAGGCATCAAAGATAGGAGGTAGTCACTGTTGGTGTTACTCCAAGTGTGTGCTGTAACCATGTGGTGACCTGTATCAGGGAAACTCTACGTGGAAGGAGAAAACCCAGTGACAAACCAGTGTTTGAAGCCATGGTCTTGGTACTGTGCTGTAGTCTCCAGTGCCACAGGTCCCACTGCCGGCAGCCTGCTCCTCACTGCACTGCAGACTGCACGAGTGGAAGAGCATAAGCAGGGTTAAATGGAAACAGAAGAGAATACAGGCAACATGAACAAAAACTGGTTTTATGCGAAGATACGCAGCAACTCTGAGCTTGAAGTGTAAAACAAAGGAATACTTGAATTGTCAAACTGTATACATGTTTTCTTTTGTTTGGCTCCCGCAGAAGCCATTAAGATTCTGTAAACACCCATTTGAATTCAGCCCTGAATTTCAGAACCATTGGCCTTAACACTGATATATGAATTGCTGCATAGTATGTGATCACATGCTGCATTTAAAGAGGTGCTGTGGGATGCATCATGGCTACACTAATATCTCTTTCTTCTGGATAATTAGATAGCCAAAATGTGTCAGCATGTCGGAAGAGGCTAGGTATGACTAGCACACTGCACGGCTTTAAATGCCACGAGTTGCTTCCCCTTCTCTTCCTCCATTTTATTGAAGAGTCAGTGCGCTGTGATTGTATTCAGCTATCCCCTACTGCTGCTCCCCAGGCTTTAATTAAAGACTCAGTAAGTGTGGGCGCTTCCTGGCTGAGCAAACAAGGATGGATTTAGGGAGGATTTGGTTTTGCAGATCAGGCTATCTAAATAGATGATGGCTAACGGTGCTCTGGTCCTTCCAGGCTGTGTCTGAGGGCTGTTTGAGCCGTGCCCTGGGGTGCGTACAGGCCTGCGTACACCACCGGGCACTTCCTAAAACAAAACTCTCTTTCTGTTGTTAGGACATGCGGTTGCTCAGGCCGTGTAAATGGTGTTATTAAATGAGGGAGGAGTCCTGCTGGGTGAACTGGCTTCCTGGTGAAGGTGTAAATCCAGAGCAATCCCAAACAGCCCCGCAGCCAGCACCCGGGCCAGGGTCAGGCTGGGCAGAGGGCTGCTGCAGGGCTGCTGTTCAGGAAGGGCTCATCTTTTCACCCACCTTTTCTGTTGGATGTCCATGTGGCATGTCCCCTCCCTGTGGTGTCCCCACGTGCAGTTTCTGCTCCGTAGATTTTCAGCATCCTCTGTAGCTGGGCCTTGTCTCCTGGGGTCACAGTGGTGGCAAAGAAGCACATCTGTGTCCCTGATATGTGACGGACGGGGCTGTGCCATAGCCAGGGACGTTAGGAGACCACGGTCAGTGCCATATAGGTGCTCCAGTGAGTGTAATTCCATAGTCTCACTGGACCAGTTACAGTCGAGTCATGGTCTGTGCTCAGGAGAGGCCCGGAGCTGTTTTTGCATGGCTGAGCATTAAAGGATATTCTTAGCACTTATTTGCCAGGAAAATACAGCAAGTAATGAAGGCCCTTTACTAATTAATTGTAATGGCAGGAGGAAGGGGAGGGAATTGCTTTCCCATCATGGCTGCTGTGAAGATGCTCTTGAAAAAGCAAAAAATGGGTAAAAGCTGCCAGAGCCAGGAGATTGCTTAAGGATATTGTTTATTGCAAGCAAAACACTGCCAAATAAACGAGAAAATAAACAAACTTCTCTTTTTTGTTTTGCAGGGTCGTCATGTTAAAACAGGACAGCTTGCTGCTATTAAGGTTATGGACGTCACCGGGGTAACGTATCCTCCTGCTTCTGCATCCTTAAATTGCCAGATAAGAGGGGAAAGGGGACTGTGCGTGATAACGTGTGGGGGGCTGTGGAAGCAATACTCCTTGAAATAAGGGAGAAGGAAGCAAATGCAGAAGAGTTTTGAGATGGAATAATGTTACACTGCAGCAGTGAGGCATCCAGTTGCAGCAGTAGCTTTTTTGAATGGATTGATAAAATCTTAGCAAAATTGTAGCAGCATGATCCTGCATTGGTAAGACGTCAGCTTATCCAAATCGAAGTTTCTCACTAAAAAGTTTTTGTTTGACAAAATGTGCAGGCATTGCTTTGAGTAAGTTTTCCGTGTGAGATGAAGTACTGCTGTGCATCCTGGAGGCACAGAGGAAAAGTGCAGCATCCTGGTCTCAGGAATGTGGCTCTTCTGAAAGTTACTTCAGACAAAGAAAACCAAGAGTTTGCAAGTTACTGATCCAATGACAGGATTTTGGAGAAAAAGTGCTTTCACTGTTGCCCTATTTTCCATTTTCCACAGAAGAAGAAAGGAGTAGAATGGCTGTGATCCCTCAAAGTCTAAACAGATGCATATACGAGAGTCATGTGAAAATGCCTTTTCTTGAATAAGGCTTTTTTTTTTTACATGCAAGTATTATATAGCCCAATGCTCTTGCCTACATAAACAGCACCAAGTTCAGAAGCAAGCAAGCATGTTCTTTCTTTGTTTTTATTTTTAATGGAATAGCACATTTCAAACCTTAGGACTTGATCCCAATCTACCCACCTTGTTTTTGAATTAATGTTTTTGGTTAGTTTTCAGAAGTTCAGCATGAACAGAATTGCCTTGCTACAAAAGTGGTTGGTTGGCCTCATGTTTTGAAATGCCACAGATGTTACGGTGTGGTGTTTATATCTACAGGACCTTCATTCAGGTTCTTTTTTGTATTAAGAGGTGAAGTGATGTGTGAAAATAAGTCAGAGGGAATTTCTGTTTTCTTGTAATGTCTGCAAGTAACGTTCATCTAATTTTTGTAGATCAGGCATTGGGCAGACCCACCAAGCATAACCCCATGGCATAAGATTCCCACGAGGTTAAGTCTGAGTTTACAACAAATCTAAGCTGAAAAATCAGAATATTACTTTTAGGTGAAAGAGGAGCTTAAATTTGAGTCAGCACGTAATTCAGTACTTTTTCAACTATTGTGAGTACAAGCAAGGATTTTGAAGAAAGATAGCCCAAATCCAATCCTGCTCAATAATTGATACTTTCAGCCTTATCTTTAAGTTCATATCCTTGATCTAAACTTCTTGCTTCCAAAATAGAGTCTCAGCTTGGAATCCTTCTTAATAACTGCTCTGTAGCTATCCTGCAGGTAGTTGTATTTAATTAAGGAGAACAGTAATGGTGCTTCCTGCCTCTCTCTGACTAGCTGAAGTGAATATCCAGGGCAGTAAATCATATATTTGGCATGGAATGTGTTGTTTGGTTATTAATTATTTTCCTCTTGAGCTGCTTTCAGCTATATTAAAACATGTCCGTTATTTTTCTTTTTCTTTTAATATATAATCCATAATGCATAAATTCTCCTTTAAAAAAAAAAAACACAAAACAAGCAAACAAACAAAAAAAACACCCTTACTGAATTTTTGCTTCTTCTTATCCCTCTGAAGACCACTGCAACGACCACATTGAAAACTGAGCAGACCTGCCATGTGATTGTGTGCTCCATAGCTGTTGATGCTGAAGTCAGACCTAGAGCCATGCTCTCCAGCTGCCACAAGAATTGTTTCTGGAGACATTTCTAAAGTCAGTTCCTGATTCTTGCTTGGAGTTGGGTTTGGCTCCTGGCCCAGGCTCAGTGCAAGGTAGCAAGAACCCAGACTCCAATCCTTTGCCACTTCCTGACATGCACCACTTCCAGTTCTGCAGCTTTGTTCTATCCAATTCTCCTCTCCTGCCCTTTGTCCCTGATGATGATGGATCTTTCAGAAGCCTACAAAAGTGGATGTAGTGTGTTCACCCCAATCATAGCCATCTATAATTTCATAGTGGATAATTTTGGACTGTAGATCTGCCATAGTTAATTGAGTAATTGAGTTCCCAGACTGCATCAACCCCAACGTTTCCCTGCGCTAAAGTCCCATAGGATTCCTGAAGACAATCCTTTAACTCATCTATGCTCTTGCTAACTGTACGTTGGGGAAGATTGGGGCATAGAGGCCCTCAGATTACAGCACTTGATCTGTTTGAGCAGTGACTGTGAATTAAGAATTCAGATTAATTTTCCAGAGGCTGGTTCTACTGCATGCTCTGTGACCTACTTCCCAGACACTGATCTAATAGAATCAATCGATGGAGGCAAAGCATGGCAACAGCACATGGTCTGTGGGTTTCTGGGTTTTCCTCTGGGGTTTTGGAGTAGTTACAACAGCTTGCTATGATAATTCATTTTTCTGCCCTCTCTGGCTAGATGTACTGATGGTGGCTGCTGGCAATGATATTGCTCAGAGCAGGAGGTAGGGCTGGGGACACTGAGGGGACCAAAGGTCCCTTCCAGCAACATTTCTGTGATCTTTGCCCAGGCATGAAGCCAGGTCCCCATGGTTTTGGCCTGACAACCCTGTCCATAAGGTAGCACACATGTGTGCCAGTGTAGGCCTCTGTCACGACTTCTGTAATAGCGCAGGCTCGTGCCAGCATGGAGCTCCTGTGTCTCCCTTGGAGCCACATCCTGACTTCCACTGCTTAGATTTATTTATATTATTTTCATACTTCTTCACCTTTTTCCCTCATTTTGAATTACTCAGCCTAAAAATGGACTCAAGATAAAACTTTCGACTAAGTGTCCTCATGGCTCTTCTCTGTTCTTGGCAGACACCAACCCAGCAGGGGGATGGCAAAAAACCTGGCCAGTAGTATGCAGGAAGGTGGGTTTTTGTACTGACAGCTCCTCGTTGCAGGACTGATCATCCAGTTGCTTTTCTGCTACAGAGCATTTCAATAAGAGAATATCTCTGAGGCCTGATAATCTAAGTGTTGTCTTCCCTAGCTCCCCAAGCAAACAAATACTAGCAAAATTATATTGACTTCTTGAAGGGAAGAGGTGATAGTGGTTTTTCAGAATAGTTCCTAGATTTTTCTTAAAACCCTTGTGCCCGTTCTTTGCCCTCATTGGTGCTTATGCTCTCTGTGTTCATACTGAAGATATAATTGGAGGTTTTTTTCTACAAGCTCCTACTACTTTTTTATTTTTTCCTTCACTGTTCCTTCCTGAATTGTCTCTGAAAAACTTGTAATCGTTGAGTCATTTTCCTTGGTAGCTTGGGAAGAAGTCTGCGGTTCTGGCTGCGTTGTGTCTAGTCAGGGAGCGCTGGTCCTTAAGAAGAACTGTGTCTGTGGTTAATCTGATCACCAGGTCATCCTGTCATGTGCTGGTTGGTGAAACTGAAGGCAGGATGAAGCAAGTGAGGGATGAAAGGGTCATATACAGAGAAAAAAGTAACCGTCCTTCTGGTCCTTTTGGAACAGCACTCATCAACATGAAGGTGCTAACCACTGCTCCACAGCTTGAGAAGTAACAGCAGTGCAGAATGTTTTAGAAAAACATCCTGGTGAACTTCTTAACAGGTTTTGGAGGCTGTGCTGATGCATGATGGAACTAATGCAAGTATAGTTCAGCTTCAGAGCAATGCGGATAGAAAGTAGAAAGGAATCTGTTTAAAAAGGTGGGCTGAGAGTGGAGCCTCATACTGGTGTCCTGCTGGATGCAGAACGTATCTCCATTCAAGGACTTCTTTCCTGGCCAAACCTGGCTGTACTGCAGCCCTGCAGGTCAGTGGTTGTGGCCATCTCCTTGTGCCCGCTGGGGAGGCACTGACAGTCGGAACGATTTGGGAAGAAGCTGGTTTCTGAACTGCCTGGCGATCTTTCCAGTTCAGGGTTTAGAAATGTGATAGGGGATGTGGCAGTGCATCTCTGGGCCTCCTGTTCTTAGCTTTTTGTTCAAGGACCTGTGTTTAACCTGTTAGTTTCTGGTCCGGATTTTCAGGCTACCAGGGTTCTGGTGTCAATGACATACTGTAAAAAAACAAACAAACAAAAAATCCCAAGTCAATAAAAGGAAATTTAGGAGAGGACAGGCAGAAATGGTGTATGGAAGCTCTCCAGTATAATACAGAGATATCTGAGCGGCACCTGTGAAACGCTGTCTTAGGGTGAAACGCTGTCTCTTACTGTCTCTATTTTGTTCTGGCTTTTTTCCCCTCATCCCAGGATGAAGAGGAAGAGATCAAACAAGAAATTAACATGTTGAAGAAGTACTCTCACCACCGAAATATTGCTACATATTATGGTGCTTTTATTAAGAAGAACCCACCGGGAATGGATGATCAGCTCTGGGTAAGTAGCTTTCTTTTCCTTGAGAATAACTCAGTTTTGACAAACCCAGTTTCCCTGCATTGTCCACTTACCACCACCTGTGTTGCTCAAAAAGCCTCATTTTGCATCTGGCTTTTTTGACATCGTGACTTTAAAAAGGCTGTTCCTACACAGGAAAATGCTTCTCCATTTTGCCATAGAGTCTTCACAGACTGATAAAAACAAACAAACAAACAACTATTTGTTTTGGACTGTCATTAACAGCATCTTTGTTACAATAATTAATTAAAAACTATTTTATGCTATTAAAATAAGTGTGTTGAAACCAGTTGGAGGGAGAAGGGAGCTGCACTGGGAAGATGGAGGCTGAGGTGCTGGATGGGGGATGTTCTTGCTCCTAATTCCTTGCAGCTCTCTGCCTTACATCTTGTGCTCCATGTTCTTCAGAGACAATGCAGGGAAGTAAGGAGGGGGATGGAGAAGGGAAGGCAGAAGGGTCTGCAGCTGTTCAGCCATTTCAGGGATGATTGCCTCGTGTGGTTGAAGGGCTGGAAGCTGCTTTGCCTTCCCCATATATCCTAACCTGCCTCATCCTGCTGCCTCCCCTGACAGTGGCTTCTCAGTTATTCATTCAGTGTTCCCAGGCCTTGAAGAATAGAGCTGCAATCCTTCGTCTATCAGTGGACAGAATGTGTGAGCCCACCTCCTCCTCCTCCTGGCCCTGCTGCTTGCAAGAGCTGCACAGAGCAGCTTGGCACAACGACCCATGGCGCTACTGTGCTTCCTACCATAAGGGCCATGAAACATTAATCACAGGCGTTGTGCTATGTTCTGAGCCTGGGAGGCTTGCAGCCAGCTCCCCTCCAGCTGAGCGGGTGGCCTGCCTGCTGCGGGGACACCCAGAGCACTGCGGGACTGTGCCCACACCACACAGGTGACCCCACATGTCTTCCTTGCACGATGTAGGATCTTTGTTCTGCAGAGCGCTGCAGGTGGTGGAGCTGGCTGGAACTCAGCACATGCAGGCCAAAGGAACCAGTGCCAGCCATTTCTCAGGTTTGCTCAGTGCTGTACGTGTTTTGCCTACAGTTCTGGAAAAGCAGCAGTGTCCTCTTCGATTTTAAGGTGGAGTCATAAGACAAAAGTTCATTTTGCTGTCTAGAGTTTTTCAGTGTCTGAACAAGATTGCCAGAGTCTGTGTTTTCAGGAGTAACAAACAGCCATGGTTCGGCTAGAAAGTGATGGAAATGCTGAAAAGATAAAGCCGGGGCTGTTTTATTCTCCGTGTCCACTTGCCCCACCTCCAAATATACAGATGTATATTAAAAAGTTATGAATTAATGTCAGCATCCAAAACCTTGGTTTTCATTCAGCAGATCCCAACGTATTCCTCTGCATCTTGGCAGTTACTGCAGGTTGTGGCTTATTTTCATTAGTTTCTGTATGATCTAGGCTTTATTTTAGGAAAAGGTTCCCGGTGCAGTGGCTTCAGTTGTGTCCATGTGGCAAAAAGTTGGGGCTGTGGGAGCTGGGGAGAATCATGGAGGTCAAAAATGTCACTAAGGGCAGAACTGAAGCTGTCGGGTTCTGTGCCACATTGGTACCCAGCTGGGCTGGTGGTTTGAGTTACTGGGAAGGTGCGGGGGCTTGGGCTCCAGGGACTTTTGTTACTGAGTTTGTTGTTGTTTTTTTTTCTTGTGGGAACTCTTGAAAAACATGTTCTTTGCAGAGAGCCTGGAATTCAGCGAGGAGAAAGCTGTCAAGCTGAGAAATGCCTTTTCATCCTGTGAAATTCCATTTGGCTTTAGCTGTTTTATAATCTGTGTCCAAAAAAAAAAAAAAAGAGAGAAAGAAAAACCAACCCATTTTTTGCCTTGAGGGGAAAAAAAAGGAAAAAAAAAGTCAAGCACATGCCAAAGCCCTCACTAGACAGACAGCCACTCTTGGAGCTGGGCTTAGCTCCTGCCTGAGTGTGGGATTAGCACAGCCAGACCCAGGCAGAAGGTTTTTGTGAATTCAGCTCCAGTTCAAGGAGCTCTTGGCATATGCAAGTGTTAAGAAAATAATTTTTCTAAAATGTTTAGTCCATGCAGTGCAGCCCAAGCTACCAAAAAGGGGAAGTCCTGGGATGAGGAGAGGTTCTTTGTCATGTCTCCGTTGTTGAAGCTGCGTGTGTTGGGGCACCTTTGCTGACCGAGGTCAGGAGGAAAGCTGTGATTTCCCTGTGGGTCACCCAGCCGTGCACCGGGAAGGGGGTTGTGCTGCTCATCCTGGGGAAGGCAGGTGGGGCAGTTAGAAGTTGTGTTGCAGTCTGTGCGGTGCTGGGCTGGCTGAGGTGTTATGGGGAACGCTCCCTGGCCGTGCAGGAGTGCTGGTGTCACTGCCTTCAGTAGCTGTTGTTTTGGCATCTGATTGAATTAGGACTTGTGTGAACTCTATCAGTCTTCCAGTGCAGATAAAGGCCTGTTTATTTTTCATTGGCCCTTTGTTGAAATAAAACGGTTTCTGATAATGCCCAAGTAATTCTTTTTATCGACGTTCGGGAGGCTGATACGGAAATAAAAAACAGAGAGCTCTTTCAGTGGAGATTAAGATCTCTCGGAAGCGCGGCGGGCTCCTGCCATAAAGTATTGTCATCGTTTCTGCCGCGTGCTTTGGTGATGAGCAGGTCTCTCCTGTTTGGTAGCACTGCCTGCCCTGAAGGACGAGCTCGCCAACCAGACGAGTTTTCCTGAAATAAGAGAGCTTGCTTGGCCAGACAACAATAGAGATGTGTATCACAGATCTGATACATTAGTGAAACAGGAAGTAAAAGTCATGGGGACAGCCTTTATGGAATGTTAAATACAAAACCGAGGTATTCATAGAATGATAGAGTGACTCGGATTGGAAGGGAACTCGGTGATCATCAAGCTCCAGTTCCCCTGCCATAAGCAGGGCCACCAACCTCCATATCTAATACTAGACCAGATTCTTGTTGGATTCTTGTGAGATTCTTCTTGCTATTACAGATGAGGCATTGCTCCCCGGGGGGTGCTGTGTGCCTTTGGTGGGATTGGGGCTCAAGGGAAAAGAGATGCAGAAATAGGGGGAGCGGCCCAGGGGGTGGCCAGGACCTCACTGCATGGCCCTTGCTCACTGCAGACCTCAGGTGCTGGTTGCCAGGCCATCACACATTTGCAGGAGGCTGGTTGTGGTTGAGGTGTAATTCCCTTCAGTCCCCCAAACGCTGCCACTGCCCAGGGGCGACGTGTTGACATGGCAGAGATTTCTGCATGTCAGTGCTCCATCACTGGCTCCATCATTGCCATGATGTGTGGGGTGAGAGCCCCTTTCACCAAGGGATGGGTGGGGTGGGAAATCTCTGTGGCGGGGGCACAAGGGGTTGCATTGCGCCCAGTTTCTGCTTTCACATTCAACAGGGGAAAGAGTTTCCATCAGCATTTTGCTTGGGGCAGTTGTGTGATGGCTTTCACTGACTTGAAAAATGGAAAAGGTTGTTGGTGGGAGGGAATGGAGTCTCTGTGCAATCCCGTTCTGGGAATGGTGGCTGGTTTCAGAGCTGTGTCACTCCTCTGGGTGATACAACAGGACATGGAGATTTACAGCTGCTGCTTCTGAATTTGGCTTCCTTGTCAAATCTGCTGTCGCTCTGATACTAGAGTTAAGTAAATGCTAAATGAACTGTATTTAAAAATACTTCCTCAAGAAATGGCCTTGCAGATTAAATTTTGGAAGATGATATTAGCTTTATCCCATCCTGATGATAATTTTAATTACAGTTAAAAATTCAATCTGCATTTCAAGTTTATTGTCTTCCCCATCATGACTCCATCCTTTAAGAGGATTGCTAATGATGCCAGTGTTAGCTGGGCAAAGCACTCACCAGACATGGGGCTGGTAAGAAAGTATCTGATAGGAGCACCATTTGAAACCTTTCCTGTTGTTCCTTTTTCTTTTCTCCTGGAAGGCCATTTGTTGGCTTCTAACCTACATGTACCCAGAGGGTGTTTATATTTAATGATACCATGGCAATGTCTGCCTTGTTGCTTAAATAACTCTCCATCTAACAGATCTTTGTGTCCTCTGAAATGACCTGATCATCCTTTCTGTATCTGCTCCAGTGTGCACTTATTGCTCTTGTGAAGCCTCACCTAACCTAGTAACGTGTGACCCACCTTCACTATTTACTGTCTTTGTAATTGTGCAGTAAAACCATATTTGGGTCTTCTGTAGCATCCTTCCATCTGAGCATCAAAGAGAACTCTAGGAGTGGGATTTCATTGCCGCCAGCTGCCACAGCAGCATGCTGCCAGCTGCCTTCCTGTCCCATTGAAAACTTCTGGAAGTGGTGTTTTTTCAAGTCAGGTGTCCATCAGGTTTCTGTTCCAGATAGAGATGTGCTGGCAGCCTTGTTGTCTTCCTGCTGCTCCTCTTGGAGAACTGATGGCAGGGCTGTCTGGGAGCTGTGGTGTTAGCAACCTGTGCTGATGAGCCCCTGTCTGCTGGTGCAGGGTGTTCTCCCAGGGATGCTGTAGGATTGGACATCTCTTCAAAAGCCAAGTTGGAAACACTCTCCCAAAGAATCTTTTCCCCTCTGTCTCTTCAGTTTTAGTCTCTCCGAGGTTTCACAATTACAGATTTTGGATACATCAGCGGGCAGCTGCATTATTCACCTACTGGTGCAAAATTAATCTTAGCTCTGTGGAATGAGGGAGAGAACAGCGGACTGAGTGAGTTGCCAACTCCATAAAGATAGTCTGGCAGATTAATGTGTGCACTGAGAACTTCTAATGGTGTTTGTTCCATCTTCCTTTAAGCGCTGTGATTGCAGTACACAGCAGGATGTGTCCTTCCTCTGCAGGGCTGTTGCTCATGCAAACAGGTGTGGTGTGGGTGAACCTGTCTCCTTCTGAAGGACAAGACAAAGGTGAAGTGATCCTTAACAAAATGATTCCCAGACCTCCTCCAGCCACCAGGGCCTCTTGCTGCAAACTCCGGTGAGGTCCTGTGGATGAGTTTCCATGGCAGGAGGCCATAAAGTGTTGCAGGGAGAGGTCAGCCTATTGGGTTGGAGAGTGTTTTCAGCTGGTTCAGCTATCCAGGGATTTCCTTTCAGTGCTTGCTGTAGTGGTATCCCAAACGCTCTGTTAATCAGAAACACATGCAGATACTGTCCTCACAGGACAGACTTTGGCCAGCCATGCATCTTTGCTGGGAGCCAGTTTCCTGATGTAACGAGATATGCAAAGAGTATTTCAGCTGTCATTTTAGGAAGAGAAACTTGATATCAAAACTAAAGATAGGAGCATGGTCAGAGGGATCTCTCAGCTAACTAAGATGTATTCTGCTCAGGCGTTTTATTTATACAGGAATTTTATAGCAGTACTGGGTCTGAATTCTGTGATTGTTTATTTATAACAGTCTTTTTAATCAGTATCTCTGAGCAATTTGGGTAGGACTTGGGTAGACCTTTTGCTGTTCCCTTCTTCTCTTACTCCATGTTTTAATGAGGTGGTATCTCTTGCTTGGAAAATGTTAAATACCACATAAGCTGTGTGTGATGGGAAACTTTAAACACGTGCAGTGAAGAATCTGGCACAGCATGACTTGTAGGGAAAGGGAATATCTTTCTGCAGACAAACTGATCTAACTGGAAAATGTGGTTTCACTTTTGATAGAGAAACACTTCAGCAGGACTTGGGGGAGGCTTGTTGCATGTTCTTGCTGCGCTCAGGTTCTCAAGCACAAGGATTGCTGCACACCAGCAGCCCGTGGTGGCCCTGGAAGGCAGAATCACATCCTGGGCTGTTTTGGAATGTTTTATTTCACAGTTGCTCAATGACAAGATTAAGTTTGGGTGCAGGTTAGATCCTTGTGTTTCTGTATTTGATATTATGGAGCTTTGTAAGCGGTACAGATGGTGGTGCCTGGTCTATTTGGCATCAGCCTGAGCAGTAGGGCTCCAGCTGTCCCTGGGGAACCACACAGCGAGCTTGGCCTCTGGAGGGCTCTCTGCTTAAAAAGGTGGTTGAGGACAGAGATGGGCTGGTACAAAAATGGAAAAATATTGGTGGTTTTTAAGGTTTACAAAGCTTTCAGATCTGCCATGTTGCTCTCACATATTCGGGGTTGAAGAGCTTAAATGCAGGAGGCAGAGTTTTGCTAGTGTGGTTTCAAGGTTTCTGATCTGTGCTTCTCAGCACTGAAGTGATTCCTGTTTCTTGCTCCCACCCTACTGGGGAGCACCATGCCTTTCCAGCCTTCCCACCTTTTACTGTTTCCTTTTTTAACAAAAAACACATGGATTAAAAGTAGATCGGTTTGATGGCAGCTGCGCTGCCAGTGTCAGGCCCTGCCCTTGGGCTGTGCAGCCCGGAGGATGCTTTCAGCCTAATTGCAGTAATTGCACTTCTGTTTCATTTGGCAGCTGGTGATGGAGTTCTGCGGCGCGGGCTCCGTCACCGACCTCATCAAGAACACAAAGGGGAACACTTTGAAGGAGGAGTGGATTGCCTACATCTGCAGAGAGATTTTAAGGGTATGTGCCCAGAGGGAGCTAAATGCCATGCGTTGGTGGAGTGTGGCACGTGGGCCTTGGGGACACGCGAAGCCGTTGGCTCTTGAGGCTCTGCTCTATGGACATGAGCAGCTTCGGTGCCGGTAGGCATGAATGATTCATGTGCTTGTATGATGCATTATAAATAAGCACTACTTAATGCCCTTTAGCTTTGTTAGCTGCCTGAATTTTAACCCTCTTTTTTCCTTCAGCTGAAATATAATTTCCCTTAATATTAATGAGGTGAAGATTTATTTACAGTAGGACTGTGATTTCAATTAACAGAAAGGTAAGGACTAATAAAACCTGTGGAGAGAGTCTGCATGATTAAAAAACATCTTATGCTTTATTAAATCCACATGCCTCTGACTTTAATGAGGATGCTGCAGCTTTTATACCCACAAGATAAATGTTTGACTGGAATGTCTTAAAACGGGCCTCGCTGGAGTTTCACATACTGGAGGGTGGCACCTCTAGCAAAGACTTGCTTGTATTTTCCACAAATGAGGTCAGATTATGCGATTGCAGTGGTTGCCCTGACATTAAAATCTTAAGAGTTCATGAACTGAAATTTTGTTGAAGGGAAGACAGAAATAGCAGACACGTGAAGAAAACTATACAAGGGCCATTCAAAGAAAACGAGACAAAATGACTGCTCCAACAGCTCTCACTGGGCTGTGTGTGACGCTGTCTCTTAGGCTCCTGTTGTTGACCAGGGCTGACGCAGCACTTCTCTTGACCCTGGGTGCCACCATCTGTGCCAGCACAACCAGCCTGATGTACAGAAGGAGTTGGAGCTGATCAGTTCTTCTTTCAGTGTCAGGAAACCACAGTTGCATGTGGGTTTATTACAAATGTACGAGCTCTGTGAGCCTCCTTCTTAAAATAGACACTGTCAGTCAGTCAAAACCTATGCACTGAATCATGTCCCAGGGCCACCGTCAAGTGTCACTGCTCTCATTTGGGCCATGCAGAGTGCAAGCTCTGCTGTGCTGTGGCCATGCTTTGAGGCGGTTGATTTAGTGACCTGCAGGCTCCAAGGGCTGCTGAGGATTTGGGGTCATAAAACAGTATTTCGGGGCATAAAAGACTCCCACCTTCATGCTGCCGTATGTGTGGTTCGTTCTTGGTTCAGAAGTCGAGGGCACGTTGTAATTCTGGCATGTAAGACTTGATCCTGCTCTGTGGAAGGATTTGTTGGGTTTTAGTGAAATTTTTGCTTTGCCTCCAGTGCATCGAACCTCTAACTGGGTATAATGTGGCTAAAAATTGAATGCAGCAGGGCACCTCTACAGATGTAATCTGTTCCACAGTGTTGTCTCAAGGTAACAAGCAAAAAATGACTAATAACTACCAGCAGTGATAGTAGAAATTATATTCTTCCTAGAATATGAATGTTTAATGTGAAGTGTAAACCTAATGCAGAATTAGTTTTTAAAGTAATCCATTCTTTATTAAGCTGGCAATATAGGTGGACGTTACTTTGGAAATGTAATAATAAATGAATGAAATAAAAATGTAGGCTGCAAAAAGAAATTAATGAGCTAATAAAGCAACAAAACAGAAAAGCTAGTTTACCTTTAGCCTTTGAGACAGGCTTTTAATTTGAGCTATATCTCTATTAGGGATATGTGCAAGTTATAATATTTGTATTTCCATGGTATCTTTTTTAATACAAGCTTTTCAGTATATTGGAGTCCCATTTATTGGACCAATATAACAAAGAGAATGTTTTTTTTTGGTTTCTTGATGATGGAAGTACAGAAAGGACACACAAGCTTTCTATTATTTCTACAACACAGATGGCTCCATAAGGCAAAAAAGCCCATGGGGAAAACTGCATCTAGAAATACAGAGAAATTTGGGTTACTTTGGGTTCCTGCAGAAACTGAAAGGCTGGTCTTAATCCCTCTAGAGTTGTCAGTAGTTGTCACCTGCTATAGAGCACCCACTGCAGCACATGCAGCCAGCCAGTGGGCGTTTCATTTGCTGGGTATGTCCTCCCAGCATGTAACACAGGACAGTGTTTTCAACACATAATAAACAAAAGTGTTCTCAAGTGTTTAACTCCAACTGTGAATCTTTCATTTCTGGACCATAATTGGTTGAGGAGGAATGTCAGAAAATAGCATGCTTTGAACTCGGATTCCTCTAACCTTTCTCTGAATTCTCTAGGGCTTGAGTCATCTACACCAGCACAAAGTAATTCATCGAGACATCAAGGGACAGAATGTATTGCTGACGGAAAATGCAGAAGTTAAACTAGGTAAGGATTGGTTAGAGCTCTTGGAAACTGCAAGTAGGCTGCCTGGAGAGAAGAAATAAAATTGGTAGAGCCTGTAAATTACTTGGAGAATGGCAGTGGGTCCTAAAAGCTGCTGTGTGTTTTTTTCTTGTGCTAGCCTCAAAAATACGATCTTGGGTCTTGATCAGGTACCATGCAAAAACTGTCAGTGACTGATGACCACGTTCTGCATACAAAGATCTATTTACAGAGGTGTTTCTGCAGAGAGGTGAGGTGGGCAGTTCTGCCACCAGATGCAGGTTGAGCAATCGTGATCATTTTTCATGCCCTAGATTGAAAATTTGCCTGTGTGCATCCCCAGACCTTATCAAAGTGTATTTCCCCACACCTGTACGCATTATGTATGCCCTCCAGCACCATAATCTGTTCCATTTACCATGACATAATCCAGGTTTGCAAGCTAACCTGTAAGGCAGAGCTTCAATTGCAAGAAATATTCTGAATTTTGTATGCAGTGTTTGTCGTCCTTGAAAAGACCCATTATCCACATGAAGATATATGGATAACAGCACACTGTCTGTGCTGATACCCTCCGTCATCCAGCACCTATATTATTAAAGCTATCTTAGTGCGTTTTTAACTTATGCTAGTGATGGAAGATCTCTTACACTGGTGAGGTGAGGTGGAATCCTTGTTTTACCATGTCTTTGCTGTGGAATCAAACCCCATCTTAACAGATGGCACCACCAGCTCGTTTGGCTTTATGCTGGTGAAGATTCTCCTCCAAGGGGAAATTCTCCAGGGCAAATCTCCAGCCATTATGTTGTGCAAAGTGAACTTAGTGGACCATGGAGTATTCTCTCACTGATGTGATTTCATCAGTTTTTGCTTCATTTTGCAGCTCTGTGCTTGACATTTCCCTATGGGCTTTTGTCCTTAGCCTTCGGTTCCTGAAGTCTTTTACATTTCTGCCATTTCCAGCAAGAATTTAGGTAGAAAAATGAGGCTTCTACAAACATTTGGCAGGCTTTAATTCAATGAAAAAAAAAAACTATAGAACAAAGGCTGCTGCTTATTCATGTTTCTAGCCCTGATTCTCATTAGTATGAGGAACTGTGATTTCTTTTCATTGCCTCCTGGCAAGGAGGAAAAGGCACAGGGTTGCTTATGAAAGCTGGAAATCAGATGATCAGATTCATCTTTGGTTGACGTCTGTTAATCTGTTGACCTCAGCAAAGATGAAACAGAAATGTCTCTGGCCGTATTTTTCTCTCCTGACTATGCTGTTAGTGTACTTCAGTGTCTGACATTCAGCAGAAGAACATTGCTCAGGTTTGTGTCTGACACTTACAGTGTCCTGTTGTCTTTTCTATCCATAGTGGACTTTGGTGTCAGTGCTCAGCTGGACAGAACAGTGGGCAGGAGAAATACCTTCATTGGAACGCCTTACTGGATGGCCCCTGAGGTCATTGCTTGTGATGAAAATCCTGATGCCACTTATGACTTTAAGGTACTGTACTCTTTTCTATGTTATTACAGATGCAGTCTTTGCAAAGTCTTGTGCAGTCACTAAGAAGGTAATCAAGGAATTAAAGCAGCCAGGGGACTCAGAGAAAGAGTTTTCTCTATGTGCTGTCTTACTTGTGAGTGCTTAAAATGAGAGTTGTGTCCATAAACATCTGAAGGTAGTGCTTGGTAGGATCTCAGATTTTGCGTCCCAGCACCCAAAACTTGAGCAAGCAGGAATTTAGTACGTTCTTGCAGCTTTGCTAATTATACTGACAGGCAGTGTAGTCTCCTCCTGCTTTCTGGCTGTTAAATTTTGAGATGTGAATTTGGGTCCAATGTGAATTTTTGTTGTGCTCATCACCTACCAAGATTTAGCGTGAAGAAGTCTTTCCCCATGCTAAGAAAGGTGTCAGACTGAGGCTTCCTACCTGCTCCTCAGTTTTTCAGTGCTGAATGTTTAAATAGTACCATCAGACACGCTGTGCTTCCTCAATTTATTCCTCAGAGAAGTCAGGTCAGGTTTAAAAAGGGCAAAGTCAGATCTTTTGGCCTGCAGGTTGGTATTCACGGGGAGATCTGAAGGTTGCCACACAAGCAGACGTTCGGGGCTCTGACCTACTTTTCACATGTCTGTTGCCTGTTGAAAGTTTATTTTTGGATCAGTGACAGCATAGCATTGCTACTGAGCTGTAAGATGAAGAGAGGGGCATGCCATGCAGCAGGTCAGCAGGGGAGTGTGATTCCCACTGCCCATTCAAACTGCAGTGGAGGCTGATGCTTCAGGCAAGGAAAGCTTTCCATATTTTATCACAGTTCTGCCACACTGCAAGTTTCTGGATACACATTTGTGGGCTTGTCCCTTGGTTTTTGTTCTTTATGGTTTTGTTGAAGTGTCAAGAACTTGAATTTCTAACTGCAACCCCCCTGAGATCCACTGAGCATTTTCAGACAGCAGATAAAGCTCCAAAATGTGGGCTTTTGGAGGAAATGCAGAGGGATATAAAGCTTGCTACGCCTCTGTGCCCACCCTGAGAGGTCACTTGCAGAATAATATTTTAAAAGGACTTTGCAGCCCTTTGGTGTGAGTCTAGGTAGGTAACTGCTTTTTAACAGCAGGATGTTACAGTTTAATGTAACGGCACAACAGCCCACCAATTTGCAGTGCAATTACTGGCCTCTCTGAGAATTTTTAAGAGATGAAGGATTTTAAAGTAACAAAAAGTAGCTTTGGTGTTTGGTAGAAAGACAGACTGGTTTGGGTTGGGAAGGACCTTAAAGATAACCCAGCCTCACCCCCTGCAGTGGGCAGTCATCCCACCAGCTCAGGCTGCCCAAGGCCCACCCGTGGCCTTGGTCACCTCCTGGGATGGGGTGCACACACATCTCAGGGCAGCAGTACTGGGACATCTCTGAGTAAAGAATTTTTTAATGTCTAATCTAAGTCTCCCCTCTTTTAGTTTGAAGCCATTTCCCATCGTCCTGTCACTGCATACCCTTACAGAATCCTTTCCCACCTTTCCTGTGACCCCCCTTCAGGCACTGGAAGGCTGCTGCATGAGGTTTTACTCTTTCCAGAAAAACTGGGGCACTTAATATGTCATTGAGTGATGCACAAGTGCTGGGACCAAAATCCCTCTATTGTCCCCAAGGATCAAACGCTCATAGCGTGCTGGGCCCCTTTGTCTCTGCACTTGGCACTGACAGTTTTTCCTTGACTGGGGATGTGGAACAGAAGACTGTTTGCTGCTGACACGCTTACTGCAGGGTGTTTGTGGAGCTCATGGTGATGTGGGAGCCACCGGGCATTAGCCCATACCCCAGGTCGTGTCCCTGCACCTGACGTTCTTGCTTTGAAGTGGGGGAAAAAATGTAAATGACAATTATTATTTTTTAAATGCATGCAAATCAGACACTCAGGTTTAGTCAACTGGCTTGAAATAGTGAATACAAAAGATGAGACTTAGAGGGTGAAAAAAAGGAATCCTCACAGGCTTAATCTGTTGGACAAAAAGCCTCTAATCTCACTTCTTTCTGAGCCAGGAAGAGTTGCCATGTAATCGACGGAAGGATGCAGTGAATACCTCCTCAGAAAAATAAACCACTAAAAAAGAACAGATAGAAACTCCACATTGTTGAGATTATTTGTTGGTTTTTCCCCAGACATTCTTCCTTTTTTCTTTAGATATCTTGTCAGTAAGTGTCGAATCAAAAGGAAAAACCAGCTTGCTTCCCCCCTCAAGTCAGGACAATACAAATATATTAGCACAGCGGCTCTTTGCTGGGTGGACTGAAAAGCTTTTCAGACTCAGGGAGAAACAAAAACCTGAATTTTAGATCAGTTTGAAATGCGTGCTTCCCACTGAGTTTTCTGCTTTCTCTCGGAGACTTAGAGAGGTGATAATCCTTCTCTGTGTTGCTCCAGTTTTGAGATCACTTGGCATGTTGCATATAATACTGGGCACCTCAATATGGAAAGACACACTAGGAATTTGGAAGGAGTTCAGGCAACCAAAAGGAAGGGGTCATGCGTACTGAATCATGTGGAAAGACTGAGATAATTAAGTATGCAGCATAAATCCCAGCTGAGCAGAGACAAAGAATGGATGTGGCTGTCCTGCGAAAGTGTTGCAAATGAGATTTGAGGGAGAATTTTTAGGCAGGTACAAAGATCTGTAGCAAGGACTAATGGAACAGCATTTGTTAAGGGAAAACTTGGGTTAAAAAGAAGGAAATTGGCCTTGAAACTGTAAAATGCAGGTTGTCCTTCCTGGAGGGTGTCACATACATACATACATACATACATACATAGAAGGTGCTGTAGTCCCCGGGGGTTCCTGCCCTGCAGCTCTTGGTGCTCTGAGCTGGGAAGAATAACCTTTCTTGGATGCACCAATTTGCAGGATTAGAGGCTCAAGGCTGCTTGGGAAGAACAGCTTTTGAAATGGAGCATAGATACTGAGGAGTGACTGCAGGGCCATGGCAGAAGGTGGGGCACAGGGAAAGCAGCACGTGGGAACTGGAGATCACAGAGGGAGAACGGGAGGCAGAGCCCATCCCCTCTGCTCTGAGATGTACCTGTGCACAGCTCGTACTCCTTTTTCTGTGTCACTGGAGCTTAGCCAGTCTTTGAGTCCTCTCCAGTGTACTCACAGCTTCCAGCTCACATCCGCATCTGTGTGTGTGGGGCTCGTTTGGCTTCCTTGTGGGGCTATGGATTCTGCCCTGGACCACTGCTACGTCCCATCTCAGCAGGGCTTGTTCTGTAGCTGCCAAGTTCTCGGACTGCCCTTCAGCATGAGCCAGGCCACAACTTCAGCCTCACAGCTCCTGCGCTGAGCTCCCAGAAAGCCTGGAGTCGCTGCTCATTGTAGGGAGCTGGGAAGCTCTGGTTGATGAGATGATGTCCAGGGACAAAGCCGTCTCCACCAGACCTGCCGGAAGAGCAGACCTGTCCTTGAGGTCCATGGCAGAGTGGAGAGAGAGGAAGGAGCAAGTTCTTGGCTTTGCTTTAGCAGTGTGCCTGTGCCAGCTGGCACCTTCCCCTCCGCCAGGCCTGGAGATGTGTTAGGGAATGTGCTTCAAATGAAGGCACCAAAATTAGTCTGGGTTCTGTTCCCAGTGCGTTGGGTGCAAAGATATGAATCATTAGGCAGTCCTATACATGATGTCCCAATCATGAATTAGCCACCTTCTGCCAAAAGAAAGCCAGCACAAGTTGCAGCAGTGCCATTAGGGAAAGTTCTCGTTTCCTCCTGCCTGATCACATAGTGTCCTTTCCTCCTGTCTGTAAGAGCTGAGCCATCCTCTGGGACTCGTTACTGGATTGAGTGGTGTAGCCAGGGCTCGCGTGGGATTTCTTGTGGTATGGATTGGTGAGGAGTAGAGCCTCACGGGCAGGGAGCTGGGGCTATAAATATCCCTCATTGCAAGTGAGAAAACTGAAGGAAAAGTGATACAAGCATGAAATCAAAGGAACTTTCTGAATAGATGCACTTTCCATGCACTAATCATTCAGGAGACTAAAACAACCATGTGGGCTGAGGAGGGATTGGGAACACAGTAAGTGAGAGTACCCGTTTCTCCTCCCACTAGTGAAACGCTGCTTTTCATGCTTCTAGCTAATGAGCAGTGCATGATTCAGAAGAGTCCTGAGGTATCTCAAGATACTTCGTGTTTCTAATCTATCCCAGACAGGATGTATTCTCAAGAGCTGCAACAAATCCATTTGTGTATCATCCAACTTGAAGCAGGAAACTTGCAGCCCCACTGCCAGGGCGCAGATGGCTGCTGTGGGCTACCTACAGCTCCAGGGCTGGAAAATTGCTGCTTGCATCCTGTGGTGCGGAATCAAAGCTGCACCACTGTGCTGTGTCCTTGGAGCTGAATAGTCAGGTCACAGGGCATGAAATCTCAGCTCTGCCAAAGTCTCAAGAAAACACCTGGAGTTTGTGCCTCCTTCCTGCCCCTTGCTACTTCCCTCCTCATGGAGCAGGGAGGTGGTGTGTTGCTGGATCACCGAGGCTTTAGGGGGTTTGCTCATTGGGATGCCACAGCCAAAGGGATGTGCTGGAACCTTTGGGATGCCAACATCTCTCCACCACAGCTGCTGGGAACTGTGCCCAGTGAGATGGCTGCAGGGGTTGGCCGTGTCCCACACCTGCACTAGTGTGACATCCACCAAAAGCTCTGCAATAAAGCTTGGGATAAGCAGCAAGTCTGGGAGCCTACTATCAAGCCTTAAAATATGGGAAGAGCATAAAAGATGATCTCCTGTGCTGCAGGTTTAGGGCCTGGCAGAGAAAGCAGAGGCCCAGCTCATGGGGCTGAGCCCTGGGGTTCCCTTTGTGCCCACTGTTGTGACAACGTTCCACTGCATCACACATTTCCATCTGCTTTTTTTTACAGAGTGACTTGTGGTCTCTGGGGATAACAGCCATAGAGATGGCAGAAGGCGCTCCCCGTAAGTAGATGCATGGCTCTGCTTTATTTAATGCTGGTGGTGACTTGCTAAGATTTGCTGAGGGTCAGCAGGCACGAGGATCTGTTCTGGAAACCCCAAGCAAGGGTTTTGCTGAGCAGCCTGGACGGGGTTCGGTGCAGTTTGCAGGGTCCAAGATGCGATGGGAAAAAGCTGCCAGGTCGACATGGCTTAGGGAATAGGAGCAGCAAACAAAGGCACAAAAACCCACGTGTGGCTTCTGGTGCTGCACGTGCTCGTGTGTCCTGCTGATCTGGTAGCATGAGAGGGAGTTTGGGTGTATGTGTGTAGGCTCTTCATGAGACATCATGCTGTGTTTAATGCCTCTTCTTGCACTTTGCAGCTCTCTGTGACATGCACCCCATGAGGGCCCTCTTCCTCATCCCCCGCAACCCAGCCCCAAGGTTGAAATCCAAGAAGTGGTGAGTCTCTCCATATTCAGTGGTTATCAAACGGGTGCATATTAGGGCCTGGGTCTCCTGTGGAGAGGCATTTTGGTCTGCACAGAGCACAGGCATGGAAGGAAGAGGGAGAAAGGGGAGAGGTAGAGAGGGAAATGCCTCTCACATTGCCCTTTCCCAATATTGAGTTGGCTTTGTGCAGCTGAAAGCAGCTGACACTTCACTTGGCTCCCCTTTCTTTCCAGTAAGGTTCCATTTTCAAATGGAAACATGTAGCCAGGCCAAATGAAAGGAGAGTTTATCTTGAAGGCGCAGGAATGCAGAGGTTTGTACTTAGTTTGGGCTTTATTTTAAAATTTTGGGGGAAAAAGTACATCACCGTTTTGGAAGAGAAAAAAAAAGGAAAAAGAAAGGGGGGATATGCCAATGAAAACCCGTAGGAAAAATACTTCTGAAGCCCAGCAGATGTTGTTTTGTTACTGTATGTTCTGTACTGATGGAGCTGGAGTCCTTAAAAACACTCATGGTTTGCATGGTTTGCCTGCCTCAGGTTCAGCCCTGATTTTATCAGGAGAGATCTGCCAGGCATTAGAGAAACAGCATGGCCTCAGATAGGCTGAGACCATGGAGGAAACTGTGCTTTATTCCTTGAAATGATGCATATTATCTGTTTGAAAACACACACACAAAAAAAGGGAGCAGAGTAATTGGTAGGCACTGCAAACACTCGGTGCCAAAGCAGCAGGAATGCTACTGGGAGGGGAGAGGAATGAAAGCCTTGGAGTCCCAGGCTTTAGCAAAAAGTGTCTTCATTTTGTCAGCTCAGTCCTCAGATGTTCCAGTACCAAACCAGGACAAGGACCTTTCCCTGCCAGCTCTGCCAGAGGGTATCGAAGGTGCTCTCTCTCCTTGCACAGTTTTTTTTAGGATGCCATTTGTCAGAGAGCTGAGAAAACAGTTTAGACACTTGTTTTCTGCCAGATCACCAGTCTCCTACTTCATTATCCTCACTGCTACAGCGCAGAATGGATTGTAAGACTTCAGAGGGTTGGTTGTTTTTTTTTCATACAAATATGCTGTTTATTCAGCAAAGGTTCTCAGCCTCCAGACAAAGGGGAAGGCAGCTGACAAAAGCAGGCTTTGAGCAGGTACTTTGCCCATCTCCTTAAGGTAAAAACTGCTCTGGGGTGGAGTTTCTATTTTACTCTTGCTCAGATAAGAGTCTGACATGCTTAGATGTGTTCTTAGCATGTGACCCATACTTACCCAGCCAGGGTATTGCTTGACACCATCTTCCCCAGGTGTGGCAGGTGATCTACATGTCCTTGGCTTTTCTCCTCTCCTTGGTTGCATAGCTCAGCCTTGAGCTCCAAACCAGTAAGAGTCCACCAATTCCTTAAGAACAATTTTTTTTGAGTGTTTCCAGTAGGACTCCGGGCAGATCTGCTGTCTCTGACTCATTTCTCAGCTGGAGGTATTGGACCTGGAACTCTGCAAGACCCAGGAGAATCTGAGATGTTTGACCAGGCTCTCTCAGTGGCTTTATTTATTGTTTTTTATTGCTTGCCAAGTCTTTTTTTGCGTGCTAGATCATTGAACTCACTTTTGAAACAGTGCTGTGGTCCTGTGAAGTTACAGATTCTTTGGTATCCTTTTCTCTTCCAATTAAATCCAGCCAGCAGTGGTGCTTTGTTTTCTTCCTACATTTCACAGGTGAAAACCACTTGAACTCTAGTGATGTCATTATCGTAAACACTTCCTATCCCTGCCTTATAAAAAATGACAAGATCTCTGTGTTAATGAAGTGGTATTTGCACTGTGATAGCACTTTTCATCTAAGCAGCTCGGAAACCTTTGCAAACATTTATTTAAGCTTTGCAAAGCCCTGAGCTGAGGGAACAGCAGTGCATTTGACTATGGAGATGGGCTGAGCTGGGGGAACAGCAGTGCATGTGGCTACAGAGATGGGCTGACCTGCACCGGGGTGGTGATGAGAAGTAGTAAAGGTGTCACCCAGAATCAGAGCTAAGAGAGTCCTGCTGTCTGCTGCTTTTTTGGAGAAGAGAGCCAAATGCCTGCAGGTTCCTGGGGTATTTAAAGCAATGTTGAGTGGCATCTACCTGGTGCTGTGAGTGCTTTATCTGCTGGACTGGGAAAGGACACATCTCTGCATCTGTCCTTGCAACTTGAGGACGCACAGGGCAGGCTTCAGTTTCCAGCAGCCCTTGTTTGGGTACACGCAGATTACAGTTCTTGCTGCAGCTGGAAGTTTGTGACAGCAGCTTGATGAGGTACATGGTTGTGTCTTGGCTTAGTCAGAGCCAGGCTGGGCACAGACCTGTGTCCTGCATCTCTCTGCAAAAACTGCACTGGAGCCTGAGGAGGAGGACAAACCCATTGTGTGCTGAAGGAAACATCAGAAACTACTTCAGCTTAGCCCTCTCTGGGGTTGGATTGTGCACCCGGAGGTGAGCTGTCTCCAGGTTCAGACCCACAGAGGAGAATGATGCTTTGGAGGTGCAGTTTTTAGAGCATCATGTGGTCTGGCCCTTCTGGAATACACAGAGACACAGGGTTCCTTGAGGCAAGGTGGAGGATGAAGATTTGCTCCCTAATAAAGCTGGAGGGAAGATTTAATTGGATCCAGTGGTGTATTTTATTTTTGCATCTCAATTTGTATGGATTAGCACTTAAAAGATAAATCACTTCTAGTCTGACAGCTTAAAAGTAAAATCCCCAAAAGCTTATTGTTTTACTTCTCAATGCAATTCTGTAGTATCTGTTGGCTTCTGTCATTAATTTACACTCATTTTCCTATTTGCTAAAGCAACATACAGCATAGTGGCCTGTCAACATCTTTCTTCCTTGTAAATCCCTGTTCTCTTGGGTTTATAATGTGGTGAAATTAATTCCGGCAGAACTTCTGATATGCAAAACTTGAGATTAAGAAGGGTTTGTTTATTAGAGATTTGGCTGAAATTGTTTCAGCTGAGGCTGAATTTAACTATTTGCTGGTGAGGAGAGGCTGAGCTCTGCCACCCACAGCCATGGTCCTGCCTCTGCCCAAGCCATGCTCCAGAAGAGCATGTCCCGTTCACCTGGGGCTGTGAGCAGGGACATAGGGTCTGATGAGTAACAATTCATGAAGGGACTGCATTTATATCTGTAGGTGTGGTCTCTTATTCTTACCTGCAAAGTCAAAGAGAAGGGTGTAAGAACATTTTCTTGCACTTGGTTGCTATTGGTGCCATTTGGCTCTGCTGATGCCCCATTACAGTGATGGTTCCCACCTTTCTCCAGACTCAGCAGAGTGGTGTTTCCCCCTAATAGCACCTAGGAAAACATGGACCGGAGCATGAATGGGAAAATTAAGAGGAGATTTGATGATGCTGCTTTGAGCCCATGCTAAGTGTCAACAGGGAAGCTGCATGAATCCTCCCAGAATGCTGCATTTGAGCAAGAACTGGGAGCATCCAAGCAGTATTTTCAAATACCCACAAATTTCTCAGTTCCCGATACAAGAATCAACGAGGCTAACTGTTTGCTTTTGTTTTCCTGTGCCTTCCAGGTCTAAAAAGTTTCAGTCTTTCATTGAGAGCTGCCTGGTGAAGAACCACAGCCAGAGACCGACGACGGAGCAGCTGATGAAGCATCCCTTCATCAGAGACCAGCCCAACGAGCGGCAGGTCCGCATCCAACTCAAGGACCACATTGACAGGACGAAGAAGAAGCGAGGAGAAAAAGGTTAGTGGGAACGCTGTGCTCTGGGCACTCCCTGAGCTTTGTCATGTGTTTGGAGATCCCTTGGGTAGACTGAGGTGTGTCTGTGTGGGGAAGGGAAGAGGAGGAACGAGAAGGGCATAAAAGACCGGGTTGCTTGCAGTCTCAGTCTCAAGTTTCCATCAGTCAGATGGCATGCAGGTTGAGTTAAGTAGGTGTGCTCCTTTTTTGTGCACCCTTGTCATGGTTTTAAAATACTTTATTTGATTTGGTTCCAATTGGCTATCACCAAAGTCAAAATGAGAACAAATACCTATAACAAAACAATTGGTGCTGATACAAAGGTTGCAGCTGATTGTCATTATAGCTAATCAATGTTTTTAAGTCCTTTTTTTTTTTCTTGATGAAAAATAGTGTCTTTTTGTCCAGGTAGTAATTTCCACTTGGAACATTTAAGCTTTGATTCATAAAAATGTGTGTATAAAATGCATGTGTGCATATATTCGTGCAAGCATGTAAGAGGGAGAAGCTGCCAAGCTGCATTTTTTCGCAGCTCACATCTTTTAATTCTGTTGATCTCCGTGACATTTCTGCAGCACCAGTGATGAGCAGAGCAGTGCAAATGAACATTCAGATAAGACCCTTGCCCAAAGCAATTCCGCTGACTAGGAGTAACCTATTAAACTGGATGTTTGTATTAAACTGGAGTGAACTCTCTGGGCCCTATCAAAGTGCTCTGAAAGGAAGATCAGATAGCTGAAAAACTTGTTAAAGTACTCCATTGCTCGTGAGCTGAATTTGAATTTGAAAGCTTGTTTGTAGAATTCAGCAAATTAATATATATCGCTATTTCTTTTCTTATTGATAGCAGTATTAATTTTTCATGCGTACCTTCCAGCCCTTTGTAATGGATTTCACTGTAATCAAAACAATAAAGCTGGATCCTAGCGAAGTATTAAATGTGTTTAGTCTTGCAAATGAAGGTTGTACCCTAGAGATGGAGAGTAATTGGATAAATGCAAGTCTTTCTTTTTACAATCTTTCCCTTCATCTGATAAAGCCAGTATCCCAGTAGAAATCACAGTACGTAGCACAGCTTTGCAATTGGGCTGTTATGTAGATATCTTCGTTGCCTGGAAAACGTACAGATTTGCATAGGAAGAACATATTTTTAGGAAGAAAGTCATTACCTTCAGAGCAGTGGTTAAATCCTACCTTCCAATGCCTGTGGCTTCAAAAGTGAGAACAAAAGTGTGTCTCACATGCAAGAGCTCTTCTGAAGAGTGTTTTCGCTGTGTTGTGGTGAATCTTTGTTTTATGGTTACTCTTCATCCTTACATGGTGTACCTTTGATTGCTGGAGGCTTGCACCTGCTGCAGCCAGGACTGCAGCCTTCTCCCCAAGTGTGCTGTGTGTGCCAGGACCAGCAGTCAGGGACAGCAATGCTGATTTTATGGCCTTGCAGACATATCACAGAATCACAGAATGGCCAGGGTTGGAAGGGACCTCAAGGATCATGAATCTCCAACCCCCCTGCCACAGGCAGGGCCACCAACCTCCTCATTTAATGCTAGACCAGGCTGCCCAGGGCCCCATGCAATCTGGCCTTGAACATTTCCAGGGACGGGGCATCCACAGCCTCTCTGGGCAGCTGTTCCAGTACCTCACCACTCTCTTCTGTAAAGAATTTCCCCCTGACATCCAACCTAAATCTCCCCTCCCTCAACTTAAAACCATTTCCCCTCGTCCTGCTGTTATCTAGACAGATCTCTCATAACATCAGGAAATGGACAGAAACAATGCTGGGTATTCTTTTTCATGACAAGAAAAAAAAGAGTGTTTTGTTCTTCCCTCAGAGTTTTTAACTATCAGAAAAACAAATGAGTCCAGTAAAGGGCACTGATAAGCAATTATGTTCCTAGATGAGACAGAATACGAGTACAGTGGAAGTGAGGAGGAGGAGGAGGAAAATGACTCTGGAGAGCCCAGGTAAAAATCAACCTTTTGTTTCTACCTTTGTGTCTCTTTAACTCTATGTGAAATTGACTTGGATTATAGGCTTATAACAAACTAGCAGACGGACAGTTTGATCACTGAGTCCTGTTCCCTGGTAGGATGAAGTGTATTCCCCCTGTTAGATGGTGAGTGGGCATTAAACTGATGCTGCAGATCCCCTTAGCTGAAAGTCTGGGAAGACCCAGCTGTCTCATTTTTCTGTGGGATTGACAGTGCAGGCTGGTGCAGGAGCGTGGCAGGTCCCTGTTAGACGGCCCTGCTCAGTGCAGTCAGTGCAGAATCCTTCATGCACACACAGCTGCTGTGCTCACGTGAACTACGCTGTGAGGAACTGCCCATATGGATATTTAGATGTGGAAGAATGTTTGAGCTGTTATTAAAACAGATTCTTGCAATGTGGTTCCTTATATCCACACTCCCTATTTTCATGTAACTTTTCGCCATGAAACTTTCCAGCGTTGCTTCAAGCACAATAGGGCTGGAACTTTCTTTGATGACATTTTTCAGTCTCATTGTAATTAGTATCAGATTATTCCATTATTTCCCTGAGATAATGTAGCATTTTAATAGCTGGCAATGATTCATGCTAAGTGTGCTTTGTGAACATCTAAATATAGTGCCTGCCACTGCAGCACAAGGGACTTTGGTTAGAAACTTTACTGTAAAGGAATCCTTTAGCAAATAAATGTTGGTGAGCTGTGGTCTGGGCCAAGACGTATGATTGAGCAATGTCTTGTCTGCTTCAGGGTTTTTATTTAAGAAGAAAACAAAATTATTTAGGAAAAAAAAAAAAAAAAAAGGGATGGTGGGGGGAGATGGTGTGAAACTCACGTTCCACTTGGCACCGACCTGCCCAGTGCTTGTGACCCAGCCCTTCCCTCCATTCCTACTATGGAGGCGTGGTTGAGTGCTTAGGTGCCGTGGGATGCACAGCCGTGGGACAAGAGGCTTAAGGATGTGCGTGGGATCTTCCGTGGTGCTTTTCTCCTGTGCAGCTCCATCCTGAACCTGCCTGGTGAGTCCACGCTGCGGCGGGACTTCCTGCGGCTGCAGCTGGCCAACAAGGAGCGCTCGGAGGCCCTGCGCCGGCAGCAGCTGGAGCAGCAGCAGCGGGAGAACGAGGAGCACAAGAGGCAGCTGCTGGCCGAGCGGCAGAAGCGGATCGAGGAGCAGAAGGAGCAGAGACGAAGGCTGGAGGAGGTAACTGGCTGGAGTGGAGCCAAACTGGGGCTCTGGGAGCTGAGCAGCAGTGTCTGCTAACAGGTCCCACTCTCTGCGTGCTCCGTGATCGTGTCCTGACCTCTCTAGATGGTAAACCCAGGCGTTTTGTTATGCTGAACAAAGCCTCTGTTCACACGTGCTGCATGTAGGTTGTACCAACCTACGGGCGCTCTCCTCACCATGTAAGTGTTGCCAGCCCTTGTGGAGGTAATAGAGCTTTTTCATTATAAGTAAACCCCTTCAGCACCAAACTAAAAGGGTCCCTGGGTCTGCTGAGCACAGTTAGTCCTGAACTGGTGTGACAGCTGTATTCAGTCCAGGTGGCCAAAACTCCTGTCAGGCCAGATGTCTGTCACGTTCATTGTCCTTATTTGCTGCAGTGGAATATGATGCTTGTGAAGAAGCTAAAAAACTCAATTTGCCCTTTCCCCAGATCTATGCACCACTTATGTCCCATTTAATCTCTTATTTCAGCCTTGGTCCTTTCAGCCCTGCCAATTACAATTTCTCTTATGGGGGAGGAGCAGATGCCTGGCTTGTGCAACAATCCATTTGTGCCCCGAAGCATAAGATTTCATTACCCTTGTCTTAACATACCAGCTACAAATGCGACCGGTCACGAAATTATCCACCCCATTTAAAATCTAGCTGCAGTGTTTGACTGGGTGGCTGCAGTGTCAGTGAGTGGCACCCGACCCTGGAAGGAAGTGCTTGCTTTCGGTTTATCTCACAGTTACTGACTGAAGAAGTTCACAAAAGAATAAGGGGATTTCTTCAGCTCTTAGGCTTCTGATGTGCTTTTGCATATGGAAACCCATTGACTCACTCTGAGCTCATCCCAAGCATCTGATTGAAGGGTTCATGCATTAAGGGTAATTAAGTTAGCTTTATGAAGAGGTCACCGATAGGTCTGAAAGATGTCTTGCAGTAAGTGGGCTATCAGAGTACCCTTAATTTGACTGAGCCACAGCATCTTTTATGTTTAACTTGGGTCTCCCTAGGCTGGGTTGAGTGGGATGAGTAATGCCCCAGGTCAGGAGCTTAGCTGAGAAGGAATTCCATCAGCTGGTTGTTCACCATATATGAGGCCATATGTTGAGGTGGTCCTGCTGGTTCTGAGCTCTTTTCTGCCTGGTAAATGTGTAAGTCTGTCATGATGTCAGTGTGAGAGGACCTTGGAGAGAGGACAAGGTTTGCACATGCACACACATCCTGAAATCCCCTGCGCCAGTACATGTTTATTTAGGGACTATCATAAGGGAATCATGGCTCTGCCATTGTAAGAACGTGCTTGCTGCAAGCAGTACAGAAGAGGAACAATACCAGGATAAAAGCGGACAGCAGATTAGCTGAAATCCTGTAATGAATACAATACTTGCCGCTGTATTAATATGTTCTCTGACATAGAAGAAAATCATTCTCTCTCTTTGCCTGTGCTCCTCGGGCAGGTTTTGATGGAGGACTAATCCCCTCACTAAGCTGGCAGCTCAGCCCTGGACTGCTGAGGCACAGCTTTGCCCAACTCTGCTCTTACCCCCATGTCATTAAAAGCTAATGCCACCATGGCTAGTATTTAAAATCTGTGCCACTGTTTCCAGTGACTGGAACAGCCCCCCTGGGCTCTTCACCCATTACCTCCTTTCCAGCTGCTTTACAGTGCTCAGATCTGAACTGAAAGGCAGATGCCTGCTGGAGCAAAGCAGGCCACGAGAGAAAAGGTGTTTTTGTGCTCCTGCTGTGTCAGAGAACTGGGAAGGATAGTGGGATGGTAACTGAAAGGTATACTCTGCCCAGCACAGAGCCACAGTAGGATCAACCCATGATCTCTGTTGGGATTAAGACAGAGCAGAGAGCTGTGTGATGGCAGCTGCCACGTCCCCTCTGCCCAGCAGCACTCATGTCCTGGGGGCTGGTCATGCTTCATGCCACGCAGTGGGGTTTCAGATGCCCCTACGTTACCTGCTTTCCCCAAGAAACCCTTCTGAGGTGTACTGACACCTGTAGCTGCCCACCTGCTTTCTGTGGTGGTTTGTATCCGCCATGGGTTGCTGCAGGCAGAGGCAGAGGTTAGCACACAAAGTTTCATTGCTCCTGCCCCTAATTCTAGCAGTCAGTGATGGATGAAGTTCGGTCTTCATACTCTCCCCAGATATTTTGGGGTGGCACATGCCTGATGGCCACACAGAGGCCTGCAGACAGTGGCTGTCACAGCTGTGCCAAGCTCAGTATTGAGGTCAGTGCCCAAGGCACCCTGTGCTCCATTGCCCTGCTGCTGTTCTGCTCCACAGAAGAGCCCTACAGACCCATCACAGCAGCACCCAAATTCTTTGGCAGCAGCCTGGCAGTTTCCTTTTGGCCTCCCAGCTCCTTCTAACGCTAACTTTTCAATAGCTTCAGTTGTTGACTCTTTACTCTGATTTCCTCTAACTAATAGGACCGGGATTTCTTCTATGCTGCTTCACGGGACCCATGGTGAGGCTTATCTTTGCTGGATTGTGAGGAGTAGAATGGCAGCTTTGTTTACCCTCATGCAGGAAGTTTCTGCACGTTCCATTTGTGCAGAATGAGCCTTTGCTGCCCTGCGTTTACCATCAGAACTCCTGCTGAGCTAGAGGAAAACACATCTCACGGTCAGGAGCGTTAAGGATGCTGCACAACAAGTACCCATGCAGACCCCTCGGCAGCAGTGAGCAGCTGTAGTCAGGAAAGATTTTATATAACTTCATTCTTATGTCACATTGCAGATTTTAATTTTCTTGATAGTCAGAAAACAAAAGGTCAGATCTTACAGGGAATGCAAAAGCTCCATCTAAACACCTTGCTGTTTACATGGCAGATTGCAGTCACTGCAGTAACTGGGCTGATGTTCAGTGAATACAAACTTGCTGCAGCTCTGTTAGATGATAACCAGCTGAGCACTGTCTAGTGGAAGTTTTTACAAAGCAATGCAAAAGGTTTCTTGCAATTAATTATAAGTAAACTTAGGCTAGCTGGAGTTGTAGTTGTTATTTTCTTGTGCATATGTGGGTGTCATACAGCTTATAGGAGCATTTTCATTGGGACTGCTACTTTGCAGTGATCCTGGCAGCAGCCAGCATACCCATTTACAAGGAAAACTCCATTACGGGAGCTCCTATAATACAGTTATGCACTAAACTTTACATCTCCTTAGTTTTGCTTTGTTTATAAAGCCTGCAGAACTCATCGCTTCTGAAGCAAGACCCTCCTCCTGCACGGAGTCTCAGTCGTTTTCCTCCATGATGACCCCAAATAAAGATCCCTGCAGTGGTTCAGAGCATTGTCACATCCCCATTTGCTGTGGTAGGAAGTTCTGACCCCATTTTTCTACCAGTGGGAAACACCTCTCCATGCTCCAGTGCTCAGTGTGTCGGGAACGATGATGTTCCAGGCATAGTCACTGTTTCCCTGGTGGCTTGGATAAATGAGCCTGCCACAACAACACAACCACCTCGAGTATTTGTTTTCATTTGTTACTTGGAATTCCCATTCCACATCTTTGCTGCCTCATGCTCAGGTTTGGGAGCAGCTGCCAAGGTTTTTGAGATCTGCATTTGCGTGTGTTAGTGCCTCTCAGAGCCCTCATGGTTCATGGGGAGACTCTAACCCTGAACACTTCTCCCACTGCTCCTCTTCCTAAATGCATCTTGGACAGTGAGAAGAGCTTGCTTCTTTGAAGTCCTTGTTTCATGCCCAACCTCCAAAGGCCTTCCCACTGGAGGCTTTGCCTTTGTGTGTCTTTCCTCATCAATATTTAAAACCTGTCATTTCCAGTGCAGCACAAATAAGATCCCATTCTGGCTTACAAGCAGCTACATAAATCTCTACCTGCAGAGTTATATAAACGCAGTCCTAATTAATTGGTGCTCTTGCCTTGCATGAATAATAAATCTGAATAGTGTAAATACACACAGTAGTTGCAGGCTTGGAGAAGTGTGGGAAGTGTGCACTTAAGGTGGGAGGGAGAGGGCAGAAAACAGGGAGAAAAGGAGGCAAATAATGCGAGCTCTTTGAATCCTTCATTTCAGTTTTGAGCTGCATCCTGCAGATTTCAGTTCCTATTTCAAACAGGATCCCCCTATCATCCTTGTGCTGGCGGGCACAGGAACAAGTGAGGAAGGCACTGCTGTGAGCCAGGAGTGGAAGAGAGGTGCATTGCTGGGGGGCTTCTCTCGCCCCTCCATGGGATCAGATCTCTCCCGGTTATTTGCCAATTGCAGAAGCAGGGCCCTAAGAGCAAGTGCACAAGCAGTCTGTGCTGCTGCATCTCTGCAGGGACAGTATTGGGCAGGATGTTGCTTGTAGGCAGCCATGACAAATGCCTTGGTTATAGCATGACCTGACCGAAGGGGTGTGGAAGTAGGGAGAAGCAGATGAGCTCTGTACCCCAGGCCTTGATAAAGGTGCAGCAGGGTATAGAAGTCTCTTAACTATTTCGATTAGCAGCTGGCCCAGCTCCAAAAGAAAGCTGCACCTGGGAGTCTCAGTTCCCAGCTCCTGGGTTTTGCTAGGCTTGAGGTGCAGAGAAGGCTGGTAGTTAGGCGTATGCCTTTTGGGAGAGAATGAAATGGACCTGTCTCACTGGGTACTGGTGTGTGCATTTAGCTGGAAGGGTAGCAGTCTGCAGCTCCCTCCTGGGAACAGCATTTTCTGTTCTCCCTTGGAGGGATTTGGCTTTGTGTGCCTGCTGGATGGGAAATAAAGACCAATCTGGTGATTTTTATCTGAGAAATAGCTGTGGCATTCAGTCCCCTGCCTCCTGCCAGCCAAGCCCAGCCTACACAACCATTATGTGTTTTACTCAACAGTATGCTATTTTCACCAAAAAAACCCACCATGTTTAAAATGCCCTCTCTCCCCCAAGCCAAAGCAGTATGATGCACGCTATGTTTGGGAGCTGAGGTTGGCAAGTGTTCAACCTGTGCTCCTGGGGGCTGTCTGAGTCCATGGGAGCAGCGACCTCCCCAGCTCTCATCCGAGGAGGTCAGGCAGGAGCTGGCAAAGCTGGGAAATCCCATTTGTCACTGCTACATCCCGCTCGTCTCATTTTGAATATAGAGCTCAAAGAATCAGAGCAGACATATGTTAGCACTGCTCTCAACGAGGGCATGCGTACGCACAGAGTAACACATGCATCTCGTGGGCAGTGTGACAACGTGCGTGGCGTGGGACACAACGGAGTCTGGAGCTGGCAGGTTATTTCAGGTTGAGTGCGATTTTCTTTCCCTGCAGCGAGTTAAACAGCACTGATGAGCGTGGCCGTGGATGGCACCAATGCTGTGTTGCAGCTCTTGTGTTAAGCTGGAGGCAGTCGTCAGATTGCAGGATCCCTGTGGGTGTTACCTGTGGATGGAAAGGTGTAACACAGGCAATGGCTCTTTCATATTTTGTAATGTGGGTGTATTTTTGTTGTAGATATCTATATATCTATGGAGATATGTATCTAGATAGATCTGTAGATAGATGTCTGTATATCTGTAGGTAACAGATACCAAATCTATGTATATAGTCAGTGCAGGTTTACTGCTTATCAGCAGTTTAAACTGTATGCATTTTCACCTCCAGGGAGCTCAGCCAGCTTGGGCAGAGCCTTTGCAGCCAGCTGCCTGTTCTACATCCATGTGATGCAGCATTTAAATACCTTCCTCGACACTGCAGTCTGCCAACACGCAGCAGCAAAAGTGTCTGGGTAGAAAAAAAAGTAGTAAAAGGGAGAAACAAGGCCTTGGTTCGTGCTTCTGTGGGTTGCCTCCCCATGAGCGCTGCATGTGTGTCTCTGCACCCAGAGGAGGAGCTCCGCTGGCCGCAGTCCCTGGCAGCTGCTGGTTGCATTTGAGTGCCCTCTGCTGATGAGCTGGCTGTGGCCATGTAGAGCTGCCTGCTGCCTTGGTGGCTGGAGCATGCCCGTGGCTCCCAAACCCCTGAAGAGAGCAGTTTGGGCGTCCTTAAGCTGCAGCCTTGGAGGGATGCCTTGAAGGGGAGAAAAATCATGAGTCACACTCTTGGTACCTCTGAAGTAAGGAGAAGTCCATCCTGCTCATGCAGTTCACATCAGAAGCATGGGAGCAGGAGGTAGATTGTCATCACCCTGAGATGCCCCATATTGCTGTTGGCTAGGACATAACAGAGCCAAACAAGAGGGATCATGGGCCAGGAGGTGGGCAGGGGCAGTTTAAGCCCCCGTTGCACTTGTTTTGTGATTGCAAATGATTCAGCCTGTTGCTAGCTAATTATTTTCAGTATTGGGCAAGCAGTGTTGTGGCCATACTGGAGCAAAATGTCGTTACAGAGCCGAATTGATTGCAGGGGAAGAGGCTGTTAATGTGTGAGCCCTTGTCATAAAAAGCAGTTTGATCTTCAGTGACTTGGTCAAGAGCCTTCTTTTCCTTAGCAGATAACATGACTGGCAGATAAGAATTAAAAAAATAAGAAAAACCGTTGGATTTCAGATCTTCTGTGTGTTAGCTTTTGGTCTCAGCAAGCATAAGAGGGACGTGTTGCCTTCTTAGCATCCCCACCAAACCTCGGGTGTGGCTTTGTGGGGCTGTGAGATGAGGGGACGCCCATGTTGGTGGCTGACCTGTGCCCTTTGCCCCTGCAGCAGCAGCGGCGGGAGAAGGAGCTGCGCAAGCAGCAGGAGCGGGAGCAGCGGCGGCACTACGAGGAGCAGATGAGGCGGGAGGAGGAGCGGCGGCGTGCCGAACACGAGCAGGTAGTGTGGGCCCTCACCCTCAGTGTGTGCCTCTTGCTCTAATGAGATAAAAGGTCTGTCTTCTCAGGAGCACTCCTGTTTCTTCCCCACTTTCGCTACTGGAGAGGAAATGGTTTAATTGTTATCGTTGTGCGCGTCGCTTCCTGCTGTCCTAATTGATTTCTGTGCGGATCCACTTGTCTGCCAGCAGGTTGGGGATGCTTGGTGAGGGGTTTTCCTACCCTTCTGTCCCCAGGGTGGGGTTCTGCGCTGCCCACGGTTGGCCATTTCCAAGCAGTTTTAGCTCATTGCCCTCAGAAATCCCTGGGCTCTTTGGGCAGGGCTGAGGGTACCCAGTCTGGTCAATCAGTGCCAGTATATGGGTGGGATGGATTCGGGTGCCCACCACATTGCTCTTTCCCTTGCAAAACACTGCCTCTTTCACCTTCTCTCTCTTTTTCCTTCGATCCTTGCTGCCATGCCTCCAGGAGTACATCAGGCGACAGTTAGAGGAGGAGCAGAGACAGTTAGAGATCCTGCAGCAGCAGTTGTTGCAGGAGCAAGCACTACTTCTGGTAAATGGGACACCCCGTCCCTGCTTGATGCTTCCTGCCCGCATGCACTCGCACCCCCTGCATGCCTCCCACCATGCTGAGGTGTGGACCAGCAAGCTGTGACGAGCATACAAGCACCCTCCAGCCCCACACCAGCATGCCAGGCTCCCGTGTCCCCACGTGCCTTTGGCCTCCCTCAGAGGAGCAGGCCTGGATGCAACATGGCCCTATTTGTTTCCCCCCCACATTTGTGGCTGTTAGCAGCATGCTGGAGTATGATGGAGCTGTAACATAACTGCACCGGGCAAACCCACGCTGTGATGTGGGTTTTAATGTTTTGTGTGAATGCTTCTGTCTTAATTCCCTTGCAGGAACACCGTGCAGTCCCTCTCGTGACATTTTCTTTTTTTGTTGTTTAATTATTTTTTGGAACGATTCTTTTAAAGTGCCGTTAGCTGTTATACACTCACTGTGTTTACTTTTAATCTATATGGATTATTGTTTGTTCCCCTATTGAATTTGCTTAGGGAAAAGTGAAACCCTCACACAAGCCTGTGCTTTTTAAAAAGGCCTTTTCAAAAGTTGTTAATGATTTAGTCATTAAACCTCACAGAGCTGTAGGGATTCAGGAAGATCATACTGTTGGCTCTGCTGTGCTGCCATTGACACCAACAATAAATTAGTCCTACAAAGTGCTCCACAGACTCAGCTTTGGCTGGGGTTTTTATGAACTAATGGTATTTGGCACCTCATTGCATTGATCCTTTGTTCTCCTCATCCAGAAAAATCTGGGCAAAATCAATGGTAATTTATAAGCCCTGTGAGCAAGTTATTTTATCTAATTGGCTTCTGTTTGGGATTGGCAGAGGGATGTCCATGCTGACCTCGTGTTTCCGACGTAGATTTGAAACCTCCTCCAGCAGCTTGGCACTAATGTGCCTCTGCAGACCAACTTTCCATGTGCCTCAAGGCACAACTGTAGGCTGTCAAAAGCTGCAATCTCTGAGGTGCCTCCCACCTTCTCTGAATAGCAGTGCAGCCACCAAGGGACTTGGGTGGCCCATGAGCAGCACCTGACCCTGCTGGAGGAGGTTGCCCAGGTCCCTGGTCGGGCTGCTGTGTGGCAGAGAGGTTGCACAGGTTTTGTGTAGATGTTGGAGCCATCAGCAGGTTGTGCAGGGTTTTTCTGGTGATGCAGCACTACCACTTTCTGTTCCCACGTAGAAAATGGAGGCAGAGAGATCCACTAAATGCAAAGTTCAGTCAGGGTTTAAAACTTTGGATTTGTTGGCTATGTCCTCTGAACTGTCTCTTCTCTGGGATGCTTTACAGCCCACACTCCAGAGTCTTTGGATTTAAAAGGCTTTGCAAGAAAACAGCTTTTCAGATGCTTGGGCCCAACCTTCTACCCAAAAAATAAACCTGCAGTTTGCTATCGTGCATTGACATGCTCACTGGGCACCATGCAGCCATGTCACTGTGCTTTCTTCTGGGTAGGAGTATAAACGCAAGCAGCTGGAGGAGCAGAGGCAAGCAGAGCGGCTGCAGAGGCAGCTCCAACAGGAGCGGGACTACCTGGTGTCCCTGCAGCAGCAGCAGCAGCAGCAGCGGCAGGACCAGAGACCAGCAGAGAAGAAACCGCTCTACCATTACAAAGAAGGGATAAATGCCAGTGAGAAACCAGCGTGGGCCAAGGAGGTAGGCACGAGCAAAGAGTGCGTGTCGTGCATGCAGTTGGATTCTTACCCAGCACTGTGCTGGGTAAGAGATTTTTCCATGAGGGTGTAAAAGGAGACGAAGTCTCCGTGAGGGATTCAGCCATAGGTAGATGGGTATGTGCCAGCAAGGAGCCTGGGCAACGGTTTTAGCTTCTCTGTTTGCCTGAGAAGAGGCAGCTGCTGGCCAGTGCTGAGAGGTGGTTGTGGGTGCACTCAAATTCAGCTTCCCATAATCAGAGAACAGACAGCTTTTCTCCCATGCTGAGGGCTTTATCTCCAGGGATTGCTCTTCTTTTGTGATTTTCAGGAATGGAAGCCACATCGCTGATTTTCTCCCCATCAAAAAGACAGAATTGTTATAACCATTGTGAGATCTTGAATATTAATTATTGCCTGACTGAATCGTCTCGAAAAGATGAAGACATGCATTGTCTGCAGTGCAGTGTCAGAATCACACGCGAACGTTTTCTTTCTCCTTAATCTCTTTGTGGTGGCTCCATTAAAATGGGTGCCCACTCTTGTTTTTAATTTTTCTGAAATTCTTTGGGTTTAGTTGGTTTAATTTTGTGACTCTCCTCCTCCACAAAAAAGTCTTTTAATAATTCACCCATTCTTCCTACTGAGCAGGGCCACTGCTGTGCTGCCAAAAGTCTGGCACTCTTTGGTCTTGGCAGAGTTAATGGGGTTTTGGAAACTCTGTACTCCTCTTCATGCTCCCTTTGGTTTGTTCTTCATTCCCTTCTGATTCAGTGTTCAGAGTCTTTTGATGACAACCAAACATATTTTCACAGAATTGCAGGATTATTCTGCAGCCTTTCATGTGGAGGAAGGGGTTTGGTAGGTGGTCAAGACATTCCTGCCTAAGGCCAGACGTGCTATACAGCACGGCACCGAACTGCCTCCGGCAGGAGAGACTTCCACCTGGGTGGTGCTTCTGCAGCTTTCTGCAAAGCAGGGGATCTTCTTCATCCACAGTAGTGTTAAGAGTAAGTAGCAGGCAGGAAAAAGAGAATAAACTCTGTCTTTCTTTGCCTAGTTTTACATAAATCATCTAGAACATTACTGAAGTGTACCTCTGGCACTGTCATTGAAACTATTACAAAGATTTATAAAGAGGAATCTTTTTCTCTGATGAAGGAGAAAAGTGTTGGGTTTGGCTTTCGATTTCAAACACCAAGGCCCATTTCTCTTATCCTCTGGGTGAGTTGTCATTTTTTGATGTCATCACTTGAAGTGGGGCATTGGAAACTACAATGCCAATAGGAGTGGTAGGAAGTGTCTCGTACCCTTTGCTGAAATCATAGGAAAGACAAGGTTTCCCATTGTGCTGGAACGTCTCCAGCTTCCACCAATTAGCTGTCCAAACCATTTGTTCTCTGCCTGTGTCGTTCTGTCCAGTTTCAGTGAAATGCTCAAAGCAGTGATTGTGCCATCTTTAGGCTCTTGGGAGCAGTAGTTTGGTGTACTGCCTCGGCACAGCACCCTTGGGAACTTCCCAAAACTACTCTGTCCTCCATACCCTGTTTTATCTACTTCATATGCTCCCAGTTTTAGCACTGTTAAGTTACTTTGCTGTTTGTATTGAAGTACCTTTCTTACTGGCTGTACTCAAGTCCATCTTGTGCTGATACCTGCATACCATGCTGGCTGCTATAGTTGAGCTGTTCTAGTACCCAATCCATACGTGCTAATGTAGTGGAAATATTTGATTTCCTATTGGAACAGGAACAAGCCAAGTCTGGATACAGGCAATCTCATCTATATACCTACACAGCAAACCACCACACAAAGGCAGACTTCTTCATGTCATTTCTCTCTGCTTGTGTTTCTGCCAGTCTGACCGCCCTGAGCGGTATGAATCCAGGTGGACACAGAGGCAGTGATAGCAGCCTTGGCACAACTTAATAAAGGCTTTGCAGCAGGTGGGATGTCACCCTTTAAATGGTCTCCGAGTGTTCTTCATGTCAGGTTGTTTGGATGGGAGAGGTTGAAGAAGGAGTCTGCAATCTGTTCCCTGTGTCAGGAGTGCTCAGTGTGTGATTTCTGGAGGCTCCAGGGAGCTTGTTGGGATATTCGCTGATGATCTTGGCCCTATATCTCCCTTGTTTTTATGATCGTTCTTCTCAAGTCTTCTCTCTCAGAAGCCTGATCACCACATCTGAGTTCTCTTGCCATGGACCCATCCAGTTTTCCTACTTCTCTCTCATATAGTTATTTATCCACAGCACATCCAAGAGATTCCTCTTTTTGTGCCAGACAAAACAGTTTGACCAAGTAGTCTTCACTGCCATGCATGGAGGCACATCCTGATCTGCTGTCATCCCTTCTTTTTGCAAGTGTGAAGGATTATCCACTGGAAGTTAACTTGGGATGTAGCTTGAATTCTGTCTCAGGCCTGGCCTGCTTTCCCACACAGATCTCTTCTTGTAATTAAGGACTAGCTGGGCCATTTCAGACATCATGTGGGACCCTCTGATGATCCAGCCAGGGGCATCATATCAGCACTGTAAGCAGTGTTACTCTAATTGGCATCTGTCTCCATTACTGATTGTTCTGTTATGGACTAGCATTTGCTGATCAAAGTGATGCAGCTAGCTAATTTCTCAGTGACAGAGTACTTGCAGCATGTTCAGCTGAAGAGCAGGTTTTGGTCAATACATGCCATGCATGACCATGCATAAGGGGGACACGTTCAGTCAAACATTTTCCAAGCAGTGGCCTGGCCCTGCAGTGCTTTCCCACCACACAGTCTTTAGGGGCCCAGCACAAGCCAGGCTGTTCTCTGCAGCAGGCCAGCATGCCTGAGCTCCTCCATCTGTCCCTGTGGCTTTTGTTCTTCTCGTGCTTTGAAGCTGCATGTTAAAACAGCATCTTCCACTGGGGCCTGAGCAACAGCTACTAGGGGTGTTTCCTGTTGGAGGAGGATCTTGAGTTATACAGGAGATAGCTGGAACTGGAGTGATGATGAATTCCTGCAGAGCTCAGCACTGCAGAATGATGCTTTTTTCTCCCTCTGCTTAATGGTGGAGTTGATAAAGCTCCATACAACACAACGGGAGAGTCCCAAGAGCTTCTTCTGCTGAGCTAGTGAAACAAAGTGCTGTCAAGGAGGCTTAGCAATGGGAAAACCAAGCTCCTTTCTCTTTCCCAGTACACAGTCATCTCTGTTTCATTACTCTCCTGCCTTCTCCCCCACGCGAGCTTCAAAGTTCTCCAAAATCAGCCACACATTATGGCTTGGCACTCTGCTGGAGAGCTCCTGCAAGCAGCCAGAGGACATACCAATGGCACTGTCTTCAGCTGTTGTTGTTTTGTGCCAAGATTGGCTGATAAGCAGATTGCTGGACTGAGCCTTCAGCCCAGCATTCATGCTGCTCCCTTGTTCAGAGGAAGTTCTCCTTTCCACTCTACTCCACTGTCTGTCCTTGTGTCTGCTCCCATGGGCATCACTGATCTGAGCTGTGCCCAGCCTCTGACCGTAGGTGGGCAGTGCCTGGGGGAAGCTGTCATGTCCTCTTGGGACACAGCCATGACCCAGCTGGTCACAGAGAGCTAGAAAAGAAAGCATCTATAACACTTTTTACCTGAATTTTTCTCCTCCTTGGCATTTGGAAAAGATTCATTTTATCAATATATAATTCTCCTTTTTGCTTCCTGAATATTTGCTTAGAGAAGAGCTGTGATTCTTTCCGAGCTAATTTGTTCCATGGATCGCTTTTCAACATGACATTGTAACTAGGATAATTAAGACATGCTAAGGGTATTTAACACATTAATGACATATAAATGAAACTATACATCAGATCTCTGGTTGAGGAATCAAAAATTCTGCGTAGCATACAGTGTATGAATATCAATGCATACGGTCTAATTGTGGCTTTACCCAGATTGCACACTTATCTGGGCTACCAGAAGACATTGTGTTTCCATCAAGATTTGCTGAGAGCACTGGGCTTTATTTTTATTTCTGTATCTGTAATGGAGGGTTTTTTCCTTCTGTACATGACAAGGTGCCTGACTCAGTAAATTCAGATCAAAGCCAGCCATTTTCTGGCTGCCATGTTTATTCTTTTATTCAGATCAAACAGAAGCAGTCCTCATGGTGCTCATAGTAGTGAAGGAGAACGATCCCTTGGCTTACAGATGCATTAAAGAAGAAATAAGAAACAAATGTGGAAACACTTCTCTGAGGCGTGCTGCCTCGTCCTGGAGCTTTAATTTTCCATTTCACACTCAGAAATGAATTACGCACATGAAATACAAATAGTCATTTTGGAGTCTTTAAAATGCATTATTTGCACAATCTGCTGGTGTCAGGAGTCCCCTAGTCACACAATACCCAGATATATCTAAAGAGTAAAGAGCTTCCTATAGATTTGCATACCTTGGCTTTCAGTTTAAAATGGCTCTTTATGGGACTTCCTTACCTTTTAGAAGCTGGAGGTTCCTTTTGGGTTTCCTGATGGTATTGATTGCCTGCAGAAGCATCCTGTGGGAGCTGAGCTGTGTTCAGCTTCAGGTGAATGTAGCAGGACCACAGGTGTGATCATATAAAAACCCAGTACCCCATACAACCATTTCTTCAAATCAAAGATGAGTTTTTCGTATAAACCAAGCAACCACAATTCATCAAATAACCAGTCAGTGTCACCCCCTCCTACTGCAGGTGGAGGAGCGCTCCCGACTCAACCGTCAGAGCTCGCCGGCGATGCCACACAAGGTGGCCAACAGGATTTCAGACCCCAACCTGCCTCCTCGCTCAGAGTCCTTTAGTATTAGCAGTGTGCAGCCGGCGCGGACCCCACCCCTGCTCAGACCTGTGGACCCGCAGGTAATGGTGCTTCCCCTAACTGATGCCCATACAGCACCCAGGATGCCAGGGGTGCTGATCAGGTAAAAGGAAAAGTAGTATTAAAACAGTGTCTTGCTCTGTGATGTCTTAGCCTGAAGCGTATTTGTGAGGTAGAGCAGCATCTGCATTCATGAGTTGATCCTCGTCACCTTCATGCGTTAGAAACATCACGCTGGTTAAATACCTTCCTTTGAAGCATCAGGTCCTGGTTACTGCCAGAAACAAGCTGGAGGACTGAGAGGAACTGCTGGTCTGGTCCAGTGCAGCAGTCGCTCTCTTCCTCTTTGAATCTGTTTTGTTAAAGGACTGAAACCACAGTGCTTGGTACAAAAACCCAGGGCGCTTTGATGCTGGGCATCATCAGAAGGAGGTTTTACTTTCTTTGTCACTTCAATTCGGGGGTTTTGTTTCTTTTTTCCATTGAGTTAACATCAGTCACAAATGCATCTGGAGAAGGCATAGATCACCATGACCATTACAGTGGAGGAGAATTGTGCTTTTAAGTTACCCTAGTTGCAAGGTCTGTCAGTAGGCTTCTGCAGCAAGTTGGTGGAGCATCAGTGCTGGCTCTGGGTTGGTCACTGGAAGTGCTCCTGCAGATGTGCAGACTTGAGCAGGCTCATTTCAGGGAGTACAGAGCCTTCCCTCCACATTCAGGTGGGCTTTCTATGGGAAAATGTGGAAATAAAGGGCCATCTACATATAGTATGTGCTCCTGTAAGTCAGCAGTACAGCAGTGACTTCAAACAAAACACATGCTGGAAAGCCCTTAAATGGAAAGCTCTTTCTTCTCCAATGAATATGCATTCTGTATGCATCGTAGACATTGGGAAGTGGGTAATACTCCACTTTGCAGACTTCTCAGTAATGTCTCTGATTAACCAAACATTTCCTAATTTCAAGCCTGGAAATATTTTTCAGTGATTTTTTTCGTGACCAATATTGTCAACAACTATAAAGGCTTTTGTTTGACAATAAAATACCAGTGAAAAAGCTGCTCGAAACTCAGAGATCCATGTAAATGTGTGTGTCTGTACACACGTGCATGCATGTCCATACATAAATAGGCATGTATGTAAAAATGTCACGCTTACCCTGAAATACTAATTACAAATCTGCTGTAGCAAGGAAAAGGTCATTGTAGATATCACAGGGTTCTGGAAAGAAGCTCTGATTTCATAAACTCAAATGCTGTGAATGTTTCTGATTTTCCAAACCAGATGTCAGCATTCCTTTCATTCACTCATAAGCCTTAGATCTGTAGACCTGATCTAAGGGATGGGATTTGTAGCCTTATAGAAACTCATGCCTCAAGATTTATTTTTAAGTCATTTCTCCTTGGAATTCCTGAAGCTTTTTTTTTTTTTTTTTGGTAACTATTATTTACTATTGTTTCTCTTTTTTTAATTATTATTCTTAATAAGGAAATTCCATGCCAGACATCATTAGCACATCATTAGGTAACCCTAGAGTTACCAGGTGTAGGAGCTTGACATTGGGCTTGTGGTGGGTGTAGCCCAAGGCGTGCATGGCCTTGTTTCATGTGTGTGAGCTGCCTGGGACACCCTGCCTGCACTCCTTCAGTTGCTGCTGTGAGTAAATGCCGTGTCCCACTGCCTGTGCAGAGCTGAGACGTGGCTCTGACTGCGGCATTTCCCCATTTCCAAATGCTGAGCATGATTTTTACCCGTTCTTGCATTGAAGTGATGTAAGTCAGAAGTTCCTGAAACCAAGGCAGTGCTGATCTCAAACCAAGGGGGCTTTTTTAGTGCATCCAAAGTGCTAATCAATTTTATTTTTTTTCCTAAAAATCGCATTTTTGATTTTTCTCTTTTTGATCCGCTTTTTTTTTTTCCATTTTGTACTGATAGTTCTGTTTTGACTTGGTGCTTAGATTCCACATCTGGTCACTGTGAAATCCCAAGGAAGCTCCTTGTCTGGGTCTCAGTCACTGCATGAACAGCCTGCAAAGGGGATGGCTGGGTTTCAGGAGGCTCTGACGGTGACCTCTCACCGCACTGAGATGCCAAGGCAGAACTCGGACCCCACCTCAGAAAACCCTCCTCTGCCCCCTCGCATTGAAAAGTTTGACCGAAGTTCTTGGTTACGGCAGGAGGAAGACATTCCACCAAAGGTAACACTATTGCTCCTCGCTTTCAGCACATCAAAGAGGCCATCCCAGAGCTGGTCCCTGCAGGACTGGGCTGACACCAGTCCTCTTTGCCAGCCAGTGGAGCTGTGCTTCGGCGCTGTGCTCAGCACCTCTGGCCAGTCTCACCCCTGTGGGTCTGCAGCAAGGATTGACCCTGCAGATTTTGCATGAGCTGCAGAGACATTGGGAGCTGCTTTTGGGTGCACGCACAGCACTGCAAAATAGCATTGCCCTCCAGCAATTCAGTAAAACGGTTCAGCAAAGAAAGTTCTCGAGCCCGGACCAAGGCCAAAACAAATCAATTTCTCCTTGCCCTAGGAAAAAAAAAAAAAACAACCATCTGTTTAAATAGAATTATAGGATCATAAAATTCGTCGTGCTCAATAAGAAGGGTCCTTTTGGTCCAGCATCATGCCTCCTGTTGCAATCAATATTTGATGGAAGACTTGTAAGGGCTCCAGCAGCTCTGTACCTTCATTGACATGATGGCAGTATCTGGCAGTACCTCTTTAATTAAGAGTCTTCTGGCTCAGTTTTTCAATTGCATTGTTTATACACCTTCATTTTGAATGAATTGCAACTTGGCAGTTAGAATACCCCTTACAGTTAATCAGCTCTTAGCCTGGAGGATTTTTTGAGAGGAAAAAATTATTACAAATTGATAAGTGAGGGTGAGGCAGATAGTATTTGTCTGTGATTGAGAGGCAGTAGTAACAAGCAACTGGCTTCCATCAAAAGACCAGATACCAGGTAAGCCACTGTGCAAGGGATTTATGGCAGTGTGTTGTATGGTGGTAATACCATTCCTGTTTTGTGTACAAGCAAGGGATAAGGTGCATCAGTGCTGAGACAAAAGGAAAAGCAAGTCAACGGCTCCAGTTTTCTCATGCCTTCCTCCTCAGTAGTGAAGAAGGGTAACTAACGTTTTTAACTGAGTTTTTAAAAGTCCTTTGCAGTTTGAGAGTGGCTAGATTGAAAACAGCAGCGTGTGGTGCTGCTTTCACCTTCAGACTTTTCAGAACAACATCTCTTCTGATCACAGTAGTGCACTGCTGAGGGGGTTTGTGGAAAGGGGTTGGTTTTGGACAGCACGCAGTGTATCTGCCCTGAGATGAGAAAGTAGGGACTGTGGAAAGGTCTCCAGGCTGAGTGGTATTTCACACTTGGGGCTGTCACATTGGCAGTCATACTCGCAAGAAGTCTGGCTTCACATTTTACTGACCGAAACCACTTTGGTGTGTTTCTCACTGGGAACAAAAGGATTGCCACGTGAGATGGGGCCGGCAGCCTCTGTGGTCCAGGGTCTTGTTTCTGCCAGTGTTTGTGACTGGATGCTTCAGAGGAAGGTAACAGAAGCTGCAGGGCCCTGACTGACAAGTAACCTGTCCAGAGCAGAGGTGGCTTTCTAATGGGATGTGTTGTAGCTGGTTGTGCTGCAGCATGCAGAGCTCTCTCTCCCTAAGTCTTTTTAGCTTGTCTAACATAACTGTGTGTCTGTTCTCCATAAAAATCCTTAATTCTTTTTGCTGAGCCCTTGGCCTTGCCTGTACCTGGTGAGTATTGCCGTGCCTCTCCTTGCTGGCCTCTAGCACCTGGGTGACTCCATGTGATGCTACAGCGATGTCCAAGCTCCCAGGTGTGGGGATTGGTGGCCTGGCCCACATTTCTGGAGTTAGGAGCTGTACCAAACCTAGGCTGTGGTTGGGGTTTCCAGAGGCTGTGTTTGCCATGAGCTGTCGTGCCTAGAGCGCCTGGCAGCCAGCAGGCTTGGCTTGGCAGAAGGGGCCGTCTGGTCGGAGTGAGAGCCTTAGATGGCTCTGTTTGGACCTTTCTGCTACCAATCCTCATTTGTCCACCAGTCGACATTTTCTCCCTGCTGGCATGTGTTATAACTGAACTAGAGACTGTAAATTCCCCACTGCGAGTGCCAAAATGCTTGAGTCTGAATTTTACCTTCAAAGTGACTCCTGGGTTTTGTTAGATGTAGACCATCTCTATGTGCATGCATGCGTTCAGCCTCTGGAGAAGGCACTTACAGGGCTGCAGTGTGCTGCTCCTCAGCACTTCCCTTCTGGCTCAAGCTGTGCCTGGTCAGAGCTGAGAGCTTCATAGTTTATAATTGCTGTAAATACTGCACCAGTGGGAAATCGGATATAAATCAAGTCTTATGGAAATGCCGAAGGCCAGTCTCTCAGATGTGTGAGCAGCAGCCTGCCCTGGCCTTGGTTGGTGATGAATGTCTCCCTTCTTTCCCAGGTGCCTCAACGAACCACTTCCATATCCCCGGCGCTGGCGAGGAAGAACTCCCCAGGCAATGGCAGTGCCCTAGGACCCAGGTTGGGGTCCCAGCCCATCCGGGCAAGGTATGGTCAGCACTGTGTGACAGACAGTGGTGATCCTCTGCTGGTTCTTCCTGCAGTCACCTGGCCGAGAGCCCAAGCAGATCCCCCAGGGCTGGTAGGATGCCTGCATCTTTGCTGGGCTTCAGCCTTCCTTTGGCCAGCTAGCAGAAAACAGGAGTTTTGCAGTGTTTTTGTTGTAGCTGTGGTGAGCTAGGTTTGCATCAGTGTTTTGTGTTAAAAGCTGTGCGTGTGTAAGATTCCCATGGGTTTTTCTTCCTTTGAGCTAACCATAGGATGTTCTTAGGCATTGTAGGATTTGTAGCTGGATGCTACAGAAAGTCTGTTGCTTTGAAGTCTAACGGGAATTTGACCATTCTCTTGAGTTGAAGATTTGGGCTGTCCAGATATCACTTCTTGCCTACAAAGAAGTCCATGTAGTTGTAAGCCAGTGGGGAGTTCACAATAATACATACCATAAATTTCCTACTCATAGCTTTTTACTAGTAATGACTGAGGAATATGACCAAAGAACAGGCACTAATACTTTTTGTTGAGAGCTGGACCTTCTGCCATAGGTCAAGGAATAAATTCCATTTGGCTTTCTGGGAGTAGGATCTTTTCCCACCTCCCATGCCCATGACATTGAAATGTCACTGAGAAGGACAGAGAGGACTCTGAAGCTTCTTCCCCACTTCCTCTTACCACGTTTAGCTCAGGTACGTTGTGGAGTACATTCTGGAGGGTCACTCTCCCGGCACTGAGGAGGGATAGGGAGATCCATGGCAGAGCCATTTCGAACGTGTTTAATGAGCAGAGAAGTTAACAGGCTCTTCTCAGAATGGGACTGAAAAAACATAGCTTAGTCACGGAAGAACTTGGCTCTGATTTGCAGAGCATTGTGGGCAGATCTGTAAACCTTGAACAGGATAAGTGTGTTGTATGTAGCCTTGCATGATACAGCTCAAAGCCTGCATTGTGTATCAGCAAGCCTGCCAGCAGCAGCCTCAAGTAGCTTGCAGGGATAGCAGAAGGAGAAAGTATCTTTTTTGTTGTTCTATTCTTAAATTAAAAAACATTCATATCATGGATATTCATGTTTATTGCTCAAGGCTGAAGCATTTTGTTTTCCTGAGAACGTTGTTCTTTTAATAAGCTGCCTGAAGGACAGCATAAAATATGGTGTTATGTTGGATTGAGTAGTCCTATTATGTGATGGCATTGAAGGGAAAAATAAGTTTGAGACTGCAGAAGTCAAGCTGAAGGTCACCTCATGTTCCCACAGTCCCCCACCCCAGTCCTGGTGGGTGCAGGTAATACATTGATTGCCAAAGTTTGCAAGTCCATCTCATGAGTTAATTGAGCTGAGGATATGCCAGCTGTACAGCATGAGCTGGAAGACATCAGTTTGATGAAAATTGAAAGTGATTAGGATGCTGCCCTGTCCATTAAACTAAGTGTTCAGTGAAATGATTTCACATTTCATTTCTCTCGCAGTAAAGTACCATTTCTCTAATTTTCCTTTCTAAAGACCTCTTCTGTTTGCTCTTAATTCCTTAATTACCTTCCTACGTAAATGCTGTAAAAATATGCTTTCTGTTCTTTGTTACCCTGTTGCAACAACTGGGGGGCATTTCCAGGCACAGAGGGATATGCTCTTGCTCTGCTCACTATAATGCATGTCTGTGTCAATACAAAATGACAGGCAGTGATTTTATATACTGTTCATGCTAAACAGCGTCCAAACGATTCTGCCAGCAACCCAGTGATGGCTTTGCACAGTCCGTCCATTTTGCACCATTCTGGTCATTCTCTGAAAGCTCTGAGTGATGCAGTGTGCACACACTGCGTGCTTTGTTCTTCATGTTCTGAGCTCTGAGTGCAGCTGCATTGCACAGCATGGCATCGGTACAGTGGGATTTGTATGTCCACGAGGTCCTAAGTGAACTCAGTGAAGAAAATTTTCTGTACGTTTTTAACTTTGAATAATAAGAACATTTAACAGAAATATTACATAAAAACAAATTGCATAACTCTGGACAAGCGTGTCAACTCAGTGCCAAATAAGAGTTAAGTTTCCTAAAGGCTTCTGATACCATGAGAGATATTAGTCACTGTGTGTCAAGGAGGCATTTTCTTCAAGACTTCTGTATGTGCACAGGGGGAAAAGAAATCAAGGAAGAAAGTGCTTGAAGTGGGTAACTTCAAGTGTGAAGTGAAGCCATCAAACTCCTGAAGTGAGAGTAAGTGGCAAAAGTGATTTGCAGCCTTGTTGCAAATTTGAGATACTTGCTTCAGAAAAAAATAGCTGTCTAGCAGCCATTTGCAAATTCCTGCTTTTATTTTGGATATTAGTAGTTAATTCAGGTAGCTCCAGCATTGCACTTGTATGGGCCGAAGAGGAGTTTGAAGCAAAGCAGCTTTGAATTTTTGATGAGAATATAAAACTGCTCTAGATGTTTGTTTCTTCATGGCTGTGATTGAGCTCTGTAAAGGTGTTGGGTCCCTTGTTCTGCTGTCTCTCAAGCTGCCATGGATTTCAGTAGGGCTTACAGGATCAGTAGTTGCACAAGAGAAGACTTCGTCCCTGTCTTCTCCAGCAGAAAAACTATCTTCTGACCATGCAACTGCCTGGCAGCTGGGGACAGCCCCGAAGCCCCTGTGGCCTCCCTGATGCAGTCCTGTTTGTGCTCCCGCAGCAATCCAGACCTGAGGAGGACGGAGCCCATCATTGAGAGCCCTCTGCAGAGGACCAGCAGTGGCAGCTCCTCCAGCTCCAGCACGCCCAGCTCACAGCCCAGCTCCCAGGGCGGCTCCCAGCCAGGCTCCCAGGCTGGCTCCAGCGAGCGCAACAGAGTCAGAGGTGAGGTGGCTTTTTTGTCAGGTGTCCCTTAGAAAAATCAAAGGATTCCTCATTTCTGATGTACTTCTTTGACTAACTTGTAAACGGAGATGCCAGCACTGCCTTCTGCCTGGACGCTGCTGAAGGCACTGCTGCATGCTGATGGCAGCACGGTGCTGCCTTGCTCTACCAAAGTACTGCATTGATGAGTAATTGGTGTAAAAGGAGACGACGTTTGTGCTGTAGGATGAAAAAAAAAAGAGTTCTGGTTTTCTTTCTTCACCGACCCAAGTTCACATCATGCCAGTTTCTTGGGAATGCATTTCCACATTGCATGGGTGTATCTTTCTTTGGTTTTGATCTTCATCTTCTTGCAAAGAGTGAGGTGGGAGCAGAGGAATAAATCAGCCTGGAAGCTGCTTTCCCTAAAATGCTTTAAGACGGGAACTGTGTTTACACTGGGTTTATTTTTCTAGTTGAATTGTTTCCTATCGTCACGAAGCCATTCTTAAAGATCTTCTGCTCTCCCATTTAATCTCACTAGGAGTTGCTACAGCACAGACAGCCCATTTATCTACATTTTTGTCACAGCTCTGGAGTATAAATCCACAGAACTGAGGCGCATTAGAACAAATGTTGCATCCATGCTTTGAATTTTTTATGACCTGACTATAAGATGACATGTCTTTTGTTGAAATAATCACTTCTCTAGATAGTCAGTAAAAGTAATTTATCACTGATTGTCCTTTTCTGTTTGTTTTAGTTTTTGCTAATGAGGAATCCTGTGACGAATAATATCCTAGCAGTGTCAGGTGCTGCAGAGCTTTTAATTTATCACATGCCTTGTTTTTTGCGGAGTGAATTTGTTTCTTTGGTAGCAAGAAGAAAGGGAGCAGTGCTGAGAGCAGGCTGTGCATGGAGCCTGAGCTGGGCTTTAATTCTGTTGCTGGATGGAAGGAGACTTATTGCAGCAACAGCCAGACAGAGAGAAGCAGGGGGATTTTTTGAGACAACAGAAGCAAGACAGGGAAACTTCATTAGCTGAGTAGAAGGTGCCCATTAGCAGGAGATCCAGGCTTGAGATGTCCTTCTCTAGTTTTACCATGGTTTTCCTGCTCGTAACAGGCAATAGCTCAGGAGGGGCTGCAGTGCCCTTGTGCAAGCAGGAGGATGATGAAGCTCCCCTGCGCCCACCATTGCACAGGGCTGGGAGCAGCGTGTGCAGCAGGCGGTGCCTGGGCCAGCATGCACTTTGCATCCCTGTCAGAGTTTTAGTTTCCCTCTCTCTTTGCTTCCCTTTTGCCCAGGAAATGTCAAACCCGAAGGCTCACCCGTGCTCTCCCACGAGCCTCCTAAGATCAAGCAGGAAGACAACCGAGATGTGACGCGACCAAGCCGACCCGCTGTGAGTCTTAACTTATTCCCTGCAGGAATGTTGCCAGTCGGATGGGCCGGGTGTCCGGCCAGTGCAGTAGTGCAGCTGTGGGAGCCCCAAAAAAGAGGCTAATACCACTGCTTCTCCAGCTGAGAGACTCAAAAGCGGCGGTATGGCAAGAGCCTGTGGGAGATTGGAATGCTTTAAGAGAGTGCATGAGTTTGATCAGGAACCCAAGTCTAGGGGAAAGCACTTAAGCCTGTGTTTTCAAACTAAGCAGATGCTTAAGCGCTTTGCTAGATTGGGCCCAGTGTCTGCCTCTGGCACACTGTTGTGTTCCGTACTGCATGGTGCCCTGCAGCGGCCCAAGGGATGCTCCTGCTCAGGAAGGCTGAGTGAGCGGCCCTGACAGCCTTCACAGCTCAAAAACCAGCTGGGTACTGCTTTCTGTACACTCCTGTGTCATTACTGCTAGCAAAGGCCCAGCAAAATCTCATCCAAAGTGTTTCTTTTTGGTTTCATGTTGTTGATGCTTGTATTTTAAAACTTCAGAGTCAGCCTAATAACAAAATGAACTTCTACTGCTTCTCTTTTATAATATGTATTAATGTTTTGCTGATGTTGTTCTTTCTTTACACTCCACAGCGTTGAGCTAACAATTCTAATTTTATTTCTAACCTGCTTGCCCTTCCTCTGGCTTTTTCCTGTCCCGATCTGTTTCCTCTGATGCTGATTAATCTTCCCTTACTCACAGAGCTATAAGAAAGCTATAGATGAGGTTAGTGATATCTTTTCTCAGCGGGTCATGCCAATGCGAGGTTGCCTAGCTAGCGCTTAATATCAAACCGGGTTTTCTTGGTGCTGCCATTCAAAAAGGTGATAATCCCATGTGTTGGGTCAGGTTGGAGATGGTGGGCACAGCGAGCCTGCCTGCGGGGAGGGGATGGAGCTGTCAGTGCATCCTGCCTGCCCACAGGCTGAGCGGAACCCACTGGCAGATGGTGTGAGTGGAGACCAGGTCTGTGTGAACCTTCATGCTCTCAGCAGCTCCTGCTGCCATTTGTCTGCATTTCTATAGAGACCAAGAACAGAGTTTTCTTGTGTCAGTGGAGGGGATCCGGACAGACTGAGCCACACATCAGATTCTGCTCCCAGCTACAGCCCGCCGGAGCCTGCTGAGTTCAGTGGGCAGATAGAGCTATCTTTGAAATGCAATTTAGGCCCAATTCAAGCGAAGGCACTTGGCAAGTAGAGGAAAACAGAGCAGTGAATCTGGTGAAAAATTCACCGTTACAAACCAGACCATCAGCTTCATTGAGGGAGTGAGGGAGCTGTCGTGGTTTGTACTGGCTGGGAGTCTCACCCTGCAGTGCATGTGGGACACAGCCATCACCAGCCCATGAGACGGGTTTGGGGTACTTTCTTTATTCTTCCTACATTGAGGTTTTCTTCTGAGTGTTTAGAAATAACAGAAGGTGGAGGGAAGGGAAGAGGGAAGGAAAGAAAAATGTTTGGAGTGTGAGAAAGTGATGCCCTGTTAAAAGAGCAGGTCATTACTAGCAGCTCCATCATATAAAGCGAGAGCCAGATCCTGCTCCGTGCTGAGCATCACTAGCAAGGTGGTTTGAATGTGGTCTACCCTGTGTGGATGGCAGATCAGCTTTCAAGCTGATAGAAAAATAATACAAAAGGAGGAGGAGAGCATGCTGGCTAGTCAACTTGTTCTTCTGGATAAAAAATGAGCAATGCTTCATGTTTAATGAGGTGCTTTCTTGAGAAAAAAGCACGTCAGTCAGTGTGAGGAAGGCAGCATTATGCTAAATTCAAGTTAAACGAGCTGTATGATTTTGGAAACCAATCTGACTTGATTCCAGCAAATATTAAATCTAAAGACATCTTTGCAATTAGTAATTAAAGAGCACTGATACTGCTAACTTAACATATTGTGCCACCTTAAATAATAACATTTCAAACAGATGTGGAGCTACAGAACACATTATTTCTAATTGTCGGATGGTTTTTGGTCCAAGAGCAACTCAAAGAAGCCATTTAATCCTACAAAGTGCTCATTATTTAGAGAACATGATAGCATCAAAGAGCTAACCATCCTGAGGCAAAGCTCTAACTGGGAACTATGAGTTATCTGACGGTATTGTCTGGGGCTATTGTTATTATTAGAGCTTCCAAATTAGTTATTAAGAACTAATTAAGCTGATTTTAAAAATATTTGGTTCTCTCCTAATGATGACCAAAGAGTATGTCAGCCTGACAAGGGTTTCAGCACACCCTGGCTTTTCAGCCTTGCAGAAGTGGTGAGCTTGGTTTGAGACACTGCACTTGTGTTGTGGTGCTGCTGAGTGCAACCCTTACTCTGAGCAATCCCACCCTGTTTGGTGATAAGGTCTGTGCTGGGAGGAGGCACCTGGAGGACATCAGGCTCTGTGTGCAGCCTGGGTTGCCCCACAGCTGGATTTGGGGTGCACCACCAAGCTGGCTAGGCACTGCCCTTGTGCAGGCAGGGAGCTGCCTCTGTGCACACTGAGCAGTGGAAGGTGCAAAGAAGCAGTTTGCATGGTCCATCCATCTGATAGGGCAGGGCTTAGTGCTACTCCCACAACGCAGCAGATCCGATTGCAATTTTAAGAGGCTCTTATGCACTCTTCTCTTAAAGTCCATTCCAAAGTGGAAAAAGCTTTAATCCAAAGCAAAGGAAAGTGCTCAACAAAGAGCATACTTTGTACTCTAAACAGAGAGCGTTGTTAAGCCGTTGAAATTTTCACTGAAACAATAATGTCATAGAAGCTGCTACAGTCTTAATTAAAGTAATTAGTTGTCATGACTGCAGATTTGACTGTATTTCAATTCCAAACATATTGGCATCAAAAATAAACTCTTTAAATACCACGTTCTCCCTTTAATCATGATAAAGAGCCTTTCCTTTAAGTTACAGAGAGCGTTTGGATTTGCAGGATATACAACACCCGTTATGGGTATCTGCTGCATAGATTGATCCTAATTTCTGTCATTAGCTTTTTTCGTGTCCTGATATCTGTGGGTGTGATGCAGAGCTCTCTGTTGTTCCAGGGGGTCTTCCTTTATGCCAGTGGGCTTTGAAGCACACCTTTAATCCTAGTTATCAACCAGCACCACACACTTTAGTGTGGACTGAATTTCTGAGAAGTTTCTCATAGGTAAAATGAGGCATTTTAGTAATACATTTGCACAGAAGATGCCCATTCCTCCTCACTTTTCTTCTCTTGCCATGTGGAAAACACTTCAGTGCTGGAGAGAGAGGGCAAGCCAGGCTTGGTATGGCCAGCACGGCCAACACAACAGCAAAGATGTTCTCACACATGGCCAGAACCCAGTCAGGGTTCCCAGGCCCCATGGGTGCCCAGGGCAGGGCACAACTGGGAGCAGAATGCAGGGGTGCGGCCCGCTGTCCCACCGCCACCAAAGCTGGGCACCTCCTCTGGTGCTCCATCACCAGTGTCAGGGTTTGGTTCTGAGAGCTGCTCTTTGCCCCTGACCCAATTCAGGGGGGCTGGAGAGCAAATTTAAATGTCAGTAAAGCATTTTGTTTGATGTACATAGAACGGGGGATAAATGATTGCTCCACTTGAAGCTACGAGTGCTTCACTCTGGGGTCTGATGGCACAGCAGAGCTTGTTATGTCCTTAATAACGGCCAAGTACAAATTGCTTGCAAAATATGATTAAAAACAAACTGGGTTTCCATCTCAGCCATAGAAGCTTTTCATCGTCCTCTCCACGTGTCGACGGGATAGATTTTAAGAGCTCCCTTTGCAACTGTAATTAATATTGCTGTAGTCGCCCAGCTGGAACGGTAAACTGGAAATGTGTGGCGCGCAGTAACGAGAGAATGTGGCCATAAAACGATTGTGGAATTTAGTATTTTTCAATGAGTTTCTTTCTCCCTAATCCTTTATCTCTGACCGAATGCACTGATGGCTACCTCGGTCACTAATATAGGGAGAAATGGTAAGACTGACAATCGCGATGCTTTGTTCGTCATGTGCATGTTTTGTGCAACAGAGTACTCTAACCCATTCTAATTAGAGCTCTCATGCTTTTTTGCCCTACTGCTTCCCCCTGCATTGCTATAAAAGCATGTAAGATAACAAAAAGTCTATTTTCTACACGGTGCCTGCAATGTTCCTTGTTTTTAAATAGCGGTGTCTATTTGATATGACTGTCGGGTCTGAGGCCTCATCAAAGTCATGGTAAACTGAAAAATTACTGCTAGGTTTTGGGACTGCTCCCATCTTTTTCTCGTTTCAAGGCTTTTTTTCCCCTAGCTTGTAGGCTGTCACATCTCACATAAAGTGCTTAATGGTTCCCGCTGAGGAATTTTTTGTTTTATTTTTTTCTTTGAACGATTGCATTTATTCTTTTTTATTTTTTTTTGGTCGTGTGGCTGACTCAGAGCAATGACTCAGAAGTCTGGCTGCACAGGGCGCTGCGCTGAGCCGGGCACCTCCCCTGGGCGCCCCGCACCGCGACTCGCAGCCGCCTGGCAGCCGAGACTCCTCACTGAAGCAGCTCTTGACTTGGGGATTGCACCACTCCATGGAAGACGCTGTCATTGCTTCCTTCCCAAATGCATTTATTACAGAATAAATACAATTCTGGGCTGTCTTTGAGAAGTTTGAAGGAAGAGAAAACCCTGCAGGGGAAATTCTCCAAGCCAATCTTTGAAATGACGTTTTCCAGTTTACTATGATGGTGACTGAACATCACCTTTTCCAACAAATATAATTTTGTCGTGTATATACATATAAGTGTGTGTATCTATATGCACATACACGTTCCAAACAGAAAAAGAAGAGGTTGGCTATTGATTTTTCAGTGAGCATAAATCAGTTTTGTTTTGTTTAATAAATGCTACATGCTACAAACATTGTCTTTCGTTCGTCTCATGTTTGTAATGACTCTGTAAAGCTATTTCTCATTGCTCGTGCTGTTAGCATTGGCTTTTGAAGAGATGTGTGTGACCTTCTTCTCACTTCAGACGTAATAGCTGTCGCTTTCCTTGTTTTGTTGCCCCCATCCCCTTTAGGATCTGACGGCCTTAGCCAAAGAACTGAGGGAGCTGCGCATCGAAGAGACCAATCGCCCTCTGAAGAAGGTGACAGACTACTCTTCCTCCAGCGAGGAGTCGGAGAGCAGCGAAGAAGAGGAGGAAGATGGGGAAAATGAGACACACGATGGGACCGTGCCTGTCAGTGACATCCCAAGGCTTATGTAAGAAGCTCTTTGTTTTGGGGGAAACCGTAGCACTACAGCGTGCCTTTCTCTGGAGGAGCAGTAGCTGTGGTATGGGGCATATCCAGAGCACACTGGTGTTCAGTGACTGGCACTGGGAGCAGCATCATGGTTTCAGAGGGCGGTTTGCTCAGATGTGTCTTTTTCCTCATCTGAATTAGAGGCGTTTAATGGAGAAAACTGGATTTTCTAACTGCACGTTCACTGAACTTGTATTCCAAGTTAATCCCAGGCCTGTTCCTACCTGTGGACCTGTTTGACACCCTGCCTGCTCTTCAGCCTGGTCTTGCTCCAGATCAAGCCATAATGAAGCACGGTGTTTGGTAGCCTGACCAGTGCCATCTACTAGAGCTTGGATTATTAGCACGTAATGTTCTGGGATTTTTGTCATTGATTTCTGTCGTTGCCTCAGTCCCTATACAAGCTAAAATGCTGAAAGTAAAAAGTGAGCAGGCTATAATAGAGCATTTGTGTCCCTGTTATAGGTTGTCAGACACTTCTCCTTTTAAATATTTCGCTAGATGAACGAGGAGGGAAGCATAGCATCAACATACACAAGACACAACTGCCTTCGTGCAGACTGAATTCATTGAGGCTCCTCCACCAGTGTGTTGCTGTTCCAGGTCATGGCAGCAGGGGTTTGATTCCCTGCACTTCTGAATTCACAGCAGAGTGTTGGGAAGGCTTGAGGGACTGTAAGCATGTTAATAGATTAATTTTCATCTCTCCTGCTAAATGAGGTGGGTTACTAATCAATGGGAACGTACCATACTTCATCCCTTGAATGAACCAGGAGCAGCAGGGAGACATGAGGGATCCGTTTCATGTTCCTGGGTTGGAGCTTCCTTCCAGGAGAAGCAGAGAAGTCAGACTTGTGGAATTCATCAGAGAAAGGCAGGAGGGAATGAGATGCCATGAATATGCAGCAGTCAGGTGGGCAGTCACACGTTCAGGAAGGGAGCTTAGGGCTGCATGCAGAAGAGTTTAATCAGAAGCGGTTAATCTGTACTGCCATCTTTCTACAAAACACCTTAGTTTGAACCCAAGGAACGAAAATGCCCTCAAATGCTTTGCAGCTGGGTGTATGGGATAACAGAGGTGGCAGTGAGATGAGTGCCCCAAGTCCATCCCAGACCAGTGCTGTCAGCCCTGTCTCATCCACAAACATTCCCCAGGGGGTGTGCATTGACGTGCAAGCCCCTTGTGTCTGAACAGGGGCAGGTGTGCTCTTTGGCTTGTGTACTAGAGGTTAGCAGCTCTGTACATAAGGCTGTGCAGGAATCTAGGGGCTCAGCTGCACAGCTGTGGGGGGGGGGGGGAAAGAAAGCGGATGCTTGATTTTGCACTCATTTCTCACAGGGAACATTAACATGAGTTCAATCCAGATGTAGTTGGTTGTTTTTCTGTACAAGCTTTACTTTTCCTGTGTTTGCTATGTTTCATTAGATGGCTGGGAGAGATCATCTCATTTCCTGCTCTTTCTGAATGATCTCCATATAACCCATCTTTAATCCCTTCTCCACTTCCTTGAACATCCTTCTTGAGTACTTTGCTGCTCTTTATTCCAACATTATCCAGTCTCCCCTGATGCAGTTTAAGCCCGTTGCTTTTCTCTCTAGCATACAGGAGGGAGTTTACTCCTTTCATCTCTGAAGATATCCTTTCTGTATTGAAGCCTGTGATGGTTCCCTCCAGCTCTCTCTTCTCTAGGCTATACCTGCCAGCTCTCACTCAAGTCCAGGGGTTTCTTGCGGGGCGACCTACAGAGTGCATGCTGCTGAAATTTGGGAATTTGGGGCTACATGAACCTTCGTTCACTTGCAGCATGGTCTCAAAATTGACACAGCCTCCTTTTCCTCAATTTTCTTTTTTCTGAAAGTGAAACAATAGTGTTATTTTCCCATTCTTTGGTGGCGTTGAAGTGCAAAGGGTAGGAAGGAGGTGCAAACTGAAGTGCTGGGAAGCAGTGTGTGCTGTTGTGTGATGTCTCGTGTTGCATTGTGATGTGAGTGAAGATGTGCTAAAGAGTGCGTTCATACTGATGGCAAACAACTGATGGTGTGTGTGGCTCTTAAATGCAAAGAAACTGGTGTGTCAGCAACACCTTCATACCAGCTGTCACAGAGCAATCCAGGAGCTTTGTCGTTTGCTTATGGTTGTATTTGAACTAAACGTAATCTGCTTGTCTGTTAGTAATGTAAAATTATAAGGTATGGTGGGAGCTCACTGCCTGTGACATTCACTCTGAGGTAATCCTAAAATTTTGCATGTTTGAGAGTAAATTTCCAGCACAAAAATAAACTCAGCTGCTCCCAGAATTCCATGTCTTGAAGCTGGGCCCCGTGGAGGAGATTGATGATGTTTCTGCACAGAAGAGGTGCATTAAACAGCCCGTTAATCTCTCAAGTGGACTGATGTCAAACCCACACTGTGAATTGCTCCTCCAGACAATTTGTCTTAATGTTACTGCTAGAACCAATCTCTGGTGGTTACAACAGAAAGCCAAGGCATGGCAAAGTGGGGTCACTGTGTCCTTACCATGAGCACATCTGCCCGGAGTCAGGCTTGGCCAGGTGTGGGTGGGCTGGAGGAGAGGTCCAGCTGCCTCGCTCAGCATCAGCCACCGACAGGGAGTGCTTTGCTGCAGTAATGAGGGAACCAAAGCCTTAATGCTTATCAGTATCAGCTTGAGTGGCAGAGGCACCCTCATTAATGCTGGTGTGTTGCCAGCTGCAAAGCAGCTTTCTGGAAGGAGCACCGCAGCCAGGTCTGCCTGTCACTGCAAGATTTATTCTTACTTCTTGAAATCTCATCTGAAAATGACAGGGTATGTTCCATGCCAGAGGTAACAGCCTCAGGATGATGCTCTCTTTCTCAGAGTTGGTCTTTTAACACAAGGGACCTTGTAATTATTTTCTGCCTCCCTGTCTGATGCCTTCAGGGCTAAATCATGGGCTAGGGCTCCGTCTTCACCTCAATAATGGTGGAAAGCTGCGAGGCAGAGCAGGGGTGTGTAACTCAGACCTGGTAACATGAAGCTTCTGGTCTAGTGTTCAAAGCAGGTGGCCAAAATCCACCCTCTATTTGTGAGAGTGGTCCTGTGGTGGGTTGGGTACCCCCATGCACCGCTCGAGTCAAGTTGACAGTAGTGGGAGTAATCCATCTTCCTGACCTGATGCTGTTTTCCTGTATTTTTGACCACATCAGTGATTTCTCCAGACATTTAAGTGACTGTGTTTTCTAATTTTTCTTCTTGTGCGATAGAAAGCCTTACCCTGTCTAGAAATAATACTGAATCGGAAGATTTTTCATCTCGTTTAGCTAAGGAGGATGTCTGTCACTAATGCTTTTCTATTCTGTCCTCAGACCAACAGGAATTCCTGGAAGCAATGAGCCATACAACCTGGGAATGGTGACAACCCACGGTCTAGAGACTTCCCATGCAGATACGTTTAGCAATATTTCAAGGGAAGGGACTTTAATGGTGAGGGAGGTAAGTTGTAAAACAAAGATTTCCATGGAGCATCTTCAGGAGGTTTTGCCCATGTAAGCACAACAACTCACAGTGCTGTGTGTCCGGAACACAAAATGACTGAGTAAATTGTGCTCGTTAGTGCTCTCCTAATGCAATTTACACTCAGCAAATGTGACAAGTGCAGATGTTTCTCAGAACTACAAACAGCAGTGAATAGTAATGCTGGAGCACAGTGAGGTGAATGCTCACATAAACAACTCTACTGTAGTCCCAGAATAGCTCCAAGCAACAGAAGTTATCTTTGGTTTAGAGTGCTTTTTTGGAGTCGGGCCCGAAGCTCCCTCAGGGCTTTGCAAGCTTTACCACCATACAGCTGTTTGAGGCATTCAGGAGAGGTGGTGTTTTGGAGGCTTTGTGTGGGGCTGCAGGCAGCCAGTGCTGCTCAGGAGGATAGAACCAGTTGGCTGGAAGACTGAGTGCAGCTTCCATCAAACCCAGACACTGCAGACACCGCTGCTGCTGCTGCTTTCCCACTCAGAAACTTTGGCCCAGTGCCTTTGCCATATTCTCAGAGACCAGATCTCCTTGTTGTCCCAACCTTCCCAGCTCCCAGGAAGCACAGTACTAACAAAGCAGCACAGCTAGGTCATTTCTCATCAGTGATACTGAAAAAAAGAGGCAGGAGAAGGTATGTCCAGTTGGTTGATGAAGACCTTCCCCACTATTTCTTCATTTTGTCCTTTAACAAGCTGGTGATGCCATTGGAAACACAGACAGGTAGCAGGTCTATCACAAGAAAGAAAGGAAGGTTTCCAAAGAAGTTATAGAGTGTCTGTTGCAGGTTTATTGCTGTTCAGAAATGCACAGCTCACCTGATCCTTCACTGTCATTTACCTGTTCTGAGCAGAGACCTCTGAAGCTTGGTCAGCCCTGTGCACATTCTTGTAGCAGCAACACTGAAGAGGCTGAGTAAGAAAAAACAAGAAAGGCATTTCTGAAATGAGCTTGGATTGCATTGCAGCCATTAATGTGTCAAACCAGTGAAGCAGTCAGCTAGACCAAGACTCACAGGAAGGTTTAAAAGCCACAGGAAAGATAAGCGGGGGGGAAATCTCTATGGGAGGAGAGAATGTTCTAAGACACCCAGACCATGATGCAGGCTGCTTGCTCTGTTCTTCTGACCACAGCTGTCACAGCCAGAGGAAGGGCTCGCTGACCTCCAGGGGCTTTGGGCAAAGGCTTGCGTGCCACCCTGCACAGGCAGGATGGCGAGGTGCTTGGAAGATGGGGTAATAGTTGATAGATTAATGTTGTCAGAGCAGACCGATAAGTTGCTGAGCCTGTTTCAGAGGAATTTTTTCACTAATCCTGGTAGGTGGTGAATTCTCTAACAGTCTCATTGTACCCGAGTTCATCAGAATGGCAAATACCTCAAAACAATGGGCAGGGAAGGGAGAAGTTTCCTAGCACCTGCCTCACGTGAGGTTGAGATTGAAAGGAGAAATGTATTGGAATGGCTGGGTGCTTGCTTGACTTGGGCAGCTGCAGTCAATATTCCCCTGAGAACACCACGGACAAGTGATTCCTGGTGATGCTGCAGGGAATTCTGTGCACAGAGCAGGATGTGAATAGCTCTGCCACTGCAGGCGAGGGCGATGCTGTCACTGTTCACTGCTGTTTTGGGTTAAAGAAACATGCAATGGGGACTCTGTTGGCATTTGCGGTCAGGCTACTCGCCGCCATAGCAGTGAAAAGCCATTAAAGCTCACGCTGATCAAGGGGACAGATTCTGCTGTCACTGTGGCTAGTGGCAGTGTGGGACGAGAGCTGGCCACAGGGCAGCCATGGGGCTCGCACCCATGGTGGCAAGAGCAGAATCTGCCTTATGTTCCTTTTCTCAAAACAACGATGATCAGGCTTCTCCTTTTGCTGTAATGTGGCTAATTACTCTGTATTGACTTTGTCATTAACCCTGTCTTTATTTCTCCTGGGGGGGGTTTGCTGCTTGCCAGATTGCATGGGGATGGAGACAGCAGAGAGGGTCCTTGTCCTGTTCTCGCTCAGGGAACTGGTGACTGCAGACAACTTGGTTTTGTTGTTCTCTCTTCTTTTTCTCTTCTCTTTCTTCCTCATGCCTTGTGTTTCTGCAGACCTCTGGTGAAAAAAAGCGTTCTGGCCATGCAGCCAGCAATGGCTTTGCAGGCCACATCAATCTCCCTGATCTGGTGCAGCAAAGCCACTCGCCTGCAGGCACACCGACCGAGGCCCTGGGGCGAGTCTCCACGCATGCGCAAGACATGGACTCGGTGCCTGAAGTAGGTGGTGGGGGCTCTCCTCCTCTGCATTGCTTTAAACAAGTATTAACATCTCTGCCCCGTGAGGGGCCTTTCTGCTTTCTTCACTCGCTTCCTTTGCTCTTCTCTCTCTTTGTTTCCAGTCCATGTGGGTGAGTGTAGGGAAATGAAAGGGGAGCTGGTGAGTAATTGGTGTATGGGTTTGTGCCCCATGGTAGAAGGGCCCACTTCTTAACCCACCAGCTGAAGTTTTGGTGATGATGGTTTGAATGCTGCAATCCGATGTGAGAGTCCCCATCTTCTGGTACCTGGAAATGTAAAAAGAATATGAGCCACTGGTGCCATTAGCATGAACTGGGCCCAGCTTCTACTTTTGCAATCTCTGAGACTTAACATGATCCCAAAGGTTAACAAAAACCAAAGCCAATATGGCACACTTTTAACTTTTACCATGCCCTTGTTTCCTGTCACAGTATGGTTCCCTGGTTCCAGCTTTTTCACAGGGACATGACTGAACATAATGATTGTTTAAGGTATTAAAAAATCCTAAAGAGGACAAGATGTTATACGTAAGACAGGGGAATTGGTGTGTCCTGCCGCCACCAGCAGCTCTGGGAAACATTCACGTATTTCTCTGTTTCCCCATGAGAAATCAACCAGCTTGGTATTAAATAACCCATCTTATTTTTCTTTTTGCTTGGTTGGATGGTTGGATATACACCGGTAGTTCTGTCATCCTTCTTCATAGAGATGATGTACTCATTTTACAGTTTGCTTTTACTAGCAGTATAAAAATACAAATTGCTTGGAATTGTGCTCTGATAAAATGTAAGAACAGGCAGTGCCTGACTTGACCTCCAGGTTTTATCCATTTCCTTGCTGCCTTCAAAAGCAGTGATGAGACAGTTGGTCCTGAAGTAACACCTTCCAGAGTCATCCTGGGACTGCTTAAACATGAGCAGACAGTTTGCAAGAATAGGCTTTAAATATATTCATTTATGGAATACCAAGCAAGAGGATCTTTTCCATTTCTGAAACTGCATTTTTAGGGCCGACTGAGCAAGGAGTGGGTGTAAGTGGAAAGTTTTGGATTCGGTTCTTCCAGGTGACTCATAAAGCTTGCAGACTGGCAGGCAGTGGCGTAGGCACCTTACTTGGAGGTTATCCCATGCCCTGATTGTGTGGAGACCCCTACAGCTGTGCCTTCATGGGAGGTGTTGTGCACAGCTGCTCTCAATCAGGGCACTGCATCCACACTGCTGATGTTATCAGTGTTGTGCCATGTCCCAGTAGTGCTGTAGGATAGGATGGCTCCATTTCCATAAGGATGCCCTTATGGCATGGACAAGCAAGCTCTGGATGTGTTGGCAGTTGGGGTTGGCTTGCACTCTATGGAACCACAAATGAATGCTGTAGGGTTCTCTGCTTCAGCCCAGCTCAGAGCTGAAGCTGAAGTCAAAGCCCTGCTTATGGTGCCCAGCTATATTAACAGCATGAGCCACGGTAGGGTGCACTGACAGATACTCTGGGCTGTCCTGAAGGCGCATGGATGGGAACTGTGAGAGTGTCACACAGAGCGACCTCAGGTCTGTTGGGATAGCTGCAGGGGCTGCACACAGAGCTGTGAAAGCCTGTGAAAGCTGCATGAGTGTGGGGACCGCGGGGAACATATGGGACAGTTGTCAGGCTGCTCTTCCACACTACTTCCCCCTGTACAAACAGTGCTGCAGTGTGTCAGGAAGGAGTGGGTCTGAAAGGACCAGCACTGTCTCACCCTGCAGCTTGGTGCTGTCTCCATAAGCCAAAACAGAGGTTTATAATCAATTGAACAGGACATGAAGGAAGATGAGGACTTAGTATTTAAATAACAGGCTTGGAAGTTCTTAAAATGCCACCTCCTCGGGAGAAGAACAGCTGAATCTGAGCAGAGAAGGAGGAACTGCTTGGGGGATTGGAAGGAGGGAGTTCATCATAGTTGCTTGTATGAAAGCACCTGGCTCTCAGCTGGAAAGCATCCTTGTAAATACTGAATATTTCTTCCCTCCTTGAGTTGTGGGTGCTTTATGGAAAAGATGCCCAGCACAGGAAAAAAATGTGTTTTTATTGGAAATGAAAGAAGCACAGAGTAGCAAGTATATCTTGCATGTACGTATAAGTATTTGGGCCATGCAGTATATGTAAATCTGGTATCTGTTACTGCAGCCTTCTCTGCCTCAGGCTGCAAGCTCCTTACATGAGTCTCCATTACCATTTTCTTTTTTGAAATCATCCTGTTTCTATGGCAACACAGGGCTGTCTCCAGGCCGTGGGAATGTGGATGGAGGCAGGCGCAGTGCAGAGCTGTGTGCTCACCCATAGCATGCAGTGCTACTGGGGAAGGGCTGGGAGGACTTCTGGGGCTGTTCTGCTCACGTACCCCCCGAGAAACTTCAGGCAGGAGTGAGGATGTTTCCCTAACTTCTTGGGAGACCTGGTGGCGTGGGGGCTGAGCAAGGTGTGTTCCCAGTGAGGACAACATCCCAGGGAATCGGGACCTGAACAGCCCTGCTGCTGCTGCAGGAAGATTTGATTTTTGCTGCTGTTACAGCTTTTAATGTAGGTCACAAATAAAGAGCACCCTGGATAAATACTGTAATAGGAGGAATAAGCTGCTCAACGAGGGGGGAGATCTTGGCATTTTGACTCCCAAGTAAGGATGTTGTTTTGCTTGGGAGAAAGCTTAGCCTCATTTTCTGCCTTAACAAAGCAATGGTTTTAAAAAGAAATCAGTGTGGTGCTGCTGTTTGTTCCTGTTTAAATCCCCTTGGCAAAGTGTTGGCTCTGGCATTCCTTACAATATGTTCAGGTTCAGTTTTCCTGATTTAGAAATGGCCTTTTCCAAAGTCTCACCTGAAATGCTGTAGACAATCTAAAATACTTCCTTGGAATTGCAAGTAACCCATCCCCTCCATGCAAGTGACATGTGGTGGAGACCAGAGCTGGGGAGGATGGAGCAGTGTGGGATGTTCTGTGTTCTCACATCTGCTGTCCTGTGCTGAGCACTGCAGTGGGGTTTTCTGCAGAGCTCATGTGGGGCAGTCACATTAATGGGAGAAGCAACCCCTTGCCACTGACGTCCCAGCCTGGGCTTTAAGACAGGTGTGCTGTGTGCAGACAAATTGTTCAGCCCTGCATTCACTTTTGCCTCTGACACTGCGGCTTCTCCGCTAACCAGTCTGGCTGTGCTGTGCTTCTACCTGCAAGCCAAGCCCATGGCACTGGGCACTGCTCCCCGTGCCTGCACTTCTTGTTCTCTGCTGCTCCAGAGGCATTCACAAATCCAGTGGAGTGTCATCCGTGATCACTTGTGGGGGAGGAGGAGGAAATGTTCATAGAGGGCTCACAAAAGGCGCTGCAGGGACAGGCACTGTGCGCTCATTGCAAAGCCACACACACCAAATGTTAGTGTTATTTCTGTGCTCTCAGCTCTGTCTTTGCTCTTTATTTTGCAGTATGGAATGGGAAGTAGCACCAAAGCCTCTTTCACCCCCTTTGTGGACACCAGAGTGTATCAGACCTCACCTACCGATGAAGATGAAGATGAGGATGAAGAGTCATCTGCTACTGGTAGGAGGCAATGTGACCATTTGTGAAGCCTGAATAACTCCCTTGAACCTCTCAGATTTCACTTCCTCTTGTGTTTGTACCCTTGTGCTTTCCAATTTCCATCCAATTCCTCCCCATCACCGGTGAAATACTCTCAGAAAGAGAGAAGACAAGGAATAGCCACCCATCCTTGTCTGCCTGGGCACCTGGGAGAGTTGTTCCTAGCAGAGCCAGGAGGTGATAGTCACTCCAAAAAGCTTGCAGTTGCTTAGAACTCATTGAAAATATATGCATGTGGACAGAGTTAGGGTTGATCATCCCTGTGGCAGTGCTGGAGGTCTGGGGATGTTGCCTGTTACCACTTCAGTGTTGTTTCCAACCCATGAGAAAATACTGATGTTCTGTCTCAAAATTTGCAACTTGTAACAGAGTGATGACATCCCTAACAGAAAAAAAAAATAAGCAAGAGTTTGCTTCCAATCACACCTCACTGTTCTGTTGTTTCCTTGTAAGCACTGTTCACCAGCGAGCTGCTCAGACAGGAGCAGGCCAAGCTGAACGAAGCCAGGAAGATCTCCGTGGTGAACGTGAACCCCACCAACATCCGTCCCCACAGTGACACCCCAGAGATAAGGAAGTACAAGAAGCGCTTCAACTCGGAGATACTATGTGCTGCTTTGTGGGGTGAGCTCCTGGTCACAGCTCTGTCAGCTGAGACCCTTTGGTATAAGAGTGATGCTTCTTGTCTATGGGAATGCAGCCCTTAGTTACAATTGTCGCTTAGAGATAGCAAAGAATGAGCTTGGGCTGTAATCCTCTGGTGGCAGTAGCTGTGGCTCCTTGTGCCCATTGGTCTCTCTGTTTCAGGTGTAAATCTGCTGGTGGGCACAGAAAATGGCCTGATGCTGCTGGACCGAAGTGGGCAAGGGAAAGTCTACAACCTAATCAACAGACGGCGGTTCCAGCAGATGGATGTACTTGAGGGCTTGAATGTCCTCGTGACAATATCAGGTACACCTCTCACCCCATCTCTGACTTTCTGGTTCCAAATGTGGGAAATGAGAATGTGGAAATTAGTGTGGGAGTCCTGCAGAGGATGGTTGGTCATCAAATCTGGGAAGCTTTTGAGCTGTATCATCATTTCTGTATAACTTTTCAATTTCATTGTGAAACGAGCTTTACTTTTATCTTCCTTGAGGGAAAATAAACACTGGAATCTCAGGGTTTCCCATGCAAACCCAGGAAGGCTGTGCACAGAGAGCTGGAGCTTGGGGCCATTCCTTGGGCTGCATGCTGCTCTGTTACCTCTCGCTGCCTCGTATGGCCAAGTTTTCCTTTGCCAACAGGAAAGAAGAACAAGCTGCGAGTGTATTATCTCTCCTGGCTGAGAAACAGGATTTTACACAACGACCCTGAAGTAGAGAAGAAGCAGGGCTGGATCACGGTTGGGGATCTGGAAGGCTGCATTCACTACAAAGTTGGTGAGTGGCTGAGGCCATCGTGCTGTATGGAGGAACTTGTAGTGCCCAGTACAGCCATGAAATGAGCAGCTGGGAGGGTTAGCAGTGAGAAGAGGCCGTGTGCCCATAGCTCTGAGCCTGGAGAGGCTGATGCTCACTGGACTGCTCCGGGCTCCTTGCCTGCTCCACAGTACTGGGAGTGCCACCATCACATCCTGTGTGATAAAAGGTTTTGGTAAATGTCTTCCAGTTTGTCACATCGATCGTGTGCTGCATAAGCTACAAGCAAAAGATACTTGGAGTCTTTGGGGATTTTTATTCTGTAGTCCTAAATCTGATTTGATGATTTCTCTTGAAAGTATGGGTAGGCAACAGCCAGAAATAATTTTTCTATTCATCTGTATGTATTAGGTGGACGCTACTACATGAGAATCAACAGAGAGATAGCCTTAGCAGCTGTTTCTAGAGATAAACTGTGCCATCTTGAAGCAAAAAAGAATGTTCTAAACATCTTTTATTTTAATTTTAGTGAAATACGAAAGAATCAAGTTCCTGGTGATTGCCTTAAAGAATGCTGTAGAGATCTATGCTTGGGCTCCTAAACCATATCACAAGTTTATGGCATTTAAGGTATGTGTGCCTTGTCACCAGAATATGCTCTGTAATTGTAAATACATGAGGTTTCTGTACTGTGTGGAGTAGGAAAGTGCTTTGCTTATAGTCCAGCTCCTCAGACAGCGCATCGTCTTTGAGGGCCAATGAAGATAAGCACCCGCAGGGTTTCCTTTCAGTCTTGCTATGCAATGCCAGGGCTTTCAGACTTCAAGGACACAAACAAAACCACTCCTCAAAAGGGTTATCATCACTGTACTTGCCCTGGCAGAAATGTTATGAAGCCCGTGGCTGCAGAGATATAATATGTGCTGTTTATGGCTACCAGTGAAGCATTAATATCGCTTATCCTGGGAGGCTTCTTTGCAGAAGTTGTAGAAAGCTCACCAAATGTTCTTTAATAAAGCAGAGTTGAGGTTTTAGGGGATTTTTTTTAACCTTGTTTGCTTGCTTTAGCCACAGAGAGTGAAATCAGGCTGGTGTTATTTTCCATTTTTGTTTTGCAAGGTCCTCTCCCCTTCTGCAGTGTGGATTCTGTATCAAGAAAGTGCAGGAGAGTGACCCGCTGTTTTTCTCTCCTTTTTCATCTCCCCCAGTTTCCTTCAATGAGACCTTTCTCCTACATAACCTGCCAGAGGCTGTTCTGTACTTAGTACTTTAGAGCACTTTTCGTTCTAAGCTCTGTGCAGCAGCAAGTCACAAGGGGCAATGCCTTCTAGAGACTTTCATGCTGAGTAATCTCATTTTGAATCCTTCCAGAACAAATGGGCTTATTTGGTATTAGGTCACATTTGCTTTCTCTGAACAAAAGCCAGAATAGATGGGCTGGGTGACGTGAAGAGCTCAGCAGCATTAGTGGAGCCTGGGATCTGTGGGCTTAGTGGGGATGCAGCACTCCTGGTGTTGCTCTTCCCATCTGGGTGCTGAGCATCCTCACCTTACCTTGTAGGCACGGATCTGTTCAGGCAGTTGGAAATACAGCTCACTGATTTCCTTGTTGGGAGTCAGAGAGGTGCTTGCACAGGGAGCAAGGGCTCAGAAAAGATCTGTGCCTGACAGGGTGAGAACCTGTGTGCTGGGAAGGCTGGAGTGGGTGGGTGGTTCCCTCTGAGGCATATGACCGAGGAACAGCACGAGGAACAGAAATAATGACACGCTTAATAGGAAACACGTTCAAACAAATATAATTTCAAAATCATATCAAGTTGCTGCCATAGGGTTTGTTATTTCTTCTGTGGTACTCACTGAAAGGGTTATAAAAGTCTTTTGCAGATCTCCAGCACAAACCGCTGCTTGTCGATCTCACTGTAGAAGAGGGTCAGAGACTCAAGGTTATCTTTGGATCACACACTGGTTTCCATGTGATTGATGTAGATTCTGGGAACTCTTATGATATCTATATACCATCTCACGTGAGTACATGGGGGAGCACTGCTCAGAGAGGGGAATATTTCCTCCCTAGAGCTACCTGTAAAACTCTGGGTTTATTTACCTAATTTGAATTTGATTCATCAGTCAGCAGTTGCTGATCAGTGTTACTGCCAGGTGTCAATCTTTGGGTGTACGTGTTGTGATCTCTGTGTAATTGCTGACCCTGCTCATCCTTGATGTGTAAGACAGCTTTGGCACTAGTGTAAACATGACAGTTTATTCCCCTTCAAGCTTATCTCTAAAAGCCAGTGCCTCTTTGTGGAATGGAATGTGGGTTTTGTTGTTAGTGTAGTTTGGGGTTTTGTTTTTCTAAGGCTTTGCTCCCTTCCCCTTACCACTTCTTCCATTCAATGTAATTCTGACTTGTAGGGTGTTTATTTTAACTGCAGATTCAGGGCAATATTACTCCTCATGCCATTGTCATCCTGCCTAAAACAGACGGGATGGAGATGCTTGTGTGCTACGAGGATGAAGGTGTTTATGTGAACACCTACGGACGGATAACTAAAGATGTGGTGCTCCAGTGGGGAGAAATGCCTACTTCTGTGGGTAGGTCAACCCTTCCTCTTTGCCTTCATAAAGTAGAAATGACATAAGGTGCGGAGTCAAGCATTATTTGGGATTTTGTTATTCAAGGGAAATTTCTCTCGGCCAGGTAAGAGATGTAGTTGCCAAATGTCTGTAGTTTGGTTCTGCACAGTAAAAGCAAATGACTTTTTGAAGATAGTGACTGTGCTTTATCCCAAGTATAAACCATTACATTGGTGGGGTGCTGCGTTGACTGGAGTTAGTGCCAGATGGGAGCTGGGAGAGCCTGGGTTGCTCAGCCCCGTGGCCTGTGCAGGTGGGTCACTGTCCCAGCTCCTCACCTGTGGAAAGCAGAACTGATTTGTATTCTCTTTAAATGCAGTAACTTCTGGATTAAAACCGCTATGTAAAGGCTATTCAGCAGAGCTCTGTAATTCACCTGCAAAGGCTTTGAATTTCTGCCCATCGTGTAGTATTGAGCTCAGCACACATGGTAACACCTACCAAACATTTTGTTTCGGCAGCCTACATTCATTCCAATCAAATAATGGGCTGGGGAGAGAAAGCTATTGAAATTCGGTCAGTGGAGACAGGACATTTGGACGGAGTATTTATGCACAAGCGAGCTCAAAGATTAAAGTTTCTATGTGAAAGAAATGATAAGGTAAGTCCACTGCAAAATTTGTATCCGTGCTTTAAGGTAAAACCGATCAGTTTTAGATTTTAAGTCTAGTTTGCCTTGGGGTTAATAAGTAATTAAGCTCAAGGTCTTGTTTAATAAACGGTGCCCATAAATCCCATCCCAGTTAGTTTTCTTCAGTGGATGAAGATCTCAGCCTGTGGTGGGAAGGTCAACAAATGCCTCTTTTACTTCAAACTGAGGTCCCCGTGGACTTAGCTTGAATTCCTCTCAAATGTTGCATCTGACCATTAACAGTTGAGGCCACCAAATAAGCTCTGCAGAAGTTGAGAAATGGTAGAGCTAAGGTTGTGTAATAACCCTCATTTGAACGGAGCTGTAGAAACATTATGATGATGCATTTTCAGTTTTGTGATCATAAAGTGTTTTCTCCATGGACCCCCATCTTTTCTTATAGACAGTACTGATAAATGCTGTTGTGCAGGGGCAGCAGAGCCGCCTGGTAAAGGCACTTGCATCATAAAATTGTATGGCTGCATGGATGACCCCTGCCTTGGGTGCTGCTGAAGTGTAAAGGTGCACAGGGAATGAGAACTGTCTGGAGGAAAAGGGAAGTTTTCATGGTAGGGATAGTTGAATACTGAGATCTTTTTTCAGCCCTGATGTCTGCTGTCAGTATTTCCTGTGGTATGGGGTTTCACCAAGATAAATCAAGACCATGCAGTAGGGAATTGTTTTGTGAGGAGCACAGGCACAAAACACATGCAGACACTGATTGCTCTGTCGCCAGAGTAGGGTTTAATAACGTGCAATAAATAGGATTGGAGGCTGCAATTGGTTTATTTAGTTGGCCTGCCCGTTCAATGGTTTTAAATTAGGACCTGTGGAAGTGTTCCCTTAAATATTTGCACACGATGACTTACTTTTTAAGACTTCTGCTGTGATCCAACAATGGTGGACACAGAGGCACATTCTTCATAGAGAGGCCCAATACCTCTCTGTGCCTTGAATGTATTGAAGGAAAGTTTGGGTTTTCCCCAGTTTAGCGTTCGGAAGTTGCTGAAATAATATAAAAAACTTTTGCAAAGAAAAGCATTTCAGTCTGAGGCAGTTAACCACTGTGCTGAGTGTTGACCCAAATGGTTAACGTTTAGCAAGATATAAATCACTGACAGCAGTCGTATTAATGTTGCATAATAAGTATTGCTGTGGCAGTAACGTGATAAACGTGGTATTTGTAGACTATTCCAAACCTTGCTCTCTGCAGTGGTGATAGCAATGGAGGTGTTGTTACACGCTCGCTATGAAGTGGTTGGGATTTGAGCTGTGGTGCATGGGCTCACAAGGCTAGATCCCTCCTGGTCTGTGTAGCTCCCACTTAGAGCCACTTTCCCAGGCTGAGCTCCGTGCCTCCATCAGCTCCAACAGCCTTTCTGCCCAGATTGCTACACCCAATGTAGCACCGTGACTGCAGTCACACAAAGAAATGAACAGGCACTGAGGTTTAGGCAAAGCAGACTGCACAGAGCGTGGCTTCCCTTGTCCATGAGCGTTCATAAATTATTTCTGATCATCATAAAAATCATCAGTATTCACTGAGTTTTTGTCCCCTGTCCCCAAACAGGTATTTTTCGCGTCGGTCAGATCCGGAGGAAGCAGCCAAGTATTTTTCATGACCCTCAACAGAAACTCCATGATGAACTGGTAACAGAAGAGCCCTTGGCACTTACCTTCGTGGCATTATTTCTAATTTAAAGGACATTAAACACGTGGACTAACACTGTAGAGGCAGATGCGGAGGGCCCTGAGGATCACCGCTCCCCACGCTCCCCTGCCGCCCTGGGGAGGGCTCGGCACGCACCCCGCGCGTGGCTTGGGATAGGGAAACCACCTCTGGAGGTCTCCCGATTACGCTGTGTTATAGTGGGTTATGAGGTTTTTTTTTTCCTTTCTTTCTTTCTTCTTTTTTTTGTTTTTGTTTCTGTTTTGTTTTGTTTTTTTGTTTTCTTCCCAGTTTTTCTTTGTCCCCTACTTTGTAAGAACGGGGAAAGAAACCGTGTCAAAAAGTCTGTTTTTAATTCTGTCTGCCTGCTAGCATCAAATATATAGTATGTTGTAAAGTTACCAATTAAATCTGGTGAGAGACAGCACAATAAATGTACCTTTTATCTTTGTGATGAAGGCCATAACCGTATAGCTGGGTAATTTTAGAAATCTTTTGCCTTCACCAACATTTACATGTTGCTTTTGGCAGCAACGGCTTAACAGATTTTTAAAGAAGAGAAAAATAATAGGTTTTTTTCCCCTCTTTTGGGAAATGGATTTTAAATGGCTAAACTACTAGCCTTAGACTAATAAAAATCAGCTACCGTTTTTGTCAAGTCTGTCCATCCATATTTCTATATGGATCTTCACATGATGCTGTGTCGCGATAGGGACAGCGGTGCCGTTTGATGCCGGCGGGAGAGGGCTGGGATGGAGGGGGCTGGGGGGCCTTGGGCACCCATCCCATGGAGGGGCAGCCGGCGTGGGGACGGGCACAGAGCGAGCCGCCCGCTGTGCTGCTGATCGGGCTTGTAAAGAGCTTAACAATATATATGTGTGTGGTTCCTTCGGCCAAGGGTCTGAATCTATACTCGTTTTCTGCCCCCCCACCCCCCAATTCCCTACGAATTACCCAACATACAGTGAAAGACGACATCTGTGCCGAAATGTGTGTGTGTTTAGTTCGGGTTGAATCGTGTCCTTATAAACTCTGCTCAGTTGATTTACGTTTCAGTGCGTATCTGGGGTTTTCTTTCTCAGTAGCTGCAAGCATGGCCGCTGTGGTATTGGGGTGTCGCATAACAAGGTCTGTGTTGCTGGTTTTAACCTACCTCGTTTCGTTTGGTTTTTTTTTTTTGTTTTTGGTTTTGTTTTGTTTTCGTTTTGTTCCGTTGTTTTGCTGTTGATCACAGCACTGTTACCTCCAGCGACATATAGAGAGCTTAACTGGCAATCTTGGTGTACTCAGTAACGATGGCTTTATTAAAAAATGATTAAATCAACAGGACTTGGTCAAACTCGAATCTTTATCCAGGGCGAAAGCGTTGCTCACAAGGGATGGGGTGGGATGGGATGGGATGGGATGCTCTGCCTACAGTGGTACCCACGTGGATGGGGGCACTGCCCCCACTGCCCCTGTTGCCCTGCAGCACAGCCCTCAAACCGAACCCATCACCGATTGCCACCCACTCTGTGTATTTTCACTGGGGTTGCTACCTGAAACCAGAGCCTTTTATCAAATTACGTTGCAGGCGGATCACTCCTTCATTTCATTTTGTTCCCCCCTCGATGTGACTGGTTCAGAATATGCAGATTTAAATGATTTTTTTTCAGTTGTGGGGTGTTGGGGTGCGGCAATGAAATAAAAGAGAATTGTTGTGTATGAACACAAGGCAGTTTGTGAATGTATTTTTTAAAATCACGGCCACACAAACCGATCAGAAGAAACCAGGAGGAACACCTCAGTCCCTGCCCTCACCCCACTTCATTACTTAACCACAGCCCATCACGCTGCCCCCCACCTTCCCCAGCCCAGGGCTCAGGACCAGCCCTAACCTGTGCCAGGCAACACGGCCCCATCCAGACCCCATACAATCCCATGGAAAGACATCCGGGGTCACCGGGAGCCAAATATGTGCTCCAATTGCCCTGGGTGCAGCACAGCCCCGGGTGCTGCTGGAAAACCAGCTGACCTGCAAACACCATCCTGCCCTTTTTTTGGGGGTATGTAAATGGCCTTCCTGGCCATACACACCCTGCTGGCATCCTGAAGGCTTTTCCTCACCCCAAGCAGGGATGTGGGAGGAGGCTCAGCCCGAGGGGTGGTCGCAGAGGCTGGGGCTGCATGAACGCAGTGAACCCTTTACCTCAAGTTAAAGTTTTACCCTGAGCCCAGCACAGCGATGAGCAGCCTTCACCTCCCTATTTTTCCCTCTATTGAAAGCAACCCCAGTGCCCACGCGAAGGCTCCTGATGGACAGCACCGTGACTCACCGTAACCCATTGGAAGGCAGCAGCACCTGTTGGCATGTGGGGTTCCAACCCGTGCCACGCAGGGTTTCAGCACAGAGCCGAGCAGTACCAGTTCAGACCAGATCCACAGCACTGTGCAAAGTCCGATCTGCAGGACACAGCATCAGCAAGTGGGGCTGTATGCTCACACCACCACGGGCTGCTCGGGGTAACGGTGGGGTAATGGTGGTGCTCGGGGTCATTTGGCTGCGCCGTGTCTCTGTGTCTGCACACAGCAATTCTCTGAGCGCTCCGAATGCCCGCACGCGGTGTGCGCAGGCACTGCAGTGAGGGCTGCAGCTACGTACACACAGACACCTGGATACATCTGCATCCGTATGCTTTTCCTGTTCACAGATATCTTTTAAAGCAGGTGCAAAGTGATGTTTAAATAAAACACGTACTCATTTCCTAGCATCTTCGTTCCATGTGCTGGAAAAGGTTTCTTCTTGTAAAATTCAGCAAGTTTTGTGATACAGTCAATAAATCCAATACAGAAGCCAGCACAGGTGCTGAACTCCTGAGTGCAGCTGCATTCCCTGCTCCCCAGCACGGCACAGTGCCATAGGACAGCCCAAACTCAGTTGACCACTGCACTGCCCACATCCCTTCTCTGCCCTCAGAGAGTCCCCGTTCTTCTATTCAGCCCCCCCAAAATGCATGGGTTGGCTCTGAGCTGAGAATTGCCAGGAGGACGGGTTTCTCATTAACTCCGGAGGTGATATAGTCCCATCTCCCGCAGCACGGCCACTTGTGCTGCCCCTGCTGTCCCTTCTGCAGAGAGCGGGAGCAGCTCAGAAGGTGTCCAGAGGAGTGGGGATGGATGGGAAAAGCAAAATGCAGGCGGAGAAGGTAACTGCTGGTGGTGGTGGGCACTGGGATTTGGAGGGAGAGCAGCACCAGGATTGGTGGTTGTTGCATGCCAACACTGCAACCAGCAAAAATACCCCCTCTTAATTCACTGCTCTGCAATGTCTATGTACAGAGCCAGGGCAGAGGGGTCGGGGGATTATTTTTTAAGATCTTTGTCACCTCAGAGGACAATTTCAACTGTGGCAGAGTGAAAACAGTACTCTCACCAGCACTGCTGAAAGCCAGCAGCTTGGTGTGTCCTCCCAGCTGCACTGAGGGGTGCTGCGGGGGCACGGGTCTGTCCCGGGGCTGCGTTCTTCCCAGCTGGGGCTGAGGCTGTGCTCTGCTCCCTCCCAGCACCTCACAGGAACGTTGGTCCTCTCCGTCTTCACCGCAGTGCTGGGCTTCTTCCAGTACGGCTACAGCCTGGGTGTCATCAACGCCCCGCAGAAGGTACGTGCCCAGCAGGGTCCTGGGGTGGAAAATCCCCACAGCAGAGCCCAGGGGTGGCTGTAGCTCTGAGCTGATGGCATTTTCCTCTTTGCCTGCTGCAGGTGATAGAAGCGCACTATGGGCGCGTGCTGGGTGCCGTCCCCATGGTGAGGCATGCCACCAACACCTCCAGGGATGATGTTTCTATCAATGTCACCATCCCAGGCTCAGAGGTATGGGGCAGCTCCGAGGGGACGCTCCCACCCTCAGCTGGCTTTGAGGACCCTGCCGTGTCCCCTCACATCCTCACCATGTACTGGTCCCTCTCCGTCTCCATGTTTGCTGTTGGAGGAATGATCTCCTCCTTCACCGTGGGCTGGATCGGCGACCGGCTGGGGAGGTGAGCAGCTGCCTCTGGCACCAGTTGAGCAAAAGGCATCACCCGACCCAAATTGTCGCTGCATGCCCGCTATAAGTCTCTGCTTTGTGCTCTAAAATATTGAGGGTTTCAGCATAATTTTGTTGGGCAGATCCCTGTGGGGTTTGAGGGCTGGGAGGGATCAGATTCGTTTCCCTGGTATTTATGGTTTTACACAGAGCCCAGAGCTGGAATTTAGCACCTGCCCTCCTGCTCCCATGCGCTCTCCAGGCATGTGAGTCCCCACTTTCCAGCTCCTCTCCATGAATTTCAAATTCATAGAAGCACATAATAATTAAGCACATAATATAAGGATCTTCAAGTCCAAACGTAGTACACTGCATTAGTGCAGTGTAAGCCTTCATGTCTGAATTTTCTCCAAAACGTTTTTCTTTCTTGCAGAAACACCACTTGTGCTATTTTGTCTAATTCAGTTCAAAAAACATCAGACCTCCAAAACAGTGCTCCAAACATCCCAGAGGTCTGGTTTTTTAAAATCCTAAATTACAGATTGGGTGTTTTATTTCAGTGCTCAGCCCTCAACCAAGAAGCCACTGAGCAACCCTTACGGACCCCTTTCCATGTCAACCTTACTCCGATCCCATCCTTTCCATGCCAAAAAAGAGAGGGCATTTCAGCAGCGTTTGCCATCTGCTATAACCCCTGGTTTCCCTGCACCCCACTGATATTTCTGCTGCCCTGCAGGGTGAAAGCCATGCTGGTGGTCAACATCCTCTCCATCGCTGGCAACCTCCTCATGGGGCTGGCCAAGCTGGGCCCCTCACACATCCTCATCATCGCTGGGCGGGCGATCACAGGGCTGTACTGCGGTGAGTGCCAGCGGGAACCAGGAGGGTTTCTCAATTTCTGCAATATTTATATCTTTTTTAGTTCATAAAGGGTTTTTCCCCCATGCTCATCCTTCTCAATCCAGGATCTTCCGCAGGGGTATTTGGGACAGTTCCATCATGAAATCAATTATGATAGAAGGGAGCTGGATCCTCCTCCTGGGCAGTGCCTCAGACTTCAGGCTCAGCCTTGGTGGTGATTGTCCCATGAGTGTGCTGTTCGTTGTGCTATTTAACAGGTTTCCAAGACAACAGCCTATGTACACCCAGACTGCAGATAGTACAGCAGTGCTGTGGGTAGTGAGGAAAAGATAGCAGGCAGATAATACGGAATTACATTGGAATTAGCTTAGAAATACAATTTGTTATCGCTGTTACCGGCGTGTTCTGATGGGTCAAGGAAAGCCTGAAGAAAGCTCTTTGCTCTGTGATAACTGCTCCCAGCAGAGCTCTGCCCTGTGCTGGGCTGTGCGTGTGCATGTGCACCTGAACAGCCCTGAAAGGGATTGGGCTGGATGCGATGTGAAATGTGGGATATGGGATGTGTGATATGAGATGTGGGATATGGGGTGTGGGATGGAGGATGCAGGATGCTGCATGCGGTATGTGAAATGACAGATGCAGGATGTTGGCTGTGGGATTCGGGCTCCATCCTCCTTTCTTGTTTGGGGAGAGGTCTCTGCTGCTCACAGAGGGGTGATGCTCATGTGCTCTATGCAGGGCTCTCCTCCGGCCTCGTGCCCATGTATGTGAGTGAGGTCTCTCCCACTGCCCTCCGAGGAGCACTGGGGACGCTGCACCAGCTGGCCATCGTCACAGGCATCCTCATCAGCCAGGTACGAAGGGAAAGCCACAGAACCAGAGAGAGCATGACAGATAGCAGGGGATACATAGGGGAACCTTAGAGAAATTTCCGTTCCATTCCAAAACTGAAGGAGAATTTGCCCAAATGGGATTAAACTCCAGCCCTGAGTCAGAGATGTGAAACACCCCAAGGTCTTCTGCCCACCCACGTGAGATTTTGGTAGACATCTGGTCAGAGTCAGACTGGATGCTGAGCATGAGATACTCACTATCTAAGGATGGCTCTGTCAGAGGGGTAGGGAGCAGGGAGCACCGTGCACTGTGTTGGCTGTCCCCACCATGTGACAGACTGGCACATCCATGAGTTCATCTCATGTGACGTAGCCAAAAGACTGTGTCTTCCCTAAAAAAAAAAAAATTGGGAAAAAGGTGGCAAGGTCCTGCTTGTTGTGCTGCGGTTACGAAAATGCTTTGCAAACAGTGCAAAGAAAAATGCTGCCCACGCATCTTTTGGAAATCTCTCACTGCTTTCCAACATGCCTCCATAATTCCAGGTCCTGGGTCTGGACTTTCTCCTTGGCAACGACGAGCTGTGGCCGCTGCTGCTCGGGCTGTCTGGGGTGGCTGCTCTGCTGCAGTTCTTCCTGCTGCTGCTGTGCCCCGAGAGCCCCCGCTATCTCTACATCAAGCTGGGGAAGGTGGAGGAGGCCAAAAAAAGTAAGAGAAATTCTGGGTACACCTGACTGTTCTTACACCACCCGTAGTGTTACCTATCGGTGCACCTCCGTTTTGGCCAGAGAAGGCTCCTTCGCTAATGTATTACAAGAAAAGAATTTTGAACTTTCTCTTCAGGTTTGAAAAGGCTCAGAGGAAACTGTGACCCGATGAAAGAGATTGCTGAGATGGAGAAGGAAAAGCAAGAAGCTGCCAGTGAAAAGAGAGTGTCCATTGGGCAGCTGTTCAGCTCCTCCAAGTACCGGCAGGCTGTGATCGTGGCACTGATGGTTCAGATATCGCAGCAGTTCTCAGGCATCAACGCGGTGAGACTCCCAAAAATGTTAAAGAAATCCACACTGTCCTGTTGTTCTTCGCTTCCACAGGATAGGAACTGCCTTATTCTTTGAGAAAAGGGAGGCATTGGAGTCATTTCAATATTATAATATCCAAAAAAAAAAAAAGCTCTTCAAACCTCAGTCCTGTCATGGTATTTGTTTCCAACGGGCAGTGCTGGCAATCCAATTTTGGAGATTAAACATGGGTGGAGGAGAACTTTCAAAAGTGAAAATGTAATAGTTCAGGGGGGAAATTTAAATAGGATTTTTAACCCCCACGGGTTCTTTCGTAAGGTTCGGCTTTAATTATTACAATAAATAATTTAAAAGTCGAAAGATTAATCACAATTAAATAACTTCAAATGTCAGGCAAGCAGGATAAATCCTTCCTTCAAGTGAACAGACGGTTACAGCAGTCTTGTTACCTAATCCTTCGTCCTACTGCATTTTGATAGATCTTTTACTACTCTACAAACATTTTCGAGAGAGCCGGTGTTGGCCAACCAGTTTATGCAACCATTGGCGTTGGAGTGGTGAACACAGTCTTCACAGTTATCTCCGTAAGTAAATATTTCTGCCCTAGATTCCCAAAATGAGAGAGCTGAGATTTGATTTTGAAACTTGATTTTATGCTGGAGCTGGGGCTGGAGGTCGTGGTTTTGCAGAGCTGCTCGTGCATACCTCAGGGGAGAATCCTTCCCTGGGCATCCCCTCCTCTGGAAAATCCTTGCTGTCAGACAGCACTGCTCAGTGCTTTGCGAGTGACAGCTGCATCATCTTGTTCAGGGAAGCTCAGGTAGATCAGCATTGAGCCCCAAACAACAGTTAGATTTGTGACTGTGATTCCATAGGTCCAATCTGCCCCAGGAGCAGAGAGCTCATAAGTTCCTTCTTATCTTTGGTCTTTCAGATTTTCCTTTGCATGCACACAGTGCCTGCATGATCGATATCCAAAGGCTACTTCATAGCAATAAACAAATAGAGCACTTATCCTCCTCAGATCTATGCAATGCTCTGCAGCAATAAAAGGGTGGTTCCAGCTTCCCCAGCCTTCCCATCCATGTCTCCCTCTTGGGAGCATTAATTCAATTCTAATCAGCAGACTTTTTTTTTTAATGTGATTATTACTATAAGAAGAGCAGGAAATGCCAAGCATGACCACCTCCCTCATATCTTTGGAGCACATTAGGGAGTAAAGGACTTTTACCCACAAGGAAGTGGGACTAGATGCAATGCAGAAAGGTCTCAGCCCATCCTGCAGAGGTAGGAGGCCTTGGGGTGAAATTTCTTTAGAGAAAGTCCATTGCAGGTCCCGTGCAGAGGGAAAGCCGTGAGTGTTCATTGTGAAATGAGGCACAGAGGCTGTGCCACTGGAGGAGGTCTGCCTCCAGCTCAGATGGTCTCCTGCGATTCCACATCTACCCTGGGGATGTTTGCTCTCTTGGCCATCAACACTTAAAGAGTTACACACACCTGTCAATGAATGACAGCCCCTGACTAAAAGGCAGATTAACTGACAGACAGGCAGATCTTGGCAAGGGGAGAGGAGGCGGAGGCTCTGCAACTCCATGAGTCAGTAGGGTGACCTGTCTCCAGAACAGACACCATCTCCTGGAAGTGTAAATCATTGGCCGTAATTACAGGAAAAGGAGATGTCTGAGGTTGAGCGAATGGCCACAAGCGTCCTTCAAAGTGGAAGGGAAGAAAAGGCAGCTTCAGAGGCTGATGTAGGGTATCTCAGGGCAAGTCGTGTTTGTTGCCATCTGAAGCTACCTCCATCTCCTTGTTGGGTGACGCTGGTGGTACAGAAACAAATGTCAGAAGTTGGGTGAGGTCAGCAGAGTCCAAGAAGTGCTGAAGGATCAAGTTGAGCGTTGTGGCTACCAGTTAAGCAGGACTCTGGGAGCCGCCAGGGCAAAACTTCTGACTCCAGCTGCCACACAGGCAAGGTGCAGTGGCCTCTCGACCACATCAGCTAAAAGAGCAGGACTGAGGTGCGGTGGTGGTAACGAGCTGTTTGCTGCTAACAGACCTGATCGACCCTCCTAAGAGCAGCACTGCTAGGGACTGATCATACATGCATTGCTGCAGGTCTTCCTGGTGGAGAAGGCAGGCAGGCGCTCGCTGTTCCTGGCTGGTCTGATGGGCATGTTGATCAGCGCCGTGGCCATGACGATTGGACTTGCACTCCTGGTAAGGCTTCATCTCCACTTTTTCTCTGTAATTTGCAAATGAGAAGAGAAAGCATTCCTCAAGGTGAAAGCTCTGCATGTTCATCTCATAGAGGTTTGAAAAATACTTGTCCCTAGAAGGGACAAAATGGCAATAGCTGGAGCTGCTTTTTGTGATGTAGCACCTGGGGACATTGCACCCTTTGTGTCCTGCATGTGCAGCCCCTACAGACTACAGTCTGAATAAAGAGTGATTTCTGAAAAGGAAACTTAATTAATTAGCAATAAACTTAATTAATTAGCAATAATGGGAAGCATGTTGGAACCATAACACCAAGTGCATCCTCTTGCAGAGCCAGTTTGCCTGGATGAGTTATGTCAGCATGATCGCCATCTTCCTCTTCGTTATATTCTTTGAAGTTGGGCCTGGGCCCATCCCCTGGTTCATTGTAGCTGAGCTGTTCAGCCAAGGCCCACGTCCTGCCGCCATCGCCGTTGCCGGCTTCTGCAACTGGGCCTGCAACTTCATCGTGGGGATGTGCTTCCAGTACATTGCGGTAAGAAACCTCCCTAAAACAGTACCAACATGAGGCGGGTGAGGTCCCCAAGGCAGAATAGCGGGATGTGCAGACATCCCCCGGATCTCCGAGGCTATGCAGGGGTGATGATAAGCCATGCTGTGGTCTGATGGCTGTGCCATGCTCTCGTTGCCCCACTGCAGGATCTGTGCGGACCGTATGTGTTCGTTGTCTTTGCCGTCCTCCTCCTGGTCTTCTTCCTCTTTGCATACCTCAAAGTACCCGAGACGAAGGGAAAGTCATTTGAGGAGATCGCAGCTGCATTCCGCCGCAAGAAGCTCCCGGCCAAATCCATGACGGAGCTGGAAGACCTGCATGGTGGCGAGGAGGCGTAGGCATGGCCACACACACAGGAAGGAGGGACGCAGAAGGAAACGTTAGGCAAAGGTCTCATTTCACAAACACCTTGCAGGTGCCAGCACAGGAGGACACATCAACTCGCAGGACTGCACAGCGCTGCCTGCACCATCCAGCCACAGGTGCCAAGCTGGCATTTTGCTCTGAAACTGTTGGCACAGCTGAGCTGCAGGAAGAGCCAAGGAAAGAATGGGAGGAACACCGTACATGTGTGCCTCTGTGTCCCACTGCACTGTGGCAGGATGATCTTACTAGCTGGCAAAGCACTACATGAAACAGGATCATCACTCAGCTGGAATGAAGGAAAAAGGGGTTGGGTGATGCTGAAGCCTCATGACTTCACCTCTTCTTCTCATGCGTTCTGCCTGCTCCTGCTGAGTGATCTGAAACCTTGAGAAAATACCTGCTAGTGCAGCTGTGTTAGCAGCACACTGCAGAGATCCACAAAATGATTTGGGTTGGAAGGGACCATAATGTCCATCCAGTCCCATAGGCAGGGATACCTCCCATTAGATCAGGTTCAAAGCCCCATCCAACCTGGCCTTGAATGCCTTCAGAGGTGGAGCATCCACAGCTCCTTGGGGCAGCCTGTTCCAGGGCCTCATCACCAGGTGGAGTCTCACAGGAGCAGAGAGGACATTCACCTCCCTTGCCCTGCCAGTCACACTTCTTTTGATGCAGCTCAGGGTATAGTTGACTTTCTGAGCTAAAAGTGCACACTGCCAGCTCGTAGTCATCCTTTTTTCGTCCCCCAAGTGTTTTCTTTAGGGCTGCCCTCCATTCAGTCATTACCCAGCCTGTATTCATGCTTGGGATTGCCCTGAGCCAGGAAGAGGATCTTGCATTTGGTCATATTGAACTTTAAGAGGTTTGCATGTGCCCACTTCTCAAGCACGTCCAGCATTTTTTAGTGTTTCTCAGAGAAACTAAGAAACTCTGTCTGGGCTGATATGTGTGGTTGCAGACTATTTCTCTCCTCTTTCCTTGTAGGAAGCTGTTTCTCTCAGTTTCATCTCTCCCACGGTGTGACCATTGCCAGGTCACCTTCTCTTGCTGCACTCTGTCTTTTTGTACAGAGTTTATATCAACTGTAACAATTAATGATTTTGTTACTTGAGCCTTTAAGATTTGTATATTCCTTGCTGTGAAACTTCTAGCTTCTAGCAAGCTTCTCAGGATAGATACCCGCTATTTATTTAGGAAGAAACATCAGTGCTGCTCACAGTGAGCTCACAGCAGTGGCTGTGATGGCAATGTTCACGCTCCCTTCTTTGGGCCTGAACTTCCTTCCCATGCAGACTTTGCAAATTTTTGGCTCTTTCCAAGCAACTGGAAGTGCAGGCACGAGGTTCACCAGGACCAGCATCGTCCCCATGTGTTCAGAGGAGAAGATTTCCTGGAACGCCTGCAATAACAGCAATGTTATCTGTGTCTGTTACATAAAGGTGACCATGAACAACATCTGCAGTGTGTGCTGGCTTGTGCTGTTGTCTCTCCCCTCTGTACATCTCACAGGTCCATCTCTAGAGAGGAAGGCACATTTGCCCTGTGGGTGGCATTTGCTGTGCAGCTGCAAAACATCTCTGGTGGCATGCAGCTGAGCTTTGTGCAGATGCCTGAGGAGCATCAGTCAGTGGTGCCTTCAGGAGGGACTGCGTTCAAAATGAATAACGCAGCAGTGAGGTGTCATTTGTTTAGCAACACACTGAGCCAGGCAGCCTTTGTTTTCCTCTGTGTTACCAAATAAATGACGACTAAAAGCCTGAATTGCTGGTTGTAATGTAGCACATACATCAGTTTAACAAAGCCCACGCTGCCATAGGTGTATTCCAGAACTTCACCATGGGTTCAGAGCCACTTGGGTAATATGAGTGTAAAAATGGTTACCAGCAGAAATATGTCTTTCCCCTGTGTGCTTTTCCACAGCCTGTTGCCAGCACACTGGGACTCCTGAGAGCTAACGGGTTCTCCCCTTTCTTGGTCAGTGCTGAGTTGAGCCTTTGGGCTTTTTAATATTATTCTTTCATCTGTATCACCCCCTACAGATGGTATTTTGGTTATCCTGGGATGTTTCCAATCAATTCTGCTAGTGGCTGCAGTGGGGAAGGCTACATGGAGAGGATGGCAGAGCTGGGAGCTGCACAGTACTTGGGCAATCCCTGTCCTCACCGTGCTGCTGGGAGGGATGGAGCTGATATGCCAGGCTGAGCTATCGCAGTGTACTTTTACCGAGCATGGGGGTGCAGGAAAGGCTCACAAAGGTTGGTCAGATCTGCAGATATGTTACGTCTGCCCTGTCCCATCAGGCTGGCAATTAGCACGTTATCTGCCCTTGTCACACGTGAGTTCCAGCTGAAACTTGTTCCTATGACACAGCTTGTTCAATCATTATTTTTATCTCTGTGTTACAGTTTTGTTAAGTTGCTAATCATTAAGATTTAAAAGACCGAGTCATACTTATTAGCTAAATGGTCGTTGCACTTTAGTTAACATGCAAAATATGTTCCTGTACCATGGTTAGCTAATAACACAATATAATTAATAGCCCCTGAGAAAGCATCTTGTCAGCAAGAGCTTCGACAGTGTTTTCCTAATGTGCTGAGATGACAGCCATTAAGACTCTTCTGTTATGTCAGATAAATGGCGAACAATATCTAGTTTCCCACACTCTAGGCGTAATTTCAAAATTAGTTTGACTTTCCTAATCCAATAAGCTCGGGACATTTGCCTCCATTAACACTTTCCACACTCATTTATCACTGATTTTTCTGCCTCGCTTCAACTTGTTTTTCATCATGGAGAAGAGGTGCCCTCCCTCTCCCGACTCAAACAGCTGATGAGGATGAAGCTGAAGCACTGCACACGCAGGGACCAACACTGTAGGTTCTGTTGGTGCTGTGTCCTTATCTTCCACTGAAACCTCCAGGGGCTGAGGAATTGCAAGGCAGGACAGCAGATTGGGGGTCAGAAGCAGGGCTCCCTGTGGGGCACATGTCCTGGTATTCGCGTGGCACCAGCCTGGGAGGAGCGAATAGCAGAGTTGCAATGCATATCTCCTCCTCCTGGTGCAAGTTACAGCTGGTTTCAGCTGGCTCAGTGTTCCCTGGCACTGTCACACTGCTTGCCTCATACCTGCAGTGTGCGCCCAGGGTAATTCTGCCAGCAGGGCACATACCTTGCCCAGTCACATCTGCACAGCCCGGCAGAGCACATGAGTCGAGAGCGACCAGGGAGCAAGAAGTGGCAGCGTGATGGGAGCTGAAAGCGTCCCAGGACACACAGCCCCTAATCATTGCAGGGACATCCCAGAATCCCGTTCTCAAGACCACCACAAACACGGGATGAGCCGCTGGTGCTGAGCTCAGTCTTGGGAGAAGCGGGGGGGGGGGGGATGGCAGCACTCAAGCAGTGCCTGGAGCAGAGTGCAATGCCTATGGCAAGGTCACAGCAAAGGCTCTTTCATCTGGTTCAGACCGTATGCAGGCACACAGAGGGTCTGCTGAGCCCAGCATTGTCCTGTGGGGGGGATCGATGTGCCAGGCGAGCAATGCCTCCCGTCTTGTGTTGAGTTTGCTGCAACTCAGCTGCGTGTTTGCCACAGAGCTGGCTGAAAAATGGCTAAAGCTGGGCTTTAATGAGGTGCTTAAGGGCACCAGAAACTTCTTCAGTGTATGAACAAGTTGTATCTGTTCTCTGCTATTTTAAACCTTCCGAAAGCTCCCTGACCACTGCTCACTTCTGCTGCATGACCGATATAAAGACTGAGAAGGAGAGCTGAAGATCGATAATGCACTGAGCCTGCTCAAAAGAAGAGACATAATCCAGGTGTGCAGTGCTCTGAGCACACCTGCAAAAATAGAAATACATGTAAAGATGAGAGGCCCTGATGTTTACAAACATTCCTTGAAACCAAACTGCTGCTGCTGTACACCAGTACTGCCAAGAAACACACTTCAGAAAATAAACGCTGATCCAGACACAGGAGTGATGCCTGCAAGCAATGACTGATGCATCTCATTTTCAAGTTTTTTAATGAATTTCTGACAAAGGCTGCTGGAATATTTGTGTCTAAAAAAGAGATATCACCCATCTACAGCTGCACCTCAGCAAACAGCTGTGGTTTAGTATAGGAGATCTCTCGGGGCACACCCAATTCATCTCTTAATTGTACAAAATGAACCGAGTTCACAACCTGATGCTCAAAAAAATGAACCATCATTCTGCTTGGCTCCCTCCTGCCACACTGCGCGCTCAGAAGAGCCGGCAGCTCTCTCGTGAAGTACTTCATCGTAAGCCAAGATGCCCTAGAGCACGTGCGACTCACCGCACACCCCCCGGTAAGCATACGCGGCGCATGGGCGCACGAACACTTAACGGTGCGACCCAGGCGCCGCCCATCAGCCGGCACAGAACGGCGCAGCCGGCAGCCTCTGCCCACGGCACTCCGAGCCCGCAGCGCCCCCCTCAGGCCCGGCGGTGCGGTCGCTCCGATCCGTTCCGAGGGCGCCCCCAGGCGGCCGAGCTCCGCGCTTGGCGCCGGTTGAGCCGCGCCGCTCTCCGTAGCGCCTCGCACGTGGCCGGCCGAGGGCCGAGGGGCGGGGCGGGACGAGGCGGGACGGGCCAATCAGCGCGGAGGAAGCGAGCGGAAGCGGGGGGGCGGGGCGCGGGGCGTGGTGCGCGCGCTGCCCGCCGCCCGCCGCCCCTTCCCGCCGGCCGCCGCAGTGGTCGGGCGCGTGTGCGCGGCGCCGTGCCCCCGCCCGCCCTCCCGGCCGCCCCGCCGCGCTCCGCAGGTAAGAAGGGCCGTCGGAACGCTTCCCCTCCCCCTTTTCCCGCTCCCACCCGTTCCGGGCCTGGCGCTAACGGCTCCGAGGGCGGTTGGGCCGCGGCGCTGAGGGCCCCGAGGGCGGGCACGTGGCGGGCGGAGCGCGGCTCTCCGGCACCGGGGCGAGGGGGGAACCGGGAGGGGAACCGGGGGGAACCCCGCGCTCGGACCGACGCTGTGCGTTCCCCGCAGCCCCGCAGCCGCCGCCATGGCCGACGAGTTGGACTTCACGACGGGCGACGCCGGCGCCTCGTCCACCTATCCCATGCAGTGCTCGGCGCTGCGCAAGAACGGCTTTGTGGTGCTGAAGGGGCGTCCGTGTAAGATCGTGGAGATGTCCACCTCCAAGACGGGAAAGCACGGCCACGCCAAGGTTAGCGGCGGCGCCGCGTGTCCTCCGCCCCGAGCGGGCGTGGGGAGGGCCGGGGGGCAGGGCCGGGCCGGGCCGGGGGCTCTCCCCGCCGCGGATTGTCGGGAGGATTACGCGGCGGTGGTGATAAATTGCGGTGGCGGGGCAGGGTAAGTTCTGGAAGGGGCTGATGAAATCCCCAGGGCGTGGTTGGACCGCGCCGGCTGCCCCAGCGACGCTCCCCGGCACGCAGCGTGGTGCTGCCCCAGCAGTTGGCTCTGCAGCTGTCCGGGCTGGGCTGCCCTGCAGTCATCCGGTGAGACACATCTACAGACGGGGGCTCGTTTGATTCTTAAGTTCCCACGGCCTCGTGTGACTATGAAGTATTTAGCATTTGTCCAAGCTAGAGGCTGCCAAGCCTTTGCTGTTGTTTTTTTTTTTTTTCACTATTTTTCTCCTTGCACTTCATGGCTTTTTTTTTTTTTTTTCCGGACTTAAATAGTATTCCTAAATACTGAACCAGTTCTAAGAGTGAAAGGAGCTGAGCAGGATAGGCTGTAAACTGCTAATCCACGTGCTAGCTGCTCTGGGCAGCTGCCGTATTCGTCAGGGGAGGTGGAAGCTGCTTTCATCTCAGCACGTGGCCACTTCCATTCTCCTTAACCTTCTTGTTGTCACCAGCCCTGTTCTGTTTCACACAACATGAAATAAATATTCTTTAAACAGTCACAAACCAAAAGTCAACCACGTTGAGCTTTACCTTGTATTGTAAAGTGATGGAAGGCGAAGGCTGTAGCCTTCACTCATTTCCTTTAAAGGATGATCTGAAATGTGAAAGGGCACCTTAGGGGCCTTCTCTTAGGGCTTGGGCTGCTCTCGCACAGCAAGCAAAGGATTTGAGGAGAATCTTGTCTCACATGTCTAGCTTTTAAAAGACTAGAAGCCCTGTATGAGCCAGCAGTACTGATTTCAGTGGCATTTGGCTTCTATAGGATGGACAGTAACTGATCTTTCTTTTTTCTTGTAGGTCCACCTGGTTGGTATTGATATCTTCAATGGGAAAAAATATGAAGATATTTGCCCATCAACTCATAACATGGATGTCCCAAATATAAAGAGGAATGATTATCAGGTGAGTTAATGTTATCTTTTCACACTTAAATAAGTCTAAAACTCCTAACACTACAAGTAAAATATTTTTTACCACAAAACTGCTTGTCAGTTAATGAAGTACTGTTGCCCTCAGAGAACTGAGGGTTTGTCAGGCTTGCCTGTCTAGATGTGGCATTGCTGAACCAGAAACATTTACTCAACTGTCAAAATGGTCAGAATTGTCTGAATAGAAATCTCCTGCTTACTGTGCCACCAACCTCGCAAGGCAAATTAAATTAGGTTCTTAACTGTTACAGATGTAGTACTAAAGAATTAGTGTAACAGCTAACTGTGCCTTCTGCTTGTCTTCGCTTGCTGCCTACTAGTGATACTGATGTTGAACTCCCTAAAAATGAAATTTCTCTTCACAGCTGATAGGGATTCAGGATGGGTATCTCTCCCTGCTGACAGAAAGTGGCGAAGTTCGTGAGGATCTAAAGCTGCCAGAAGGTGATCTGGGAAAAGAAATCGAAGGAAAATTCAATGCCAATGAAGATGTGCAGGTAAGAATAAAGTAGACAAGAAGAGAGATGTTTTAATTGTCCTTGCCTGACATCAGAATAAATGTTCTTCATTGTGTAGTTATTTGTATTATTTCATGAAGAAGGGGTTAGAAACATGGGAATTGGTTTTTTGGCAAGTAGGACATCTGTGCTGGGGCACGCAGTATGGCACTGAAACCTGGCTCTGTTGACAGTGAAGTGATTTGAGTCTCAGATATGTCAGGATAAATCCTAATGGTGCCATCTGCTTAGTGTAGACTGGAGCTTCCACTCTTTCTTGTGTGGAGCTTTGTGAGATAATCTGGGCTGTAGAAACAGCTTGAAGCTGAGAACAAGTCTTGAGATGCCACGATCTTGCACCATGAAGTGTGACTGGCTGTAACTCTAGGAGCAGTTCCTCTGTGGGGGGTTGGAACTAACCTGTGTGTCTTTTCTTCCAGATATCCGTCATAAGTGCAATGAATGAAGAATGTGCTGTAGCCATAAAGCCTTGCAAATAAAGAGGATCGCCAGGCACGGGCAACTGCTCAGGTCTGGATAAACCACAGATCTTTAAATTTGGTTCTGATTGTCACCAAAGCTCTGGCCTTCACAAGCAACCTCATTTCTTTTTTGAATTGTTACAAAGCAGTGCTGGATTCTGGATTAGTGTTGCAGGCTAACTGGCAGTTTTCAAAATCACTGAGATTTTAATTCCTTAATTGTAACTATTTTAACATTCCTGTGGGTTTCAGCTATGGATCTAAGAAACCGTTCAGGTGTTACTAGTGGATATATTTTTTTATTTGCTTGAGCAAAACAGTGTTTGTCTGTATGAACAGACAAAATACAGTATTCAGGGGCTTTTAGATAAGCTAGTAGGTATCTAGGATTATAAAGTGACCTAGAGCACAAATAGTATTTTTCTTGACATGTTTAGATAGAACTGACAATAAAAGTAGCTTTTTTTTTTTTTTTAAATCTTAAATATTTTGTGGATTGGGACTCTTGCAGAACTGTAGGTACCAATCACAAATTTTAGACCAAGAAACTCAAGTGATCAAAAATGCCAGCTGGCTTGACCAAGCCCCAGTGGCCATGTGCAACTTAACTGTATTACCTCTGTATTCTTTTTTGCCAACTTGTTGGCTTATTGTAACGTTAAAATGGTGTCAAAGCCTACCTGTGGTTTAGGCAGGCAGTTGAGTTTTGAGTAGATGAGACATAGATAGGTCAAGGTGAGGATGGATGCTAAAGCTATAGACTTTCACTCGAGGCCTTTGTCAGACTTAAAGAAAAAAAAAAAGAAAAAAAAACACAGTTCAGTTGCTCTCCTTCATTATATTTATCTGAAACTATAAAAGGGTGACAAACTCCGCGGGAATCTGTTGCAGTGCTTCCAGCTTTAGGTTTCAATCTTCAGGTTCAGACCATATTTTTGTAGCGCAATGACCACATGTTTTTTGAAAAGTGGGACAAATTGTAGCATTGAGCCTAAATTAAATGCATGTGTGGTTTTCTTTTTTTTAATAGAACTACTGTCTTTTTAAAATACAGACTTGACAAACAATACTGAACAACCGTGGCTTAATTATGAAAGTAACTAGATAGCTGAAAAAGTTAGCTCCTATCCACAGGAGTTTGGAGTCACTGAAACACACATGCATGCCTCTCTAACTATTTAGTAGCTTAATAGGCAAACACAAAGCTTTACAGAACTAGTCATGAAGGGATAACTAGCTAGCTTACTCTTGATTATAGCACTCAACTTGAATTCAGACACTTAAAGACTCTTCATAGGTGGGAAACTTCTTAGCCCATGGCTCGATCTTTCCTCACAGTGGGTAAAACATTTCATGGACTTGCCTTAAGTTTCAGCAGCTATTGGCTGATGTAGGACAACTTGTGAACACCTAGTGTGCTGCGTTAGGCAATCTGCACAATTCAAACTGTTGGCAGTGAGAGTCAGACTTAACAGTGCTGCTTACTGCTTAAAGTGTTTCCAACTTGTATTCTCTAATCCCAAAAGGGCTCATGGCAACTATCCGGAACTGCCCTTGTACATACTGTGGTAGGACTTGGCAAATCTTGGAAGTCTAATGTAGTGGGCAAAAGCATGTTCTTTATAGACTTCTCATGATGGAGAGCAGTACTGTGAAGGTAAAGACAGCAATAAATATACTCTGGTAATAAAGCACAGTTACCTGGGACACCTGGCAGAAGTAGGATACTGCTGCATGCTCTTACCTAGTACAGTGCATGTTGCAGGTGAGCTCTCTGAACAGCTCCTTTACAGCTTTCTAAAAGCTGTAGATCCAAACTATTGAAAAGCTTCAGAAAGCATGCCCTTAAAAACCTAACAGTAGAAGCAGCTCCGCACTACGTCCTTTCCTGCCTCTCCATACCAGTATCTAAGGGACAGGCTTTGTTGGGGTTGAAGATGACTGAAACCATTGATCATAGTCTTAACAGTAAGCTGATCTGGTGTGATCAGCAGCCCAATGGGGGGTCATCATTATGAAAGCTTTCTAAAATGCTTGAAATCTACAAGACTTGGATTTGTTGTTCTGGTAGGGTTTCAGTCTGCTTTCAGGTGCCTATCAGTCCCCCCAAACCCTTGTTGTAAGACAGATGTTCGATGCCACTGGCCCACAGTCTTAAGTATTTACTAAGACTGTGTAAGTTCTCGAGGACAGGGGCTGTTTCCATCCTGTTTTTACAAGTGGGATCCTGGCCTGACTGAAGTTTCCAGGTACTAAGGCAATCTAAAGATCAAGATTTTATGACCTCCAGCTTGCTGGAAGAACCCTCCTTGGGGCTTAAGGATGTCCTATTGCAACCTTCAGTTCTGCAAGACCTAAATGATTCAGTACTTCAGTATAGGTTTGTTCTTATATACTTAGTTGTCTTTTGTGGCGCACTTCAAACACAATGGAAGTGCATAGCATTGCCTCGTCATGCATGAAGTTTCCCATAGATAATAATACATAAGCATGAGTCTTAAGCATAATCTCCAAGTTTTAGTAAGGTTGAAAGTTGCTTCTAAATTAGAACAAGTCTTTGAGACACTTTTTCCAAGGTAAGATGTTTCAGTCTACTGTCAGAATAATTTGCAACAACTTTGTTATCAGTAGTCCATATAGATGCATATTTTTAAGATCTCCAAGCAGATGCTTAGGAAAATTCCTATTTTGTAGCTTTAGTTTAAAACAAACATCATCTGACTACTTGTTTTGTAGTATTGTCTTTAACACTCTCAAACAAATTGTATCAAAATAGAAAACTAAGCTTCTGATAGCTCATGCAATTGCTTAAAATAAAGGCTGTGATGACTAGGAGGTAAAGACAAGTATTTCCACTCCAAACAATGCATTTTTTTATGGCTCCAATTCATTGAGTTTCTCATACTACTTTACAGAATTGGAAAGACTGCAGTATTTCCTGCCTCAAACGTTGGCACGTAATACTTCAAGATTTCAACAGATCCTTCAACTTGTTGCTTCTAATGGTGGTTTTTCAACTAGGCTCCTGCTAGTTGAGCCATGTTCTCAGGGCTGTTTGTTTTTTTTTTTTAAGAAGTTAGCAGAATTTCATTGTTTTAATGTAACTGCTTTCAAGCCTCTCGCAGGTTTTTCTAACCCATGATGTACCCAGAAACGGTGCACAGTCTGTAGCTTCACAATACAGGTAATTTTACAGAATCTGTAAAGAAGTCAAACTTGTTGACAGTTGAAACTCTTATGGTTACTGCAGGTCAGTCTTACAGAATTCAGAATTCAATAAATCCCACTTTTTTTTTTTTTTTTTTTTGCTTGAGTGATTAGAATGTAGTTTGTTATGGTAGAATTAAATGTCAGGATCAGATGACCTTAAGGCTATATTGCATATCTCACACACAAGTTACTGAAGGCACAGGTGAGCTCTGGTGCCTGTGGGAGTAACTTCTGTGAGCCGAGAGCTGCTGTGTTGGTCTGAATGTTGGCTCTGTGTCACTGGAAGCCCCATTCTCTATGTGGGGAAGCCCCATTCCCCTCAGAGCTGTGCCCCGAGGCAGCCGCAGGCCCGGGGCTGTCTGTATGTTTGAGAAGGCGCCTTGCTGTTTTACACCACACCCACGATGAAGTGAAAGCGGTCGCTGTGTGCTTGGCTCCAGAAATAATCAAGATCTCAGTGCTGGGGGGCAGCGGGGCGATGCTTGGGGTGACGGGGCTGCTGGGGAGACGTGGGCTGGTGGTCCTGTGGGGTGGTTTGGGCCTCCTGTAGCTTTGCAGTCAGCGCTCGCTCTGTGCCTGCGGGCCAACCCCGTGCTTTCCGAACGAGGAACACTTTAACGCTAGAGAAGCTCGGCCTAGAATTGTACGAGAAAAAGAGAATTGCTTTCGTTCCTAATGATTATTAATTAGAGTAAATAAAGAGGTGACTCGCTCCGCTGCCGCCTATGACTCGTCCTTGGGGGAGGGCGGGAGGGACAACGCCTGAGGGAGCCGCGGCTCCGCCCGCCATCCCGACACCCTCTGGCCGCGCCGCTCTGCCTCGCGCGTGCGTCATGACGTCACACGTGCGCATGCGTCACGACGTCACGGCCGGCTATAAGAGCGCGGCGTGCGGCCTGCCGCTTCCTTTCTGCGAGCGCGTCGCGGCGGCAGCATGGGGCCGGTGAGTGCGGGCGGAGGCCAATGGCCGGGCAGCCGCGGCGGGCGGGGAGCGGCCCCGTGCCGGGGAGGAGCCGGCTGCAGCGGGGCCGTCGTCCGGGTGACGGTGCGGCTCCCCCTGCCTTCTTGTGGCGCTGAGGGGCGGGGGGGGCCGGGCGAACAGCCCCTTGTGGAGCGGAGCTGACGCTGGTGTCGTTGCCGTTTCGTTTTTAGCAAAAAGATAGGAAATCTAAGAAGGCGACGTGGAAGTTTTGCCTCGACCTGACTCATCCTGTTGAAGATGGAATCTTTGATTCCGGGAACTTTGTAAGTGGTGGCCGCGTTCGTGCTGGTAGCGCTTCGTGCGGTACGGCAGCCTTTGATAAACCAGAATGTAAATAACGTCAGCTGCTTTTTAATTCGACAGCAGTTACTGAACGTTTCCTGGGCTTAAGTACCTCGTGTAGATGATAAGATGGGTGCCCTGTCCCTGCCTGCCGCAGGCTGGTAGCGCCCCATGGAGCTGTTGGTGTTCCTGCTCACTGCAGGGCGTTGGGCCAGATGGCCTTTAAAGGCCCTTCCCAGCTCAAACACTTCTGTGATTGTGTCACTTTTTAATTACTTGCATGCTGGGAAGCCTTACAGCGTTGCAGATGCTTACTCGTGGCAATGAGTGGTATTTAATGTTACTCCATGACTAGGGTCCCTTCCCTAGTTCATACCTAGGGTACCCTTCCCTAGTGTTCTGTTTCTTCTCTGATGTCGAAACAGGAGCAGTTCCTAAAGGAGAAGGTTAAGGTCAATGGAAAAACTGGAAACTTGGGGAACACTGTTCACATTGAACGTTTGAAGAACAAAATCACAGTGACATCCGAGAAGCAGTTTTCTAAAAGGTCTGACTGGATTTCTTTTCGTTGTATTTACAGAGTAGTGGGATTTGAAAAGTGATAAGTACATTGAATATGGCAGATTTAATACATATTAGCAAATAGCTAATATTTCATAGTGCGTGTTAACATTAGCAAAATATACAATTCAAACAGATTTACAGGATTAGATATTAAAAAAAACCCATCTTCTTAAAGGACAAGTCTTAAACCACAAATTAATGTTTCTTCTAATACAGATATGGTAATACAGAAATGTTTATGTAGCTTGTTGGAAATATGCTTTTTAAAATTGTAGCTGAATTCATATCATGAGTGGCTGTTTTATTTCTTAAATAGTTATATTAAAATATGCGTGTACACGATATGTGTTGTGGCAGGAGACCCCCTTAAGCCAACTGAAGCTTTCCAACAGTTAGTTTGTTGTAGCATGCAGTAGATCAGTGCACTGAGCTTGGTACAGTTCTTCCCCCACCCCTTCTTTCACTTTTCTGATACGGGTGTGCCAATATCTGTTGTGTAAGAACAAGGGTAAGAGCAGAGAGAAGTGGCTCTGGAGGTACTGGCATCGAGCTATGTAGTCAAGAAGCATTAAATAAGGTCTTTTATATATATCAGGAATTAAAATGTAGGCTTGTTATCTGTTACACACAATAATTAGTGATTTCTTGCTATAATTAATGCATTAAGTGGAATCACCCCTTGGAAAATTCAGCACATAAAAGTTACACCGTTCCCCTGTTAGAGCCATGGCACGAGTGGAGTACAGACATTAGTAAGGAATGATAAATGGCAAAAATTCTAGTGTATAATTATTGTTTTTAAGGTACCTAAAATATCTCACCAAGAAGTACCTCAAGAAGAACAATCTTCGTGACTGGCTTCGTGTTGTTGCATCTGACAAAGAGACGTATGAACTGCGCTACTTCCAGATCAGTCAAGATGAAGAAGGATCAGACTCTGAAGAGTAATAGAAGCTTAGCTTTATGCTCAGTACAGCGTACAAAAGGAACATCTATTTATGAGAACACTTAACTTATTGGTGAATAAAGATTTTGTACTCTGTTTGACAGAGCCTGGTTAGTTTTCAAGCTCTTTTTTTTCTCTTAAATTGTAATTAATGTAATTAATAGAGAATCATTTGATTTGTGGTTTTATTTGTGTTGCTAGAAATTGGAGCTGTTCAACATGACATCAGTGAAAGGCCAGGTGGGAAAGCAGAACTAAGCCCTTCACCCAGCAGAATTCTGGGACTTTTACAGTGCTAAATGGTGTACTCAGGCTGCATGAAGGTAGCTTCTTCCTTTGGAACAGCCACATAAAGTGGGTTTTAAGCATGTAAAGCCAGAATTGGGTATTTAGAGGGAGTTAACACTGTGAATTCTGCTGTGCTAGTTTATAACAAGGATGCATGAAGGCTGCAACACTGAGATTTTTTGCCTGAAGAAAGCTGCTAGTTTAAGCTGAAACATTTCCTTATGGATTTTTGATTATTTATTTCAGCACTGCTTTTGCTGGCAAGTTTTATGACAGACTTGAGAGTTGCACTTGAGAGTTGTCAAAGCACAAAGCAATGCTTTACCAGCCACAACACCCTCTTGTGCTACCTAAATCTAAACAAAAAGTGCAGAGGGGATGATAAATGAGACCCCAGGACACATGGAAGTTTGTCACTTGTTGTTTTCCAATTTGTTTGAACAGCTGTTCTTAACAGGAGATAAGAGGATGCAGCAATTGAACAGCTGCTTGAGTAATTGCTGTTCTGCCCATTTGTTTCATTTTTCTAGCGGAGGTAAAGGAGCCAGCCTGCTGCTTTGGATTTTATTTATGAAAGATGGTTATGGTCAGAAAATGCCACAAGCTGGTGCGTCCCAAGGCTGCCAGCTGCCAGACACTGCTCTCTCTCAAGGTGGATGCAGACCTAAAACTGGATCAGTGTGTGACAGCATGAGTAGCTGCCCTTGAGCTGCAGAGCAAGCAGCTGGGAGCCATTTCCCACGAGCACCTGATCATCTGCTGATTTTCAAGCAGCAGCCTTAGGTGCCTATGTGTGGTTTTTGTTTTGTTTTTTTTCCTGCTGGAAATCCAAAGGGCAGCTAATGCTTATGTAAGGTGGTTAGAGGATTGAAAGTTGATGCTGCATTCAACAAGCAGTGTGTTCTTTGTATCAAGCTGCAAGAATTTGGAAAAAAAAAAAAAACAAAAAAAACCACAAAATAACTATTTGCAGCACAGTTAAGCAAAAAAAAAAAAAAAAAAAAACCAACCAAAAACTGGCTGAGTTGTATTTCAAAAATACATCTCCAAATATTTTTTTTTGAATTACCCTTTTATGTGGCAGTGCATCCTTTAAATGAAGCTGACACAACAAAACCATCCCGATTAAATGTAACAATCAGAAACAAAATCAAAAAGTCAATAGGGCTGTGCTACCTTGTTATCTCTCTCTTCCTTTTAATGCAGTGTCATGTGTTGTTACACAGCCTAACAGACAGACAACATCATTCAACAAGAGATGGGGAAACAAGGGCTGGGATTTCAGCAAAGCACAGCTGGGTTTGGAGGAAAAGTGCTCTGCCATGTGAGTGGCAGTGCTCTCTGGGCTTAGCAGGAGCAAGGATGGAACACAGAAAGCCCATTCCTTCCATGGGCTTCACAGGAAGAAATAACTGAAGAAATAACTGCAACACAGAGACGAGGAGAAATCAGAAAAACCTGAACAATTGGGTTTCTTTCATAACATCAACCATTTCATAGCAACAGAGCTGGGGTAATGCAGGTGGGGGTGGAAATCAGCCAGTCCTTGTTTACATTAGGAAATTAATTAAATTATCCAGATAAGAATCACATGGACCTTTTGGGTCAGTTTTTTTTTTCCCTCTCCCCTTTCTCTTTATGTATTTTTTTAAACCCACAGCTTAATCCTGGGAGCAGAACAGCATGGTAAGTTTTATATTTAGTTTAAATTAAACATACATATAAATACATAGGCTACATATGCTTATATAATATACATATTATTTTTACTTCCATTCCTTTCTCAATAGACGTTTCTCTGCTCTCATTTCTCTACAAGCATTTCTGCTAGGCTTTTCCAAATAAAATTGGTTTAGGACAGACCTCCCACACATGGAGGATTTTGATGTCTGGCAAATAAAAAAAATAATGAAATGCTTTTTCTTAGAAAACAAGCTCAGCAGCTGTTACCACAGCAGCAGTAGCAGATCTGCATCAGCTATTTGTTGTGAGCATACGGAGAGCTTTTTCTGCACCACCAGTTTCTCTCATCTCTAGTGCAGCAGAACCTCACCGACTGCTATTAAAAAATAAAACCAAAACCACAAGCTTTCTGCCTGCTTGCTCCCTAGGCTTAAAGCTACCAGAAATCAGCTTTATCATACAACCAACATCAAGAATAGAGAGCAAACTACTGGCAGGAAATACCTGGAGAGGTGCTGGGGCACTGCTGTGTATCACAGAGCCATTTGGCATATCAGAGGTGGCACGGCCTCAATATATTCCCACAGCATCAGCACAAAGTAATTAGGAACAGAGAGGCCCATGGAAAAATAAATAAGAATAGCTTCAGTGTCCCAGAGGCAGGAAATGAATGCATGAAGGGAGCGATCCGATTACACCGAATATGGACAAAATAGGGATAAAATGTTGTTTCTTTTAGAGACAAAACAAAAGAAACCTCATCAACTGGATGGGATGGAGCTGAATGTCTCCCTGTGCTGCTGCACCAAACCTCCTCCTTATCCATATCTTCACCACTACTAATTGTCATTATTCATATTCCCAGCACAGGCTCCCCACTAAGGGCAATGACCCTGCAGGCCATTGGGATGCTCTGAGTTGCTGGTGCCCAAGCCAGGAACCAGCTGGCACAGGGAGGAAAGGCAGCATGGAGCAATGGATGCCCTGAGAGCAGCTGGCTGAAATCCTTCCCTCTTTGACACAGAAGGGTGAGCGCACTCCTCCAGCACACAGCCCTGCTGCCAGCATGGATAAGGATGGCTCTGAAATCCCTGTTCCCAGAACTGTAACATTTTCCTGCAAAAATGCATTCATCCATCCTCCCTCCTGCTCATGTAGAAAATATTTATGCTGCCAGGAGATAAGGAGCTCGGAGTCCAGGATGGTTTTTGCTGACAACGTGGGCTGGGAGCTGCAGAGCTTCCAGGTTTGTCCCAAAACCTCAACACTTCGGGGCTCTTTCCCCAGACCTGCTCCAGGATCGGCCCAAACCAAGGGCATTTTCAAACAAAGGGGACAGCTTGGGGAAATTGCACGATCCTGAGGACTGAAGGTTTGAGCAAGGGATGTAGGAAAACAGCTGTGTGGGAGCTGACACAGGTCCTTGACCCAGGAACACCTCGGAAGCGGCAGGGACAGGAGCAGCCAGGGTTGCTGTCTGTGTGTCACAGCTCTCTGTGGATTTCTCCCCTACCATATGTGTGATCCAACTATTTCTCCAAACACCACTTACTGTCAAGTCTTGCAGTTCTTTAAATCAGCTGTATATCTGCAAAGCTAGCAGGAGATGGAGCCAAACCAACCACTGTGTGCTTTGGCGAGCACAGGGAAGCTGAAAGAAATACTTCAGCAATGATGGCATAAAGGCAGCAGGCACAGCTGCTTGCCCAGGTTTGCAGCACCCCTGTGACTGTGCAATATCCTCTGATTTTACATTTTCCTGGGTATTTTTCATAATAAGCTCTAAGAATAAAGGTGATGGTAGAAGCACACACATCCACCTGTACTTTCATCTTCCTTCTCTGCTCCTATTTCGAAGAAATTGCATAGATTCCACCCTTTAGGTAATATTATCAATCCCTTAAAGCCCAAATATTGAAGTTAAAATGCTTCAAGACCCAACTATTGAAGAGACTGCACTCAGATTTTACTTCATTACTGATGCAGAGATAACCGCAGAATGAAAACAATGGGGCAGTGAGAAGCAGAGCTAAGATGCAAGCCAGCATTCTGACCCCAGGATGCTGTTACACCACTGGTGTGGGAGGAACCACAAACACTTTGTGCCAAGCCCTTAATCAATGGAGTCACAGGGAAGAGATGAGACATGGTGAAGTGAGATCCTACGTGATTCAGGATCTGAGTAAAGTGCTCAACTGAGGGTGAGCCGAGGGGATGCTCTGTCAGCTGAAGTAGCTGCCTCCAAATGCTGCCAGTCTGGAAAAGGTATCACTAGCAGCAAGTGAGAGATCTCCAGGATCAGGATCTGAGGAATTGCCCCTACAGGTAATTTCTCTGCTGATTCACCAAAATCAAGTCATTCCTCGGAAACTTCCCACCCCGAGAAGTGTTTTCATGAGCTGAAGTTTCTTTGAGTTAGGGAAGAGAAACACCAGCCTTTGTTTAACTGTAGGGATACTTAAAAAACCACTATGATCTTAAGTTGGAGAACTCTGTCCCTACACACATTTCCCAAGACCTATCCTGGCAAGGTCCACGTGACACCCATACTGCTCTAGATACACCATCTTCCCATCTGTGCTCGCACATGGGTTTTGTTTCTAGAACCATGCTGCATTAGATCTATTTCTCTAAGTGGTCACCACTGAAGGAGGTGATTATGCCACTCTCCTTTCATTCTGAATCCTAACTAAGAGCCAGAATAAGTGAAAGATGGCTGATCACCCAGCAAAGTGCCTTTCCTCATGACCAGCACAGTGAGGATGAATGCATTAACACATACAAACAAAAACACACAGTGGGTTGAGAAGCACTGCCCTGATGAGGGAATATTGACTGTAATTTGTTTTGCAAGCACTTAGCGAAAGAAGAACTGAAAGAAGTGGGGAAGAAGCAAAATAACATGAAAATTGTCCTTGCCAGCCTCAAAATGTGCCCTTTTAACACATTTAGAGCACAGGCAAATTGCAGACCCTGAATCCGAAGTGACCAAAGACACAGCAACGTGTCTGCACTTCTCATCTCTCCTCCCAGCCATGGTGTATAATGCTATAACAGGATGGAAAGTACCAGGATAACAGAGCGGTGGCAAAGTCTTGGCTGTAACAAATGTGAACAAGCCCAAATGCAGCATCCTTGGATGCAGAAATGAAGGAAAAAAAGCTGCTTACCTTTGGAAGGCCTCAGGTATGCAGGGATCTCCAGTGAGATGCCCTCACCTCCACTGCCAACCCTTAAAATGAGGGCTGGGAAGGGGTGCATCCTGGCTCCACCCCTTCCAGTCACCCAGGTACATTGTACACACCTGAGCTGCCTGGGTTGGCCCTGCCTTCCTACCAGGTGCTCAATCACTGCTTCAAGCTGTGACTCAGCATTTCCACTACAGCATGACCTGCAAAACCACAAAGCAAAGATACACACCATCGCTGCCAGCAGCAAACTGCTCCCATGGTCCCCAGACCTGCATGCCTGATAGCTCATCTTACTCTAAAAGCCTACAAAAAGAGAAATATAAAGCAGTCAACACACATCAGATCCTGCCAGAGCACACAGAGCATCTTTGACACGGCCTCATCACCTCCATCCTGCTGGTTCGAGCTCTGAGCATGACCTGTTCCACAAGCAGTGGGAAACATTGCAGCTGAGATGGAAATGGATTGTTCTTTTCTCTTTCAGCTACTGTGAGATATGAATTGGGAATTCATTAGCTGTGAACTGCTGAAAAATAACATTGCTCTTAAAATATTCAGTAGCCTCCTGGCTCCAAAGGACCTTGGTTAACCGTAGGCAGAACAGAGGGGTTTTTCATCATTTAAAATATCCTGGAAAGGCTCATTAGAAATTACTTACTGTTTCTTTCAGATGCTTTTTATTTCCATTTGCAGACTCTTCTTGCTCATGGAGGAGCTAAGACACAAAACCATTAATCAGCCCTGGAGAAGGTAAAAGGATTTCTTTCTGCTGCTGTGAGAGGGGCAGGGCGAATGGTGGGGCTCCGGGAGGGGGGTAGGGTTGCAGCAAGGCCCTCCCTGGCTGTTGGCCTCAGCCTTATGGAGCGGGTCATGGGCCCAGGGTCCGACCACAGCTCTCCACCTCGACTCTTTGAAGTACAATTTATTTTCAAGGGGTTTGAACAACAAGTTGAAAGAGTGAGATGGTGGCTCCACAAGAACCCAATGGATGAGATGGAATCACTAAGGTTGGGGAAGACCTCTAAGATCCCCAGGCCCAGCCCCAACCCATCCCCACATGCCCATTGCCCATGTCCTCAGTGTCACATCCCCACAGCTCTGGAACACCCCTGGGGATGGTGGTTCCACCCCCTCCCTGGGCAGCCTGTGCCAATGCCTCACTGCTCTGAGAAGAGATTTCCCCTAGTACCCAACCTGAACCTCTCTTGATAGAAACAATACACCATCAGAGCCAACTAACTGCAGAAAAGTTTCAAATTAATTCAAAATCAATTTGCATTTTTTTTTTTAATGGATTTTTTTTCCAGCTCTTTTCAAAATGCAAGTACTGGAAGAAGATTAAAATTCATGTCATAATGAGTGTCTGCATGGTACCTTCATGTCAGTCTTCTGAAAACAGTTAGTAAATCCCTGCTTGGAGAACTTATCACAAGGAAAGGGAGGTCCTAAAAGAAAAGCTGGCAGCAGGAAACAATCAAATCAGCAATTTTTTGTTTAACTGATGTTTTCCTGTGAAAAATATCCTTTGAAAGAAGGAAAGTAGTCCTTGCTGCACAGCCATCCCTCCCATCACAGGGCACCAGGGCTGAGCACAGCATGGTTTTGCCATCCACCCCAGGCGTATCATGCACATCCATGCTGAGAGCAAAGTAGCAAAGAAGTGACATATTTTACATGAAAACCACCTCCTTCATATACCTCTGCTGCCAGCAGCCATGGCAGATGCTGCATATCCCAGTGCAGGCAGCAAAAGGAAAGGCTCAGCAGTAACATTGTCTCTGCAGATGCCTCTCACTGGCCCTGCCAAAGGGGAACGATCGATTTCACAGCATCACTGCCAGATCTGCAGCCACAGCCGGCAGCTCAGGAAAAGGGCTTACTGCTGGAAAGATTCATAGTAATTATGTTTTCTTAAGAAAATAGTTGGATTAATCCTTCTGCTGGGGTTGCACTTAGTTTCCAGTCAACTGGTGTTTTGGAATCATGTCAAAAGCAAATCAGGCTGCCTGGCACCATTTCCCCAAACGATTCATGGCCGTGTTTCTCAAGCACTCCATTAGGTTTTTAGAAGAAAACAGATCTGATTTCAGACACGCTCAGAGGGTGCTGCTGGGTGCTGGGGAAAATGAGGCTGCTGTCGTGGTGCCTCAAAGAAAAGCAGCAGATTTTGCATAGACCTAGAGTGCTGGAGATGGATGCCAACCACACGCTTTCCCTGGGTTGTAGTTGTATCCTTTTTTGCAATGATCTCTTTAAAACTCCAAATTTGAAGTGGTAATTCCAAGGAAGAGAATGGGAGAATCTAAAAATGGGTGAAATTTCGTGAAAAAGTTCCCGAGCACAGCCGTGCTGCTGGTGCCAACACTGCACTGCTCTGTGTCTCAGCAAGAGATGTGCAAGCACCAAGGTTTGCAACAGGCTGAAGGCAAAGCTCAGAGCACAGCTAAGGCAGAGCTAAGGGGGTTGGTGGGAGAACTAAGGACAACACTTAACTATCATCATTGAAATGCCTTCTGTGAAAGGCTCTGTAGAATTAGCTTTCATGAAAATCACTCCAGCTTCCACACTACAGCTTAGTGTAAATTAGTTTAATCACTGAGAATTAAGCAGAAACTCATATACATCAGCAATGCAGAAGGCTCTTCTTTATAACAGTTATGCAAATGATATATGTGCCAACTAATGGGTTGCTGTGGATATACCAACACAAACCCATCATTAGAAAGCAGTTAGTTTGTGTAAACTTGGCTTTACAAACACTCACACTAAGCAGGGGAGGTGGTGATCAGGTCAGAACCAGTGGTTGTCAGCACCTTCCTGCACTGGTGGCTCACCCACAGAGCAGAGAGAGCCTGTGGTGGGATGTTAGGATCCAGGCTAGGTCTTCATATATGGACTTAGTCATTCTATTGCCTCAAATAGGAGTACAAGCATGAAAAAAACAGTTTCAGAATAAAAATAAATAAATTTGACTGGGATGGATGAGGCTGAGATGAGGGGGTATCTTTGTCGGGACATCCTCCTCTTAAAGCTCAGCCTTTTTGTCTATCCACTCAGCCTGTAGTTTCCTTCTTTAGTCTCTACTTTAAGGTATTCTTGAGGCACTCACCCATTCTCCAGCTTGGCCATTTTCTCTGAAACCCCCCTGATGCCTCATGCTCAGCCCACTGAAGACTTTCCCCACGCACTTGCAGGCACAGCCTTTCCTGAAAGTGTGGTAATGGTCACAAAAACAGAGAAGTGAGACTCCACAGGGAGACTGGAGAAGGATGGCTCATTCAGCTGAAAGTCTAGAGGGTTGAAAGAGGTTATTACTGCTGTTTATAAGTATATAAGGAGTCACAGCAGGAAAAGAAAATAATTAAGCTAAGAAGAACTAATGGGAATGAGCTGGCCATAAATAATTTAGGATGGAAATGGGGAGAAGCTTCACACCAGTAGAGGAGATCTCCATGAAAACCTCAGTTCTCACCTCCAATTAGTCTTAAGTATCATAAGGAGTATCACATTTCCAAGTCAAGACCTGAATGCCTCCTCCCCATGACAAAGAGAGACAGAGGAGGAGACAGCACCTCCCAACCTCAGCCCCATTCATAGTGGCAAGAGATCACCACAGTGCTAGGGACTCTCTGTGGGGTAGCTTAGGACAGGAGCCATCTGGAGATTGCTGATGGTTCTGAAAGCTTTCAAAGATGACAAAATGCACACACTTAGTTGCTTTTTCTAGCATAAACTTGAGGGTCAAAGCCAGTTTGTGCAGTGAGTGCACAAGCATTGCCCAACACCAGTGCACCAACACAAGTCATGGGGCAGAAATGGCCAACATCCACAGCTTCTGTTATCTTATGACTTTGTTGTTACTGACATTAAGCATCTTCAGATATTTTGAAGGATGGTCTGAGAGCAAATTACAGGATCAAAGTTAAAAAACATTCACTCAATAAAATTGAGTTCTTAAACATTATGAAAATAAATGTCTCCATGAAGCCTTAGTGGCACAGTGCTGTGGCCTTCATTCAAAGCTGGGGTCAGGGCATGGGGAAGACTCCAGGGTGGTCAGCTGCAGTCTGACTCCAATTTAAATGCCAAAAATGAAAGAGAGTTCTTAATGCTCAACAGTTTGCTGCTATTAACTCACTCTTTCCATCTTGAGAGCAGCCGGTTCAGGAGACATGCAATCTATCATCTTAGAAAGTGAGTGTGATAAGCATCCATGGCAGTGGGAAAGTGGATGGAAAAGAGTATTTAGAGTGGAGGGATGCAGATGGATGGAAAGTGGTGTCCAGGGATTGCAGTAGGAGATGCACAGGAGGTAACTGCCTTTCAACAGTGCCAAAATAAGTCATCAGAAGAGTTCATAGCCATCTGGGATGCAGAAAACACTGCAGTACATCAGGTTCAGATGGAACCAAAGCTAGTTAGAAGAAGAGTTCACATGCCCCAGAGCCAAGGAGGGACATGGAAGCACAGCAGCAGGGCCAGGTGAGATGCCTCACACAAAGGGACAAGCACCACTGCCAGCTTAGCCACTGCCATCCATGGGGACAGGCCTTGCCCTGCTCTTTGCCCCTCTTGCACAAATTAGAGCCGTTCCAGAGAAAGCCAACATGCCCAGGAGAGACTCTTCCACCCGTGAGATAACACAGACAGAGCTTTTGTTCTGTTGAGAAATCAGCTGATGGGAGGGAGGGTCAGGCTGGTGGGAGCCACTGCTTGTGGCCTTCCCACATTGCTCATTGCTGGATGCGTGCAGGTCAGGGGCTGCGTGGGATTTATCAGGGACGAGGCTTCAAGGACAGCACAGAGAGAAAAGAGCCAAGAACAATCACATCATAGGGCAATTCATTAGCTGCAGAGCTGATAGCCAAGCCTGGGGGTTGCAAGTAGATGCCAGGGATAAACGCCAGGAGACAGAGAGTTTCAATTTGACTTGCACAACTTGAGCAGCTTCTCAGCTCCGTCTGTGCACAGAACACTTAGGTGGTTTCTGACTGCTCTCTATCCAAGCCAACTCCATTGCCCAGGTGTCACAGAGGGTGACTCATGGCAGGCATGTGGGGAGCATCTTGATAGGAGTCAAGGATTGTCTTAGGTAAATCCTCCTGATCACCTCTGCACTCATTACAACTTTCAGTCATAGCTAGATTTTATGATTCTCAACAGTATTGACAGCTTTCCAGAATAAGGAAAATCTGTGTAACCAAAGGGCAAATATATTTGTACAAACCTAAGGATGGACACGTTTGTGCAAATTATGCTGGAGAATTGCATAAGAAGAGGATGTCATCTAAGCCAAAAAGAGAAGTAGGAGATGTCTCTGAATGCAAGCATTTATACCATCAAAGTGTGCTTCTAGTCAGATCATTAACTGCAGAAAGCCACTCCAAAGAAATCTGATATTCAGAGGTATCAAACACCTCGGGCCCTCTCATGCCAGGGTACTCTTTCAGTTCTACATCCCTCTCTGCTGCATCAGCCTACATGGTAACTGTTTCTTCAATGTGAAAACAGGGCACAGAGCTGATAAGAACCTCCAAGCAGAGTCAGGCACTCCTTTCCCATTGATAATCATGAGTAGTTGGCATCTTGAGAGCGCAGAGCAGAGCAAAAACACTGAAATAAAGCTGTTTGCCCTTCATCTTTTAAATAATTGGATATACTTGCATGCCTGCAAGGGTTCAGCTTGAAGGTAACTAGAGCAGGAGATACACGTGTGCAGTGGCCATCAACATCTACAGCCAGGGCACCTTGGGAGACTGCATCTCTGCATAGAAGTATTACTGCCATCTCCCAGTCTGTAGCTTAATGCAATAACCCGTGCGAGCAGAGCACAGGAAGATGCACAGCAGCTAAATGGATTGTGCAGGCTGAACCTCAGACACCCAGGCACCAAAATGAAAAACCCAAGCTTCTGTCATGGGCAGCCCCTATGCTTTGCCTATGACCACCACCCAGAGTTTGGATTTGCACTGATGCTATCAAAAACACACCTGATGGGTTTTGCTTCTGCCTCCAGGCAGCTTCCTCTGCAGAGTTACAAATGTGCTCCTCCTCGGTCTGAGCTCAAAATGGAAATGCAGAGCACCAGTTGTCTGTACCAAAAAGGAAAAGGCATTCAAGATCTTCTCCACACAAATGGAGCTCGCTTTGCCAAAGGGAAATTTTAATATGGACTGTAGGGAGAATTTCATTGAACTTAGCTTTGCAGAGAGCTTCAAAGCAGTCATGTGTGGATCAGACACACAAGGAGGGAGGAAACCCAGGATCTGACAATACCGCAAGAGCAAAGTCTGCTGGAGAGGATGGAGAGGGCAGGAGGAGACCCTGCACTCCTTCCCCTCATCCCCTGCAGGGCCCTGACTCACCTGCAGAGCCATGGATGAGGGCAGCATCAGCTCTCCCACCCCCTCTTCTCCTTATTTTGCCCAATAAAGCTGTGCTCCCCAGGAGCTGCAGACAACAAGTACATCTCTGCCACGCTCTGTGCTGGCACTCCGCTGGCAGCACGCTCACCAACTGCTGGTTGGTTTTTCCACAGTCCCTTTGCGAGCCTAATTAAAGCTTTCCATCTTTTGGGACAAGTAGTAGAGCCACTAATTAACTACCAAAATTATAGCTAGGAGCCAGTAACTGCTGTGCAGCTACCTCAGTGCTCATTAGCATCACAGAGTGATTTTGGTGGGAAGGAGCAACTGCAGAGCTACAGAGGAGATAGAAAAGAAAGCCCATCACTACTGCAAACACTAGCAGTGTAGGAGACAAACTTGGTGCCTCCAGGCTGGATGTTCACAGGAGGGAACACATTACAAACTCATACAACAGGATATTCAAAGCAAAGGGTTGCCCAAAGCACCAAGCATTACCTGCTCTTGGCACCATCTCCAAGCACAGGAGATGGGACAATTCTATTTATCGTGATGCTTTCATACCTTAAATGGATCTGGTCCCCAGGGCTAGAGAGGGCAGGAGCTGATAGTCACACAGTGCTGCTGATGAGAGACTTCTAGGGGAGAGCTACAGCCAGGCTGGGCTTTAAATAAACCATATCCCCTACAGGGCCTTCCTGATGAGAGGGAGCACCAGATAACGAGGCAGGTGGTTGGGGTGAGATGTATGCTGTGCAACCAGTGGAAATTACTTAGTGAACCATCCTTAACCCATCAACAGAGCTACTGAGATACTTTCAAGCAGAAAAGATGGCTGCTGAAAAATTCTGAATTCTCTTTTTTCATTCTGGAAAGCCCTGCATAGCCTTTTCCAGGGACCCAAGGCTTCAGGACAGGCTTTTGAAGTGAAAGCAAACCTTTCGACACGAGGCTCAGCTGAGCATTGTAAACATACCCTTCAGCCTTCAGCTGTTGCTGCAGCTGAAATATGTTGTTTGTGCTTTGCCCACTAAGTGGAGCTGGGGGTTCTCCCATGTTTCCTTCCCATGCACAATGTGGATTTTCCTTCCTGGACAAAGTGGCAGAGCCATTGGGGCAGTCCTAGCTATGGGGATCACAGTTTGGGTGCCGAGGCCACGTGCAGTGGGGAAGTAAAGCGATGTCACTTTCTGTGTTTGCCTAAATCACATGAAAGATATCAGTTTGGGGCATTTCCCCCTTTCTGAAACACCACAGTGTGTTTCAGAGCACAGTACACCTAGCCCTGAACCACAGCTTCACAAAACTCATCGTCTTTTCCTGCAATGGAAAGATAATGAGGAAATTGTTTTTAAACTAATGATTCATAGCTAGCCAGGAAGGAGCTATGTGAGGAACATGGCTTTAATTTCACCTATTAGTGCAGTACCCAAACATGGTTTGCAGTATTTCTGTGCCCAGGAGTCAAACGCTTCCAGCTGATGCCTCTCTACCAGTTTCTTCTGCACAGCTCTCCATCTCAGAAATGGAAATGGGCAATTACCTGCATGGCATGGGCAGCAGCTAATAGTCCTCACTATTGTTTTCTTTCTTGTTGATGTCCCCTTCATACAAGTCAAGCTTGTAGGACAATACTAGCTGCATATCAGTTGTAATATCAGGTATAACAAACCAGACCTTGCTCTATATTAAAGGTAACTGTTGCATTCACGTTCTGTCAGCACATTGATGGTTTTGGTTGAAATAACCATCCTTTCTCCATAGTGGTCTTGATCAACACTCAGGGCTCCAATGGTGCCTCTAAGGAAAGTTGGGTCCTGGTAAACCCATCCTCAAGTGTGACAGATACCTGCCATATGCTGTGTGCTTGCGTAAACTGAAATGAAAAGCATCCTTCCAGGCAGTTCCTTTTAATCTACAGAAGAGAAAAGGGAAAAAGGTTTCATAGAAAGGAGTATTTGCTGATATATTGAAACATATTGTCATTATAGCTTTATTGCCAGTTATCACAGGGCTCTTATCAGCACATCCGCTCAGTAAATGAATAAACCCTTCCACAACACAGCTCTGAACCACACGCCGAACTGCAGCCAGGGAAGCCTGTGTGTCCCCTGGGCAGCAGCATGGCCACCCCAGGGCTCTGCCCTGCTCAGTGCCACCAACACCCAGAGAAATGATTTCTCAGGTCTGCTGTAACACTGCAACAGACAAAGCTGTCTGTGGTTTTGTGACATTCCAGACAAAGAGTCATGGCTGTATATGGCTGCAAAACACCCGAGCTGCTCAGCGCAGCCCAGGCTGGAGCTGCTGCCCCACCAGTCACTTTATTATATTGGTTGCTCCAAACATAATACCTCCTATTTATTTCCTTGGAAATGACAACAGATACAAAGAGCACAATAGGACTATTTGATAGAGCAAATTCTCAGCTACAAAACACTGTTTTTCAACACAGTCACCACCATTAGCTGTACATTTTCACCAGCAGAGGTTACCACTGCTACCATTACCACTGCTGAAACACTCCACTCACTGCCCCACTGTGCTCACATCCACCATTTGGTCTCCATCAGTGTTCAGGGAACACTCTGTATTTTTGGTAGTAAATATCTGCTCCAAACACTTTGTGCAGTTGGAGGGGGCCTACCTAGATAGATGCATGCCTTACACACACACATAAATACAAAGATGCAACACTGGGCTGAGCTCCCACTGTGAGGTCTGGGCTGTGCCAAGTGGCTCAGCCATCCCATCACCGCTTCCCTCTCTGGCAGTGTGCAGGCTGGTGTCACCTCTCCTGGCAGATAGAGTTTCCATAGCAACGTCACTTTTACCACATGAGAGGATTCACCCGATTAAAACAGCCGCCTTCAGGTAATTAAAATACATGAAATTTCTTTGTTATTTACATTTCTGCCAGCGAGGAACCACAATACTCAATTCAAACCAGGATGCTGAGGGTCTTTGAGACTGAACAAACAAGAAAGAAAGCTGTCACTGTTTGTCCAGCACAAAGTGGGGACTTGTCCCTGTGCACAAAAACCTCCCAGTGCAAAGCATGCGAGGCAGAGCAGGGCAAGCTGTGCAACCTGGGATTTGCATTCGGGGTCGGTGCCAGAGGGCTGGCGTGAATGGCCTGGTTTATTTTCTAGAGAGGCAGCCTTCAAGAGAAGGCATAATGTACTGGGTGAGTAAGGGCTGCAGCCTGGTCCCGGTCAGAGTTGTAGGATCACAGAGGGGAGTGGGGCTGGGAGCACAGGGCATGGGCTGCAGAAAGACCTGGCCAGGTGAGCAGGGAGCTGTGGCTTCTCCTCAGCTAGGTGGTGGCTTTGCCATCTTCATCAGCTGCTACCAGCAAGGCATCAGTATGTAGGGTGTAAGATGATGGCCTTAAGTAACGCCAGGGGAGGTTCTGGTTGGATATAAGGAAAAATTTCTTCCTGAGAAGAGTGGTCAGGCATTGGCACAGGCTGCCTAGGGAGTGGTGGAGTCACTGCCCCTGGAGGTGTTCAAAGACCGTGGGGATGTGGTACTGAGTCACAGTGGACATGGTGGGATGGATTTGAGTTGTATTTGGGGATCTTAGGCACTTTCTCCAACCTTAATAATCCTGTGATCTGAGTTCTATGATCTCAATTCTATGATCTCAATATCACAGCGCTTCTGTCTGGTTTCCAATAGACTGAAGATGCTGAAAGCCCTTCTCGAATTAAACACATTCTTACTTGTCATTTAGAATCCTTGTTTCTAATTAACATCAATTTGAGTGGCTGCTAGGGGAAGTGTTCTTGTTTGGAAATACTGGGAATGTTCAATCCAATGTTGTTCTTAGCCGTTGGCCTTACTGCGCTGCTTCTTTTCTCCTCCACAGCTAGAGACAGAGGGAAGAGGACTTTATTTGTACTAACTACAAGACAACTTCCTCATCCCTACTTCGAGACACCATGTCACAGCAGTAATTATGACATTTATTGTCCGAATTCTGGCAATCCCCAACTCCTCCCATGGGGGATAAAGCAAAAAAGCATTTAAATGCAGATAAGGCAGTCCTTACTCTTTTCTCCGAGCTTTCTAGCAGTTGTCCATGGAGACGAGCAGAGCAGCCCACTCTCTTAGAAATAAGACTTGACCCATGAAGATCCACTGTAGAGTCACACTGCAAACTTATTCATCAGCCTTTATTACTGGGAACCTTTCTCTAAAATCCCCAAGGAGCTCAGTTCCATCAGTTGGCATTAAATACTGTGGGCAGCTAGGTATGACGTGGAACAGCAATTAAAACCTGAAGGCACAGGTCAGACAGGGCTGGCAACATGCAACTAGAAGCTTGCCAGTCCCTGGAAGCTCAGCTCAGCCCCTGGAAAGATAATTTACTGCTGCTTGGATATTTCTATTGCAAATAGCCAATGAGGTCCATATGTGACATCACTGTGGCCTTGTGGGGTTCTCTGTGTTGTCTTGGCGCATCTTTAAAGAGATGCATTTGTTTTTAGGAAGACGAAATGGAAATAAATTTTAATGAAAAATGAGGACGGACGTGATTACACAGAAGGAAAGTAAACCAAGCATGCTATGCCTGGCAGGTATCCCCCACCCTTTGAAAGAGTTGGTTATCTGTTGATGAAAAGAAAACAAAGAACTGGAAGACAAGACAGTATCCATTAAACAAAGCTATAACCTCAGCCAACACCCTTGTCTCATCTAACAAACATGTTGATTTTAGGTTATTTGGAGCAGGTTTAGATGCTACCATGGAGCTTTAATGATGCTGAGACTGCAGAATAGGCAGTGGGCTACTCATCTGCTCCTTGCAAGGGCTTTGGATTTGCACCAACTGCTGTTCTCCTTAAGTCAGTGTGTCTGTTCCTCACTGTAGCCTGAGCTGTGGGTTAAACCTAGTGCCAAAGCAAATGATGTGCATGGAAGATGTCAGCTCAGACGTCCACATGAACACAGCTTTGAACTCACAAAAAATTCCAAACTGAAAAGAAAGGAATAGGATGTGTTTGGAAGAGGACGAGGATGCCAGGAAATGTGTGCAACCCACCACAGGACTCTGATCAGACCCTGGTTGCACCCTGCAAGCTTCTTCCAGTTGTCCATAACACATTCATCTACCTAACAGCTCAAACTTACCAATCTTTACAATGTGAACCTTACCTGCTTGGAATACTCAGATTAAAACAGCAAACCACTAATTTTCTAGACATTACATTTTAGTATAAAATTGCAAACCCCATTGTGAAAACTACCCGTTCCCTACAATAGCTGATCAGCATGCACTAATGCTGTTGGCACACGTTCTTCCCAGACTACATCTCATCATCTCATGCTGAGTTACAGCACATCCACAAAAGCAGGAATTAACAGACCTGTTGCAGGTTATAAGTATGCTCAGCTGGCAACTTGCTGAGAGCAGTGGAAATGAAACTTACAATTATCTGAGTGTTTGGAAGAGGTCAGCCCTGTAGTTCGTGGTCCTCCAGCAGAGCATTGCTGGCGGTTGATAGATGGACTTCAATACAACTTGTTCCAGGTGCTGTTCTCAGCCATGTTCCTCTGTGTCTCTTGGCCAAGGGACAGACATAGGATGGCTTCTTACTAGAACACAATGAGGCATAGCTGCCTGTATGTTCCCATCTACTTTGAGGCCCCTTTGTCAGTAGCAAAGACTTGTCCCAAAGTCCCGTTTTCTCACCTGGCCCAGGCAGCTGTCCCGCATTAACAGGAACTCCCCAAATTCCCACAGAGATATCTTGGATGAAACATGACTCACAGAGTGATTCAGGCAGCAAGAACTAGTGCTTAGTGACTCAGTTTTGATTCATTATTCTGGTCAGACCCTATCTGCTAAAAGTTAATGTGAAGGTCATTTTGAATGAAATGCAACATGCGTCGTTCTTGTGATGCTTACCATCTTTGACACTTCCCTACAACTCCCCTTTTTTCTCTGAAAATGCAATGACGACACACAGCTTCTCTGAAGCAAAGATGGACTCATTGATTCATACAGAATAAAACAGAGTGGGTTCTTACCCAGTGCCTTAGCAGCTCTCTAAACACCACACACAGCTGAATGTATTGGAAGTATCTTAAAATCTCTTCTTTTTTTTTAAATTAAATTTGAACTAAATCATTCAATGCCCCAGCTCTGGAAGAAGCTCCTATCTATACACAGTTCAGCTGGGTTTTTGCTGAGACACAGCTAATTTTATGCTTCATCAGAAAGACCACATTTCACTCCCAATTATAATTTTAATCCTGTTCCTAATTTGCATACATTAACACTCAGAAGTGATTAGAGTTGCACAACATGAAATAATCAAGTTTAAGCACTATACATAATGCTCAGCAGTTTCTGCCCAAGGCAGAACATACCATCCACAAACTTGTTAGCAGGGTTGCCACTATCTGTGGCTTTTCTGTTGGCAAAATATTTCCTTTATTCCCATGGTATTTGCCCAGTGTATCCTCTGAATGACCACAAGGAAGAGGACAATACAGAGGCTGCCTCCATAGCCCTTCATACGCAGCTCAGAATCTGTAGGAGGTTTGTTGGGCACATTTTTTGCTCTCCTTTTTGACTAATTTACTTTGGGTCAAATCCAGAAGTTTTCAGTGAGGCAGAGATTCACTGTCATTAAATGATCAGATCTTGAAAGAATCCCCAGTTCCCAATAAGCAGACTGTCAATTCAATTAGGCTGTCTCTCTGCTAATAAATTAAATATGCTTGGGACTGTCCTTCAGATAGTGGCCAGCTGGCATCTGATAACCCATGGCCATAACCATTAGTTCTCAACCTGTAAAACAAAGGCTACGTGCACACTGTCCACAGGCAGGGTCTCTGACCTCAATGGATATACCAGTGGTACAGGCCAAAAGTGTTTCATGGATGGCTCCCAGAACAGAAGCAGCACTGGGGACACCTCCTTCTTGGGCAGTGTGAATCCAGGCTCTGGAGTTTGTAGGTAGAACCCAGGTCCCACCTGGGCAATATGTTTGTGGCTGTGCTTGGCCTTTAATCAGGGAAACATTGCAGTAAAATGTGATAAGTGAGCCAGGGCTTCTGAGTTCTGAGATTTTACAATCTTTGGGAAGTCTGAATTTGCAAAGTTTTCCAGTTATGATTCTTTCTTGTTGTATAACTGTTGTAAGATCCACCACATTACCTATGAGGGATTAAGCACACAAAGAGGAAGAAGCAGCTCTGACAGAGTAGAATAGATGGACTGTGGCCATTGATGTGAAATGCATGCAGCTGGCTCGATGCACTCAGTAATGAGCTGATTGCTGCACAGGGCAGCAGTGAGGGAACTTGGGGCTTTGCTGCATCTGAGCCGCAGAGGAGCTCTGCCTCTTCCTCAGCTCTTGGCAAGAAGTGACCAATGCCATACCCAATTCCTGCGTTCTTGATAATGCAGTGGGGATTTGTGCTTCAGCCTGTACAGGGAGAACCTGTACTGAAGGGATGAGAAGGACAGCCAGAGCCAGCAGATCTGTTCCCCATCCAGATGCTCATGCCACCCTCAGACTAAAGCAATTCATTTAAAACCCTGTTGTCTTGCTCCTCCCTTTGTAAGATGGGGATTTATGTACATATATCAGCATTCAGAAGATGAACACAACATGAGGTGTTTGGCTGCAACAGCCAAGGGAGCAACAACAGCAGCATCCAGAGCAATTCCAGTTGCCACTCTCCTTCCCAGCAGCAATACACCTCTGACTGGTCCCATTTTATTAATTTCATTATATAAACATGGTCCTTGCCACTAAGTATTCCTTGTTCTGCCAAATAACTGACTTTTTTTTCTTTTTGCCAGCTCCTTCTTGCTGTTTCTGACCTCTTTACTCCTTTCAGGGAGAGGAATCCATTGTGGATAAAAGCACGGCAGATTTACCAGATAATTGAAATCATTACAGAATACAGTGTTATGTGATCTAGACTTTGCTTTGAAAGCATTGAAGATATGCATATTTACAGTATTAGTTTAAAAAAAATAAACATATCCCACCATGGACTGGGCTTCTGTTGTACAATGTAAGCCAACCCGTGCTCACGGTAGCTGCTGGGCTGGCACCAAGGGGCTCTGACCTGGCAGCAGTGATGCAGTTTTTCTCCTGCAGCCACAAACGGGTCACAGCTCTGCTCTAGGAAGATCCCTGTTATGTGGAAAAGGATAGAGAGAGTTGTCAGCCCTCTGTCAAGCTCCTGGATGGCAACGGAAGTGCAAGTTCAAGCTATTTCTTCAGGTGGATTTGATGATGGCAGTATCTGCTCCCAGATCACTTCCCAGAGCACATTTCATGCAGACCACAAAAGGGAACATTTGCTTACAAAGCAATTGTTTCAAAGCCAAATCTTGAGTTTTTAATTTATTGAGTATTTGTTCCCCTTGACTGAAACTTCAGCAGTCTTCTTCTGCCAGAGCTAATATTTTAAACTGTGTACTTTAACATCATTTGCATAACTTTTCCAAAACATGTTATTGCTGTCCGTGTCCTCCTGTTTTACATCCTGCCTAATCCCAAGGTCAGGGAACTCAATAGGAGCGCCTTGATTGTTCTGGGCTTTGGACAAGAATTTACAGACCCAGCACGAGCGATCTGCCAGCAATGCAACGCCTTGGCCATGGGCTCTCGCTGGTCTCCTGCATACACTGGATACTTGACAGCAGGACTGCTCTTGGTTTGTTTTTACTCGCGCTGTGCCATGAGTTTTAAACTTTTACTCTTGTTCAAAAAGCCAACAATTATGCTTACAGTGTTTTCCTGTAAAGTTTTTAATGGCTGGTCAAAACTTGAGTAACAGCTAAAACATTTTCTTTTTCCTAATCTATCTTTTCCATAGGAATAAAGATGTTATGGAGAAGGTATCTACTAGCATAGCTGCCTTTCTGCTCAAAAAGCACCAGGAGATGACTTTCAGCATTGTCACCATGAAAAAGGTGGCTTTTGGTGCGTGCCTATTGCTTGCTCAACCCAATAGTGTATGTTTATCAGGAGGCCAAAATGGCTTAATTTGCTTACAGACTCATTAAGTGTACAGCATCAGTATTCAGCAGTTCTGCTCCATCCTTGTACTTGTTACGTGTCCAAATCTCTTGGGATTTAGTTCAGCACAAGATTGAGACCATTCCCCATCAGGAGCCAAAGTTCTCCTATCGGACAACCAACTGGTGAGTAGTCTGCTTCTATGTTAGCATAGAACAATTGGTTCTCATTGCTGATTTAGGAGCAGTGCATCCAAGCCGTCTGAGTCATCATCCATCTCCTGTACAGTGAGTTGAGTCCAAAGGAATATGAAACAATTGGAAGCTGTCTTTTGTTTGATAGGGTCTCTGTAGAAGCAGGGTAGAAAAACGCCTCCAGGAGACAATTATTGACACTTCTTTGCTTGATATCTAGGACAAGAAAAATAAATATCATCTCCTACATAAGCGCTGATCAGGGCAACTCCTGTTCCACTGGTTTTCAGTGACTGAAAAATGTCACTTCAGAACTACTGGGCTACATGTTGGTGTGCAGGAGGTTTGTGGAAACACCCCGTGCCCCTGCTGCAGAAAGCTGACAAAGGTTGTGGTTAACAGAGAACCATTTTCCCCAAACCTTCTAATTAAGAAGGAACTTCTTTCCTTTTTAAAAATTCTCTCAATCACAGCTGACTTGATGATAATTTGTACCTCTCTGATCAGTTGCCCAACATCCACAGTGCACAGCCAGTGCCAGGGGTGGGATTGCTGTAGGAAGCCATGGACCTTCAGCACGCTGATCCTGCCAGCTGAGCCTCTGCCTTTGCCTTCTGTGACTCATCCTCCTCCAAACTGCACAAAGAGCCCTGAAACTGCATGGCTGAGTCATACCTGCTCTGGGGGTGGCTCTCAGGGCCCCTGCCTGCATTAGGTGGAGGCAAGGAACCTCAAGCTCTAAAAATAATGAAAGGATGGAGGAAAGGACAACAAGAGCCCCTCGCAGCCTCCTCGTGTAATAGCACGTTGATGTGTTTCTGCAGGGCCAGGGGCGGATGGAGGTGGGATGCATGGGATGGACGAGGTGATGAGAGCTGCAATTACACAGGATTAAAATGCACAGCCCTTCTGTTACAGGAAATTACAGAGTCAGTGGGAAGCAAAGTCAGAGAAGGGCAGCAATAAAGCAGAAGAAACACAAACCCGTCTCTGATCAACATGTGTGCGTATCTTCTGATGGTTTTGGCCACGTGGCACCCACTGATGGATATGCATGAGCCAGCACTCCTCCCCACCGAAGAAGATACAACTAGAAATGCCCTCATGGATGGTGGCACAGCCCTTACTTTCTGTACCAGATTTGGGCACACACCTCCTCCCCCACCACAGGAATCCCCACATGCAGGTGATGGCAAAGTCCATGATCTCTGCTGCCCTTCTCACCCATCCCCTGCCTTCAGACCATCACTCACCGTAAGGGAGAACATCTCTAACTGCACTATGTGAAAGCACACTTCTGTTTAAGCACCCATTTGTTGTCCTCACACAGAGCTGGGTAGCTGTGCCAGTTGGTGTCACTCCACTTCTGGCTTTTTCCAAACGTCCTCCTTGCATGCACACAATCTGCTGCCAGCAGGAAACAACTTCTTGTAAATCATATGAAGCCCTGAAAAGAAATGGAGAGTTGGTTTAGATAAGAACTACAAATGGGGTCTTGGGAGAGTGGGCAGGGGCTGCAAGTTGCTATCTTCAAGCTGAATGCCTGTGTTTCCAAGCAGGACTGAGCAATCCATCAGGGTTTGCTCAGATGCTGCTTTCATGTTCAATTTATTCTGAGAAATTTAGCTTCATTTGGGGAGTTGCAAATGAATTGCTGCTTGTTCTGTATCAACACAACACTGAGGTTTCTTGCTTAAAGAATAATAAGGAAAACACACGTTGTCAAGCCAACGCCAGTGACCTGGGAGCAGTCTGTGCTCAGCACCAGCTGTGCTGCAGCGTAATGCACCTCAGAGCCATGCCTGCAGGAAAGGGGACATTCCCTGAAATACAGAACCACATTCTGCAGGAAGTGGTGAGATGGGACCCCCAGCATCTTCTCCTAAGGGTCTGTCCTGGTGTGGGCTGGGATAGGCACTGCAATGTGTGCCATCCAACAAAAAAATTCCATTATGCACCACTCTCCCTGCTCCTTAATTGTGTAATAAAAACACTCCAAGAAATCCAGTAGTGCTAAAATTAGCAGCCAAGCCTGCCTTCAGATCCTGAATTCCAAATAAACACGTATCAGCACAATAAACTCAGTAATAGACAACTCATTTTACTTTCTCCCTACTCCACAGGTCTGCTCCGAAAACAGCATTGCTTTTAACCCCTCCAGCTGGCACTGTACCACTTTTCCCCTGTGTGATCCCATTCTCCCAGCATGTGCCATTCCTCAATGTCCTCAGCCTGGCTGGGCAGTAGTGCCTTGTCCCCTGGGAGGACTTAGGGACATTCATTCACCCCTCCTCACCTTCCCCTCCGGCAGCCAGAGGCTCTGCAGGTTTTTGAGACACAGCTCAAAGATTACATTTGCTGCATGTCACATCAAGAGGTGAAGCTGGATGTGGAAATGAGTACGAGGGCAGTCAGACACGGTGAATTCAGGATGTCAGGCACAGGGCAGTGAGTCACAGAATCATAGAATCACAGAATCATTAAGGTTGGAAGAGTCCACTAAGATCACTTAGTCCAACCATCAGTACACCATGAGGACCTTTGCAGATGTACAACCCATTGGTGAGGAAGGGGTGGAGGAGAGATCAGCCAGGAGGAAAGGGGTTGAACCACCTTCTTCAGGGGCCTTGTTTACCTTTGTTCTTGTAAACCAAGAAGGTAAATACGCATCAGATATTGCCTATTACAAGAGTATGTTTGGACAGAAGCGATGCTGCTTTATGTGATGATGTTTTATGTGGACAGTCAGGACACTGTCCTCCCTGAATGATGAATCCAGCTTGTCTAATTGAGGCATTCATTTCTCTCTTACTGACTGGACACATTAAGAAATTACTCTATCACTACTTCTGGTTTTTAATTGAAATGTACTTTCGCTGTCCTCAAAAGCAGGGCACAGCAAAACGCTTCCTTTTCCCACACAGCACAGAGGAGACAGCACCAGCCCATCTTTAACGCTCACTTCCAGCTCTGTTCAGCACTGGTTTCAGGAGACCAAAAACATCAGCTCACATTAGGTAAACCTCTTCATAAAAGCCATTAACTCCTCTGCAGAAAAGCCCAGTGGATTTTTCCAGGCAATGTAATTTCTAAAAGACAGTGTTTAGAAGTCTGCAAAGGGCCAGAAGAATAGCAATAAAAAGAGATACAGAGCGGGTCAACATGAAGAGCATTTCATTTGTACACTGCCCAGATGATCTCGAGGGCTGTGCCATGTCTATAATTGGGTGACCTCAAAAAGCATTCCCAAAAATGTGCATTTTTAGCATTAGACTTAACCGAATTAGAAGCAGCGCCATTATCTGCTTTGAACCCTTGATTAACCTTTCTGTATACACACTAATGGAAAAATGTTCTTTCTCTCAACTTCCCAACCCTCTCCCTATGTTGTAAGGGCAGAAGCTTTTTGCATACTAGCTGGCTCATCATCCTCCCCCAGCACTGTAGAAGCTTGCTTGAAACCTATTTACTGCCATGATGTGCATATTAATGACTTGTCTTATTTGCCTCGACAAACAGAAAGAAGGCTATATTAAGTTACTAGAAAATACACAAACTAACCTAAAATCCAATCTTAATTTTGCAGAGAAGCCATCTGGTTCATCTTCCCTCTCATGTGACTTCCAGAGCCTCTTTGGGGTTCTCTCATCGAAAGCTCACAGCCACGCAGCAAAGGAGGGCTGCTAATGGACTCAGTAATTCACACAGCTTTCCCCACTCTGCCTGATGGTGCAGGGAATGCTAGCACCCAGGTGTGCAGATGAGAGAGGTGCAGGTGTCAGTCAGCTCTTTCCCCCACAGCCCCATGGTCAAGAGAAGTGGGTGGCAATGCTTTAATGAATACCCAATTAAAACCTAAAACTGTGCTACCACAAGCTCAGATCTTATCAGCCTCTCCTGAAAGCTGAGCTGGGTCAGGCTCTGTGGGTTCTCAAACAGGAGATTTCAACTGATGTGCTGTGGGTAATTCAATAGGTGCTCTGCTTGGAGCAGTGTTCAGCCAAGGCTGCATTAAGATATTAAATCCACGGCAATGTGAGAGGTGCAGGCTCTGCCCATCGTCCTTCAGCTGAGATACAAAATTAGGATCTGAAGCTAGAACAGACCTGGAATGACCCATCTGAAATAGCTGAGCTTCATCCATTGCAGAACCTGCATTCAGTCTGAAGAAAAATGCAATTTAATCTGGGTAACGCGTTCATCATCAGGGCTGACCCTTCCCAAGATCTGCCCTTTGCCTGCAGCAGTAACAAATCTCCGGGGAACAGCAGATCAATGGGAACACCAATGATAACAAACAATCATATCCATACGGTCCTCGTTTTCCTGCAGTGCTGCCCATTTCTGAGCTGAGTTCAGCTCTCCTGCTGAACTGTTGGTGCTACCAAGGGTCAGCCTGGGGGTGTTGGTGGGCTCTCATCCCAGATGTGCAGCTTTTTGCTGCCTACTTGCCTCACTTGAGCTTTTTATGCTTCTTTGCAAAAGCAGCAGCAGACAATGAACTGTCTCGTTTGCATGCAAAGCAAAAACTGGTGAAAATACAAACCTCTCAGCAAATCCCAGTGTGGGCAAAACCCCATCCATCATTGGTAGCAAGATGAATAAACCAAGCTGCCTATTAAAACTGCAAGGTAACATTCCCTTTTCATTTTCCTTTCCCTCTTCTTATCCCTTTCATTTTCCCTATTTGAGCAGAAATGGCTCAGACTCTGGGTGAAATTTGACAAGCAAATGCTAAAATACCCCGAAGGAAACCATTTGGAAAAGATCCAAATTAATGATTTCTATATCACATTGTCCTGGCCACATCGTTAAACACAAGATCTATGAACTGTGATGGTTCTGATGAGTCTAAAAATCTGAAAAATCAGAAAACAGATTAAATCCTGCCATCATCTGCACCACTGGGACAGTGGGAGCTGACCCTCAGCAGTGTCCCATGTTCCATGTGATGTATGGTATGACCTGGATGGACATGTTGCACTCGTCATGCCCAAAGCTTTACCATCAAACCCAAAGAAAGCGGAATGGCAGCAAATGCTTCTGTCTGGGTTTGTTGTTGAAAGGCACATTTTGAACAGGAAAAAATAGTGTGTGGTCCTTTAAGCAGCCTGCAGACACTGAATCGTTTAATCCCCTCTCGCCAACAGCTTTTATCCTGGCTTCCCCCAGGCACATCTGCAGCCAGATCCACCATGAGACACTCTCTTGCACTGCCCATTCCCAAGGTCTCACTGTGTCCCCACACAGCTCTGATGGTGATTTCCTTCATGCTCTACCCAAACTGGGAATATGTCTGATGGTTTTGTCACCTGTGTTCTCCAGTCAGCCCAGTGAGGAGGGTATTGAGCAAGAAAGGCTGGGAGAAGTGAAATGAAACCAAATGGTGAATTTCCCTTCCAGACAATGGTTTAGCTTTAAATTAAGAGAGGGGAGATTTAGGTTGGACGCTAGGGGGGAATTTTCATGCAGAGGATGGTGCCCAAGGCCGTGGATGGACCCTGGGCAGCCTGAGCTGGTGGGGCAGCCAGCCCATGGCAGGGGTTGGGGCTGGGTGGGCTTTAAGGTCTCTTCCAATACAAACCAGTTTTTGATTGTATGATTCTGAGCGCTTCTGGGACCCAAAGGAGGCTCAGCTTGCATCACAGGCAGTCCCTGACCCAAAGAAATTACACTTTGTGCAGATAAGACACAGCCTGGCAACATTTTCATCCTCATTTTCCAGCCTTGGACTGCAAGGAACCATGGAGTTCACTCAGAAACCTGTAGAAGAGGCAGTAACTGTAAAGAAGCTTCCAAGTCTCAAGTCAGGGCTTAATTACAGGATGAGCCTTCCTCACTCTGGTGCTCATCATACCACAAGAGAAGATGAGACAGAGAGATTAATGCCTCTTCTTATCCTTCCATACTAATGCCCAAATCTCTTTGACCCCTGCAGGGAACTCCCTGAGCTTTCAACTGATGCAAAAGGAAGAAAGAAGGGGCCCAGCATTCTGGCTAAATGTGATTTCTGATTGGAATGTGATATTATTTCTACAACTAGAAAGTTCTACAAATTTGCTTCAAATAGCTTTTTCTTTGAAGCATAACTTGAATCAATGGATCTTTGCAAAACCAACAAAAGGACAGTCCTGTGGAAACTGCCTTTTTCAGCAGAAACAGTTTAGAAAAAGATTTACAGGATGTGATGGGATGCCCAACAACACAGGCTGGGAGCTTACTCAGTCCAAGGGACACCCAGGTAATCTCTTCTGAAGCCAGTCCTGATGATGGCAAAACATTAAAGAACATTACTGAGAAAAGCTCAGTGAAATAAAGGATATAGAAAGGAAACTTTTATTTCTGGGAAGGTTTAGAGATTCTCTCTGTAAGACATTACTGAGGCCAAAGCCTGATTCAAATTCAAAATAGGATTAAGCATTTGAATGACTGGTCAGCCAGCCACGTGCTGTTTTGGGAAAATGTGCAGAAATCATCGTGGTATAGAAACTACTCAGTGCCTGGGGAGAACAGACATTCTGCCACAAAAGCATTGTCGTGTGCTTGACTGTTATGGGCAATTTCACCCTGGCATGAGGGTGACCTCAGTGATAAGACTTGTCTGGAGGGTACCTCGGCCTCGTCCAGCTTTTTGTCCACATGACAGATGCATTTAATCAAATTGAAGAGTACCACTAGAGAGACAGCTTTAGAAATTCATCTTCCTGTGAGATTGGAAGTAACAAAACTCATGAGAACAGAGGAAGGATTAATGAGAGAGAAGCAAGCCTCAGGCACAGCACTTGCTCCCCTTACTTCCTGGGGTGGTGGCAGGTTGTCTGGGGGGCTGACGGTGACACCACTGGTGAAGAGAGGAAGGAACCTTGTAAGAAACCAGGAAAACTATGGCAGTCATCTATAAAGCCACGGAAATGGGGCTAGAAAGGGCTTCAAAGATGGCAGTGGTCTGCTGCCCTGCACAAAGCCAGGACCACGCACATCCCAGCAGGGCTCCTCTGCACGGTGTAGCAGCTCATAGGTCCCCAGAAGGTCAGCTCCAGTGATGTGGTTTTTGTTGGGTCACTCACAGGCACTGATTTCTCAAACAGAACGGGGGCTGAAGGATCTCTTTCGGTTGTTACCAGCAGACATTTTTTTCTGTGGTTAGAGAATGAACAGCTTCAGGGCACACCATGCAGCTGGGAATGGGTCACATTAGGGGTTACAGCATGACGCTGTAATGGAGACTGAAATACGATCCTCCCCAGACATCCCTGGAGATGAAACCCTTTTGAGTTTGCTTGTGAGATGGTAATACAGATAGATACAGAAGGGAGCTTTTCTGGAGGGAAGCAAACAGCGAGAATCTAGAATTAAAAACACAGTGGGAAAACGAGAATAATCCTGACCGTGAAGCATAGCTATTCTCAAAAGCATCTATGGATATAAAACATAAAATACATCCTGCACCTGCTATCTAACTCCTCCCAGATAGGCTGGGCAACACGGCGTGCTGCAATACATGAAGCATTTCATTTAAGTCTTAATTCTGCCTGTTCCGGGATTACAGTATTAGCACCCAAATCTCACTGCGCGGCTCAGGCAGAAAGCACAGGGGGAGCGTCCCCCTCCCTCTGGCTGCGGGGTGACGAAACCCATCCTCGGAGGAGGCCGCTGGGGGCGGGCAGGCTGCAGCCATCGGGACACCTGAGCGGGCAGATGGATGGGGACGGCGGGATGGCAGCCGGCGCCGGTGGCCGTGCTGCGGCCGGCAGGATGCCCAGCAGTGCACGGCGCGGTGCTATTGCCGCTCCGGTCACATGCGGCAGGCGGGGAGAGGGGGAGCGCTAAATAATTGAGGAGCTGCAGCGCCCTCCTCCATCCCTCCCTCCTCCATCCCTCCCTCCTCCCTCCGCCCTGCGTGTGCGGCCGGGAGCCGGGGCCGCCGGTGCCCAGCGCAGCCCCCCCGCCCTGCAGCACCGCAGCCGACCCCGCCGGGCTGCTCGCCCGCGGAGGCCCCGCAGCAGAGCCCGCCGCTGCCCTCTGTGCCCGGTGAGTGCCCGCACGACTCCGAGGGGGTGCAGAGGGGATGAAGCGTTCTGGGGTGTGGGGAAAGCGCCGCCCCGATCTGCCACCTCACCGCCCTGGGAGAGCGGCTCGGAACATCCCGGGGTGCTGGGGGGGAGGTGAGAGAACCGCGGATCCAAGCGTGGAGAGCTCTGCCCCGGCCCCACGGCGGTCACCCCGTCCGTCGCCCCGTGCCGGTGGTGCGGGGGCTCCTCCGGAGCCGCTGGAACAGACCCGCTTGGGGCAGAGACCCCAGAGCCACCCCATCCCGCAGCCCCGGGCGGCCGCAGCCCCGTGTTGACAAAGTGGCACTCGCTGGAAGGGAGGAGGGGGTGACGACAGGGCTGACGGCACGGGATTGATTGAAAACAGAGAACGGCGGAAAGAGGGGATAAATGCCGGCTGGTCCAAGCGACAAGACAGCTCTGGCTACAAGTTACCGCACCAAACGAGAGAGACGAAGGTAGAGGCACTGCGGGCAGGAGGGCAGTGTGCATGAAAAAGAAAAAAAACAATATCAATAATCGGACGGGGCGGCGCGGAGCCCCGGGGCCGGGTGGGCGGCAGCGCGGGGCGCGCCGAGCCGGGCGCTGTCCGTGGTGCTGAACCCCGACGGGGCGACCCGGGGGCTCCCGCTCATCCGCGGCCTCTCCCGGCGGTGGCGCGGGCAGAACTCCCTCCGACTTAGAGGCTGGTAATGGAGTTATCTTCCTTTTTACGTCACCCCCGACTCGCTGCTGTTTATTGATTCCTCACGGGTATTTTCGGACTGCTGAGTATCAACCGCCTGCCTGCCGTAACCCTGGGTAGGTGCGCTTCTGCATCACTTTATTAAAAATCCTCATCTGTTGTTTTTTTTTTTTTCTCTCAAACTTGCTTTCCAGCTCAGGTCTTGTGACCTATCAAATGATCATTTAGACAGATCGACTTAGTGCCTCCCCGTGACAGTCTGTGCCTAGAGAGCTCTGATAGAGGGCTTCCTAAATCAACACAGACTCTGGGGAGGCATGGGAAGCAGTATTACTCTTGTCAGCCCCAGAGAAGACTCTCAGCTCAAAAGGGCCATACCTGATTTAATCTAGCATATTAACTAATTAATCTTCCCAGTGCCCCTAAGTAGTAGGTAAGTACATTTTAGCATGCCAAGGCATTTGTTTAATTGACCAAAAACTGTCATGAGACTGAAAGTCTGATTGCTAAAGGTATTTACATATACCCATTTTGTTGGTATACATAAGGCATATGACTTACTGTAGCTGAACAATACACTGTAAACAAACAAAAACCAAACAAGCTAAAAGCAATACGAGAGTGAAGAGTTACCTAGATTAAACTAATTATCTGTTCTTAAAACATTAAGCTCCCTGGGGAATCCCTGCTGCATGAGAGCAGGTTTTATTGCAGGGATCCAAGGCCCAAATGCTATTTCCCATTTTCATCTGTCAAAAATGCTGAAATTTGACAACAAAGTAGAGACTGGTGAGGATTAAATGATGAACATGAAGCAGCTTGGGTCCACTCAAAGTAAATTCAAATGTGCAGTACATATCTGAAAAGATACAAAGGAGGCAATATGTACAATAGTCATTGATTAAGTTAAAAAAAAAGAAAAGAAAAGAAAAACAAAACAAAAACCAAGCAGTTAAACAGAACTGAAACCTAAAAAGGCTCATGCAATTGCTCTTCAGTTTTAATCTCCCCTTGGCAATCGAGAATGCTAGAATACAGTAGACATGAGAAAAAAAATAACAATAATATTGGGAATTTGAAAAAGAAATAAAAGCCAAAATAGAAAGTACTGGAAAAAGAGTCTTATAAAAGACGAACTACAGTACCTGGTCAGATAAATTAATTAGAAAAGAGGGTGGGAGATGACTTGATTCAAGAGGCTAACAGCCTTTACAGAAAAAATGAGCAGGCATTGAGTTACTTCTCCATCTGCCAAAGAAAGGCATGACAGAAATGGATGTTGACTTGCTACAGCCAATGCATTCTGATTTAAGTGAGTGCTCACATTTTCGAACAGTGGAGGGTTGATGACCTCGTGAAGGAACTATCAGAAAACCTGGCGAATTCTCCATCTACTCATGTCAAGACTTGATGTCCTCCCAGAAATTGTAACTTTGCCAAAGCAAGTCATGGGGCTTCCTGCAGGAGTAATGGAAGCTACTAACTAGTTCAGACAAAATTAACTCAGTGAACTTGATGGTATCTTTGATCTCTAGATCAAAGTCAGACACAAGGCCATACAGCAGTCCTCCCAGGTGCCCCAGGCTTTATTCTAGACAAGCACATTCCCAAGAGGAGTTTTGGCCACATACTAAGAGCAGAAAAGCTGAGTGACCAACTTGCATTTTGAATATCCCAATTTTCCCACTGTCTCCATTTATTTACTCTCCCTAAAATAAATCCTTTTTTCATATGCAGTAAAATGAATCAGTATAAAACAAAGATCAGTTTACTTGGAGAATCAGTCATTACTCTGAAGTGAAAATGCATCTTACCCCTCCCTAGATAATTTTTTAGGATCATGTGAAAATTATGACAATTTGTTCTTTATGATACTGCAGAGTCTCAGATGGAATCGTATCAGAAAGTATTCCAGTCCAAAATATTTTGAAGGATATATTTATAGGCTGACTTGACTGCTTCCTTCTTGAAGCACAAGACAGTCTGTTTTCTCAGTTCTGAGACCGTACACATATAATAAGATTTCATCCATCTTTCTTTGAAGCCACCAGTAGTTTTTCTAGAAAATTCAACGAGAATAGAGCCACAGTGGATGAATTAATGGCTTTCCTGTGAAGACTCTGCAACTTTCAAGCAAATACGATAGCAAAAGCTTATGGAGATGTAAATACAGTCCTAGGCTCCTCATGGGAAAAAACAAAAATAGTTATAACAATAACAGAGTAGTCTATCATAGATATAGATAAACATAGACATCTTAGTTCCAAATGATTAAAATTTTGACTCCACAGCACCCAAGCCATTAAGATCATCATAATGTATATGTTCAACCATCATCTTAAAGTATAAAGCCATGACCGAGCCCAAAACAGCACAAAATGGTCCAGTCAAGAAACAAAGAAAACATTTTATGCCATTTCCTATGGATCTGAAATCTTGGCCAGAGTCTCACCTCAATCCAGAGTGAACCTACTAAACTCATTAAACCACCTGCTGTGCCAATGGAAGCAGATTCTAACTTAGATCCATGGGCCACATAGATTCTTAATAACTTTTTTTCATTTGCAAGCAGCAAGATGTAGAAAATCACAGTTGTCTATTGGAAACTTCCTTCTAGTACTGAACAATTTTATTGTTGTATATGTTTATTTCCTGTGGCTCATCACACAGTAGTCCTGGGATTTGCAGCCATCAGCTCAGGGCTCAGCTGGGGCTGGGCACTCCAGCTAGTGTTAATGCTGCTACCACGGCTGATTCCTTGCTGTCACCTCAGTGGAACATCCCTGGGAGAAAACTGCTCTTTCCCTGAAATAAAACTGTCAGAGGGAAGTCCAGGCACTGACAAAACAAAAACAGTGAGGTGGAGCCACATAGCATGTGATTCTATTGTCTCTGATCCTCTGCATGACAGCTGTATCAATAATTTACTGAAAGATGGAATACCATAAATTAAATCTATCTGGCAGATGAACACAAGAAGAGCAGGTTTTTCAAATCCTGCAATTTAATTGCAAAAGTACAGAGTTAGAGGGTCAGGTGGGTTGCTGCATGTAGGGAGATGGATTATTACTGGGAGATTCCTTCTGTTATGCTGCAAGTGTTGAGAGATGTTGCATAGAAACCTTATGTAAGCATATTAAAAAAAAAAAGTGTGTTTGATCCACAAGTGAGCAGGATTTGAGCACTGGTCCTCAGTAACCACCAACTACTGCTGCCAGTGCTTGTCAGTAATTGGGATACAGCTTTGGTCAACTCCTCCCTGCAGGTCCTGAGCTCCCTGAGTGTTGGTTGGATCTTTCTGAGCAAAGTCCTTCAACACACACTTAAAGTCTGAGGCTTAAGGCACTTTCTCGTGTCTAGAGGCCTGGATGCACTCTGCCAACAGCAGCAAGCTGTGCCTAAGAGCACTTTGAACCAGGTCTTGATGTGCCTGTCAGGTTGTGCCAAGTGAGCAGCTGTTCCCTGATGCCCAGCAATATGGTTGTGGTGTCCAGGTGGGATTTGGACACCCTGGTCTGACAGTGAGGGAAATACATGCATGCTGCCTACCCTTTGCCCTGGCTGGGATGAGCTGGCAGCACTGGGAAGTATCTGGGTCTGCCAGCACCTCTTCAGGGCACCTGGGCAACAGCAAGTGTGTGCCAGCCTGCACACTGCCTCATTAAGTGGCTGGGGAAGCAACAGGGACCAGGAGATGCACAATTAATAGCTAGGGTCACCAGCTCCACACTAAGTAAATTAAGATAGAAGGCAGTAATGTGTCGAGTTCCTTTGGCCAGGAGCTCCAGCACAAACAAGAGCCACAGCAATAATATTTCAGCTATTCTATTCAAATCAGTTCTAAGGGAGGCGAAGAACAAGGATGCAGTTAGCTAACAGGGCTCCAGTGACAACCCAACTTTCAGCTAGGCATAACCATGTTTACCCACGCCGATTCCCCTTGCCACTCAAGGACATCACCAGGCAGTTTGTGCGCATTTCTCAGGAACACCATAATACCATCATTTTTGAGCTGTTGGTCTTTTAAGAACACGTCATTCTTTGTTCAGTTCTGCCTCATCCTATATGCTGACTTAATCTTGGGTGTACGTTCATAACTTGCTTGTTGGGAAGTGTCTAAAAGCACTCATGCTACAATGCCAGGTATTACTCACACCACACACTACTCAAGTGCTGCACCACATTTGCCTGACTTATGATGATAAATGACTAAACACAGAAAATCTCTTATAAGCCGTCTTCTTTGATCAACTTGTGTTCACATTACTCATATAATCAGTTCTGTCGAAATGCAGGAGGATTACTCATGTAAGGCAAGGATTTTTTGTCCTAGTGAATAATAATAATAAGCAGCCAATCATGAAATAAAAGCAGCAAGATCTGCTATTCACTTCCTGGGAAGTGTGTTGAATCTGCCTCACACTTCTGTTGGGGAATTGGTGACACAAGTTACAGCCACCCAAATTACCCTGCAGCTCTCTATTTTGTGTGCAAAGAGCCTGCTGATTTACATTTACTACTGCTCCTCCTGGAGACCTCAGCAGGCACTGGAGAAATGCTTCCTTCCAGCTCCTTCTGAGGAACGTGTTTCTTTGAGAACCTCTCCTGCATTAATTAGCCCACAGACAAAATCATGCAAACAGGGCAGTGAGGCATAATCAATTACACTTGTATAACTGCTGATGGAACACGATAACTAATTAATGAGACCACGTGCTCAAACAAAAGAGAAATGCATTTGAAAACACAGTGTGTGTAATTCTGATGTGTTCATTGCACAGAAGACCAGTTCAGATTCCTAAATTATTGCATGGAAGGCTTTCCAGAAGCCAGAGAGACTGCTGATGAGAGTCAGCTGGGAGGAAAAAGCAGTTCCTTAGCAAGGACTAAAGGATCCTCTGTAAAAACAGCAATCTTCAAAGCAGAATTGGAGACTTAAAAACAATAGATTATCAGAACCTGCGTTTGATACACAGTCATTATTTTTTCTGTTTTGGACAACAAAGTATTAAATCAGTACTTCACCAAAAAATGTAATTTGTGTTTTTGCCATTGCAATTCACGTTGATATCCTGAAATGAAATAAATTGTCATAATGATGCATCAGCCAGGCTTTGCAATAGCAAAAATCCATTTTCTTCAGAGAGCCTCACACACTAATAAATAACCCATTCTGTGATTTATGTCAAATTTAAGAAGCTCTCATGGCTGGCCTGGAGCAAACCGTAATGACTTCCATTCTATGGTGCAAAAGTATGGATCTACGGGGGAAGAAAAAGAAGGTGCAGTCAAGTAATTACAGAAGCTGCTCCTGCATCTTATTAAAGCAAAGACATTTCTTCAATGAGTGGTGTTCTAGAACAGACTGTCTGGTCACTTGGCTCAAAGCAGCTCAATACAAATGCAGCTCTTGTCCACTACGACATCGAGGTACAGCTGGAAGAGCATTATCTTTAGTGTGGTTTCTCTGCACCTGCCTTAGAACACCCAGCTGCATTAAGCACTCGTACGCTTCTGTTAGGCATCTGCTTTCTCCATTTTACTGGTGGAAAAGCAATTCAGTTATTTCATGCGGCCCCCTAGAAGGAGCCCTCAGCACAGCAGTTCCAAGAAGTTCCTGGTTGCCCGGTTCTGCTCAGCTCACCCATCTATTGATCTGTCATTTCCCCATACTAACAGCATCATTCTGTTTCTTTAAGGCTTTTACTTCACCACCTCAAGACAACAATGAGAAACCAGTCCTTTTTAGAAATGTGCAAATTGATTATACATCTTTCTCCATAATTCTCTTTTTTTTTTTTTTCCTTCCTCCTAGTGGTTAAATAGCTTTTTGCAAACACAAATGGAGCACTTCATGCATATTGCATTACTTACAGTGCTGCACTCACAGATGGCTGGATGTGCCAGAAGTACCCGGCACTCAGTGCTACACCACTCTGCACCACACATAGTCAGTGCTCCCTGGACAAAAAGGGCAGAAAATATGTGGGATCACAGAATGCTTGCATAGGATGGCTTCCTGCAGGCCCAAGTGCACAGTAGTAGATACAGAGCAGGACGCCCAGAGGGATACCCCTCAAACCCTAGGGATATTTCTCCCTATGGGATCCCAGCAGCTAGGGCCAGCTTCTTGCAAGGCTGGCACAGAATGAGCCCAGCACTTCTTGGAATAACCCATCACCAAGGGATCTGCTGGCCTTCACCACAACCAGCTCCAGTTTCACCTCTGTGTGCATTTCTTCACTTCCATCTGTTCCTCTTTGCTCACCTTTGTGGACACAGCGTCCTGATGTGGGTGTTCAGCTTTGGAAGTGGGTCCCACAGGCTGCAAAACAAGGGGGTTATGCTGGTTTGGCTTTCTTGCATCGGAGGCAGGAATACAAAGTTTAAGGACCCATCTGCAGCACCACTGCCTTATGTCTTTAGTAAAGCTAAATTACTCAGTGTTTATTTTGCTTATTTCTCAGAAGGAGATAATGGTATTTGGCCAACTTGCAGCAATATTAATATTGGTAGAGCACCTAAAAAAATACAGATGAAAGAAGAACAGAAATGAGTTGTTCAGCCCCTCCAATCCCATTTTGCTATGAAGAAAAAACAAAAAACACCACGTAACAGCCCTGGAGCCATTTCTTTTTTTTTTTCAGTAGGCACATTGCTAAATTGGGCTTAAACCTAAAATACATCACTGCTTTTTTTTTTTTTAGTGCTAATTTTAGCTTAAAATAATAACTGCTCCACTTGAATGGAGGTAAAAAAAATTGGAAAGGGTTAAAAAAAAAATCCCCAAATTAGCAGCAGAGGGGCAGATGCTGAACCCCTGCACAGTGCTCTGAGACTGTAAAACGAACACACAGAACTCCAAACCCACACAGAAAGCGGCAGTGTGACGAGCAGCCCACAACAGCAGCATCCCTCTGCCGCGTGGCCAATGGCACTGACGTCATTCCTCTCCCTGCTGCCGGGCCGTAATGAAAACCACATCTTGTGTCTGCTCCTACTGCCCAGCTCACAGCTACCAGCCTAGTAATTAAAACTAAAAACAACACAGCAGGCAGGGAAGTGAGGCTGGCAGGGATTTTCCTCTCTCCCTTTCTCTTCTCTCACACCGTGGGTTGCAGCTCTGCATCGCAGCTCTCCGCGCTGCCTTCCCATAAGAAATGCTGCAGCCCAGCTCCACGCACAGCCCCGCGTGGGGGCAAAAATGCTGTTGTAGCAGCAGGCATTGGGATGCTTTTGTCTCTCTCTGGATTTATTTCTCATTCTGTCTGAGCACTGAGTCATCTCAATGCCCAGCTGCACCTGGGGTGAAGCATGAATTTTGCTCTGCAAGCACCTGCGTTAATATTGCTGCCGTGGGATTTGCTAGGAGTCTGCTCTGCCCTGCTTTTCTAGGGCACGTAGAGTCATACAACGGCTGAAGTTGGAAGGGACCTTAAAGATCATCAAGTTCCAATCCCCCAGCCGTGGGCTGGGATGCCAACTACTAGATCGCCTGCAAGGAGGAAGGGGCTTTCCATCTCCTTCCTGAAGCAAACTGAGGCCTCCATGGGCAGCAGGGAGATTTCCTGTGCCGTAATGACTTCTGCGAGGAGAAAGCTGGAGGAAACCCAACCGTTCCATCTCAGCGAGCACCCCTGGCTGGCTCCTTACCACCTGGAGCTCACTCTTCTAATCTATCACCGTCCACACACTGACTCTCCTTGTGTTCCCTGCATTCTTTACAGAGGGCTTTGCACAGGGACATCCCAGAGCCACCCGGGCAGAGGGCACTCATTAACAGGAGGACTAAATGAGTCACCCTGGCAGGCAGTGGGTGTGGGATGGGGCAGTGAGGATGAAGCAGAAAGCAGCAGGTTTAGTTCAGGAGTAATTTGGCATCAAACCACACACTTAGAAAGCTGTGACTCTGAACACCGAGGCCTCTCCTTTCGATGTGATTGCTGTTTTAGCTCATTTGCGCTAATGAAGAACGCTGTTGTGGTACAAACAGCGGTTGCTAACGAGCACGATGGCAGCAGAGTTAGCCGAGCTGGCCCAGGCACCCAGCACAGCCCCACTCAGCCTCCTGGATACGCAATGAGGAGGGCAGCCATCAAGCACAAGAAAAGCGCTTCCTCCCTCGCTCTGGCTGTGGATTTACACCAGTCTCCTAAGACTTCACCATTTACATAGCTGTGGAATGGATGAATGCGATTGCTGAGCAATGCCTGCACCTCGGTCTTGCCAAAATTCCCCCCTGCTGCTGTCTGCTTCTCCATGTCTTTGGGAGCATAGATGGAGCAGGGCAGACATAAGCTGTGTTTGCCCCAGGTAGGCATTATCCCTCCATCAGGCATGTCTTATGGCTGTGGGTGGGGGAGAGGATGTTTCCAAGTGATGGAGTAGCAATATGCTGCTCTCACTTAAATATCACTGATACTTTCAAATGATCGCTTTCATTGAGTACAGCCACAATTACAGAGTAACTTCATTTCAGCTGATATCGAGATATTGCCTTCAGCAACTCAGGGCCCTCTCCCTCCCCAGCTTCTGGCCAGAAAAGATTATTTTCTTACCTAACATACTGCATGAGGAAACTACACAGAAATAAGGGCATCTCGACTGCAGCCGTTCACAAACCAGGCAGCTATTTCTGCCCAGTGTTCTATTTAGCTGAGGTCTGTTTGTTGCAAACCCAGGCAGACCCACCCAAGTCCTTCCAGCGTAACAAGGGGTGCTGATAAAGACCTGCAAAGGAAAAGAATTAAATAAAGGATTGGACACAGCTGAGCGAAATACAGCAAAACCTCTGCATCAGCCCATGGCTCAGAGATGCTGTGCAACAGCTCTGGGTATGAGAAGCTGAGTTTGGGTTAGGGATCACTTTGGTTAGAGGAGCTATTCCCTCCATGGCTAAAATGCTGGCACACAGGCACGTGGCCCTGAAGCAGCCAAACCCAGCTCTTATTCTCACCTCAAAGATGTACATTCGCTCAAGAGTGGCAACCATTTTTCACTATTAATATCCTTAGCCAGAACATGCATCCTTTCAGCTTGCGGTCGCTCGAGGTAAGGATCAGGGCAATTCAAACTGCGATCAGCCAAAACATGAAACAAATGCTGTGTTTTATTTAATAAACTCCAGCAAGACAAGGCCGCCTGGTAGACACAGTGTAATTTGTTTAGGATGTAAAGACTGAAAAAATAATTGTTTTGGCTCCAAGGCAGTAATAATAATAAAAAATTGCTGCATGAACAGGAAGGAAGCTTTCAGGCTAAAATTCATATTAAAGAAACAATATCACTTTTTTCTATGTATCAATATGCAGAGATTGTCAATTCTCAATGTTTTGCTCCAAGTCACCACACGTCACCAGGAGGTTATTTCTCCTTGCTTGGGAACTACACTGTCTGTTAAAAACAAGAGAAAGAGAAGGAAGGAAAAGGACAGTGTCTGAATAGTGTCTGAAAATACGACCGAAGATGAAAAAGCATGAGCTAATTCGTGGAGACAATCTTATGATTGGGTAGATGTAATCACCATGCAGAGCAGACAGGCTCAGGCGGCAGCATTTCAAAGTATTCAGAGAGGTGACCTGCTGTGCCCCAGCTCCTCGTGGTTGCCCAGGAGCAGTTTTGGTGTTGGTTGGGCACTTGTTGGTTTCAGGTTCCTGCTGTGTATGGGATGATATTGATAACTTACCCCCCCGGGACAACACCTCTTCCTTTGCTGCTTCAGCTCAAACACACACTGTGAAACCTTTTCTCTTTCTTGCAGCTGGGTTGCCATCACTGGAGAACTGGCGATGAGGCTGCAGCCCTGAGCACGGATTCAGCCTGGGACACCCAAGCCCAGCAGCAGCCATGAGCGGCCTCCTGTCACGCCTGGACCCACGGCGGGTGCCATGGGGGGCTGCAGGCCATGCCCTGCGCTCCCGCGTCCTGCGCACCAAGCCTGTGGAGTCGATGCTGGAGGGCACGGGGACAGCAGGAGGCCAGGGCGCACGGCTGGCCAAGGTCCTCACCACGCTCGACCTCATCTCCCTTGGTGTTGGCAGCTGTGTGGGCACAGGTATGTACGTGGTATCTGGCCTGGTGGCCAAGGAGATGGCAGGGCCTGGCGTCATCGTGTCCTTCATCATCGCTGCCGTCGCCTCCATCTTATCAGGTGAGTCTTTCCAGTGGGTTTTGAGTGAGGTCTCAGGTATGCTCTGGCTACCCTCATGGCTGAACAACATGCCAATGACCAGTGCTGGTCTCGTGACATTGGGGTCACATCCATGATGTGATGGCACTCAGGATACACACGGCACGGAGGGGCAATGACATCTCCTAACACTGAAAGCCCCCCTTTTGCACTTGAGGTTCCCCACCGGCATGGGGTGCCCAGCTACGAGGAGCCAGCAGGACAGTGGCATCCTGCAGGTGAGGCCAAGCCCAGCGACTCCTCCGCTACCTTTCGAGTTGTTGTTATTGGCTCCTTTTCACTCAGGATCACTCTTTGAATTTCCAACAAAACAAAGCAAACAAAGCAACGTGCAGAGAGGGAGGAATTATATATTTTAGTGAAAAGTTGGTGAATTCCATTGCCTCCTGTGAACCCAGCTGAGCATATGGCCTGAGCTGCGGTTTCCACATAAGCCAGTACTGCTGGCATTTGTCCTTTCCAGATCAGTGCTAACGCGATGATGCGATGTCCCCACTCTCCCTGCTCACAGGACTTTGCATGCTGTGTCAGTCTGGCAATCCAGCTTGCGTGTGTGGGCTGGGCAAGAAAACCTGACTCAGTGACAAAGGACATCAATACAGGATGGGAATGACCTGACTCCACTTTTCAAGTCCTCAGGTTATTGCGCTTTCCCCATTTCCCACAGCCCGTTTTGTGATGCAAATCAAATGAAGTGGAGCAACCTGGGTGGGTCTGCTCTGAGAAAACACGCTGTCCCCAAAAAGAGCCTTTTTCCCCCAAGCCGTGGGCCCTGCCCCGCAGCAGGAAGCTCCTGCCGGCCCCACAGCCCTGCCGCTCCCAGCCCTGCTTTCATCTTCCCCCTGCTTGTGCAGCCCTGGGAAAGTGTTTTCCCAAGGATGCGGTGTTTTCATTATCTCCTTGGCCACTTCCTTGCTTCATCATTGACACTGCTGTTGTTTGTAACAGCAGTGCATTTTTGGCAAGTGAAACCCAGTAAGGGCTGGGAGCTGGACAGGCTGCAGTGGGGATTTCAGCTCTCACTTTCACATCCTGCAAGTGTGCATGGATGGATTTTAAGGAGCTGCTTTGGCTTACAGCTTAGGCAGATATCCAGATCACCTGTGCTCATCCTTAGTCATCGAGTCAGAGCCCATTACCTGCAAATTATCCCAGAGTTTTTGGCTGAAAATGCTCCTGCCAGAATGCCTTGCAGATTGCTGGTGCTGAGAGGGACTGCAATGCTCAGATGTGGCTGAGGAGGGATGGGGCCATCAGCAGCAGAGGTTCATGGAAGTCAGGATTTCTTCTGCATCATAAGGGGAAATAACCCCTGCAAAGAAGAGGTGGAGCTTAGTGCTGTTGCAAGGTCCCAGTTTCACAGAAATTTGGGGATCATCCTGGGAAACGGGAATGCCACTAAGTTTGATGGCATTGTGGGTTTGTCGCAGCCCTACACGCAGAGCAACATTCAGTTATGCAGCTTTATTATCACTATTACACTACAGATAGGGCTGAGATCAGTAAGATAAAATCCACGTCCTAATAAGTTATATCATCTTCCTTTTTAAGCAGTGCATTGAGGGAAGTGCTGTGAACTCCACTTCTGCTGGAGGACCTATAGCACTTAAGATGCCCTGATTAATGCCACCTGCTATTAATTCAGTGGCAGTCATGGATGTGCACAGGTCTTGCATCACTCATCCCCTGGATTGCTATCACATGCTATGATAAAAATTGGTTATTTTCTTAATATACACTGAAATCTAAAGCAGATATACCCTATAGGTTGCAATATCCAGTGTGTAGTGGAAGATTACTATTTTGGGATCCCTGTAGAGTAATTGAAAAATCAAACATTTTATACATATAAAAGTCTCTGCTCTGTCATTATCGCTCTGCATCAATATCAATCCTCTTTAAGCCTTATCTTGTTGTTGGCTAAAAGAAGAGCTGCCAAGAAAGATTATATGATTTTTAAAGCTATCAAAGACAGAAACCAGATACTTGTCCCCACCAGAGCACCTGTTTCATAAATCATTCAGGCCTGCAGTTATCTGTGAGTGCCTTACCTTTGCAGAATGCATGCATTTTTAATCAGCTTTGAATAATGGTGTGGGGCTGGATGATCGGGACGTCTTGTTGCTCTCGTAGCTGGGCCAGCTCTATAGATATCCAGTTTGGAAGAGTTGCATTGAAAAACATAGCCAGGGACAAGGACCCCACCTTGTGGGGTGGGTGGTCCTGCCAGCACTTATCCTGACCAACACCCTGGGAATTTCTGATTCCATCCATGACTACTAAATAAAATTTGATGGTTGTTTCAAGACAGCAGTGTCTTGAATCAGGATTTTATTTAAAAATACCCTGATGTAGTAAGCCTGGAAAATATTAAATCCCACTGAAATCTCCTCCCAGGCAGTTCCAGTTACACACTTTTCACATCTCTTCTTTACAAAGACAGTTTTGCAGTTACTCCTCAGAATGAAATCTACAAGCAACACTTAAGTGTTAAAATAACTTACTTATTTCTGTGAGATGGCTTCAGACTCATATGGCATGGGTAGAGCGAGGATGATCAGGACAGCCAGCGCTCATGCCTGCACCTGCATTGTGGTGACCCAGAATAGGCACACAACATCTCAGGAGAAAGTGGCACAGAACACATTAGCATCCCTATCAGATGAAGAAGAAATGTCTGTCACCAAAGTTACTGTATGAAAACTGGGCCACCACGACCACAGCACCACACTGCCCACTGCTGCTCTCTGTGGATGAATTTCAGTATATATTTTTTTTCATTCCAAACAGGTGTTTGCTATGCTGAGTTTGGTGTGCGGGTCCCCAAGACCACGGGCTCTGCCTACACCTACAGCTACGTGACAGTGGGGGAATTTGTGGCATTCTTCATTGGCTGGAACCTCATCCTGGAGTACCTGATTGGCACAGCTGCGGGTGCCAGCGCCCTCAGCAGCATGTTTGACTCACTGGCAAACCACACCATCAGCCGCTGGATGATCAGCAGCGTTGGGACGCTGAATGGGCTGGGTGAGAATCGGGCTGGAGACATGTGCATCTTGTTGTGCAGAACTTCCTCCGTTAATTAGGGCCTGAAATGTAATTGGAAGCTCATCAGAAGTCAGACATGAATATTAGGCTTCATTCATTATTTACCATCCATTGGCCTCTGGTACTTTGCATCTGGTTCAGTCTGGGTTCGAGGTGCAGGGATATATGATCCCAGTACTTTGAGCCCCTATCAACCAAACCAGCATTTAGAAGATCAGAACCCCAGAAACAATGTTTTGATATCAGAGGGTAACAATAGCACAGGAACACTCTGCTCTGCTCAGCCCCATTAAAACTCACACAAATTTTAAGGAGAGCCTGCAGTACTGACATGTAGAAGCTCGGTGCTGTGAAGGTTCTGTGTGACCAGCAACAGCACTTATCAGTAATGGCAGTGAGCTGCCTTGTAGCTCTGTTGTGAAAATTTAATGTTTGATTGACTTTTAATTAGTACTTATCAGGTATGCATGATGCAAACTAGGATATGATTATTTGTTTTCTGCTCTCCAAAAACAGTGTCATGAGGCATCAGGATTTACCACCTCAATAAAAAAGCCATGCCTCGCAGTGGCACAGTCACCTGGAGACCAGCTTTGCAATGAGAACAAGGAGTACTGCAGAACTTCAGGATCTGAAAAACACTGTCATAGAGTCATAGAATCTTTTGTGTGGGAAGGGTCATCTAGCCTAGCTATGGACAAACAGTTACGCACCTCTTTTCTCTTACCCAGGGAAAGGAGAGGAGTCATACCCTGACCTTCTTGCTCTGGTCATTGCCATCATCGTCACCATCATCGTGGCCATGGGTGTGAAGAACTCAGTGGGACTGAACAATGTGCTCAATGTGATTAACCTGATAGTCTGGGTCTTCATTATGATTGCCGGGCTCTTCTTCATCAAAAGCGACAACTGGTCTGAAGGGCAGTTCCTGCCGTTTGGATGGCCGGGGGTAAGTCCTGTGTGCACTGGGCCACACGGTGCCACCCCCACCACGTGCTCAGCTTTGCTTGTGGTGTGCAGCCCCTGCTTTCACTTCACTCCTCAGGTCCTAGCCCTGCTCAGCCCACCCAGCTTTGGCCGGAGGCTTCTAGCTCCCAGCTTGGGCCCATCCCTCCTCACTCTTCCAAACCTGAGGGACACGGAGATGCTTTGCCTGTATCTCCTGCCACTCTTAGAATAAACTCAGTCCTTTTCCTAGATGCCCTCTTGGAGAGCCAAACAGCACGTGAAAGCATACACCAGGAAATGTCATTTGTCATCAGGCTCACAGCAGCAAAACGCGGTGGCTGTCCAAGGAAGGGCTCGGGAGAATCCAGCCCATCCCCTGCAGAGGGGGAGATACTTATGTTGGCTGCTTTTCAATAACAATGTTCTCGAGCATTTGTTTTGAGCACTTCATAATGCCACCTGCTAGTGCTTATTTTATGGATGTTCCCTCAAAACTTACTGAGCATTTGGACATATTTGGCTTTTTTAGCTTGCTTGCACTGGTTTTTATCCAAAGATGAACAGAGACTGAAAATATCTCAGCTGGCCTAAGCCCAAGATAACTTCTCAGATTTACACTGCTCGACTCCATAGGGATTTTGTGCGGAAAAATAAGCAAGAAAGTAAAGTAAACCAAAAATCTTGATTGCTGAAAGGATCCCAAGCTGACATGCTGTCCCTTCACCTCTGTAAATCAGCATTTCTCTTCTGGAGCATGGCAGTGAGGAGCAGTGCTCAGACCCAGTTAAGAACAGAGGTCAGATTTACTTTTGGATGATACCTGTCTTTTTCTGCTATAAAATAGGAAAGAAAAAAGAGTGCCAAAAATAAGTGTTTTGTTCCAACTCCAAACCTCTCTTGGCAAAAATACATAGTTTTAAAAGACACATTATTCAAAACACATGAAAAACAATAAGGTCTTCCTATGGTTTTCAGGTGGCTGTTTCTCTCTGAAATCATTTGTAGAAGTTAATCCACCACAGCACAAGCTCGAGATCCCCAGAAGCACAGAGATACTTTGAAAAGTGAATTACAGACTGTTCCCTGAAAGAGGTGAATTTTCCATCACTAAAGAACTGAGATAGATGTGATGGACATGCAACATCTAACTAGCCAGATGTATGCAAAGGCTTTGCAACTACAAATTAGCTCTCTCCTTACAGCTACACAGTCTTTAGCCAGCTTCAGTGTTTGTTTCTTATAAACATGCTAATATTGTACATTAAGAAAGAACATAATAAAGTAACTAGCAGTACAAATAATTCCCCTTTCAAGTATTCCAACCTGTCTGCAGCTTCCAAGCAAAGCAAAGGTTGTTTGGACAGTGGTTCATGTCTGACTGTCTATGCTCGGTTCTGCTTCCTCTGCTAGCAGATCTTGCTGCCTGATGAGAATTCCTGCTAACACGAAACACATGAACATGTTGGGGATGGGGAATCAGTCAATCCCTCAGGATCCATGGTGTTTTCAGTGCCCCCACACAACCCTAACTCCACACCCCAGTGCAAGTAAAATAAGCACAAAATGGTTTTGCATGATCACTTGTTTCCAATTGGGTGCCAGCCACCCTCATGGCACTGAGACAGTGGGTCCTCTGTGCAGGTGCTCAAAGGGGCTGCGACGTGTTTCTATGCCTTCATTGGCTTCGACATCATTGCTACCACAGGAGAAGAAGCAAAGAGCCCCAACACCTCCATCCCCTACGCCATCACGGCCTCACTCGTTGCGTGCTTGACAGCATACGTGTCCGTAAGTACCTGCTACGTGTGTATATATATGAATACATGTCCATACTTACTAGCTATACATGTTTCAACCCCTTGCAGACCCCCAGAGGATGGCTGTACAAGTACAGTTGTGTGGGGCAGGGACCTGTAACTGCAAGCTCAGGGCTTCTGCTAACCCTCTGTCCTACTCATCTTACCTTCCCCAGGTAAGCATCATCCTCACGCTGATGGTGCCATATGATGCCATTGACACTGAGTCCCCACTGATGGAAATGTTCGTGGCACGTGGCTTCTATGCAGCCAAGTTCATCGTTGCCATTGGATCTGTGGCCGGCCTGACCGTCAGCTTGCTGGGTTCTCTCTTCCCAATGCCAAGAGTCATCTATGCCATGGCTGGTGATGGGCTACTCTTCAGGTCAGTCATACATACATTAGCATTTGGTTTTCTCCTTTGCCTTTCCAGCCAGGTATGGGCTATTACAACAGGCAGCCACTGCAACCTGCAATTTTAACCCTCTACAACTGTTTTCTGTTGCAGGTTTTTGTCCCATGTCAGCTCTTATACAGAAACACCGGTAGTAGCTTGTATAGTCTCTGGGTTTCTTGCGGCACTGCTCTCCTTGCTGGTCAGCCTGCGGGACCTGATAGAGATGATGTCCATTGGCACACTGCTCGCCTACACACTGGTGTCTGTCTGTGTGCTGCTCCTCCGGTACCAGCCCGAGAGTGACATCGATGGCTTTGTCAAGTTCCTCTCTGAGGAGCACACCAAAAAGAAAGAGGGTATCCTGGCTGACTGTGAGAAGGAAGCTTGCTCCCCAGGCAGCGAAGGAGAGGAGTTCACAGGCCCACCAACCAACACGTGTGGGGCAAAAAACCTTCCATCGCTGGGGGACAACGAGATGCTCATTGGGAAATCTGATAAATCCACCTACAATGTGAACCACCCCAATTACGGCACAGTCGACATGACTTCGGGGATTGAGGCGGACGAGTCTGAGAACATCTACCTCATCAAGCTGAAGAAGCTGATCGGCCCTCGCTACTACACCATGCGGATCCACCTGGGGCTGCCGGGGAAGATGGATCGGCCCACGGCAGCCACCGGCCACACGGTCACCACCTGCGTGCTCCTGCTCTTCGTCCTGATGTTCATCTTCTGCTCCTTCATTATTTTTGGGTCAGACTACATCTATGAGCAGAGCTGGTGGGCCGTTCTCCTTGTTGTGCTGATGATCCTGCTCATCATCGTGCTGGTGTTTGTCATCTTGCAGCAGCCAGAGAACCCCAAGAAGCTGCCCTACATGGCGCCCTGCCTCCCGTTCGTCCCTGCGTTCGCTATGCTGGTGAATATCTATCTCATGCTGAAGCTCTCCACAGTCACGTGGATCCGATTTGCTGTCTGGTGTTTTGTGGGTGAGTCCCAGATTATTTTATTACTGACCCTGTTTTCGAAGCATGGTAATAGCAACGTCACCAATTAGTGCTTAGGTTAATGCTTTTTCAGTTGGGATATCCAGTCCCTTGCATTTGTTCTTCATAATGCTGGAGTTCTTAGAAATCTGTTATTCAAGCCCCCAAACTACAGCTAACTCAAAAATTACACCTCCAGAAAAATGTCAGTTTGATGAAAGCAAACTTCTTCATGCAAAGGTGACTGTTCTGATGAGTCTTCTGATGGAAAGTAGGTGGGTTTTCTGCAGAAATCTGCCTGCTTTCTTGCTATTTCACCCACTTGAGCTCTTTCAGCAGCCCACACCAAGATTTCAGCACCACATTTTTAAAATGCAAAGCTGTCCAACCCTAACAGTTCTGGAAGGGGCAATGCCAAGGGGCTGTGGGCTCCAGCTCCTGTTCTTGGCCGGAACCCTTCACTTTATGGCAGGGGGCTCTCAGAACATGTAGACTCTGTTGTGAATATTTGGGCCACATTTAGTCTTCCTGGCACGTATCCAGCAGCCTGATATGTCTATAATCTCCTTTGCTTTATATTTGTATTCCCATCCTACAAAAACCTAAGAGAGAAAGTGTAGCTCTCATAACTCCTCCTGAAGGCTCCCAGTCTCAGACTACAGAGAACTGAAGCAACAAGGAATACCAGAATCAAGGACTCTTTAGAGAGACTTAGCAGCCGTATGAGCAAACACAGATATTGCAACAGCCCATAGGAACCCCAGCTGCAGACAGCAGACTCCAAGCTTCAGTGCCAACATCCAAAACAGCCATCTCTGGCTGAGCACCCCAGCAGATGCTCTTCCCATTGGGAAGGTGTGAAAGTGAATCGTTGCAAACGTTGGAGGCAGCTGCTGCGTCCCATAAGGAAAAAGTTTGTCTGGTCATAATACAGACCTTGGATCTCCCTTCAGTATCCCAGAATAGTTTCACAGTTACCAGCTCTCACGGGGAGATTGCTACCAGCTTTCCTCCTCCATGTTGCCATATCTGCCATATCTTCTCTTGCTTCAGAGTAAGGATGTGGAAGAGGCAGGCAGCTCTCACAGGTAATTCCTGAGGCCACACAGCAAAGCTCCATATCTGAGCATCACTGGACCCTAAGCTGAGTTACTGAGGAGCCACATACAGCCCTTAGACTAGAAAGGAGATGCTCAGAGTTTTTCTAGCTCACTCAGCCAATAAGAGAAGGCGCAAATCAAGGGAAAGCCCTTTCACCTGTTCTTTAAAAGGAAAGTAGCTTCAGAGACTGCTGGAGTGGAAATGTGGGCTTCTAACATAGGAGGCCAGGTTAAGTCTGTTGGGAACTGCTTTCCCACCAAGGCTGCAGATGGCACAATCACACGGTTAAGCAGCCATCCCAGCTGATGTTTTAAACGCAGCGCTCCCCGCTCACACACTGACAACATGCGCTCTGCTGGTTTGGAGACCAGACATCAGTGACAACATGTATTCGCTTAAAAATAAAAGCAAAACAATATTTACTCAGATTAAGCCCTCACCAGCTTGAGCTGAACAGGAGGAGGCAGGATGGAGGAGGCTGGATGCTGGCACGGGCTGTGGGGACAGGTGTGGCTTTGGGGTATAGACTGGGCTAGAAGGGGAACGATGGCGCAGCGTTGTCCTCCCCAACAACCTCTCATTCTCACTCACCCCAGGTCTGCTCATTTACTTTGGATACGGGATGTGGAACAGCACGCTGGAGATCAGTGCCCGTGAGGAGGCTCTCCACCAGAGCACCTACCAGCGCTATGATGTGGACGTTGACCCTTTCTCCGTGGACGACGGCTTCTCCTACGCCACCGAGGGTGAGAGCTACCCAGACTGGGGCCCTCCTGAGGACAAGGGCTTCTCATACCAGCAAATGGCAGGAGCAAAGGAAAGCCATCGGACAAGTAGCAGATCGAAAAGCAAGGGCAGGCACAAACCGTCCTCAGAGGCCCTCATCGCTAACGATGAATTGGACTACTCACCTGAGTAGTGGGGCGAGCAGGGGGACGCCGTGCTGCCAGCCAGCCAGGAAGGGCCTGCGGCTTCCCTGCCCCGTCCTGTCCTCCACCACCACCCCGTCACCTCTGGTCCTCGGGTCACATGCTGCAACTGCTGCTGACCCCAAACCAAACCCACCCGAGGGCTTTGCCAGCTGAGTCCCACGCTAGGGAATGCTGGAGCCCTGGTACCTGCCGAGCCCCATTTGGCGCCCAGTGGGAGATGTGCCAAACTGAGGGGGCTCTGAGAGGTGGAAGGATTCACGTGGGAGGACGAGATGGGTTTTCCCTGGGGAATAGTCACCCTATGGCCACTCCTATGTGTTTGGCGCTTTCTTAGCACGTGTGCTTTTTCCTCTAACCACCCAGCAGTAACAGCTTAACCAGAGGGACAGGCAGGTAGGACGTGAAAGTGAACCAGCTTCATCCAAGGGGGTGGTTCAGCTCAGTTGGCCCCACCACTTGGCGTTTTCATGGCTGTTCCAGCACTAAGTGTATGCAACAAGGCCACTCCATGCTGGTCCCCAGGCACTGAACCCAAAGGTTGTAAATACCAGGATTCAGTCTTGCACTGCTCTAGACAGTCTTAAACAAATCCTGAAATCCTGGCATAGCCAAGCATCCTGAATCTGAGCTTGGCCTCTTTTCAGATCACACCTGACCTAGACTTATGCAAGCAGTCAGCAAACTCCACACAGTGTCCCTGAGGTTGAACTGGATGCTGCTCCCACTACTTTGTCTTTCCCAAAACAGCCAGCCCATTGTCTGTGAACTGTTGTGGGCACATCCCAGCACTCATTCTGGCCATGCTGTTTCTAACCTTGGCTTGGTGGATAATGTGTGAAAAGATACAAAAATGCTGCTTGTTCTAAAGACACGTCTAATGTGAAACCAAAAGGAGTGACTGGGAGGGCTTCAGGATGGGAGTTAGGGTTTGGTAAAAGGACCTGTTAAGCTTCACTCTGGACCATCTCCTGCTGCCCAACCTTGCTACACTTCCACAAGCAGAAACCCAAGAGCATCCCACCCAAAAGCCTCCACGATGCACATAAGCTCTACCAATCCACTTGGGGATCTGTCCTACAGGCCTATCCCCAGCAGTGCTGAAGCCCTCATGATGGTCACCTGTGCCCCGCTGCTTCCCTGAATGATGCCTTTGAGATACCCAAGAGAGATGGCACCTGGCAGGTCTGGCTTTATGCTTTCAGGGAGAAAGATTGATGCTGTTTTCCTACCAGCTCTCAAAATAAACCATGGGGTGGTCATCCTTGTCCCACTACCGCACGGTATTTAGGCATCTGCTGGATCACAAACATGTGCCCAAGTACCCTGCTGAGTCTAAGCCTGTTGTTCCTTTTGCAGCCTTAATCTCTTGCTACAGAGCAGTTTGCAGTACCAGTGTGTGTCGTTGTGTCCACCTGAGTATCATTTGGTGAGAGCCTGATCCCTTGCTCCTTGGCGTCTAGGCTCCTGTCATTGTATCAGCTGAGTGGGGCCCTTTGGCTGCTGTGGTTCCCCTGCAGTCATCCACCATTCCTCATTCCTTCTCCATCATTTTCCCATCCCTTCTCCACCCATTCCCCTTCCCCATCTCCATCCCATCCTCATCCATTCCCAGGGAAGCAGGGAAGAATGGCTGCCCACAACTCCAGGGCCGCCAGCAAAGGTCATTTGGTCCGTCACCTCTGGGCATTGGCCTAGGGCCAATTTGGGATGCTGAGAGGAGCCAGGAAGCTGGCACAGGTGTTGCTGTAACCCAAATATTTCTCCATGCCCTAAAAGGAGATTTTCACGCAGCCACCATAGTACAAAAGAGCATTGCCAGCACCACCGCCATCCCGCTCCATGCCAGGAGCCAGCATCCTGTTGCTGGAGCCCAAAGCATGACCCAAATGGAGCAGAAATACCTCACATCCCCCAGACCAACCCAATGAGATCTTGGTCCCTCTGCAGGTTGTGACCACAGCAGCACAACCCAGCACGCATCCTCTGCACAGCAGAGCTCACGCCCCGAGCGACGCCGGTGTCACAGCCCCAGCTTGTAAATGATCCTCACTCCTCTCGTTTTGTTTTTGGTCTTTCTGATGTAGATCTTGCTTTTTTGCAGATGGTACTTTCTGGTGTAACAGTTCTCTGCAGTTCTGATATGAAATTGGTGTATTTGTTAAAAGAGTTTGTTAAATTATTTTATTTTATTTTATTTTTGTGGTTTCCAGAAGCCCATTGGTGCATTGTACAATGGGGTCTTGTAGTGTGTCATGAGAAAGAAAAAAATATGCAGTTATATTATGGAGTGATTTTTATTTTCAGATGATTGTGTTGTTGAAAACGATACATATATATATATATATTATCAAGATACTATGAAAGAAATCTAAATTTACCAAAATCTGTATATTTTAATAAATGCATAAAGCTTTATTGTGTGCCTTTACATTACAACAGACAGACAAATGAAAGGGAACTAATGGATTTTTAAAGGAAGTTGGAGATAAATGTGTCTCAGCATCGACTTCCATAATAATGTAAATCTTTTAAATGAAAGAATAAATAAATTAAAAAAAAAAAAAGATTTTTCCCATATAAATTTTGTTAAGCTGATCAGTGCCTGAAAGTCCAGTATTTTTTCGATGTTAAATAGAAGTCAGAGATGAAAAAAATCTTGCCTTAAGTGCTTCAAAATTTCCTTTGTAGAAGATGCAGTTCAATGGGCTGACTTTGGTATTTACTTGCACTGTTGTGAAAAAAAAAAAAAATGGTTATCTGTTTACACAATAAATAAAAAAAAAAAGAAAGAAAGAAAGAAAAAATGAGAGCCAATGGCCACAGGTTGACTATAGCAGAGCAAAGCTCACCGAGCTCCTTCACCACGGACATGGGGAAGCTCCTGGTGGCACAATGGTGGGGGGACACTGCAATGAGAGGCGGTGGGTGCTGACCCAGGGAGGGCTCTGTTGGGACATGGAGGACCACCCCCAAGTTGGGATGATGACAGAGCAGCCAGCACTCCATCGCTGACGCCAGATGCGGTGTGGAGCAACTCATTGTGTTCCAACGATGTTTGGTTCAATTTTGAGGCTTTGATGCGATGAGCACCAAAAGCTGTTGAGTGCTTGTAGTGCCATGGCCAGCCCTGCCCAGCAACCAGGGTTCAGGAGAGCTCTATGGGATATTCTGGGGCTGTTGGTTCCTGTGATCCTGGGTAGGGTGCAGGGAGGGCAAGGAGCTGAGCGCCAGCCCTGTGTGCCTGAAAATGTCAATTTGCAGCCTAAATAAATGGGAAAAAAAACACCCAAGTGATGCCTGGCAAGACTTTGTTTTCCATAGGATCCCACATCTCCCTCCTGTTAGGATTTGCTGAGCTTCCCACAGCGTTGCAGGCATTCCTGCCCTGAGGGCTCCCTCTCTGCCACCAGTCCCAGGGCTGATGTGTGCACAATCCACAATCCCCGCCGCCCGCACAAGCTGGCACCCACACATCAATGGCAGCACTGACGCGTCCCTGCCGAGCACACAACGACCAACTGTGCCCTGCTGTGATGTCATGGGCACAAGTGTCCTGCAGAGCCCTGGGCTGCGCCTCTGGGGCTGCTGGAGCTCAGGGCAGATGCTGTGTGCTGGAGCAGCAGGGCGAGTGCCAGGGCCTGGGTCCTTATCTCCATGCTATCCCAGGGGGAGTGCAGCCACCCTCATTATCTCCCTTTAAATGCTCCCATTTCACCCTCACATCTACCCATGGCAAAGTGTGGGACTGCAGCATCTGTGGCCCTAGCTGGGCTCTCCAACCAAAACAGGCCATGGATGGGGAGATCCCAATGAATGAGCACATGCCAGCAGACCAAGGCTTGTCCTACTGCCCTGTTTGCAGATCCCACCACCCCAAACCTCCTAGTGGGTCTCTGCTTGTGCACACAGCTCCAGGTTCTCCCCTTGCTTCTGCCCCAGGGCTGAAGTGTGCACCAATTACGTGTAGTGAGCTAACAGCCCTGGGAACTGATGGGGCTTGGTATCACAGTAATTGCTACAGCCTCCAGTGAGGACAGAGCTGGATCTTGATCTTACATGGTTTTAATCAAATAGATAATGACCCCGGAGCAGACTTAAACTTGAGTTCAGAGCAACAAGATTTTGGACTTCTCCAATGGGTTTCCAAGTTTCCTGGATGGGAAAAATGCCACAAACCCCTACCCTGGGATAAGACACAGGGAACATCCAAGGCTACAGTTAGTTCCAAGCAGGAAGGTTAGCAGCTTTTGAATACTCTCCCAAAAGCAAAGGCAGCCTTGAGTCCGCAGCAGAGTAGAACTTCTCATCCCAAATTGCTTTCAAAAAAACCCTTCAAAATCATTAGGAAACTGCGTCATGGAAAGGCTATCTACGGTAGCACACAGGAAGGAAGGAAAAGGAGAAGGCAGAGCCGCAGATACTCTGTTATTTATTGTACAGTATTTCAGTTGAAGTACAAAGGCATCATCAGTATTCACCAGAATTGCATTGTGACAGTGTAACTGTGTGTTAAAAACGTGCTACAGAACGGTGAACACAGATTCATGGGGTGAAAGCAAATGTAAATGTAAAAACACATTTTTAGTAACTGATCTGTACAAAGAAAAAAAAAAAACAACACTAAAAAGAGTGTGGGGATTAGAGCCCCCAGAGTCATTGGAACTATATACAGACACTGTTACGTATCGCAGCGTTAGGACCTTTGGGTTCTGTTTCCTTCATACTGATGACCGGGGGAGTGGGGGAAACAGTGTTACTAAAACGATCAAATCCATACAAAAGTATTTACAGAGAAAGGCAGAAAAAATCCCCTACTGTTCCAAAAGAGAAACATTTGCCTGTTGGGAGGGTGCACCTCCCTCAGCCCTTGCTCCCAGACTGTGCCAGAGCGGTGACCTTGGGGACAGGAAAGCAAATGGGGACGTGCTGGAGTCCTCAGCAGCGGGGAAGTGCCTCTCACGTCTGCTTTGCTGCTTTAAGCTCTCTTGGTGAGCAGTAAAATAAAAAACACCAAACCAACCTGAGGCCCACACACCACCCCTGGGGCAGGAGGATGGGGAGGGTGAACCAGGTGGGAGTGGGGGCTGGGGCTTGTTTTCTAGAGAAGGGGATAACAGGGGGACAACAACACTTGGGACTGCCGGGTGCTTGGGCTGCTGTTTTAAAACCTTCGCGGGGAGCACAACAGCAGCAAGAGCCAGGAGAAGGGAACCCATGGTGTGCAGACCCAGTGGGTGTGGGAGCTCAGACGTGGGCACTCTTAGCGTGGGTGGGGGAGCTGGAGCCCGAGGCGTAGTAGAAGCGGTTCTCGCCGAAGGTCTGAGCATCCCCCGAGCAGCAGACGATGACGCAGCCACCAAAGAGGCAGAGGGCAGAGCCGATCCAGCCCGTGTACAGGGAGTATCCAAAGCTCATGATGGTGGTTTCACGGTGGGCGCAGACGGGGAACCAGATGGTGGCCACCACGCCGCACATGGCTGGGGAGACAGGAGGGGAAAAGCCAATCACAGAAATGTAGAATCAGTAGGGTTGGAAAAGACCTCTATGATCATCCAGCCCAACCTTCAACCCGACACTGAGTGTGGGACCAGCGAGATACCCAGCAAGCCCAGGGGATGGAGCATCCATCCTTTCTTGGCCCCCCAAGACAGACCCACGCACTATTAGATGCGTGAAGCTTGGAGTTAGTCTCCTGCAGCTTGTATTTCCTCTGGAGGATGGCGAGGAGCCCATCCCCACGCTGATCCAATGGGGAATAAACAGCACTGGCTTCAGGACTCCTGATGCCAGAGCAGGAGAGGGGTGGGGATGCCTGAGCTGGGAGAGGTGGGGAAGGACCAGCAGTAAGGAGCACAGAAATCGCTTCTTGACACAACTGAGCTGACAACAAAGGCTGAAGAATGAAAGTCAGCTCTGAAATTGGTGCTCTGGAGAGCTGTGTGTTCAGGTGGAGCTGAGAGCAGAAGATCACAGAAGCCTCACGCATTGTAGAGGCAGCAAAACCTCAACTCAAAGTCAGTTGGAAAGCGGATTCTACTTCCCTATGGAAAACAGGCTTAGGTGGTGGGGCAATGCAGCGAGGCTTCTCAAAGACCTAGTGAAACGAGCCGCAGGGACCACAGTGTTCAGCCTGGAGCCCACAGAGCACGACTACCGAGGGCTTCTAGTTCTGCTCCAGGCTTTTCCACAAAAGCAGGAAGGTAGCAACACGAAGGTGAAGAAGATCTCCATACAAAAATCCATCCCTGCATTCTCCTGGCGCTCCTTGCCCTCACCCTGCATGCAGCAGAGCCGACGGCGTTAACCACCTACAGGAGCAGGTCCTAAAACAATACTCCTTTATGGCCCGCACATCTGAGAGGAATGAATCCGTCAATATTGACTTGCCTCCGGGACAAGCTGTGCAGGACTCCATCCTTGTGGCTATCAGAGAATCGGAGCAAAACAATAACAGGGCTGTGGCAGCTCTACAGATCTCCGCCAACCGCGCTAAGAGAGATCTGGAGGCGGTGTCAAAAAGTTAAGGTTGCAAGAGGGGGAGAAAAAGGGGCAGAGAAAAAATAAAACTGTTTGGTTAAAGTGGAAAACAAACCATTGCTGCTGGCCGGTACAGCAGAAAGCCCATCCCCAGTCGCTGCAGTTATTATGAGAAAAAATATTTTCTTATGGAAAAGAGAACGTTCGGAAGATGCTAATGAAGCCAGCAATGACCTGGGGCCTCCTCAAAGCAAGGGCTCTACGGCTCTGGGAGGGGGTTGTGGGGAAGGAGGGCTGCCCCTGCTGCAGCTCGTGAGCCTCCAGAGAGGGGTCGGATGGGAATCTGCAAAGCATTCTAATGGGCTCCAGCATAAAGCTGCTTTGTTGTCCGAAAGGACACAATCATCTTTTCTTCTTCTGTCCACAGTAAATATATATATACATTGGTGTCCATAGACTATAAGAGCCTTATCCCCTCAGACCCTCCCCCACGGCGCAGCAGAGAGGACAACGCTCGCGTTGGGCCAAGGGGAGCTCTCGGGGACACCGGGACAATGGCATCTCTTGTGCAGTGGGGCAACCACATGTAGCACCACCTTATCATCGTGCTGACAATGCTCGAAAGCTGGAAGGCTGGCCAAGGGCTGAGCAGAGCTCATTGCAGCTGCTGGTGATCCCAGTGGGGAGGAGGAATGCACTGGGATGGTTGCTGCAGTCAGTGCAGTGCAGTTTGGCAGAAAGCAAGAGGAGCAGCTCGAATCCTATAGACTTCTACCACACTGTCCCCATTGGCACCACCTGTCCCTGTGTCCCACATCCCAGTGGGTCCCAGTTCCTTCTGACCATGTACCTGATCCATGGATCTGAATCTCTTAACATTTGCCATTGTAGGCATGGTTTAATCCAGCACTGAAAGTGCACGTAGAATCATTAAGGTTGGAAAAGACCTCAAAGATCACCCAGTTCAACCATCCACTGATAATATTCATAACCTGCCCTCCCAAAGCACAAAGTTGTTTTATGCAGGTTATGTAAGTGTTTAGATTCTGCTTTCCCTCCTGCCCTGAGCCACCTGCCCATGGGGAACACACAAGTACTGCAGTCCAACCCATAGACTGGGTGGCATTGATTTACTGGTTGGACTTGATGAGCTTGAAGGTTTTTTCCAAACAAAAGTTGTTCAATGATTCCATCATTTCTTCTAAGGGGAGCAGTGTGACTTACAGAGGTCTCTTAGTGCCCACAGCTTCCCAGAAGGAAAAAAAAAAGAAAAAAGCACTTTTGAACCTTGTTTATCTTGGGATAGAGTCCTCTGAGAGAAAACAATATCCAGAGGAATCTATTAATACCATCTATTTAGAAGACAATAGCTAACATGGTCAGCTAGCAGTGGTAAATCCCAGTAACTAACGTATTTTCCATCTGTTTATCATCCTCAGGTCCCTCACTTCCCCATGGGGAAAAGATCACTTGGGTACCAGCACGGGGTCCCCCAAATTAGCACCAACAATATGGGATGGGATGGATTTTTCCATCAACATTGCATTGGAGATGTTTTCATAGCAGCTCAGAGCAAACCACCACCGACAGCTGCGCGCAGCCATAAATCAATTCCCTTGGTCAGATAGGACCAAGCAAAGACATAAATACATCAGCATACAGGATAGGAGGGTGTGCACACATGTTGCACTCTGCAGCCTGCTATTATCAGCGGACAGGAAAATCAATGGAATATCTGAGCCCATTGTTTTCCTGGCAAGTTTTCAACTATTTTTTTTCTCTCTCTCTCCATTTTTTTTTTCGTGATTCCACGCTGTGTTTCAACTCCTTCTTTCCTTTTTAACAATTTCTGTCCTAAATGCCATCCCCTCCCTGAGCAACACACAACATTTGCCATGGAGCCAACTCCAGTGATTGCATCCCCACTCTGCAGAGTTCGTGGGTCTGGATTTGTTTTCTTCTAACCGTACCTCTGGGAGCTGTGCTCAAGCCTTGATGCTGGGGGGAAAACACAGAAGACCATGAGTGAGAGATCAGCGGCCAGAGAATAAATAAGAATGGCCCATGACAGAAAGACTTTTAAGCCAGCACTATGTCTTCCAAGCCTGATATTCATACTTATTGAATGCTCTGGAATGGTGACACTTCATTTTTCCAACAACAGATCATTAATCAGCTTAAACAATGTCAAAGTCCCAAGCTCTGTGCATTACTCTCTTTCCAAGGGGACTGATTTGTTAACCAGTCTGGAAAAACAAATGGATTTTGTACAAAAAAGTGTGGGTTGGTTATTTTTTATGAAAAGTTTAGGAGCCAAAGGAACATGTTGATCCTTCATCATTGCCCAGCTCTGGGGCAGCCCAGATCACACAGTGGTAACGACCAGCAAGAAGGCCAAACCTGACCCAAAGTGCACCTGCTAGCCTTCATCCTTGTTATCTCTTCTCAATGGCCTTACGCCAAGGCAGGACCAGACCCAAAGCCCTGCTTCACCCCACAGAGCTCTGGGCTTTCACTTGTTCTCACGCAGTGTGACTCATTGGAGTCACTGCCATGACTGCTGCTCCTGCAATCCTGCTGCTCTACTGCAAAGCAGATTTAGGGGCAGTACTCTCAGCCATGCAAAATGGGGCTGGTCTACAGCACAGCTCCTCTTGCCCAAAACTAACATTTTCCATTTGTTTGTCATGAAGCATAGCTCTGGTGGGACTCCCCCAGCTCCCAGACCAGAGATAACAGCAGAACAGACTCTCCTCTTGCTACAGTGTCACTGACAGCATGAAAAAAACCTTTTGTTCACTGCCAAGCCCAGGTCCGTGACTGGAGGCTTCAGGACAGGGATAAGGGACACATTGCCAGAGCTCTCCAGTGTGACTGCAACTGACGGGATGTCCTAAGCAGGCCTGTAGAGCTGATGTTAGCATTTCCAGCTGTAGTAACGGGCCCTTAAAGCCCACAGCTATTGGAAGACCTCCTTGGTCTCACTTTGAAATTTCAGACATATTGACTCATCCTAACCGTTCCTCACTGGAGCTTGTAGGAGGAAGATATAGAATCATAAATGCTGGAAAAGATATCTAGGACCACCAAGTCCGACCCCAACACATTCCCCATGCCCACGTCCCTCAGTGCCATATCCGCACTGCTCTGAACGTCTCCAGGGACGGTGACCCCACCACTCCCTGGGCAGCTGTGCCACTGCATCACTGCTCTTTATCAGAAGAAATGTTTCCTAATACCCTGAACCTCCCCTGGTCCTATCACTGGGAGAAGAGACCAACCCCCATCTCACTTCTTTTTAACGTTATAAAAATTGGTAGAACAGTAGATGTGCCAAAGCTGGGTGGTGGGGACCTCCCATCAGAGTACGGAGGGATCTGCTGCACAAGGCTCCATCCCTCCTTGTCCCCATGCCTCCCCAGCTGGAGACATGCAGCTCCGTGTGGTGCCCACTTGAAAAAAACCTCAGGAGAAGCAGAAGAAAGAGGAGCAGGGTGATGTCAGCGCTGGCTGCCGGCGAGCGGCAGAGCCGCACAAAGAAGCCACTCTCCCTCTGCCCCCTCCTCTGCCAAGCAGACGGGTGAAAACAAGGCCCCGCAGCCTGTGGCTGGGGTGACGAGGCCTCAAGAACACGCAGGTGCCGTGTTGGGGACAATGAGCTTCACAGGCTGAGCTGCACAAAACAATCTCCTCTGCGGGCTTCGCGGACGGGAAGAAATCCCAAGGACAAGGCTGGCAGGAGGCACAGGGCTGCGCCCCCCCCCGGCGCCTGGCCAACTCCATGCTGATGTCCCAAAGGAGCAGCACCCGCTGCCCATAGATCTGCCCTCCCTGCTCGCACACCACACCATCCCAAAGCGGAGGAGGCTGGGCCGTGCCTTACCCAGGAGGATGATGAGGATCCCCCCCAGCTGGGAGCGGCGGTACTTGGCGGCGCCGGGCTCGTGGCCCATCCGGATGCAGGGCAGCACGGTGATGAGCAGGAAGATGGCGGGGAGGCCCAGCACGGAGGCGGCGATCATCAGCGCTCGGCATGCCTGGACGTAGCCTGCGGGTGGGGTGAGAAAGAGGATCCGGGTTATTTGGCTCAAAAGGAGAACTTTGGGCAAACGTTGCTGCCCAATAAGCTTCCACAGAGCTTATTGCACTTCACAGAGTGCAAGAGATGGATTCTATGGTTCTACATAACCCTAAGCAAATACCCAGCAGGCGTGAGACGGTCAGTGTGCAGCTCAGAGGTGTGCGAGGCCAACAGTTTCATGGAGTGAGAATGTCTTCCCAAGATGTTGGGAAATCATGAAGCTGGGAAAGATGGCAGTGAGTGAAAGAGCTGGGGAGGGGTTTTCCTACAGATTTTCAGCCTTGGAGCAGCTGCACGATTCCTCAGGCCTCTATGGACGCCACGGGGTGCCCCAAGCTTTCATCACCAGCACAGCTTTCCTGCCATGGAGCAGCCAGGAGCAGTGAGGTCATGGGGCTGCACGTGGCAGTGCTCCTTAGCTCCTAGTTCTCTAAGGAGTTAAGGGCAGAAAGTGAGACCTAAACAAAGGAGATGGCAATGCCCAGCATGGCCTCTGTGTAACCGGTCCCAAGCAAACAAGCACACAAACAAGACACAAACGTTCCAGTTTAAGGATTTGGCTCGGTGGAGGACTCCAAACACAGTTCAGCTGGAGGGAGGGAACCAGGAGGGATCCCATGGGCAGCAAAGGGGCTCAGAGTGGGTATGGGCAGAAGGATCTCACTTCGTGATCTGCTTCTGCTGCAGAGAAACACTGCTTTCAGTTGGGGGAAGACTTTATTTTCTCATTTATTAAGTTTAATTCCATGTTTTGTCAAGAAAAGCCGTTTTCCTGCCTGCTGTGCTGGATCAAAGTGAACAACAGTAGCTATAAGGAAGGCAAGTCTACTGAACTGTAAGTACTTACAGGGAGAACAGGAGCTGGTCTGAGAGGTCCAGCACTGCTAACCTCTGTGTAACAGGGGCTGGGCACTGTATCAGGGGGGATTTCAGGAGTGACCTCTCTAACCACTGTGAAGTTATTTCCACAGTAATTGAAAACAGATAAAGAAGGGAAAAATGAACAAAAAACAAGGGACGTGTATTTCTAACCTGTTGGCTTTGGAAGGGGCACCCCGATGAGGTGAAACAGAGCAAAGAAACACCACGGAGTTAACAACAATTGAAATGGGTGAAATAATTAGCTAAAATAACCAGCTAAACTACAGGGACAAGATGACACACAGACCTTGGTAGGTTCGGTTAGCCCCAAAGATGCATTCATCCTGGAGAAACACTCGGCTTAGATTTTACTTTGCAATAAAGTAAATGCTTTATGATTAGAAAGTAACAAGACAGATCATGCAGGGAACAGATGTGACTATGCTAAGAGCTCTGCCATGCATTAGAGCACAGGGGAAGCACAGGACTGCCAAGACTGATGATGAACTTCCAAAAGATTAAAAACTACAGCAGTATTAATAATGGATGCCACGAGATTCATCCTTCTCAGCATCATTTTAAGGAACAGATCCTTCAAATTTTAGTGGTTCATCATCATCACGAGACAGAACTGAAATACAAAGAACACTGAGATACAAGAGTAGGTTCTGCAACGCTGCCTGGGGATGAGATGGGAAAGGAACAACTTGTTAACAGTTTGTTAAGAGCAGCGGTTGGTAGAAGAAGTGGACTTTAATAGCCAGACATAAACGTCATACCTAAGGACAGTTAGAACCAGGTGTAAGTCAGTGAGCACCGTGTTAGGAGACATCACTCAATTCTCTGGCATGTTTAAGGGACCTCCTTAATGTTGATGAAGCGGACGGAGCTCCACCATCGACCACCCCGCAGTGGGGCACAGCCTCGCTCAGCGGGGTGGGAGGAGAGCCGGGGAGCATACCTGGCAGGATGAGGATGTCCACCAGCGGCTTGCAGTGGTAGAGGCCCGTCGCCATGACGCAGTCTGCCCACAGCCCCTTGGAGCCCAGCTCGTCCATTTTGCGGCAGGTGGTGATGGTGTAGCCGCAGGTCACCACCCAGTCGTTGGTGGCGGTGGCCACCACCACCCCGATCCACCCGATGAAGCTGCAGACAAACCCGGCCAGGTGCAGGCAGGTGGCCACCATGTCGACGCGCCGGGCTCGCGGGCCGGGACGGGGAGAACAGGGCTGGGAGAGGCGGCGCGGAACGGGCTGCGAGCCGGAGCTGCGGGGAGCTGCGAGCAGCCGGGACTGGAGATGCCGGGAAAGGTCCCCGAGCTGCACTGGGCGGCACCGAGCGGCCTCTGCCCCTGGGAGGGGTCAGCGCTGCCTCCGGCCCCGCTCCATGGGAGGAGCGAAGGGGAGCCCCGACTTGCGCGTCCGTCACCGGGCCGGGCTGGGGGCGTGCGGGGAGCGGCCGGAGCGGGGCGGGCAGCCCGGCCAGCGAGACGCGGCATTGGGGTGCAGCACGGCGGCGCTCCTGAGCTGCAGCGCCCCCGCTGCCGTCGCCTCGTGGGTAAATAGGGAAGGAAGCTGGCGGGACGGGGAGCCGAGTTAACTGGCGGTGCGATGCCGCGGCCGGGCGCTGCGGCGCGGAGGACCGCTGGTGGGCAGCGGAGGAAACTGCAGCGGTCAGCCGCGTCTCCACCGCCCCTCACCGTCAGCACCGGGTCGATGGAGGCGACAGATGCAGGTGGGGTTAATCCTTTCCTCCGCATACAGAATCACAGATCACAGAATGGCCAGGGTTGAAAGGGAGCTTAAGGATCATGAATCTCCAACCTCCCTGCCACGTGCTGGGCCATCAACCTCCACATTTCGTAGCAGCCCAGGCTGCCCAGGGCCCCATCCAACCTGGCCTTGAACATTCTTCAGGGATGGACGGGGCATCCACAGCCTTTCTGGGCAGCTGTTCCAGCACCTCACTACTCTCACACTGAAGAACTTCCCCGACATCCAACCTAAATCTTCCCTCCCTCAACTTAAAACCACTTCCCCTTGTCCTGCAGTTATCTACCCTTTCAAAGAGCTGATTCCCCTCCTGTTTGTAGGCTCCCTTTAGGTACTGAAAGGCTGCAGTGAGGTCACCCCGCAGCCTGTAGGCACACACACGGCTGTAGCTGTCCTTCCTCTCCCCACCTGACAGCAGGTAGCCGTGTTAAGCAATGCAACCATCGTCTGCACAGAATGGAGCCGCTGTAGGGTAGTTTTCAACATCAGTAAATAAAAATATTTTCCATCACATGAAGTATAACACTCACTTCTAATGTTAAATGTTTATAGATCTCAGCGCTTGGCGTGGCAATGCGTGTTATCTCTTCATTACCCATCTATTAAGGAGAGGTGTGAACAACTCCAACGTTGCTAGAGGAGTTAAGCAGCAACAAAAGCTGTGCACCAGAGAACATGCCAGCTACACAAGTGGTTCTATTTATGTACATCTGAGCTGCAATGCACGGATATCTCACTGCCAGCACTACCTGCATGGAGCCTCAGGGAAAGCAGCCACTGTGAGAGGGCACTGACTTGGTAGATCTGCTAAAAATATCCATTAGGAAACCGGGGACCTCCTGCAGGCAGTGGGAACGGTGCAAGTTTCAGTGTCATCAGTGTCTTAATTGATCGTAATCAAAGCAAGGAAGACCGTCCTCCCTAGAGATGCTCCATAGTTTAACACCTTCCTGATGTCTAGCTGGCATTTCAGTGCATGACACCACAAAGACCCGAGTGTTCTGATGGTACAGTTTTTATTTTTGAATCCACAATCTGTACACGTATTTACAAGGCATGAAAATGGATAACAGCACAAAATACAATTGAGGTATAAGCTAAGAGCACAGTATGTCATGTTTCAATAAATATAATTCAAAATTTGTAAACTAAGTGACCAGATAGATGCATTTTGTTTACTAAAACCATATAAAATATCTGTTAATCTCACGTGAGGTAGAGGACAGTTTTGTGTGTCATGTAATGCAACCACAGCAACGCTAACAATAAGACTGTACATCATTGGCAAAGTAGTACAAACTGTTGAATGTAGCGATGGATCTCACAGGCTTGCTGTGGTTTGGAATAGTCACCAGCTGCTGCCTCCAGCCCAGCAGAGCGCTGTGTCGCTTTGCAGCCACCTTCTGTAATCCAACACAGTCATACTGGCACGTCAACACCAATTAATACTTTTGAGAGTGAGCATGAAAACAAAAAGAGATTTTTATCAATCACAGGAAGCAGCATAACTGCGACAAAACCTTTCAGACCAACTTTGCATGTCCTAGATCTACTTTAAATACAGTGTAACTGTGCTTTCCTTTAAGTGAGGTATCTATATTGGAAGAAAACCAAAGAGTCGATTGATGTTGTTCCGGAGGCAGTTTTCCAATAACAAAATTTCATACCGTTTGTTTGCTGTGCTTGACGAAGTGCTTCACTCATTTTTCAAGCATTTCCCAACAGAACCGCTAACGCTGAACAAACCTGGTTTGCTAAATAATGGAGACACACAACGAGCTCTCGTGCCATTTGTGAGCCGCAGCCACTGACGTTCACAAAAGCTAAAAATAAGGATCTTTTTTTCCAAACAGATATGCAACAAACTGAACACCCTATAAGCTTTCTATAATGAAAATATCGATGAACGCTTCTCACATCAATGAGCAAAACTGAACCTTGCAGCTTATTGCAGCTTGCTGTTGACAGCTGAAAATAAAACTACTGGAAGATTTCAAGCACAGATTAACAGGTAGGTGGGATTATTCTTTTGTCAACTTCACCGTATTATAGAAAACTGTTGTGTGGGTTAATTACATGAATTAAGTGCAGAAAAAATACAAAGTCGTTCTCTTTGCTGACAGTCAAAATATATGCTCTACAAACAAGTGAACTCGAGGAAGCTGACCATGACAGCCAGCTCCACAGCTAATGCTAGGAAAGTCTTCTGAATAGTCCATAACGTGGTACAGCTATCCAACCCCCCAAGATAAGCCAAGAATGTATGAACAAACAGTTGTGACTTCTAAAACATGGACCGAGCCACATTTCTGCGGGCCACCAGAAGCTTCAGGCTCCCACCCAACTTTTCCTACTTCACTAATTGCATTATGCCTTCACTATATACAAATGATTTTACACCTAAGCTATTAATATATTAAATATAGAATAAAATTAGTGGAAGAATGTGAAACAGAACCACATTTATCTGAATTCCCAAGCTAAACGATATGCTTTACAAGAACTAAAACACAAGTTTGGAGATCTGAGATAACATCTCTCCCATCCAGGGTACTGTGAGCAAGGGTACTGCCAGACTGCCAAAACTGCATGCTGTACTCTCTGAGTTCTCACATCTTCTTGCTCATCAGAGCACACAAAGCATGTGAAAGTCCTTTTTTGCTTTTCCAACACAGAGGAGCAAACAGACATTCACCCTGAATCCGAGTTCCAAAAGGTGCACACACAGGTAACTTCGTTTTCACTCTAGGTGCTCAACCAGGAAACTATTAAAACAGTGAACAATTCTAGGCTTTTTTTTTTTTTCCCCCTCTAAAGACTTAATGCCACAACTATGTGAGAAAGCAACTTTCTGCCTAAAAGATCAGCAAATGAAAGCTGTAGGCAAAACAAAGAGAAATGCATCAAACAAGCATGCCATGGCTCAAAGCAAGAACCTAATGACAACTGGTTTCTACCATTAAGTGTGTACTTAAGTGAGGGCCCTTAAGTGTTCACTGCAAGTTTCTATGTTAGGTTGTAAAATAAACCACTCAATATAACAAGCATAAGGTAGTGAGAAAAGGTCAATGTAGATTTGTTCTAGAGCTACCAGCGTGTTATTTACAACTCACTCAAAAACTATCTTTCAAAGACTGAACACACAAAATCTATGGCACAGTTATGTTTACATTATTACTTAAAACCAGTACAAAATTAAGTCTACACATATGAAAATTATTTATGTAAGTAACCTGAAAGTAATATTTAAGAATTTTAAGAGGATTACAATAATTTAAAACGCATTCTAATTTTAGATTAACTAAATGGAGTATTTACAAAGCTATTTTAAGGTCATCTTAACAGATGTTCAGTTCACTTTTTCAGCCAGATGTCTTACAAGTATTAGGAAGCCTCACCCGCAGCTGGAACTGCTAAAACTGTATGCCAGCTGCTGGAGTTCTTGCAGAAGTGAAAACAGGAGTACAAACTATGGCTGCCTTCAGCAGAAGCTGGTTGGCACAGCAGAAGTGCAGGCTGGGGCATGGGAAGCCCAGCAATAGCAGCAGCTGCCACAGGTTGGAATCAACCAGAGGTGAAGAGGGAAACCTCAGAGCAAGGAACGTAACACAGACAGGACCTGAATAAAAACTGAATATACAGTACTCTAAGATCATAACCCCATGAGGATTCCATTCGTTTGACAGCTAAGCCACAAACACTGCAGTGAACCATTACTTCAGCCATATGAAGTGAGTGCGGAGGGCCTTATCTACACTGACAACTGAACAAGTTTGGTTCACAACCCTGATATTGAAAAGCATCTAGAAATAATCAGGTAACACCCAATGAAACTTTCTGGTTTCCCAGGCTGGTGTTTCCTAACTCGTCAATCTAGCTAATCCAGCCTTGAGCTCCAGTGCCTCACATCACACTTCTACCAACACTGCTGCAATTTATACTCAGCACATTTGCTTCCTTCCAAACCATTGCTATGCTGTAGAGACAGTCTTTTTTTTTTTTCTTTCTTTTTTGTTTTTAAGCAATAATTTGGAGATGGAGTTGAAGAAGACGTGAAAAACATCATCTGGATCCTCTTTTCTGATCAACATTGCCAAATAAGTTTCATTTTTCTTCATCTAATCTGCCCTAATATCAGTGTAAATATGACACAGGGTCCATAAAGAAAATTATGCACTGCTATGAAAGAATCATTCTATGACTCCACAAAACAACATGTATCACCTCCTTTCTCACTCAGCTTAAAGATTTGTGCCATTTTCTATTTCTGTAAAAGAGAGCTAAGAAAGAACTCAGCTTTCATTTTTACTAGTTCAGAATAAAAACTGATGCCAGTGGATTTTACTAGTGGTTTTATCCAGAATTAATCAACTTCTTTAAGAGAGTAATAAACCTAAGCACCTTAAAAAAACAAACAACAAACGTAAGCACAGGTTAAAATAATGTAGTGAAATAACAGAACTACTAAGATAATTCTAGTCACAATCAGCCAATATCTGTCAGCGATGTCAAACTTTTTGGAAAGAAGTGCACAGGAGTACTTCTCCATCCAAATCTGTAGTCATGCACTGAATCTACCAGGAATCGGACTTCTGAAGTACTTGAGTAAATGCAATATATATACATAAAGTGGAAATTCTGTACATTGACACATTTCTAAATGTCAGAGCTCAACAAACATGCTGTATTTCTTAATTCATGGTAACATTACCATGCCATTCAAATGGAGAAACGATCAAACTGATTTTCAAAGTGCCATATCTTAGAATTCTATTTTTCTAAGCAATTACCACAATGTCAGTTAAGGCCTGTTCTATGTATAGAAAGAAAAATTCACAAGTTAACAGGAAGCTTGAAGTGTAGAGGCTTCAGATACTAAATAAACCAGTAATTTTTTTTTTCTTTTAATAAATGTTACTTTTCTTGGAAGCATTAATATCTGAAAACCAGGCAAGCCAAGGAATCCTACATGTCTGTGCTGGAAGGGACAGTCAAAGATCATCTAGCTGCAAGCTCTGTGCCATGGCAGGGACACCTTCCACTGCCCCCTGTCCTGTAGCTACCAGCCCTGGTAAACAGTTTCCTTTAACTGCTATATAGAAGGAAATAAAAACTGAGAATTTTTAGTTTTAGAATATTCCATTTTTGAATGTAATTTTTTCTGAATTTAAAACAACAAGAAAAACACTCCTAATGTTTTTGTTCTTCCAGCACGGTGACCAAACACCTGCTCTAAAATCGCTTACTGAGTTGTCAAATAGCACACACTGAAAAGGTCAGCCTGACTTCACGTAACAGAATTATGGGAAAACTCATGCTGGTAAATCACTTCTGATAATCATCCATCTACTGGCATGGTGATTTTGAGAATTAGCCTACAGCTGCCTTTACACTTTCCCCAGTTCATGAACACAAAATTCTCACTGAAAACTGAACTATTTTTGGCCTTGAAGAAATTAAGATTTTTTTTTAATACTTTTATAATCGGATGTGAAATTGATAATAAAATAAAGATCATCAAATCTGTTTTAACAGATAATGTTAAAAGGTATAGGGTCCTCAAGGGCTGCATTAGAAATAAACAGAAACTGGTCACTCTAAATCAGAAGTTTCTTATTTTTTCATAGTTTGAGAAACACCAGTACAAATAAATGCAGATTTCCATTGGTTAGGAGAATCTAAAAATGTGTACCTATCTATTCGTTCATATATATGTATATCTTCATCTGCATTTGTATGGCAAATAGAAATCTGTAGAGAATACTTCTTATCGCACAGAAACTGCTTACAATTCATTAAAAAATGAAACACCCTGTTTGAAGGACACAGTCATGCTTGTTTTCCAATTTCTATTTTCCATTTCCATTCTTTGAAGATTTCAAGATCTGTAGCTTCAATTCTTTTATCATCATCTCTAGCTTCTCCCTTGCCTCTCGTTCTTGTCTCAGTTCATCTTGAAGCTCCTGTCTATCTGCCTCTGCGTGATCCAGTCTCTGTCTCAGTTCTGCTAGCTGTAAGATAGAGGAGAGAGATGTACTTTTAACAAACATATTTGTATATGACAACCATTCAAAACCCCACTGCTAACCACCCTAAGAATCAGGTACAAATATTTCAGTAGTATTTATCAGCTCATTTTCCTATCTTTATCAACAATTACGCAGCTGCCGACTGCACCACTGGCAAATGACATCAGTATGAGAAGTGGCATAAAGATGATGCTACAATAAAATAAAAAAAAAAAGCCAAAAGATCCCAATTTTAAATACATATAAATTCCAGTGATGTGAACTGCCACACTACACCGAAGTAAAAAATCTGTTAGGAAGACTGCGAGGATGCCTGTATCAGATCTTTCACAAATCCCAGAATAAATTTTCCATTCCCTAACTTAATTTCTTTCATCTGGCAAAATATTATTTCTTTACTTCAAAGGCTTAATCCATTTCTAGGACACACATAACCATCAATACAGTCTTCTGATATTCTTTAGCATAAATGAAAGTTAGGAAAACGAGATTCAGAAGTTCTTGACCAGAACATCCTGTGCGCTGATTTATGTGTGTTCAAATAGAAACATCAATCTTCCCAAGCTTTTTCGTGAAACATTCTGTGTTTCAACACAAGAGAATAAACAGGTTTTAACCTATAGAGTACAGTAAATCTCAAATTTCACTGAGTATGAGGAAGACTTGAGCAGACAAAATGACAGTGGCTTCCGCTGAAAAGAACGTTTCTCTTATGACACCAAATAGATCACTGCACAACGACTGAAATAAAAACACTAAGTCTTGTCATTTTTGTCTGGGATAATATAAAAAACTGAAATGTTTTAACTTGGAATTTGGTGCTATGTAACCCATCGAACTGAAACTACTGATCCATAAATACACCTATCTGTTTTTGCAGTCTAATGGCAATGACATATGATGGTTTGATTGAGATGCTATATCCCAAGGAAGAATTTAAGTAAAAAAAAGATTGTTAAAATGCATGACAAACATTCTTTTTTATCTTCTGAAGTGTCCCACTGCAGATGATGCAGTCAGTTTAGAAAACTTACTCATTAAAAAAAAAAAGTTCCGCATTTAAATATGATTATATAGAGAGTAAAGCAAAGATTTTTGCATGAGATTGTCAAACCACTAACGACATCAAGAGAAGAGTGTGAATCCCATGTGTGACCTGTTCAGTTGTTTGTATCTAATTTATTAAAGCTGGCCTTTCAGACTGTACCAAGCAACTCCACAGTAGAAAATCAGTGGTAAGCCCCAATGATTCAGAACATTAGTCACCTCAGCTAAACCATTTACAAAATGGAACCATTAAAATAAAACCAAAAAACAGCTTAACAACCACTGTTTGTATATGCAGCGTATAAATACCATACCCAGAATTAAATCAATAAGAAACTACTTTGAATTCATTAGGGTCAGTTCTTTCCCACCAAAACTTCTTCACAATAAGATCTGGAAAACTCTGAATTTTTCAAGTGTGGCAAAGTTACTGCCAAGTTGCTTATATGTATTACCATCAAGTTACAACAGGAAGACAAAAGCCACTTATCTCCTCTACCATGGGTAGAAGTGGTTGTTTCTTACAAAAAGACCTCACTGAATCTAAAAAGTCCATCTGCACTTATGATGTTGGGCTTCCATCTAAATAATCACTACGTGTACATCTCACTGAAAAAGAAGACAGTTCATGACAGCAAAGAAAAGCAGAAGCACACAAAAACACCGCTGTTTGTCAGCTGCTGTAAAGTGTGGTGGGCTAAGAAACTACTCTGCTGATTTTGCAAAAACATATTATTCAATGGATGTTCGTCTTCACTTGTATAATGAGAAGTATTTAAGTAGTTTTTAGACAGCATGAGCCTATTAATGTGAGTCTTCTGACTTAGATGCAGACTGGTGCAGCACAGCAATGCCCACTGCCTGCATGTCACAGCATGCAATGCATAAATCAGCACGTCTGTGGTGGAGCTTTTGTTTTCACCTATAAAGAAAGGCTTAAGTACTGGTTATACTGTCCTGTTGTGATTGATGGGGAAAAGCAACAATTAAACCTGATAAGTCAGTAAAGGAGTCAAAAAAGGGGGAACACGTTATGCATCTTCAGGCAGGCCTCGGCAGAAGAACAAATGTTTACCAAAATTGCAAATCCCTTATTATTAATTTCCTTTAATGTACAACGAAGGCTTTTCCCAGCCCACAGTTCTCAGAGAGGGCAAATGGCTTCAAGAAAACATCACATTAAGGCTATTTTAAGTGCAATATATACAGCTTGGGAAAAATAACCGTTGCCAGGACCTCTGTTTAACTCAGGTACATCTGACAACTGCTTGGAACCCATGGTCCAAAACGTACTGTAAGATGTGATAAATGGAGAAAAAGATTCCAATGACATGTTCCAAGTAGCTCTGCAGCACAACTAATAACAGGATAAACTTTCATGGAAGGAATGCATTCAGTATTCTAACATCAAAAGAAACAATCATCCAGACTCCTTGGAGAACAATTCATGGTTTTATCCTCTAAAGAAAGTATATACTATACGAGCCATATAAAACACGCTACGTATGATCATCTTCATTAACCAGAACATGTTGTTACTTGCAGTAACAGGGCTTGTACCAGATGTTTGGTAAATCAGACCTTAGTCAGAGAGGATTACTTCTGGCAGCAAAGGCCAGGAATCTGTGGAGTGGGATGTCATGAAATTAAATTCACAAGAAGGATTTACAATGCTAGTCTCTGCCCTACTCCCTAAAAATACAAAAACCTGTCTCTCAAGTATAGCCTGTTTCTTATTTTGAGACTGTATGAACAGCAAATATACAAAACTATAATCAAGTGACCATAAAGCTTAAGTTTTAGGTTTTGTTTGTTTTAAAAGACTGTTTTCTGTGACACAGTACAATGCACTTCAACACATTTCTATAGCTAAAGCAATCGTGCTTAGTGCCATAACATGGACAAGCCTATATATATTAAACATGACTTGCTTTGAATAGGAATGTTATAATCCTTATGTTTAAGATTAATTATTTAATCATTAATATCATACAAATATCTGATGAAGAGAATCCTAACACCTGACAGATGAAGTGTTTCCATAAGCTACATTTTAGCTCTGTCTCAATCAAGGGACAGGGAAGTAAAAATGCTATCATTGTGACTAAGATGGAGAAGATGAAACCTTGCAGTGGATGAGCAATAACTCCATATTCACTCATGCACAAAATATGATTTGGTTTGAAACAGACTTTCCCTTCTCACCTGTGCTGCATATTCTGCTTCCTTGTCTTTCTCTGAACTGGAGTCACAGGTACATTTCTGCTTCATCATTTGGTCCAATTTCTTCTCCAAGTCTCTCTGCTCAAAATAAAACTCTTCCATTCTTTGAGCATGCTCAGTTTGCAAAGATTCAAGTTCTTTTTGCAAATTCTGCTGCTCTTCACTTAGTTCCTTCATAGCTTTAGAGTTGTTTAACATTTCCACTTCCTGCCAAGACAGATCAGGATCACATACACCTTGCTTCTAACACCAGAAAAGTAAAAAAAAAAATCTTGTGATTTAAATATGTAACTGGAAACAAAGAGGCAAAAAAGAGCACATTCATCTACTGGTAACAATGGCCTGATAATGGAACTCATCTTCTTATCAATGGTGACGTGCTGTATTCAATTAATATAACATTATCTATACTTTCAAGCACATGGAGCTTCCAGAAACAAATTCACAATGTCCAGCAGTGAACCTCAGAATGTGGTAGCACTGATGTACTAAAACATATTCTGAAGACAAAAGAAGTGTCTCATCAGAAAACAGAATAAAAGTGTTTGGTTTCTCTTTCTGTTAACATTTTGTAAAAGAGTCTTCATTATTTTTTTTTTCTTTTTAAATTACCTACAAACTTGACCTCCAACAGCAGAACACTTTAAAAGTAGCAGTCCTGGGGCCTTACCTGAGATTGTTGATTCTGAGCTTAATGTTAAAAAAAAAAAATAGGTCTGGTCTACAAATATAAGCAGAATAGACAGTATTTACTTAATTTAATGCAGAAAACACAAAGTGATGCAAAATCACAAATGAACACCGGTTTCTAATCTCCTCCATAAAACCCCCTAAAAAAAAAGGTTCAACAAATAGAAACAGGACGGTGCTATTCTTGCTATGGTAAGATCAATCCCAATTCCTGCATCTTTAAAATCCTAAAAAGTGAAAAATTTCCAAAGGACTTGAATTGTATTTGCCAAAATATTTCTATTTTTGAAAAACATTTGCAAGTTTAAGTAGTGTTCATTTGGACAAAATGAAAGAAGGAGCTCCTTGAAGACAGTTGTTACAAACTGAAAAAATAACACCAATTATTAGTAGCCTCTGATCTAACAAACACACAGGATATTAGAGATTTAGTGTCAGGATTCAAGCTGGTGGAAAATTACTTCTGTGCTCCAGTGTTCTAAATGGAAATCATCCACGGAATGATTCTAAAACCAAAAATCTAACATCAGTTTCTGATGGCAAAATGAAGTTTTTTCACACTGGCATCATACCATTTGAAGCTGCTGCTTCCTCCGCAAAATAGTATTTAGTTTTTCTTGCTGTTTGATGTAGGTTTTCATTACTTCTTCCATGATCCTTCCCTTGTCGTCTTCACAACTGATGTCCTTCATGAGAGTGGGGGACAACGTTCTCCCATCATTACCGACTTCAACACATCTGGAGCCTCTCATGCTTTTGGAAGAAATACGTTCGGATTTTCCACCTCTTGCAGAATGAGCTGACACAAGGGGATCTACAGATACAAGAAGAACGTGGCATAATAAGCACAGAAAATCAGAGCAATAAAATGCAAACTAAACTGAAGATTAGGAAAAGGTCAGAGGAATTTTTGGAGTACCGAAGTGATACGGACACGATGAGAAAATACCAGCTTGGTGTTGTTCCTTCCAAAGTTACACGCTTTAAAATCAAAAAGACTTCAATGTAATTCTTTTTTATAGCTTATCTACTCACCTAAACGCTTATGCTGCTCCAGACCAGCTTTCAAGTCAATTTTCTCCTGTTCCTCAAGAGAAAGCTCTGGATAGGAGGCAGGTATTTTGTGCTTTCCACTACTGAGCTTTTTCTCTGACATTCCAGATGAAGACTTGATTACCTCGGAAGCTTTGACTGTTGTTTTTGTAACATCCTTGTATTGTGATGCAAGAGATACATTTGGGGCAACCACTTTATCACACATGTAAAGGTAGTAACTGAAAAAGTAGAACAGTAAAATTAAGGATGAAAATGTGCAACAAACAACAAACGAGAGTACTAAGTTTAATTTCGCTTGATTTTAAACAGCAATATCTTCAATAAATGTAAGCTCATCCTTTTTATTTCTTTTCCTACACAAAAGGAAATACTAATGACTTCATCCTCACTGGTAGATCATTTAGATATGGTTTGGAGGCCACAAAAAAAAGCTTATGCAAATATGACTGATTAAAAATACACAGATACATACATATAGATATATAAATCATATGAAGTCTTCTCTTAAATGCAAAGAGTGAAATCAGAATGCCACCAGATCCAGACTCTCTAGCATTCTGATAATCCTCCTATCAGCAATGGAGTACAGGAGAAGGGATCAGCACAGTGGTAATGTGCATACTGCTTTTTAAGTAGCAGGGCTGGGCACTGACAGTGCTAGGCAGACTTGGGACCAATACTGGACCTTCTTTTCCACATACTGACCAACATTGATGCAGAATGCAGAGTGTGTACTGCATTAAGGAAATGCACTCGATTTCTGAAACCTGGAAATTAACCAACAAGTCAGCTGTAGTCATTCCAGCATGGAATAAAGTCTTCAAACAGTTTTCACAAGTCCTTTTTGAAAAGAAATGAAGTGGCACTCATGGTAAATAGGCCCTATGCAGCTTTTCACATACGTGCATTATGTTATAATAGAAAAATTAACTTCTGTCATTTCTAGCCTGAGAAGGAAAATTGTAATTACATTTCAATTGTATTTCCTCCTGAAGAAAGCCCATACATCACAGCTTGAGCCTCACACCAAAAATGGCCCATAAGCAGTTCATTAATATTTACACTAAGAAATGAATTACAAGTTAGGATGCAATTATTTTTTGTAACAGCTCAGGTTGCAAATGCATTTTTTTTCAGCTGAAATTTATGTACTGAATTTACGTATGCTATGCTCATCGTGCTGCAAAGGAAATTCAGTTACCTGGGATGGAAGAAGGAGGGTGGCTGAGGATCAGCTTCTGCTTCCTGCTTTATCACAGGATACCACTGTGATAATTCGAGGCTCTGCTGGGAATCCACCTCAAGAAAAACAAAAACCAAACAGTAATTTGAAGACAGGTTCACGTTGATGACATTTTAACAAACTGTTCTCAGTGGAATGGCACTTCCACCATTAATGCATACACACAGAGACAAACTGGGGTACTGGAAAAGGCACAGACTTTGGCAGAAGCGCATGCTGATGCAAGCGACAGAAGTTTCTTCAATCACCAATTTCCCATTATGAGTAAAGAAGCAACGAAAGTGAAAGAAAAGCTCTTCATAAACCTACGTAAAAGCTCTGCTGAGCTCCCAGGACTCTGCCAGAGGGATGCCACCAGAGACTGGCAGAAACAGAAAGCAGAAACAGGATTCCAAAAAGGTTGTATCACCCTTTGGTAATTAAGCATCAACACATCAAAGTATGCACCTGCCAGATACTTCACTACAAAATGAAATCTGTGAGTAAAAAGCAACAATTACTGGTGTTACAGAAACACAGCTGGGCAAGGTCACTGCAGTAAGCTAACAACCCTTTGCAGTAAGGAACAGAAGTACCTCAGGTGCATCAGAACACATCATCTTAAAGCACTTCCGTGCATGCAGTATTTGGATAGCAATCCTCCTTCTGTTTGTCTCAAAAACCATTTCCAAAATTAAACATTAGTCAAAGTTACTGCTGATACTTACTGCTCTGCTACAAAGTTACTGTTATTTTCAAGTGAAAGGTGTCTTGTCCCATCTAAAAGACTCCTAGCTGAAAAACTGATTCCTAATTCCATCACATTAAAATAGTCTTGGAACTGGGGAGATGTCTACACCCACTGAAACCCCTAGAAATGTGAGTGTAAGTGGGGGGGAATGTATGTGAATCCCAGTGTGATTAGCTGACCCCAGCCAGCAGCCACAAAAAATCCATATTCACACACCCAGAAACAGATTGTCATAGAACCTCACCTCTGGCAGTCAAGAGTCTGCAGTCACAGCAGCATGGCCAGTATCAGATGTCACTTGACCACAAAGAAGAGTCAATCCTATCTACATTATTCTGGTCCAAACGTCAAGCCTGCTAAATTCAAAGTCTAGCACTGCAACTGCAATGTAACTCCACCCATGCAGTTCCTCAAATCAGCTCCAAAAGGAACAGAAAGGACAGAGGAAACAAGGAAGCTAAGCTCCAAAACAGTGAGTTCATATCAAACCCTTCCCCACCATTTTATCTTTGCTCAAGTTTTCAGTTTTTCTTTCATACTAATTTCATATGCTACTTAGTAATAATAATAATAATAACAACAACAACAACTGCACAGGTCTGTAATGGAAGAATCCAGAAAGGGTTTTTTGTATTTCATTTGTACCAGTCCAGTCCAAATGACTGCTGCTGTGAACTTCAGCTGTTTTTTCGTCTGTCTACAGGAAACTGAAATCGTGGTCAGAAGTCTGCTAACACAAAACAGGAAGCAGCCTCCTGTAGTCACACCTAGAACACACTTCCACCCATGCCACAGTTCATTACCTGTACTGACACTGCAAGGATAAAGACCATCATGATAGTGAAGACTTCTTGCTGTGAGCTTACCTGCACCTCCAGCTGATTCAGCATGTGCAAGAATGCCATACAGCAGACTTCTGATATTTTCTGATAAAATCCCTTACAGCAGACTGGCACAACTGTAGCAATAGCTGTTACTGCAATAAGCCTTTCTGTAACACTAAGCGTTCAGAGCTGTGCTGGAAGGTGTCATCTCACTGCACACCTTTCTGGGCTCACCTGCATGGACTGCTTTGAAATCCAAGACAAAACATCCAACAGGTGAACCAACAAGTTTTAAGTTTAGATTATACGCAATAAAACTGCATATTCTTTGAATGCAAACATCCATGTTGTCATTACCTATGCGTTCCCTCATTTAAAGAGCTAGCTGCTCTCTACGTTCCCTACCAGCTCTCCTCTTAAAAAGCCTATTTCTTGCACACAACATGATTATTTCCCCAGCAACATCCAGCATTTATCTGGTGTTTATTATTTAAATTAGAAGCCCTCTGAAGGAAAAATAAGCTCTGTATTTTTGAACTGCTCTGCAGACTTGCAGCAGTATTTTAGGAAAAAATACTATGTCTATTATTAACCATTGTCAAGATACCATCCTACAGCTCTTTACTTGGACTGCTTCAGAACTCCTCTCTTTTGGCATATTTCTCCATATAATTCGTTTAAACAGAAAGCTACTGCTGAACAAGCAGGCTTTGGGCTTCTAACAGGAGCTTATCAATGCGCCCTTACCCACGTGCAAAGCCATGAGATGGGTGGTTGGCAGGCCAGGCAGCCATACACCACGTGTGTGTGTGCAGGCGTGAATGCAACAAATAAAAAACCAATTGGTAACACTTGATTTTCAAGCTCCTTTCTGCATTGTTCAGCTGCTGCAGCACGTACCATATAAAACACATCAAAAGATCTCCAAATTAATTCTGAACTTTCCAGAGACTGCTTACTTTAAAACAGAACAAGAACCAACAAAACCAAACCATCTTGAATGAAGTTAGAGCCCAAAGAGGAAAGAAATCACTATGCCTTTTCATCAAAAATGTATTTCCATGGTGAAGCTCCCTCACGATATTCATTTAGGCTTGGCTTGACAAGCATTCCCATTTACAAGAGGCAAGCACTGTGCTTCCAGAAGGACCATTTATGTGCACAGAGATTTAGGAGTTCTACAAGAGGAGGCGAACTTACTTTTGATCGAGTTCTTTTCTGATTTTTCTCACTAAATTTCTCCTTCATCTCCTCCAAGAGATGCTTCAGCTCCCGCTCCTCCGACGTTCCCAGGTACTTTTGGTTAATATGAAGGTAGCAGTGCCACTTGGCTGACTCAAAGCCCCAGTGGCAGGTCCTCTTGTCGGGGGATCGATGCGAATGCATCACGAAGGTCTGGGGTGAGAACATCCCATAGCACTCCAGACATTGGATACAGGGGTCGTCCGGTGCAAGGTAGAACTGAGGTGCAAACAAACCCTGGCACTTGCCCAGGCATTCGTGCTCTACTTCAAAGGCACTGCCAGTCTCCTTCAGTTGGGCCAATGTGTTTTTACCAGGGAGAAAGCTGCCATTTTGAGGAAAAGTGCGAGGACGTAGTAAAGCATTGCATAGTCTCTGAGCGTCAGTCAGTGTAATTAGCCCGCAGGACGGAGCATTAAATGGAAGAATTCCCAAGACCTTCAGAATATGAAGTTGGTCGGAAGTGCACCTGGAACAGTATATGTACAGTTCATCACACACTGTATTAATCTGTTGCAAAGAAAAGTCTCGAAGAACTGAATTCAACACCTGAGGCAGGCAGAGTCTTTTTTCTCCTCCAACTTTAAAGCAAGAGATGGATTCCCCCTCCAGTACAGTCTGAGTGAGCTCTGTGGAGCTGTCGGGAGGAATGAGCAGCGGAGCAGACAGGATCTGTGGTGAGGGAAGAGGCAAGAAGACGGTGGGTGACATGCTTTCCTGGGAATAGCGAGCTGAGAAAGCTGCCGGTCCACCCAGCGAGCTCTGGCTGCTCAAGTGGAATTGTGCCAACGTGTGTTTCAGACCTGGATTTAAATTCAAAGGCTCAGAGATTGAAGAACTGTTTGGCTTGGCACTCTCCCCGTCAGCCTCCACAGAAGTTTCGTCATATTCGTCCAAGTTTTCCTTCTTGATTGTTGGCAGTTTATTTATCACAACTCGTACTTGGCTATTTACGTGCATTTCTGTCATTAGTTTTTTCAGTGGGGGGCTCCCATCCTCCTGGATCCCACTCCTCTTTTGCTCTGAAATGAGCCCTAGGGGGAAATTTGTTTGCGGGCTTTCCATCGCTGAACACCAGAACTTGAGTTAATTACAGTCTCGAGTGCACATTTTCCTGCTTGCTTCGACAAAAAACGATTTGAAGCGATCTCGACTACCGCAGGCACACCCTGCTCTGCACTCCACTTAATCCTTCGGCCTCCAACAGCAAAACCTGCAACTCATTTTGAGTATAACGCTAAAGAAATTAAGCCTGCAGAGGTCGAACAGTTTTTCCCTCCTAGTTCTAGAACCATTTGTTCAACTGCCCTTTATAAGGAGTCACCGTGATTTGTACACACGGATTCCCTTCGTGCGCTGCCCACCGTCACACAGCAGCGCTTCAGGAACAAACGAGGTGCAGAGCAGCGTCCATTCGCGGCCACTTTCTTCTTCCAAAAACAGACGGCCGTAGAAGTCGGTCTGTACTTCGATATCAAAATACAGAAGCGCCCGCAGCTCCGTCCGATCCCAAACGTACCTGGAGCCACGCGGAAATTCCGCTCGGCACTTTCAGTTCCTGGGGATGGAGCCCGAATCTTTGGGGCCTGCGTTATTGTGCTGCCAACTTCGCGACGTCGCCGCCGCCGCCCGCGGAGCGCCGGCAGCTCGCAGACAAACCCGAGCGGAGCGCCGGCAGTCACCTTTGGCACAGATGTCAGCGCCGCGTGTCACAGTTCTCCCACCCCGACTCACGGGCGGTAGGACCGAGGCCGAGGGCCGGATTCCCCCCGCTGCGTCGCGCCGTCAATCCGCGCAGAGCCTGCGAACAGCGCACGGGGTCACGGCGAGCCCCGGCAGCGGGGAATGCCCGCCGGGAGCGCCGCGAGGAGCCCCGCCCGCGCCGCCCCCCCAAAGCCCTTCCCGGAAGGGCGCGGGACGCCGCTCCGTGACTCACCTCGGAGCCGGGCGGCTGCGGGCAGCGCTCCCCCCGTCCCCCCTCCCCCCGCCCGGCTCCCTCGCTCCCTCGCCCGCCGCGCCGCGTCGCGCCGCCGCTCCCTCCCCCCGGGCACGGCGCGCCCCTCCCCCGGCCGCCGCCATCCCCTCCCTCGGGCGCCGCCTGCCCCCTCCCTCGCCCTCCCGCTCACCCCCGGCTCTCCTCTCTCGGCGCCGCGGGGGCTCCGGCGCCCCGGGATCGGAACGGGCGCCGCGCACGCACCGCCCACCGTGACCTCACTGCGGAGACGGCGGCGGCGGAGACGGAGACGACGGCGGAGACGGCGGCGCGCGGGCACGAACCCGCCGGCGGCGCGCACCCCCCGCCGCCCTCAGCCGCCGCCGCCGCCGCAGCTCCGCCCACCGTCTGGGGCAGCGGCGGGAGCGGCCGCCCTTCCCCCGCCGCCCGGGAGGGAGCGCCTCGCACGCGCAGCGCATTAAAGCGCGCTAACGCGCAGTAAATCGCGATGAGATGGAAGAAAGCACGATAAAATGCGACAAAACGCAACAAATAAACGCGGAGCTATTTAAAGGGCCGATCGGGCCCCGCGTTCGGCCCCGCCGCTTCCCCTCAGCCCACGCCGCCCCCGAGGCCCGCAGCCGCGCTCCGCCCGGACATCGCGCCGCGGCACCCCGCGCACGGAAGGAACCGCAGCGTTCTTTTCTCGTGTTACAAACTGCGCGCAGTGCTGCTGCCCAGACGCACAAAGCGCTGCCTCGGCCTGAGACGTTTTGTTCGCAGGTTTTGCCTTTGATGCTAACCTTCGAAGTTAGAGCGTACCTGCGGCTGTTACCTCAGCTGCTTTGTATGGCGCAAGTAATGTATTGCTGACAGCAGAAAGAGGACAATTGGGTTTAGAATAACTGTATAAACAGCTGTGCCCAGGCTTTTAACCGTAATGCTGCGATCATAAAGACGGTAACAGTTATATTTATTTTTTAGGGTTTAGAGAAAAGCATTTGACCTTTCTGTTATTAAAGAACTCGGGTAGAGATGAAGGAACTGTAAATCTGAAATAGAGCATGACCTCAATTTTTATATTCAGTGCAAAACGTCGTTATAACGGGATCATGGTTTTACTGCTGCCATGTTGCAGGACCCTCAGGCAGACACAAGGCTTTTCCACAAAACAAAGGGGTACTGAACAGACACCTTAACTTTGTCGCAGGATGTAAACCTCCACAGCACTTGGAATTAAGCGTGCTTTCTGGCATACTTGTATGAAATATCTCCTTTAACACTTATAGAAAAACACAACTTTTCACAGATAGAGAAAATAGAAGAGGAAGGGAAAGCATAAATTCCTTCCACTCCATGTAGGCCAAAGAAAAGATAAATGCTTCCCAAAAACTGAAACCAACATTTAATCACAGGGAAGAATAAAATTATTGGAGAAATTAATTTTCTTCCCTTTAATATCCCACTATTTGGCCTCTTCCATCCTCATTTTGTTTCTCTATTTTTATTGTAAATCACTAAAGATTGACTCAGCCCTTCCTGAGGGAGCATTTATCATAATAGCTATTACCATTATGGGAAGTGCATTTTTCCTTACTTACATTTCCCCTACTGCTTTCTAGATCCTTTTGCCAGACTCAGTCTGCATAACTCATTTGTAGCAGCAGAACCACAGCTGAACCCTTTACATCTCAAACCACCAGCCTCTGTGCATTACGTGAGCTAGGTGAACTGGGAGACCATCAGGACTAATGCCTCTGCACTTTTCAGCATTCAGATTCAATGCAAGTAAGGTTTGTGCTTCTAAGGAAATTTCATGACGTTGGACCATAAATCAACTCCTGGCTCATCTCTGCAGCTTACTGCACTTGAACTAATTTAACAGCAAACAGTAATTAATAAATACTGGTCATATCATCTTGGTTTGGTTTCAATTATCTTTAAGTTCTGTTTAATTCTTTTTTCTTCTGAAATAAAATGTTTGAGGGTGGGTCAATAACTGGAAAAATAAGCACGTTTGTGAAGAACATCTCCTCCTACCCCCTGTACTTATTCATGAAGCATATAAAGGCTTAAAGGATACAACAATATAGCACAAATAATAAGAAAATCTACCAGCTTCATGGACCAGTTGCAATTGTTCAGACATTCTGGACATTCCTGTCTTCTCTAGCCTCTAGAATTTAGGATCTGATCATAGAAGTTATCTGCAAATGCCAACCACTGAGATATACTGTATCATGTTTCCATTTCAAATTTACTCAAGAACATGCAAGACTTATAACATCATAGCTAGAATGAACTATGGATGTAAAGGCAGCAACATATATATGTAGGTGGATATTACATCTTTTATTAGTTTTGCTGATGTCATGGAAGCTTAGAAATTCAGTATCATCATTTAATTTGAGTTTTAAGAAGTTCTGCCTATTTTCCATTTCAAGTTGCAAACCACTGTGGTAACCACTGTGCTGTAATGATAACGCTGCCATAGAGCTACAATAATTAGGCACTATAAGCCAAAGTTTGTAGGTAGAAGGTTGTCCAAAAGATGTCAACTCCACCTACAACTTTTAAGGCAGACCAGGCAAAGCAGTTCCAAAAGGTACTGCATAGCTGAAACCTGCATTATAGACCCCTGTATAACAAATTGCAGCAACGTAGCATAGGAGGGATCCTGCTTTTATTTCTGTTCTGAATTGTCAAATTACTTGGAAACTTACAAAATTAACATTTAGGCTGTCTTAAAATGTAATTCACAAACAGCACCTTTGCTATGTTTCAAAAAAAAAAAAAAAAGAAAGAAAGAAACTCCCCCCAAAACTAAGCCTGTTCTCCTCGCACATATACCTTTAGGTTGTGCAGGCCACTCTTGGCTGTCTCTTGGCTTGATACCTCTTCCACTCACACACTAGGAAGAAGACCAAGTGAGACATATTAACCTGTATTTCTAAGCACAGATAAATCCTTTAAACAACTGCATCACAAGCAGAAAAGAACAAAGAACACTGAAACACACTAACTGAACTCTTCAACAAAAATACAAGATGTAAAATTCCCTTCTTTTGAAAGAGCCTCCAACCCTCAAATCCCTCTTTTCAGGAAAACACCGTGATAATTTCAGATACATTTCTTGCTTAAACTGCTTACTATGTCACTCATGAAGTCAGGATGTATGTTTAGCATTTTTCAAGGACATATAGATGGTGCAAGCTCCTAATTTCTTTTATAGAACATCTTTAACATAAACAATTGCTCAGACTGAGCAGAGAGCAGTTGGCCACCAAATTGAACAGAAACAAGAAGCGTGCGTGGGGGGAGGTCAAGCATTTAAGATATGCAACCATCTGTAGCACTTGTCTAGGACTGCTGATATATACTGTTAATAACAAGCCAGACTGCAAGAGGAAATGTCTTTTAAAATAGGGATACAAAGATCTTAAAATATAGATATATTAAAATAGTGCATCTGTAATAGGTTATGAGGTAAGTGCCATTCCCTCAGTTGGAGACTTGAGAGAGTATGACAGGGGGAGTCATGAAAGAAACAAAATAAACTGTGCAAAGTAAAAGCAATGGATGAGAGAACTGCTTTAAACTGCAAATTCCCAGCAGCTGCAGTGATAGCACAGGAGCTCCAACTGAAAGATATCCTCAGTTAAACATGCTGGAATTGCATTTTACATTTTTTTATGTGAAGGTTGTTGTTGTACTCCCTCCCTGGATGCTTAAGGGTCATCTGAAGATACCAAACAAATCCCAGTGTTTTGTAGTAGTAGTTTTTTTTGAGATTAATACACAGCTTCCTAAATAAATGTTTTATTTAAAGTAAAAATTGTGTACAAGTAAAGAGAATGATTACACAACAACGTTCAAGACTATATTCCATACGAAACAAGAAAGTAGTAGAGACAATATGGACGAGCAGAGCACCCATAAGAACCTAACTCGCATACAAAAGGATCAGCTCCACATAAATACATCACACTTCTGATGCAGACACTTTCTTCAAAATTCAAAGCCTACTCAACTGTTTACATGCCATATCCCTTCTGAATACTTAGGAAGCTTGCTATCACGCTCCACAATGAAAAATAACTTAATATCATGGCACTTGAGAGAAAATTAAAGTTTAACAATGGACGTACAGTCATTAAAGATATTTATCTCAGTGGCAACAGTTAGATGTGTAAAAGTATATTTTCTGTGACATTATCTATAAAAAGTTTTGCTCTGAGCACAAAAGACAGTGCTCTTCTGTGATGAACAGCAGAAATGCCCTTCCCTACGTAAAGCTATTTTGCTTGATATTGTGCATGAAATTGAGGAACTGTACAGAGAAGGCTTTTCTTGCTTGCTTTGAGTAACTTCAAAGTTCACTATCAATTAAGTTCCAATATCTTAACTAGTCACATGAGTGTCAAACACTTAAATTTATAACTGGATGCAAGCAGTTTCATTTCACATGAAATAATAGTGTTCAAGTTATCAGCTGCTCTTTAAAAGTAGATTTACTCTGATATTTCACAAAGGAAAGCATACAACTTGAAGCCAAGAGAACCCAACTTTCAACAGTGCAGAAGTTTAATGCTTCCCTGGAATGGAGGTCCCTCCAATTAATTCCCAGTTTTGAAAAATTCAGCCCAATGTTTTGGTTCCTACTCACGTTGCAAAGAAAAGTACATACTAAGCACCACACTATGAACTACTGTGCTTGTGCAGTCTCTCCCCTTGAAACTAACATATAAGTGAAAAAAACATACACTTGAAGATTCATGCTGTGAATTTACAGTTTTACCACACAAGGATTTTCACAGAGACACTGACTAAACAGAAAGCTTACTAAAAGCTTCAGATAAGGTTTGCTAACTTGCATTTACAGACACGTAAATCTGCTTTAAGTAACACTAGGTTGACTTACAGCTCTTATTTATATAAATACAGGTTCTTTTCTTCAATGTCTCTTAATCCCTTTTCCCCAAAAATAAAAAGTGGAACATTTGGCATTTGTTCAGCCTAAGACATTCAAAGCTATTTCCCAAATATTAAAAATAAGAATTAGCTGTGCTGTATATTACACTGTTTGCTAACATGAAATGTAATAATCATACCTCCTGAAAGTCCCAGTTTGAACTGTTCTGTTTATTCTAATTGCTTTACTATTAGCTTTGAGTCTACTACCAACACTAAAGGTTTGTTTGTTTTTACAAATTACTACTATAAATGGAAAAATTAAGGGAGTCATTGTGAACAGCACCTATTTTTTTCTAGATGTGCCTTTTCCACTGGCAATGTGGAATGCATTTTCATCAGTATGGCAGTAAGATTTAATAATAAAAATAATAAAAAAAAGGAAAATTGGTAAAACAATGCCCTTACCTAGGCCATAGCTGTAACGTATGCAGTTCTGATACAGTAAGACAGAAATTGTAAAAGCAATAAATAAAAGCATGAGGTCCTACATTCGTCAGTTTTAGCTGCCCATTCCTGCTAAATTGCACTCTGCAGATTTTAATTTTTAAAAATATTAATTGAATTCCACTCATACCACCCACATCCCTCACTGCAAGGGAAAGGCTCAGAAAGGCACTCTGTATCAGACTGTGTGCACTTCCCCCTGTATCATTTCAGAGTGAAGCCTGACTCTAATACTGAGTTAAACGCCACCTTTAGAATGGATCAACGTACCTTATGAGAACAGCCAATTCTTGACCTATTCTGCTTTCCTCACTGTCATTTAAATCTGAAGGGCAATAACATAGCTGTAACTTCTATATCTAAGGAAAACAAGGAAATCAGATTTAGATTTAGAACTACAAGTCATGAGATCTTACTTGTCTCGCTGGAATAGTAGAATTCCTTTAGTGATATTTCATTAGTCCTCTGATGCAATTTGTATTCTTAAAGTAGTACAAAACTTTCCTTTATCAGAAGGCTGTATTGGCAGGTTATACAGCCAGATCCCATTGTTCAGTCAGGAACCCAGAGACCAACTTCAAGTTTGGCAAGACTTCTTGAAAATTTACATTTTAAGTATTCTGGCAGCCCAAGGTTCAGCATAACAACTGCCCCGGGTGATAATTGATACAAGAAGAAAATTTGTGAGTAATTCACACTCGGTGGCAATGGTATGACGATTAGTTACTCATTTTATGTTAGTGCATCCAAATGAAGAGATCTTTATCCATGCAGAAAAAACAGTAACAACTGGCACAGTCCAGAAATGGAGAATTCAGACGCATTCCTCAGCTGACATCAAAAGAGGATTTATGTATTCAAAGCCTTCAAATTCAGACTGGTCAATCTTCTTCACAATATCACTGTTAAGATTAAAAACAGTTGTTAGTTTAGCACAATTAAAGTCAGTACTATCAGCTGACAGTTTGTTTTTTTACCATTTAGACCTGTACAATAGACTGCAATTGAAAACATTCCCTTCTCTCTTCTGTGCCTCCCTTTCCTTACAGTTAATACTGTTTTCTTCTAGGCCCTGTAACAGTACAAACACACCACCCCTCAGGAGCAGCAATTTGGCAGCTCACAAGTAGTTCTCCCACAAAACACTTTAAAAGCTTTTCCAAAACATCCAGTTTCTAAAAGGAACTGAAAACACTGGGATGTGATACTGTTCTTGCATTAGTAAGTTCCTTAACTTACTTGTATATTATGCACTAACACAAGGATAAAGAAGGAAGTTGGATTTCAGACTTAACTAAGGTGCATAGGTAACATTTAATACTTGCTGTTTCTGCTTACAAATTAACATGCACATTACACAGAACCCAATACAAAACCTAAAGATCACGTATGGTCATGGTTTAGTCAGGACAGAAAGGCACTTCCTATACAATCCCAAATCAGGACACTCAGTAGGCAAGGTACCACAAAACCCACTGCCAAAACCAAAACACACTCAAGCATTATATCAAGGCTTTTCAGTCAGGATAAACTCACTCCATTACTAACAATTGAAAATACCCAAACAAAGCACCTTTTCTTGTCCAGAGTAACCAAGATAAATCCAATCCAAATCCAACATTCCAGAAATATCACCTCTTAGCATAACAAGAAATAAACCATGTGTCAAAAACAGGTCTTTTCCTTCACACATTTATTCCTTGCAAGTGATACCACTAAAATTTGTAAAATAACATTTAATCATCTTTCTCCAAACTAGAATTCTTTCCCACTAATCACAGATTTTTTTACATCGTGCCACATCACTATATTTAACCCATCCATACCAAGTCTACAAGGAGGAGACAACAGACTCTCTGTACTATGAATACAACCAATGGATGAATTTATTTAATTCCTTCACTGATTTATCAAAACATCTTAATTTCTGCATTACTTACTCATCATCTGGAGTGAGCTGCACAGGTTCATTTGTGAATTGGGAATCAAAGTTATCCAGACCAAATTCTCCAGATATATTTGGCTTAAATGGAGGCACCACTTGCTTTTGCTCCATCTAAGAATAAACACACTTAGTGACATCAAGAATGAATTACAACCAACAGAATTATTTTTAAACAAGGCTAGAAGTTACTCTCAAATTCATTCCGAATGCTTTCTAAAATACTCTACTGTACTCACTGTACATAGAAGAGTTAGAGGTTCTGTATTACAACTGTGGTATGCCAGTTAGGAGCTTAAGGTTTGTCATGGTTTTGAAGTTTTGTGGCATCTCTCACAATCAAATGCTGTACACAAAGAAGAGTCCAACAGGCATTCACGTACCAGATCCCAATCAACATTGCGAAAAAATGGATGTCCCTGGATATCTGCAAATCCTGTCTGAGGGTGGCAGCCTAACCGCTCCTTTGGATCCTGTGGAAGAAAATATTTCTAAGTGAGTGCCATGGCCTACACATGAACAAAAGCAATGTTATGAATTCTGTGAGAAATTATGAATTGTTATGAGTTCTGTTAGAGGTGCACTGAAGAACTAAATTAGTGTTATTTATTTTGCAAAATGCTTCAATTTACTTTTGAAACAGACGTGAATATATATATTATTCAAGTTTGGGCCTCTATAAACAACCACCCCATCTTTACTCATTTTTATTCAAATGGGTTTAAACGTTTCAAAGCAAGTGAATTTGATTCTTCCTCCTCAACAGGCAGCTTGCCTATGCCAAGTTGATTCGAGACAATAACTGCAAGATACTGATAAATACAGCTGAAAGATTATTATAACACTTCTATCCACTAGGAGGCTGTAGGACTATGCTCTGTGTAGAAGCAGAAAGAAGAAAATGAGTCAACTTTAAGAGGACAGCTCTGACAAGCCCCGTATACAAGGGAAAGAGCTTCTCTGGTTGTTTATAGATGTCACACTATCACAAATAAGCTACAAACAGTTTAGGTACCCAGATAATCTGCTAAGCTTGTCCAATTTTCCAAATTAAAGAAATTATTTAGAACATTTCTAAACCCTTTAGTTTGAAATTTACTTCCAACCCTAGAATAACAAACTAAAGCTTCAGATTCAAAGACAAATATTTTAAATAAGTTTCCCAGCCCTGTTAAAATGTTACAAGATTACACCTTTTGTACCTTTTCTCTACATATAGCAGCTAAGGTAGATCTGCTACACATCAATTATTTTACAAGCTTCTTACCTTATTAAGGAAACTCTTTAGAACACCTGCTGCTTTAACAGAAAGGGATCGAGGAATTCGGATCTGCTTTTCCAAAATTACTGCAAGAAACCAGTATTTATATCAGCTTTTACATCTTTAAAGTTAGACTAAAGGTAAGTGGAAACAAAATGCTGAAGTACATGAACACTCATGGTACTCACCTTGGAAAAGATAGTCTTCTGTGTTCTGATCAGGATTGTCAGAACTTCCGACAATATCAAATGGTGACCTGCCTGCCATCATTTCAAACATAAGTACACCAAGTGCCCACCAGTCTACACTGAAGCCTGGAATTTACAAGAGAAAATACTGATAAAGAAATTTTAGAGCAGAAATAAAAACAAATCTTGTTTTAGTCCTAGAAATGTTGAGAGAAAAATTAGTTTTAAGAATTTAAGTATGGATAGTCTGAATATCTAGTTTTCTACGGACTACCAAATAAAGGAGAGGTAACAGCTGTAAACAGACATTACTTGGTTTGTTATATGCAGGGTAGAAGGAAATTCTGTACAAAGAGGAAATGCAAAAACTTTAAAGGGTGATGTCATAACCTTAACAAAGTCTTAGAACAGGCTTAGTCATTGCTAACCAGTAGTATGTTATCTGGGAGAGGACAAGAAGGAAGTACATGATTCTTAATAGTAGCAAGACAGTCCTTATTCTATTATGCAGTGCTAAAGAAAAGAATTCAGCAGCTAGGCTGAGACTGCTTATTCTATAAAACTTGTGAAAGGAAGGAAATCTCGTGGACTTCTTCAGCAAGCGTTTGCATAGACATTTTCAATTTTTAAACACCAAAATTTGTGAAAGGAACATTCCTTATCTAAGCAATTTGCAATACATGTATTACTATCACTGCTGCCAAATACAAAGGTCCAAAAGTAAACACAATTCAAGGCAAGCAAGCGTATCTTTAAGAGTATATAAAATGGTTACAAACAATAATTAACTTAGAAGACCCATGCTTTAAGACTGGTAAAAACGAGATAAGAGAGCAGAAGGTGGGATATCTTATTTGTTTGTTGTGATATTTTCAGCCTTCCCTTTGAAGGGTCCATTCACACCATGTTAACTCAGATGGATCACGTGTCCAACAGAACTCCACCGCTAATCAACTTGAGCGAGAAGTTGAGATTAGCTGAAAGTTACAGGTAGTTACATGGTAGCAGTGAAAAGCTCAAATTACCGTAATCTTCTCCTCGAAGAATTTCAGGAGCAATATAGTTTGGAGTTCCACAGAACGTGCTTGTTGTATCGCCAGGCCTCAGCCCTTCCTAAACAAACAAACAGCATCACTGCCAAAACAAGCTGCGTGTAACTTTCTTCCACCACATACTTTCTAAAACTTTTATTTGCCTCCCGTCCGTCTCAAAACAAAAATCCCTCTCAATTCCAGGCTGGGACATATTATTTGCTACACAAAAGTAGGTTGCAGCTAACATCTCATGAGGATGCCTTGTACCCACTGACAACAGTTTTTTAGCCTTTTAGATAGTCAGCTCCATAACATCTCCAATAACATGCAAGTGGAAATAACCAAGATGTTGTGGAATGGTTCACATGTATAAAGAAACAGTCAGCAGTTTCACCTTTTTAAGTCTCTGCTTCTTTTAATTTATGACAATTTCTTAATTGTTGCTTTTACTATTTAGGAAGAAACTACAGCTTACCTTGCACATGCCATAATCTGTGAGTTTAATATGTCCTTCAGAATCTAGTAGCACATTGTCTAGTTTTAAATCTCTGTAGATTATCCCTCGTTCATGTAAATAATTCAGTGCAAGGCTGATTTCGGCAGAATAAAACCTAGAATAGTAAGATATGCTGATTACCCAAGAAGTCAAACAAACTAGTAAAAAAACCAACAAAACACTCCAGACCACAAGAACAGTCTTGGTGGTACAATACTTTTTAAATTGAGCCCTATCTATTCTATTGTAATTTTTAACCATTTTTAACAGTTATTTATGATCATACAATCATTTCTACCCACAGTCACTTAATTATTTTTTCTCAATAATATTCATGTCTACTGACATCAACCCTTTCAACTCACAACCTGAAACAAAACACATGCAGTGAGAACTCAGCATTTGTCTAGACAGCAGGCCATGGTGGTTCTAGGAGAAACATATTAATACCATCAGGCAAAAAATACCACAGAACAGTTTTTCCATTAAAAAATCAGAATCAGACTGTCATCATCAAGCATAATGCAATAATACAGTGCTTCCTATTACAGCTCCTCCTTGAAACCGAGATACTATAGCTTGCAGCATTAAAATGAGAATGCAGTTAAGGATTTCAGAAATGTGAAACATCTGGAAAGGGTTTGCTAGTTCACCACCATAATCTGCACTACGGCACTGTGACAGAAATCTAACTGTTCTGATGCAAAAAATCTGCAATTGGACATACCTGGCATGCTCTTCTGGCAGTTTTCTCTGTCTCTGCATGTGAAACATCAGATCTCCTCCATTTACATACTCTATAACAAAGAATAACCTGAAACACACAAGAGTGTATCACAAATTATTGTATATGAGGTTGAAAAACTTTGTTATTGTTGCAGGTCTTTCCTGGGCATTGTCAATTTAATTTCTCCCATCTCTCTGGCAACATGACTGGCTTCACCTTTGAATGAACTCCCAAAGTTAAAAATCAAGAATACAAAGCTTCACTAGGTAGCTTGTTTATTGCGCAAGGAAAGCAAAGGAAACCCTTCCCACATTCTTAATCCATTACAACTACTACTTTGTATTTTCACATATGTGACTATATGGATAGATTAGCATAGTTTCTGTGCACATGGCAGAACATACACTTTTTTTTCCCCCATTTTCCTTCATGATCCTCTTAATCTCATTCACTTATAGTTAATATTATTATTACTCTTTAAATACTCTTCTCACTTAACTCTATCAGTTTGCCACCTTTTCCTACTGCAAGGATACTGTTTACACAATATTTTATTTGTACTGAAAATTATTAGTATACAGAATAGTAATATTGTAATGTCTTCTACATATGGACACAAAAATCAGTATTTTCATCTCTCTTCCACTGTTTCCCATTTTAAATTAAGGCACAATTTTCCAAATCCTGACTTGTCATCAAGGAGTCTAGGCAAACCTGAGATCCGTTTCCTCACCTTTCTGTACTTCTTATTTCACCTCCCTTAAATCCTTTTTTTTTTTTGCTCCCTCTCTAGATTGGGTTTTCTACCTCACACTCTCAAGCACATTTTTTTCTCTGCTAGTTGCTTCTCTTCCTTTCTAGCATCCTTATCATAACACCCAGTATTTCACACATTTTTGCATCTTTCCAATCTGAAAGCTTAGACGATAAATGTGGCTTTTTGTTCACAAAATGCTACAGTGATTTACAGCACACTGATTTTCACTACCTACCTAACACTTAATCATTTAAATAGGCTTCAGATGTGCCTAACAGTATGAAATATTTCTTGAAGAAAAGACTATCATCATCTCCTTTACCTGCTTTCTGTCTGGAAGCAAGAGTGCAGTCCAACAAGGAAAGGATGATTTGAAGCCTGTTCAAAGACATGTTTCTCTGTCTGAACCCAATCAATATCCTATTTTAAAAAAAGCAACATTCAGATAAGTACTGTTGTACTTTGTAAGGCAAGTATTAAGACAGTTAGTATAAGGATAAACTGGTACTGATGAATGTAAAGAAGTCACAAGAAAGGTGGTTGAAATGAATATCAGAACTAGAATAAAATGCAAAAGCTCTTGAATAGCAAATCACAGTCAGTCAAATCTTCACAGAATACCCTAAAGAACCATGAATGAAATCTTCAGCAGCAGGAAGAATCTAACAGTTGACTGCAAATGGTAGCAAATTTCCACAAATCATTGTGTATGCTGCAACCAATCTGTAAATGTGGATGCCTGATTTAAAGAGCAAATAAAGTAACACTGTGAGGTTCTCCTTTGTGACAAAAAACAAAAATCCCCACAGATGTGAAAAAATAGACTCCACCTCCTTTTTCAGCCCAGCAAGCAAAAATAATAGGAAAAATATGGAACGCCTCCAAAATAAGGAGGCAAGAGAAGCTTATTAAGTGATTTCTGCATGAGTAGCGCTGTAGATGGTACCAATTACAACAGTGACATTGGTTGAAGTAATGGGGCTCTTGACAAAAACCACTAGCACAGGATGACTGCTGTAAACTACGAATCTGTCAATGAACACCTCAAAAGCAGTCATCTGTCTTGTGAACTTCTTGCAATGCATTTTCTAGTAGCTGAATGTTTAATGCATGGGTTTTAATTCACGATGCAGACTCAGATGTCTGGCTTCCCCTTTGTAACAGGTATTAAAGCTGTTGTTCAAAAGAGTTGGCTGAGTTATTAACAAAAAGCTTGCCTACCTCATCATCGTTGACGAGTTCTTTCTTCACCACCTTCATTGCATAAATGCGTTCTGTTTTCTTCAATCGAACAAGCAGTACTTTAGCATAGCTGCCTCTTCCTATAACTCGGAGCAAATCAAAATCCTGAAGACCCAGACTGGAAGAAGCTTTGCCACTTTCTCTTATGCCCATTGCCTACAGATAGAGATACCTCTGAATTCAGGAGCAGGCTTGTCAGTTTTAACAACTGTCATTGCTGTTCTTTAAAGAAGTTAGCACTTCAAACAGAACAGCACAATAAATACACAAGTGATTCAATTAACACTTGCTATTCTTAAACAGCACAACCAGGAAAAGGAACAGAAGGGAAAAGGAAGAAAGCAGAAGAAACATGGCAGATGAAAAACAAATCTAACTGGAAGAATTTGGAACGCTTTCTAAATCAAAGCACATTTCAACCCAAATTTTAAAAAAATCAGCTTGAAAGACACACATGCAACCACCGAGTAAGCAATCCAAACATGCTCTATGTACTAGTTTTCATTCTGTGATGAGTTAAATTATTGAGACAATAAAATAAAGAGTGACAAAGTTGAAGATCTCTGAATACAATTAGCATGGTTAAGACACTTTACCTCTTTTTCTTCACCAACATGATCCAAACTCTCATGACTTGATGGATTATATGGAATCACTGGAGATGCAAGGAAAACGATTAGATCTATGGAACACAATGCTACTTTATTTCTCTTCAAAATTTCTACTCATTAGTTGAATCAAGGAGAAACAGTTTAAGTGTATGTATTATCAGCATTCAAAACTGGTTTTTTTTTGTTGTTGCTGTTTTTAAACTACCTAAATCATTCTTTTTGCAGTACTGCAATACCAACTGTTATGGCTACTGTATTGTATTGTGATAGTATTTGGAAACCTATTTAGACTACTCTTGACATACTGTATCTTGTGCAAAATAACACTTCTTGTTGTTTAACTGATCATTGTCTATGCTAAAACTGAAACATCAGGAAATTTTATTTAATTTTTTTCCACTGTAATTTTGTTTAGGGCTTTTTTATTTGTTTAATGAGGACACCTAAAATACACAGCTTACTGATGGGAAAATGTAAGTAACAACCTAGATTCTTCATCGTTAAAACAGGTTTTTAAACTGCAGGACACAGGAAATAGAATTTTTTTATATTTAAATCCCCCTTAGTGTTTAAAGCAGCTGTCCTCTTTTTCTTGCCCAATAAAAGTTCTGTTTACTTCTTTTCAAAGTAATTTGCTTAAAGTTATTCCATTTCATTTTAAAACCCATGTTCATGTTTCAAAGAGAAGTATTGATCTTACCTGATTCTACATTATCTGGATGCACTGATGATGGATCCATAGGCATTATTGGTTCCTGCAAACATGCACAACATTTTTTGTAACAGAATGTGAAAAGGATCTCTAATCTTTTTTTAGATGAATCTACATAATTACTGCTCTAGACCATACAGTATAAAAAGAATCACTGCAGTCCTATTTTATCTAATTTCCAGAAGTTACAGCAAGTTTCTAGAAGCTATTGAAGAAAACTTCATACAACAGAGAGAAGGTAGTAGATTAGATACAAAACAAGACAGAAAATTGCACATACTTCAGCAGTTTTATTTGCCAAATAAATGTATGAAACAGACTTCCAGCTATTTGCTTTTAACATTAAACTACAAGTGGTATTGACCTATTGTTTGTCCTGAAGACTTGAGAACTAAAGATGACTGCATCATCTGGGAGAAAGTCAGAACTCTTGTGCCTCACCTTCCTTTGCTATCAAACAGAATAGTCTAATAATCTAACAGATGTTGAGAGAATTTACTTGGACTTCACTCTGAATGCGTGAAATGTACTCATACACAAACGTACGCATACAGATAAACACTATGTAACTACCTGTCACCTTACCTTTCACCATCTGACACAGAAATAGACAATATATGCAAGAATTAAGACCATCTTGTTACTGAACTGCTATTCTGCTCAGCATCTCTACTATTTTCTTGTCACCATAAAGAATGACAAGCTTTTTAATCTTCATCTACTGTGATTGTTTGCAGAGCATATTTTGAAAGCCATTAGTATGAAACAAGCTCCTTTATTTCGTTTATTATTGTTTTTTAAAGACAACTTTTCAGTTAAACCTTACTTACTGGCTGTAGTGTATGACGACCACATTCAGAATTGACCAGTTTGTGACACTTCTTGTGAACAAGGAGTTTGCAATTGATGCACTTATATCCCTGGCGACCCAAGCCCCATATTCGGTCACTGCAGATGGCACAGTGAGCTCGCTAGAAGGATAAATCAATAAAACTGATTAAAAGCAAAGCTAAATAACAGAAACTACTCAGCCACACTCTCGTTACTGAAGAACACAGGCTAGGAGATCAGAAAGATCCATACTTCAGTTACTACTGTACCAGAAAAGTCTATGACAGAACTTTAAGATAGAACAGGCAGATACAACATAAAAAAGCCCAAGAATTACAAATGAACAATAAGCAGCAACTGCTTATCAGAAAGAGCACATTTACATGGAAAGGTGCAGGCACAGTCAGCCTCTTCTGCAGCACGTGGACCCAGAGAGACGTGAGTCAACTGCAGGTCAAAAGCAGTGCAGATGAATAAGCAGGCTCCTGTGACCTAGTTTGCTAGGTCTCGTTATCTTTATGTAGAGCAGTCCTTAGATTTGAAGAGAGAAAGGCAGGAAAGCAAAAGCTTCAGCACAGTTAAACCACCAGCTAACAGGAAATGGGAAGATCACCACTCATTGAAGGACACTCATAACACAACTCAAAAGAACCATGAACATAGGGCACCTACAAAAGCAAGTGGGATGGTGCCTTGACAGCCTTTGACCAGGAAGAGGTCAATGAGTATTTCTCAGAGCATTGTTTATGTTAAAAAAAAAAAGTTAAATGAATAATGCTGAATATGAAGTTTAGTGGAGATAATTTTGAGCATTATTTAAGCATGTGATTCACAGCTTAGAGAAGAAGGAAAGAATACTGAAGCTGTCAAGGAACCCTGCTTCTTTAGTTTTTATTTTATTTTTCAGATACAGCAGCAGATAGCTTTCTTGATTCTTAACTGTCTTTGACTATTGCTTATTGAAAGTATTAAAATTGGCCTATTATTTTCAGTTGTTTATGCCATCATAAGCAGATGTTAGAGAAACATCTCAGGTTTTGTTTAAGTCATGAAGGAAAAGCGTGCATCATAAGCAACTCAAAGTACGCTTCAACAACTGCAAATGCACTTTCAGTTCAGTTATCTAATGCTAGTGCTGAAGTCTGCCCTCTGAAGATTTTAAGGGAGCACTAGAGCATTTCTATAACAGAGAGCACAGTTAGAGTATACTGTAAAGTGGATTACAACTATTTACTTTTTTAAGTGCCTGATTTTATATCAATAAGGTTTCCTGAAACTACAGCAACCCAACATCTAAGTACTACAGACAGTCAACAAGAATTAGAATAAGCCTACCTTTTATTTTTTTCAAGGCAGTAACGTTAAAATTATAAAAGGAAAACAACCCTGTAACATGGTTTTAAGCACCCAACAAGAATCTCACCCTGTTAAATCGTTTGGCTTGGAAAGTGTGACCATTTGCACAATAGAGCTTTCGCCACCGGCGGGCGCCACGGCGATAAATGGATTCTAAGAGGAAAAACATATGATTATATCCATAAAAAATATAAATGCAGAACTGCAGTATTTTCTCATGGATGCTTCTGTGTAAAGTGAATTGCAGAGTAAATTTTCACTCCTGCAACCTTACAGAAACACAATGTATTTTCTTCATTTTTCCAATTTTGGAGAAAACCCCGAGCAGAACACTCAGACCATCTGAAAGTTAATTCTGCCTTTCCAAAGTTAAAAGGAAGAGTGAGTCAAAAGGAGGAAAACAGCCCAAGCAACACAAGCACTTGTTTGCAAAACATGCACATACCTTACCTAATTCAAGGAGGAGCTGTGGGAAGGAGGGAAGAAGGTGCATTTCAGGAACACGTCCTGATTTATGGTTGCTTGCACAAATCCTCCAGTGTCTTAGGTCCACAGCTGCCACCACTTTTTGACTGTTTGTCTCATTACAGGCATGTCAGAAACCAAAATCAAAAACTAGAATATGCAAAACTATCTCCAGTTGCAAAGTTTTTTCAGATTTAGTCTAGAACCTTTCTTTCCCCCCTTCAGAAAAGCAGCATTACTCCAAAGTTAACATTTAAGCACTCACGCTGACATCTGTCAAGAACTTGGATATCAAACTGACAGATGTGTGTGTGCACAGCATACCCATCATCTTTTATAAGATGAATATCAACAGCATAGAAGCCTACATTAAACAGATGGAAAATCACCTCTCATGGTTAGTACATTCACTAGCATGACAAAGGTTTTCAGAAAATACTCCTATTACCCAGAAGTTGGTCAGAAACTGATGATTTGAAACATCATTACAAGTGGTTGCAAGCCTTTGCTCACATTAGTCAGCTAGCAATCTGGCAACTACCACAGACAGGAATAGAATAAAAAACTGCCATGAAAGAGGCAAAAGCAAGGAAAGCAGAGAAGCATGGAGAGTTAACAGAAATGCAAAAATGCTTTATTAACAATGACTCAGAAATGACAAACAACACTCAAGTTTAACAAAACTTTCTATTCCTTTTTAATGTTTAAACTGTAGAGACTTGCATTATTAACAGTTATAAGCACAGGAAATCAAACAATAGAATATCAACTTTTTCTAGAATAGAGATTACTTATTTTAAGCATGCCCAAACTAAAATGCCTACTTACTATCTTCTCCTGGGCAAGGCATGCCAGGCCGTTCTGGTACACAAGGAAACACTGCAAGAAAAATATTAGCTTCCTATTAATCTGTTTCAGACAGAAGACAATTCTTTGGGTTAAATACAACACCTATGTAAGAAGGCAACAGAAACAGAAAATTGCTACAATGCATTCTAACAGCAAGCAAGAAGAAAAAATGCCACAAAACTCTGTAGTGGACATAACAGTGATGCAAGGAAGAAATACAACTGGAGCAGAGTAAGCTAAGTTATTTAAAGATGTTAGCAACAAGTACTGATGCTGGTTTCTCATGTGATCAATCACTGCAGCCAGTATTTGGAAATCTGGACTGTAAGTGAAGCACATTATAGCATTCCAGAACAGCCAAGTATCATCTTGCCTGCATTAGTTCTTTGTTTCCAGTGTATTTAGCCACAGTAGCAGTAGGAAAGGAAAATCGGGTGCATATTGATTCAGAAGCCAACCAAGCAGAAGTAAATGGAGACACGACAGATCAAAAAGCATAGTAATAAAAAACAGAAGTACACGTATAGGAGCAGATGAAATCATTTCCCAGTTTTACGTATTTTTTCCTTTCTTAATTCCATAAAGAACACTGACAAGTGCTGACAGCTAAAGAGTGACCTGTGGTCTTTGGCATCCTCTTGACAGACTGCCACAATAGGCTTTAACTGAGGAAGATGGAGTAGTGCAAAAGACTCTGGTAACATGAGGTAAAAATTCCAGGTCTCTGTAGATGCAAACATTAGAAGTTTAAATATTAAATTAAATATTAAATTTCAGTGTACCGTGAATTAGAAGTTCTGAATCCTTATTCAGTTCATACAACCGAAATGCCTCTTCTAACTCCAGCTGGGAAGAAACCGTACATGGGTCTCCTGAAGGAAGAAAACACCACAAAACTCAGTCTAATTAGTTCTGTGCCATTCAACAGCTCCCTCACAGTTGTTCCTAAAGATAATTATTGTAGCAAACCAAAGAAACACTACCTCTGTGTGGTAGTGTTTCTGTCCTTTTCCATCATATCAAACGTTCCTGTCCCATTAGACAGCCTTGGCACTCAGCTGCCTACCCACTCTGTAAACACAAAGTGGAGAGCGTGGAAGGAGAAGGAACATCCCTATTCATTCAGACTCACTGAGAACCAACAAACCAGTTTTTCGTCTTGTGTTTTGACACCTGTGCAAACAGCTTTTTGTTTCTTTTTGACAGAAGAAAGGGAGGCTTTCAAAGCATATGCAGCGCTTCAGATCACACACAAAGTTTACAGACTAGAAAGGAACCTTCATAATTAAATCCTTTTTAAAATTGGTGATCACCACTTAGCTGACTACGGCAAAAGCATGCAACTGATCTTTCTAACACTGCCCTCAGATTCACAACTTCAAAATCTAATAGGGAATAACTGAAATCTTAATTCACAGTTAAGATTATATAATATATATAATAATTAATTACCAATGATGGCTAAGTATAAAAATGATGAACTACAAACATTCTTTCAACAACACTGGATTAGAAATAATTTTGCAGTCATCTAAAGTAAACGCAAATAAAATATGTCAGGAAAGTGTTTAATTTTGACTTATCTACCAAGAAGATACTGAACACAAATGCCAGTCTAATGTCCATCTTACAGTACGCATTATGAGACAGAGGTAAGAAAAGATGACCAGATATAGATAAAATCAAAGTTCATCTAAAAAGAAATCAGGTTTCACTTCATTTTCCAGTTGAACCTGACCATTTATTTGAAGTGACTGCATTCAAGCTAAATTCCATCTGCCTTTGCGTCACTAAACTCTATGAGAAGTGATTAAACACAATGCTCTACACCTGCAACAAGTCAGAAGACACATTTAGAGCATGACAAACAAAAACCTCAGTGACCAGTCAAATTCAGTTGAACAGTTTAATCACAGCAATATGGTCAGAAAGTAGTGAAGAAGGCCAAGATATCATACCTTGTCTTTATTCTACCAGAAGTGTGGTAAACAATTCCATCATACACACATTTATGCTTCATTAAAGACAGACTTACTTGTTACTATAACTCTCCTGGCTCTTTTCAGTGAAAAGCCCTTAAGATAAAACAAAACAGCCAGCTTATTGCAAAGTGCCTATCCAACGCAATGGCACCACTATGCAGAAATTTGCTTATAAACATTGCTCCTTTCCCCTTACTGCATCTGCCTTGTCTATATAGCTTGTGTATATAGCTTGCTATAAGCAGAAGAGAATCACAGAATGGCCCAGGTTGGAAGGGACCTCAAGGATCTCAGACTCTCAAGACCACAGCCTTCAACACAACTGCCCATATAGCACTTCCAAAAGCAACTTGAGTCCCTGTTTAGCTCTGAGCTCTCAATAAATTGGCACTCACCCAATTCTGAATAAGAAATCTGTGACAAGGGGAGGAAAGAGGTCTATAAGCACCGTCTATGCTAATTACTGCATACAATTACTAATCACTGCAGACAAATCACTGCCTTTTATGTATTGCATCAAGTACTTAGCTGGCTAAAATAACAACAGCTATTCCATAATTTAAATGTCTTTGGTGTGGCTCAAAACTTATGTTCAGAACACAGCTCCACAAAGAAAATAAGAGCTACAAGTAGGCTTTTCAAAACATGCGTAACATATGCACACAGCTCAGAGTGGAAAAAAAGAGAGAGGACTGAACTTTTTTCATCTGATATAAAATATGACATGGATAAATGACGTGCTAAAGATTAACAAGATTTCAGGGCCAAAATTTCTACAAGAAGTTACTACACGTCATTCAGCCAAGTATCTTCTTCCAAGTACTTTCTCTTTTAATACTTTTTAAAGAGTTTTATTAAGTAGCTTTATGTTACTAGACTCAAGGTTGCTAATGGAACAGCCAATTCACTCAACTATATACATTAATCTGTATCAATACTTCAGAAAAATACTGCAATATGCATCATTTAAGGTTAGTCTCCTTCTCAAACACTTCAGGCTTAAGGGGAACCGTGAGCATACTTTCCATTTCCTTCCTAGTAAATCCTAGCACTGAATTCACATTTTGATAGTCACTGAGATTTATGAACAAACTCCAGCAACAACAACAAAAAAACAAAAGTAGAGCTACATATTTCATTGATTTGAACTAACAAAACTATACTTACAAGGGCACTGGAAAGCCATTAATTTTGGAGTCTGTGTTACTATTACTAAAAACATACAGTTTATCTCACAGAGTCAAAGGGAAAGAAAATGATGAAAGGGAGAGAAAAAATAGAAAGCTGAGTACCATAAAGATCACAAATTTCTTGGAAGGCAGGCAGCAAGAATCGACTTACCTTCTTCATCAATCCATTTCATGGTGAAAAGCTGCTCATTGTCAAAGGAGCACATGTCTCGAACTTCACTGCACAGTCCCTCAAACGAGATGGAAGGTTCAAAATATGTTATCATGATGTCCCTGAGCAAGAGAAAAATAACATTGAGAAAATGTCCAATGCTGTAATTACACAGCGTTTTTTCTTCACTTCTAATGCCTTCCATGCACCACTGATATAAAACTCACCTCTTGCCACAGCCCCTTAAAAAAGGAATCTTTAAGCAATATTAATAAGCCATGAGCATCAAGATTCCTTCCTACAGTTTGCAGGCTCCAAGTAATTCTTATTACTGATTATTTGATATTTATTCCTCCCATTATCTGCTTTTGAAAAAATGAAGATTTAAATCCCCAAATGACTTTGAAGCTGTGTAAGTTGTAGCTTTTAAGTACACACAGCAATGAAATACATTATTCCAGTGGACTGCAAAGAATTAAATGCTGCAATAATTTTGAAGGGCATTACTAATGTATTGCTAGTAAGAACGTAGAACTTACTTGAAGAAGATGTATAATTGTGGGGACGGTTTGAAATAGTCATGAAAATTATTAAACAGCAGATCAGAGGGCAAGAAGTTGCAAACATTTAAAGCACCTTTAAGAAGACATGGGTGATGCTTCCCCACAATGACAGGGAAGGTGAACACAGAAGCATGCACTTAGAATTAAAGTTTACTGCTTTACTGTTATGCAGAACTGGTATTTCTGTTTTAATTAAGACTGAGAGTGGTGCTTTAGAAGCATTACCATAACATGCTGACCCACTGCCCTAGTATTTGCTGGGCCTTCAAGGGGAATAGGTGACTCTGGATCAGTCCTTTGAACAAAGAATGTCAGAGGTACAGTGCAAAGGAAGGTGGAAAGAAAGAGAAAAATGCCAGGGCTGTTTACAACACTGCTCTCCAAACAGCTCATAAGCCCACTGTTTGAGCACCGATGTTCCCAGAAAACGCACAGAGAGCACAGATCCAGAGTGCAGGACAGTGCTCTGCAAACTCCACACATCTAACAGCACGTTACTGACATGCAGCCATCAACCAAAACCCGCAAGGCTCTATTAGGAGGCAAAGTCCTAACCTGTATTTCCTGTTTTTCAGGGACCTACATTTTAGGCAGGAGATAAGGCATTGCTTAGCAACTTCAGTGAATTTCAGCTAAAGTTCACCAAAAGATTTATCCACACTACAGTGAACAGCAGATGTCACATATGCACAATATTAAGACGTACCAAACAACTTAGGAACAAAAAGCCTTTCAGTATAGTTACAGTAAAAGCTGATATAAACTGAAGGAACACTTCCTACTTGTCGCTACCTTCAGGTGCAAAGTAGTTGCCCTATAAATAAAAAGGGAATTTGGTTATTTCAGAAGTTAAGCAAGCTCTCTGCAGTGCTCCTCCAGCCCCATCAACAGAAGACACACCAGACAGCAGCAAAATACATCTGGAAAAGCACCCAGCTGTTAGAACAAACACAAACCTGTCTGCACACGTGGCAGAACTCTGGCCAGAGCAGAGACATTGAACAGAAGGATGGATGTAAATATAAACAAGAGTCTGCAAGCAACAACAGCACGCTTTCTAGAGATGAGAAGCTGGCTTTACACGATGCATAATGTGAATGATGCTGTCTTTCCACAAGCTCACCTGGCAATTTTAACTACACTGGCATTTTCCACAGAGATCGGGCTCGTTCCCAAACTAGTTCTGCTATCACTTCTTCAGATTATATGGTGTTTTCCACACCTCCTGCACCTAACACCACACTGGGGATGTCTTCACTAGGAAAAAGCTGTACCTACTGAACCTAAAATACAAGATTAAACTAAATGTGGTATTTTAAACAAAAATTAGTAAGCTACGTAAAAGAATGAAGGGAATGTACAGTGGGCCATAGACTGCTGTCTTGTATAAGAAAATACAAAATGCTTTCTTTCACAATGACAAAAGAAAAACAAATCCTTTCATTCTGATAAAATCAATGAGAAAAGCTTCTGTTCAGCAGACCTGCCTGTTACAAAGCTATTCCACAGCACAATATCCTTATTTGCCTCCTCATGACACACACAAGGAATTAGAAAGCAATCTGATTCCAGACAGCCATTTCCACATCTGGATGCATTACTTATCTCATTATAGGGAAGCACCGTGTTTTTTACAACTTCATAGGGATTTTACACCTCTCTAGAAGACCACCAGCCTCACTGCTACCTTCCCCACGTTTTCTCTGCAACCAGACAGCTTTTCTCACCTCATCACAAGGAGCAGCCCTTCAGCAACACGAACAAAGGGAAAAATACAATGCTGACAGTTAAATGCAATTGAATACGTGTACCTCACTTCTCAGTTCTAAAGTCAAGCTCCTGTGGGAGGCTGCTGCTTGATTATCTGGAGCCTAACACAGCTATCACACGTTACATTTGTGAACATGCATAGATATCCAGTCACGTATTAATTACATACCCACACATTCATCATACACCTGGGTTAATCTTTTGATTACGCTTAGTGGCAGCTCACTGAAATTAACTCGTGCAAGGCTCCCGGCGGATCCTGGTGTTTGTAAGTAGTTTTTAGAAGCTCTTTAAGCTGAGCACACTCCTTTACATTCACTTTACATTCCGGGGGCAACAGAAGACATCGAGCTGAAACAATGACCAGAAAGTTTTCAAGACAAAGAACAGTGTAAACAAAGGATGTGGGAAATCAAACATTCTTTAACGAATTGTCTTCTGGAAATATCTGTGGAAGTGCATTTTGATTTTACAGTAAAAATGGAACTGTTTTCCTTTCCCACAAGTCTCACCACTCCTGTAAATGCATTAAAATTAAGAAAAGCAGCACAATTGACATGTATTCTGAGAAGACTGCCAGAGTATTGCTCCTTTGAAACAATACAAACTGTGGGTAAAGGACTGGTGTGCCTTTAACTGTACTAAAAGCCTAACCTACGTTCCAGCCTACACAGTTAAACCAGTGCAAAATCTATGCCAGCCACTGCAAAGAGCAAGCAGATCTAATCATGACAGAGAGATGGCTCAAGATATGTGTATATATATATATCTATAATCAATGATATTAGTCCTGTAGGATTTGTAATGCATAGGTAGCACTCTTACTTGCTCTCACCCACCGCAGCACAACCCTTCCCTGATGTAACAGCCTCTTGTACTGAACTGACAAAAAGCACCTACAACAAATGAGATAAGCCAAAAAGTAAGCTTTTAAAAGAACATCAGAGACCTAAAACGGCTGTAATTATAGATGCTGTGTAAATGCTGCGCATTTGAAGCTGCTACACTTTGTCAGTGTATCAGCAAAAAAAGAATGTAAACACAAGGAACAATAAATTCCTAGGAACTGCTGGGAACTCCTGCTACATCCAGGGCATAGATTACAGGAACTCTTTAAACAGGAGAGGCTATTTTCAGCATTTCAAGCAATTAGTCCTACAACTGGGAGAAGGAAATATCAGGGTAAACACAACTTAGATCCCAACTCTGGGAATTCCCATCCTCTTATTCCCATCACCTCTGTTTGTTTTAGGAAAATTTTCCTTCCCGGTTTTACATATTTCATGAATTTAAGATAAAGAACTACCACTGCACGGTTGAATGAAACAAAGACCCTTCAAAGAGTTCCTCATGAAAGCTTTTGTCTCGGCTGAGAAAAGCAATTAGGCTCCTGGCCAGACCCAGGGTGTTGTGGGGCTGCAAGAGCAGTGCTTGAGCCACGCAAGGGCCTGACCACCACGTTCCACGTTTCTACTACAAGAAAATCAAGAGAGATTAACATTTCCTGATTAACAATATTTCCCATAAAATCCTCTAACTGACTGTCATCTTCATGCAGCTTCCTTGATGAAAGGGTAAACATCGCCTTTGATACCTGCACTTAGATCCTCAGTCTCCAGCCATTCCCAGTGCAAGTCAACTGCTTTGCTTTGATATCCACTTTTTGACAGTGCTGGTTTGAGAAGCAGGCATGAGACCGTGTCACAGGGGAGTGGAAAGGATAGCTTGTTTAGATCGCAAAACAAATAACTGCCAAGGAATTCAGCTTATCTGTTTGTTTGTTAACCAGCTGCCCATATGACTCAGTGTCACGATTAAAAGCAAACCAACAATTGTGTTAACCGAGAGTCAGCAGATGAAACTCAAAAGAAACATTCCAATGCCTGTGAAATCACTGCTTTATATCTGAAGTGCCACGAACCAGCATTCCAGTCCAGCGCAGCAGTTTTCCTGCTCACTCCCACAGCTGCTTTATCTCTTCCTGAACCACAGCTTCTCAGCGCTAAGGCAAGAATGTGTACGACCGCAAGTGGAAAAGACCAAGATTAAAACCGACCCAGCAGAAGAAAAATAAATGTGTTTAATCCAAAGCACTTCCACTTCAGTTCACCGCCCAACCACACGAGCCCTCCTGTCAGCTGGCAGCCACATCTTCAAGAAATGGGGGATTGATGAGACCAGAAGGCAAAGATCTGAGAGTTATTTCACATATAGTTATTCTGACAGGTTCCACAGGTCCTTCACAGCCACAGACTGTGCCAGTCTGTAACGCTTTGGTCAAGAAGAGCCCCAGAGCAGACACAGGCCGGAAACTAAGCGCCTTACCAAATACTAAATGCCTCGCATAGCTTTTGTATCACTCCTTGAAGCCATAAAGCCAGATATATTGTATTTACAGAAAGCCAGACATACTGTAATCAGAGCACTGACGGTCAGATAAGCCTTTTCCTGTAATCCACGCAGGTAGCTGGAAGGAAGCTGCCGAGTGCTTCCAGTTTGGTCGCAAACCAAAAACGCAGCCGACATTTTTTTCGGGTTAGATCAGCTCGGACCGAACCCACGGACCCGACGAGGCACGGACCGCCCCGCTCGCAGCCGGCTGCCCCAGCTGTTACAGCGGGGCTGAGCCCGAAGCGCGGCGGTTCAGCCCCATCCGCCCGCTCACAGCAGCCAGCCTCCACCCGAGCGCGGAGCCGCGGGAGGCCAGGCTGTGCCCCCTCACCTTCGTTCTCTTTCCTCGAATAACCGGAGTTCCGCACGCCACCTCAAGCGCGGCGCTGAACGCGACGCTGACGGAAACCTCAGCCCGGGAAGCGAGCTCGGCGCTCCGCTCCCAGCGGCCTGCCCCCGCACTCACCCCTTGTAGTAGGCTTTCACGCGGACCTGGTGGGCGCCGTCCCCGCCGAGGCCGCCCCCGCCGCCGCCCGGAGCCGCCATGGTGCTGCTGCCGTCCCGCTGCGTCGGCATCCCCCCGCGGCGGGCGGCACCGCGCAGGGCGGCGGGCGGGAGGGCGGCGGGACGAGGGGGGCGGAGGCGGCCGCACAACCCCTCCGCTCCGCCGTGCCTCCGGCGCGCCGCGGGCCCGCCCTGCCGCACGGCGCCGGCACAGCGCGGGCGGGACCACTTGGGGCGGGGGGGAACGGACAAAGGCGGGGAGAGCGCGTGCAGCTACGAGGGGTGGCGCGGGGCGAGAGCGCAGCCCAGCCCTGCGGTAGAGCTGAGGAGCCGCTCCGGGAGCGGGCGGCAGCTCGATCGCTCCGGGCAGGAAGGTGAACAGCCCGGCGTTGTGCCCGGCGCACCCCCAGCCCGCAATAGGTGGGCTCTCCCTGCGGCTCTCTCAGAACACACCTGTGGAGCGGAAAGCTCCACCGCGAAAGAGAAGAAGGGGGGAAGCACCAGCAGCAATAGGGCACCCCGGATCTCCGTGACGGCGCGGAGGCGCTCCGCGCTAGGCGGGGCAGAAACAACGCCCCCCGCCGCCCTGCCTCCCCGACACGTGGTACGGCCCGCAGCGCGCCGCGCACGGGCAGTACTGCGCCTGCGCGACACCGCCTTGGCGCCATTGGGGCGGGAGGTGGAGCGCGCTCAGAGCGGCGCTGTGGGGAGCGGCTTGTGTAGTGGCTGCAGTGTCAGGGCCAGGAGTGCTTGTAAGAGGAGCGGGACAGGAGCTTCTCACACACGAGTAGAGATTTCCATTTCTGAAGGCTGGCTCGGTCAGCGGTAAACTCAGCGTGTGTAGTCGCTGAGAGATGTTATAAATCTACACAGTTAATAGTTGATGGGTGGTTAAACAGCAATTAGGGATAGCCCGGCCCAAAGGTGTGCTGGCCTTGTGGGGTCATCGCCCAGCACCCACCTGTGCAGGCATGAGCTCAAAGCAAATGGCTCAACGTGCTGATACCCAGTTTTGGGGCAGCACAAATAGAACTTTTTGAAGAGTTCCTCTTCACGCTGTTCCTCTACCTCTAGGCCAGGGAAGACAGTATCAGCATTAGGCCGCAACGATGTACTTGGCATGGTGGAAAGCAGATAGAGGGGCAAGAAAAGGTAAACATTGTACTGCAGGTATGCCAAGTATGGGCTGATGTGCTAGCGTCAACCAAAAGGAAGGAAAATGGTCTGAAAGTGACCTCTAGGGCTCAGTGAGGGCTATTGACATACCAAAACTCGCTCCTGTCTGTATGGACATGAGGCAGCAGTGTCTGCTCTCCAGAACCTAAAATCTTCAGCATCACAACACCTGTGTCCAGCAAAGAGAAAACAACAATCAATCAGAAACCGCAGATGGAAGGAGTTTTGTAAATAGCTGGGTATAGAAACTTGTGCTTCTGCTTCGGGGTGCGTGGACTGCTAAACACGCAACTCTGCAGAGTTGAAATAGAGGAAACCTTTGTGTGGATTCTGGCACAGTGCGCTGATCAGAGAAGCACCCTGTTAGATCCCCATTTTGGGAGACCCAGATGAGTCCTTAAATTAGCTTTGCCCAGTCCAGCTTGTTGGCATTGGCAATGGAGGGAAAAACAGAAACCAAGCGTGCACCAGTGATTTCACTGGAGGCTTGACCTCAACGCTCCAAAATGCATCAGACCATGGCTTCCAGGAATCCACCAAACATCCAGGGATGGGGCAGGGGATCTGCTGAACTGGTGAGTACAGCCTCCTTAACAGTCGCCTGGAGTGTAAGACTCAAGTGTGGATGCTGTGGTTTGCAAAAACACGTTAGTCCTTCAAGCCTGTTTACTTGACTAAAAGGTTAAAGCAGGCACTGAGGAATACGGGAAATGGCCGGTGCAAAATTCCCTAGGCACTCAAAGGAGTAGACCCCAACAATTTATCCAAACTTGGAATCCGAGTGAGTTCAATTGCTGGAGCCTTCAGCGCTGCCGCATAACCACGCCAAAAAATTCCCCTGTAAGCCCGATGTCCCCACAGGGTGGCACTCTGACCTCTTCTCTCAGGAACAGCTCCGACGGCTCTGAAGTGTCTTCCTCTAACGGAGCACCCCCGGAAGGGACATCCCCCGGCCCTTCAGATGGCTCAAACTTCATCTAATAGCTCATCATGCTTTAGGACAGATAAGGCAAGTCACTCAGGCTCCATTAAGGCAGGCAGTGGGATCAAAGAGAGACTTTGTTTTTGTTTTGTTCGTGTTCTCATTCACCACTACAGATCTGTTAAATTGGAAGCAGTCTGTTGGACGCTATAGGATGATCCAACAAGCAATGCACCAGGTGTTGGAAACTATGATGATGACTCATAGCTCCAACAGGGGAGATGTGTGAGGACTGTTTAATGTATTATGAGTGTGGAGGAAAGGAGGAAGGTCCTGTGGGCACTGTCACTGCTTCACCAGTTCAAGTTTGTCTGTAATTCTTTGGACAATAGTTGCATTTATAAGATGCTTACTGAGATTCTTTTCTTTGTACAGTACTCATCTATCCCACTCAGCTGCTAGACACCTTTTTTTTTTTTATTCCCTCACATCCAATTATCCCATAAAGGTCTTGCTGAGCTATTTGCTGCTTGTTTCTGTTGTTACCAATGTTTTAACAGTTTGACTTCCACACACACAGCTGTTAGATACTGAATGTCACAATCCCACACTCCTGCACAATGCAGCAGATTTCTTGCCTGCTCTCAAAGCACTGAGCTTTTTTTCTGTATGGTTGGGAACGTAAGCAACATCGAAAATACTGGTGTGCGTGGAAACTCTGCATTAACGTTGTGAAGCTCTAAAATACAGAATGCGTTCCTTCATCACAGCAAAACGGTCCTGCATTTGTCAGGATGAGACTTATGTTAGCCCAGTATGGTACAGCTGCTTGTCCCTATGGAGGCCGGGCTTTGCTCACCCGTGCCGACAATACAGAAGAAGAAGCCGCCTTCCCATGGCAGGGAGAGACTCAGAGCCAGTGAAAAAGCACTGTGAGCGAACAGCTTGATCACCCACCAGCCCTCTCAAAATAGCCGATCGCCCTCAGCCTTCCCACTGCAGCTGAAGCTCGCTCCAGGCCGCGCAGCACTGAGGCAGCCTCCCCACCTCGGCACGGCGGGCTCTGACGGACGAGGCGACAAGATGGCGGCGGAGGCCATCACGTGCCCCGCGCCACCCAGCGCGCCTGCGCGGCCCCGCCCCCTGAGGGAGGCGAGAAGATGGCGGAAGCGGAGTGAGCGGCTCGTCCGAGGCGAGTGTGCCGGAGGGACGCGCGGAGGAGGGGGAGCGGCAGCGGCAGGCCCGGGCCAGGCTGCGGCGGGGCGGGGCGCGTAGGCGGGGACCCGAGCCCTGACAGCGCTCGGCCGCGGGCAGGCCCGGGATGGGGGCCTCCCCCCGCCCCTCTCTCCGCCCGCAGCCGCGGGGCTGAGAGCGGAGCGGCGGGGCCGGGCTGCGGCGCGGCGGGGCGGTTGTGCTGGGCGAGGCCGCGGCGTGCGGGGGACCGTGCCCTGCCCTGCCCGCGGGGCTGCTTCGGGGCTCCGTCAGTGCTCTGGGGCCGGGCCGGTGCTTCAGGGACACGCTGCCCCGGGGACGTGGGCTGGGTGCCACGCAGCAAAAAATAAAAATGTTATTTTTTATTCCGTTGAAAATAAAACCAGCCCCTTGTCGCTCCGAGGTTTGGCACTCCGAGGTTTGGCCGAGGGTGGTTTGTGGTGTAGCTGGAGTGGGGAACAGAGGAAATTGTATTCCAGTGTCTCCCAGGTTCAGGTAGAACTGCTCCTAGAGGTTGCGTTTATAGGGAGTTGTCACTTCTCTTCTGTGTTCCATGTGGGTGGGAGTTGTAGGGAGAGGCGATGAATGAAATGAGTAAATATTTTAAATGTGAAGAAACTTACTGGCTTCCCCATAGTAACTGTAGAGCATCAACAGTGTTGGCTTTTACTGTGTCGCTTACAGAAAGCTGAAGTTTCTCAGGTGGGAGCTGTGCCATAGACATGCACTGTGCTGGTGGCTTCACAGTGTGCAACAGCAGGTGCTCTGACCTTTCTTTGGGTATTTGGTCTTTAAGTCTCAGAACAGGGAGAGAACAAAATCTTCCATATGTTTCCATTGTGTATGGTATAACTTGAAGTTACATACTGTTTAATATGGTCACTGTTTGAATAAATACTTCTAAATGAAGTTTTCTGTTGTGCTTTGTATCTTGGACTTGCTTTTGTATGCACAGTGATTGTTCAAAGCCAGAATTGTGCTAAAGCTCAGTCCTCAGTGAGGACCTTTGAGGTACAGCTGCACACAGACCGTGTTGTGAACAGTTATCAACTGGCTCATTTATCAAACTCTGTAAACTGGGAGTTTTGCCTTTTTGATGTTTTTGAGGAGTTAACGAACAATTTCAGGAGATTGTATTTAATTGTATCTGAGAACTGGTTATAGTTACAAATACAGCATTGTATGTACTTCTCATTGCTGGAAAGGTAGTCGGAGAATTCCATAATGATTTTCATGCTTTCTGTTATAAAAGAACTGTCTGTTAAATTGTTAACGGATGCTGGGTGGATGCTTTTCTAAAAAAGTGCGTTTTGTCAATTTCCTTAAGCATCCTGCCTTCCACTTTATATGGGGAGAAGCTTTGAGGCAGCTCAGTGTTGTTTCAGCCTACAGAGGGCAGGACGTTCCCATGCCAGGGCTGCCAGCTGCAGCTCATTGTTTGCCATGCTGAGGTGGGACCCGAGGGGTGGCATTTGGTGCATGAGGAGGACTGCAGATGCACCTCGGTGCCAGGCCACACCACTGTATGCTTTAAAATAAGACACTTTCAGGCAAAAGGTTACCAGCTAGTAGGGGGTGAGCTTCTGATTCAGCTACTGCAGAGAGATACATTGCTCATCTCAATAATAAGTTTTAAATGTGGCTAAGAGGTAAGGAAATTAAACATCCAATGTTGTTAGGCTAGTTTAAACAGTTGCGTAACTGCTGAAACAAGCTAGGCAAGTTATAGGTGTAAATATTTTGATGTGCCTTTAATGCCCTCTGGAGGAAACAGAATTTTTTTTCAAGGCACTTTTCATTTGCATTGTGTGAAATTCATTTGAAGTGGTTTCAAAAGTGATGTTGTTCTTGTTACAATTGAAGCAGTTAATTTGTCTCTGCTAGCTTGTGCTCTCCTGCATAAGTGACATCTGAAATACACAACAGGTCTGAATGTTTTACAACGAAGCCGTACTTTCCTTCGCTTGTAGTGGTAGGATCTGTGCTTTGAAAGCAAACTTCATTGCCACAAATCTTCAATGTCAAAAGATAGCAGATATCCATACAGTGATGGGCATGAGGTCTGTTGGGGACCATGCATCATCTATTGAAGTTTGGGCATTTCGTGTAACTGGCAGTGTGTGCAGTGCAAGTCAGTATGGAGAACTTTGTGGGGAGGAGGATATTGTTTTATATGTTTTCTCTAAGTGTCTGTAAGTCATGTTTTTGGAGGGGCAACTCTGCGTTCTGCTTTCAGCAGTATGAGGTGGAACTCCCAAGTGTGCTCCTGGTGGATGAAGCACCCAGTGGGCCTTTCATTAAGCACTTGGCAGTGCTGCTTTTTTGTTTCCTAGTGCATTGCAATTCTCTAAATGATTATTTATCTGAGCTCTTCTTTGTTGCAAAAAGGAAGTATTTCTCCCCACCTGCTTCTTTTTAAGCATCCTTTAAAAAGCAATTAACTGTAACTAAGCTGTTTCCTGTTAACCATAATACTGAAAGTGAAAAAGAACTAAGATAAACAACCCTCATACATTGAGATATGTGATTCATTTTGGTTCTAATGAGAATATTTTTGGAGAGAGATTGTATTCTGCAACAGAAAGCAGTTTTGTTAGGTTAGGAAAAAGTTGTCAGAGATACTTCTAGGTATTTTTTTCTGTGACTATTGCTGTATTTTGGGAGGCATTGCTGCAGGAAATAAAAGCCTCTTTTCGGTACAGTTTCATTCTATTTCCAAATAGAGCATGTCACCAGTGATTTTAGCCAAGGAATTGTTTTGCTAAATGCACAAAACGGGCAGCCAGTGGCTTCTGCACTATGCTCTGGGGAAGAGGGACATGGCAGTACACCTGTGCAGTGTGCTGGAAGTCCTGTGTGTATTCCTGAATTGGTCTTCTATTGCTCCTTGTGATGCAACTTAGAAGTTCTTCATAGAATCAGAATGGTCTGGGTTGAAAGGGACCACAGTGATCATCTAGTTTCAACCCCCCTGCTATGTGCAGGTTTGCCAGCCACTAGACCACATCTGTCTGTAAATTTCATCAAGTAATAGCTGACAATCTGAGCTCATCCATTTGCAAATTATCTGTTATTCTTCCTCAACGAGGCTTAGATTTTCTCCTTCAAAATCAGTACATAGTGGCTTTTGTTTATGAACTGCTTCCATTTCAATTCTAGCAGGCTGGATGAACACTGCTCAGCTATGGAGAATGAGCCAAGCACAACAACGTGTTCTGCATCCACAACCACCATTACTACCACCTCCACATCCCGGACACAGCTTCCACAGATATCTGTCTACAGCGGCTCTGACAGGCATGCTGTCCAGGTACTGGCATGCCAGATGTTGTTTCCTGTCTTGTACAATGCTCTCAAAATTTTGTACAATACTTCACACAAAATTAGTGCACAAAATTAACTTTTCATTCTTAATTTCCATCTTCTTTCTCAATGCCTGGCTTAATGTTTTCATGCTGTTTCATTACTGTTTACTAAACGATATCAGACCACTTAAGGATAGGACAAGGTACAGGCCTGCCTTCCAAATAATGAGAGAAAAATCTTATGTGAAAATTTGATTTTATCAGTATTCCATAAAGGTGCAGATTATTAACAAAATTTACAAAGTAATAGTACAATATAAAGGTTTTCACTTGACTTATGTTGACTACAGGGATCCAGAGGTATCCTTGTGTGTGTAACTCTGCTTCTTGGATCCACCCCCCATTTTATTGTTCTTTGACTAAGATCACCTGGAATTTTGTACAGCCTGTTCTGCTGGGTTTGATAATGAATCTCACAAACTATACTCATTTTCCAGAAGATGGAACATTGTGTAGGATGTGATCTGAGAGTGTAAGACACGTACAATATCGTTTGTGACAATACAACAATGGATTGCCCAGGCTTTATTTGTAAACCTGGATGTGTGTATAGTGACTGTGTTTGGTGACTTCGTTGAGAAAAGTGGTGATGGAGCAAATTCACTATTGTCTAATTGGTGTGGAGAGGCATTATTTGGCTTTATTTCCTCATACAGGTAAACTTCAGCATCATGTTAGCACAGTGTGTACTTTATAATTGTAATAATTACCTACTGATTCATCACAGGTTATTCAGCAGGCCTTGCATCGTCCTCCTAGCTCAGCTGCTCAGTACCTCCAGCAGATGTATGCAGCCCAGCAGCAGCATCTAATGCTGCAGACTGCTGCTTTGCAGCAGCAGCACTTAAGCAGTACCCAATTTCAGAGTCTGGCAACTGTACCACAGGTGAGAGTGAAGATTGCTGAAAAATAGTGGTTTACTTCTTTCTGGAGTAGGACTGCAATTCTAGAGTATTATCAAACATAATAACAGGTTAAGTGCCTGAGCTTTTAATGTCTCACAATTCAGTGTTATATTTTAATGATTTTGTTCTTTTGAATTGTATCTTCCTCCAAACTATTTGGAGGATTTAGTCAGCCTTGTAGGTGCTCCAGTAGGCGTCCATTCCATGCTTTACTGCATACATTATAATGCATCGTGTAAATCATCAAACAGGAAAAGATATGTATATTAAAAATAGACTACTTCAGTCTTCATCCCATTATTTTTTTCTGAAAGTTAATGGGGAAAGCAGTGAATAGCCATGTGCTTTAGTAAAGTCAGATTCAAGTAGTGAACATCTGGTGTGTCTTGCCATACATCTGGCTGTGTTGTAAGTAAAGGCAAAATTCAATTTTAACTCCAAGAGTGGAAATAAAGGTAGTAAATGACAATGGTACGTTGCATTTCTGAAGCAAAGCTTTTAATAGCCACAGAACATCAGATTAGGCCTGTTCTGAAAACTCAAGCAGTAGAAAGACTTTCTTTGACCTCAGCTGACCGTGGACTAACAATACTGTCCTGCAGAGATAGGTGGCTGGTAATTATTTTGTATGAGGAAGCACTAATGCAGGTAAAAACTTCAGGGATACAGCTGTTCATTGTCAGAAGTAGGATGGACTCTTCTGTGTTCTTGGCTTCTACTTACATACCTTTTTCAGTAGGTCAAGATAATATATTGATTTATTTTTTGGGATAGATTTATACATATGCTATTACGGAGATACAGTGAAGAGATTTAGATTGGGGAAGGCTAAGAAGTTTTGGTATGCAGTCTATTAAAATATCTATATCTAAATCACTGTCTCTGTATTCAACTGAAGGTTAGGAATAGTGAACTGCCATAGATACTTGTTATGTGTCCACTAATTATAATTCTAGAAGATATGGGGATGTTCCTTGCAGCATTTATAGAACTTATTTTAATTTTAGAGGCTTCTAATCATAATAAAAATTACAACATGAGTTTTAATAACAGTTTTTAATGATGTTGTATTATAAGTTCTGAACACCATAGGTGATGAGCTGATCTGTTAGCTCCATTGTTAGCAGTTTGATAAACTTTACCTCTGGTAGTTTTTGTTCAGGTCTTTATCTGTGAGAGTCTGCCTGAAAGCTGAAAGGAGTTCAAGGCATTTGACACCTCGCAGATACCAGCTCACAGCGTGGAGTTCACTTCGAAAACCTGTTCCTCTGAGCAGCATTCCTGCTGCTAACTCAGAGAAAGTTAATGGTAGAGAAGAGTTTTTCTGACCGTTTATGCAATATTATGAACATCACTTAAACATTTTTTGATTTCAGTATTTGACACCTATTCTTGCTATCTAGGCAAGCCTGTCAGGTGGGAGGCAATGTACTTCCCCCACTGGGAGTGTCACTCAGCAGTCAAGCATGTCGCAGACCTCGGTACGTAACTGAATAAAGCCCTCCATCCATTCTCAACCCCTTTGGTTATTCTATAACTATTTGGCAGCACAGAAAATACTTCAGTATTTAAATTTGTGTGGTTAAACAGAGTACTACAGGATCACTAAATAGCAGAATGTTGACTGCAGTAAGTGTTGGCTGCACTTCCAGTGTCTGCCACTCAGCCTGGTGTGAGCTGGTTGGTGTTGGAGGCTTCCCTGGTCCCAGCCCACTCTTGGTGCCCCGAGGGGCAGCTGTGCACTCAGCGGGCACAAGTGACTGTTCAGACTGCTGCAGGAATCCCTCCCTGAGCTCTCATTTCTTGCTGAATTTTTTCACATTAGTTTCTTTGGTCAGGGCACAGCTGTAGATTGAAGTCATAACTGTGTATACCACTGATTACAGAGCACTGAATCTAACGAATTCCAAGTCATTTCTAACTTATTTATATGAAACTGGTTAAAGTGTTTGTAGCTTTCATTCTTTTATTATCATTGTTTATCATGCATCTTTTATGCACTTTAACTTACTTTGTCCATATTCTAATCATGTGCTCAGGTTTGTTGTTAGCAGCTCTGTGTTCAGTTCACACTGCATTTCTTTAAATAACATCTTCAGATGTGTAATTTGCACAGTCTCCATGTGCAGTTCTACAATTGTCTTGAGTAGGCCTTTGTTAGTCCTACAGACATCCTGCTTATTAACCATGCCCTCAAGCTGTTCATGGCTTCAGTGCATAGCTTCTGTGATGTAACCGTACGGCTTTTTTAAGCTCTCATAGCATTGCTTTGGCTTACAATTGTTAGAAGTAAAATTATTCATTCATTAAATTTGAGAGAAGGTTTTAAAAGATGTCTGATGTTAAGCTAACAGAATAATTGGGCTGGGATTTTCAAGGAAATCTTAAAATGATCTAAAAGAGCTGGGCACTTAACTCTGTTAGATGTGTTAGAAAAACAAACAAACCAGCTTTTGCTTGATACCAAAAAGAAATTTTCTATGAGCTTTTAATACAAAATTGTGAAGAGCTGTAGTTTCCAGTCATTTTTAAATGTCTATATGAGAAATCAGAGTCTGCGTTTGTCAGCACAAGTAGGCATCCTGGTCAAGTTTAATAACAAGCATCTCAGAAGCTGTCAGTTCAGTCAGATAACACAAGATATTTAAATAACAAAATTCAAATGTTTTTCTTAAAAAATGACAAGCTTTATGTTATGTATTGTATGAATATGTATTTCTATGAGGTATATTTTTTCAGATTTTGTAACATCATCATTTATACTTGTTAATTATTGTAATTATTTACTGCTAAATATTCCTTTTAGTTTGAGAATGAAAATGTACAGTCTTGCCAGAACCCAATTTTTTGATGTTTGGCTCAATACGTTTTTGGTATCTTTACAGTTCAGAGGTTTCAGCTGACCCTGCCATTTTTGTCAAAGGCTTTCTGGCTTTAAATCCTAGGATGGTTGAATTTCCATGACAGAAGCAATATTTTTGTTTCCTTAGATTAACCTCTCCACCTCTCCTACACCTGCACAGATAATAAGCCGTTCACAGACCTCCAACACCACCAGCAGCAGTATTACCCAGCAGACTATGTTGCTAGGGAGTACCTCTCCAACCCTGAGTGCAAGCCAGGCTCAGATGTATCTCCGAGCACAAATGGTAGGTTTTGGTTACAGTCCTTAGGCTTGATGGATGGCTTGGGTTGTTTTTTCTCCCAAAATGATACTGTTTCCATTCTTACTTTGTTTCTAGGAATTGCTTTGGTATTTTTCTTTAGTTTCAGGTAGCATTAAGAGTTTAGTTACTAATTTATGAATATCAAACTCTGAACGCTTCTGAAGTCAGAGAAACAAAAGAGTTGCTATAGCTTAGTTCTCCATTTGAAGTCTGCTCATGTAGCCTTACTACGATTGTTAAATGGGTCAAGCATAGGAGAAGTAGCAACAGAACATGCCTCTTTTCTAGCTGTGTAAGAGGGACATATTGGAGTCTATCCATTTTCAGGACTGGGCTTTTTCCAATACGCTGGTAACATCGAGAGTTCATTTTCTTGCATTTAACTAAGATTCTCTCTAGAATTTGAGTTGGATGCATAGCTTTGATTCTCCTTAGATTCTTACGAAAATCATTAGATTCTTCTCATTTCCTATCAGTGTAACATTTCTATTTCTTAAATGGCAACATTTAAAAATCTGTGTAGTGATTCTGTTTATTTTTTTATTGAATACTGTCTGTAGGGAGTCTTGTATCAACTGATCCCTACCTACAGTGTGTGAAATTTCATAGGAATTACCAAAGTTCTACACGAGGCCTTCCATAAGTCTTGTCTTTGTTATACCGTGGCTAAAGAAATCAGTGACAATTAGTCATATTGATATACTGAAATTAGTGACTTGAGATTGATTGATTCTTGCAGTGTAACTTATTTAGCGTAGTTAAAGTTGATAATTCTGTTAAATCACATTTTGAGAGATTAGAAGATATTCAAAGTTTTCTTTCTTTAACATTGTAGGAATTGGGCTACTGTTGACTTTTTTTTTGCCTTTTTTCACTCACTTGTAGAAATGGAAGGAAAATCTTTTTTAAAATTCTTATGTAAAAGCTGAAAATGTGTATTTGTGTGATACTTTTCTGAATCTGTAGAACAAATGTTTTATGTTATTCATTTTAAGTTATATTTACTTAACATAGTGCAGTAAATAAAGTTCATCTAAAGGAAAAAAAAGTAACTGTTAGAAGCTGTACATCGTTATGTATAACACATGTATTTCTGTTCAAAAGTACAGCACTGCTTTTCTTTAAGGTATCTTCAAAGTTTTATTCTGTTACCTGGTATTTTTTTCTTGCTTAACAGCTAATTTTTACCCCTGCTACCACTGTGGCTGCTGTTCAGTCTGACATTCCTGTTGTCTCATCATCTTCCTCATCTTCCTGTCAGTCTGCAGCTACTCAGGTGAGCTTGTGTAAATTTCATAAGGGTGTGTTCAAATAGAGTGTGCCAAAACTGGGAAGTAAGGGAACTTTATGCTTAAGTTTTACTGTACTACAAAAATTAGTAATTATTCTGTTTCTGTACATTTACAGTGTGTTATCTTTACTGTCATCGTGCATTTAGAGGTGATTGCATTACATGTAAGATTGGGATTCTGGGTATAAAATTTCAGCTCGAAGTAATAAGAGTGAGAGATAATTACAATGAATAACTTCATGCCTTCAGCTAAACTAGTATTGTCATTTCACTACTCAAATTATACATGATCTGGAAAAGCATATGGTACAGCACAGCTCCTTACAGAATGTTAGTCACTGTCTCCTGCTGTGAAAAGCAAACACTTGTCCAATTTTTGTTTTCATGAAAGATCTTCCCTTCTTTTTTAGTAGTTTCTTTTGAAGTTATTAGCAGTGGATTTTGTTTAGAATCCTTTTGGAAATCCAAGTAAATTACACCAATTTGAATGTCCTCTTGTTTGCTATTTTTATCACAGATGTTTACCTGTGCTTGTCTTCATGATTTACTAATTTCTCAGGTTCAGAACTTGACGTTGCGCAGTCAGAAGTTGGGTGTATTGTCAAGTTCACAGAATGGTCCACCAAAAAGCAGCAGTCAAACTCAGTCGTTGTCTTTGTGTGCTAATAAACCTGTAACCAGCACCAAGGGCATCCAACCAGAATCCTCAGAAAGCAATAGAAAAGGTGATAGCCCAGCACCAGAGTGTCGGAGTACACCAGTCACACGGACATCGAGCATACATCAGTTAATAACACCAGGTAGGATGAGAATGAAGCTATAGAACTGAAGTAGTTTGTATGGTATAGTTATGTCAAAGTCTAATGCTTTCTGTCCAGGTTCTTTTAGATTTTTGCAAAGAGATTTTTATGTTTAATACTAAACTTACTTATTTGTTGGTATTTGACATTACATGGGACTTGTATAGAGGAGTGTTACTGCAGTGTCCTGCAATCACAGTACAAATGCAACGCAGCAATTGCAATATACAGCTGAATCTCAGTGCAAACATAGTTCTCATTACTGGTCACTGTGTATGCACACTTAAGATGAAGCAATGAAAACATATGTGGATTATTTTCCCCAAAGTGCATTTTGTTAGTTATCTTGAGTGTCATCAGAGTGTTTTTGTTTTGTTGGTTTTTCTAGATTTCAGATAATTGTAACAATCCATAGGTAATAGTTCCCCAGAAACTTAATTAAGCAATAAATCAAGGAAAGCATGCAGTTGGTCAGTTGTGCATTTGCAGTGCATTCCATATGTTTGCTTTTTAGTATTCTTATTTTGAAAGAGTAAGGGTTGCCTAGAGAATTGGTTTTAATTCTGGGGATTTAGCTTGTCTTAGTAGCAGCTTTTAGAGAAATAAAACATGCTTCAGTTATTGAGCCCTAATACTTATAGAACTTGTTTCTGGATGGAATGAAGTCCATTTTTAGTAGCAGAATAAATAATGAAAGACACAAATTATTTCTCAAGTGGAAAAGGGAAAGCAAGAAGAGGCACGTGGAGAAAAATGTGCGTGTCTGCATGCACTCAGGCACTAAGGAATTACTAGTGAATCAGTGGTTCACTTAAATGTGGTGTCATATCTCTAGAAGTTGTGCTGGTTTTAGACTTGGACATTTCAGTTTGTGATTTCAAGTTCAGGGAAATATTTTGGTTTTGATTCATGCTGAGCTCTCACCATTTTGTATAGAGTGCCTTAATATCATTACCTAAAATTTAACTTGGCAGTTATGAACAAATCCTTTTGATCGTGATGTATCTCTCCCATTTCAGTCTCTTCCAAAACAAAGGTTAAATCCATTTAAAATTGCATGAAATTCTTATGTAAAAGACTGGATCAGCAATAATCTTAGAACTAGGACCAAAAAAGTATAGATACTTTATATGAAAGTATGTTGTATGCACATATATGTAAAAAATATGGCTGTAATTGCTGCAGTTCGCTTTCAAAATTGTTATAATCCTATAAGTTCTTATGTACTATATGCTGTCAAATAAGGTATTTCTAAACTTGGATCTGAAGGTCTGAAAAAATTATGCTGGACATACTTGGAAGTAAAAACTTCCTTTCATTTTTTTTAAATGTTCTCTGCACCCAAGGATGTGAATGCTAATTGTCACTTTTTTTTTCCCCCTCACAGCTTCATATTCTCCATTACAACCCCATTCTCTGGTAAAACATCAGCAGATCCCACTTCATTCACCACCTTCCAAAATTTCCCATCATCAGCTGATACTGCAGCAGCAGCAGCAAGTCCAGCCGATCGCACTTCAGGCTCCTTCTGGCCAGGAACCTCCTCCATCACAGCACTGTCTACCACTCCCAAGCCATAGTCTTCCTCCAGCTCCTAGCAGTGTGCAGTCTCATTGCTCACCTATTCACATCCATCCTCCACCTCTAACACTTTCTCCCACTCCATCCCAGTCAGCTCAGCAGTCAGTAGTGGTATCCCCTCCACCTTCTCACTCCCCTAGTCAATCACCCACAATAATTATTCATCCTCAAGCACTTATCCAGTCACAGGCAAACTCCCTTGTGCCAGCAGCTCTTCAGGCAGAGCAGTCTGCCCCTCAGCAAACTACTACCAGTCCAGTGCGACCAATTGCACAGCCACTTAATCTTCCATCACACCTCCCACTTCCACCTTCCCCTGCTGTACACATAGGATCAGTGGATCAGCCCAGCTTGGTTTCCCCAGGCCAGCAGATAGTGTCCTCCACACCACACCAGCAATATTCAGCCTTGCAGTCCACACCTATCCCTCTTGCAGCTCCTCCACAGCTGTCAACATCTTCAACCCAGATACAACAACTGCCATTGCAATCTGTACAGTCTTTACAAGTCCAGCCTGAAATTCTATCTCAGGGCCAAGTTTTGGTTCAAAACACTTTGGTTTCTGAGGAAGAACTTCCTGCTGCAGAAGCTTTGGTCCAGCTGCCATTTCAGACTCTTCCACCACCGCAGACTGTTGCAGTAAATCTTCAAGTTCAACCATCAGTACCAATTGAAACTCCAGTGGTAAGTGCTCAGAAACCATCTTCTGTTTGATTATGCTTCTGTGTAAGGTGGAGAACAATTTGCAGGCTTATGGTTAAATTACAAAGCTTGCATTTCGCAGAAGTCTTTAAATAGCTACAAGGGTGTGTGCAAATTAAAATACAGGGAACTGTAAATATCTGCTGTTGGAAAAAGTTGAGTTCTCTGTTCTATTTGATAGAAGAACCTATGCCTCTTAAAATTGTTCTTTTTAACAAAATAATTTTTCTTTCCATTGTCATCATGATGCCCACAGAGTTTATTGTCTCATAGGCAGTTGAAAACTAGTATTTATTAAATGAGGTATTAAAATACGCTCAACTAGTAATTAAAAAACAAAACAACTATTTTTATATGACTTTAAGTATTAAAGTAAACTGGAAATATCTCTAAAGTGATAGTTTTGTTTGAATGTAGATTTACCAAGTGGAGAATGTGTGTGAAGAAGAGATGCCTGAAGAGTCTGATTGTGTCAATATGGTTAGAACACCTACGCCACCGACCTTGTCTCCACCAGCAATAACCTTGGGGAATGGAGATGCACTTAATTCAGAAGAGCCTTTGTCGGGTGAGAACAAACATAAAACTAAGGTAGCTGTTTTGCTGAGAACTTAAAGTAAAATGATGTGTTCCTGGGAACCGTTTGGTTGTGGACTAGTCAATCAAGGAAAATCAGGTTTTGAGGGTAACTCTATAAATTTTAGAGATAAGTCTGTGTTACAGGACTCTGGGTACGGGGCTGGGTGTGTTTATCTCTCTTCTTTGTATGATTCTGAGTGTATGCGTAGACCTAAGTCACGAAAATAGCATATATTTGTTTTTCAGACCACGCGGGACTACCTTCAGTGACATCATCAGTCAGTGCCTCAGTAATTAAATCTCCATCCGATCCTTCGCATGCCTCTATTCCACCACCACCTCTTTTGCTTCCAGCCGCAACAACAAGAAGTAGCAGCACATCAATGCCCAATAGCATTCCTAGTCTAGAAAATAAACCTCCACAGGCTATTGTTAAACCACAGATCCTGACTCATGTTATTGAGGGCTTTGTGATTCAGGAAGGGTTGGAACCATTTCCTGTAAGTGTAAAAGTTGCTTTGAATTTTTTACTACTAATTCTTGAAATAAACTATTTTTAAAGGTGGTTTTCTAGATGTTTAGGTTATTAAACTTAGAATATTTTTTCCAGATGTTGGCATGGACCTTTTATCTGCTTGGTAACTTGTTTCTTACAGCACTTCAGTAGACCTGTCTTACATATTTAATCAGAAATTGTGCTACTGTTTTGCTTGCTGGTATCACTGGATGGCAAGGTACTAAGTGAAACAGGCTGTCCAGGGATAACTACAGAGGGTGATTTTAGGCTAACATTTACAATAACTTTGTATTATGCTTGTCTGTCTCCTACGCACCTCAATTTAAGTGATAAATTAAACCTCTGAGATGATTCCTTGTTTAAAGTACCCCTTTACCAAGTAGTAATGCGTCTGGTAAGAATTAGTGTTGAAAACTTGAAGTCCACTAATGGCCAATTTTAAAGCACTGAGCCTCCACTTTTAAAGGATATTATCTTCTGCCTCATTAACAAATGTAATCTGTCTTTTTTTCCTGTTCCTTCTTTTCTCTAGATTTAATATTTCTTCCTTTGTTGAATGTAATTGCAAACTCTGCAGACGAGTCTTTGTATTTGTTTGAGAAAAGGTGTGTGGAACTTTGATGCTGTGTATTGATGACTCATTGATAAAAGAGTAGAAATGATACTGCTGATATCAATTACAACTGCTAACTCACAAATAATGTTTCCAGTTATTCATTCTTCAGTTAACCATTGCTTTGCTTTTATTGCAATAGGTAAGTCGTTCATCTTTGCTGGTAGAACAGCCTGCAGAAAAAAGATTGCTAGTGGAGGGTCAAATCATGAGTGTTATGTGTGTTGAATCAGACTTGCAGAATACAAAACATGCAGACAACTCATCGGACACAGAGATAGAGGATATGATTGCAGAAGGTTTGTAGTTTTTGTTTAAATATCCATTTTTTCCCTTCAGGTCTGTATCTCTACACCATCTCTAATACAGATTGTTTAAAAATGTTTATAGCTAGCTGCACACCATAACAACAGTTGCTGTGGATACACAGGAGCATCAGGAAGCTGTGCCCTTGACCTGTCCAGAATACAGCAGTCTCTAGCACACACAGCTCATGAGCGTAAAACACCCAAGTTCCCCATAAAATGTCTGAGATGCTCATCATTGTGGATTTTTTTAGAACTCAGCAATTAAGTATTTTAAGTGTGTTGTATCACTATTAGTGCTCAAGCCCAAGTGTAGGCAGCCTCATAAATGATAGTGAACAGAAATTAAAGCATGGACTGTCCCAGAAAAGCCAAGTTAATCTTTACTGTTTAAATTCTTCCAAGGCTAGAAAGTCCAGAATTTTTCTGCAAGCTCTGTATCTTCTCTTCCACATCTCAAGAATTTGCACAGGGGCTGATTTTGGTGACCTGCTAAAAATTTGTTGTAATTTATTAACACAGCTCTTAGTTTCATTGTCTTCAAATAGTTATTTTTCTTCTATATGAAAACCATAGTGAGCAGAGTAAGAAGGAACTGATCCAGAGCCTGCTATTCCTGCTGTCACGCAGAAAATGAGGCCTCAGGTCTGCACTGGGGTTGTGGCTGAAAAAGTCAGGACTGTGTGCTGAGCAGTAGCAGGTGTTCCCATAGCTATGCTTCAGCTATAACCCACAGCATGCATTATTCATTCTCACCTAATTAAAACAGTTTTTCTTATGGGAGCTTTCAAGGTAGGCATACCAATGACATTTTGTTAGGTACTGTGGTGCTTACCATGGTAAATGGTACTGAAGCACAGTGAAGAAATTGATTACATTTGTTATATGTCTCAACAAACAGATCAGCTCACCACTCAGTCTTTCAGATTATTGGATTCTGGTAAATTATTTTCTAGTGATTTATATCTCTTACACCTTTCTGAGCAAGGACTGAAGACGAATTAAAAACTTTGCTTTACAATGGATTCTAAATCTAGAATATTTACCGATAGTGAAGTTAAATAAGCATTGTTGGACTTTTGCTTGAGATGCTTTGTTTCACAGCTCTGGCAATATGTGTTTCTGCTTGAAATAAAGAGTATTGTTTGTAGCACTGATTTTAATAAGAACTAGTTTAGCTTGAAAGTTCATCACTGAAAAAATGATGGCTTGCAGTCTTCCCATGTGTTCATATCTGTGCAAAAAGTGAGAAACAGTGGAGACAGTGTCTGAAAAGAAGTCATTAATCTCCTGGATTCTGACTGTGTGATTGCATTTACTAGTGTAGTCTGCAGCCCTCGATATTTTCCAGTAACAGCCTAATTTAGGTAAAGGATATTTGAAGTGCTCTGCTTTGTAACTTTTGATTGTGTTGTAATTAAGATGTCTACATAGAAAAATGATTAATACAGTGTCCATTTCTTAATATAAAACATTCATAATTTGAGGCCCATACCTCCTTTTTCACATAGGCATGGCAGGTGAAGTCTCAGAAGGTAAGCATTTGGCATACTGATAGTGGAAGGATGCAGTGTGACTAAACTTTTTCTAAGCTTTTGTTTCATTTAATTCAAAACTTGTTATTTTTTCTCTGTACCTGAATGGTGGCCTGGTCTCCCAATGGGGGCTTCCATTTAATTAGTTCTTTAGGAGTCAAGTCCAGTGATATGAGACCATCAAGCACAAGAGATTTGGGGAAAGTGGGGGAAGTCATCAGATAAATTGCATGACTTCATTTTACGTTTTTGGTTGTTTTACAGTACAGTACAGTAGATTTTTACTATTCTAGACAAAATGAGACTTGCCAATCTCTTAGCTCACGTAGCTTAGTAAATTCTTAGTAAGTACTTGATTATTGTTAATTTTGCTTCATCCTGTGTGAAGCAAGGGAAATTTTGGGTGTTCTTCTGTATCTTTTAGAATACTCGTACCTCTGTTGCTGTAGGTGTTTTGCCTTTAGTACAGTAGATATTAATCAGTTTTGCTTTTAGTAGTTCTGAAGAACCTTTAGGATTAACACTGCGTTGTCTCTCGGATGCCAGACAGCTTGTGTGTTGTTTTATGGAATTATTCAAGCACTCATGTTTCTGTTTTCAGTTTTCATTCCTGGTAGCTGATGTTAGATTTATGTACCCAATTTGCAGTTATTCATTTGATGAGTTAGGAGATATCCAGTACTGGGAGGTACCTACATTTGCAGAAGACAAGCAGAGGAGATTTTCTTATGCTAAACAGAGATTTAGATTGTGCGTATATGGCAGGTACTCCTAATATAGAAAAGGTTTTTAGCATCAGTTATTGCTTTAAACTGTTCTTGCCATTTTCCTACATAATGTAGTTTGTAGGTTTTTTTGGAGACTGCAATTAATTTGAAGGATAAATCTGGTCTTTATTTAGCTTTGGCTGCAAAGTTGGTCAGATTTGACATGTTTCCAATTTCAACTTGGGGCATGAGGTAGAGACTTGCAGTGTGATAATCCTCAGTCTGACACTGCCGGTGGAGTTTTTCTTCATTTATGCTTTTGAATCCTGGTACATCAAATGTGTTATTCAAATAGTCATTTCAACCTTTTAAACTTAGTTGCATTATAGTGCTTTTTGATTTGTCACCTTGTCAGCTCAGTAGTTAGCGAGCTACTGTTGTCGTAGCAATGCTGCAAATTCATAGCTAAAATCTTTTGTTTAAACCTTTTGTTTACGTTAGCTGACTCCAGTGCTGATCAATGAGTTTTGAACAAAAAATAGTCTGCATTTTTGCAACTAATCATGTAATTTTAAAAATAAAAATGTAGAAAATGCATAGCAAAAGGCAAACTATGTGAAATTGGTATAGGTAAATGAGAAATAGGGAAGAAATCTGTTTGTTTTGCTCACTGAATTTTTAAACAAATGTATTTTGTCCTTGATTGCATCCATGTGGCACACTGTTCCTTTACTTTGGTAAATGAAAATGTTATTTCAGTTTGTGCCAGTTTTGCTCCTAATGATGTATTTCATTGACTTATTGCATAGATGCAAGTTTGTGGTATTTGATTTTTTTTTCTCCTGCCAAAAATCAGATTGGTTTGCAGAGATGGTGGCATTCCTCTAAAGCATGTATCAGCTGTGCTCTCTCAGTGGAAGAGGGTGTAGGCGTTCTGCATGTCAGTGCAAGGCATATGCCTCACTTCAGGGCTTTCCTAGGTCTCCTTTTACTAATGCTTCCCTCAGCAGTTTGAGTGCTTCCCAGGGAGCAGGAGAAGCACTTGCTCATCTCACCAGTATAATAAAAAATACCCTGTCACAGCAGATTTTAAACTGATATACACGCTATAATCCTTTTCTTTCTTGTATGCACATTTATCTTTGTAATGGATAAAATTGAATGCCTTATTTGCTTTTGTAAGTGCTCCTTTTGGTTGTAGCTGTTGCTTATTCAAATAAAGTATTTACAGGTTTAATGCAGCATTTCATTACAAGAGAGCTTGAATTTGGAGCGCGTGGTTCTAATGAACGCTTTTAAAACAATTTGTAAGGACTGTAATGTGTTGGATTTTCTTAATTGATGGATGTGTCTGAGGGCATACTTGTTCATGGGTGGTTTGAAATTTAACTAACAGTGCTGACTAACTTCACTGAATAATTTCATCTATGGTTCAATTTACTTGAGTTCTCTTTTATGGAGAGTGAAATCCATGATTTTCTTAGTTTGACAATTTTCTGTTAATCGAAGTTCTTAATTATTAGATGTATTTTTAGACCGTCTGCATTTCTGCATAAGAAAAGAAAAATTTGAACACAATTTTGTCAAATTAAATCTGATCTCTTTCTGCATCACTCCTTCCTTTAGAGGGCCTGGATGAAATTGAAAATGAACTCCTGAAGTGTGAATTTTGTGGAAAAATGGGATATCCTAACAAGTTTCTACGATCAAAACGATTCTGTTCTACATCCTGTGCTAAAAGGTATTCTGTCTGTTATTTATTGTTATCTGATTAATGGAGTAGCACTCAAATAGTGTCTTATGTAGAAAAATTAAGAAGCAAGCTATGTGGGGTACAAATGACCATGGTAGCGTGTAATGTATTTCAGAAAGATAAACTTAAACTTACAGGTAAATTGTGGAGCTCTTTCAGAGGATGTAGTGAATGCAGTTAGGCTTGTAGGAATGCTGATGGATATTTGTGAAAGGTTGGTTAGGTTTGGGAACTTAAACAGTGGTTTGTGGGCCACAAGTCACTGTATCTTTGTGATGTATTTTGCTGTTGGGCAATGTCAAGAGAGAACATTAGTCTTTGGGCTTTCTTACGGTTTTATGCACTGTGGGGGGAAAAACACTGAACTTCATGTGATTGAAATGCATTTATCAGAAATGTTCTTAAATGTTTTTAGTAATGGTGTAAAATTCATTGTTTGTGTAGAGCAGAAAAGTAATAGTTATAAATGTAAATAATTTAATTCTTTCTTGAAAATGATGCTGGTGTGTGCTTTTATGTCATTGGCAAAGGCAAATGAATGTTGGTTTCTCTTTCTCTTTGAGTTACTGTACTTTTTTATTATGTGTAGATCAAGTGAGAAACAAGTTATAATCAAGATCTAAATGTAAATCCTTCCCTCATTGTAGATGGAAGATTGGTATTTAATCCCAGATGTTTTAGAAATGGGGAATAGTTCTCTGACGAATAGATTTAAATTCCTCTTAATTCTGTGTTGATGTGCTTCGAAACCACCTTTCTCTTATGTCAGCTGCTCTTTTCATACTCTCCCTCAGACATTCCCATTTTAAGCAGTGGAAATGTGTATATTTTCTTTAGTAGTTGTTGGGACTAGTATTGAAATTATATTCAGGAGGGAGTTGGGCTTTTTTCCTCAATCTTCATCTGGCTGGCTGTCAGCTAGGTAGAGAAAATGAAAGCAAAAGATGTAATATGGTGCTAAGCTTTCAGAGGATGTTAGAGAAATAGAATTTGAGTATGTGATAAAATGCAAAACTGTTTTTATCATGGGATTTTTTTTAAAACAGGAAGGATGAGTGTCTGTTGGGGTTGATCTGGAAGTATATGATCTTGTTTCAAGGCAAGGGGTTAGAGTACACGGCCTTTTCTTTCTTACGTTTGTGACACCTGCTGTTGTCTGGAATTAGGCAGCATTTCTGTAGACAACGATGTCATTTTCTTGCTAAGTCGATTGAATTCAGTCCAAAAAACTATTAGTGCATTATTGAATATATCTTACTCCTTTAGGCACAGCCTTAGTTGCACTAAGAAATTTGGGCTGTTTGCATCAGACAAGACCAATCGTTGGAATCGGAAATCAGATAGCCAAAGTCTTGGGCGACGCGGGCGTCGACCGAGTGGCCCTGATGGGGCACCACGAGATCATTTTCTTAGACAGGTCTGTGGAATATTTGCTTAAAACTATGGCATTGTTTTGGGAATTGCAAATGAAATATAATAGTGTAGTGTATCTGTACTGTATTTTCCAGCTTCCGATTACTTATCCGTCTGCAGAAGAAGATATGGCTTCTCATGAAGATGCTGTTCCAACTGCAATGACCACCCGTCTGAGAAGACAGAGTGAGAGAGAGAGAGAACGTGAACTAAGGGAGCTAAGAATTAGGAAAATGCCAGAGAGCATTAACTTGTTACCAGTGGTGCAATCAGACCCTTCGGTATGGACTGTTGATGAAGTTTGGGCCTTTATACATTCTTTGCCTGGTATGTAATGTGCAGTTATTTGTTGCAGATTTTTAACAGTAAATCTCCTGGTTTTTAGCATTGCTCCGAGGAGAAGGTGGTATGGTAACAGCACGAGTGTACTCATTAGTTGGTGATAGAGACTGGAATATGATTTGTTTCCTCTTGCTTGTTCCTTCAGCACAAATCCCGTGTTGATAGAACTAGTCCCACTTCTACTGTTGCACCCCAGCTGATGGAGACTAGAGGTGTTCTTCCCTTCAGTCTGATTTCTCTCAAGAGGTCAGTAGAGAGATCAGACACACTTCTTCCCCTTTACATTTATTTCTTCACTTCCCTCCTTACTGCTTATTCAGTAGAAAAAGCAAGAAGGGAGTCCTTTCCTTTTATGCGAGTGAAAAATTTGAAAGGCTTATCATGATATCACTAAAAAAGAATAACCAGGTTTCTTTGATAAAGCTAAATTTTGTTTTGTTTTGCTGAAATGGAGAATTCCTTATATAAATTATATACTCTTTTGCTAGAAGAGGGAAAAGGTAGTATCCAAGTCTCAGAAAAACATCATGTTTCTCCTTATTTATACACACGTTTTCCTTAGCTCAGTATTCATGCTTGTCTTTTTATCATCTTCAGGTTATTTGGTATTTGTTTTGTTTATCATTTCCTGATTATCATAAGCCTTAAAGCTTTACACCCCACCCTTTCCCAGGAATGCCATTCCATCTGATCAGATATTGTAACCCTTCCAGTAGACAAGATACGTCTCCATAATAAGTCATCTGAGAATCTTTGTTGTTTACCCATACAACTCGCATGTCTAAACATTGAAACCTAGCTTAGACTTTTTCCTAATTTTCTACTATTTTCTGGAATGCTGAACCATTTTGCTGTGTATCCCATTAGGCTAATAACCTGCAAGAAGTGTATCCTTATTTGCTGAAACGCATGCATGTGTATGGCCAGTTACTTTTTTTAATATAGGTCACACAAAAAATTGAATTAGAGATGTTTTAAATCAACCTTTCTTCTGATGGTTCATAAATTACAATTAAGGTATGTTATCTGCATCTTGGGAACTTTTGTGATGTCTGTAGAAACAAGTGAAGTTCCTTAGGCTTAAGGCAATGTACTTCTGTGTTTAACTGGTGTTACTGGGATATGATGACATTGCTGCTGTCTGTATTTTACTGGTTTTATACTTTGGAAGCTCCAGTTAACTCCAGAACCCCCCTGATTCTAGGTTCTACAAAAGAATAAAGGATTGCTTGTGTTCTTAAAAATGTAATACATTATAAACACAATTCATTTGCAAGTATGAAAACAAAAATATTATCCTTAAATGTGGTTTCTATTTTGAAACAATTATGGAATATTTCATTGGCTGCTGAATCTTTTCTATTTGTTTTGCAAGTGAGATAATCATTGAATTTTAACACTTAAGTTTTCATTGCATACATAAAAAAATCATTACAGTTACTAATCTCTATCCACACTAAGATCTAGTTCCTCTTTAAAAAAAAAAAAGATACTTAAAATATTCACAGCCTGCCAGAATTTTTTGTTACATAGCTACATTCGTATTTTGGCACTTTGGAGTTTTATTCTGTCAGCTTCTTTATCTTCGAAATGTTAGGGACATCCATTTTAATTTCCTGTTTGTTTTTAGTCTGTAAGCTGAGTTCTAGCTGTAGCATCAAGTGTCCTCATCAGAATTCTGAATGCCTCTGGAGTCTTGGAAGAATGTAGATAGCAGGACGGTTCTACTGTTACTTCCTCCCAGTGAAAGAGCCAGCAACAGTTTGAGCCCCAGCAGAGCTGCTCCTTCCTTCTTTCAGTAGTTGCAAGGTTAATGTTCTCTTGCGCGTCTCCTCTTGTTAAGTAACTGCACAACCAATCACAAAAACACCCAGGTCTGCTTGGAGGGGGTACTGAAGTGCATTCAACTTCCATCTTTTGTTTTTTCCAAAGTGACTTTGAGGAAAGATTGTGGGTTTTTAAAGAAAAGCAAGTGCATAAAGCAAGTCCTGCTTAAAAAGAAAAAAAGGCCTCAAACAAAAACAAATATTTTGTTTTCTAGGACCACTTTTGTTCCTAAATATAAAAGCTTCTCCTGTAAATGGTGTGCCCTGACAATCACAGTGTTCTAGTCTCATGTTAGACAAAACACAATACCTATCACAGGAAATACTTAGCCTACAGAGGCTTTGTGGGTTGTCAGCAAACCTGTATAATGATTGCTCTTGTCTGGGGTGGAAAAGTTCTTCCAAAAAATGCTGAAGAAAAACACCTAAAAACAACAAAGAAGAAAACCAAAATGCGTTTGAGGAATAACTGAAAACAGGAATGGAAAGTGGAGCCTAAACTAAAGTGTATGAAAGGCTTGAGACGTATGGAAGAACCATTGGACTGAGAAACATGAAGGTATTGAAACCAGGAAATGTGTGGCTGTGGTGAATGAAGCTTCAAATAAACAGTGGATAATGAGTGCTCTTATGCACATTACGTAGATGTTTGTCTGTTTAACAGAGGTGCAGACGGGGCAGCTCTTGAGCAACTTTTTGTTTCCATAGTGTTGTTCAATGGAAAGCAACCTTCAGCTCCTTTGAACAGTCCAGCTCCATTTATTATGTTGAACACATTACTTTGTGTTCAGAAGGAGTTTACCATTTAAAGAAAAAATTCAAAACTAACTTAAAGTTGTGCTTGATGATAAATGAACTATTGATAAGCGTACTAGTGAGATAGTTGTGCTAAAGCCTGCAAATCAAAATTGTTTGTTTATCTCAATGGAGTTAGCATCTTTTGGAAAATGTAGGTAAGTGAATTTTCTCTTTGAGATGTAGCTAACAGTAGAATAAGCACATCTTTTTATTGTTTGAACAAGTCCATGTGAATGGTGGCTGTTTTTGTGATATCATCTGTTTCTTCCGATTGCAAGACCATGGCAAATGTTTTTCTTAATGAAATGAGAAAATTCTGTGCTAGGACTCGAACTTTCCAGTAAGTAATTCATAAGTAGTTATGGTGTAATTAGATACTGTAGTAAATATGACTTTCTTATAATCTTAGAAGTTCTCGTTGTTATTGAGCTCTTTCATGTACTGTGGGTTCCACAAGGTAAAGAGGTAAGCTCTTGGAATTGTGTAACTGTAAAGCTCAAGTATGGACAGTCACTGTGTCTAAGAATGCACATTTCTAACCCAGCAATTCTTTTTCTCTTCCCTTTAGGTTGTCAAGATATTGCAGATGAATTTAGAGCACAAGAAATTGATGGACAAGCTCTCCTCTTGTTGAAGGAGGATCACCTTATGAGTGCAATGAATATTAAGCTTGGACCTGCATTAAAAATCTGTGCACGTATCAATTCATTGAAAGAGTCGTAGGGGGTGAACGTGGAGGTTTAAGCAACAGCTACTCTGTGACTAAACCAGCAGAAATATGCCAATGACTTCAGCATGGCATGAGTGTTACTGTGATGTTTTGTTGAACATCTGGGGTTTTCCCCCCACAGACTTGAAAAAAAAGAAAATATTCTGCTGATGATATCATCTAGTCCTTTGCAGTTTCCAGCAATTAATAAGTTCATGGTAAAGCCCAAATAATGCATTGAGTTAAATTGAGAGTTCATGGGAAAAAGTGAAGTGAAATATTCTGTTAATATTCTGTTAAATATTTCCCTGTTTGTATTTGTAAGTTTAAAATCAACACCCCAGCACCCTCATAACGTAAACACCATTTACATTTTCTTGCTGTATTGTCAATTATGACTTTTCCCACATACAGCAGTTTTTGGACTGAAATAACAGAAGAGTCCACAGATCCTGTGGAAGCACTAATAATGGTAAAATGCTATGCATTTAGTTGTGCTCTCCGAATTTCTTTTAGTCTTGGGCAAATTATTTGTATGGAGTAGGTTGGCAGCCTGTTTTCCTTGTATAGACTTACCTTCATCTCTGCCACTGTAGTATTTTCTTTGTTTGGGAATACTATAAGCCATGTAGGCATCTCATTAAAGTCCTAATTATCAGGCTACTGAAATGCAATGGCATTACACTCTTGCCAGAGCTAACTGAAGCACATATATTACTTTACTCCTTGTATGCTGCTGTGCACTAAGAGGGCATTAAGATGTTAGGCTTCTAGTTCTGCATGCTGCTAGTTAAACTAGACCAGCAGTTCTCAAATGCAGATCCTGGTGTGAGAACACTCAGGTCAGGTTCCTAGTGCCTAGGCATGAGTGGTTTAGTTAGTTCTGGCCGCAACTTATGCTGAGAGAATCTATCCTAAAGACTGGAGGTAGAGAGAAGGGACAGCATAACTCACAGCCTCTTTTTCCTGTTACCATTTCGTCTTCTAACTTGTCTTTCCTTGTAGTGCATTCCCATTGCCTCACTGGAAGCTTCCAAGCACCTCTTTGTCCACTGACTAGTGTGAGCTGGGCTTGCTGTAGCCTGAGGAAGGAACATGATGAGGAAATCTGTGTAGGAGCAGCTGCCATGGCAGTGGAAGAAGCCTAGAGCTGTAGGTGAGCAAGAGGAATGTGCCCTTTCTAGGCAGCACTGGGAGAAATCTCTAGGGCCCTGTTTGTGCTTCTGGCAGGAGATTTTTGCTTGAATGCTGCAAACCCAGGCAGTGGGATCAGTGTCTCTCTTCACTCTCTTGTGTTTTATGTGGAACAAATGTTTCCCCACTTACTGACACCCTCAGAGATGGGCTCTGAGGCAGCAGCACCTTCTCAATCTTTGCTTCCCTGTTACCTGTGTAAAGAAGCTCTTAGAGAAACTTTGCACCCGTGTTCCTTTCCTCTTGCAGCTCCACTGCCCTTATGTACAGGCCTAGCTCCCTAAGCTCTCCTAGAGGGAAGGAAGGGTATGTGTGCTGATAGAGTTACTGTGTATATATTGGAATATGTGTATGTGTCTGCAAACGATGTATTTTATATTTTATGCAAATTGATGCATAATACATGAGTGTGTAGGGTCTGCCTAAATATTTCCCTAAGTATTCCTGAAAAGAAAAACTGATCTAAAATTTGAGAACTGCTGACCTAGATCAAAAGGGGTAAATGCACTTACACTGGCTGAAAGGAAGGTTTTGACAGTTAGACTAATATGTGTAGTATTGAACTGATGACCTCAAAGAGTTCATTAGGATTGCAGAAAAAGTTGTGCTTTGTTTTCCTTTAATTAGATATTTTTTCATTCTTTTAAGAGAGCTTCTACCATTATGTTTCAGAGATCAATGTCAGAATCGATTCTTTTAATTACAACCCCTTGAGCTTTCTGATAGCAGATGTTATTAATTTTTATCAACAGCTGAAACTCCAAGTTAGGACAACCCATTGCTGTTACATGCTAATTTGTGGTGAGAGCCCTAATCCAAATGGCACTAAAGGCTTTGGAGAATTAATTGATGTCTGGGTTTGTTTTGTTTGGAGGGAAGTTGCTAAGCACTTTCTAATTTGTTAGAGTTTTTTTTCTGTCTTCAGTTACTGTTGTCAAATAAACTTAATTGTGAAGGTTCAGTGTTTGGCAATGTTCATTTGACAGATTCTCAAATGATGGAGGCAGTAGGTTCCCATTTGTAGCATTTCTGTAAGATACACCATGTAGCATATTTGTAACATAAGTTTTAAAGAATGTTCTGTTTTAATGAGCTAATTGAAGACTGAAGATATCTTAGATATTTATCTTTTGGCTTCTGTCTATAAGTTTTATTATTTTTATACAAAAATGTCACTGGCTAACTTTTAACCTGTCTTCTGATTGTACTGTTCTTTGGCACTGTAAGAAGTAGGTGTACTTCAGTGTGAACTGATAGTTGCTTAAGGCATATTTAAAAATGTGGACTTATGTTGTGAGTCTTATTTAAACCTGCAGTTAATCATGTTATGTGCATGAGAATTCCACAATTGTTTTAATTTTTGTTTTATGAGACAGCTTCCAGGAGAACTGCAGCTAGTGTTTATGCACAACTCTTGCTAATCACTGACAGATGCCAGGAGCCCATTGCAGACATGATGAATGCACGTCTGCTCTGGTTCTTCTGGTGCATTACGTTTTCTGTGGTTTTGGGAGAGCCATAGATAATGAGCTATGCTTTAAGTATTCATGAATGCAACTAAGGATGTGGGCCTTATGCATATTGGAAGGTTTTTTGTTCAACTATTTTCACATTAGGACTTCAAATCAGATACAGCTATAATAACCTACCCTGATAGAGCAGCACCCATATCAGAGTTTGCCAGTATTGCTGTGCCATTAAAATCTGTTTTTAAAAAATCATGCCTGTACACAAAAACTTTGAAGTGCAACTAAAGTACTTCAGAAACTTTGGAATTTTCTCAAAGGAACAATAAAATACTTGGAATAATATTCCTCTAGAACGGCTTTGCATACCAACTGCTTCCGTTTCTGTTCAGGTCAGAGAGATTTTCCCAGGCTTGTGATACCATTTTGCATAGCTTTCCCCACAAATTAAGTTCAACCCACTTTCAGAAATGAAAGTCTTGCTGATTTTAATTGATTTATTAAGGTGCTCCCATCACACCGGATGTGTATGCTACAAATCCTTTTCATTTGTTTTATTTCATGGGACTTTGTGTTCAGATTGCTGTTGTGGGCTGTGTCTCAGTTATTCCTGCTATATTTCAGTTCCTGTATGAAAATGAATGCAGGTTGCTGTAGGATCTTAGCTTGAAGTGGAGATGTGTTGGTGGTTTTTTCCCTTTTTCTCCATCAGCTTCCATCCTATTTTACTTGCTAATTGATAGTGCAGCATTAGCTCAGGGCAGCCTTCTCAGAACACTGAACTGAAGTTGACTATCAGGATTTCTTCCAATAGAACTACAACAATTACACTTGTCTCAAATTCAAAATGTATTTTGTGTTCTAAAGAAACGCACCTGAATGGTTGAAATGGGTATGCAGATTGCCCCATGTCATCTGGCTCCTAAGCACTCCGCGGCCCTTCTTTTGTAATAGGAACAGAGTGCTCCAGTGAGGAAGCTCAGCCACTTCCAGTGACTGAGTGCTCTGGGAGCTTAAGGCTGCTGCTTGTTCAGTTGAGGCTTGCCAGTGAACTGCCAGTTTCTCCCAGCAAACGTGGCCCATGCCTCGCATTTGTCATACTTGTAACGTTTTTATCACCTTGCTTATATAAAGAATTAAAAAAATCATCTTGGTAATTTAAACTCGGTTGGATTGGATTACAAGAATGAGAGTTTTTAAACAGACTACATTGTAAATCCATTATATTCATTAATCCTTGTCATTTTTTCAGAAAAGATGGTGGTAAAGCCTTTGTTACACTTCAGTCAGTATGATTACTCAATCTGATGTATGATTACTCAATCTGATGTCCTGCAAGCATCCATTTCCTCATTTCTTCCCTGCAAACATGTTTTTTTCCTTTAATAATTTCTTGAATAAGCCACAGTTCAGAATCCAGCCTTTTGGATAGCACAGGAGTCCTTCACAACAGCAGATGTGGCAACAAGAGGAAAGAAATGAACAAATAAGTGAACAAATAAGTATTTGAGCAGATTTATAATAGCCTTGGATTGCTTCTTTATCTTGATCTTAGCTGTAAGGAAATGTTCAGGTGTTGCTTAACTGTAGTTTGAGCAGAAGTTTGTGTAGTATGGAGACTTTGTAGCATGCTGCTGCATGACATACTGTTCCACTTGCTGCCTGTTACAGATGACTGCTCTCATCACAATCTCAGTGCAGAAACTTACAGCTCAATAATAGCTTAAGAGATTTCTTACGTGTTGACAACTGTATAGCTCTAGGCCATCAAAGAATGTGGTGACAGCTGAGCTGTGAGTCTGAGTTTTACAAATAAATAAACATCCACATAATTTATAATACAAGTAGTTCTGCTGATTTGATTGAGGCTATTCATGTTAAAATCAGGTATATAAAAGTTTGCAGGGTTATTTTCTCTTACCAGTATGACATAGAGAGTTAGCATATATTTAGGTATAGAGTCATCTAACCAGATTTCTGGTTCTTGTCAGTTGTTCTAGGATGCAGATAATGACTCTGCAAAAGGATTCCTTCTAGGATGCTTTTTTTCCCAGCTTTTCCTAAACTTAGTTTACTAGAGATGGAGAGAAACGATCACATGAATGTGTTTTGTTTTAAATACACTGCTTCTATTAATGCTGGTGGAACAGGGATGGACAGAGCTAAACATGGAGGAGCTCTTTCATGTGCCATTTCTTCTCCATTCATAGATTTATGAATGTGCTTTTTGCACTTTTGGGTCTCAGCTGTGTTGGCTGGAGGATTTTGTGTTGTGCTTGTCTCCTGGGTCTCATGGTCAGCACTTTCACATATATTGAAGGCCCCACCCTAAGCTGCTGTGTAGGTTTGTGTAATCTCTGTGTTATACATGATGCACAGATGCTTGTCCACTTGGAGGTTATATCTATTGCTAACTGGTCTCTTACAGCTGAGTGGAAAAAAATTAAAGGTGTGAATATTCTTGTGATAGGAGATATGTAGTAGGCTTACAGTGTGACTTTTGCAGCCATTGATTTAAGGTAAGGGTCTAGAAAGATGTTCTCTGAGCTTTTTCTGTCTTACTATAATTTGAGCACAAATGTGCATTGTAGAGTGATGATCACAAATGCTGCTTTGAATGCAATACGTAATATTTAAGGAGTACTTTAGTTTTGTATAAAAAGCACATTTTACATAGGGTTGTTGAGAGGCTTGAAGTTGTTGATCGTGGATTCTGAAGGATTCTGAAGGAGTGTGTCCTTACTGATAATGGAACTGCACTAGAAGCACAAATACAACTAATTTATGACACAGCTGTTCTGTGGATGAAGTCCTGTCCGTGTGTGGGAGCACTTGTGCTGTCCTCCACTACCTGGTCAGTATTTTAGCAGCTGGAATGTTGACATCCTCCGGTAGTTCTTTTTTGCAAGGTGTATGGTTGAGAAACCAGTGAAACATTCTGCAAAGCCAGCTTCCCTTTCAAGTACTCTCCATGTTTTGTAGTCTTAGCAAACCAGTGCTGATCAAGAGAGATGTATAAAGATGGTTTTTATTGATAAGTGCCAAATAATTTCATGAAAGAGATAGAATAGCTCACTAAAATCAATGTTGATTTTTAAGGGACTCTGGTATGAGCAAAGTACAGAAGTTTCTCATAAAGTGTTAATACTTTACCCACTGTTATCAGTAATATTATATAATCCTATAAGAATTGAAGGAGTGTAAAACATTTGTGTAGTATAAAGTCACTAGTTGCTGTCACAACGCAAGTAGTAACGTATAGAGTTTAGTGGTTGTCTGTCATTCATATTATTTCAGGTCTTATCACCTTCCTAACATAGCTTCTCCTCTTTCAGGCTTGCAGTGAAACTGTAATCCTGTTCTGCAGAGTAATGGTGTTTGGTTATATTGCTTGACTCAAGGTCCAGTGTTCAGACTTCCCAGAAGCACCAGATAAAAGGAAGTGCACCAAGAGTGGAAAAGAGGCTGTTAGGAGGATAATAGGATGAGATCACAACTGGATCAGGTATTTCCCTTCATAAAATGTCAAAGATAAAAACGGGCTTAAAATGAGATGCTATTCATCTCTTTTAAGTCAGTTACTCATCAATAGGCTTAGACACCACAGTTGGGCTCTATGTGTAGACCCGTAGTGCTGCTGTTACCTACGTGGTGGCTATAAATGGCAGCCTGCAGATTGATCCTCTTTGACATTTTCTCTCAAAGAATATGAAAGAGTTCTTTGGTAACTCATTTATGTAACATCAGTACATTAATAACTGATTTGCCTGTGTGTTGTGGTTTCCCTGTAAAAATACAGTCTTAAAAACTGTAAATGGCTTTAGAAGCAGTGTAGCAACTGAGGGAATTCTGCAGCATCAGAATAGATGAGGATTTGTAAACTTTAATTACAAGTTGAGAATCTGATAAATACGTCTGAACCTTACCCAGCTTCTTGCCATTCCAGTTCTGTCTGCATTAGTGAATCAGAAGGGTGAGACTAACCACACAAAAGGGATCTGAAATGTACGTTACTGAAATAATCTTGCCTTCATCTGGTTTTAAGTGAATTTAAAATGAGATATTTTCCCTTGCTGGCTGAGTCAGTACAAATAAGTTACTTCATGACCTTCTGAAATGCCTGGTGCATTACTACATTTGGAGCTAGGTTTTGTTGGTATTTTGTCAAGTCCCTTTCAGTGGGCGTCCAGTTTATGTAAAACCTGAAAGAAATGTTTAGACATACTTTATCCTATAGCACATCAAATGCTAGCTGGAAGTGACTGGAAACTGGGGCAGAGAGCGATTCCTTAAGGCTGTTTTATTTTACATGCTTCCCTCCTTCTAACGTGGAAATAGGATTTCCTCCAAATACATCATCCTGCATAAATGATGAAACACTTTGTAAAGCCAAACTCCTCAAACTTTGTTTGCTGCAAACATTGCTGCCTCTTATTACACTAGTTTTAAAACTTAGGTTTTTATCCTTTACTGTTTTGGGTTTTTTTTATGGCCTTTTTATCGGATTTTCCAGAAACCATTTTCTGCTGCTTTAAAAATGCTGTCCTTTTGGTTACATCATTGAAACCTCAAAGAAGCTGACCCCTAGTGAATGGTGCAAGAAGCACTGTGTGGGGTAAAGCAGTAAAATGATAATTGGACTTCGATACATTGCAGAAATATAAGCTTTAATAGATGATATTTGATTGTGAATTCCTATCATGGAGCGATATACTAGAATATTGTTTTATAATAAATTCTAGCACATGTATTGCTGATGTATCACTAAATCCTGCAATTAAATCTTGTCTATAATTAATACATAATAATGTAACTGGTAGCCCCAAAATTAAATTCTACAGTTGAAGAGCACAGTGAACTATGTAAAACAGATGATCTTCACCTTGTGAATCATTTTTAAAGCACTTTCCTATTACCACTTAGCACGTGAATGAATTTTAGATTCTCCCATTTGTTATCATCGATAGAAGTGAGACTTCTTTAATCTGTCTGTTAATGTTTAAACTGATTATACAAATGCTGAAACAAAGCACCTTATACTATGCTGCTTAAATTTGCTTGTAATTGCACCTTTGGTTATCTGCAGATTTTTCTTTCGTATTCTTATGTGATACCATTGTTCCCTGTGGGTCTGAGTGAATGATTAACCAACCTACAACATAATTTACTTATATAGTTTCTACTTCAATACAATATTGTACTGTGAGTTCAGTGCTTCAGAAATAAATACTACTTCCATTTGTCTGCTTGGGTTGTGGATCACTTATTTATCTATCCCCCTGTAAATTTAAGAGCTTTCTCAAGCTGTAAGAACTTGAAAACTAATGAAATACTTTGGAAGTCTGAACAGGTTTTCCCTTACTGCAGTAGGGCACACTTTAGCAAATTTAACTACTTTAATGTCAGTCTGATTTTGGCTCCAACATAGATTCTATTCTAGTCCAACCCATCCTTTACCCTTTGGCATGTACTCACATAACCTTGTAAGAGTAGACGCATCTGCTTAGCATTGGGGGTCTAGTCCAACTGTTCATATTAAGCATGTTTGTATTTCTTTTGCATTAAAGCTCTTATTGCTGTGACTGTAATTAATTAGTTTTTAATGTGCACATACATACCTTAGAGGAACAGTAACAAGGAAATAATGAAACACTGCCTTTCTTGTAGTTGTGACAGTATACATCTTACAACAGTTTCCGTAAACAAAGTTTATATTTCTGTAGGAGGTATAGCTTTAACTAAAACAATGTATTCCTCATTAACCATGCAAAAAAACCCCCCATAAACTAACAAAATGTTTAACAAGAAAATACACTTCAAAAAAAAAAACCAACCACAGCAGTTTGTACTTGACAGTAGGTCACCTCAATGTAACTGATAATAAAAGGCTTCAGCCTATTAAAGGCTGATGCATTTTATACTATAAAACCTGAGATCATTCAATTTAAAACAATTGTAAAATTGTAGTAATAAACACCAGCTTTAACCAAGAACTTATTTTATGTAAATAGTGGTCTTTTCTTAAATACTCTGAAATGGAAATAAAGCCCAGTGTAGAAGTGTGCAGTGTCCCGCATTCTCGTGCACTATTCCTTTCTGTACTCATGAATGTTGGATTTTCTTCCTGTGGATTGTAGATCTGGAGATGCTTCCTTGTATTATCTGTAAGGACATGGTCACAGAACATCCAAGTACACACAGCCCTAGCAGTCTTCTCAGTCAGCAGCTCGTTAACAGATTACAATTACTGTGCCTGACTTCTCAGCTGGCTCTGTGTTTTCACTGTCAAATGGCATAAAGCAGAATTTCCAGCTGACAAATGGATCTGTAGACCACATCTCCTCTGTCAATTCAATGTCATGACATCGACACCAGTATGCTACTGCAATAAGAAAGCTGTTGATGAAGTACAGCCAAGGGACATTCATCTCCATGTAGGCTGGAACCCAAGCACCAAGAAACAAAATGATAAACTGGAGAAGAACAAAAGGTGCCCAAGTGCCAAGAAAACAGATGAGGAGTCTGGTCAGAAGCTGCCGCTTGAAACAAGTGCTGTTGTTGCTGGACACATAGGAGAACAACAGGACAGGCTGGCTGGCAAAGGAGGCTACCCTCACAGACAGCAGCATGGTGATCATTTCCTTCCAGCAAACCACGAGAGCCATGCCTATGAGAACCAGCATGGCAACTGAAACTGAGTAGCTCTGCACGCTGACATAGAGGGGACACTGATAAGGAGAGAAATGGTTCCGAATTTCTAGTTCTTCATAGATGGCAGGAACTTTCAGAATACAAAAAAAACCTGAGATCCATATAAAAACCACAACAAAAATGTAAAATAATCTTCGACCTCTTCGGGGGAATTGAGAGGTTTGGGCTATAGTCATGTAATAATCCAGACCTGCCACGAGATACACCGGGTAATGCAAAGTACCATAAGTAAGAGAAATGATCTGAGTAAACAGGCAGATGTGGTACTTAGTAAATCTGACACCCCAGAGTGCAAAGTCCTCCAAATAGAGGATGACAGCTATATTCAGCAGCAGCATGAAATCAAGAAACGCCAGAGAGACACAAAAATATCCCATAAAACTAACTTTCACTTTCTTGTGCTTAATTTGCAGCATGAAGAAATCCAAGCACACTTTTCCAAACATGACCAGAAGCAACATGCAGCTGATGTCCAGGGGCTGGTTGAGTTGGGGCTGGTGGAACCAACTAGAGCAATTCTCACAGAGTAAAGCAGCCATCCTCCAACGGTAAGAAGCAACACAACAAGTATCACGGGGCACAGGGCTTCATATCTGCAAAGAAAAAAACGTTTGTAGACATTCATTTCTGGGGGAGCTCTTCCAATGAGTCGTTTTGTATCGCAGCTACTACCAAAGCTACACCTGAATTCTCCAGGTTCCTGAAGTAAGGGTAAAAAGCTTCAAATGATTAAATTGTCAAGAAGCGCCTAATATTCCTCAAATTATTTTCTCTTGGGAGTTAAAAGATCAGTGTAAACTTAAGTTATTTTTCTAGCTACTTTCCTAATGAAAGGTTTTGCAATAAGGTGTTTCTTCCCCATAGGAAGCATGGTGGTCTTTCTGCCGGGCTGGACAGAGGGATGGATATTTCAGAGCTCCTTCATAACCACACAGGATGGAAATTGTGCAACACGTGGGATGTGTTACATTATGGGCCCCCACTTTGTTATGCTCACAGAATCCACGTGGAACTGAGACTGTGGGAACATCCCAAAAGCAGAAAGGCAGCAAACCAAAGCATCCTTTTCTTGGTCGCTGAAATCTAACAGCTGTGCCGATCCGATGTAAACAAGCTGTGTCCGTTGGCTGCGGCTTTCTGTGCGCTCCTGCAGCAGCGTGGTGCTACAGCACTACACACCTCCCGTTGCTGCTTTTCCCCTGGAAGTTGGCAGAAGTTTCCTTATAACAGCTCTTTCCATCTGTTAATTCTCTAAACGAATGCAAGGAGGCAGGGATGGCAGGGCAGTCACGAGCAGGACGGCAGCATATGAGCAACAACGAGGCATAGCTTCTCTCTTTGCTGAAGAAACAGGATGGTGCGGCTGGTGTTCCCACAGCCCTTACAACCGCAGACGAAAGCAAAGCACTCTTCGCTCTGCTGCTCTGCGGCTTTGCTTGTTTTCTCCTTTCCCCTTTATCTGCAGTAAAGCGCCCAACACTTCTGCCTTCTCGCTCGGGTAGAAGTGGACGTGAGGAAAGCCTGAGGTCTGTCCGACACAGCGGCTCGGCGCTCCGAGGCGTCCCCGCACAGCGATCGCAGGGCGCGGAGCGGCCCCGACAGCCGCCTGCCCTCCTCCCGCAGGCACGCAGCCGCTCACAGCCGCCGTCCCGCGCTCCGGTAACGCGCGTGTCCGTAACGCTCCTCGGCGCTCCCCGCCCGCGCTCCCACCGGGCTGCCCGCTCCCGCAGCCTCCCGCCCGCGCTCCCCGCGCCCAGGAGGCGGCCGTGGGAACCCACCTGCTGCGGCCGGCCCTCCGCGCTGCCTCTCGGCGGGACTTTCCCCGGCCCTCTCAGCCGGCGGCCATGCTCGCCCCTTCGCCGAGGCGTGTCGGGGTGCGGCCCCGCCGCCCGACGGAGGAACCGCGCCCGGCCCCGTCTGCCCTCTGGGGACTCCCTCCCCGTAACCGCGCGGCGTACGGGAAGGGATGTTGCCCGGCAAGCGTTGTCTGAGCGAAAAGATTCTTTGCAAATGGCTCTCTCCGCTCGAGGCTTTCAGCAATTAAGAAAAGTTTGGAAGCAGATTAGGAGAGGGCTTATTGTTTGTCTAAAGATAATGAAGATAATCCTGAAGGTAGAGCGTGAAGCCTTCTAAATGGGTTGGCTTTTTAGCCTGGACATCCTGTAGCAATCTACTTAATAGAATTAAAAAAAAAAAAAAAAAAAAAGCAATAACAGCTTTTCTCCTCTTCCAGATCAGCCTACTAATTTGGTTTTCCATTTGTTGCTTTAATTCCCATCATCCAGCAGCAAGCATAAGAGCAGCGCATGTCCCACTGTGGCTGCGCTGTTCCCTTGGCTGTGGCTTTCAGCTGTAACTCCGGGCTGTCTCTTCTTTTTTTTTTTTTTTTCTATGATGAGTTTGGTAACTCGGAGACAAATCTAATGAGTGACAAAACGTGGAGGCTGCGAGTTCATTGCTGCAGCTCCTGCCCCATGTGCAGGATGGCATCCAGAGCTGCGGCGCCTGCCTGGGCCGGGTCACCGTGTGGGAGGTGGTGAGGTGAGTCCTGGGGTGATCAGAGAGCAGCGGTGCTGCTGCCCAGCCGGCCTCAGTGAGGTGCTGGCAGGAGTCAGTGGCATCTGTTAGATGATTCCTGCAGAAACGTAGGCAGAACATGTGGTTTCTGGGACATAGTCAGGCCTTGGAGAGCTAAATGTTTGGGGGTGTTCTGGATGTGATGTGGTACCCAATTTAACTTGCATCTTTTATAGGGTCAGAACATCAAGGCAGCTGTATTCTTAGTGTGTTTGGCGTCCATTGAGAGGGAAGCATTTTTAATAGCCTTTCTTGCAAGCTAAATCAGTGCTGAATCTGTCCGTGTTTGGCCTGTGTGTACAAAAGTACCACGTGGCTGGTGAGACCTCTCCTGAGCAGTTTCCTCTCAGGTGCTCTGGAATTTTTTCTGCTGATGAAGATGTTAGCACAGCCCCGTGTGTCAGCTCAGTGCCCCGCAAGCTTTCTGAGCAGGCTCCGCGTGGCCCACAGGCTCACAGAGACCCTTGCAGTGCAGCTCTCTTTTGTTGAAAGGGGGCATTGGCAGCTGCTTTTGTGTGCTCTGTGCTTTGGGATAACCTTACTGCACCCAGCATCCCTAAGTTAACGTTAGAACTTTTCAAGCAGGCTGTAATGCAAGGTGGATGCCATCAAGATCAAATGCATTGCTTTTGCATTGGCAGTTCCTTCTCATTTTGCACTCTCTATTGAATTAGGTCAGGTTCATCTTCAGTGTCTGCTCAGTTTACAACTCTGCAGGAAAACTTGCAGGCACTTGACAAATGCTGTCCTCCTAAATAACAACTTGAGCCCATCCTGCTTGATTAAGGCAGCTGCATTCATGTGTGCGCAACTACAGAAAGGCTGAGAAATGAATGTGTATTTGCAGCTGTGTGAAAACATTCAAGGTGGGTCCTTGAAATGATACAGCTGACCTCTTGCAAAAGTTGCTTTGCAAGGTCATGTTGGGGTTCTGTGTCCCCTGTACTTGAAAGAAATTTTTCATAGATGCTTCTTCAGGTTCTGGTTCCTTCTGCTGTTTGATCGTAGTTTGGTTTCTGTTGTTAAACTTAACTGTGAGCATAGGATTTTAGGAGAATGGGAAAAGAAACAGGACAAAGCTTTAACTTTAAATCTAACTTGATTCATTTCTGAAAGAAACAGAGAGGAGAGAGACTGAATACAGCTAGCACCCTTCTCAAGGAACAGTGTTGTGCTCTGCTCTCTACCCCCACCTGTGACAGAGCTCAGCACTTCATGGCTCACAAGTTTCTTCTTGTAGTGGAGTTTCTGCTGCATCTGTTTCATCCTCAGCACTACCTGACTGAGGGCCTGGAGGTTCCCTTGAGACAAGGGCAGATGCAGATAACAAATACAGCTTCCTAACCTGTGTTCATCACACCATGGTAATGATTCCTAGGTAGTCAGCCCCAATTTTTTTTCCGCAGTTCTTCCTATCTGGGCTTTGTTGTTCTTCAAAACCTGGTTGCCTTCTTACCCTTTATTCAGGAAGGCAGAAATGTACATCTCATCCTTGTGTATTTCAAGAAGTCTTAGATATCTGGGATGCCTCAAGCCACGCGGGAACTGGGAGATCAAATGTATATTTATGCACTTTGCTGTCACATGAGGGCAAAGGTATAGGCTGTTAACTCCTGGAAAAGTTATTATGAGAAACTCCAAAAATTTGGGCTCTGAGTTAATTTGGTGCCATGAGCAGAGCTAGCAGGAGACCAGCTGTGGGAGATGTGGAGATGGGTGCCCATCTGATAGAGCCTTTCCTGTATCCTTTTCTGTTTCCTGGATATGCCTTTAGCTGGGTGTTACCTAGCAGAACAGGTTTAATGCCTTAATCATCACATGATTTGTCAGCACAGGGTTAGCAATTTGAGTTTTGCAATGACCTGATGAGCATGCAGTTGTACACTTGCTGTTCCTGAAATGCCACCTCTCAGAAGGACAGGAAGGTGTTTATGAAGATTTTAATAAAGGAGTTAACTAAGAAATGTGTGCTAAGGGACAGCTTCTTTTTTAATGAAGAAAATACTTGACCAGTGCCCCATTTGCAAGACATTTCCATGTATTCAAGAGCCTTTTAAAAGCACAATGTACATTCCTTCTTTCTCATCTTATGTTTTGCATCTCTGAAGAAGTAAGGAGACAGATTAAAGGTAACAAACTGCTTTGTTACTGAAGGTATAGAGATGAGAAGAAATATTCTTGCTTGATTTTTGAAGGCACGGAAGATTCTTTCTGCTGTTGCTGTTATGTGCATGTTATTCCCATTCAGAAGACATGAGCGTGTCAGAATAAGTGGCTCTGGCTGGCTGGATGTTGCCAGCCTTGATGTGTGTTTGGAAGTAGTATTTCGATTTGTGTGATCACAGCATGTTCTCACTGCAAAAGCTCATCATGACACTGCAGTCTTTTCTGTACCTTTCTTTGTCATGAAGAGTATCCCAGAGTACTGGAAGAAAAACAGAAGTATAAGGCTCTGAAAATTACGTTACATGGCAGCAGTACTTTGTAAAAGCCAGCTCTTGTCTGGTTGATCACTGGGACAAGAAGCTAAAAAGGGGAGCCGAAATGGAGTGCACCTGCACCCTTCATGGGATCCTGGCTACATCGTACTCCCTAGGATCATAAGCTCAGGCTTTTTTGTGTTTGGTTTCTGTTTTATGTGATGAGGATTAATGATGGATACCACCTGTACCATGTATTTCAATCTATATCTAAAGCATGATCAGTATCAACTGAATGCTCTTATCTCGCTCTTCGCTTGAATTTACACTGAAACCATTTGCACTGTGCTATTGCTAACTCTAACTCATCTCCAAAGTCCTTTATCATAAAACAGTTATTTTTCTTGCCTGGTCATTATTTTCACATAAGAAATACACATGGCAAAATGAATGCCCACTGTGTCAGCCCGTGAGTAATGGACTCTTTGTGGACACAATCGGATCAGGAAATGTGCCTTTTGTTTTCCTGCACCTGTTGCTGTACTACAAATAAAATCATCCAATGTTTTATTAAATAAAACGAGAAGCCCTAATGAAATTGTACCAGCCATTACCAGGAAGTCTATTGAAAACATTCAGCAGCTGCTCAGCCTGAGTTTGTTTACACTGATAAGGCTGTTTTGTCCCATTCCTTATGTGTGAAGTGAAGAAGCTACAGTGCAGTCCTAGTGTGCAGCAGAGCCTTGGAGTGTTTCATACCACTCTCTTCAAGTTCATTTTAAAGTATTTGGTTATAATCTGTGATGTTACGTATTTGTGGATCTATTGTGAAGAATTTAAACTCAAGTACATGAAAGCAAAGCAATACAGGCCTTCCAGAAGTTGAGCCAAAGCCATGAGCTCCTTCAGCAGGGCTGGCCCAAAAGGCCATGTGCAGAGGTGTCTGTTCCATGAAAGGGAGGATGGTGTGTAAATTAGGGTGGGCTGAAAACCTGTATTTAACCCCAACTAATGGCGGTGCATAGCAGCATAGGGGGAATAGATTAGAACAAGGGAAATTTTGGGGGAAGGTTGTAGCCCTGTTATGAAGAGCCGGACTGTGCAGCATGCAGCCAGGTCCATCCAGTGATGAAAGAGCTGGTCTATCCTCATGGTGACAGTGGTGACAGCTCCATGGAAGAGAGCAGTAGGTACTGATGCTTCTCTTTTCCACAGTGGTTGTTTTTCCAGGTGGTACTTTTGTTTTAGTTGGTAAATTGCTTAGGTTGGTGGTTGCTGCACAGATAGTGACGCAGGGATAGTGAGGGGGAAGCACCTCAGCAACTGCATGAGGGTCATAAAGGGCAGGGAAGGGCTGCATGGAAGATGGAAAGGATTTACTGTGTACACTGAACTCACTTGAATTGAGTCTGCCAACAGATCCAAGGTTGATTCTGACAGGGATGTCCAACTTCTGCCAGTAGAACAGCTGCATTTGGAAGATGTTCCTCCATTGCCTGGTGCTTCGGATGCCAACTGTGAGGTCTGAATGTTGCCTTGCTGTCTGTGTGACCCTACTAGAGAAGACAAATTCACAGAGCAGCTGGAAGGTAACGCTTCAAGCTCAGACAGCTTAGCTCCACAGTGTATTATGTGCTGAGATGTGCAGGTGATTGCAGGAATGAAAACAAGGGGTTAAGCCAGGCAGCAATATTTTCAACATTTCTACATGTAATGTTTGCATGTTCTGTGCTTAATTTTAAGCAAGGCAGGTGCTTGTCAGCCTTTCTCCTGATGTAACCAAAGGAGGATAAGTTTTGGTTAAAATGTAGTTTAGCAATTGATTGAAGAATTGAAGCAATCTTCATTTTTCTTGCCATCCTCGTGGTGTATGCTGCTCTGTGAAAGTTCAGTATTGCTTTCAAACAGAAACTGAAATGGGTATAAATGAACAATGCATATATATGCAGAGATTTTATAAAATGTGTATGTTTAAAAATTTCAGAGAAAACAGCTTATGGTTTTTGAGTGAAATGTCCACAGAACACTGATCTGCATTAAGTACCATTTTCTGTTTTGCCAGTAATTATTTAATTCCTCCAGGAGCTAAGTGTAATCCTATTTTCTTGCAAGGAAAAATAATCAGAGAATTATATTGGCTATATAGATTGTTGGGCTTAAAATCAGTAAGACCACTGTACAATTTTATTGCATAAGGATGTTTTGTTAGTCCTTGCAATGGTCCTTTAATAGCCACTAATGTTTAAATGTTGTTTAAATAACATTCTGATAACATATCTATGCGTTTATACATAGAGTACATGCTATGGTCACCCTACGTGCTGGCAGTTAAGGCAGTACCAATAAGAAGACATTTACTTTGCAATAAGTGATGTAAGAAGTGGCCCAGCAGGGAGTTACATGTTGGGTAAGTACCTCTGTGATTTTCTCTGACTTGTTTGTAAGTGCACTCACAGTTTTGTTATGAGCATATTGTAATCTTCTATCATTATCTCATTCTAAAATAATTTGGAAGTATTTGGGGAATGTTTGTGGAAAATACTTGGTTACAGTAATGGGTCATCAAGTCCTTTACTTAACCACTGAGCACCTCCATCAAGGTCTCCTCCTTCACACTACTACTTTGCATTTCAGAGTTGTTCACAGCAGATCAAGTGAAGGAGCTGCAGGTTAATTCAATTTCTACACTGTGTGAGCTTGGAACTCCTTTAAGGTGACAGTACACATTTTTTCATGCATTTTGTAACCTAGATCCTTGTCTCTAGGCACAGGTGGATATCACTGCCATGTCACACATCCACCTAACAGGTAGTACGTGGCAATATTACTAAATTAAGTTTTTATTATTTTGCCAATTCAACTTTGTCTTCTCACCAAGTAAAAAACAAGAATATTTTCACTTTTATGAGAGAACAACTAGCATCTACTGTGTTAGTTTCTCCAAGAAGTGCCAATCAGCTGCCTGCTGCTAGACGTGCTGCCACATCAGTGTTCTACAGCGTTCAGTGCATAGCAGTGCTCTCTGAAATGCTAAGTGCAAACACCTTCTGAAAGATACACATGCAAGAGATCAGCCAAACTTATTTCAGCTCCTGTTGGCAGCAGCAAGAATCCAACTAAATGAACTGCAGGGATGTCTTCAGTAGAAAAAAGACTTTATAATTCTGCTCTTGTATGGTAAACAGTAAGTTAGCTAGCAGTCTGCAGTTAAGAGTTGCTCTTAAGGTTAGATGTACTGCAAATCAGAGGCAGCCAGCTGAAGATTGTTGCACAGAAGGGCTGCAGTTCTATTCTCAGCTCTAGATGTGAGGATGCAAAATGCAGGCACAAAGAAAACTAGCACCTAGCAAAGCATAAAGAGCATCTTAAAATAGCTGCTGAAATGAGTGAAATGGCTGTTAGCCGAGACCTTTACCATCACATAATGTTAACTCAGCAAGGTAATGAAGGTGGTGACAGGACTTTGTTAGTTATTTTAATTAGTTCTAACATACAAGTGTCCAGAAGTCAAACTATTTCTATAATGGGCCCTTTAATTTTGATGTTATATTCATTTAAAAAGTGGTCCAATTTATCTGTTTTCTTATAGATCAAATATCTAGATTTAAAGAACAACTGACACCGTGTCCATGAGCTATCAATCCCCCCATTAAAATGTATTTGCACAAAAATAGGTATCTTCATCCAAAATGCTAATGATGGAAGGAAGGGGAAGCAATTTAGGACTGAAAAGAAGTGCTGAGTTAGTAAAACTAAGATAAGGTTACCCTTATCTTCTGTGAGCTAGTTCAGGAAACAATGAAATCTACAGCTTCCGCTTAAGTGATCTAGAGGAATGATGCCAAGTTTTAACTTCTTAAATGTTTAGTTAACCAAAACATACAGCATATCCTCCAAACATCCAATAAATAAGGAATGCATAAGAGAAACTGCACAAACTACTTCAAGATATTTATAAACAAATTATTTATCATCACTTCATATTAGCTTTGATTATCTATATTTCTGAACAAGCGAATACTCTCCCGTCTCTTCTGTTTAAAAAGTATTCCAGTTCCAGAAAATAGAAAGTTTTAACATTAAGGCATACATACAGCTATGTTGTTTGCTTTCATTTAATAAGGATCAATTTACTCATACTCAAATACATGGAATGTTGGCACAAAACTAAAGCTCTTGTGGAACAGCTACTGATCATACACAAATATTCTGTGAGGTCCTCTTGACTTGCATTTTCTCTGATAGACACACCACAAAATGGCTTTATTAATACAAACTGAATGCTGGATCAAATCTCTAAATAATAAGTAGCAGATAAAGTAAATGGTTTGCTTTATTTGTAAATTATGTACAGAATACATTTTTTTTTTTTAATTATGATGGAGCAGGAGAAAGAAAGCAGCCATAACTTCCAAACCATGCTGTTTCCTTCACCTGCTGGAGATGACATCTTTCTCTGAACCAGATGTACAAAAACAGTTTGGATTTCCTAAGTTGCTGGCACACAGTCTGGAGAAACAGAGAACACTGCAGCCAAATTCAGCACTACCAGCTTTTATATTTTCAGCAAAATACTTCTGCTAAAACTACTTTTCTTTAGGAAGGTTTTCACAGTCTTTTGAAAAGGAAATCAAGAAACATATCAAGAAAGCTGTGGGCTAAGAAGGGCTTTATCTAACTAGCTATCAAATGAGTAGAACTAGGAATAATCTGAGATTTGGTCATTCAACTTTTACCTGTTTTACAAAAGGAAGTTTGAGAAGCAGAACTAATTGACCAGTTATGCAAGTACCAGAAAGCTGTGGTTTTCAGTGTTTGAGGACGATCTGGGCAATCTATTAATCAACAGAAAACTTGTCAGGTTGATAAAACTTCTGTAAATGTATATTAATGATTAACATAGTACCAAGTAATCAAGTTAATGGTTAAAAAAAAAAATGAAGGAACTAGATATAAAACTGTTTGGTAACATGTATATTTCAGCAAACAAAGATGCTACTGTATGGTCTATGTTTTGGTGATCAGCCAACAAAGAAAATCCAACCATTTGCACATACTTAGTCCCACAAGCACAGCGAGTTATGACTGCTCGTGTGCAGGCCTACTTTCGGTGTCATCTTCCTCTTCCTCTTCACAATCCCCTTCATCTGTTTGCTGTTCAAGTTCCTCTTTTGTGATCATTTCAAAGTCGTTTCCATTTCCACTACTGTGCTGGGACCTGTCATCTTCACGCCTGTCACTGTCTGTGTCTGAATGCCGCTCTCCTCCTGAGCCTTCCGTTCCCGAGTTCCTCGTTGCTTCTGTTTTCCCATCTTCTTCTTCCTTCTTCTCACTATCTGATTTTTCCTCACTGTCATACTTTTGCTGCTTTTTGGATTCTGATTTTTCCTCTTTCTTTAAGTCTGCTTTTGGTCCTTTGTATTCGTGTGTGTACAGGGGCCTGAAGGAGTCAATGAATCCCACATCTGCTGTAAGGTTTGGCAGGAACCAAAAGTGATGCCTTCCTCCAGTGATGAGCCAGATAATAAGGAAGAGGATGCAGCGAGCTGTATTAAAAGTTTGAAGATTTGTTATTGTAGCATTCAAAACATACAATGATGTCTGGACTAAGTCATGCTAACATCCACACAAAGCCACAACAGCAACAAGCTTTGGGAAAATCTCTCATTTTTGTTACCAAGCCCTTCCCCCTGCCCCCAGTAATTATACATCATCTATGATTTAGCTCTTAATGCTTTCAAACCCTGGTTATATCATTCTTACTCCAGAATCTGTTTTTATGCTCTGGCTTTGGTTCTGCATGGGCTTCTTGGTTTCTTTTTTTGTTTGGTTTTAAACTGAGGAAGTAAAATCTCTGCTATACAGGAAACACAAATAGGTGACACAAACTAGAGATTTCTTTCCTTCTGTGGCACAACTCTGACACCCAGTGGCCACCTGGGAAATATGGACACAGAATCAGTCGAGCTGTTGCTAACAACAAATGAATCAGATGTAATGGAGAGATTCGCACATCTTAGTGCATGGTACGTTTTTGCTCTTCTAGATTTCACCTACTGAAGAAATGAAGGTTACTGACACTTACCAACGGCAAGAAGAAGAATACTGGCTACAAAACAGCCTGCACCTACGCTGAGGTAATAGACACCAACACGCATTTCTGCTGGCCAAAGTGGAAACAGAGTTGCAGCTATAACAGCAATCACTAAATAGAAAGATAAAAAGAAAAGTATGAGAAATATAATTAGTTCTTCCTGACATATATATGAAGGTTCCAGGCTTACCATTTATTCGAGGTACTGGCTTAGCAACATATGAGTTAGATAATACTGTTTTACGCCTTGACTGAAATCTTTTCTAGTCCCACTGCTGCTTTCATTATGGGTAGGCAGACACCTAAGATAATACCACATGCAGCAAGTACTTGATAACCAGAGAGAACACTTCTGAAAAGGCAAAAAGGCGAGCAGGGAGCTGCCTGTAACCTGCCCAGCAGGAAGCAGGCAGAGTGAGCTGGGTGCAGTCCTTGGGCACCACCATTCAGAGCTGAATGCAGCCCCAGGAGGTGACACTTCTGGTTCTCTGCTGTGAAAAGCTAACAGGTGTGTTACTAACAGGTCGGGGTGCTGGACTAGCAGTACCATCAGCTGTGACCTCACTAATGGCTTTAATATATTCACATTTGTATACAATCCACAACAGTTGCCTATGGGGCAACTTACAGTTTAAAGTAACTGAAATGAACAGCTTGCAACCTTGTGCAAATTCAGACATTTTCTAATGCAAATCTCAGCTGTGTCCTCTTCTGTATTTTTTATTTTATTTGCAACTGTCCTCCCTCCATCCCAAGATCAAACTTCACATAATGTGACTGCTGTCAAATCATGCTAAAACAGAACAAAAAAAGTTTTGTCTAGGAAGAAGATAAGTTTCTCCAAGGAGAGACACTCCTGTTTGGTAACATGCCTGCATTTATGGTGTGCTTGCTAACATCTGCTCTTACTTACCAAGAACAAGTCCCATGGCAAACGTTTTAAAGTGAACAGGGTCATAGATCCATACATACACCTACAAAAGAAATAATGTTTAACACTTGAAAAAAAAGCTCCGATACAGGATAATTTTTTTTTCCCTCGCTCAAATTCTTAGTGCCACCGGAGGCTGCTTTGCACTGAACCAACTGTGCTTCAGTCAGTACCAAAGGAGGGCAAGGGGTATTGTCCCATAAGAAGCATTATGCTTTGAATAGCACTTGAAACAGGTTTGTGTCAGTGAGAAAGCCGCCGAAAGAGACAGCCATGGGGCTGCATGCCTGCATGCCTATACTGATTGCCTCGGTATGTACTGATCACAATCTGAGCCTGAGGGCGGGAGCCAAAGGGACTGTGCAGTGCAGTGGCTGGAAGGGAAGGGTTCCTGCTGGGAGGGAATGCATTTCTGGGCTGGTTAAGAAAAACATGAGAAGTTTCAAAAAGCATCTGTTGAAGAATTACTTCATGAAAGAAGTTATTACCCAGATTAATTTACAGGTGATGTGAACATTCCAACAGTAAAAGTGACGAGGAGATGCAAGGTTCAGAGTATTACTGAATCAAGGTGATTTTTCTTGTATTTTTGTTTTTCCGTTATGCATCAGTCTTGCTCAGCATGAAGCACAGAAAAAGGTTTGTGAAAATAAAAAAATTTCTCAAGTTTGCCAAATAAAAAAAAAAAAATTGCTTCTGGTTTTGAAGAGCTTTCTTTAAAAGGAAAAAAAAAAAAATAGACCACCACCAACAACAAAAATAACCAAACAAGACAATGTATGGAACAAAGCATCAGAAGTGCTCAATTCAGCTCAAGTCCCATCTGCTGCCCTCAACTACATACATTTGTACCCTCTGCCACAGCATGCTCATCTAAATGTCTACAATTGCAACACTCAAACGTTTGCATGAGGATTCTAGCTCCATCTGAACCAGCATTGTTCAGCCTTAGGAAAGATGCTTCCTGGTAGAGTTTTCTGAACTAGTACAATTAATTTTATTTTTATTCTCCAACTAAACTGTTTTCACAGTTACAGTTCAAAGAAGAAGCCAAGTACCAGTAAGCAGAAGCCCTCAGAAGAGGAGTTGATGCAAACTACCAAAGGTCACCTAAGAAAAGGCAGTAAGACTTTCAGAGTGATGCAACTAGAAGTATTTAATATTCTGCTTCACTTCATGGCCAAAAACATAAACTACTGGGAATTACATTTTCTATTAGACATCTAATCTCTAATCTCCTTGCAGATATCTGAAATTTGAAATTGCAAGATCAGCCATCGCATTATCATTATTTCTTCCTTCAACAGGACAAGAGAGAGTCTGTGGAATTCCAGTAAATTATCTGACAATAATACACTGACATTAAATTTAGGAAGTACCCATAAATCTTACCTCATTTCCATCCAAGAAAACTTGGTCTTCATGTGGCTCAAGCTTAAATTTCCTCTTAGTTTCCTTTTTTTTTGGTGTGCCTGGGGTCTCATCCTGAGGACAAACAAACTATACATAAAAAGCACACACAGGGTCTTAACTTCTAGTATTTGAATATATTGAACCTGATAACTTTTCACAAACTTAAATATATACATCAAATGTGATCATAACTAAAGATGTTTCATTTCCTCCTGTTCTCCTGGGTAGCTAAAGATAAAGGAATACTGTAAGGACAGAGAGATTTTATATTACGTAGTATCTAAGGACAGTACTATAACCCCAGGATTGCATTATGTGTTTAAATGCATATCAGAGCTCCACTGACATAAACAGTCTGTGTAGAGACCACCAACTCTCTTGCAATTATTTGATAGCTTGGTGCCACATTTACCACATGGACATCTTTCAGAATCAGTTTCTGCCATTTTATTCTCGACCTTCCTCAGTTCCTTTCATGGCTTGTGCTTCTCTCTTCCCTACCTCCTGTCTCCTTTCTCTTTGCTAGAAATAAACTTTCTAATTTTTGCCCTCTGCTAAGTTAGCATCCACTGGCTTATATCAGCTACTAAAATATCAGTTTGATAATTAAGGATTAAAAATTAACATTTAATAACGTAACACTTCAGAAACAGGGAACTGGAGGAGTTCATAACTTCCAGTATCAGCATTTTAAGGTATCTCATATCTTATACTGGCTTCTTTGTTTAGGCTGTCAGCAAGTTTGTTTTGTTTATAATTCCCTTACTGGCCATGTAGCTTTCTTCTGAGATCCAGACCTTTGCATAGGCAGACTACGCCTTTAAATGTGTACCATTACCTCACTTCAGACTGTTGGAGCTGGACTAACTTCTGAGGCTATCCTACCAACTCTTGCTGGATTCAACCACTGAACACATAACAAATAACACACCCCTCTTCACCGAGTGTCAACTGTAAAGAAAGTAAATGAGAGGTCTGTGAAGTCTAAGCACCGTGTAGATTACAAACGGATCTCCCTTACACCAACATGGCCCACTACTACAGAACTATTCACAAGCACCAAGTATCACATCCCAAACTTTCTTACCACCAAACATGGAAAAAATGCTCTTCTGTTTTATGTGTGCAGCTGCACTGCCTTGAGATGTTAGGTCACATACACACATGTCAATCTATGCTACAGTACACTTGCACAAAGCATCAGTGCCCACTGAAGCTGAACAGAAGCAGTTTTTATTAAGTTAGCCCACGTTACAAGATGATGAGGTACACAGAGACACAAATGAAGTGTCTGCTTTGATCTGAATCAGAACTAGAACTCCAAAGTGTAAAAAGATGTACTTTAGAGACTAAGATTGGCAAAGAAAAAAAAAAAGCATTTCATACTTTGGAACAACCAACTGCATTTTTAAGCCCATGTAATCTTCACAACATCACTCACTGTATTCTCTGTTGACAGGTTTGTCTCTTTTCTCAAAGACTTCACTTACCTTCTTACACTCTTCTTTTTCACCGTCCTTTTTCTTTTCTTTCTCCTTCTTAGTTTTTTCATCTTTGCTGCTTTCCTTCTTGCTTTTCTTCTCTTCTTCTTTCCCACTCTCAGCCTTTCCTTTTTCCTTTTCTTTCTTTGTATCCTTGTCAGGTTTCATTTTCATCACTTTTAATGCTCGATGAAAGAACTGTTTTTTCAGGAGTCTTAAAATGAAAAGAAGTTAAATGACATATTTAAGTGTGGCTGGAATAATCATGCTCACGTGCAACTACGATATTAGATACCAGTCTAGATTACCTATCAAAAGTAATCTTGTAAAGCATAACTGAATGACAGTGATCACCACTGTGAACTACCACGTCTCCTCTCTTGCTTGGCTCTGTTTTTCACCTGTTCAAAAGTTAATAAAACCCATACTCTTCTGTGGCTGCATTTTGAACAGATATAAAAGAATACATGAGATGTAGGGATGTAGGAAGGAGAAAGCCATCAGGCCAATTTAATTAGCTTTCCCATTAATCCAATGTTTATTTGCAAGTGCGGGTCAGTGTATTTGGTTGCAAAAATAAGGAAGTGGACGTACAGGCCTTGGTAAGAGATGCACGTTGCATAAAAGTACCATTGGAAATGTGGCACTTGTGCAAGCATTTGAGTCATGTCAGCTACAGACATACCTTACAGCATGAACATACTCAGCTGGCTGGGCCAAAGGAGGTGGTACTGGGCAATCTTGAAGTTATCTACAAGTAATGTCCGCAAAAGGACCAGACCCAAATTCCATGCAGAAAGAGCAAAATACTGCTCTTCAGACTGAGGGCAAGCAGTGATGTACAAAATCCAATGGCCAATTCACCTCAAAAAGCCTGGCCCTCTACATCAGACTGATATGGTTTGTACTTGGTTTCTTTCATCTCTTACTGCAGATCAAGTACTGGACTGCTTGTTAAATTAGGTAAACTGACTGCCCTGAGCAGTGGCAACTCCCCCAGTTTTATCATTCAGCATGATGCTGTGTGTACAGAACACCCCTTTGGTCAGTTTGGGTCAGCTGTGCTGGCTGTGTCACCTCCCAGCTCCTTGTGCACCCCCAGCTCCTTGCTGGTAGGGCAGCACGAGGATCTGACATGTCCTTGGTTCTGTGCAGCACTGCTCTGCAACAACTAAAACATCAGGGTGTTATCAGCATAATTCTCATCTTAAATCCAAAACATGGCACCATACCAGCTACTATAATCTCTATCCCAGACAAAACCAGGACACGGGTATATTTAAAAAGAAAAAAAAATCCAACAACAGAAAAAAAAACCTTCCTTCAGACAATTGTTTATGTACTTTCTAGCAGCAGAAAATCACTTTCTTGGGAGCAACTGTTTTCTTCACAGCGGTATGCTTAGGTTGGCTCAGGTATTGAGCAGCTCACAAGTATGGCCTTCAGGGCAGCTCTTTCCCAACCTCTCAGCTCTCTTTAGATCTGCTGAATGCAGCATTATTGCTGTAGCTTATCTGTGCCAAATCCCTGCACGGGAAAACTTCCTGAACTGAGATCAATATGTTAAGTGCACCGGGAGACCTTATACACTAGAGAAGTATAATGAATTCAGACAGTAAAGTGTTTTAAATATGGAACTATACAATGCAGTTGACACAGGATGAAGGAGCAGAATCTGATCCTTGCTTTCTGTTGGACAGGACAGGCAAAACAATCACAACCAGCTTCACCAAGAAAGTTAAGGTACTTGCTTTTAATACGAATAAGTGCCTAAACAACCTTATCCTGAAGGGACTACAGGGCTAACATTCAAAACTGAGAGCAGTTTTGATGACCAAAGGTGGTCTTATCAATATCAGCGATTTAGGAGTCTGCAAGAGAAAATGAGTTGCAGCCATGGTATTGTGCCCAGTGGATTATCAGTGCACCAAGTGATACTGGTGGCAAAATGCAGAGATTCAAATTCATTTTATTTGCACACTATGTAGGCATTCATTACACTGCTGGACCTGAAGGACTTGGCCAACTACTGTCTCACCTGAGGCTTCAGTAATCAAAGAACAAATGTACAGTCCAAAGATTCTTGAAAGGAAGACTTATTTTTCTGCTTGCATTAATATAATATATGTTTGTATTTTACTACATTTTCTTGAAAAAGTAGCACAGGGATTAAAGTTCACTGAACCAGCTCTGCCTCAGCCCTAGAATTGAGGACAGAATCTCACCTTGCTAGATGGCTATGTACAAGAGGTCCCAAGAACAGACTAAGTATTAGCCATAAACTTAATTTCTAAGTGGCTTTTGCAGAGCTCTTCAGGAGTAAGATGCAGCCCCAAAAAAGGGCAGAAGTCAGAATATGCTGCTCATCTAAACAAAGCACTCTGAGTACTCTAAGCGACGGACATACCACATGAGAGGCATAACAAGAACCTCGAAGTTCTCATTTTGCTATCATGGCAGACAGAGGGAGGAGATGTGAGAATTCCAATCCTACCTACTTGAAATAACTTTACAATTTAGGAACTTGCTGCACCAAACAGCTTAATGAAAGCATGAGAGAGTTCTGGGAACAAAGATAATGAAACTAAGTTGTGTCTATTTCTCATCTTACACCCTCAAACGTAGTAATAAAAATACAATCTTTATTTTTACGTAGTAACACAAATGTCTTACAGTGTGTGAATTCCTTTCATCAAAGCAGCCTAAGCAGAAGTGGTTCTTAGTAACTCAGACATCTTGACAACTATACTCATTATTAAAATTGATGAATTAGGTCATACCTGTTGCAGTAATCAACTACAGACTCTCGAGTTGTAAATAAAGCTTCCTCTCCTTTCTTGGCCTTTGCCCACTTAGAATCCAGGAGGCAATCCACAGCTTTTGAGGCTAGAGGAAAAAGTGGGAAAAAAATCCCCAAACATTAAACATTTGTGTTATCATCATCTACATTCCTTGAACCACACCATGCCAGTCACTCTATCCCGGTGATGTTTGGTACCCTCTCCATTTTTAAGGTAAACAAGTGGGTACTGTTCTGAAGTACTTGACAACTACCTGCTTCTAAACCAGAGTGTAAAGTTAATTGTGTTTATTTCAGATCTGATTAATTTTACAGCTATCAAATGTCTAGATAAGTTTTCCATACTGTAAGACCAAGAGTTAATAGATAAAGCACTAATAATGAAACAAAATCCCTCCTCCAAGTACAATGTTAGCAGAAGCAGTACCATCTCTGGTTAAAAGTAACCCTACCAATAAAGTAATCCACTCGGTGGCCCATCATGTTGGTGGATTTTGTTGGGCAGTTGAACCGTAAGTATTTAGCAACAGCCTTCTCCTCCTTGAATGGCTCACCCACCTCCTGCAACAGTAAAGGTGCAAAATTAATACAGATTTAAACATGCAGAAAACATTCATTTGGGGCTCAAAAATCAGAAATGGCAGCATTATCATCCTCATTATCTTACGGCAATGATCCAGAGGTGATGACTGTGAACTTATTTAGCAGCTGGAGAAAGGGCACATTAAAGGAGGGACTGAGAGGCACGTACTGGGCACCTGGCAAATGGGAAGCTGCTTTCAAGGCTGGATGAAAACAGTGGTGAAGCTGAGAGCAAAGGAAATCAACAGAGAGGAGTGAGTACGTATGAAATGACAGCAACGCAGGCATATTGACAGAACACAGAGCAGCTCAACTTTTGTGTGAAGGAGAAGGGAAAACCATGTTGAAAAGAAGTAGAAACATTTCTGCAGAAGTTTTTAGTGCCACTGCATGACTACAAAACGACAAACTTCAGAGCAGCATCGAGGAGATTCTGTGAATTGAGGTGCTAGGAACAGCCCTATCCAACATGACTGGAAACGCATGGAACTTCCAAACATGCACTTTAGGAAAAAGGAGCCCTGCGAAATGGAAATGCAAAGTCAAGCAGATGCTGCTACACCAAAATAAAAAACTTCAGACAGCGAGAGCTGTTAATTTTCAATAGTTTGCACAGCTAACTTTCAAAGTCAACTGGTTAATTAATGACCCTCCTAGCAGAGATCCCTGCCTTTCCTATCTTTTTGCAAGAGCATAACACAGGTTTAACAGACCTCCAAATTACCAAAAGCACTCTGTGGTTTGTTACATCTGAGACTACTATTTCAAGCTCAGTAAAAACTATGTAAAACCCAACCAGGTGATCCTAACAGCCCCACATCCAGCCCTTTGTGATTTTACAGGTCTGTATGAAACGTCAGACAGCTCATGGGAGGTTTAGGTTGGATATTACAAGGAAGTTTTTCACCCAGAGGGCAGTGATGCAATGGAACAGGTTGCCCAAGGAGGTTGTGGATGCCCCATCCCTGGAGGCATTCAAGGCCAGGCTGGATGTGGCTCTGGGCAGCCTGGTCTGCTGGTTGGTGACCCTGCACATAGCAGGGGGTTGGAACTGGATGAGCATTGTGGGCCTTTTCAGCTCAGGCCATTCTATGATTATTCACCACCTGGCAGTGCACATACGTACATAATTGACATACAGTGGTCCGATGTCCCCGTGTATGATACAGTTGTACCAGTCATTGTAATTCACCAATTACCTTACCAATTTTAGTCCTAGACCAGATCTGATTTAATGGCAACAAAATAAATTCTCAGGCACTTAAAGAAAATGAATGAGTGTGTGCCATGCTTAGTGCCCAGAGCACTCCAAGGTGCCATGGATACTAAAGACTAAATGCAGCATCTGCATTTCAGAATAATGCTTTTCTAATAGTTCCTACCAGCTCTTTACTCTTACAGCACTGATTCACAAGGCAAACGTTATTCTTCCTAACAGTTTGTAAAACAGCCAGAGAAGCTAAAGACATTCACACCACTTAACTCCTTTGCTAGCACCGCACTTTTTTTTCTTCTTTAAATATTTATGATTCTGCTCAGCCATGAGATGCACCATGCAGGCAGCGGATGGCACCAGTAGTTTTTTTTACTGCTCCTTACTATTTCTTGCTTTGTCCTTTTCTGTGGGATAGTTCCATAATAATCCAAGCAAAACCATTCTCCTGTGAGAGATATTGCCCGAGCTGAACCAAGCTTTTCTGAGAAAGCTTTCCCTGCAATCCCATCTTCACTTGTCACCTTCATTTCAGCCCTTTATTTTTATGGTCGTGGTTCCATTACAATCACAGAATGCCCAGGGTTGGAAGGGACCTCAAGGATCATGAATCTCCAACCCCCCTGCCACATGCAGGGCCACCAGCCTCCTCATTTAATGCTAGACCAGGCTGCCCAGGGCCCCATCCAACCTGGCCTTGAACACCTCCACGGACGGGGCATCCACAGCCTCTCTGGGCAGCTGTTCCAGCACCTCACCACTCTCTCTGTAAAGAATTTCCCCCTGTCGTTCAAACAACATTACGACAGATGAAAGACAGCAAAGACGACTGCATTCCATCACAAAGTGAATTCACAGACACACTGGAGATGTCGGTATCCCAAGCACACGTTTTGAGCAACGCATTTCAACAGAGCTTTATGTTCAAATGTGGCAACAGCCAACCACCAGCAGGCTATCTAACCTTCCCATGCACTTAGAAAAGGATTACGTGGATTAAGCAGGGGGCAGTCTGAAATAAATTATAAAGCTTTAAAATAGATGGGATGGTCTTAAAAAGCGTATGAAAACTTTCTGGCATTTCAAGTTTGCTTTTACTGGAAAGGCAGAAAGACTCAAGAAACATTTCAAGCAATGTATTTACAGAATGCTGTGAAAGGTCCTCTCAGTTAATATTCTACCATCAAACTTTCCAGTAACTGAAAAATAGGACACTGCAATGTTTCCAAATACTTCTGCAGGAGGTTTTATTTTAGACCCTTGCAGCTAGTTTAATTTTATGTACTGAAAAATGCATGGGAAGTTGAGATCCCTGATAATTTACACATTCTGGAAGAATGCCATTAAAAACAAAACCAAAGCAATTTCTTATCTAGGCAGACAGAAGAATTTCAGCTACAAGAGGGCGGGAGGAGCAGTGCTCAGCCTGCCCACTTACTACTGAATGCGCTGAAATATTGAGGCATTTTTAAGAGTAACCCTCAAGCATTCCTATCAAAATCGTGTCCTATAGGAATCCATAAAGCAGGTCAGAGATTTTCAAAGTGAATGGAAAGCACTAATCAAATTCACTTTTTCCCATTATCTCCCAAATCAAAGCATAGCACAGTGCCTTCTGAACGGCCTTCAATACACAGCTGTAGCTCCCAACTTAATTAAACCTCTAATTGGGACTGAAACAAAAGAGGCCTGTGTACACTAAAAATCAGAACATCTGAACTGAGCTATGAAAACCACTGTAGGCAAGAGCTTCTTTCTTCCTTTCATCTCTACCCAAGTATGACTTATTCAGGTTCTCCTGGCACCATTCAGTGAAGGCCAAAAGACACAACTGTGGTTTGAAATTTCACTCATTTTTTTTCTGCTCTGCATCACAGGCACAACCCAAGACCAGAGGATTTCTTTCCGCAATAGAAACAAGGTTTCTGGAAAACCAGAACAGAGTAAATGATGATTATCACTAACAAGACGAGTTACTTCATGCACAGTCAAAAATTACAAGGATTTATACTCTTTTTTTTTTTTTTTTTATAAAGGCCATGAAAATTCTTTGATTTCAATGAAACAAGTGTTTAATTACTTTTCTTTGCTCCTAGACCTGTGAACTTCGGTTTTCAGAACCTTGTTTTTCATATGAGATTTCTGCAGTCTACATTCATTTGGTACACAGCCAGCACCACGTATGAAATGCACGCAGACTAGAAAGCACTGAGTCTTAACTCATCAGTAAGTGCTGAGATCCAAATCTGCACAGACATTTTCCAGACTTTTCTTAACACCTAACTTACACTGCAGTAGCTGCAGTGAATTCCCACTGGCTGGAATGCTTGGGTGAACTCCACTAATGAGCCATCACCATTTTAACTATCTTAGGAAAGCGAATCCAATCCTAAGGAGAAAAGGTCCCCCTGCATCACCCTCTGCAAGTAAGAAAGAGGTCTGGGGGACAGCCATCAAACTGAACAGATCACTTCTAACTCATGGATGGCAATGCCAGCACTTCCCCACAGCTCAGGGACAAGCTGTGGCTGCCTCCTGTTCTGCTGGGCCGAGGACTCAGACGTCAGCATTTCAGAAGGTGCTGGGTGCATCAGACTCTTGGGACTCTACCAGAATTCATGATAAAAAAAAACAACAGACCAGTTGCAATGCAATTTGTGTTACTGGTGCACTGTCACCTCAGAAGATCCCTTACATTCGTACACAAAACCTGAACCCACAGGAAGCAGCAATGCAGCTGTTACACATCTTCCTTCCAGCAGAGCCAAACCAACAGGGCAGGACTTTTCAGCCTGATTTCTATCTGTCCATCAGCAGGAGAATCTCAAAGCATGAATCCAGACATCAATTTGCAGTTGGGACATTCGCCAAATCACAGCCTTAAGCACTGTTTCCTCTATTTATAAAAGCGGTATTTATACACAGTAACATTTCTAGAGCAGAGGGCAGGGCATAAGATGCTACACAAGTGCTATTAATCGCAGCACAAACACAGCTCCACACGGGCAGAATAAAACCGTGCACAATGGAATCTGGCCAACGTAATTAAAACTTAATGCCTACTTAACAATCAAATTGCAAACCTGCCAAAGTGCCACACGTTACCAACCTGCCAAAGAAACTGACTGAAGATGCTGTGTTTAAGCGAGGACTGTGGGACTGACTGCTTTTCCCAAGAGATGAAATAGCTTTTATTGGGTTACTGGAGTAAAAGGCGTTCAAAGACACCCCGCTTCTTTCAAGGGGGATTTGTCTGAACGCACTCGTTTCTCTATCGCATGTCTGCGTTAATTACAGAGAAATTACTGTCAGGAGTGACACTGGAAACTTTACCTGTAAGATGTCTTCATTCAGACTTCTGAAGTCAAGATCTCTGTGACTTCTGTAACTTTTACCTTGTTGCCACAGGGAGAGCCTAAGCTATGCAATACAGATTAGGCAATGTATTTTGTTTTATAGAATGCATTTTCATAACAAATCCTTCCTGTTACCACTTCCGATGGGAAACACATAAAGCAGCTTGAAAGAATTCTGAACTATTTTACTGAGACTTTTCCACAGCTCACTGACCTATCATCATCTCTATTGTGATGCAGGATATAAAGTTATTCAGAAGCCCATTGCTGGGCACACAGCAGTTGTAACCGAACTCTACACCATCAACCCTTCCCACAGCTATAAGTGTTGTTTTCTGCTAAAATCTCTCTCTTTTCAGGGCATACAGCTCCACTTAATGACAATGGGGCACTCATAAGCCAGACCTGCATAGAGTACAGCAAGCAGTCTCATTATTAGGGGGCACGGATCACTCTAAGATAAGCACTCACTTCTCAAGCACTTGGGACACCTACAAACAAATGCCTCATTCTCCCTTTTGAAAGAAAAACCTTGCAGAGCCATCCTGGAACACGTTAATCACACGGGGACCTTTGGCAAGAAAGCTTAAAAAGGTTAGAAAGAAAACTAAGCCAGAAAAATACATATTGCTTTATTCACTCTGCCCAATTAAGAACACCCTCTGGGCATTCAATGGCCTTCTTTGTTCATTGTTTGGCCTCCCCACTGTTGTTGACATACGCTGGGAAACTACCAAGAAGCAACAGACATTTATTGTTATAATTATATCACATCTTCAGGCCGCAATCTAAAACCACGTTAACCTAGACACGGATGCAATTACTAACAAACCTATTGCTCACAGCCTGGGAATAAGCCTGTGCTAAGCCCAGAGCCCAGGCTGTCACACGCGGCATTTGATTACATTCGGCTAGTTTTGATGGATGCCTCGCCGGGCCACTGCTGTGTGTGTAGCAGGCAGCCTGTGACAGCTCTGAAATGATAGCTCTGATGCCTAACGCCTGCGATAGGTAAGGTTTAACAAGATTACAAGATTCTGACTAATTACCCCTTGCTTTTCCCTCACAGAAATCTGAATTAAAGCACTAAAAGGAAGCTGCAGTGACACGTCTGTGCCTCCATGGGAAGAGGGAAGCGGACGGAAGGACGGAGGGCGGCGGGCAAAGCGACGAGGCACGGAGTTTGTGCCTGCTGGACGGCGCTGCGATTCCTGTCACAAACATTATCTCCGCTCACGGCACAGCAATAAGCCCTGAGCAAACACTGCCGAGCGCGGGGTCAACAACAGAGGGCACCGACGGTCGTTATAGGAACCGATGCTGCCGGCACAGCAGCACCTGCACCGCACGCTCCCGGAGCGGCAGCTCCGTCCCGCCCTGCGGCGCGGCGCAGGGCAGCACAGCATCGCCTCCGCATCCCAACGCGGCCCGCTGCCGGCCAAGCCTCCCCTCGGGCACGGCAGCAAAGAATAACTTTCCCTTCCCCGCCGCACCGCCGCCTTCGGGTCGGCGCCGGGCCGCTGCCCGCGTCCTGCCAACGGCTGCGCCAATCGCGGGCCGCCCTCGAAAGGCGCCCGGCTCCCGCGGGGCTCCTGCCGGCGGCGCCGAGCCGAACCGAGCCGAGCCGCCCGCGGGCACGGCCGGGCCGCGCAGCCCGAGCCGAGGCGGGGAGGCCGCGGGACGGGGGAAGCGCCCAGGCAGCACGGCGGCAGCCGGCAGCCCCGACGGGAGAAGGGAGCGACGGGCCGGCGGAGGGGGGACAAAGCGCCGGGAAGGAGGGGTGGGGGAGGCTCGGCTACCTGGATCCGCTTCCTGTGCCGCCGCCGCTCCGCCATGTTGTCCCCGTCTGCTCCGCGGTGACGTGGGCCGGGCGGCGGCGGAGGCCTCGCGAGAGGCGGCGGGAGGAGGGGAGGCCGCGCCCCTCGGCGCCGCGCGGGGGCTGCGGGCGCCGCGCTGGGGGCTGCGGGGGCCGCGCCGGGCGCCGCGCTGGGGGCGGTGACGGCGCTGGGGGCGGTGACGCGGCTCTCGCTGCGCCTCCATCGCCGCGGGCCGTCGCGGCCGCGCCCGCCTCCCTCGGGGCCGCTCCTTCGCGCTGCAGAGCGACGTGCAGCTGCCGGCGGCCACGTGCCGCCCCGCCCTCGGAGGCGCTTGGCACGCGGTGCGGCCCCGCGCGCAAAGCGGCCCGTAGGAGAGAAAAAAGCTTTGTGGCGGGGCGGCCCCGCGTGCTTTCGCCGTGAGGTCGCTGGGGTTAGCCAGGCGAGTGGCGAGTTGTCCCGGCTCCGTGTTGCCGATCCGTGCCGTGGCGCTTTGCGATGGAAAAGTACGGGCCTTGTGCTGGTGGGACCTCTGAGATGAAAACGAGGTAATTAAAAACCCGACGTCGCTTCCAGAATTTGCCCTGAATCACCGTGCCGGCGCTGTTTTTGGTGCACCATCTCCGAGCGCTTTCCCGGTGCTGTTGCTGGGCAGAACAGTTACACAAGTTACAAATTAAGCTGTCTGACTGCAGAGGGAACTATAAAAAGTACCGCTGGAGAGAGAAAATGACAAATGCGCAGAATTGAAGGCTTTTATGATGACAATAAAACAACCTCCTGTAACCTGTAGGCAGAATACGTTTAGCCAGAGATACGTTTATATTCACCTTAACAGCTACTCGATGTGCTTCGCTTACAGTGATGCACAAACGCATCTCAGGCTGAGGCTTTCTTGCAGGGAGGCTTCCAGCCATGGGTGACCACAGCAGCCTGCCATTGGTGCTGAACCGTGGCTTGGCAGCCAAAGCACACGAGTGTCAATGACAGGACACCAGCACAGAAAGATGCTAGCTTCCAAAAAAGCACTTTGGGCTTCTGCTTAACGTCCGTTTTATTTTCTTCACAGAGCTTTTGATTCGTCTGAAGCTTGAGAAGCAGTGACTCGCAGGAGCGGTTCTGAGGACAGCCTGCATGTTGGTGTGGCACAGTGAGCAAAGTGACCACCTCAAGCAGATCTTAGGAAAGCACCAAGAAGGGAAGGTGATACAAGTGATGTATCCTCCAGTGTGAGGCACTGAGTGGAGCAGTTACTGTCGTTTTGAACACAGAGCCTGTCGAGACTGAATCTTGTGTGGAACAAGCTCGTTTGTAGTCACAAGTTCAGCCAGAGAAAGAAGGAGAAGCAAGAGATGTGAGTGGCAAAGAGTCAAGTAAACCAGGCAACGGAAGGGAAGGTTCAGCTGCCTGCATTTAAGGTTAGTGTACCTGTTAACTGCGGGGCAGGCTGGAAAAGGAGCATTTCAGAACCATGCAAGATGTTCACAGTCTCTTAAGTGACAACTGCCATTTCTGTTGGAGTTGGGTTTCAGAATCATGACCGCTTGAGTTGCTGTTGTAAAGGATATTGCATGCAAGTGGAGTGGTTTCCTTCTTCAACTGAAGCAAAGCCCACAGCATTTCATTAGCTTCTTTTCTCTCTTCTTTACTTTGTGTGATCTAATGTGGCTGTAGGGATGCTGGAAACGTTTTTAAAAAGAAAGAGAGAAAAAGGATACATTCACAAAACAAAAATGTATCATGAGCTATTAACTGTAAAAATAATCTCTAGCTGTCTGTGTAAGAGCCCTGGAGGCAAAAGGAGTTTTCTGTGGTCTTTTTTTTTGTTCTTATATGCTGCTTTTGGGTATCCTTTATTGGCTTCTTAGGCAGGACACCGAGTCAGGTGTGTTCTACTCTCTCTGGTGTATATATTTTTTATACCCTTATATTCACTTGTTCTTGGCAGTTTATTGGCTTGTGCACTATTGGTAGTCCCATTGTCTTGGACCAGTGTTGGTCATCCTGGATCTGTAAGATGGTATAGTCTTACCACAATGACATAGTTAATATTCATCAGAAGTGCAAATCTACATGTTAGCAACTGAATTACTGGCAAGCATGTCACAAATTGCCCTTTGAGTCACATTGCCTTCTGCAATACAGAAATTGAGGTAACACAAAGTCTGACAAAATGTCCGTTCTGCTGAACAAACCATTTGCTTTTTTGAAGTTGATCCATTGGGCCCATTATTGATCCTTCTGGCTTTGAGGGAAGAGACAGGAAAACACGAATCAGAGTTACTTCAACTGTTATGTTGGCAGGCAGGAAGGCAGACGGGGAAGAGCAAGGCAGACAGAAGGGAGGAGCTTCTGTAGAGGGAGCCAAGAAAGACGCAGTAATTCCCTCACAGTATGTTTGGAGCCTTTTCATAGACATCTACATGCAATAGCGTGCTGGTGGTCATTCTGGAGTGACCTCCTGTCTTTCCAGCCAGCTTCAGCATTGGTTATGGATTCAAAATGTAAAGGATATGTGCCTTGTAACGTACAGCAACACATAGTTTCAAGGCAGGTTTAGCTAGCATCCACCCACAAACACGAACCATTACTCAGTACAGTGTAGACTGTATCCTGAGTCACCTCCATCACAGAAGCTTATAAATGTCGAGTTAGCCATTTAGCTTTTAATTTAGCAGAGCAACAAATATTTGTTAGAAATTATCATTTTCTTTCACTAAGATTCTAATTAAATCTTCCACTCTTGCCAGTTACTCTTCATTTTTGTATAACTCAGAATTATTTGACACACATAACTTACAAAAAAACATAGTTGAAGTAAACATGAATTTCCTCTTGTTCTAGTCCTTGTGTAATTAGTTTCATCAATTTCAAATGCCAGCTTTTTTTTTTTTGTTTTTTGCAAGAATATGCTTTTATCTCTGGTGAACCCTGTGAGGTCAGTTCTGCTGGAGAACCAGCTGAGGCTTTCGGGGAAAAAAAGGCTTGCTTCTACATCTGTATTTTTTGGCAGTGGCAGAAGAGGAGGAGAAGAATGGTAATAGCAAAGGACATAGCATTAGGAAAAGCTAAATGTTATTTTATAAAACCACAAGTTTCCTATTATGACTACCAGTATTTGAGTTTAAAATCCTTGTTCTATAAAAATGTGATTCTGGTGTTTACATCTCTCAAATTAACAGACTCAGCCAGAAGCTGGTGGTTGCTTTGCAGGCTGTCTTTCAATAACAGCCTACTGGAAGCCCATGAATCACAGGCTGAGCAGCACTCCTCTCTAGCAGAGCTGTTTTAACCCTGTAACTGAAGGTTAATCAGAAGATGAAACTTAGGTCGGCTTGATGCTTTCCTTTTTCCCCTTGGCTACAAGGGGTTCTTCTGTTTGCTGTTGTGGTTGGTTGGTTTTTATTTCAGTAGTTCACACATGCAGATATCACATATGGGTTTTTAAATATTGTGTAAGAAAAACATCTTATTTATTCATGTCTTCATTGTGTTACAGGGAAAAAAAATATAGTTCTCTATATAACACTGGGCTAAGAAGAACCTATGTAAAGGTTCTTCTTTCCTATGATCTAGATAAGACTTTGTACCCTTGTCAACAGTGAGATTGTTGGCTCAAGAACACCATGCAGAGAGTAGCAGAACTAATACCTGCTTGGGGGAATACAGGCTTAGGTAAACTTGGCAATGGGACAAAGGAAAGGAATGCATAAAGGCCAAGTAACAGAGTAATCCTTGTGGCCTCAGATGAGAAAGGAGAGGTGAGTTTCTCCTTTGCCATAACAGATGTTTGTGTTATATTTAAATTACTGTAGCAGTATGGCTATAGCTATATACTACAGCATGAAGGGCTTTGTCAAAGCTGGGCATCACAGGAAGGAGAATTGTGGTGAACACCCAGCCTCACTGAGCTGTTATTTCCTCGTGAATAATGAATGGCTTAGATGAAAATATCAGGTCAGATAGGCTGATTCATTGGCAATTTTGCTTGTTCCTCAGACCAGATGTTTCAGAAAGGATTGAAGTGAGTACCTACTCTGATGGAAGTTAGAGCTGATGCCATTTGCTATGGCAAATAGTACAGCAGATTTTAAAGCATGGAAGAAACCGATTCAGCAAAAAAAGTGCTGAGTTTTGTATATTGTATTAGGAGTAGAATGAATAGCTTATGTACAAAGGAGGCCTTAGGGAAGGTTACCACAACAGTTTTCTATTGCAGCTATGTGATCTGAAAGCTGCACAGGGCTTTGAATTTTATTCACACTGCCTGTAAAATGCATTGCATATCCATGGCAGTCCAAAGCCTTTCTTAGTTGGCTTGTGCATCTGGGTTGTGTTAGAAAGCTCAATTGTGTACTTTCATGTTCCTCATGCAACAAAGGATGGCACTCTTAAAAGTAAAGATTTTTATCCACATATGTTCACATCTATCCACTTCGATTAGAAATTTATTTTCTGATGCAGCTTACTGCTACTGCCTAATGCACAGTAGATGTTTAGTCCAAAAATTCTGTTGATGGCATGTAGATGTATTATAAGGCATCATGTGCTATTATAAGGCATCATATGCATTCCTCTGTGATTTAAATAGCATTGCAGAAAAAAACAAGTGCAGTGGTGGTGTAGCCACTAGAAAGTCACTGACTTCCACAGTTGTGCCAGCTCTGTTACATACTTGTAGTAGCTAACTGTACCCTTTTGCAGCTGGAATAAGCATTAAAACCATAAAGCTCACACGGCTGCTGAGAATCAGCAAAGCCTCCAGTGTTTCCTTGTAAACATAGTTCATGAAAACACATCCAGATCTGAAAGCAAGGCTGTGTGCACTGATTCTGCATCTTTAATGTTTTCTTTCAGAAATGTTTGTCAGAGGGGAAACTTTAACTATTAGTAATATTCCCTACAATAGAAATAGAACAGATTGTGTCCATTTAGGTAAATCCATTTCCTTCCAGTTTCTCTCTGCCATTGAGTGCAGTCTGGGCCTTGCTGCACTGTGGCTGTTCTGACATGTCCCCCCTGTTTGGAGTTCTGGGAAGGAGAGCCCGGGATGTGCAAGGGATCACATACTTTTTTAATTGCAGCACTGTCAGGCTTGGCATGCTTTGATCCAGCTTTGTCTGCTTTTCTAACTGTTCATGTCTGAGCCATTTACAAAAACAGCACTCGCATTCTTCAGAACCAGATTTCAGTCTTTCTTCCCTAGCACACAGGATTTCAACTCAAGCTCCTCTGCTGTTACTTCAGGAAAACAAGCCCTGTTTGCTCACATCCCTGCTCTTGACACCCAGCTGTATGCTGTGCTGCCGTTCCCTTGGGGGCTGCCTCTGCAAAGTGCTCATAGCTGGGCAGCGACATCGTGTGGCCCAGTGGGCCCCCAGCTGGGGTTGGTCCTGCAGCACCGAGGGCTTGAGAGGTAGGGCACCATTTGAAAACCAACTGGTGAATTGTGTTTAATTAGATAAGTGGCATTGTTAATGTGTTAGTCAGTTTTACAAAAGAAGAGAGTTAGAACTTGTTTCAGACACCAAACAGTATTGGTGCTTCCGATGCTTTTTTTTTTTTTTCTTAGCAACATGTTGACTATATAAAAATATTTTCTAATACTTTCTTTTTCACTGATGGTTCATGAACAACCTGCTGTAGAAAGAGGAAAATCAAAGGAGTCGAACCTACTGTGAAAGGAAACTTCTGGTGTCAGTAAATCTGAGACATTACATGTTAGAATAGCGTGTGAAAACATTACAACCAGACTGTGACTTCTTTACAGTGATAATTGTGCTTTATCCAGAATCTGCAAAAGTAAACATTTTTTTATTATCAAATTGTTATAAAACTCTTCTGTCCACCTTACTAAATTTTAGAATCTTGGAAAAACAGAAAAAATATTGAAGAGAACAGATGTTAACACTCTGAAATTCACTGAGACAAAGCAAACAGCGAACTAATGGCTATTCCAAGATTATTTCTGGTGTTTTTTAGACAGTCTTGGAATTATATCTAGGCTTTCCAGTTTCAGATGATAATTCTGTTTTTCTGGATATTATTAAGTATCCAATAAACAGATCCTTGTATGAAAGATGCCCATAGATGATGCATAAGATGTAAACCGGACTCTTATGGTAATGGAAAGACTCTCATTAATTTCACCAGATCACAGGCACCTCACTTAGGAGATTATCTTACGGCCTGTCTGCATCTTTGGAGTATTTTGTTGTAAAGCAATTCACACTTTTCCTTTGGGCCTAACTGGAATTCATCAATGAAACCTGGAAACATAAACCCTACTTACAGTATCTGAAGATATAAGCACAGAGCCCAGCACTGCTGTAACTGATGGTGGTGGCAGAGTTTTCAGCAAAGCAGAATCATGCTGAAGTCTTAGAGCAAGACTTTGCTGTTTCAGGAAAGGAATATGAGAGGTATCTGCCACTCCTCTCAAGGCTACGAAATTCGGGCAGCACAGTCAGATGAACACTGTAAGTTACTGCTGCTAACTTCTAATCTCGTATCATCTACTGCACAAATATTTGATTTACAGTATCAAAAATAATAAAATATTTTTTCTCAGGCTGAAGCAGAAAAACAGGTGCCCACAGTTTAAAATACAAGAACGTTCCTCCTCGTGCATTTAGACACTTACCATCTACACAGCAGTGCACCTCTTGGTTTTTAAGAGGTTTTCGTGTGGCCGCAGAAACTAATCAAAGGAGAGGGAATCTAAAGTGGCAATATACAGCAGATCACCAGTCGACCAGCACTGAGTTTATTTAGTTTTCTCAAAACTATTTGTGTGCCCTTCAGAGTCAAGTTTTCTTCAAAGAGGAGGGTGGAGGACAGTTCCAATACCTCAGTGAAAGAGCAGCCTGTGACAAAACCCCTAATGAGGGAATAAAGATAATTCACACAGCGTTCATTATGGAATGCTGGGGAATTTTCCCTAGCTAAAAACTCCACTCATGTTTGCTGTGAGATACTTAACCATCAGTAGCAGGAGTAAGCAGAAAGCACATTTCATCTTATGAAGAATGCTGAGTATGCTGCTGAGGAAAGACTTCCATGGCTTGCCCAGCTGAGCAGAGGGGAAGGGTGCTTTGAGCTGCTGCCTCCAGGATGTGGCTCTCTCTGCAGCTGGTCTTCCCAGCAGTCTGCTTCTGCTTTGTTCTGAGCTCAGCTCACCTATGCAGTCACACAAAGCAGATTCCAACCCTGGCAATGGACTGTAGCTTTTCCTGGTAGTTCCTCAGCAGCCTGCACAACTGTACCGAGTGCACTCTGAGCCTCTGACAGATTTCAGCAGTGTTAATTGTACTGATACCCTATTCAATGAATTGCACTTGAAAGTAATTGCACTAATATGTAGTCCTGTGTTTTTAAGTGCTTTTCAGATACCACAATGCAGCTGATTTCATTCAGTCCCAATCCCATGCAGAGGTTTCAGGCTGCAGCTACCCTCTCAAACACCTGGTAACGGAAGGCTCCTGTATTATTAGAAACATTTTACATTTTGGGCCCAGCTCAACTCTTCTGAAAAGCGATCATCTGGAAGTCAGCCTGTGGTCCGTCTGCATCACACGGATGATCCCTGCTTTCTGAAACAATCTGTTCCACTGTTTTTGAAGTCTCCAGGCCCTGTGAGCAGGGGCTGTCCAACGCATCACCGCTGCTGTTGCAGCGAAGAGGAGAGGTGATGTCAGAGGGCTGCTCTGGGGGTTTGCCTGGAGCAGAAGGCAGGGACACAGACAGAGGAAGGTTCATCATGTAGAACACATTGCCCAGACGTCGAGACACCTTGAAAGACAGAAACAAAATCGCAGTGGTTGTTTCACGAGGTGGTTTTGCTGTCATTAAATGTCAAGGTTGGCTGTTGTGTAGCAATGCCAGAGATGTGGCCAGGAAGCTGCCTGGTCCCCCACCACCTCCAAGGATTAGCTGTGGTTAACAAAAGTAAACAAAATCCACGATGAAAGTAAGAGCAGAAAATTTCAAACATAGAGGGACAGCATCTCTACAAATCATTTAAGATTCTATTCCCAGAAAGACTGTAGAAACCTTTACTTGGTGGATTTTAAAGGTCAGGTTGGAGCTAAAGCAAGTATATATCAGAACAGTTCTTACCGGTGGGGAAGGACAAACAGGAATACAAGGGAGTAAATCCATCAAATATCTTTGCATTACCAGCCTCAGCCCAGTCTCCAGCACTGCTGTGTCCTGAATCTGCCCCGAGCATCTCTCAGACTGTCAGTCCTGACACCCCACCTCCACTGTCCCCCTGCTGCTTCATGCAGAGACGCAAAAGCAAACCATGCTGGAGGAATTTCTTTTCCCCCAGTATTACAGCAGTGAGCTTATGAGCGAGAAAGAAATGTGATTTAGTTTGGAAAAAAATCATCTTGATAGCTTCTGAGCCTTTCACATCTGCATGCCTTGCTAGTTTTGGTACATCTGATATTACCTGAGAGCGGATTTTTAATGCTGGTCCGAGTTTTAATCCCATGGTATCTAGGAGATGTTCCTCTGTTAGCAGTGGGAGGGTTTCTCCGTCGATAGCGTGGTCTTTGAATATCTGATGGAAAGAAAATAACATCGAGGTGTGCTCAAACAGACTTCACCAGTTATTCTTTATGCTTAACCCTGAGGTGTAAACAACAAACAGAGGAAATACTTTCAGTGTTTTATCTTCACGTTTCTCTCATGACTGCATTGTGATGTGCTTTGTTCAGATACATAGACATCTGGACATTTTCTTGTAGCTTGCTTACTTGTTTTTAGCAAGTGGGGACTTAACATGGTGACAACTAGTAAACCTCTATTTGTCGTATTTATTTGTTGATCTTAAATCTAGATGATCCTAAAGACTTTGAAATGTGACTGTGACCATGAGGTGTGTTTGTCATCACCTGGGCATAATCGGAGCAGCCTGGGAGGCTGATGATGAAGTTGTACACATCATCAACCGTCCACTTGCGGATGTCTTCAATGGTGGAAATGTCTTCTCCATTCAGGATCAGGCCATGTGCTGCTTTAAGGAGGAAACACGGATGTTATTTTTGTAGAATTCTGCTGGCAAAACAATAGGAAAAGAATGTTGATGTAAGATTAAGTACACTACGTGAACAGCACCGTGTAGTCACTGATACAATAATCCTTGACACCAAAATCACTTGATAGTTGTAACTGGTCTTGGAGGGTTTGCTTTTATTTGCTGTATGCACTGTACATACCAGTCACTAAATGTACAGATCACACTGCAGCATTTCCAACAGCATTATCCAATACTTTACCATTGTTTTACCTTCATCCAGAGATTTTGTTTAAATTCCTGTTGCAGACAGGAACTGAATAGTTAACATGCATCGTTTGTTTTTTCAGTGAGATGGTATCTTTGGTAAATGTTCCTGCACAAACACCCCAGCCTGTTCTCATGTCTGGTACTGGGATGTTTTGTGCCATTTGTACATTTAAGAGCCCCAAAGCTTTACAAACTATGATTATTGTACAGTGACCTTATGACTGTATCTTATGTAGAGTTCCTACAGAAGGCAAGGTTTTCCTAAAGCAATACTTGTCCCATCCAATGGAACTCTAGGGAACCCCAAGGTGCTGCCAACTTCACTGTGCCGTTGCATTGCCCTGCAAAAAAAAAACACCTGAAACCTCCACTGTGCCAGCAAGCTGCAGATCTGCAGGTAGGGAAAGCCACTCTTTACTATTGTTGACATGGATTTACCAAGTCTTTTTGCAGCGTATGAGTTCATATTAAATTGCCATGACTCTGTTGTACCCAACTTTGCTTTAAAGAAGCAGAAGAAATAAGAGAGCAATTCAATAGAGATAATGACTATTGACCTGCCATTTTAACTGTAATCTGGAGACCTGACAAACCTGGAGGTAGCAGTGGGTTGCTGGGAACTGGAAATCCATATGGTAGTGCTGAGAATGGGATGGCAGACGGGTACATGTACTTGTCATCAAAAGCAGCACAGGAGCTATTAGGCTCCTTCTCACTTGTGTTGTTGCAGCTGTTGGGTTCAGCAGAAATTTCGTGATTAGCACAGTTTTTTCTCAAGTCTTGCTCCAACTCCTTGCAGTTTTTGGCAACTGCTGACGGCTCCACCTGGTTTTTGCTTTGTTCGTGTTTGTTTGGCGTCTCCACCTCCGCCTCTTTCTTGTCTTCTTTCTCATCATCTACCGCAGTGGAAGCGGGGTCTGTACTTTTGTCTTCAGCTTGGCTCTTGGTGCCGTTGGCCCCGCAGTCTGCAGCTTTGTGGTTTGCAGCTCTCCTCCCCGGCCGGCGGCCCCTCTCCCTTTGCAGGGTGCTGACGGGGGGGTACGGGCTGGTGGCCATCAGCATGGTGTTACCATGGATGTCATCGAGGGTGGTACGATGAACGTATAAGTCACTGGGAAGGTGTCCTTCAGGCAGCCTGTGCCTGCCACGGAAAGCAATGGGACTGGCCGGCATCCCGTGGTAAAGGAAAGGTGCTTCCAGGCTCAGCAGTCCTTTCCGATGAGCTTTCTCCATTTCTTTTTGCTGAAAAATAGCGCTCATCTCCATCTCCATTCTAAGAGAGACACAGAGCACAAGCAGTCAGGGCAGCTCAGTTCCTCGATCACCTCTTTTTTTCGTGTCAGATTAAAACCAAGATATAATTGAAGAGATTAGAGAGTACCGCTTTTCATCCCTCTGCCCTGTATTGCTATCTGTGAGATGTCATAAATACTGCAGATGGAATGGTGAGCTTGCCTGTATTTAATATGTTGCCAAGTACATACAGTAAATTAAAAGGAAGATAAGATATGCTTGTCATGTGATACCTCTGTATAGTATTTCAGACAAGAAAAAGAAGTGTTATTTGTGTATTGGCAATCCAGGCATTATAACAGGGCTTACATTCTCTTCGGATTTGGAAAAGTGTCTCTGGGGTCATAAGGGCCAAAGGCTGCAGAAAATAAATGATTAATATTCCAATCAGGAAATTATACTGAAAACTGGAAAATGGCAGTGATATTGTAAGTATTCCAGTGGAGTTGAGAGGTGGGAGAAGTGAGCCCATCTAACAGCACAAAGCAGAGGGGCTGCAGCTGCCTCTCTTGCTTTGAGAAATCTGCAGTGGGACTTCTATATTCTTATTTGGAAAAGTGTTTATGAGGTCAACAAAGCCCATAAAGGGAGATAAGATAGCCTTCTAAACACTGCAATAAGAGCACCAGGACAGGGAGGCTGACTTCTGGGGGACTTCTTAGAATTGTCAAGAAAACCTCTTGGGCAGCAGGTGACTGTTGCATCACTCCTTAAAATCCAGTTCTTTTTTTTCCTCTGCCCTCTTTTCAGCTGTGTCACACTCTCTGCATCCTCAACTTCCTTCTTTCAGTGTGTGACAGTGTTTTGCCTGCGTCCCATTTTCTGGTTCATCTTGCCCAATTATCGTTACTCACACACTGCTCTTAGGTGGAGGTAAACAGCAGAGCATGACATGTCACTTGTTTTTCTCCAGGGTTTATCGTGTGGCAGGAGCTATCTGAAACAGTGCTGATTCAAGTGCTGTGCTATGGGGGGTTTGGTAATCAGGTCTGCCTGACTGAAGGGCTCTAGACACACCTGTCATAACTCTGAGATGTGTGATCAGGATGCATCCCTTCTTTGATCTTAATCTTACTGTATGAGGGATGCTGCAACCTCTGGAGCCCAGCACAGCTCTGGCTGGGGCTGGAGTTGATGGAGATGGTGTGGCTGTAAGGGGGGGCATTTGGGATTACTTAAGCAGCAACTGATTGCACTGGTGCTATTCAGACAACCCGGCTGTCTGTGGTAACCTGCCAGTCAGATTGTTTGGCTGCAGCAGGAAGGCTGCCCACCCACACTTGGCAGGGCGGAGGTGCAGCTAAGTCATCTCTGCAGCCCAGCTGCGGAGGCTGAAGATATTGCATGTGATAGATAGCACAGCTGTAAAGTTTGAGTTTGTTTTTGACTTCTTGTAACTTCGGGGTGTTTGGATCCAGAGTTCAAGGGCTGGGTCTGAAACCTGCAGTGTGTTTGTTTCTTTAACCAGGCTGAGAGGTTGGTTTCTTTTCTTTGTATCGTTTTAAGGCTGAAGGAGAATAGAAGCAAGCAGAAATTTCAATAGTTTTGGAGGTAGGAGTGCCCTCTGATTTGCTGGGTGATGTGAAAAAGAATCTCAATCACTCCCAATTAACCCCAGCAAAGCCTGTGAATTCCTGATTTCCATCTGCTGCCCCAATCCCAGCTGCATCTCACAGCAAAGCTTACAGGCAATACCTGGCAATATTTTGCTTCTGAACCAGTTCCTGTCTTCTGGCCACAGCCTCCATGGATTCTTGTTGGAGAAAGCCATATCCTTAAAGGAAGGGGAAAAAAAGTCTTTAGTCTTTTTCCTCAAGCAAACACACAAACCCCAAAGCCACGCAGAAGCACTTGAAAAGCTTTTCAAGACTCAAACTGTGTGCTTTGCCAGGAAGCCAGAATGACTTTGAGTTAAATTAAATACTCCTTGTGTTCATTGCTTCCGTGGGAATATGTAGGAGAAGCACGAAGCCTGGCACCAGGTGTGTCGTTAGGTGCACCTGTTGACTGTAAAGGAAAGGGACAGCAGGGCTGTGTTGTAGACACTACTGATAAAGCTTCAGAAAGCTCCTGCAGGCAATGCTTCGCTACCTGGGCCTGGGTAGATGCGGTTGGACAGCAGGTTGGGCATGCTGCTGTGCTGTGGGACTGTGGGCCCGAGGTGGGACGCGATATGAATTTGTCTCGGGTCGGCCGTGGCCGTCATTTCAGTTGAAGGTAACAAATCTCTGAAAGACAAACATACGTTCAGACACAGAAAGGGGAATTCTTCAGTTAATAATAATCTAAGATTTTTGTGTGCTCAAGAGCAGCACAGGACTGTTTATTCTGTATCTGCAGTGTTGCTATAGAGAAGCGTTGCAGAATACCTGTCTACTAGGCGAGGCTCGAACTGGGAGGGGATCGCCTGCATTCTCTGCTGCGCTGTGCCCATCAGCTGAGGGTTCACTGCCATCAGCTGGTTCCTCATGAGCATCTCTTGTCGCTGCCGCAGTTCTGGCACAAAGCACACACAGAAAGTGATTCTTTCTGTAGTAGAACTTTAGCAAAAAAATAGTTTTGGTATGAATTAGCGAATCACACGCTTTTCTTAATAACGTCATTTAAGAAAAAGACATTTTCACTGCCACCTTAACCACTTTGTTTAAATAATGCAGTTTTATACAATCAGTCACAAAAATAAACAGAATGTGCACTGTCAAGTGGATAAAAGGACAACTTACAACGAGCAATAATTCACATATCACTATTAAACAGGGGAGATTAGCCAGAAATGTTAAGTTCTCTGCTTGAGAGAGTTTCATTCTTAATACCATCTTCCTTCAAAGTAGTTGTATTAGCTGGGACCTGCCCAGTGGTGAGGCAGAAGCTGTGGAAAGAGCCTGCAGCTGTATGGCAGAGCCTCACGATGCCCAGGTAACATTTCTGTTGCTGAGTTCCTCTGTGGCCTTGACCCCTCTTCCAGTTGCTTAGCATCTCTTGATCAAATTCTTGATGCCAAGAATTTCCCATGTTAACTTTTAACTACCTTATTGGAGAAATATTTTTCCAATTATTCCTAAGACAAACTTGAGATACCTTTTCAAAGGTACCTCGTGCAGAGATTAGCAGTTCTATAAACAAACATGGAGTTAGTTGGGTTTCTTCCTGCTTACCTCCTGCTGCCATGCCGCTTGCTAGACGATACAGGTGCTTTTCTTCCAGTGCTCCCTGTTCCCCCAGGATAGACATTTTTCTCATGTGATCTCGTGGAGTCATACTTCAAGGAGACAGCAGCAGCTTTTCCAAGGTAAAGAACTGGATTGACAGGTCTAAAGAAAGGAAGGCGACATTGAATGATGTAAGGAATTGGCAGGTTATACCAGTTATTGCTCAGATAAGCAAGTAGTCCTTCTGGCAGTCACAACCATGCCCTTCGGTGCTTGGGGATTATACTGGTTATCAGAGAGAAACTTTGAGTCTTCAGAACAGTGCAAATGTTTCTGTTGTTTATACTGAGTTGTTCAGTGTTCTTGGTCTTATTGTGTGGGGCAAGTCAGGATGTTGTGAAGTATCAGCTGTTCAGAACGATGTCTTAAGGCCAATATCATTTGACTGCAGCCCCTGGTATAGCACAACAGCCCTGAGAACTGTGAACTCATAGCCTGGAAAGCAGGTATCCCTGTTTTGAATGGGGAATTGTGATAGTATATGGCCCTGTTTGCTAGATGAAAGAAATGGAAAGAAGTGGCAGAAGTAAGCAGTTCCAAATCACATAAGCCTCGTCAGACTGCCAAGTGATGTGAAAAAGGTATAGAACATATGTGCTTTGTAGTGATTAAAAAAATCAAAAAAATCAGATTTATGGGTAGGTGAAGTCAGATGAACAGTAGATATGTAGACAGAAAACTGCACTGCAAGTGCATCATTGAACAGCTGTACTTCATTGAGGTGGATTGCATCAGCATTTCTGAGTCTGCCCAAACAAGCAGGTGGCTAGATTACAAGTGATCCTGATAGCAAAAGAATGAGTAATCACAAAGCACCCTGCTTGGGATCTGGGGGCAATGATCTACGCAGGATTATCAGTGTAAATGCCAGCCTTCTCCCGGAGCTCTGTTAGCCTGTTTGCTTGTTTTATTTTTCCTCACATTTATGCTACCTTGCTTACTTTGCAGGCTGGAATGTATTTTCATTATTATACTCTGTTGTGCCTGCTCTTGGTCTTATTGAGTCAATACCTGTGTTCCATAGAGCTGCTGTGATGAAATCCCACTGTGGGATCAGTTTCATTTTGGTGACCCCCACAAAGACAGCAGTGCTATAAAGCCTCCACTGAGACCAAACAAGGTGTGAGATGTTGGCATGATTAGGGGTGAGCACGAGGCTGGTCCAGCCACCACAGGCTTTACCTTGAAACCAGTGAGCATGCACGGCATGGTGAATATCCTTGGTCTCAGCCTTAAGGTCAGTTTTTGAAGGGTAAGCATGTTAGTCATTTCAACCACACTGACTGTGAATCGAGGTTATACTGGGACCAAACCTATTGAGTCCCCTTAGAATAAAGATCTTCCTTATGTTTGTAAATGTTTAAGTGTTTAATTCTGTGTTGGCCAAGCTTGTGGTCTTTTTGGAAGCAGATAACCATATGCAAACCAAGAAGAGCACCACGATGCCCTTTGTTTTTGACATAACTATCAGAACATGTGCTGCTGGACGTGCTTCCATTTGATTTTTTTTTTTTTTTTTTAGGATACTTTAAACTTAAAGCGGTTTAGGATGCTGGGTGCCTCATGAAGAGCATTTGAGCTGCCAAAGTGCTTCTGAGCTGCTAAAGCATTTTAAAGCTCAGTACTAAAGCGATTTAGTGCTGAAGTAAACTTTACAACAGCTCAAAAAATAGGTGGCAACTGCAAAGATGGTATTTGTCATACTGTATCAATCTGTGAGTCACTGAGGTGGTTTCTGCTCACCCATGAGAGCTCTGAACTGAATGCTCAGGAAAACAAAGCTGCAGTTATAAACTTCGTCCTGATCCCTCTACAGCTGGCTGCAGAGCAGGAAGGTGCAAAGCAATCACTAAAGGTCCAAGTAGTTGCCATGAAAGAAACAGGAGGTTTTTATCTTACTGTTCTATGAAATCAAGGAAAAAAAAAAGTCAGTGTTAGCACTAATAAGGTTTCACCTGTCAGATGACTGATAAGCTGTATCACTTGTTCTATTTAGGAACTGCTAGCATGATTCAGTCCTCTGTTCTGTTAGCAGCTGGGGACACATTTTGCTCTAGGGAAACTGTCCCAGTTTGGGGAAAAACATACAAGTTTTATCAGACAGTCCTTATCAGGCCTTCCTGGAGCTTCTACATATCTGCTGTCATAGTGAAAACCCCTTCTTTCTCCCCATAAAATCACACGTGTGACTAAAATTGTCTGGTGCAACTTTGAAAGTGTGGAATTGCGGAAAACCTGCATGGAAAAGATCCATCTATTTTGATCCCAAACCGCAGCCTCCATGTGGGATCAAATACACCCCTCCTGTTTTGACATCTGTCAACAACTCAGTGGTGGTAACTGGTGAGAAACCATTAGCATCAGTATCCTGGGGGTGTTTTCTGTGTAGCCCATGCAGCTCCTCCTACAGATATGGATTTTGTGTGGTATGCTGCCTGTTGACAGTCTCTCTCATAGTCTCCTTATAGCTGAAGTGGGACTACCTGAGACTTTTCTCAAAATCTTTCTTTTAAAAATTGAAGTTTTTCTTTCAAATGTTACAGTTCCCACTAAAAGTGTGGTTCCATATGCAGCATATACAGCAGCATCCATAGTGCAGTTGATCCATATGTTTTGGTAGCTTGTTAGCCATTACTGATAATTATCTCATAGAGATACACACAGGCTTATAGAGCATCACTTTCAGGCAGTGTTCATGACATCAGCAGCTTATACTGAAAGAGCCTTGGAATAGCATGACTCAAAAGTTCATCTGCATCTTCTCCTACCAAAGCAGTCACTTACTGCTTCCACTGACCCAGTGCTGGAGTCCTCATATGCCAAAAGGAGGGTTTTCACCTGTGTTGCTCCATAAAGTCATTCTGTCTTGTTTTGTTTTCTGTTGTGCCAGTCAGCCCTATGTAACTTCTCTTGGTTTTTTTCTCAAATATATAAAAAAACTCTGGTATTTCTGGTAAAAGTCTTTAGATGCTATTTCCACTGAAATGGTGCTGCTTTTCTAAGCAGCGTGTTGGGACGTCTTACATCTTACATAAATGACACACTTTGTGTGTGTATGTTATCTGTATTAGATTACTTACCTCCCTGATTTTCCTGTTCAGCGAAGCACTGAGCTGATCAGGTAGGATACTTACCTAGCTTAACATCCTAATGTTAAGACTCCTGTTTGACCTTGTGTCAGGAGGAGATGCTGAGTTTTACTGGTTTATGTTGTACTGTTTGGATTGATGCCTTTTTGAGTTACCTAGCTGGGGCTCTGATTGACAGGTCAAAATTAAGGTATTTAATTGAGGTTCTTACTATTTTCATAGTGACTAGCATACTAGAAACCAACTTCAGGGAAAAAAAAAAAAAAAGCTCTCTCTGGGAGAAGAGGGAACAAAAAGATCAGATGCAGGGAAAGTATGCTTCTGATACATATATTAGCTGGGATTTGGGAGTAGCTCAGCATCCTACAGCCAAGTTCATATAAATTCATACACACCAGCTGTCTGGCGTTGCATTCATATATGGCTCTTCTCTGATCCTATTGCACAAATCCTGGCTGTACAGCACATTACAGGGATGAAGACAAGTTAATCTCTACCTTTAGAGTCTTACCCTTAGCAAACCCTTCTTGACAGCAGGCAGAACCACTCACCCAGTACTAATTCTGTCTCAGTTTATTAGACAAGACATGGCAAGACACGAACTTCATGAACCAGAAGTGTTTGGAAATCTCATTATTCTGTGTGCAGATTCAAAATGTCTGTAGCAGTTCTGTGTGTCTGTATCATAATAGCATCTTATGTCTAGTGTAGGTTTGTTGGAAGACTTATTTTTTAATTAAAAGCTTTAAGGTTTCATTAACTGATAGTGGTTTTATCTACATCAAACACACGTAATTAGCGTTTTTTAAGAACAATTTTTGGTGGACCTTTGCAATGAATGGATCTACAGACTTTTTGGGAGAAGCTGAGTATTTCTTCAAATATTCAAGTAAGTCTGTGCCAGAGAAATCAGTTGAACATATAATATAAAAATGTATGCAAGCTTTTGGGTGAAATATATGGAGCAACTCATGCATAGTCTCATTTCTGTTCCCATTGAGTCCCTTCTTAGAGAAAGCTGTCCTGATTGCTTGAGAAATCAGATTTTGTTTGAAAAAAGCATACCAAACAATATTATTAGTATTCTAATGTTATTAACTGTTATATCAAGGGTTTTGTTCTTAAACTATGCTAGGAGGCCTAAAGTTAGAGACTGTTGTTCAAGAAACCACAATCAGTAAAATAAATGACTTCTGGAAATGAAGAAGATGATGATACCAACATTGTGTCCTCCAGGACCATGAAATACGTCTTCTTAACTGGGTAAGGTACTCCTGGAGAGGCTATAGGGCTAAATTCTAATCCTGGGTACGTGGGCACAGACTGTCCAGAGACTGAGATTAGAGTGTAATCCTAAAACTGGATTGAGAACCATACATTCCTTAAAGAAAGGAAAATAACTATATTTATACCTGGTGTTATCTGGTGAGTTTACTTGCATGCCTTCACTGAAACGAAGGTGTGGATGGTTCACCATTTTTGATCTAGTTGATAGTTGAGATTGCAGCAAGTCAGAGTTTTTTTAAACATGCTGCTTCGGGGTATGGATCAAGGCCTAGTATGAGTAAATTCAGTCCTTCAGGAACTAAGTTTGGTTGGTACCTCGTTCTAGGAGCGGGGTGAAGGTAGACCTGTTCCTTTCTGCTACCAGGGCAGCTATCAGCTTCATGCTCTGATTGCAACCAGAAGTGGGGTTGTGTGGTGCTGAGCATCACAAAGGCACAACAGGAGCCCCCTGTAGGTGATGCAGGTGGGTGGTGGTGGGAAAAGAAGCCCTCCTCCCCTTTGGGGCAGCACTGGGGCTGTGTGGGTACAGGACAGGGAGCTCTGATGTGGGGCTGTGTGGAGATGGAAGCCGGGGCCACGTCCTGCAGCACAGCCCTAATGGTGTACAGCTGTGGTTGTGGCAGCACCCAAAGGCTCCATCTGAGGTCACACTGAGCAGAGGCTTTAACATGCTATCACTCTGTTTGTTAAAAATTGGAGCAAGAATTAATGAAAACAGTGGTCGTAGCTGAGCAAATGTGGGTATGCGTGTGTGTATGTGTGCAGTGTTGGACACCTGCCCTTGTCTCCTAACCAGCTGTTCATGAGGGATGGTCTCTGTTACATGGCTTATATGCAAAGGGTTAAAAGCATGATGCATTTTGTTTTCCTTGTGGATCTATTTCATAATTAACAGTAAAAATAGCTTCTCATCGAAACAGTATCATCTTTGATTTTTTTAGGAGATGAAAGATTGCAAAATGTGGTTGAGTGGGATCACTTAAAAGGAAACCAGACTATGTTGTTTACTTCATAATTGTTTGCTTTTAAAACATAAAGAAGGGATTTTTTTTCCATATTTTTTATTCCTAGATATTGGAAATAAAAGTCTTGGGGTGGAGAATTCTCTGATGATCAGAGAGCAAGGTGAGTATTTTCAAATGAAATGAATTTTTAGTGGGATTTTTGTCTTGCTTTGAACTAAGCTGAAATAGTAGTACAAACAACAACATTGCCAGTGCTGAGAGAAACCAGGCAGTAGAAAAGCGAGTGAGTTTTAGGATGGCTCTTTAAAACTATTTATACTTAACAACTCTGATTTCCACTAAGAGTTTGACTCTCAAAAACATGTACTGAATCCTCTGTACCTTTTCTGTTTGGTTAGAATATGATATTACACCAGTGTCCTTCAGACATCCCAACATCTCTGAATAAATGGAGAAAACTGTATTAGACCACTAAAGTAAAACAAGATGGTGCTTTTAAAATTAGTATTATTAATCTTTTCAGGCTAGTTTTCTTCATTACAAAACAAAAGACTGTAAACTGGTGTTAAAAATATTTGCAGATTACGCAGTCAGATATAGGACACTAAAATCACATTTTCCACATTCATATAGAAAGTCATAAGCTTTAACATAAACTTATTCTCCTTAGAAGAGCAGTCTGACATTGCAGAGCTGATCATGTAAACAAACTCAGAAGTCAGCATCTTCAACAGACAGAATGCGTTCATTTCCACAGCTTGCAGGATCAGACCAAGGCAAAGTTACCTGAGTCAGGATTGTCCCTATTGCTCTTTTTCTATCACTGGAGCATGGGAGAGATGGGAAATCCACATATTCTGTAACTGAAGAGCTTGAAATTTTAGCTGAAAGGCAATATAATAGTGCCCAAGCTCTCCTCAGCCTGCATTTAATTCCACCCACACATTCTGATAATAACAAGATATAAGGAACTCTTATAATATAATGATGCTATTTTTACAAAATATATCACTCAATATATTGGTGTTCTACAAAACTCTTACCGCAGGTTTCCTACAATGACTATGCATATGAGCAAAATTTAAATTAGGCAAATCTCATGTAGGTATATCAGACTAAACCAGCCAGCTGCATCCACGTGATTATAACATTGATTAATGCAAATTGCACACTGATTTAGGCAACTCACTACTCTAGGAAGTACCTGTGAAATACTGAGGTTTTTCTATTGCACTTTAAGAAGTATAGCACAAAAAAATCAGCTGTACTGAGTTACAGCCAGTTAGCTTCTACGAATATTTTAAGACAGTTAGAAAAGACAGCAAAGCATTGGTTTATGTACATTAAACAACTCAATTTATGTCCAGTTTTCTTAAAAACTACTGAGCATGCAATGAGAAGCCCTCCCAAAGTGAAAGCTTCCTTTTCTGAAATAGATCTTTAAACGTTTCCAGAATTATCAATTGTATGCTATAAGGCAAATACAATTTCCACCTGGATATGCATACTTATTTACCCACATTTGACAGATTGCTGAGGAATTGGTACATAGCTCATCACAGACTTTACTTTTTCTATGTCACTCATGACTACTCCATACTTTGCTCTTTGCAGTGCAGTGCTGCTCTTCAAAAAAACAGCCTGCTTTGATCTGTGCAGTTTCCCTCCTCAGATAAGCCTTTGCTACCAAAACATGAAAATCATACTCTTCTTGGTATTGCTTAGCAAGATGTTGCATAGCTATTCGTATTATAAGCTAGCACTGTTTATTTCTATTTCATGTATACTTACATCTATTGTGAAGGCGTTAGTTTTTGAGGAAAATGAAGTCACCATGAACATCCAAAAGTTTGTGCCTTCATGATACGTCTTCCTTTCAAGCTGCCTCAGTAATGTGATTGGCAGCTTTTAAACCACATCAAGATTAACATGTCAAAAACTGCCTTAACTAACGCTGACTTTACTTTAAATACAAATTGAATTTATCTTGATTAGCCCTCATCCCTGCTTCTAAGCCCTACCCACTCTGACATCACAAGCCCTTCTCCAATACCATCCTCTAAACAGGCTGCAGAAACGTAATTACAAGAAGAGGAGCACGCTGATCTGATAAACCTATTTCACATTTAACCTGCTAAGCTGTTGTTAGCTTGTAAGATGCTTGTTGCATTCACTTAAAATCTTCCTGTTCCAGAAGGAAATACGCGAGAAGGTTAAGAAGTGCCTGGCTCTCTGCACTGTTGCCTGTTTGCACAGATTTCTAGGAACAGCATATTTCTGTCAGTTGGAGAGCGGTCAGCCCACAACTGTGTTATCCCAGAGCTGTGTATCCGCTTGGACTGGGGAAAACTAGAAGATGGAAATCCTGCTAAGCACATTGTGAGGCTAACACAAGGATCAGATGGTTATACTGCTCAAGCCGGCAGTTTACTCTTTAATTCTCACCATCAGTGAGTTAACTCTTGGAATGAACGCCCAGTATATCACAAAGTTTAAAACAGCAAGGAGAGGTAAATTTTTTCCAGTATCCATGTCAGCCCATGGGATATCAGAGTTGATGTCTGTTTTCCCCTTGCTCACCCTCCTGAAGTTCATCAGGTGCTCCCTGCAACAAGCACAAATGCCCCATGTCCTTTCCCAGATACCATCACAGCACCTAATCCTGGAGAAATGTCTAACAGAAATTCCACTTGCAAGCAGACGAGGTATGTCAGTAGCATGTTAGCTACCAAGATGATTCTCAGCATGTGTTCAATCCACTCAGTCTGTGGCTGCCTACAGAAGCTTGTCAGTCCAAATGTGATGAGCCAAAGCAGCCTTGAAGAAAGCTCCTCTGCTGGGATGTTTTGGGATTGTCTGAGAGAAGCTGAAGCAAATGCGTAGTAAGATATGGGGTTGCCCAAGTACACTAAGAGCAAAGTGTTGCATCAGCATACATTCTTCATCAGATGTTTCAGCTTGTTGTATCACAGTTCAGGAAAACTATGAGAAGTTTAACGCTAGGAGAAAGTGCTTCCTGAGGTAGAAACAAAACCAGCATATGTTGATATGTATTTGTTTCTGTTTTATCTAATGAGGGAAGATTGGAAAGGGAGAATGCTACTTCACGAGATCCCTGGCATCCAGTCTTTGATTTCTGGCACGGAAGCAGGGTTGCTGCATGCTGTAGTGATCTGTCACAAGCACAGTGCTTTGACAGTCCCTCTCTGGAAAGATCTAATTGTTCTTGACTGGATTTCACAGGTGTTGGGGGTGTGTTTCTGAATCAGACGTGTATCCATATGTATTTCAGCAGTCTTGTTTTTGCTGGTCATCTTCTCCAATGGGAAAAATGGTGAAGCAGCAATGGAGAGTGAGAGAGAGGGACACAGGAGGTGAGTGGACTGTATCAACTTGTCCTAGACCGTGGTTTGTCAGCCAGCATCACTGTTAGCTCAGATGATTTAGCACAGTGTGTTCCCACGTTATTCCCTTTGCACTGCAGAATCTGAAGGTGAGTGATTCAGTAGTTGAACAGTTCCCATGCAATATCTGGTGTTGGTCACCTGAGCTACACTAAGTATATACTAACATAAAAGATAGAGCTGGAGCTACACCTTCTCCTGTGCACTCTTGCCCAGATTTATTGGCAGAGTTATCTCTGTAGTCAACACAGCATCACTTCATTGTAGAACATAAGGATTTGGAAGAGCACTACCAAAACCCAGCAGTGTGTATTCAGGTTCAATCTCCACAGAATGCAATGGGGTTTTCCTGAACTATCCAGACCCATTGTACCAGATGGTACCGTATGGATGTAACACTGATCCTTTGACTCTGTTGATTTCTAATTAGGTTTCTAGTAATTAATATAGTTTGCAGGCCTTGCATGAACTCTGCAGATTACCCATTCATGTGAATGATTAACTGAAAGGGGATTAATCCTGGCATGAGTTCAACCAAAAATAATTTTCTAGCCTGAAAATCTTATCTGACAGGCTAGTAGATTTTAATAGGGAATGAGACGTTGATATTTGTGTAGTTCCATTTCACAAAGAGAAACTTGACAGAAGAGTGTTAAAAATACAAGCATGGTAGACATAAAGCATTTGGTCACCACTCTCGGACGCAGGGTTTGGATTTTGGGTGGTCCTATGTGGAGTCGAGTGTTGGACTTTGTGATCCTTGTGGGTCCCTTCTGGGATGTTCTGTGATTCTGTGGTAGCATAAAAGTACAAAGAAATGTCACCCATGAAAAGTCTCACTGAGTTTAGGGAAACCGTTTTAAGGTTTCTCAGAGGACTGTGCATTTCTGTACCCAAGGTTTTTGCTGGGTTAACATGTTCTCTGTGCCTTTTCAAACTTCTCCTGTGACCTGTCTATGGTTGTACATAAATACCAAGAAGATCAGCTGTAGTTTTCATAACACATTGAAATCTGTTTTAAACAGCTGCTGTGTGTCTGGTACTCCATTAGACTGTCAAACACTTATTTTACAGGAAATAATGTGAATTCTCAGGTCCTTTGGACCAAACTTAGTCCTCAGGCATGCACGCTGATCTCAGTGTGGGAAAGTCTGGAAGGTATTTGTTCCAGGGAATTGTCAGTGCTGCACAGTTTTCTGAGTCTATGAGCCTATAAGCAATGCCAATAAGCATTTTTCCATTCCCAGCAATTTCTTAGCCCATGCAAATACCTACTAGGCAAACTGCAGCAGATTGAGCCAAGCAGGAGAATACCATGAAAGCTACTGCGAGCAGTGACATTCATGCAGAAGGTGGGAATGGGAGCAGAGATGCATGCTAAGGAAAGGGGGAAAGAATAACATCGTGTTGACTCAGTCTCCTCTTACAGAGAGGAGAATGCTGGCTGCACCTAGGGATGAGCAAAGCTGAGAAAGGGAACATGGGTAGAAGTAAACAAGGGTGTGCTACTATGTGTTATAGGGCTCAGAATGTTGAACATCCTTAGCAGATAAATATCCAAAATCATTATATTCTATATAAATACTGGGCCAAGTGTCTCTTTGATATAACTGCAGTTATTGACTATAGCAAGTGTGCTGTATTATTTCATCCAGGTGCTTGGGGTGCTAATTTTATTTAATGGGCCATCAAAAAACAGAGTTGCTGCTTTGCTTGGATTTCATTGAAAGATGCACTCCTAAAAGGAGAGGAAATCCCCAAAATGATACTCGGTGATTAACTACATAGAATATTGGATTTCAGTGTTTGCAAATCCTTTTTTTCAAATGAACTTGTGGCACTAATCCTCTAATGGCATTATTTCTTTGGAATATATGCCGGATTAAGGAGTCACAATGAGGCAAAGTACAAAAATCCACATTAATCTCTCACCAGTGGATGCTGTGTGGGATGCAACTTTAACTGTGTTTTTCCAGACCTGGTCTGTTCCTATCCTTGCCCCAGGTCTACACAGAGGGAGGAACAGATATAAACAAATGTGACACTGAGCGCTCAGCAGATGGTCACAAGCCATTTAACTAGACGGAAAGGCGTGGGCATTTATTATTTTTAAACTGCAGAAGCTAAGCCTGCCCTATGCTGTCTGTGGTGAACTGCAGGAAGAAGATGGACGGGTCTGTGAGGCAGGAGCAGGGCAACGTTCACCAGTGTGCAGGGAGAGAACAGCACTGCCCTGCCTACCAGCTAACGAGGGCCTGCCCACCATTCTGTATTGCACGTGCAGGGCACAGCCTGGGCTACTGCAAAGTAGCATCCATGCGTTCAGCCCTTGCTCTGGTCATCCTGCTTTGCTTTAGGATAACCTTGCTGTCCCCTCATCCTGCATAGCTTGCTTTCTAGGAAGAAGAAATTAGGTCGCTGTGAAAATACAATTCCCTTCTCACCGGATTATAGGGATGCTGTCATGATGCCATGAGGTATTTTTACTCTCATTCAGTGGCCTAAAGTGGTGATAGAATTTCTGAATGGTCAATGCATCACTTAATGCACTGATGTCAGAGCACTGAAGCTAGCCAAGCCTACCACTGTAATCAGTGCTTAACGTGCTTAAGGATTTCCCCAGTTCCAGGGATCGGAGATTATCAGATATTCCCGTTCCACCTTCCCATCGAAGCACGGTGGGCACGGAGCCCTGAGCCCAGCAGAGCCTGGCACACGTGCACAGATGTGGGTTGCCTTGTTGCTGTTTCATCCCTGGGCACTCTTGTTAAGCACGACATTGGAAGTGGATGAAGGCTGTCGAGTTCAGTGAGTTCCTTACTGACGGGAGTGCTTGGAGTTCTCAGCTGTGTAACTGAGACACCCAGGTGGGGGTGTAGGACTCACATAGGTGCTCTTCCCCTGTGGATACAGAGCAAGGTGCTGATTTCAGAGATTGGGTCAGAACAGCCATCCCTGGGTTCAGGAGGCACTACGACTAGCTTGGAGATCCCTGCTGTATGGGAACAGTTATGTGCCCTTGATTCTTGCAGGTAAACACTGCCCATGAGAGCGGCTTTGTGCATTTTTTCCTTCTGCAAACATTTTTCTGTGTAGTGTTTCTCATGGGTGGGAGGATTTCCCTGCTGTTCACTCGAAGTTTTCTTCTCCTAATCTTATCCTATTGACTCGCAGCAGCACACTGTGCCCCACTCAGCCCTGTCTGAATCATTTGTACGTTGACACACTGAGTCAGGGCTGTCCTCAGCCAGTGTCTGCCGTGCTTGCACAGCAGTCATTACTTTTATTGACCATCTTTATCACTCCCCACCAAAAGCACTCCAGCTTGCATATGTCTGTAATGTATACATAGCAGTGAGAGGACCATGTAAAACGGTGTTGGAACAGGTACAGGTGAAGGTGAGCAGGAAACGATGAGGAAAACTCATCTGGCACATGAGGGGAAACAAGAGGTGTTGGGTTGATGTAGGCTATGGGGGTGACAGCATCACAGATATTGGCCAGGAGCATCCAAGCTAGAAAACGTAACTCCCACTGTCATGGAAATCAGATTTACACACACACAAATATAGGGTAGCTTGGTTTATGCACCTGATGTGATTTGTGATGCCATACTGTGCTATCATGCTGTTGCCTACAAACAGACTGTGGAGGGTGGCACAGCAGGACCTCTCCTTTCCTGCATGCTGTGCCATGAAGTGCCCAGCAGTGAGCTACCCCTCTGTGTTCCCTTCCATCACCAAACTGCAACGCCCACTGACACCTGCCTTTGCTCAGCCTCCACCAACAGTCCTGACAAGTATGGACAAAAGGGGTGGGAAAACAAAGAGCTTTTCTTCAGGTGCTGCTGTAACCCGACCTGCGAGGTGACTCAGCTGGCAGCAGCTGTGCGGGACGTGGGGCGGTCAGGGTGCAGCACTCAGCCTGCGCTGCACTTCCTCCTTTCTGCATTGCCAGGGAGCTCAGCTGCGGCACCAGCAGAGAGTACCCAAGTGGATTCTCAGCTCTCCTGCCTGAATAGTGAGGCTGGAGCAGCAGAAAGGACCCGCAGAGCTGTTGTGCAGAGCTGAAGTGCAGAGCTGTCGCTGTCAGGCTGATGAAGACGGGAACACTCAAAAGAAAAGCACCTGGAATGTCCTGATAGGTAGAAGTGAAGTTTTGTTCACGTGCCATGGCTCACTTCTGCCAGCCCTGAAAGTGCTGTAAAAGGTGAAACAAACCCACAGGTGTACCGATGGAAAAGACAGGTATGGTTTTTTGTCTGTTTCAAATAATACAGTTTTACAGCAAGAAAAGCAACCAGGATAACTAGTGTTGCTTTACAGCTCAATAAATATGCACTCATATCTATGTGCACTGCTTCGTACAATTTTTGTACTTTACACGTGAGAAATACAGCTGCATCAGGCTAACAAGAGCAAGACTTAAAAGAATGCATCAGCTTTTTTCAAGCGCTCTGCCCTTGAACACTTGTATCATAGCAGATACCTTCCAGCAGGAGAAAAAGCCCACATGCATATTGTTGATAGTGGTGACATTGTGTGTAACAGTTATTAAAGTGATCAAGTTTGTGTGCTCTGCTGGGGACGCTGGGTTGTGCAAAGAGTTCTGTGAGCAGATCTCTGCTGGGGAAAGGGGTCACAGCAGCTTCAAAGTCAGCAAATGATGATACAGCAAGTGTGGTATAAAGAAAGAAGGAAAGAATGTATATGAATTGTTATAAAGCCAAACTTCAATTTACCTGTCAATTAGTCACTGAAACTGAGGTCATCATAGCACTGAACTCTTTCAAACAAGCTGGCTGGGGCCCTTGCTTTTTTCCAGCACTGGTGCACTCCCAGGAGTCCTTGTACTCCTTATTGCACACTTCACCTTCCTGACAGCCAGACTACCTTTGGCGTGGGTCACTTTGGTGCCAAACTTACCTGGCAGAGGTCTTTAATTTGGCCCTAGGGCTCCCAGTAGCCAGGTGGGGTAGCCTTGGGAGCAGTCTGTGTTATCAAAGCAGCAGAAAGTGAATCTTGGACCATGTCACAGTGGGACCAGTGAGTCTGCTGTGCGGATACTGAGCATTACCAGGTCCTTTCAAAGGAGGAGATACGAGCTCAGAGACTAGTTCACTAAACAGTGACACTGATATTAGCATGGAGGGGATGGTAGGAAATGGTCAGTGCATCTGCTGTTATGAAAGAGGGTGTGCAAGAGTGAATGTTGCTAAAGATAATTCCTTCTGTGTCTGCTGATCCGCTGAAAGGAGACACACAGAGTTGCCAGAACAAGAGTGAGGAAGACATCCCAAAGCGTTCCCCATTTGACTTTGTTATAAAGCAGTTCCAAGGGAAGAGATCCTCTTCTGGAAAGAGAAAAGAGCAGCCTTCAGCCATCGAGAAGTTCTTCAGTGGCTTTGACTTTGGGAAATCAGAAGGCAAGGAAAGGCAAAAAATTGAAGAAACAGAAATAAACAACTGTAGCGCTGATGATCAGAGTGAGAAGGAAAATCTCTCAGTAGAAGGTAATGCTGATACAATGAACAAATCCATGTGGATGCATTTTAATTTCATAGAGAGCCATTCGCTTTTCTTGCTAGACAAAAAGTTATATTTTACCGCCTACGATATATCCTTTAGCCAGAATTTGCTTCTGATTGAAACATTACTGAGGATGTGCCCTCTAACATGATAGGTGCCAGGCAAGGAGTGGGGTCTGTGCTGCTGAGGAGGCATAAAGCTTTTGTGTGACCTCCCTCTTGATCTCCAGCGTGAGAGGTCAGTGCTGGAGGCAGCTTATTAGTTGCAGAGCTTATTTGGTTTCAAAGCCAAGCTTTGAGCAGTAGCTTGGCTTGTTGTATTTAAGATTGGTCTCTGTCCACCCCGCTGCTAAAGCAATCTGAAGGCAGGCACAGCAGATGTTTCCTACCCCTTGACACCTGTGAGGAGGAGGGGAAGGGAATGGAAATTCACTGTGAATGTTATTTTGTTCGTACAAGAGCACTTTCTACACATCAGAGAAAATGAGGCTGTTCTCACAAAGGTGAGGTTTAGAACCCCATTCTCTGATCTAAGAGTTCTGGGAAAACAACGAGAGGACAGCTACTGTGAATGGGATTACTGTTTTGTGTACCTTTTGGCGTTTTCTTTTTTCCTTTTCATTTATGGACATTAGATGAAACTGCTGACTTATTAAAGGGTTTAGTGAAAAATTACAGATGAAGCTTTCCTTGCTGTACAAACTGCATGGAGGAAGAAGGTAAGAAAAGCAGGAAGTGCACTGCACAGACAATGTATGAAGTGAACACAGGCTGTCATAAAGCAGGAGACGATCACCACACAATTGCAGGGCCACTCTGTTCTGACTGACCCGGTACAGGCTGTACCCCAGCCGTGTGGCACACAGAGGTGGTTAAATGACTTGTGTATCCAGAATAGCTGCAGTCTGGAGTTTTGCAAGAATTTCACGTGCTTGAACGAGTAGTGCAAACATCCTGAGTCTCTGGCATAAGGCAGCATGGAGATGTGAAAGCAAGGTTCTTTTCTCACTGAGCATCAGGAGCTTTGTACTGATCTGACCTATCTTACCACTCAGGTTGTTGGTCCATGCTGATCAAAAGTAGAGGCTGGCTTACTGGCAGCTTTAGTTCATTTCCTAAAGTCTCTACCTGGCACTCTGGGTTGGTTGCAAGGGTAACCAGGGCTGTGTTTCTTTGTTACTCAGATGAATCTTCACAGCTGATTTCTGAAGCAGAGTCACCATCTGGTGAGCAGAGATTTAACCAGTTCATGCAGAAACTAGGAAAGAAACCCAACAGCAAGAACCTGGATCTCAATAATTGTGCATTAAGTGCAGCAGATGTAGCAGAGCTGGGTAAATACGTGTTTTATTCAGCTGGACACTTTGTGTATTTCTTTGATTCTGATTTGCCTATTCAGTTGTTCTCTTTTCCTTTCCTTTTCTTTTATCTCAGGCTTTATTTAAGATTTCATTTGGTGGTCCCAGGTCCCTGGGGAATGTTAATAAATAAATTGTATTAATTATGTAATATATAAAAATATTAAAACCATGCAAGACTGTGCAGCAGCAGGAGAATACCTTCATTCTCAGGCTGCGGATAAGAAAGCTGAGATACAGATTGTTATGATTTTCTAATGTTTTAGAAAGCATATCTGTATCAAGATATATGGACATCCAGGGTTCGCACATGATGTACAAAAAATACTTTTTTTTTTCTTTTTCTTTTTTTTCTTCAGCTTCTTTACTGCCATTTCTGCCAGAGCTGGAAGAGATCGGCCTGTCCTGGAATGGTTGTGTTGGAGGGACTTTGAAAACCCTCACTGCTCAGTTCCATCATGTGAACCTGCTAAAAGTCCTTCGACTTAACAACTGCAGGCTGTCAGCTGAGGATGTCACCTCCTTAGGTACAGGCATTTATGTTTGCTTTCAGACAGCTTGGGTGTAATGTAATCCATCTTGTCTCTTCCTTCATCCTATCCCTGCTGCTTCCACACTGGGCAATGTGAAATCCCACTGCAAAACACTGGAAAGAACTTGGGATTATGAGTGACCTCGTACATTTGAAGAGCTGTGTTGAGTTCATAGCTCAGGGCACAGAGCTTTCGTATTCAGAAGGCAACAGAATTCAGTCCCATTTGCAGAAGAACATTTTCCATCTGGATTAGGATTTTTTTGCTGTCTTTAATGGTAGACAGCAACAAAAGTGAAAAAAGCTATCAGTGATAATAGGGTCAGTTTAGGACTTTGTTGTGGGACAGATACAGTGCTTGTCACAAAATATTTGGAGAAGACTTAAAGCCAGCAGTTTTTTAACTTGTTTTTGTAAGTTTGAAATAAGTTTATTCCTCTGCTTACTTCTTTGCTGGGAGTGCTTGCAGCCCTGCTTTTTGCAGAGCATGCGATTTAAAGGTTTTGAAGTTGGTGCTGTGCACACAGATCCTAATCCTGAGTCACTTACCTCTGGGCCTGGAATTTACTAGTGGGGTGGGCCTGTGATACGTGTCTGAAAGAAGGGCAAACTCAACCAACTGCGTTGTTCTAGAAGGTCATTGCTCATTTTGCAAGTTTTAAAAACTGGTGTGGGTTAAAAGCTTTCTTTTTCCCTACCATTTGAGTCCTTTTTTTTTTTTTTTTTCAGGAAATGATCAGACATAACATGTATGCTAATAGCTCAAAAGTAGCTGATGCTATCTGTTGGGAAAAAAAAAACATTTTTGTATTATAAATCTTTCGTGAAGTGTTAGTTAAGAAAACATAGAGACATGAAAAGTTATTTAAATACAATTAATGATTTCTGGGTTAATTATGAGACTTTGGATCAAATACTGTAAATTGCATTTGCATATTGGCTGATTAAATGATTTATTTGGAAATACACATCTGCCTCATCCCTCCAGAGGAATTGAGGAAGTTGGGTTTTGCAGTGGGATATTAGCGCTACAAAGCAGCACTAACACAGTTCAAATTGGCTGCTGTGTCAGGCCTGGGAAAGGCCAGTTTTTGAGAATACAATAAAAAATCAGTGCTGTCTGCCTTAAAATCTTGGGAAGCTAGTTGTTTCAAAATGATGCTTACCTTGATTCCTTATGAAGTGAGTTGAAAAATCCTGCTGGAAACAAACCATTGAGAAATAGCTGTGAGAAGACTTCTTTCATCCCATCCCAGATGTCCTGTGGACACAGTATAGAAGACACTGGAAGTGTGCCGAGTAAAATAAGGCAGAACTGTACAGGACAGTAAATTCAGGCTTGTCACTTGTATTGATTTCCCTGTAGACTAGACTTTCTGGGTCATGGCATAGGTCTGCAGTGTTGATCATGCAGTCTAATGACTGTTTGGGAACCTGGATAAATACAAAGTCTGTGTGCACTGTGATGGTAACTTGTGTTCTGTTTTGCTCCTTGGACAAAGTGAGGATTTATACAGCGTTGCTGCAGTAGAATGCCATACACCAATTTACCTATCAAATAATCCAAATTACAGTTTGAGAATCAAGTGGGTAACTTTTCTCTTTTATGTATTCAAGGCTGTATTTTTGTTTTCCACTGAAATAGATATCTGGAATGAATCATCTTGGACTTCTGTTACAGGAGAGGCATTTGAAATTGTTCCTCAGCTTGAAGAACTGGATTTATCATGGAACAGTAATATAGGTGGCAAACTATCACTCCTGACAAAAAAACTTCGGAAGGGATGCAAAATTAAACTTCTGAAAATTACAGATTGTAACCTGACGGCCAAAGATGGAGAATCCCTTGGTATGTGTATCCACATAGCTGGACTGAAAGACTGGCTTCACAGAGATGTAACTCAGTTGAGTTAGATGATGGCTGTTTTGAGGTTGATCGTAGTTGAAAGCTATTAATTTCAGGCTTTGCATTATAGCAATATTTACCATGCAGTAAAAGAAGGCCTGAGGGATAGGAATTGGAGTTAGCATCCAGTTGCCACCTCTCCCCTCTTTCTATCATATCTTAATCTTATGTAGTCTTCTGATCTGATTGAGTTTTTTAAAAGATTTTCTCCCTCAAGAGAAGTGCCTGTGCTCTGTTCTGATCTTTACAGTGAGGGATGGCTCCTGTGCCACATAAAGTCCTGTATCTTCTCATTAGACTTTGTATTCCTGCTTTTTATTCTCCTTTTTCTTACTTGTCTTCTAGTTTTTTTTAAGGATTTCTTTTTCTATATGGGTTTTGACTGATTTTCTTGATTTCTATCTAATCAGTGTTTTGCTGTATTTTTGGTAGAATAGGAACCTATTCTATAGAGTAGAATAGGAAAGTTTAAATCACATTTATTGGTGGATCCAGCCTGCCTTTTCCCGTTTGTCATAATGCTGTTCTTTTCTAGGACTCATCTGTATGTTCCAGACAATTACCAATTCTAGTTTTCTTTTTTTCTTGCCAGCCGAAATACTGAATGTGCTCCCAAACCTTGAAGTATTAGATCTCTCTATCAACAAACACATTGGCTGCAGCATGAAGGTCATTGCTCAGGATCTGAAAAACGTACCGGGCCTCAAGGAGCTGAACTTGCACATGTGTGGATTAAAGCAGGACAGCCTCCAGGGCTTAGGTTAGACTTTACACTCAGAAAGTCTTTCATTCTGCACAGACTGTACATCTGAAACCCGTTTCAGAAAGGCAGTGTGGTAGACTTTTGCTGATAGTTTGTCAGCGTTAATGGACAATGGTTATTTGCTGCTTGAGGGTTGATAAAAGACTACAGAGACTTTCTGCAGGAGTAGCATTTATCTTCCCTGAGTTCAAGCATGTGAAAGTCAGTGGGGAGAGTCACCTTCCACACCATTTATCTGAGACACATCTTAGGGTAGATTAATGGCTCTCTGGACATGCTTCCTCCCTCTGCAGACAGAACATAGACAAGGGCACAGACAGTCTAGCTAACTTCTGAAGACTTAATCCTGCTCTCAGAGGGGAATCAGAACCTGCCATTATCACTTAATGACTGTCCGGTGAAGCCATACGAAATGGGCTTATTATCTGTGTCTCTCCCTAGTGGAGGTCTTATCCTTAAGACAAAACAACTGGCACTAATTAGCACTTCCAGTAGTCTTTTCAGCAAAAAGCTGAGGATTGAATGGATCTGGGGATGAATTAACCTCACCTTCACCTGCTCTTTTAGAGAAGAATGGAGTAGCATGGGTGGAGGAGCTTTGCAGTATTACTGTGTCTGCTGTGATTATGTGCTGAAGCTTAGTCTAAAAGCTTTGCCTTCAATACTTTGTGCAGAATTTGACATTAAAGTAAGTAAATGTTGAAGCTGTGACCCGTGCTATTGTAGTAGTCAGTGACCAGCCTGCTGTCGTTTCCTTTTCAGACACTGCTTTGCAGCACCTTACAGCACTAAGAAAATTAGACATATCATGTAACAAAGAGATTGGTGGTGGCTTTAAAGACTCAGCAGCTCATTTGGCCAGCTTGAAAAATCTTGAAGTCCTTGACCTCCACCAGTGCTGTGTAACAGAAGAAGACACGACCGTTTTGTGTAAGGACATCTCAAAATGATTTAAGAATGTATGGTTTTGACTTCTGAAAATACTTCAAAGGCATAAGAGATTCTGTGTAACATAGTCTAGCGGATCTCAGTTCATTTTTTGTTAGGCAGCTCTGGAAATGCAGCTCAGGGGATAACTTTCTTGATCAATGTGGAGTGGGTTTTTTTTTTTTTTCTGTATCAAAAGAAGTCCCACAGTGGCTGATCCCATGTGGAGCTAAGGGCTTGAAAGTGCCATGATTCAGACCCATGATGTGAATGTAGGAACCAGCCCCAAATCCTGTTGCTGAGGATCAGTGATTTGGGAAATGTCCAGAAGCAATCTCACTGCTGGTACAAGCTGGCATGAATCCAAAGCTTTTATGTGCGTGCTAATATAACTGCCTAAAACTACCTTAGTGAGCTCTGAAGGGGAATGATGTTGGTCTCTAACTCCTAAGTACTATTAGGAAGGAAAATACCTCTCCCATTCAATCAGTGAGACAGCTTATTTATTGTGTGCATTATCATAACTTTCTGATATTAGTTTTTACTTTTTAGAACAGCAAAAAATCACGACTCGAAATCTGTATTGTCTAAATAAATCTTATTTGCCATTGTGAAGAAGATAATTTGAAAAGCTGCTGATGAAGTATTGAGAATCGTTATTATTAAAATCAGTTGTTATTTTTAAAATTTCTTCTGCACATACTAAAATCAGTAGAGAACAATCACATTAATACAAAGTAGTTTAGGTTAGCAGTGAAGACTTTTAGAAATAGTCCTCCCTCTCATTTAATATTAAATTCCCTACTTCACCTGGAAAATTTTGGCAGGAAACTGTGTCCTGACAACCTTCAACACAGTGTCTAATAATATCTAATTTCTTAAGCATTCCTACAGGAAATGACAAGCAAGAATTACTCAAAGTATGTTTGAGTGTCAAAACTTAGCCTTGACTTTTGGGTTGATTTATAAAGACAAGTAGTGATGTCAGTCAAATATACAACTACATTAGTTCTGTATCCGAGACTAATAAATACTTCATGTCCTCAAAGCCCAGGTGATACCTTTACTCTCCAGTCTTCAAGAGCTGAATTTGTCCTGGAATAAAAACATAGGAGTCTCATCTGATCCTCTTCTCGGCAGACTCAGGTTTTTACCGAAGTTGAAATCTGTGGCCATCAGCAATTGTGGTTTAGGCAAGGAGTCCTTTTCATCACTAGGTAGGAATGTTTTTTTAAAGTGTGTCTATTCTCAGAGTCTCCTTGTGGGACCAAACACTTCATTCTCCGTTGGCTGAACTCCAAAAATAATGATTACATTATAGTGCAGGTCCTGAGTGGAAAAGTAATTGTCGCTTTCTCCTCTGGTTTTGCCTTATGATGAAAGCAGTGTTTCGTGGGACCTGGTTGCAAGGGAAGATCATTGTATGTCTTCCCATTTCACCTGACTGAATGAAGTGCTGTTGGTCCTTTATCTGTTAGTGAGCTTTCATGTACTTCTTAATATTGGAAGAGAAGGCAGCAGAACAAGATTCATATTATGCTGGAATTGCAGTTTTACTGTAAATCTGCATTTGCAGTTTATTAAGGTCAAGGTTTAAGGGATTTTTTGCTCTCACTACAGATGAAGTAGAAACTTTCTGACTTATAGTGAAGTGTGGGGCAATGGAGGAGCTGAGAAAATGACTGCAGTAGTGGAAAAGATACTGCACAGCCAATGAAGAAAAGTCCAATCTAACACAGGATATGTAAATGCAACCTCTTCTGTTTACTTATTGCAAATCTCAGTGGATTAGTGGCTGTACTGTTCCTTTGATAGGAGTTCCATATGGCACACAAAACCTAATACAGTGGGATCTGTTAGAATGCATTGTGCATTTGCTGTATGTTTGATACCCTTTATTAGTGACACTGAAACCCTCAGTAAAACTTGACTGCCTTTAGCAGAAGCAGCATCAAGCTGAACTGATCTGAGGTCCTTGCAGAAAGAGTACCATGTTTATGTCATTCCAATTATGTAAGAATGGCATCATGGAAATCAGTATTGTCAAAATATACACTGTATTTCAGCTTGAATGGTGAATTCACTGCAAAAATTTTCTGGATGTAAGTGGATTTAGTATGTTTTAAAAATATACTGTTATATTACATTGACTACAGTGGAACAAGGTGAAGTCAATAATGCAAACAGAAAGGAAAGAAAGCTCTTCTGAGAGTCCTTGAAGAATCCGTAGACAGGCCCTTGTTACACTGTTTAACAAACACAGGAGAGATTTTTTGTTTGTTTGACTTTTATTAAGACAAAATAAGTCATTTTAAGCATAGATAGGCAGCCTGTCAGGAGCCTATTGGCAGGTGACTTGCTGGTGAGGTGTTTGTTCAGGCCACGTTGTTTTCTCTTAGTAAGCAGAAGTTGCTGGTCTTAATCTTTTCAGCTGAGGCTGCCCTTCACCTTCCTGAACTGGAGATATTAGACCTTTCTTGGAATAAGTGCGTTGGTGGAAACCTAAAGCTGCTTTTGGGAGCACTAAAGCTTGCAACGGAGATTCAAGTGTTAAGACTGAGCAGCTGTAACTTGGTGGCTGAAGATTTGGCGCTTCTAAGTACGTATAACATGGTATTTACTAGCAGTCAAGGAGCCAGTGCACACAGACCACAATTCAGAAGGGACTTGTTCCATGTGCTGAGCACGTTTTTGGACAAATCAAATGAAAAGATGGAAAATACAGCACTGTTTTTCCCGGAAAGTATTTTCATTTTGCTGAAAGATCTGTGTCCCAAACATGCACAGTGCAAAGACTGAAAGGGATAAGAAAGCAAAGAATCATCTCAGCAGTCTTATGTGTTAATACAAAAATGCTGCATGTGGAAAAAATGTATGGTTCAACCCTGTTTTTTATATCAAATTTTTACATCTGCCTCTGAGGAGTTCTGTTTTGCTCAGTTACTCTTTTTGGGTCAGTGATTGATGAGAAATGTACATGCTGACAGCCAGTAAGGCAGGCACTACCAGCTCTCAGTGCATTAGGTATGTTTTTGGAGTCCAGCTGTGGTGGGAGAATTAAACTGGAAATATTTTTGCCCACTTCTCAGCAGCTGCTAAAAATGCTGGAAGATGGGAGCCCAGCGAAGGAATAAATTTCAGAACTGTTTCGAAAGCCTGTTTAAAGGCATCCTTATGATTCTGTGGGCCTGACTCGTGGGTTTTGAGTGTCTGAGATTGGCAATAGCTGTATGATTGCTATTAAGGCCCTGTAATCTGGAGGCTGGTGAGAAAAAACCTGAATATTTTTGACTTTACAAACATCACCCTTGACAGGTGGCTCTTTTGTTGAATATCCATTAAGGATCTCAGCTACCTTTAGGGTATATTAGGCCCATTACCCTCCCACAGCGAGAGATGGCTGTTATAATCATGCAAACTCACTGAGTTTTGCTGTTCTCCTAAATCTCCCTATAAAGCCTGCCTGTCTGTTTTAATTGGCACCTGTTATGTCCTCCAGCTGACTTCAAGGTTTTCAGGTTGCCGTACAGTTTTATGTCTGAGTCCCGCTGTTTGACTGCTGAAAGACTCTAAATAACATGGTATTAAAATACTCATCTTACTTACAAGCTTTTAAAGCAATTGCCAGGATGTATTGATTGTGTTTGTTATTTCTTGCAGCATTACTGTCACACGATGGCCACCTAGCCAGGTTACAGAAGCTGGATTTGAGTTATAACAACACCATCTCCGATGAAGGGTGGATGGTTTTCTGTCAAGGCTTAGCAATATTCAAAGAACTCTCAGAGCTGGATGTCAGTCTTCGTCCATCATCCTGCCGTGCCTGTGGGACGTGGTTCAGTGAGTTGTTAGCAGCACTGACAAAGCTGCCTGCGTTGGCAGAGCTGGGGATGCAAAGATGGGTCCTTTCAGAATCGCAGCGTAAACAGCTGGAAGGCTTTAATCAAGACAACAAAAGAAACATTCGTTTTGACTGTTGATGGAGGTTGGAGGTTTCTGGAAAGCCTTTGACAAGCAACATATGAACTAAGTATTGTGTGTCTCTCACTTAGAAAACTGCACAGTTTCTAGTTATCTCTTCTCATGAGAGGACTTGAAATAGTTCAAAATTTATATAAAAACAGTTATTTAACTTTCTACACACACATAGATTATTCCATTCGATAACGTATTCTTCCAGATTCTCTGGGCCATGCTCACTCTGCTATTGTGACACTACTGATATGCATAAGCTTCCAGTTGTGAATACTGCAATGACTGATACCAAAGGAGCAATGACAATTTCAGATAGACACGTTGCAGGTTTGCAAGGAAATGAGTGGAGTGTGCACTAATGCAGATGGATGGGCAGTGTAATTATGGCATCATACAAGGACACAAGGATACAAGGACATACAAGGAAGATGTTTCTAATGCAAAAATAGCTGAAACCTCTGTGTTTTAAAATTTTGTTTCCCCTTCCCCATACATTTTAATTTTTGTGAATGCATTAAAGCTACATAATTGTGAGATTTGGAAAGCATCCCAGCAACTCAGGATTATATGTCAGTCCAGTAAGAAGAAAACGGCAAGAGTTGTTCTGCCTCTGCTATGGCTCTCAATGCCATTTGATAGCATAGATGAATCCTGCATACAGAATCAGCATAAAATCAAGGTAAGAAACATTTGGTTGGTGTCTTTGCAAGCCTCAAAGGGAAATACTGCAGTAGGTTAGATCAGGAAATTCCTGCTATCTTAGCAACAATCTGAATCTTTCTGCATTCAAGACTAATCCGTTAGCTTTTAAAACACTTCGTGGCATAAGCTATTCTTATTCTTATCCTAAATGTGGAGGAAATCTATCCAGGGATGCAAAAGCTATTATTAAAAGCCACAGGGCAGCTCCTAGCTAGGAGCAGACCACCCTGCTTTGCACCCAGAATGTTAGAAAATGTACCAACTTGGGTCATATAAGTGGCTCTTCTTTTTACGTTTGATGATTTCTTATTTGGTGTTTTATTGGATTTGCTTGCACAGAACCATATTCTGGCATAGTCATTTATGTCATGGAACATCTTAACCCACATGTGAGCTCAAAGACTGCACTGGGATTATTCATCCGTAAGGTATTTTAGGAAGTAAAGATATTAGATCTGCCCACTGAGTGAGGAGTCTTAGAGAAATCCTGAGGGATAAAGTACTGCTCAATTAGCCCTGAGTTTGTCTACACACTGCAGCAATCTCCTGATGTGAGGCACGAGAGATTCATCAGCTGGCAGTTTCCTAGCTTGCCCAGATCCCTTCAGCATGTTTTCCCGTAGAGGTGCAGGACAATACTCAGCCTTCAATCTGGGTGACACCTTTAACACCGACTTCTGACTGGTTCTGAGTTTATTAGTAGCAGCTAACCACGTTGTGCTGATGCCTGTCCATTGTTTAATCCATGATTTCGTGAGGGTCTCCCTCGACTTCCTGATTTCAGTTTCAGTTCCACTGAAAAGTGCACTTGGATCCCACAAGCTCTGAGGAAAGTGAGATCAAGCAGAGTGTCGTGGTCAGAGGTAGCAGTGAATTGCTGCAAAGTGGGATTGGTTATTTTCTACAGATTTTCTCAGCCCCTGTAGTGAAGCAAAGAGCCCCTGTTTCATACAGAGCTAACAAAGGAGCTTTTCAAACTGTTATTCAAAGCAGGAGAGTTATTTTAATGTGGAAACACTGTCACCTCTGTTTCACAGCAGCACACCAACCTTCTCTTTCAATCACTTGTCTTAATGAGACTTTCCTTCTCAAATTTGCCTTTGGTCCATCTGGAGAAACGATCCTCTGTCTGTTCTATGGGAATCTCTGTGAATCACTCCTCTCTCACTTGAACCTCTCTAATTCAGAGTGAGATGGACTTCACTGTTAGTTTGATCATGATGTCTCTCTTGGGCTCCTCATTCTCATTTCCAGGGCACAGTAAGGATGTACTGTTTGCAATCTCTCCACTTGCTTTTTTAAATTCCCTTCCCAGTCCTTTGCCCACTCGTGAATCTGTCATGCCTGTTCTGCCACAAAAATCTTTTACTAAATCATTTTGATTATCCTGTCTGTCAGTCTTTCCAGAGGTGCCCCTTCCAACGTTTTCCTCCTCAGTAGCCTCTGCTGTCAAAGCAGCACCGGTTTCCTAGTGAGACGGAAAACCAAAACTGAGCAATCCCACCTTTCTGCACATAATAGTCCCCAGTTCTCTCCTACCGAGAAGCATGTTAGTGAGATTTCTGTGACAACAGATTCAAGAGCAAACCAGAAATAAGATCTGCAGCCTGGATGCAGATGTAGCTCAGAAGAACATGACCTGGAGGTGGAGCTCTTGGGAGAGCTGAATCTCAGTGATCCTGCCTTCACCTCCTTCTTTGGGGTGCCACCAGCTTCTTGTTCTCTGGGGGAGCTCAGGCATGGGCAGGGAGAGCAGGTCTGAAGTTCTGCCCGTTTAAGTAGAGGCTCTCTCCCACTTGCGCATTTTGAATCTGCACAGTGGCTTGTCCTAGTTTAGCTCTGTGCTTTAGGTGCATTGTGACAGTGTTCCTACATGTCAGGATGCAGAGCCATTGTGAAATGCTGCATTTTGCAAACTCGCAGTTTTCAGATCAACCTGTTGTACACGGACATTTTACAAACTGTAACCAAGCCATCTCAGAGATGAGCTATAGCACTAAGGATTTGACAGCTTGCAGTCATTCAAAACTCTGTAACTACAGATTGTCAAAACATTAGGGAACATTTTTGCAGAAGAGTGGAGATACTTGGAGGTACTTCGAAACAGCTCTTTACACTCCTGTAAGGCAGAAGTGTTGTGCAGATTGTGGCAGGTGTGGGTATGTTCTGACTGCTGGGAATCTTCCTCCATGTTTCCAAGCAAGGTATTATTTATAAATATAAAAGACAGTAAATAAGTGCCAGTATGCGTGAGGCTACAGGTATGGTTTATAGTCTAGATATGGACGAACTGGAAACAAATTTCTAAGGATGTAAAATACTTGGAATTCATAACAACAAACAGTTCATTGCACCATATTCCTACAGATGAGATTAATTTCCAGGTAATCATCTGCCTCTGTGCTTCAAGATAACGTCCATTCAGGATGAGAAACCGCAGACTGTTTCAGAATCTGCCTTATTTAGCTGGAGTAGGTGAAAGCACAGAAACAACCCTAAAAAAATCACCAGTTTTCATTAGAATATCCACTGATGCAAATGCTTTAATGCTGTTTGTTTTGTACTCACTTCTCTCTGCTCACACCAGCTCTTCTTGCAGCTGACAGGGTTCTGTTCGCCTTACTGCACAAGAATCACTTTTTGGCTTTTGCTTCTTTTCCAGACTTCTGTTTTCCCTTTTCTTTTCCTTTCTTTTCTTTTTTTTTGTCTGCCATACTTTTAAATGCCAAGAAAGGTCTGATCCCCTTCTTTGTAAGCAGCCCTTGCCAAATATTTCGGATCTGAGGGAGAACATAGTCTGGTTACCTTGAGGAAATGGATAAAAGCCAGGCACGTTACGGCCTCCAAAACAGCTCTGAATTAGAGTACATTGTTTGCAGCTTGCCCACTTGCCACCTGACTTTTCTTTTATCGTGTGTTACTTTTTCAAGAGGAATTCCTTATCAGGGATGAGACCAACGCTGTCATCCTCCAGATCCTCTGAGGAGTAAATGGCAATGGCCTCACCTTTTTAAACGTCACCACTAAGTTTGGAACAGTAGTCTGGGAGAAACACATTAATTCATGAAGAAATAGCAGACACTACAGGAGAGGAAGATTTTCAGTTTCAGAAGAATCAAGGACTGTTTGTCTTTCCTTCCTTCTTGCCTTGTTTTTTTTCTGAGCTAATTCATTTCGTGTTCTATTAGTGATGCAGACTGATCGTTTGGGAAAACAAAACAACGGCAGCAAAATCTCACAACAAAATCTGTTTTGTTCAATGTGTCTGCACACTAGAACTTCAGTTCTCTACAGTCAGAACACAGCAAGGTGCCAGTTAGATTCATCTGCAAGCAGTGCCCAGACTTAGAGGACCTACTTTGAATGTAGACACAGTGACTGTTCCCCTACCACTGGACAAAGCTGGTAGCTCGTGTGTTGCAGAGTGCCCTGTAGGTTGTTCTAAAGTATCTGATCACTAAAAGCACTGCTTTGTACGTACATACATACATTGTGGTTGCTTTAAAACACCTACCTTTGAAGCCTTGGCTTTTTTTTGTCTTTTTTGCCATAAGTACTGCAGGATAGCAGATGTCCCCTGACAGCACACTTCAATGGGAGGGTCTGTCATAGGATTCCCATCCACAAGGACCACCTGCAGCTGCGTCAGGCTGTTCAAATCCTCAGGCAGCCTGGACAGCTGATTGTTTTGAAGGAGCAGTTTCTGCAAACCTGAGCACACAAAAGCAGACAGCTGCAATACGAAGGACAGGAATGATGCAAAGCATTCCTGCATTCTCCCTGTAGAACAGCATATGGAGGAGGCATAAACAATTCAGTCTGTGCTTATTAAGAGTTTGAGTACTAAACATCCCATCAAGGGTGCTGTTCAAAATTCAAAGTGCCTCTCCCAAGTGTGGAGGGATGGGATTCATATCTCTCCTAGCAAGGCCCATCTTCATTAGGTGAAGACTGGCAGTCTGGTGGCCAAATCTGCTATATTGTGCACGAGAGCACTGTTGAACTTGCCATACACAGAGATGTACTGGGGAACAGGGGAAGATAGAAAGACTGAACTGGAGAGCAGAAAGCATGTTCCTCATCACTGCCCACCAGGTCTTCTCCTGCCAGCTAGGAGCTGAGCCCCAGGAATCTCCCCAGTCCTCTGAGCTTGGGCATTGGGAAGCATTTCCTTCACCCTCTCACCTCGTAACTTCTCTCCTGTTTGTCCCTTACTGTTGCTGGGCCAGCACCAGACAGTGTTCTGCCTTCTTTCTCTCCCTCCTTCCAGAAATATTCGGTCCTTAGGGCCGCTAACACAAAGATGATTTCTCACCTTGCATTTGGCCTAGAGACTCTGGGAGCTTCTTAAGGAGATTGTTGTGACAGTCAAGTATTCTCAAGTGGGTCAGTGAGCCAACAGCTGGGGGCAGGTACTCCAGACAATTATTCTCTATATGCAGTTCTTTCAGATTCTGGAAAATATGCGTGCATAATAACTTTCCATAATTAAAGGATTTTTCTTTAGCTTGCTGTATTATCAATGTACAGATAATATCAGCAAGTGGAGAAATTGGCTTTAAAAGCTGAGGCATCATGGGGATAACTGCCTGATAGAGAGAGACAACCTAAGTTTAAACACTGACTATTGATGTTCTTCCTATTCTGATAGACCTGGCCTAATGCTACACCAGGTTCCTAAAGACATAAGGAAAACCTTCAGTTCTGCATTTGGGAGCAGCTGAAATGCCAAGCCACAGTAAACACTCACCTCCCACCCTCTCCTGTTGTCCCTACCTGCAATTTGATGATATCTTCTGGCAGACTTGTCAGTTTAACTCCTTTATTTTGTCCCAGATATAATTTCTCTAATGACTCCACGAGAAAGATTTCCACTGGAAAGTTGTTGAATTGATTTTTGGACAGGCTGAGGCATTTTAAATTTGTTAGTTCTTGTATTTCTGCTGGTATCTGGACACAATCATTAAAGATACATTATGTCAATTAAACAGTAATCATAGGGATTTGTCTTTAGGGAAGAATCTCTAGGAAAAGCTATAGTGCTTCACTATTATTGATGGATGAACAGGGAATGTTCTACTCGTTAATATAACATTATATCTCACAGCATGGTGGAAAGGAGGGGGGGAAAAATCATATTGTTTCCTCTGCTGGAAAGATTTCTTATGCGGTTTATTCCTAGCAGAAATGTTTGCTTCTTCACTTCTGTTGTGAGCTCAGTGCAGGGGAGAGTCACTGAAATGAATCAAACCTGAGAGAGATTCTTCTGTGTGAATTACTGCTTGTCTAAAGGGAACCTTCAAAAAGAAAATTGCACAAGTGAAAATCTCCTGGGGGGAGGGGGAAGTAGAGTTGCATTACTTAATAAGGGATGTACATTCTCAGCCCTGAAATGAAGATGTAATAATTTAAAGTACTTAAAAACTGTTCATTATCAAATGATTAGCAGATATTGATGATTTTAAAGGCATTCACAATATGTCATCTATTTTAATGTTGCCCTACGCTCTGTTTCGGTTTTTGATGCATTGGTTCTACAGAAATGCGGCTCTTATTTTCCAGCTTACACAGAAAGATGATGAAATAAAGCACCCAACTCTGACAGCAGTTCCTCCAGTCAGTGTTCATCTGTATGATTCAGCACAAAAGTAAGTGTCTCCATGCTCTTGCTTTTCCCTCTCTGTCTCAGCTGTCAGTGTCAGTGTTACCCAGGCTCAGTGCATGCCAGGGGAGCATCTTCATGCTTCAGTAAGGGAAGGCAGCTCTTGGTTGTAATGTAAGACTTTGCAAAAGGAAGGTCTCAGTGAAGTAAGAATGAAAAGATAGGAACAAATACCTCCTGTATTTGATTGTCATCCAGGTTCAATATTTCCAGGTTTTTCATGGAGCATATTCCTTTAGGAATTTCATCAAAGCAATTTTCACTCAGATCGAGTACCCTGACACTGGTTAGGCTGGTGAAGGACATGTGTGCTCTGTGCAGTCCGGTGTTCCTCAGATAAACATGGGTAAGTGATGTCCGAGAGCCTGTCTGGGCTGGCAGCTCCTCCAGGCTGTTATCAGACAGGCTGAGTTCTCTCTTTTCAGTGAGATTGTTCAAAACTGGGGGAAGCTTGTGCAGGGGATTATGAGACAGATCCAGCACCGCCAGCTTCTGGCAGTGTTGCAGCGTAGGAGGAATGGAAGATAAGTTATTAAAAGCTAAAAATAGCTTAACTAAGTTTGTCAAAGAGCCTATCTCTTCTGGGATGTGACCGATTAGATTTTGTTCCAGATCTATTATTTCTAAACTAACAATTTTACAAAGCTCGATGGGAAATTTTTCAAATCTATTGTTTTTGAGGTATATTTCCTTGAGTTTTTTCAGGTTCACTATTTCTTTTGGCAGACACTGTAGATTATTGTCAGAAAGCCCAAGAAGTTCAATGAGATGGAGGTATTTGCAGATCTGCACTGGGATTTCATGCAAGTTTATTTGATAGAGCCTGAGCTGGTGAAGGGACTGCAAGTTGCTGATTACCAGCAGAGAACTGTAAGAGAGGGGGTTGTTACTTAAGTCTAAGCTCAGAATACTTTTCAACATCCCCAGCTCTTCACATACGTTCCGTATGTGATTGTGATCCAAGTAGAGAACCTTCATGTTCTTCAGGAGTTTTATTTCTTTTGGGATGTTTACTATCAGGTTCTTCTCCATATGCAGCTCTTCCAGATGCTCTAGACTGAAGACCTCAGGTGGGATGATTTGCAGATGCTTATTGGCTAAATCAATAAAAAAAATCCTGTCTGTGGCATGCCTGGCAATCAGAGCTTCATTCTCTGGTACTTCATTCATTGATTGTTCTTGTGCAGTCATAACGTGATTATCTTCAAAACCAGTGGGGTCACCTTTAGGGTAATGACTGTCGTTTGTCCTGACCTCCATGCTCTGCTGAGACTCAGCCATCTGTAATTCTTACTTTTAAATTTCAGAAGAGAAAAAAAAAATCAACAGTACTCAAACACTACATAAATAGTGGAAGAAGTTAAGACTGAGGGATAGGTCCTACCTACCATCAGTTGTACCCCTGCAAAAGCTGCTTACATTCCTTGACATCAACATCTGCAATGCATACAGTGTGACTGTGACTTTGAATCCAGAACCCCAAAATGCCAGATCAGAGGGTGGCCTTTGTGAAGTCAGTGGGGCTGGACGAAGCAACCTCCGTGGGTCTTCATTTACAAAGATTCTTAGGAAAGGGGTCTTCTATAACAGAATAGTTCCTTAGCCAGGGAGATACCAGTGAACCTGATATTCAGTAGCCCTTTAATTGTGCAGAATTTGGACTGTAAAAGAGTGAGAGGCGGAAAGGTGATTGCCTGGTTGACCTCTGCTGTCTCTGAATGAATGTTGGTAGCTTTGGGCTGACAGTGAAGGGAGTGGGGGCTGAAGTCAGGAGGAAGCTGCCAACCCCTGGTACCTCAGGGGTGACCAGAATGAGGGGAAAGAACCAAAGGGCAGTGAGGTGAGAGCCATGCTAAGCTTTGTGGTCTCATTTAAGCTTTGATAGCAGCGTTTCTATTTTATTATTTCAGTGGTAAGCAGTGAGCATCCTGTGGGGTGATGGGAGCGCGCGATCCCAGCTCAGCCTTGGCTCATGTGGGAGTCAGTGGGAGGATCTCAGTGGAAGGTGCACTTCTGAAGCACGTAACTGTGTAAACACACTGATTTGTGCCAAAGCTCCTTGGAGGGTGTGGGCAGAGCACTCAGTAAACATTGCGAGGATAAGTGAGGCTGGTGTTAACATGGAAGTGTAATGCCCTGCCCAGCACCAGGCCTCCCCATCTGAGGTGGGCAGCAGAGTGGCTCCTGCTCCGTTGGGCACCCAGACCCTGCGTTGGAGATCAGCTCAGTGGTAATGGGCTCAGCTCACCGGTGTGGGTGTATGTGGGGAGGGTGTGGAGGAGTCGGGGTCTCTGGAGGTCTCGTGTCAGCTGGTAAGCTCAGACACGGCTGCCTCAGGCAGAGCAGGGCAGGAGAGCAGTTTGCTGGGGGTCTTGCAGCACTCTGTGAGGCTGAGATTCATCCCAAAGCTTCTTGTTTGGGCTTTCTCAAATAGCTGCATCACACACAGAACCAACTTTCATCTCAGACTGCAGGACGCTGCCTTTTTTACAAAAGGGAAAGGGGACCTGTCTTTATGAATATTACTTCTAAGCGTTCATATTCTCTGTGATGGCAGATCAGGAATACATACCAAAGTCTACATTTTCTCCTTCTTTTATTTTTTTCCATCTGTATGTCCATAATTCAATTATTCTGGTAACTGCAATTCTTTTCATAGCAGGACCCATTTTTACTGTTGCACATCCCCTGGCACAACAGAATGTGGGTCCATGGAAACGTTGTTAGGCTGCCATGGTGATGCAGTAACTGTTTGCTTTGTTTTCAGGCACGTCATGTCTGTTCCTCCAGATCTTCATCAGCAGTATTTGCAGACTTGCCAAAACCTGAGCCAACCTGAAAATCACTATGTTGCTCATGTGCTTCAAGAAGCTGATAAAGGCGATAATAGGTAAGAAAATAACAATCAGCATGTTTCAGATACTTCTGAACTCCTTAAACATGATGGTAGGATAAGAAATGGAGCAGTGGGAAAGTTTGTGCAGTTTCAGGTTTGAACACAAATCGCACTTAACATTTACTGCAGAGGTTCTGGTTTGACTCATCCTGACATCATCTTGGCAAAAGTCTGTAACTGTATATCCCTCCTGGGCAGCTTTACAAGCAATAAAATCAAAAAAGTGAAAAACGGGAAGAATGGTAACTTTACATCCCTTAGAGAAGCCAAACTCACTATCCAGTCATCCTAACTCCCTTCCTGATTTCTCGCTCCTGTTTAAAAAGGCTCAGCTGCATCCAGTTAGCTTCCAGCTGATAGTGCTTTCCTGAGCTGTCTCTGAGTCCTGACAAGGTGCTGACCACACAAATTGCTTCTCCTTTTGTGATTAGATAATCCTTTCTCTCAGGGATGCACCTGGGGTTGGAGTTAATTGTCTTTTGGAGAGAGAACACAGGAGAAGACAAGGTTGGGCAGTAGTTTGTGTTAGCTGTTCTGCCTTGGGGGCAGGATAGAACAAAAAAAGAAAAGAAGGAACAGATGAGATTACCCCTGGGATAGTCTTCTCTATTTTCATCTATGCTTTTCTTGTCTTTTTGCTTCTTGTTCTCTGTGCACTTGTGTAGCTGTGTGGTACTTCAGAGTAACAGGATGGATAGCTAACCACATGCAGGCACGCCTGGGAGGGCGAATAGGAATGCATCTCTTAACCTGAAGAAAGTATTCTTTTTACTAATATTTTCCTTCTTATGTGATTACACTTTTATGTTATAGCAGACAGACAAAAGGGATCACATTAAAAATAGCTGGAAATAATCGCTTAGTGCCTGTGCAGAGAGTTACAGATGAAGATGTTCAAGTTCTTGCCTCTGTCTTATGTAGTGCTGTATTTGTCACTGGTAAGTATCTTTACATGTCTGATGTCAGTGCTAATATTGTGCTGGTTTATTGCTGGGCAGCGAACATCACAAAAAAATAAAAGAAAAATAAAAGAATTAAAAATATATATATATAAAAGAAAACAGAAGCCATCCTGATTTCAGTTTAGTTCATCTTTATTTCTTTTTGTTTACAGATAAGTAGGCAGGGAGCCTACAGAGGGGAGGGGAATCAACTCTTTGAAAGGGTAGATAACAGCAGGATGAGGGGAAATGGTTTTAAGTTGAGGAAGGGGAGATTTAGGTTGGACTCAGGGGGAAATTCCTTACAGAGAGAGTGGTGAGGTGCTGGAACAGCTGCCCAGAGAGGCTGTGGATGCCCCGTCCCTGAAGTGTTCAAGGCCAGATTGGATGGGGCCCTGGGCAGCCTGGTCTAGCATTAAATGAGGAGGTTGGTGGCCCTGCCTGTGGCAGGGGGGTTGGAGATCCATGATCCTTGGGGTCCGTTCCAACCTTGGCCATTCTGTGATTCATTCTGTGATTCTGTGATAAGTTAATTGTAGGAATGCACTTGCATTATTTTCAATCTTTTTCAGGATTGGATCTGAGATATAACAATCTGACTGATGTTGGAGTAAGGCACATAGCAACGTTCCTCCAGGTGACAAAACGGTTGTATTTCAGAAATGTGGTTTATTTGGTAATATTTCTGTGGTGTATTTGAGACCAAGACTGCATTGGTTTGGCAGAATTCCATTAATTTGGCTTTTGCATCCAAATCTCTCCTGTTAGGATCTGAGATTATGGTCTCTGGGATGAATTTGAACTTCTGATAGTATATTTGATTAGGATGTCTGAAGAAAGAGCAAGACAATAAGCCAGGGGTTTTTAAGCTAACGTTCAATTCAACAAAGGATGTAATGGTAGCATGGATTGTGCCAGGGCCTTTGTTTTATATATTTTGTCCTTTCTCAGCCTTTCTGTGAGTCTAAACTTAGGAACCTTTGGTGCTGCCTTTTTACAATTGTAAACACTGGCACGCAGATCAAAAACAGTGACTTTAAATTCAGTGTCTGTGCATTCACAAAATACCTTCAGGTCTATATCTGAGCTTCACCTGCCTTGTTTGATCCCCTGAGCTCCCAGTTGGCCTCATAGGACTGTGAGCATTTACCCACCGTGTGTTTTTATGAGATGGGTACATCTCGTCTGATGTACTTTAGCATTCTTTAAGTGCTTTTCCGCATCAGGGGCTGCCTGTAATGTGGTGCAGGACAGAGGTTGTAAGTACGTGTATAGCATGCCTCCTTTTTGAAAAGTGCAGGGCTGCAATAGGAGGAATTCTCATTGCTTTCTGCTTTATTTCTTCTGAAGGAAAACTCAACTCTGCGGTACCTTAACCTGATGTTTAATGATATTGGCACGAGTGGAGCTGAGCTGATAGCAAATGCTCTCCACGTGAGTATTAATCTGGGAGATTTAGACAATGGCATCTCGTTTGATATTTTCTGCTTCTGATGAGCAGTACGAGCTGTGCTGCCAACATAAAGCTGGCTGAAAGAGCCCTCTGTCCTCAGCCCGCTCAGCTCTTTGCTGTAACACAGCGACTGCTTGTTTTCCCAAGGCAGACTTCAGAAATCAGATTTCACACAAGAGAAAGTAGCCCCGTGCTGCCATTAGTACTTAATTATCACAACTGTGTGATAATTTTCTGTGTGAAAAGTGTTGTTGTGCTGTAGGATGCATAATGTCATCAATGTTTTCCTTAGGTTATGAATTTTTAGAATTGCGTGTGAAATTTGCCTGTACCTTAATGTCAACAAATGTCCTGATTCTAGATGCCTGAGACAGGTTTTCAAAGCTTTGCCTCACAGCAGCATGAAAATGTTTGTTGTTTTTAACATGGTTTCCCAAGGAAACGAGGCCAGCATGTAAGGTTTGTTTTGTCTATGAAGTGAGACTCACGTGGGCTCTTCCTTCCTTCTTCGTGGTCTTTGAACTAATCTTCTAATCTCAACTAAATTTGAGAGGCCTGAAATGCTGAGGCTGTATGATAGGACTGTGCACTGCCAGTTTATGCAGAAATATCTGCCTGGGTTATTTTCAGCTGCTTAGTGCTATCTCTTAGGCACAGTTCTTCTGGAGGGACTTTTTGTCTGTGTGTGACAGTGAGCAGGATCCACAGGAAAAAGGGCAGTGATATTTTTATTAAGAGAATTGAAAGAAAATGATTTTACTTTTTTTTTTTTTTTTTTTTTTTTTTAATTTTATCCAGAGCAATGAAACTCTTCTGCATTTGAGAATGACTGGAAACAAAATAGGCAATAAGGGTGGAATGTACTTTGCTTCAGTGTTACAAGTTAACTGCACCTTAGAGAAGTTAGATCTTGGAGACTGTGATGTGGTGAGTAAACCAGTAGAACCATCAGCAGTGAAATAACTCTTTCAGCAGTATTACAGAGGTGTTGCAGTGCTTGATTAAGAGAAAATGCCATCTGTAGCCATTGATTTTGCATTTTATAATGGCTGGAGGTAACACAATACGTAATATTGTAGTGTGTGCTTGGAAGGGCATGTTGTATGACACTGAGGTCATAACCAGTGATACATTGCAGCCACTGCCCTTGGGAATTCAGGTGCTTGGCTTTCACGTACTCCAGCATTGTTTCTTCTGTTCCCATTATTTATGTGTATATATATACACATATATAAATGTATGTATATATATATACACACACATACATATATTTTTAATAAATATATATTTATATTTGTGTGTGCGCATGCAAATCCTGTCTGATTGATGCTGCAGAAAGGTGTTGCTCTCCTTCTAAAGTGCGCAGTACTATGAAGCTTGAAAGTTATCCTCCTCATAGTTCTGTTGCTCGTGTTGGAGCTCAGCTCGTTGATGCCATAGGTATGACTGTGCTGAGTTGAGCACTAGCTCAATTTTAGATAACTTGCTGCCTCCTGGAGTTGAGTGCTGGGACTCCCCTGAACTTCAAGGGGAAAGTCAGGAGAATAGGAACTGGCACAACGAGTAAGTTTGACAGTAACTGGAGGCAGGGAGAGATTTGGGGGTCAGGTTAAAATGTTGTAATATAGTATTCGTTTCGTGGAATTACAGAATTTTCTCCCAAACTGGAAGAGGGAAATACCTTTCAGGAACTGGGGAGGATGTTATCGATACATGAACAAGAAAAGTGTTGCCGGAGTGAAACTTATTTGGATGCTTCATCTGTTTACAATTGGTAGAGAGTTACCAGAACCGTTTTAAAATGAAATGTCTTTGAACATAGACAAGGCTAATCGGAAAAAAACCATGAACATAAGTTAGGAGTAAAATGATGAAATAGAAAGATCCCAAACTGGCCTGTATTCTAGACTGACAATTCTGTACCATGTTAATTCACATGCAGTGTGCATTTACGTAGTGGAGAAGTGTTAGCTAAGACTGAAGATTGTAGGAAACACTCATAAGTTGATTTTTCTTCTTAAATCAGGAAGACTAACATAAGGATCAATGAAACAGACAAGTACCTCTTGGAGATCCATCATACTTGCTTTTTATTTTCTGAGTTGCTGGATTTCCTAGCTGTTTATAGTTCTTAGTCTCATTCCACTGCTGCTCTACAAGAAATTGGCATTGGTGCCAGCAGGCACTTGCTGACTGTACTTATATTTCTCCAAGGTACAGGAGGCAGAAGTAACACTATTTCCAACCAGAGCCTACCTAGTGGTTTTGATCTTCTGACAGTCCATTCTAAGAAGCCATGGTAATATGGTGGTTTGACCTATTCACCGGACAGGTTTATCTACAAGACTTGCCTGTTTTCATTTGCAGGGTACACAGTGTCTAATAGCAATAGCATCAGTCCTGACTCAGAACAAAGCAGTCAAAGCAATAAACCTAAATCGTCCATTGCTGTACAGCCAAGAGGTAAGGTAATAGACTGCAACGGCAGCTCAGGTAAAGAGAGGAGCACAAGCCAAGTCACTACTGATAAGTTTATGGACGTCTGGGCTACTCTGGGTTTTCTTGCAGTGATAATTGGTTGTGGGAGTACTTTATTTTCTTTTTGGTCCCAAGTTTTATGCAGCCTTAGGCTGCCCTTGTTTAACTGGAAGGTTAATTTTGCTTTGTTTTTTTTCTTAGTACATATACATTTGTGAAGTAGTGTGCTAAGGGAGATGACTGGGTGTTACTGAACCAAATATTCATTTTGCTGCCAGTGCTTGGAGAGTTTTATGCATCATTCAGCAAAGTGAGGGACAAAAGCTGTTTAGCAGGAACTGAGGGAAGGACAAAAGACTGCTTTTTATCTGAGCAGAGCATGGGCGATTGCCAGAGGCTGCAGCCTAAAGAAAGGCATACTTAACAATATCCCTTATTCACTGTGCCATGGTTTTGTTTCACTATGTGGACTTGCAGCTTGAATTTAACAAGTGAATGAACCTCATCAATGTAAAACCTATGATGTGTTTTCTATGCAAAACAAAGACACAAGAACTTCCAAAACAATCGAGCACTGAAGAGAGATCAGTGAGGCAGTGTTTGCTGTAGGCAGCACCCTGGGCACTGGCTATGTACATGCACAAGAGCTTCTGCCTGCAGGCATGCAGCTCCTGTGCCTCATTGCTCCTGCTGTTTCACCAGTGTCAGCAGTTTTCAGGTGCATGAGGTACATACTCTATTTTCCCAATGGCATGATAATACAATAAATTGTTGTGAAGGCCAGCTTGGTATCCCAGAGATGTTTTCAACAGATTTAAACAGCTGATAGCTTCTTCTGTACTGACAGGGGTCTGATCTACCTAACTACAGTTTTACAAGTCAATTTACATCACTGGTATTGAAAGTAAGGGCCTAAGCTGTACCTGTGGGAAACTTTCTTTTTGCCATTTGCTGAGGCCTGTGGCTCGTTCCCTTATTATTGACTCAAAGAACTCATTCAGTTATTTTCGTAATAAACAAAACCTTAAAGTAGATTTACAGTGTCTTACAGTGACAGGACACATTTCTCTTCATAGCAATCATGTCTTTTTTCATAAAATAAGTGTCATGATAACATACTTCTAATTTGATAAAAGCTGCTCCAAACACAGTTTTGTAAAAGTAATGACTGGGAAGGAAATTGATTAGATAAGTGATTCAAGCATTGATGCTCCTGATATTTGCAGGGATGTACAGTACTGTAAATCTGCAAATGCTTCTGTTATTTTTCACTTTTTTTTTTTTTTGGTTGTAATAATGCATCACTGCCTGGCTATTTTCAATACAAAGCTGTAATATACAAAATAGAACACCACTGACAACCAGGGTTAGCTGTTGTACGTGTCTTTTACTGAAGCAAGACCATGTCTTATCCTAAAGTATAGTTTAATAAAAACGAGTGTTTACTTCTAGGAAGAGACCACAGTCCGCATAGCTTTGATGCTGAAAAATAATTCTTCTCTTGTGGAACTACATTTGTGCAAGCACAAAATTAAAAGCCTTGGTGTAGAGCGACTGTGTGAAGCATTGTATGAAAACTGCAGCCTGAGATACCTTGATCTTAGCTGGTAAGAGTTAGTACAGGACCTAACCCTGACTGACATCAGATGCTTCTTTTTATAGTATCTCTTTTATAAATATATATGCACATCTCTTTCAGTAATAAAATAACTCGTGACGATGTGAAATTTTTGGGAGAACTACTGAAACAGAACCAAACTCTGGAGATCCTCGATCTTAATTCAAACCGAATAGAAGATGATGGAGCTATCTACTTGAGTGAAGCTTTGGCTTTGTACAACAGGACTCTTAAGGCGTTAGTATTTCAGTAACTTCCTCAGGGATTGCAGGCATAACCACTCCCAGTATAAGAAACACAGACTGTGCAGTGGCTGAACTGATGTGAAAATTGTGCTTTAATGTTATCAGTCAAAACAGAAAACTCACAAGGTTCCAAACTTCTTGGTTCAGCTGAGGAAAGAAAAAATGAGTGAAAGTATGGAGTTCATTTTCCTAGCCGTAGATGTCTGCTTTCTTTTTTTTGTGGGGGAGGGTGAGGATGAAATTTAAATTGGTTCTGTAATGGTTCTAACCATCTTACCTGTGACTCAGTCATTTTTACATTCATTTCGAGGAGCAGGAGAGAGGCTGTTAGATCTTTATTGTTCTTTTTGTACCTTTAAAGCACAGGTCCCTGTGTTGCACAAGCGTAAACAAAGTAGGATCTGTAGGCCTTCAGAATTTTAAGCTAAGCAGATTCCATAAAAGGCTAAGGCTCTATATTTGTTGATTCTGATCTTCAACACTTAAGAAAATCCTCTGTTTAAATTAGCTTCCGGGTGAACCCAAAAGAGCTGTAATCTGTCCATCAGTGTGCATTCTGTAGCACGCATTAAGCCATGCGCCAGCAGGAGGTGTAAAGCTGATCAAAGGTGTTACCTGAAGCCATTAGTTTTAAGTAGCAGGCTGAGGAGGTGGTGTCTGCTAGGTGCCTTTCAGGCTCACCAATATAAAAATAACTGCCACACAATAAAGATCAAAGCTTAACCTGGCCAAACGCCAAGGCCTGGGCTTCAGAGCAGAAGGAAGATGAGATGTGGCCACCACACAGTAAGCCAGTGACACTGAAGAACTAAATGGGGAGCAACTTAGCTGTGTGAGTCATGGAAGTGCCTTGGGACATAGTACAATTCCAGAGTCCAACTTGCCTGTAGCAACCTGAAAAATATTTTTAATAGGAACGGGCTTGATACAAATATCTTACTACATTATGACAAATAGAAGACTTCATTATACCTATAGTTATATAACTGAGTAAAACTGAGTTTTAACTAAGATATGGGAATGCAGTGGCTTAGCGTGCTTGCATAACTATTTTCTGTTTATCAGGTTGTCAGTAGTGAGCAACAAGATAAGTGGCAAAGGGCTGGCAGCTCTCTCACAGGCAATGAAAATAAATGCGGAACTCTCCTACATTTATATTTGGGGGAACAACTTTGATGAAGCCGCCTGTATGGTGAGTACTGGACTAAAATGACCAAGTGCTTGCGCACTGTGTTTTATCTTCTAGACCCTTCCTTACAATCAAAGTGAAATATTGTATGTTAGATTCTCGTTTCGATCATTTCAGGCATTTTCAGAATTAATTCAGGCTGACCGCTTGAAACCTAATTGCACAGATGTGGAACCGTATGAAGTGGATGGGCACGTTCACCTTGCAGAGCTCTCCCATGGCCTTAAAAAGCATTACTACTGGACACCAAGTTACGGGGAGGTGAAGAACGCTGCTGCTAATGCCAGTCTGGCTATTACTGCTGTTTCAGAATATTTCTAAGGTAGGATCTTGGTGCGCTCACGTAGAGGTTTATCTGTCTTCTAGTACAACAGATATCAAACACGCTGCTGGCTGTTTCTTCAGTGTCTTTACCCTAGGAATCTAAAAATACTTTAAAATAGCATTAGAGATGAAATATCAAACCAATAACTGTAAAATTTGTTATTAAATAATGGCCAATCTATTAAAAGCCTATCAATATGAAAGCATGTTTGTTTTGCTACAGTATTACTATTGCACACGCCTGTCCTTTGCTGTGCCATGGTTAGGTGGAGTTCCCTGTTTGCCTGTTGATAGATGAATGTATTTAAGTGATGTGCTGAGATGAAAACAACTTTCACTGTGGCATGACACTACAAGTGACACCAGGTATTCTTAGCAGTAATGCAGAATGTAGCAGTCACTGACAAGAGGTAGTGGAAGACTTTAAACATCAGCAGCGCATGAACTGAGCTTCTAGCAGCTGCACTGCTCAGCTCTATTTAGGAGTTATTGAGTGCTTATTTAAAGAGGATGCAGGAAGTGCATCAGAGCATCAGCAGAGCCTGTGGATTGGGTGTTTTGACCATGGTGTCCTCTTCCCCTGGGCTGCTGCTGCCCTTCCTGCAGTCAGGTTTCTCCACAGCAATTACTGCTGTCTCTCTGTGGGCTGAAGTGCAGCTATGCAGACTGTGTTGATTGAAACAGACAGAAAACTCAAACTTCCATCTAGGACTGCTGCTGAGCAGTAGATTTGCTTGAGATCAAATCAGATATGTGGTGGAACAGGATTCCTGTTAGAGTTAGGGGTCTGAGTAAGTCCATTTGTCACTACTAGGCTCTATATGCCATTACTAAGGAAAAAGAGAAAGTATGCTTTTGTTCTTTATCCAAAAATACTTTATATTTTGTTAAACAAGTTCAGCGAATTTAAGCAGTTAGCTGCAGTAATGCAGGAACTTGAAGAGCAAACTCTGTTTACTTTTATCAGAACAGTATTGTGATTAACTTGCAGTATGTGGTTGTTATAAGCAAACCCCACAGGATAAATGGAATCTACTTTTGAAAATACTAGCATACTTTCTGAAGCATTTTTAACAACAGGATGTTTGACCCACAGGAGCACTCTGAATTATTGACAAGAGCAGGAAAAATAGTTGGTGCTGCAGCTTGCTTTGTAAGAAGGGGCAGCAGCATCACTCTTACTGAATTTCGTATCAATGGATGCAAGCTAAAGTAACTAGGTATGCAGAAAAAAAATATATAGGTTAAGAAGGCCGATAGTAGAAACACTTACTGCTTTCCTTGAAATTCTTAAAAGATGTATCCTTGTGTTATTTTGAAGGAGAGAATTCACATAGCTAGGCATTCTTGCCATGCTATTCTAGGAACTAAAAAAGCACAATCCTGTTCTGTAAGTCATTTCTTCAGCTGCCAGAACTCAAAGCACCTTTCAGAAAGGCAGCGTTTAGGCCCCAGTGTAAAGGGAAGGAAAATGACTGATCCAGCAGGCCAGTGATACAGTGCAGGTCTATGAAGCCCTCTGAGTGCTCTGGCCATTATACCACCGTCTGTCAAGTTGAACTACTTAGTAAAAATAAGTTAGGTAAGATACAAATTTTGAATTCAATGACTGTCATTTTTAGCAGAAACAGTGAACTTTCAAAACAGTTTAAGTAAAGAAACAAAAAACCAAACCTCCAATCCTCAAATCTTACCAGCAGAAAAATAAAAGTACTAACACAGAAGCGTTTATATTAAACTGCATCTAGAAACAAAATGTTTAATTTGGGTTGACTATATCCAAAATATCTTTTATCAGAAAAATCAGGTGTTTTTTACTGCCAAGGAAATGTAGTTAGCCTTGTTGTATACTGTGTATTGCATTGTGTACTGCACTGTGCTGTGCAAAGGGCAACCTTTCTGACAGGGTGCTTTGGTGGTTATGTTAGACTGCTTCCCTCCTCCTTTTGTTGTTACCCCTTGCAGTTATAAACAGCAGACACAAGGTGAGGGAAAAATACAAAACAAGTTTATTAAAGTCTAACATAAAACACTTCAGGCTAAATATGTACAACTCCCTGCCCAGGAGATTATAAAATTGAGAGTTGAGCTATATACAAATAACAGAGGAAATACTGTATATACATGAAAGATACTTCAAAAATAATTTAACCGAAAATCAGTCATTAATCTTAACTCTGCTGCAAGGCTTATCGATATCCTCTCCAAAATCACAGCCCTGAAATCCTTGATGAGGGACTTGTCCATACTTGACAACTTTTCTTAAACCATATGTTTCAAGAAAACTTTCATACTCTGTGCCTACAGATAGGCACAAATTCGGATAAATGCCACACAAGGAGTTATTCTAACATAAGTATTCGAAACAGCCGATTCATACATTTGTATTTGCAAATAATCTATTCAGGTAGAATTGAAGTACTACTGAAACAATGATGTTTCTGAGATAAATTAAGTCATTTTCTCTAAATTACCAATAATGAATTAAAATTCTCCTTCATTTTGCAGGTAGGTCTCGACCATGAGAAGACTCCCTACAAAAATTCCACGTTTCCCCCACTCATCTCTTAAAGAAGTTACCAATATTTTTATACACCACGTACCTCCAAAATGAACTCTTTAAGCCTAAGAATTAATGTGCAGCTGATTTCCATGCATCTATTGGCACAAGGTACTGTACAGACCTGCTTCTTCAGGCCCTGTAGCACCCAGCCTGAACACTCCTACAAATTTAATATATATATCTCTTTCTATATATATTTAAAATCTATATTCTATTAAATGAATACAGTTGATAGAGACCATACCTCAGCAGCTGAGATATCTTCACAAAAGATGAGGGTAAGAATCAAGGTTCTCAGATAAGGACTGAAGAGTGCAGTTCACTAAATTATTGCTCTAAGTCAAAATTATGAGCCTGTGTATTCTACTAAGAAAGGCTAAAAGTGTTGTCTTGTAAAAAATAATTTTCTTGTCTATAAAGAAAACTAAATGACTATGAAAGAAAGTGGTACTGTTATAAGTATCTAAACAAATCCTGTATAAATCTAAGTACTGTTTTAAAAAGTCTGAAAATCTAAGAATACAGCAATAAGCTATTATTTTAGAAATATAAAAACAGTCCAAACAAACATTGTTATGGAATGCATCTTCTAAGTAGGAATGTAGTTACTTCTTCCTAGAGCAAAATAGCTCTTGTCCTTTATTCTGAATTTTACATTAATCCTCAGGTAACAATAGTGTATCATTAGTTTATCTTCTGGAGTTGGTTAAACATGAGATTTATCAATCATACAGTGTTGCACTTTGTCAATACTCATGGCTAAGTCCATGTCTATCCCAAGACTCTTCTTCTGTTTTCAGAAAGAGAAAGTAAAGAGGAGTCTTAGAACAAAGTACAGTGTTCACTTTTGTTAAATGGAATCAGGATTCTGCTCTTTGTGGTTCTTGAATGCTACTTAGCTACAGAATTATTCAACTCCTACATCAACAACAGAAACTTGGAAGAAAAAAAACCATGGGAGAAGCAGTAGTAGGGAAATACCAAACAAAATCTGAGAGAACTTCATCTATTGCCCCGTGCTAGCCTTATGAAGGGCATCAGCTGTACATAAATGGTGCAGGATGGATAAGCAAAGAAATTAAACGTCAAGGAATATGGCAGTAATTAACAAAGTGAAAAATGCCTGCATTCAACTGTTCCTGAGCCACTCCATGCTGTCTGTGGTAGATTTTATCATTAAGTTGGCCATATATTATGACTTAAAATATGATCAGGAAGCAGAGTTCTAACCATGCCCCATACTAAAGTGACCAATACAAAGAAATGAAAGATCTGTTATTTCACAAGTACAAATGTGGAAGAAAAAATCTATAGTCATGCTCAGGAGTCAAGGGACCATTTGCAGAACATTTAAATGAAATCCTTCAAGAACTTTTTCAAGGCTGTTTAATTAAGGTGCAGATTAATTTTTACTCCATGTAGAACACAGTTAAGAGGTATCTCCTATGCCCTTCTATTTATCAATGTCTGGACACAAGGCATCAGTGGGAATAAAATGCTAGCACAAGAAATAACCAACAAATGATATATTTAAATGTATTGGTGGCACAGTCATAAGACTGCTTCCTTACTATTTGATGATTATTTAGATAACGCTTATGTCATGTTAATGGCACAAACTGGTAAAATGGAGCATAAAAAAAGGTACTTCTACTCTTAACCAGTCTTTAATGATCCTACAGAGAGCCTAAAAATGTTTTGTTAAAAAAAAATATAAGTTGCTAATAGTAAAACATACCTTTGCAAGAGTCTTGCTAGACACCAATTACGTGCAGTTACTGTGGATATGCAACACAAAAGGTAAATTAATACATAAATACTTCAGTTGAAACAAATCCCTGCCTGGGAGAATGTTAATCTGCCCTGTTGTATTCTTCCTCAATGCCCCCTCATATAGCAGTCATTTAGTATTTTCACAGTGAAGGGCAGCATTTGTTTCTTCCTTTGTACCTACTGACTAGCACCACAAGAAGCACAGAAATGATTATTATGAAGCTATGGATCACACATCACAGTTCAGTCAATGCATCTTTTCACCTCATCTACAACACACGTTCTAGCTTTTCTGGTGAGCAAATGCTGCTGCTTGTGCCAAATTCAGGACATTTTAGACATACAAGAAAACAAATCTTGGACAAGTTACAACACTAGATTCACTTTAAAAACAAGTGACTTCTTGGAAAGAATACACAGTAGTATCTATGCCATTAGAACTCTCTGGGTTACCATGCTAAAGAAACTCTCCTTTACTTGCCCCATCAGGGACATAAACACAGAGCTTTCTTTCCCTCTGGTCAGACTTCAGCTGAAGATGGACTGCTTCTCACAGACAGCAGTAATTCTTTGAGAGGACCTTGACTGAGCACTGGTCTACCTGCCATCACATACCATTACATGACCTCAGGATGCAGAAGTACAAGCTTTTTAGCACATTCAAATTACGACTTTCCCCTTAAAAAAAACAAAACTCTGGACTGCCACTTTTAAACTACCAAAAATGGCTTAAATGGTCCTCAATTCACAGAGGGTCTGAGGCTGGAAGGAGCCTCTGGAGGTCTGGTACAGTCTCCCTGCTCAAGCAGGGCCACCTAAAGCAGGTTGTCTAGGACCACATCCTAGCAGCTTTTGAAGATCCCCAATCAAGGGGATTCCAGCAACCTCTCCTGGCTACCTGCTCAGGTGATACTGTCATACACCAGATGAACAGGAACGTAGTACAAGATCTCCAAAACGCATTAGAGTATTTAAAAGAGAAGCCTTAAGGCAGGCATTGCTGGAAAGCGTGTAACTTCTGGAAATAAGTGTTAATTGCAAACAGAAGGTTGATTGTAGATTAGCACAATTCAACAATGACAAAAAAAAAGACAGCATAGTACAATGGAGATGCCTTACAACTGTCTTTACAGAAAGAGAAAAAAAACAGGAAAAATTCAAGAAGTGACTGCTTGATTGATTACGTTCATCTTTACCAAAGGTATGCGAGTTCACTGCTGGATTACTTTGTTGGCTCTGCAGTGTCAGTATAATTGCTGCAAGAAAATGAACTGAGGTTCTGAATATCCAGTCACAGCAGATCTCAGTAATGTTTCTGATGATGGGGACTGACTGCCTGTCACAGGAAGAAGCATCTGATGGTCTTCAGTACCAATGGGAAGAGGAAGCGGTAAAGATACCTCAGAGGGTTTCACATCTACAGACTCTGATAAAGGACTCTTCTGACTCTGAAGGGATTCTTGATCATTGAAAGAATTATCAAGTGTATTGCAATCAGGGGGAGTTTCAGATCCTGGCAAAAAAATAAATAAATAAATAAAAGTTTTCCCAAATATTTATTTTCCCCAGCAATGAGCATATGGAAAAACTTAGCAAATGATGCAGGAATTGTTATTAGCAAGAGCTAAGGAAGACTTGTTTCCAGAGAACATGAGCAACTGCTATTAGAAATCTTGCTACAGATGGCAAAACTTTACAAGAGAAAGACAGCTGAAGTGTCTTTACGTGGAGGAATAAAAATGACAAATATCTGTTGATGACAAGTCAATAGTTGATGCTGCTTCTGAACCTTTCTTTACACAAAGAACTTACCTGTGTGAACTTTCGTTTTGTGCTTCTTAAGGTTTTTTATATCTGTGTAAGAATTTCCACACAGTTCACAAATGAATGGTCTTTCACCTGAAAAAAGTGAGTTTGACAGAATAATCTTAAAAGTGAAAAAAGACGCAGTTGCTGACACAGGATAATGGATTTCTAAGTTATATTTTAAAAATGTGTCATTATAACTGCAAGCTGTTTTGTCTGTGCCATTATTCAGAATAAGATTGTTTCCAGAACAGTAGATTAAAACAAAGAAAAAAGCCTCAATGCTCGAGGTAAAGCCCTGATCATACATCAACACTTATGCTGTTACATGCAGACATGTGTCTGAAATAGGCAATTAAAAAAATCACAGACATTTTCTTTAAATTATTTTCATGCTGAAATACATACATTAAGAAACTACTACTTTTAAGTGCAGCACAATATGGTGTATTTTATAGGCAAAAGGGAAGAAGTAGAGTATTATTTATTGTGCAGGAAGCAGCCTGTCTGGAAACTGACCTGTATGGGACCGAAAATGTTTATTGAGTTCTCCAGAGGAAATAAAACTCTTTCCACAAATGCCACAGATATATGGCTTCTCTCCTAAAGTAAACACAAGGAGTTTGTTATTTCAACATATAAACCAGAATATACAGTATGAAGAACAAATTAAAATGAAACAGATAATATCCAATGGGAGAAAGAGCTCCCTAAACCAGAATCAAAGAGAAAGAACATGAGAAAAGAACTCGTTGAGAACACCAGAGGTGACCATCAGTTCCTCCCAATGCAGATTTCCTGCTCATTAGCTATTCCCAACCCCTCTCCTGCCAGGCCCGGTTGGGTATTTCCATGCAAGGTCTCCCCTTACCTGTGTGTTTTCGGGAATGGGTGATGAGAGAACTTGAGACAGCAAAGGCTTTTCCACAAGTGTCACACACATAAGGCTTCTCCCCGGTGTGGCGACGCACGTGGTAGGTGAGTGTGCTGGCCTGAGCAAAGCGCTGACCGCAGCGATCGCACACGTAGGGCTTCTCACCGCTGTGCTTCCTGGGAACAAACAGACATCAGTGGTCTGCTGGCAAAAAGGGAAGTCATGCTCACAATTAAGTGATTTTCCTCAAGTTTACTCAGCTTTCTCCAGAGCTCTTCACAGTGATGTTCTGTGAACTAAAACACCTCATCAACTGGGAGCTGATTTTGAGTTTGCAGTCTCTCTTTGAGGGAAATTCACTGTCTGTTGACTTTGGGAATGAGCCCATCAGTGATTCCTATGGCAGCTGAATCAAACTATGGGACCTGCCTGTGCAGCACTCACCATGAAAACTCAGCAAGTTTTGCATTACAGCATACTTCATAGAATCATAGAATGGCCTGGGTTGAAAAGGACCACAATGATCATCTCGTTTCAACCCCCTGCTGTGTGCAGGGTCACCAACCAGCAGACCAGGCTGCCCAGAGCCACATCCAGCCTGGCCTTGAATGCCTCCAGGGATGGGGCATCCACAACCTCCTTGGGCAACGTCAAAGTTCCAGTGCGTCACCACCCTCCGAGTGAAAAACTTCCTCCTAAAGACAGAACTTTCTCCTACTTAAAGACAGAACGATGACCTCCTAACAAGGGAACATAATCTGTACTCCTGCCAAAAATGCAAAAGCTCCATTCAGGCTGCAGTGAGCAGAGAGACCCACTCTGTACCACGTCCTATCAAGATCCTCTTTCCTCTACAAGTATTACAGACAGTTCAAAACAAAACAGCTACCATTGCCATAAGGATACCAGTATGTGCACTGTAACGTTCATAAATTCATTAAATGTGTAAATCAATACCCTAATGAGGGACTACACAGATATACAATCTATTACACAGGGTGAAGCAAGACCCAAGATAAAATGTGCAGAAATGACTGAGTTATGGGAACATGTGACTCTTGCTAACACCAGAGTTAATCATTCTGTTTAAATAAATGTATGGATAACCACCTTCAGGATCTCACTTCTGCCTACCTGGCATGAATCTTCAGATTGCTTGAAGTTGCAAACTGCAGATTACACACATCACATTTGTATGGTTTCTCTTCTCCATGATGCATCCGACTGTGGAACACCAACTGGCACTTCTGAGCAAAGCCTTTGTCACACAGCTCACATTTGTATGGCTTCTCTCCTAGCAAAGAACAAAACCCTTGTATTGTCTGCATTTATGTAAGAAACCTTTCCAATCCATTACCTGACCAAAGCTCAAGTGTCTGTTCTAACATTTCTTACAAATAACATCTTGTAACGTCCTGTAACCAGTCTGCTGAACTGGGATGTGCCAGGAAAACAGCAGATAACACATTATTTATAAACATATTAACTTTAAGAAGAATAGGTAATAATTAATACCTCTTAATAAAACCACTTCCTTTTTTTGAGAGAGAGCTATTGCTACATTTTCAGGCTTTTTTGCTGGTTATATATCTATTCACTTTCTGAGTATTTGAGATGAACCACCACTAAATCATGTGCTTTTTCTTGCCTGTAAAACAGCAAGCAGTCTTCAGTGTTCTCAGAAATTCTTCAATGTTCTCTCTAGTGTTCATGAATATCTCATTAGTGTCTGCTGTAGAATGCCACATGCACTTTTTCAACTGTTTGGGATTTGAGTGATCAGTACAGTCTCATCAAAATGGACCGTGTGACTCCACAGACTCAGACAACAGAATAAAAGAGGCTGTACTCCTATAGCAGTGCACAATCAAACTAAGAACTCAATGATTATTAAGCATATTGTTCACATTAAAACTTCAAAAAAATCAAAGTTCTAGCATCTCACCTGCTATCTAGCAACCAGCACAGTGAGATCCCTTGCTCATACATGCAAAAACTCCAATAGCAGCACCTCAAAAGTAGAAAGAGCAGCTAATGTTCCTGCCAGAACGCTGTCTTGGAATACTGCACCCAAGCTGCATCTTGCATATCAATCTTTGGTTTGCCAATAGCTGGTAATATATGAAATCCTCTCTCTTGGTTACTGAATGAGCACAGCGTTCTTCTGCAGCTGCACCTCAGTAACTCCTACTTCACCTCTTTTGCATCTTCACAGCTTGCTGGAAAGAGCTCCACTGCTGACCTCTGCTCACAGTTTTCCAAAAAAGAGCAAAAGTAAATAATTGTAATCTCTTTCACTGTTACCTTTGAGTTCTGAATGCCAGTTATAAAAGAGGAAGAAAACTATGCAAACTGTGTCCCTCTGCTGCTCACTGGGTTAAGTACAGCAGCAAAAGCAAAAACAGAACAGCTCTACTGGATCAGACTAAAGACAGAATTAACCCAGTATTAAGTCTTCCTTCTCTAAGGAATAACTCAGAAAAAACAAGCAAGGTTCTTTTTCCACCTTTGTAATCAAATATATGTCAGAATATTAAAAAAAAAAAACAACATAATTATTCAAAAACAGCAACAGAAATTCTGGTATCCAGACTGTGAGCTTTTCATGCTCTACAAGCAATAGTTTCTGGTGCTCAATTCCACTTAATCACTTTACAGAGCTAAGGGCAGGCAGCCCTTCTGCATCTCTCCAGGAATCAAGATACTCAAACTAAGCCAGTCTCTTTCAGATATTCAGGGTGGGAACTATGACTTTGTACTGAAAAATCAAAGTGTAAAGATCTTTTCAGTGCTGTATCCAGATGCTGCTTTTACAGAGCTCCATGAAGACAAAGCCCACAGCTTACCTGTGTGAGTTCTTACATGTGTTTTCAGCTGATTGCACTGCGTGAAGGCCTTCCCACAAAGCTGGCACACATAAGGTTTCACTCCTTTGTGTATCCTCATGTGGCGACGGAGGCTACTGGCTTCTGAGAAGACTTTTCCACATGTGTTGCACACTGGTTTTGCTTTGGAGTACTTCTGGTCAAGCTCTTCTCCTGAACTTTCCAGCTGGTAAGCGTTCTTTTCACTGGCTATGTTAGACATGCAGTGCTCCTTCAGTGCACAGCTTTGCTGAGGCTTTCCCTGTTTTTGTTTTGCTGCAATAGTCTGAACTAAAATATCCTGTGCTGCCAACGTTTCATTTTCCACCACGGCTGCCAACTGCAGTTCAGAGCTATCGCTGCCCTGGGCAGCCTGCTCTGTTATCTGTGCTGCCAGCTTATTTGCATCCAAAAACATTTCAATGGATGTGTTCTCAGTCACATCATTCTGGTATTGTATTGATTTATTCTGTACGCTTTTTGGGGAGCTGAAATTCTTTTTTCGCTTTTTGGTTTGAGCAGATTTCTTTTCTAAAGCTGATTTCTTTGCTTGAGGTTGAACCAACTCTGCAGGAGGAATTTCTGCCTTCTCCCGATCATTGTAATCTCGCAGGGTCAGGAGGCAGGCCTGCTGATTCATTTCAATGTTTCCAGTGATGCTGGATGTCTCTGTAGAAGAGGGATTAGCAATAAACGCAAAGTCTTCCATCTTTATTTTGCATTTGGTGACCACTTCTTCTACTTTGAGATAGTCGGCAGCTTGGTGAATTTCCTTAACATTCCAGCTGCAAGAAAACCAGACTTTGGTGACGACATTCTGGACAAAGCAAAAACTCCTTCTGTACCAATTCTGTTAAATGCAAACAGCAGAGCTAAGAAAAGCTACGCTGCCAGACAAAATAATACAGCTGGCTTAGTATCTTGCATTATATTAGCACTGAGCTCTAAGTGGTTTCACTCATGTAACCATCACAACAGAACTGCAGAAGCTGTGGTGGCCACCTGAGAGTCACAATATAAAATGATGGGGATACACTGTCAGACCTTGCTGTCATCCTTAATCAAACAGTTCTCCTGGGTGAGAACGGAGCTTTCACTTCCCACTTCCTCCACAGACCTCAACGAATGAATCCAGAAACTCTCCTGCTGCAGTCCCACCAAGAATGCTGCACACTTCTACTTGTACATAATTTGCAGACCATAAATTGCCAATCTTAAGATAGCAGTGTACATTGCTCTGCTAGTGTTAATACTTGCAGCTAATCTTAAAGAAAAGCAAACAAACACCCTGCATCTGTGCACTTAGCTATCAAATAGGAGTTTTCAGGTATCGGTAACAACAAAGATTCATTAAAGTGCTCTTAGAACCAGGTGTTGCAAAAGGAGTTACACTTCTGGGCTACACACTTGGAAGCAGTCACACTTGAGAGATACTTTCTTTCCTGAGAGAGCAGCTACAAGGAATCCTCACTGCACACAAGGTAACACAACATGCACAGAATCAGCCAAGGGAAAAAACTTTTCCTGCACCTGACTACTTTACCAAAAGGAATTTTACTTTGGAGCAACAGATCATGTAAACTCTATCAAACAAAAACTCCACCAAACGTCATTTGTTTAATCAGTGCTGACACTCATCTGCTCCTCAGGCTTCAGTCTCTACCACATGTAAGTTTCTGTACACTCACTGCAAAAATGGGCTCCTATAACCCGATGTCAGAAGGAACACAGCTGTCCCTCTGTCCTGCAGTACCCACATGAGGTGTTTCATCCTTCCTGAGCCAAGCAGAAAGACTCAAATAGACTGAAACTATCAGCAAAATATTGGAGAACTTTCTGTTGCGGCACTCGCGTGCTGTTGTAAAGCATGCAAACAGCCCACCTCCAGTTGTCAGGTTGCATTTTGTCCGCTGTTATTTGTTCCTCCTGAACGCATTACAAGAACACGAAGCCCAGCACTGCCCTAACAGTGCACTTCCCGATCGCCTTCCCCCTTTGGCAGCACGTATTACCTGTCAAGGTTTAAGTTTCCCGTGTAAATGAATTCCAGGAGCTTTTGGAATCCATCAGCCTTCACTTGAGTCTGATCCAAAACGACGTTGCTGTCGGTCGCGTCCCTGTAGAAGGCGCCGAAGAACTCGCTGAAGGAGGCGAGCACGTTGCGGTGCGCCTTGAACTGGCACTCTCCGATGACCACGGTGCAGTCGCAGAGGAAGCCGGCCTCGCGCTGCTTGTTCAGCCGCTCCAGGAGGTGCTCGCAGTGGTGGGAGTACTGCATGGCGAGAGCGAGCCGCGGCCTGCCCGTCCTGCCAGAGGAAAGCGACCGATTTACTTGCGGGATCCCGCTTCCACCGCCTAACGGGGCGAGTTCACGATTGCAAAGGGCTCGGCGCCCCCGATGGTCGCGGGGCAGCGCTGATGCGGCGCCTCCGACACGCGGCACGGAGGCGCCGACCGCGGGGTCGATCCGCCGCCAGAGCCCCGGAGCCGCGGCGGTAGAGCCGTGCGAGCCCCCTACGCCCAGCCCCGCGGCGGCCTCTCGCCCGCAGCGTCGTCCCGGTCCCGGCCGTCCGAGCGCCGGCCGGCCGCCCCGCTCCCGCGGTGCCGCTGCGGACGCGGAGCGGCGTCCCACGCACCTGCGGAGAAGCGGCGGAGCGGCGCCCCCGCCTCAGGCCGCCATGTTGCGGTGACGCCGCGCGCGCCGCTTCCGCCCAGGGACTTCCGGTGCGCCGCTCCGCCGGGATAACGCCGAGCGGGGGCGGCGGAGAGGAGCGGGGCCGGTGTGCCTGGCGGGGCGGGGCGGCGAGGAGCGCTGCGGGAGGCTGGGGAGGCGCGGGTGGCAGCTGCTGCTGTGCCGGAGGGCGAGCCGGGACGTGCAGTCCCCGCAGCGTCTCGCCGTTGTGGCGGGCGCGCGGCTGTCGGTGCGGTGACGCTAAGAACCCGTAGTGCTTCTCGTGTCGCCTTTTGTAGTAAAAACGGTGGCGTTAAGAGAACAGCGCGGAGCAGCGTCTGCGGCCCGCAACCACTTTCCAGGAGCAAAACTGTAACCTTCAGCCGATGTTTCCGCCCGGTTTCGAACCGGGGACCTTTCGCGTGTTAGGCGAACGTGATAACCACTACACTACGGAAACGCCGCTTGCATTGGCAGATCCCAGCTGCTGTCCTAAACGTTCTCCCCCGCCGCCCAAAATCGCCCGCACTGCCGGCATTTGAATGGGCTGAAGAGTTCTGCCGTTCCTTCCGTTTGATACACAAAGTGCGCGGATCGTCCCATCCTGGGAGCGGTGGGAGCTGTATGGATGACGTCCGCGACAACGACCCGTCGGCCCGAGGAATTATGTCTGCTCCAGCATAATCCTTCCTGGAGGGCACGGCTTCTCGCCAGGCTCACGCCGGGAGGTGGCCGTGTGTCCTAGGTGAGCTCGGTGCTGCCCGAGGGGAAGGTCTCAAGTTTGGCTCCGGGGCGCCGCACATCCCCGAGTCGTGGTAGCAAAGCATGGGGACCGGGCCGCACGTGGTGCACAGAACGCATTTCGGTCCTAAACGCGCTTTGAAGTGTATTTTACTTTACGCTTCACGGAGAAGCTGAGATTACAGCTACCTGGCCGATGGCGTCCGGGGCAAATCCAGAGCTCAAATCACAACTTTTGGCGAGGCTATTTCCTCCTTACCCCAAGCACGCATCTCTTTGTGCAGGCAGATACGAGACGCGTTTTAATGACGTTCTTCGCGAAATCCGGGGCCGTAATGAAGCTCAGCGCGCAGCCGGCAGCCCCGGATCGGACCCCGCAGCCCCCGGCCCACAGGAAGGGGCGGAGCGCGTGCGGGGGCGCGTGCGGGGGCCGTGGCCAGGCCGGGCCCGGCGGCACGCGGTGCGGCGGGAGGCGAATGAGCGCGGAGTTCCAAACTCCCGCCGCCGTCCCCTCTCCGCCCGCTCCGCTCCTCGCGGCCAATAGCGGGGCGGCAGCGTGCAGCGCAGCCAATGGGCGCCCGGTGGGCGTAGGCGGAGGAGGCTACAAGAGCCCCACGCGGGGTTCCCCCGGCACGCGTGGCGGGTGGAAGGCTCCGCTGTGCCTAACCCTAATCGGGGGAATTGATGGTGGCTGTCGCCGCGCTCCCTCCGCCCGCCCGCTGTTTTACTCGCTGACTTTCAGCGGGCGAGGGGAGCCGCCCCGGGGGGGAGGCGGGCGGCGGGAGGGGGCCGGGGCGCCGCGGCGGTGGGGGTGAAGGGGGGGGCGGGGGAAGAGAAAGGGCCGAAAGAGGCTCCGCGACCAAAAAAAAAAAAAAAAACGTCAGCGAGGGGTCCGCTCGCCCCGATCCGCCCTGGGGTCCCCGCACGCGTGGCCGCGGTCGGCCGGCACCCGCCATTGCCGCCGCGAAGAGTTCGCCTCTGTCAGCCTCGGCGGCGCGCGGGAGGTGCGGCGCGCGGCCCCGCGCCCCCAGCAGAGCAAACGGGAGCGGCGCCCCCGGGGAAACCCCCGCGCTCCCCCGCGCCGTGGGGCGCGCGGACGGCGTCGCTCCAACACGCGCGGCCCCGCGAGAGCGGCCGTTGGGGCCGCCGGGCGCCGTGAGGAGAGCCGCGGGGCCGCCCCGCGCAGAGGTGGGCGGGAGGTCGGGCCGGGTCCGCGCTCAGGTGCAGCCCGCCGGGCGTCAGGCGTGCGGCTGCGGGCCGGGGCCGCTCTTTTGTCCCCTCGGAAGGCGGGCGGCCCCGCGGAGACGGGCGGTGTCGCGCCTCGGGGCGAGAAGCGCAGAGGTGAACACGAGGGAACGCACGAGGGAGCACGCGGGCGCCCGAGGGGGATATTCGGATATTCGGCGAAGTGTGGAACGGGCGGGCCGTGAGGGAGCCGCTCGGGGAGGCCGACCCGCTCCGTACGCTGAGCCGCGTGGGGACGGAGCGGCGCGAAGGGCGGCAGACAAAAGGCGGCCCTGCGGACGGCGCTGGGAGCTGCGCGATGCCTCCGCCCGCCACGTGCGTGCGGCCGCTGCCATCTGCTGGGCTCGGCTTAACTTTTATCCCGTTTCGCACGAAGGATCGGTGAACTTGGGTCCTTAATTATGTTTTAATTGGGCGGCGGGAAGCCACGGCCAGAACACGTGGAGGTGAAGTCCGATGTACTCGGAGATGTGCCGGTCCGGCGGGTGGAGTGGCGTAAATCCGTAGCGTAGCGGCAGCTCGGCGTTATCGGGCTGTGCTCCTTCTGCTTGCACAGTAACGGCAGCAGAAACGTTGTTCCCGAGCAGCCCTCAGCACCGGATACTTTGTTTGAGGTTGCAATCCGGCAGCGCAAGGCCGAGTGCCGGCCGCCGATTTCCAAACGTTGCTCCTCGGATCGGCCCATAAGGGAGCTTCACCTGAACGGATCTCCTGCCGCATTTCCAATGCTTTGTCCCTGTTGCTTCTGAAAGAGGTGATGAGCTTCCACTACCACCCTACGTGTGAAAAAGTGAAGGTGTGTTCTGCGTATTTGTGTACCACAGAATAAATGTTCAGAAACTCAGAACTTGGTTTACTTTATCACTGTTTGTCTCTGGTAACGAGGAAAACTTCGTGCAACAAACAGTGCTGCTGTGAAGGCCACCACAAATGTAACTGAATCTGCCCCCTGCTGCTTCTGAGCCAGGAACTGAGCCCGGATTTGAACTCCATGTCCTTATGGGTCCCTTGAACTCAAGGTAGTCTACGGCTCTATGAAAGGAAACACATCTGATGGCTCTCCTACGAGCAGAACTCATGCAACAGCAAAAGCAACTCCTGGAGGTGCAGAGCCGTGCCAGTGCCGTGCTTGGACCACGTGGCGTTCAGCGGATGTTCTTCCCTGCAGAACGTGAGTGATCCTATTAATATATCCCTATTAATATACATAGACTTGTGTCTGTTTATTTGTTTGCTTTTAAATCTAATGGTTTGCTTGAAGGTTCCATGTGTTGAGTTTACCAGTGCTCTCTGAGAGACAAAGCAATGTGGAAAGGTGATGATGTCCAGGAGGAGTGCTTGTGCTCACTGTGAGCGTGCTTTATTGCAGCTCAGGCTTTGTGCTGCCATTTGATGACCTGGGCACTGGGGTTGTCCTGGCTTACCTGTTGTTGGGTGTCACTGTCTGGAACTTAGCAAAGAGAAGTCGGGTTGTTCTCTAAGGAAGGCACAGGTGGGGAACTTTGAAGGGTATCTTACTCAAATCAACTTAAGGCACTCAGATGACTTTTGTGTTAACAGGTTGGTTATGTGCTAAATGCTTTGGCCAAAGGTGACAAAGCAATTTCTGTCATGCCAGCGTTAAGAAATGGTGTCACCATACTGAAATGTGCACAGAGCTGCATTCCTGCTGCGTGGCTGTGTCTACTGTGTGTGCTTTTTCAAAACGCCTAAGAGGGCTTTTGTTCTTTGTGGCTTTGGGAAATTGCTCCCTTTTTGTCCAGAACCTAAAAGCAGTAGCTTGGTGTGGGTTAAATCCCTGAGGAAAGGATGAGGTGCCATAGTACAATAGTATAGATTATGATGACAGTGTGTGCAGAGCTGTTAAGAAAAGTAAAGTGGAGTTAACACTGAGCTGCAGCACTGAGGCTAACACAACAGTTCAAGCTGACCTTGCTTAAGAGACAACAAAAACTGTCTTAAGGAGAAATAACAATTATCAAAGAGTAAAGAATGGTTTAATTCAAAGGCTGTTTAACTTCTGACAAGTCTGGCAAACATTAATAGAACCTCCCCTAATTCTGTTTGTAGTTTGCCTCAACAAGGAGTGCTGTCAGCACGTGGTTGGATGCTGCATTATCAATGGCAGGAGCACACGTCTGCCATCTTAAAGAAACACAATGGCACGGTGAAGTAATGCCATCTAGTCTTTTATGTGCTGAGAACCTGGACCAAAGAAGGGTTAAGCACAGAATGAATTTCTGTGCTTTTCTTTATACTGTTCATAGCATTTTCAGTGTAACATGCCAGAACTGGGAAGTTTGTTTTTCCAGAAGAAGCTTCCTAGAATTGCTGCGATGTGGGTGTGACAGTGTAGGAGCTCTGCAGTGTGTGGCTCTTGCACAGAAAAGTGTAATTCTCAGTTCTCACAGGTGTGATAATAACTTGGCTCTAGCAGGATCTTAACATTAAGCTTTTCTTTACATGATTCAGCTCTAGCCAGAGTGGAAGTGAGAAAGCTGTATGGGGTCAGACTTGTGCGGAGCAGAGAGTAAAACTGGGATGTGTGTATCGTTCCCTACATATCAGACCTAAAATGAGAATGGCTTAGGAGTCTCTATTTAACTTTTTCTGTCTCTATTTGATTGAATACTGTGTTTGGAAGCTTTCAGTACAGAAAGCTGCTATCCTATGGTTTGATGAAGATCATTTTGCTTTTTGTCAGTGCTGTGAAGGTCTGTTAGGTATGCTCTTGCTGCTGATAATATCTTTTCCCAACAGTAGATGGCAATGGCCGTTCATTTGTGAAACAGGAGCTGAGCAGGGCACTATAGAATTTAAGTGTAAGTTGGATCATTCCTGGTTAGGGATCCTAAGCAGAACCATATAGAAAAAGTTTATTGTTTTCGAGTACAGGTGAACTACCATTAAATAGCAACCTTCGCAATTTAATTAGCTTAATGCTAATGAAAACGAAAATGTTGTAAAATCCACTTCAAAGTAAAACATGTGAAAGACACGCACAGCAAGGTGCTGCAAGGAGTTGTCAGCCCTCCATGAGAAGGTATTACAAATGCATTTTTATGTACATTCTAGCAAAGCTCAAGTGAGTAAAGAATGTGACTTAAACAGATCTTCATTCCTTCACAAGCTTGCTCAGAACAGCCATAATGTTCGCGTCATGTTTGGCTTAGAAGTGAATTAGAGATTGTCTTGTTGGCTTAAAGAACTTCAGTTCCTCTTCATAAATGTTAGGGTTGAATTTGAAATCTACCCACCCTCCCTACCCCCCTCAAAAACTGTGTGTATATATATATATATAAATGAGATCAGCATTTGGTGTTTGGAAGCATTTTGCTTCTAGAAAAGCACTGTATTATTTGAAACTAGAAGTGCAAATATTGGCCTTGTCAATGTACAGCAGTGTGCTGCAAGGCAAACTGCCCTCCTCGTTTCTCACTTATTTGCTGCTTGCTTTTGTGGAATGCATATTTCGTTTCCCAAAGGTGAATGTGGGAGGTATGTGCTTGAGGAAGGTGGGCACCTATTACCACATTATAACTAAGTCACGGGGCTTTGGGGATTGCACAGCTGCAAACAGAAGTTTTCTGCATTATCACAGCATTCTGGTTTGCAATGATAACGAGTTTAAAGGCTGGTGTTTCTCTGGTTCTGCTGAGAAGATAATCAGACTTCCGTACAGTAATGATGGAATATTGGCGTCTGTGAGAATTCGGTAGGAAACACTTCAGTGCAGCAATTAGCATCTGAGTGAAGTTGTTTCTTTCCAGTGTCTGGGTATCCAAACCCTACAGTTGGGTGCCTCTCTGTGCACTGTGGGGGACAAAATACAGCAGGAAGGATGGAAGCTGGCAGAAAGACGCAGGGGTTTGTCCCAAGGCTGCGGCTGGCTGCAGATGTGCAGCACTGGGCGCATTCCCTGCACAGGCACCCATCCATGGAACGGAGAGCAGAGGCACTGGGTGAGGAGGATGCAGTGCTGCCCTCCCTCTGGCTGCAGCCCCCAGCTCCATGGCTGGCTGCATGGCAAGCTGCTCCTGCATAACGCAGTCCTCTGCAGTGTAAAGCCAGGAAAGTGCAGCCCTGCACACTTAGACCTTCTCTTCTGTTTCAGCCACTGAGCCTCCTAAAGAGCAGAATTCCATCACTTCTTTCATCACTCTAATATTCCTTTAAACAACTGTATCATGGGATCTATTGTACTTAGCTACGCTGAGTCTACCGTACAGTCCATGTTTTTCATCACAGGAAGCAGCTTGAACTGCTTATAACACATGGAGTATACATTTGTCGTCTTTTAGAGCAGCTTTATATCATTCAGCTGGCTTTATGGCCTCTTCTGAGCCTAGAGATAAGTATGTTTAAGTATAATCCTGAAGTTTTTATCTTCTGCATCATCGGCCTGCACTTTAGTTACCACTTCATGTTATGCTTCTCCAAGCAGCTTAGAGCAGGCTTAGCTTGACAATTAGGGGAGTGAACTGGCAAAACTCTGTTCAGTTCTCTCCCTTTCCTTTCACTCTTATCTCCTTTTCTAAGGTACACATTTTTATCTACGCACTTCCAAGAAGGTGTTCAATTAATAACTCAGACGAGTCAGAGCTGATAGGATCTTTTCGTGTATTAATTTAACTCTTCCTTTCAAGGGGAATGCCAAAAAATCACTGTTTTCATGTTTTCTCTGTTTGTTTTGGCTGGGTTTTTCATGCTATTCAGGTTGCACTCTGTAGCCCTTTGATTTGGCTCCCAAGAAATTATTGGGGATTACAGCAGTTGGCTTTCAGGTGGCTGCTCATTGCCGTATGGAATAGCAGCTTTATTCTGTATTAATGTTGCTTTATTTACAGTGGTAAGTTTTTCTTCTTAATTTATTTACAGGAAAAATAAAAGGAAAAAGAAGGTAAACTTGCAGACCTGGCTATTCAGGACCTAGAAATGCAATGAGCTTCGTTGCTCAGTTTCTTGTGTTTGTGTTTTTCTGGTGACAAGAGTGATGCAATAGAGCTGACAACAAAGTTAGCTGCAGCAGAGCTAACACGAGGCTTTGTGCAGAGACAGTTTTTTTGTCTGAACAGGGCAGTCTCATTTAGCAGTTGCACATATTGGTGTTTAAAAACTCCCTCCTTTTTCATTGGACACGAATGAGAATGTTTAATTTCCATCTCTGCTGGTTTTGCAGCAGGTTTGAACTTGCAATAAATGTTCAGAGGGATCGATACTATAATAAATGCTGCCAACTCTTCCCTGCGATTGAAATGCACCTGGTCCCCAGAAGTACCTCCATCATTGTCACTGTGAGCTGTAAGGTGCAGGAGAACCACAGGTAACCCAGGGCAGGGCTGGAGGTGGGGACAGCCATCTCCATAGGGGAGTGGATCATTCAACAAACACAAAATGAGTGAATTGCACTGAGAAAATAGGTGAACAACAGTGTAAAACATGAAGTTCTACATACACACACATAAAGGGCCAAAAAGAGAAAAAAAGAGAAAAAAACCCACGCTTGGTAAAAACCTATCTCAGAGTGCCTCTTGTTTGTCTTATTGGAGGTAAATGTAATTCTTTGTTGGTGCTTTTAATACCGAGATATTTCTGTTCTTTTGGCTCACCAATCAGTGCTCTGACTGTTTGTGGAGGGAGCAGCACCCACAGAGTGGGATCCAGCACACTGAATGGCAAACAGCAGCGCATGGCAAGGGAAGCATTGCTCCTGATTTTCCTTGTGAAAGCATGTGGACCTTTCAGTCATCAACTTCCCTGAAAAACATATAGAAATCTAATAGAACGTAAAACTGATGTTATCCAGTATAGAAATTGCAATGAAATATAGAAAAAATCTACCAATTAATCAGCCTTCCAAAATTATCTCTTCTATCAAGTTGGTTTTTTATTCACCCAGCAGAGTACTTTCCATACTGATTTTTTTCCCGTGGGAATGCCTTATTTAATATAGCAAAGTTGTATCACCAGGGCAAAATGTTGGTTTACATCCAGTGAGGATCACAAACAGATGTGGACTAATAGCTAAACTACCAATTCCGTGATTAATATTGACCACCTTTTTAATTGCCAATCTATTTTTGTGGAAATCTTCTGAGTGCAAAGTCCAGGTTTAATAACCTTTGGGATGTACTGCAGTGCTGGAAGATTTCCAGTGCTTTGCTGCTATTTTCAAGTTCATCTCTGCGCTGTCACTGGAGCAGATGACATGTGAAGCTGCAGGTGACTTGCTGGCTTGCAAGCCTGCTTTGTTCTAGGACTTGGCTACAGTGCAGTAATGCTAAACTTCTTTATGATACAGTTTAGTCTTGTAATATAAGGCAGTTCAGGTAGTGTTTTAACTGTGCTTCTCAATGCTGAGTTCTGGCCAAGTGCTCCAGACTGTTCAGAAATACAGTTTAAAGAGAAGTTACTGCAAAAGGGAACAATCCATAAAAAGGTGAAATCCTGCCTTCTCCAAACCAAGTTCTATAACTTTTTTTTTTTTTTAATAAGTGCAGCAATATCTTCTGGTGTTATCCTTCTTAATAAGCGTGTGATGTAAAACATCAGTGATTAAATTCAAGTGCTTTAGCCATTATTTTCCTCATGGTCTTTCTATGCAGTTTGACTGGATTTTTGGGCTGATGGCTGTAGCAAATAGCATCAAAGCAGAGGTAAGACACTGGCCATGGCTTAGGCATTGAGTAGTTGTGAGCAACTTACCCGACTGAGAATGTTGCACACAACCTCTTGGAATCTGATATTTGGATCTGTGACTTAGCAGCTGTTGCTGCTTTTTCATGGGAATTTCCATGTCATATGTGTGCCTTTAAGCTAGTAAATAAGAGAGAGGTATGTAAGTTCATTGGCTGGAGACTTGGGAACCAAATTTGAAACCCAAAGGAGATGTAACTGAATGCATGATGGTGGGAAGACATAGGTGTGGGGCTGTGAGCAGATCCCTCAGTCCCGTGTGCTGCTTCCAAGGAAGAACACGGACTGACAGCACTCCTTGTGGCGTGCTTCAAGGACAGAACTGAAATGCTTCTGTAGGGCGTAGCCATCAATCTGCAGAGGGGTGTTCTTGTACACCAAGCACAACACAGTGCAGCTTTCCAGCGACCTTAGTGTTCCAGCCAGCACAGGAGCTTGCTGTAGTAATTACAGATTACATTAAGTATCAAGTAAAAGCCAACAGCCAACTCCTAGGTGAGCCTTTTATGCATTATTAAAATCATTTCCTTCCCAGAAAGTTCAAGCTAATAAAATTGAATTTGATAATTCAATCAGTAAAAAGTAGGTCTGAAAGAAATTTGCCTTTGCTGATAATGTCCCAAGAAATCCTGTGTTTTATACAGTGCTTAATGTACCTAAGTGTTGAAATAATGCCTCTGCTGTACATTGACAGTTTCAGTTGCACGTTCACTGAGATTGCCTCAAATTATTTTACGACTCTATTTTTTATTGATAGCTGTTATATGCAAGATGTGCACTGCAGTGAGATTAGCAATCAAAGCCCGTGGCCAGCTGATATTTCAGCAATTAGAATATAGAACATGTTCAGAAGTATGAAACCAAAAGGATTACTCCTAAGTACCAAGAAATGAGTTCTCTTTCCGGAGCAACTGGCTCAGTTTGTTAGGGGCTCTGCAAAACAGAGACAGCTAGAGATTGGGTGTAACAAGGAACAAGTGCTTTGTAAGGAGACTCTTTGCTTCTAATGCTGCCTGGACTTGAGATATTTGGTTGCCTTAGTGGAGCCCTGGCTGGCCTGACATTCAGGCCAGATGTTTCTGAAAACTTGACGGTTTGAGGAAGCCTCAGGGTGATCAGTTTTCTTCTATCTTGGCCAAAATAATTTATTCTGCTATAGAATAGAACCAGGGTTACTGGCATTTGAGAGCTGATGCTGTACAGCAGTTGCTTTTAGGAGGTTATTGGTCAGCCTTTGATTTCATATGACTCCTAACATTTTAAAATAAGGTACACGCTATTCCCATATATCATATACAAAATTTACAGAAAGGTTAATAGTGAACAATATCATACGTCTGGGTTAGTATTCTTCCCTCAGCCTAAATGGTCCAAGAGCAGGCTGTAAAGCTGTCAGCCAGCGAGCTGAGCCTGTGCCGAGCATCCAGGACGTGGTGCAGAGCAGGATGGCACACAGATCTGAGTAGGTGGTAAAACCATTAAAAATAAATATGGCTGGGATGGATTGGTTCCGTGACAATGTATTTTACACACAGAACACCATAGCTGCAAAAATCTCCCTTTAATCACTAGCTGGGACAATGATGTAAGAGCCCTTCCTGGCCATGCGTAGAGTTGGACCTGTGTGCTTATTTGTTCTTTCATTTGCCCAAAGTGGTAAGAAATGCTGTAGTGCTGTGCTCTACATCCCAGCTGCTAACAGGAATTGCTGTCTGGTGAGGTTCTGTTGGAGCACATGGAGATGCTGCCTCCACTAGGAGTCAGCTGAGTTGTCATTCTTGGTTCAGGCACTTTGTCTGGTATTCCAGGTCTGGATAGAGTCTGAACTGGGGTTTCAAATCCAAGTTGCTCTAAATACTGTTCTTACTATTTAAATTTTGTATGTTTAAAAATTGAAGCATAGGTTCCTGGTTTTTTTTTTTTTTTTTTTTTTTTTTTTTTTTTTTTTTTATAAACAAAACAAAACTTCTTGGGATGAAGGACTCAGCCTGAAGCACTCAGCCTGAGTCTGTACTGTTTGCTGTCCCAGAAAACTTGCCTGGAGCAGCAGCGGCACAGCAAGCCAGTCCTCGTGCCAGCACAGAGCCTGCTCCTCTGTTCTCACTGCGTGGGTAGATGTGCTGTTCCAGGCTTCCTCAGAAACTTTGTAATTGATGTTTTCCACTCATTTTCTTTCTCTGTTGGTATGTTGGTTGAGTTGCATTTCCCCAGCATTCAGACGTATGCACGAATGCTGGAAAGACTCACTCTCATGCATAATGAAAGAGGAAAAGTTTCAGGGGAGGAATTTATTGGCTACGGTCTCCATTCCTGCTCTATATCTTGCTCTACAAGCTCCCAGAGCAAGTGAGTGGTAGAGCCAAGAATAGAACAGCACTTCTCCGACACCCAGTGCTGTGCCTTAACCCCTGCCTCCCGTGAGAAACTGTGCTCTGCTGTTCTGTGCAGTGCGAAGATAAGATCATACTTTATTTTGGTGCACAAATTGATCTCTAGGGTGAGTGAATAAAGTTGGGAAAAAGCCAGAGAATAACACAGTGCAAACAGTGAAACATACGGAGGGTGTATATATATAATGCTGCAGCTGTCTGAGGTATTATTTTGAATTAATTCTATCTTAATTCTTGAAGTGCTTGATTTGTTTTGTTTTATTTTGTTTTGAGCACACCAGCTCCTCTTCAATGAGAAAGCAGGACTTCTTTTCTCAGCTGGCATGTCTTCAGGAGCAGCCGAGGGAGGAGGTCTGCCTGTGTGCAGGGGTTGTTCCCTTCCTGGAGGAACTGCTTTGATGGGATCGTGGCAGGTGCTGCGCTGTGTTTGTGAGAGAAAAAAGCATTTGGAAAAAGCTGGAGATGGCACGGGTTGGTTCCTGCATTGAGGCTGCAAAGCACTGCTAGTTCTGTGGATCAGCACTAATGAAGGGTAGCGTATGTCAGCTTAGCATGGGGATGTCAGTGTGAAATCCTTCCCTGCAGCCAGCATTCCCAATGGATAGAAGGCAGTGGTGGTCCTAGGCACTGCTGGCTCAGCACCCCGACTGCTCAAATGGCCACCCCTCTAAATTTGATCAAGAAAAGAATACCTTCCCCAGAATATCTACTTGCTCAGGTTCGATACAAGCTCAGCTGATCTGAGGGCTCACGTTACCCTTTGCTTTCATATTCACCAAATCTCTCATCAGATCCATGGCTGCAGTTGTGCTAAATTAACCTGCTCCTTTTCAGGATTCCTCCTCCAGAAAGACCTCGAGTTGCAACATACCGGGGAGTTACTATGAAATGGTTTAAACAGACATTGTTTTTAGTTTTTTATTTTTACACCAACAAGATAAACCACAATTAAGGACAGTTGCCTGATTAATTTTAATCTTTCACCCCTTGCTTCTGTAAGGAAACTATTTGCTATTAAAGGTAGAAGCATACGTACTTCTGTATAAACTGTTTCTGGAGAAGGATATTAAGGATCTTTATGCCCTCCCCTGGGTCCCACCTCTCTTTTAAAAAGCATATATAGGTTTGAAGTGTAAATATTTATCAGAGATTTAGTTCCAAAATCTCTTCACTCATCATAAATGAGTGCATATACGTACATGTGTGTGTGTGTATATGTAGGTATGAAAGAAAAGAGGCAGGAATTGCTGTAACAGGGCAGTTAGGATGTCACAGTAATTTTCTGTGCCCTGTAACCACACTCACTGCTTTCATGTGAGCACACACACAATGTGAAATGCGTTTGAAGATGAGCATTGGTTATTTAAGGCTCCCAGCTGGGTGGGTGCACAAGCAAGTTGCTCGGGGGGAGTTGGGGCATGAGCTTATGGCACCATGGGACAGAGATCCTTCTCTGCTGATGGTAAAATAATACATTTGTTCACTCACTGGCTAGAAATGATTGAGAATTTTTTGGCAGTGCTTTTCACTCGGGAACTCTTTATTTCTCACCACTGAAACATTTGGTGGGAACATGCCAGTTTCAGTGAAACTTCTGTAATAAAAAGATTGTTTTCAGGCTAGAATTGAGAGGGAGTGTGCTCTGACTGCGTGTGTCTGAGAACAGAACTTAACCCCAAAGTCTTCACGCATCCAGAGAGCTCTAACTCTGGTCACAGTGACCTGTCCTTTTGGAGACACAAAACAAGCAAACAAAAAGAGCCAACAAACAGAACTTACATCTGAGTTCATCTTCATGCAGTCGGGAAAACTTCTGACATGTTGAAATGATTTCTGGGATGGGAAAAAATATTTTATTCTTTGTACCTCAGCACTCTGTCATGAACTTTGCATTTGAGATTTGGCTCTTGATGAATGAGCTCTCATCCTTAAAGGCTGCTGTGGAAGAGAGTTAAGGACTTCCCTGAAACATAGAAACCAAAAGGCTTGACCGCAGGCACTGCAGGGAGTGTGAGGAAGGAGAAAAGAGGAGATCTTTGCTCTCCTGCCTCTTCTTTTGGGTTTTATCACTCATTCTGCAGCCAGATGCTGCAGACTGCCTGCCCTCTCTCAAGCAGGAAATACAAATGGAGCACACCTGCCCAAGGAAGCTACAGGCTGACTTGGCTCTTCAGCTCCATGGGCTTCTTGGTTGCTGCAGGAAAAGCTGAAGGCTAAAATGAAGAGCACACATCAAAGAGGTGCGAGATGCCTGCACCCTGCCTTCTCACAGGCACTTCTACCACAAGGCTGCTCCTCCAGTGTCATTGGGGAAATGGTGGTGGTAGCTGAGCTCGGGCTGGATGGAATCCTGCAGATCTCTGTGCAGGTGAAGCTTCTTCCCTGCTGGGGAAGAAATGGCTGAACGGAGCGTGCTCACGTTATGGAGTGCAAATGGAAGAAACAACATAGAGCAGCAAATGGGAATATTTTAGAAAATTTCCAATGGCATTTTGAAAAATGCTGCTTGGTAGTGAAATGCTACAGGAGAATGGAACGTGAAAATGTGTTGGGTTTAACTGTGTCTGAAGTGTTGATACCCAGTCTTTTGGGATTCCTTAGTAGCAGGTCTGAGCGGCGGTACCTGTACCTACCTCCTACATCGATGCTGCAGGCTGTGAGGTGGGAGTGATTCCCATTGGGGGTGGAGAGAGTGGAACCCACTGCAGGTGCAGTCTGCATGTGCCCTGTATTGCTGTCATCTATTGCCCTTGCCCAGTGTGCCTCTTGATGCAAACCTCAACAACCTGAAGGAACTGCTCTGACCTTGTCTTCCTCCTTAGTGCCACTCAGAGCTAGCTATTAAACCAAGTTTGGATATAGACTCACCACGTTTTTCAGTGCGTTTATGCTCTCATAGTAATGAATGTTATGCAAAAAAAAAAAAAAAAAAAAAAAAAAAAAAAAAAAAAAAAAAAAAAGATTAAAAACCATTTTTCAAAGAGAACAAAGAAAGAATGTGGTTTATCTCAGCCTTAAACTCAGAATGAAGGGCTGCAACAGAGCAGAATATTTGCTGTGTGCTGGAGAGCAAAGCAAGCCAAGAAATCAGGCATCTTCTGGATTATCTGTGAATCTCAAATTTGCCTCTGACAGAAATCTTAATTTCATGTTTAATTTTAATAGAATGAAAGTTTTTTTATTTATTTATTTTGAACAGATTTTCCTCAGACTTTGATAGTCTTTATTCAGCAGGGACTGGAGGATTGGATGCTGTGTTCTGTGGCAATGAGCATACCACATCTAAGCATCATTTTCCCTTCCCCGTTCTCTTAACTTTTGTTCTGTTGTGATGTTATTTGCAAATAAGCTACAGCAGGCATCAAATGAAATGTTTAATTAAAAAATGTTATTGGAGGTCCAATTTAGGATCAAAGATCACACGCTATCAGAGATTCAGTGCCTCCATAGAGCAGCAATGGGTGCCTCAGCAATAGGCAGATGGGTTAGATTAGATACTCATTCATTTTAGCCTGTTTACTTTTCCTTAGCGCTCATTTCAGATATCGTAACCTGCGAGAAGTTTTCGGAAGAAATAATGATTTTTAAAGTGAAAATAAAAGGCTTCTGGTTTAAACAAACCCGGTAAAGAATTCGGAGGTAGGAAAATGAGACCTTTAGAATAAATCTGACCAAAAGCATAATAAACACTGACTGCTCACATAAATCCGTTTGTTGTAGCAAACATTTAGTCTGATTTAATCTTTGAATGTATTACTGCCAGAAAGAAAAGACTTCACGGGCTTTAATGCTTTACTTACTCCCAAAATTCAACTTCAGCTATTGCTGCTGGTAGTATTTCCCACTGAAAAGACCAATTTAATTATCTTTGTCATCCATCTGAGTGAAGTCTACACATGTGTATTATTTACAGATCATTCTTCAAACGATGTTACCATCGGGGCACGGCAGCAGAGGGAATTGGAGCTCTGGGAGTTTGGAGCCTCTAGTGCTGTACCCAGAGCTTGGGGAGGGCAGTGTGAGCTGCAGGCAGTGCTTGGGCTGCTGCACAGCTCCCACGGGGTGCTGGGGGCCTCCAAATAGGGCTCCCAAATGTGTTTTTACCACCTGTTCACCTTTGTTTTACTTCTGAAACACCTGACTTTTAAATTACTCAATCTAAATGTCTGGTGGAGAACAGGTTTGGTTTTGGTTTTGAATTCTTCAGTGCCGTGCTTAGAAATTATTCCTACAGTTCTTCCGGCTGATAAATAAGTAAGTTTCTTTCTAATGCATTTTAGCTCTCAGCCAGTACGTGCAGAATGTTATCACTTTTAATACTTTGCAAATAGGGAAGGTGGAAATGTGATTTTAGAGCTGCTTTGAGCTGCTGCTAATTTCCATTAGTGTCCCAGCCATTGCCTTCTGCACCCAGCTGCACTGCCAGGAGGAGCACTGCAAAGCTTCCTTCCATCCCTGGGGGTCCAAACAAGCTGATAATGGGATGAAGCACTGGGCAGGACTGAGCAGACCTATGGCTTGTTCTTACTAATCTCTGACGTCTTTCCCCCCAGTTTTTTTAATGACTTTCCATTTTTCTTCCTTACCTAAAAGTGGCTTTAGAAACACAGGAGCAATGCAAAAAAACACATGCAAGTCAGTCTAATCAGGAGTGCTGCTGTCAGAACTTCATTATTCTTTGTTATCCAAAAAATTGCAAGTCCAGCTGTAAATGACAGCAGCCCAGAGGTGCATTGTCACTTCCTGCCTTTCATATTAAAAGAAATATTTGGGAATGCTAACAGAAAGCATAGGACCCAACATTTGGCTCTTGGTACTTGCGTTCAGTCTTGGAAGGGAACGTGGCTTTCAGAAACAAACTCGTTTTAAATATCCTTATTTTCAATGGAAACAGACATCTTGTTTAAATTCAGAGGCAAAAATCCTGGGGTTAAGTGCAAGCCCCACAATTCAATTTGCATGTTGAGTAATCCAGACTGTAATAGCAGCTTTGTCATGTTAAGGTTAGGTCTTTCCTGTGGCTGTTCAAGTGGGCTCTGAAGACTTTTTAACATGTTGCAGGATATTGAGGGGGGGAAAGTCTGACCTCCATCCATTTGTTCAGCCTCACTTCTGCAGGTTTCATCACACTGCCCGTGCCTCGCACGTGGGACCTTGCTGAGGGCAGGATAGGTGCCCAATTGCCTACATACAATTTCATCAGGAAAGGTGTATGATTTATTGCCCTGTAAAGGGTTTTGACACGAAGCCTGTGAAAAGAACTATATAAATGCCAATACGATGTAAAACGTCACACAAATACTTTACTCATTAATTCCGACCCCATGCTTTTGTACTGGAAAGAAATGGGAGTGAAATACAGACGTGTTCTTTGTGCTTTAAAGGGAAAAATGGGCTTGTGGATATTATAAAGGCTGATATGTTAACCTGTCTTTGCAGTTCCCTTAAAGAAAAGCAGAAGGAAGCCCTCTTTGCTGGCAGTGCTGCTACGAATGAAAGCAAATAAAGGACCAACAAAGAGAAGTCCCACATTCTTGCTGACAATCCTTGGTCAGATCCTGCTCTCGCTGTTACAAAGTGCTGATTTTATTTCTGACTTCTGAAATTTCATTTCTTTCAGCATTACCAGCCAGAGGCTTTTCTGCTGTCATTCCATTCCAGTTGTGCCCTTATATTTAGTCATGTTATCTCACTCCAACAGTGTGATAACCAAAAGCTTCCCCAGCCTCCCTGGCACTGAGCAGCCTGCTCCCAATGCAGTTCCAGCAGAAGGAAACCTCCCAGCAGAGCAGCGCTGCCCTGTTGCAGCAACTTGGTGCTTGTTGCACCGTTTCCTTGTGGGCACCGCCTGGGGGGGCTCCAGTTCCAGCTCCCAGCCGCCCCAGCTCCTTCCTTCTGGAGACCACTGGGAGGCTGCTGGGGTGGGGGATCCAGAGAGCCCCCCCTCCTTCTGCAGGGTTTTTCTCACCTTGCCCAGGCATTTTGCATAGCGGGAGCCAGCCTGGCCCTCTTGGTATCAATCACAGCTGTGGCATCAAACCTTCTCCCAGCACAGTGAAGCTTCTTTTCTTTTAACCTGTATGCGTCAGCTTTAACCATTTCCCAGTGCTGGGGTAGTTTACTTCATCCTTTCATTTTTATTTCAGATTGCTTTTTGAATTCCTTTCTGTGTTGTTCTGCAATTTTGATTAGTTCTATTTCTGCTTTTAATAGGATGTTCACTTTCGGCTGATCTTGGCTGGCATTTTTCCCTTTTGATTTGTCATGCTATTAATTCCCCACTGTTCAATGTTTTGTCTACATTCAGAACATGTTTGTTTTTCTCTAGTGGCCTGTAATTATTTTCCCCTCCTCCTCTTTAGTTTTTCCTCCTACATCTCCACTGCCGCTACTTAAAGAGCAGGACAGACTAAGGATAATCCCTTGAGGATGTGAATATAGGACTTTTTTGACCTAACAAAAAAGAGCTTTAAGTCTTTGATAGGAGCTCGGCTTGAGGGCATTGGTTGTGCCTGTAGTGAACTGAGAAATAAACGTTAAGGTTGTGATGCGGGAGCCCTGCTACACGTTTGGGGCTGGCCTTGCCCTGCCACCGCCTTCTTGTAGGACATTGCTGAGCCAGTTCCCCACGAGAGGGGCTGTCTGTGCCTCTCTGGAGCATCCTGTAGGGCTTCTGGGATTTAAACCTCCCTGCGTGTTCCCTAGAGACAGAGTCCTTGGTTTGATCAAGCTTGCCTCTGCTTTAGATGAAGCCCTTTCCAGTGTCACTTTCGGCAGGGCAGGATAACTCCAGCTCTACTGAAAATTCAGCGCAAGCCCCAGAGCTGCGTTCACGTGCACGGCGCTGGGCTCCGGCTCCCCCACCCCTCCCCTCCGACTCCCGCGCCCTGCAGTTCCGCGGCACGGCCGCAGGGGGGCGCCGCAGACCGCGGGGTGCCGCGCAGCGCGGAGGCAGGCGGGAGGCCTCGCGCAACGGGCAGCGCGGCGCAGCGCCGGCCGCCGCTTTGCCCAGCGCTCCCCGCAGACGGCTCGGGGCTCCGCGCAACGCCGCCGTTCGGTGCAGTGAGCGCGGAGGGAGGCTGCTGTGTGCGCAGCGCGGGATAGGAGGAGAGGGGTTGGGGGGGAGGAAAGCGGTCGTAAGTAGGTTTGTTAAGGAATCCGGTAAGTTATAGGAAGAAAAATTAAACGTCTGGTGCTTACACGACGGCGTATTTTACAAGGGAGAAGGAAACCGCGCAGAAAATGCATGTGCTTTTATTGTTGGTTTTCATTGCCTGTACTGCGGTGGATGCTTTATGCTACGGAGAGCGAGTTTAATTGAACCAGATCGCTGATTTCATATAACAGAGGGCATGGGGGTTTTGTTTGGTTTTGTTTGCTTTTTGGAGTTAACCGTTTCGGGGACGAGAGGCGGCCAGGACCGCGCTCTGCAGCCGCCGAGTTTGGAGCCAGCAAATAAAAACACATTACATGAAAACAAACACCGAGAGCCGCTATCAAAGCCTCCATCTCTGCCTATTATTTTCCCTTGTATTTGGAGCTTTTTTTTTTTTTTCTTCTTTCTTTCTTTTTCTTTTTTTTTTTTTCAATCGCATCTGTCGCTCCCAGCCGTTCCCAGGACCGCAGAGCAGAGCGGACAGCTTCCATGTGACCACCTCAGGACGGGAGGCATTTTCCACTGGGAAACTTCAGAGCGGTTTTCTCCCTTCCTTTCCATTCTGAAAAGAAAGCGTGCACTCTTCCCAGCGATTAAAGCCGCCGTGTTTGTCTTCAGACTTCTCGGGTTTATCCAAACTTTTGTGTGTGTGCGTGTGTGCCCCCCCCCCTCGGCGCAGTTGTAAAGTAGCCCCATCTAGCAATGATAAATATCCCTGTTGATCACTTGATTGATTACCTCTCGGAAAGGTCACGCGGGCTTGCAGTAATTTCCTTTTGCCTAAGGCTCCCTTTTCACTTTTACTCCCGCACGACAGCTCCAAGTATACAGGATCTTTATTTTTGATTTTAACCCCTCAAGAGCTCCCCGAAAACAATGCTGCGGAGGGGAGCGGCGCTGGGAGCCCCTGGCTCTCCCGGGGCTGAGGATTCGGATTTAAACAACCAGACAAGCTATTAATTTACCCATGCTACCCAGGGTCCTGAACCCAATTAATTTCTAATAATTACAGCCCAAGGGGGCTGGAGAGATCCCTCTGCCTCTTTCTAGCCGTGCCACTTCGCGGCACTGAGGTCAGCGTATAATAATAAAGTGTATATTTTGAAAGTGATCAGCAGAACAGTGAGTTATTGCAATGAATGAAAATTGTTTCCATTTTGGCTAATTGAGCCCACGGCTGAAAGCCGGAGTTCTGAGACTAAATAAAGGGGACTGTTTCATTTCAACGTGGGCTGGAAATCCCTGCGTAGCTTTTCGGTCACCCAGCAAGAAGCTTAATTTCTTAACAGCGAACCTGAAATCAAGCGTTGGGTAAACAGTATTAATAATTGCATTACAATGATTAAATTAATCTTACTGGTAGCTAGGAGAATATAGATTGAGATTGAATAACGCGATGTAAAGTTCACTGCACAAAGACAATGGCACAACAAATACCTCGATGAAGAATTCCAACTTTTCTCCAGGCGGGCTGCAGGGCTCGTTCAATTAGAATGTAAGGAAGAGAAAATTTCCTGTTAGGGGAATGCGCCGAACCCCGTGTGCGAGTGGGCGCTATGGGTGTCCCGGCGTTTATTAGAAATCATTTTATCCCTCCCTCCAAAAGCAAAGATTTCTGTTTGCCGATGGCAGACGAGCGCTGCTCGCATCCCCGCACGGGAGGCAACCGAGGGAACGAAACGGATTTCCCGGGGGGTTCTCCGGGATCTTCTGGGAAGGGGGCCGAGCGCGGCGAGCCTGGGGCGGGCGGCACCGAGAGCGGCCGGGGAGGGGGCGGGGGGCGGCCGGGGGCGGCGAGGCACCTGCCGGGCTCCCGGGGCCGCTGGGACGGCGGGCAGGTGGCGGTGACGGGCGGCGGGGTCAGGGCTGCGCGGCCCGGGAAAGCCGCAGCTGGGAGCCCACGAGTGTCCGCCGTGCGTGCCGCCCGCGGGGCCGGAGGGGCGGCTTCGGAGGGACCCCCCTGAGAGTGGGAAAGGGAAGGAGGAATTGTCCAAATTCGCCGAGGGTTTTCGCGTCTCCCGGAGGCTCGGGTCGGGCCGGGGTATGTTTTAGGGTCACGCTCGGGCGGCCCCGCTCGGAGGAGCGCTGCTCGCGGGCAGGGTTTAGGGTCGGAAAACGCCCCGTCCAGAGCGCAGCCCCGCAGCCCGACCCGAGCTCCCCCCGGAGCGCAACGGCGGCTCCCGACCGGCACCCCGCGGGGAGAGGGGCACGGGCTGCACCCAGCTCGGCGGCACCTCCCTACAAGAACGATAGCGATAATCATCATAGCAAACCCAAATCGCCAATTAAAAACAACGACGGCATCGAGCGCGGCTCCCAGGGGAGCGCTGAGGTCCCTGAGACGCTTTGGGGGAGCGGCGCGGAGCAGCGCGGCCCTAAAGCCACGCGTGGGGGGATCGCGGGCGGGGAGCGGGGGGCTGCGGGCGGCGGGCGGTGGGGGAAGGGGCGATGGTGAGGATTTTGTTAAAACAAAAAGTTGAGTGGCGTGTATGTACTGGCGCAGCACCGAGTCTGAAAGATTGTAATTTTCTTTTATGGTGTCTGGCAGGATTTGCAACAGATATTAATGGGAACATAAATAGCGCATGGAAGGTATTGAACAAAACTGTTTAATGCAAGGAGGTTGTACCACAGGAAAATCTATACGTAGTTTGGATTGATTCATACCTCGGACATCGCTATCCCCTAAAGGAGTTCCCAGTTTCAGAGCGCTCCCTCTTTGATTGGCAAAGCCTGTAATTAAAACGCATGAGAGCGGTCGGCGTTGCTGTTCTAAAATCGCTTTTTCTGACCAACTGAGTGGAGTTCGAGGTGGGGAACGTGTGTGCGCCGGGCAAGTGTACGATGTGATGAGACGCATACATAGTTAAACATAATCCAATATCTCTCTGCCTATATATACCCAGAGATCCACAGTAATTGCGGCCGGATGAGAACAAACTATTGAAATGTTACAAAATCGCCAGAGCGGGGTGAATATGTCATAAAGTTTAAAAAGAAAAGAAAAAAAAAGAAAAAAAAACACAACAAAAACAGAAGAAAGAAAGGGGAATAAAAAGCCAGAAAGAAAGTGTCATTCCTTCCACTCCGGCCCTGCCCGGCCGAGCGCGGATCTCCCGCTCCGTCCCTGCGTGGGCACAAAGCGGCAGCCCCACGGCCTCCGTCCCGCACCCGGCGGCGGCTGCACGCGTCGTCCCGGCCCGGTCCGGCCCCGGTGCCGGCTGTCAGGGTCCCCTCCGGCGGTGATGGATCGCTGCAAACTTTTTTTTGGCGGCGCTGAAATGTAGAAGAGCGGGGGGGAGCCGCCCGTGCGCATGTGCGAAGGTGTCCAAACTGACAATGCTGGAGAGATAGCGAGCCGGGATTGAGAGAAAGGGAGAGTGTGTGTGCGGGAGAGGGAGAGGAGAGAGGGAGAGGGGGAGCGAAAAAGGAGGAAAAGCTCCGGGAGGAAAAAAAAAAAAGCCCCCCCCGCCCCCCACGCCGGCATCAGCCGCGGGACTGGAGGCATGCGATCCAAAGGCAGGGCGAGGAAGCTGGCCGCAAGTAGGTGCAATCCCCCTTTCTCTTGGCTTTTCCCCCTCGCTCTCTGCCATGTTGCATAGACGTGTCTGGTGCGGCGCGGAGCTCCCCGCAACCTGCAGCATCCCGGTCCGGCCCGGGGGAGGCGGCGGAGACCGGGGGGCTGCGGCGGTCGGAGCCGGGGCCGGGGCCGGAGCCGGCGTGGGGGTTGCGGGAGCCCGGCGGGAGGTGGGGAAGGAGTTGAGGAAAAGTTCAGTGGCGAGCGCTGGAAGTTGCTGCCGCTGCCGGGGGCTGGAGGGGGGGGATCCGAGAGAGAGGGGGTTGCGAGGGGATCCGAGCCCTATAGTGGGCGCTGTCGGCCGTCCGTAGGGCCGGGGGCCGCGGGGGGGGTGGGTCGGGGGGGTGGGGAGGTGTGTGCGTGCGTGTGAGTTTGTGTGCGTGTTTGTATTTGCGTGTGCGCGCACCGAGGGGCGGCCGTAGCTCGGCGAGCCCCGGGCACTGGTAGCGGGCGCGACCCCCGCTTGCCTCCCCCTCTAGAATCGCAATATTCACCCACGCGATATCCGCGCGGCGCGGGACAAAGCAAAGCGAGCGGAGCGTGGGAGCGCCGCACGCGTGGGGATGCGCGGGTTTTGCGCGGCGCGCAGCGGGCGGCTGCAGCCTGCGCGGGTCTGCGTGGAGAGCGGAGCGGAGTGGAACGGCGGGACTCTGCGCCAGCCCGGCGCTTCTCTGCTTCGGCCGTTCCCGAGGACCCGGCCGGCCACGCGCGAACGCCGAGCGGTTCTATGAGTCGCCGTACGCTCGCCCCGTCCGTTTCTCCTTTCTGATAGGGATCTTTCTTTAAATACAACCTTTTCTTTTAAAAGAGGGACTCAACAAAAAACAAAAAAACCTTCACCACCTTTCGCGTCCTATTTTAAAAGCAGCTGATGTCTTTATTTCCTCTGACACATCTGGGCAAGTTGCAGTTGATAGCCATGGCGATGGCAAAACAACAGGCAGGCGAAAAGACAAAAAAAAAAAAAGTCAGATGAAATGTTGCATAAGTTGTGTGACGCAAAAAAAAAAAAAAAAAACCAACAACAAAAAACCAGCTGCTTATTTATTCTTTATTTGTGAAGGAAAAAAAAAAAAAAAGACAAGCGTGGAAGCAAAAGATCTCTTCGGATCCTCCTCGGCTTCCCCGCGAACCGTAACAATAACAGCAGCGACCTGCGTTCGATGTGGCGATTTTGAAGCGTGCGGCGCAGCGCACTCGATTAGGAAACAAACACGCGTTGATCCCGGGCTGTCCGCCCCGCTCGGCTCCGGCGGCCCCGCGCCCCCCCCAAGCCCCCCCGCCCGCCGCCCCCCGGCCGCAGCGCTGCCCGCCCGCTCAGCTCCAACTCCGCGCTGCGCCTCGGCTCCCGCTGCCCCAGCAGCGCTTTCCCAAACCACATGCGTTGCGTTGCGTTAATAATCATTCGCTCGCAGCTCGCTCCGAAAAGGGAATCGTGGCTAAAAAGCTGAGATTATATATATAGATTTTATTTCGCGTTCCGAAAAACTCCGTTTTCTGCCGAATTGCGTCTCGGTTTCACGGCGAGCTGGGCTGGCGGCGACCCCTGGGCTTCAGCTGGGGAAGTTTTCAGCTTCTCGCTTCGTTCTTTCGGGGCCGGGAATAGAAAAGTTTCTGCAGCCCGAACCCTCTTCGGTGGCAAATCGCAGAGATCGGGGGCCAGAGCGCTCCTCGTCATTTCACTTCTGTTTTTTCTGCGCGTGAAATAAATCTCGCCCAGGCGCCGTGCCCGCCGCTGCTGTTCATCAAAGCGTTTCCCTCTCAATTCAAGGTGCGCATTTTCTCGCCCTCAGTGTAAAATGACTAAAAAAAACCCCATTTTTGAGCTCCCTCTGACTCGAAAATAATACTAAAAAAAAAAAAAACAATCAGAAAAACCAAGACCGGAAAAAAGGAATGAGAAGTGAATATTTCTAAACTCCAGCTTTAAAAATAAGGGGAAAGATGAGCACTTGCGGAGGGCGGGCGGCTGGCTGCGGGGCTGCGTGGCTGCGGGGCACTGAATGCGGGTCCGGCCGAGCTCTGCACCTGCCCGTGTCGTGCGGGGCCACCGCGCAGCCCCCGAGCCGCTGCTTTTCCCCTGCGCCGACTTTCCGTATCCCCGAATAACCCCCGCAGCCGTAGCCCCGCAGCCGGCCCGGCTCGGCCCCCGCCACCCAGTAGCCTCGTAAAGAGACAGAAGGTGATCAGATTAGGGGAACACACGGCGAGAGGGAGGCACTTGTTACTTTTACACTTTATCACCGCTTTTTTACAGGCAATTTAGTGCAGCCAAGGTAGATCCAGATCCCTCTAACCATCTGAGATAGTAAAATAACACTTTCCCAAGTTTCAGCAGGTTTTCCTGCGCCTGTAATTTGCTTCAGTCCAGTACTTAAAAGCCTTGATTGAAAAACAGAGTCGGCGAGTTTATTTGCCTGTTTAAGACTCGGTCCGGGAATTTGTTTTCGAGTAGGGAGACGTTTGCCACGTCCAGGCTCCCGGCCCTCGTAGCGAGGCCGTTTATTTGCCATTACTTCGCCATCACCCACCCCTACCCGCGCCTGCACTGCGGCCGCCGCCCCGCGTCAGCGCTGGAGCAGCCGGGCCCCGCTCCGCACCGCTCCGCTCCGCACCGCCCCGGGCACCCGGCGCTGTCCCCGGATGGCTTCTGAGCGGCGGGCTGCAGGACGGGAGGTGCGGGGGCCGGCCGAGACAATCCCATTACATGCCGGGCACATTTTCACCAGGCGCTGCATTAACCCTTTTCAGGATGCAGAGCGGGCGTCTGGCTTTCACTCTTTCCTCCTTTCCCTTCCCTCCCCCCCTCCCCGCTTTTCTTTCCTTCTCCCAACCCTCTCCTCCTTTTCTTTCCCTCCTCTCCCCCCTCTTTCCTTTCTTTCTTTTTCCTTCTTTCCTTTCCCCCCTTTTCTTTCTTCCCTTCTCCCATTCTTCCTCCCTTCTTTTTCTTCCTTCCTTCCTTCCTTCCTTCCTTCCTTCCTTCCTTCCTTCCTTCCTTCCTTCCTTCCTTCCTTCCTTCCTTCCTTCCTTCCTTCCTTCCTTCCTTCCTTCCTTCCTTCCTTCCTTCCTTCCTTCCTTCCTTCCTTCCTTCCTTCCTTCCCGTTTCTCTTTTTCTCTTTCCCTCTTTTTCTTTCTTTCCCTTTCTCCTTCCTTCTTTTTTCTTTTCTTTTCTTTTCTTTTCTTTTCTTTTCTTTTCTTTTCTTTTCTTTTCTTTTCTTTTCTTTTCTTTTCTTTTCTTTTCTTTTCTTTTCTTTTCTTTTCTTTTCTTTTCTTCTCTTCTCTTTTCTTCTCTTTTCTTCTCTTTTCTTCTCTTTTCTTTTCTTTTTCTCTTTTCTTCTCTTTTCTTCTCTTTTCTTTTCCTTCTTCTCCTTTCCTTTCCTTTCCTTTCCTTTCCTTTCCTTTCCTTTCCTTTCCTTTCCTTTCCTTTCCTTTCCTTTCCTTTCCTTTCCTTTCCTTCCCTTCCCTTCCCTTCCCTTCCCTTCCCTTCCCTTCCCTTCCCTTCCCTTCCCTTCCCTTCCCTTCCCTTCCCTTTCCCTTTCCCTTTCCCTTTCCCTTTCCCTTTCCCTTTCCTTTCCTTTCCTTTCCTTTCCTTTCCTTTCCTTTCCTTTCCTTTCCTTTCCTTTCCTTTCCTTTCCTTTCCTTTCCTTTCCTTTCCCTTCCCTTCCTTTCCTTTCCCAGTTTCTCACTGCTTTCCTCCTTCCCCTCACTCTCTCCCTCGCCTCCCCTCCATTTCTCCCTCCTTTCTCCACCCCCAGCCCTCCAGCCCCACACGGCGCTCCGGCCGCCGCCTGCCGTCTCTCCCGGCCGCCCCCGGCAGCTGCCCCGGCCGCGCTGCGGACACGAGGAGGGCGCGGAGGGCACAGCCGGCCCGTCAGCGGCACAGCCCCGCTGGAAATGAAAAACGCAAGCCGTGTTAATTAACGCTGTTTACATGGGGTACAAGAAACTTAAGAAATGTTTCTACAAAGGGGAAGGAACTGTTTACAAAACTCTTTCAAAAGTGTGACATATTGCTGCAGTTCCAGCACTAAAAAGCCAAACACACTTACACGCCTTTGAAGTCGGCTGGCTGAGGCAACATTATTTGACTCGGCTTCAGCTCTTGCTTGTGGCTATAACTAATGGCTTTTACCTATTTAGCGGCGGGGAGGGGCGAGGGCCGGGCGCCGCGGCCATTGGGTCTCTCGGAGCGGGGCTTGGCTCCCCGCCAGCCCTGTACAATGTCAACATTGAATATTTGAATTCCCAGACTCTATTTAACAACTTTCTAAATAAATAAACTCATTGTGTGTCTGTGTTTAAAATTATTTCACCTCTTTCATAAAAGCTACAGCATCTTATTACACCGGCCTCTTAGGCTGCTTTCCCCCCTTTTCTCTCCAAACAAACACAACCAGAGCTGAGCGTGGCTTTTTTTTACTACCTTCTCCCTGTTCCTTTCCTCTCATCCCCACGGCCGGGAGCAGCTCGGACCCCTCCTGGCTGTTTGACTGCTGCCAAAGCCGTGTCCCTGCTCGGTTCAATATCCATCATCCCTGCCAGGGACCCATGTGAGTGCCACTGCTGTGCTGTGTCCTGGCCGTGCTCCATCATTCTGGCTGCCGGGCCACAGGCAGGCTCCAGGGACAGCTTTCGTTGTTGTTGCCATAAATGGCTGTTAGTGTTTGTATTCACCTATTCACCCAGTTATTGACGTGCGTGCGTGTGGATGTGTCCGTGCCCACTGTGTATGTATGCATTTGTAACAAACCTTTCTGTTACTGCCAGTTACACACACATATATACAATACTTATATATGTTTGTGTACATACAGGTAAAGAAAACAACTAAATCCATATGCTCTCTGCAATTGCACTTACATCTGTTCTGGCAACCATGGCTCCTGTGGGTTCCTGCAGCCCATGCACATCCGTGCTGCCTCTGAACTGCTGTGGGTTTACACAGGGAATGCAGGCGTGGAGCTGACACACACGAGCCTAAATGTTGTTCCCTGGCACGTTTCCCAAACACATTAATTGTGCACTTCCGTGGTGGAAGTATTCTCTGAAAAGTATTTATTGACTTCACATGTACGTAAGGCTGTTTGGCCAGAGGAGACATTTCTGGCTGTCTTGGGGAGCTCAGTCCTCTGGTAAAGCCGCTGGAGAGAAACGTGGAGGAACTTGAAAGGTCCCTTCCAACTCAAACAGTTCTGTGATTCTATGACTCTAACTCTGTTAGGACAGGAACGGGGTGGAGGGGAGCACCAGCACCTCCTGAAGCTTGGGCGAGGGCTGTGCAGTGGGGAGCAGTGGGTTCTGTACATCTCAGCTAATGAAGCTGTGTCTGCAGCACTCACCCTGCTTTGCTGCAAACCGGTTTCCAAACAGATGTACTGAAAGTTTGGAAGGGCCTGTTCAGACGCTCAGGTTTCCAACTAAGAATTCATGATATTTGTTTATTTAAAATTTAACAAGGTTTGCTGTCATTTTTGGAGCAGCTCAGTGCTCTTTTGCCATGATTTAATGCAGTCGGTTTTACATCATTGTAGTTTAGTTAGGCAAGGCTGGGAGCTCCGACATGAAAAGCAGAAGGAGGTTTAATCACACATGGCTTTTCCAACGAGCAGATACAGTGTAATATTACCCAGTAGACAGAGCTAGAGCTGTGTGAATGCAGATTAGAAATACAGTTTATATTTAAGTAGTGAAGGTATTTAACCATTAGAACAATTTACAAAGAGCTGGGTGGATTTCAACATCACTGGAATTCCTTTGTCTTAATTAAGGCTGGCTGTTTTTCTAAAAAAGATATGGGCTAATCCAAACAGGAATTAATTTAGGGAATTCCTGTAGCTGTTATACAGGGGGGCAGAGCAGACCATTCTTCCTGGCTTTCTGCTTGGTGCACCTAGTTAGAGCAGCACTCATATGGAGATGTAGGCTCAAGGCTGGGATCACAGGAACACACTTAAAAAAAGTGAATGGGCACTGAAAAAAATAGCAGTTCAGCACAGGAGCACAGCCTGGCTCAGCAGGAGCTGCTCTTTTCCAGCACTGCTGTTTCATGGTTGCATTGCAGCCATGCTCCATCCCTGCAGTGCAAAACGAAGGTGGCAGGTGGGCTGTACAAGGATGGGATGCACGATGGGGTTAGGGCATGGAGAAGGGACCTGGTCCTGCGGCTGCAGCTCCTGGGTACTCTGCAATGCTGAGAGTGGCTGTGAGCTGGGCAGCAAACCAGACTTCGACTCTTTGCAATGCAACTTTAAATACTGAAATTAAAATGCACAAAATATAAAGAAGTGCTGTGCAGTTGTTTGTTGGTTTTCTGCTCCCTTCCTTTTTCTGCACTCCTGCAGAAGGGCAGAGCTTCTCCATGGCTCCAGGAAGAACAGAGCTGGTGGGGAGGAGGGAAGCCAGTCTGCAATGAATTTTGTATTTGGTGCTAAATGTGTAACAAAGAGAGAGAAATGTGAGCTAATCCAGCAATAGGTGCTGGGAAGTGAAATGCAATTCAGTTTATTTCAGGCTTTCACAATGTGGTCTGTTTCAGTGAAGCATTATCTTTTAAACCGGGATATATGCAGCAACATAAAACCCTACTACCTTAAGGGAACGTCGAAGTTTGATCTACAAAATAAAGGAAATTCAGAGTTAAGGCTGAAATGTACCACATGGCCTCTGCATCCCAGAAACACTAGGAGGTGAGGTAGTAGCTGCAGGTAGGGGCTGCGCCTGAAGCCAGCCAGGATTCATGGCATGAGCCGGGATCTGTGCTGAGGAAAAGGTTCGTGATGGTCCTGAGGCCTTCTGCACATCTGGGCCGATCTGATGTGAGCTTTGTGGTGGGAGGATTACAGCACAGAGCTCGATTTATACACTAGGAGCACTCTTTCCCCTTTGGCACCAACTTTTTTTTGTCTAGAAAAACCTTATACTGGGGTGAAATTTTTGCATAGAAAAAGAGATGCACACGAGTTCCAGCTTTATTATTTACATTTCTGTAATTTCTTTTATCAGAAATTTCTCTGGTACGTCTGAATGTGCACACTCTGTTTTAGCCCTGCTCATACTCTAAATGTAAATTGCTGTAAAATAATATGCAGCATAGAAACTGCTGCACAACTGCTGCCCTCACCCCCTGACCCCGGCCATATTCCGTTGCAGAGCGGCACTGCTCTCTTTTTGATTACAGTAAGTTATAAACCAGAAGAGCAAGGCTTCCATGAATGGGTTATTTTTGGCAATCGGATCACCGATTATGTATAACATTTCAAAAAATGTGAGTTCTGCCAGTTTGATCTCTGAGAGGGCTACAGAAAATGGGAAGCTTTCAGACTGCTGTAACATCATACTGTTTTGTCTGCTAGATATCATTAGATTAGCAGAATCCTGAGAACTTCGTATCGACCAATCTAACAAAATTTCCCAGGTGGCTTAAATTAAAAAATTAGCGCTAAATATATTTTGTGTAATGCAATTTATTACGGCTGTTTATTGTGTGCAGAGGGAGAATGTTTGGTTTCAGACCTTCCTGCGCAACACGTGCCCTCCTGCAGCTGGCGGGCTGTGCAGCCCATGTGGTGCCAGCCCAGCACAGAGCCTGGCTGTGCTCCGTGCTCTTAAGAGCTGCAGGAAAGCAGAGCCTCACCCTGCAGAGCCACCAGCCTGCTGTACAGCAGCTGGGGCAGGAGAGCTCAGCGCCAGGGTATGGGGTGTTTTGGGGCAGTGATGCTTGCTAAAAGGAGGGTATAACCTGGTAGCAGAAGGTTTTGTGGTAGTGGGACAGGGGGGCTGGGCTGTGCCCTAAGGATGTTTCTCCTAGAAAGACAAAGGGGGACAGGGCTCACTGGGATGGACATGTCCATGTCCACATCCTGCTGGGATGCTCTGACAGTGAGCTGGTGGATCCAGAAAAAAAATCCTGCCCTCTCTGCTGCTTTTTTTTTTGCATGAGGATGATACACAGCAAGAATGAAATCATTGCTCAATTAAAATAACCTCCATCCCCTGCCTCCAAGCTCCTTCACACATGTATTAACATCAAACTGGCACAGCCAATGGAAAAAGGCTTTGGGTTTTGGAAGCCGAGCTGGCTTAGTGATAGCTACAGGCTCGGCCCCAAAGCCACCGATGGAGCAGGGTCTGGCCCTAAATCCAGCAATGGAGGGGGTCTGGCTGGGGCTGCTCTGCCTACTGGGTGCTCAGCAGCAGTTTCCCTGCCCCAGGGTGTGCCGACATGCTGGGTACCTGCCTCACTGAGGGCTTGCTGGGTACCTGCTGCAGCATGAGTGCACAAGGTCATCCCCAAGATCCAGCCTCATTCAGGAGTCGTTCCAGCCATCTGGATGAAATATGAGCATTGCCGATGCTGCCATGGTGAGCTTACTCCATTTATTCGGCCATCCAATGGAGTGGGGACAGACATGGGATGTGGTGCAGACTGGGATGGGAATCTACCAGCCCAACGCTGCATCTTCTAAACAAGTATTTGTTCTGCTTAAAGTGCCCAGTACCTCCAGCAAGTGCTGCTGTGTGCGCCCCATTACTGCTTCCTGCTTCATCCCCAACAAACGTGTGAAGTATGAGCAAGGCCACAGAGAAAAGCCACCCCAAACATATCTAAAATGTGATCTGAGTGCCCATTGGTGCCTGTAGGTTTGATTTAAAAACCATTTAACATTTTGAGCACTTGACAGAAATGATTAACTTCTCCCTCTTGAAACCCCTTTGCCATTTGAAGTTGATGTGGCCATTTTTTCCCCACCAGATTCTATTTACTTGCACCTTGCTGAGGAATTAAGCAATGCTTTCTGTGAGTTTTAATCTTTCCATTCTCTTTGTGGCTCCCATATAAAGGGAGAAAAGGAAACATGTTGTCTGGAAGTATTTTCAAGTGATGTTTCTATTTTACTCTTTTTAGGCTTTTGATGTATTTTTGGCTGGGGGGACTGGCATGAGGACTGGGCTAAGAATACACACCACAGAGAAGCAAAATTGTATTGGCTCTAACTGCCTTAACAACACGGCATTATACTTTTATTGTCTTATTTTTGTTGTTGTAGTTCTATCATGATAACGGTAATTTATAGCAATAATTAAGAAATGTTAACTTTAAAAAGAAAAAAGGAAAAGCTGATTCTTTCATTTCTTATAGTGAGCAGTGTCTAATAGTCACTGACTGCCTACCTAGGTGCTATGGGACCATGCTCTGCCTGCACAAACTGCTGTTGGAGGTGCATGGTGCTGTGGGGAACAGGAAGACACCAGAAGCATCCAAGGAAACTGAGACATGATGAAATAATGTGCTTGGCCATGAACGATGGATGTTGGAGATGTTGAGGGAATAATACTGTTTGGTGTCTTTAATGTCAGCAAGCAGCCTCAGAATGAGAAAAAGGATGAAATTCCATGTGCTGGATCAGTGCCCCAAGAGAAAACCCAGCTGAATCTGAGCAAAAAAGGGTGGCACAGAGTTGTACCCAGAATGGGATGTAGAGAACTTCTCACCCATTGAGCAAGGCTGGGAGATTCCTTTCCAACCTGACATTAATATTTATAATTTGAGTCAAAGCAGTGACAGCAGAACCCAGCCAGGCCTGGGTGCCCCTGTTGCTGGTCTCTGAGCAAACGTGGGCAGTTCATGCAGAGCTTGGTATCTAAGAAATTAAGTTCAACTTAATTTTCAGGCTTAGTTTTCTATGTATGCAATTACAGTGTTGCTGGAGACAGTAATACAATCCTGGGCAGTAGTAGTGGTTGCTTTGAAGAAGATCCACCAAGTTGAGGCTGTATAGTGCCAGGCTTCCCACTTGCTTGTTGGTGGACATGCTTCAGCGTTAATCCCATTAGACCTCTCCATTTGCCATAAAATCCCCACTTTTTCTATTTCAGAGTGCCCTATTATTTTTGGCAGTGGCCTTCACCTCGTGTGACCAACCTGCTCTAAGCTCCAAGAATCCCGGCAGCATCACCCACCTCTCTCAAAGCACGGAGCCCTGAGGTTGGTGGGGAGGAGGAGGGCAGCCTTGCAGGTAATCCAGCCCAATAAACCCCTGGACTGCGGTTCCTGTGTGCCTCCCACCCGTGCTGCCAGGAGAAGCAGGCGATGCAGCCAGCAGTGCCAGCAACCAGAACGTCCCCCAAGCCAGCGAGGCTTATTATGCTTCTTTTTAAACCACTGCCAAGAAAAAGGGTCCACGCAACCTCTGAGTGAGGCTTCATAAGCTCAGTTTTATGTTTGGCTAATTTGGAGCCAAACCATGGATTTTGCATAGAGAAATACCCCATGGAGCATCACAGACTGGGAAAAAAATATATTATGGAAAGGGAGGACTGATAATTTTATGGCTTCCTTGAAGTTAGGCAGTAAAATGGGCTTCATTTAGCAATTTCCTTACTTCTGATTGCAATTTTGTTACCAGCGTAATGGTTTTAGATATAATTTTCTGTGAATATGGAGAAACTTTAGACACCCAGGCTTTGTGTGCCGTGCTGAGTGGTGCCACACTGCAGGTTCCACGAGCTGCCCGCAGTGTGAAACGTTTGGTTTTGGAGCAGGATGCCAGGCAGGACGTGTTGGTGGCACTTGGATTTGCTCTTAAAACTGTTTTTAGCACGCCTGTCCAGACTGCCCTAGAAAGGACTGGTAGGAGTAGACCCTGGAAAGCCAATGCTGCAGCATATTTTTTCAAGGATGAAGTATTTCTAATTTGAATTCCACTGAAGAGCCCAGATTTTTACAGGTAAAGTGATTACTGTGATCTCAAAGCTCATCTTCCAAACCAGAAGCTATTACCATCCCATGTCCCTTAGCCTTTTGGCCAAAGTGTGTGTGCAAATTCCATCCAGAATTTCTTTGATGGGATTAAGATAAACCTCTGCTATGTTTGCTCCTCACACGAGTAGTTATTTTTCACTTAACATGGTTCAACTTTAAAAAAATGTATTTTACAGTGCAATAATTCTCACTCACTTTTCGTTGGGGAGTCATTCACAGAAGGAAAACTAACCATGGGCAGACGTTAGCAGGAGCACTGCTGGTACATGCAACACATCCAGCTGTTGAAGGAAGTGACTGTGGGTGAAGGAGATGCCATCATGACTTTGGCAATTTGTTTATTAGACATTAAATGGAGGACATTTCTTCTTCCAGCTCTAACCGGTCTGAGGACTCAGATATAACCTTAAAAGACCTTTTTGGGGTTTTGAACAGAATTTAAATCCCATCAGAGCTCAATACTATTTACGTAGCGTGAAGGAGAAAAGAGAAAGCACCATGGGACAGGAAAAAGAAGGTGCAGAAACCTGAGAAAAAATAAGGATTTTACATTCTAATGGCTGTATTTCTTTTTCAGAGGGTTCCCTCTTGGTGTCACAGCACATATGGAGCAAGGAGGAGGGAGCACTTGATGTCTTTTTGCTCCCTTTGTTTATGCACGTTGTGCATGGCCAGCCAGTAACCATCAGACCCAACCTGACAGCTTGCTGGGTTATGCTGAAAGGAAGGGGCTCTCCTGGGCCAGCAGCAGACACAGGGCTGAAAATAGAGCAGAGCTCAGCTAATGGGATGAAGGTGCTCTCATGCACCCCTGTGTGCTCTCTCTCTTCTGCCTGTGTGAAGGTGGAGGTCTGCTCTTCAGATCCCTGCCTCCATTCCCTGCTCCTGATCAGCAGAATGGCCTGGAGATAGATCCAGCCCCAGGCTGCAAGCTGGAGGGAGTGGTGTTTCTTTAGGCTCCCTGCCTGTGGGGTGACATATCAGGAGAAATAAGGCTGAGCCTGAACCGGTGCCCAACAGCATTGGAGAGGGCTGGGAGGCTGAGCTACAAAAATGAAAGCAAGGAATTTAACAGCAGTAAAAGAGAGGTTAAGGAGAGAAAGAAAAGGAGAGGAAATAAAAGTGATACGAAGGGTTAGATAAACAGCTATGTCCAAATATTAGCCTCTCCTGCTGCATTTAGACCCTGTACTGTGTTAATAGCAGTATGTGGTGAATATGTGTTGGGACGGAAGACTATATTTAATTTCAGAAATTATCTACATCATCTCAATGCTGAAAACATTCAAGAAAAAGTTCTTTTCTGTGTGTGCAGCTCCCCTTGGAGTGGATTCTTCCCCTCAGCATGCTAAATCAGAAGGAGCAGCCCCAAAGCACGGTGACATGAAGGCAGTGGGAGGGCAGAGCCTGCACTGGGGCTCATTTGGCAGCTGGCCCTGGGCCCTGGCCAGCAGATATGGGGCAACCTTCCCTCTGTCTGGGGCTGCTCTCATCTCTGACACTCAGAAGCATAAAATCTTTACAGCTCTTTAAAATAAGAAGTTCTTGTCTCCCTGTTGGATGTCTGGATGCTCCTGGGATTGCATTCTTCCATAAGTGTCATTTGTTTCAGAGCGCAGGTCACAGTGAGACAGCCCAGATCTTGATTTCTGGGAACATCTTTATAGGCTTGTTTTCACAGCCATAGAATGACGTTATTTTATCTGTCCATCTCTCATACTGCTTCCTGATATTCAGAATTATCAACACTACCCATCAGTCATTCTGGTGTTTTCCAGCCTTCAGTACCATCATCATCAGTTTTTAAGACATTTTTTTAACATTATAGCTACAGAAATCATGGTGGCTTTTTAATTTTTACTTCCTAAAATTATTTGAAGTCTTCAAAAAATTCTGTTGAAATGTGCAAGGCCAGCTGAGGAGGAGCAGAAGATTAATCTAGCGTTGTATTTTTATTAACTTCCTGAGTGTTCAAGTAAGGAATGGCTGTTTGTTCTTTTTAACTTTTTTTTTTTTTTTTTTTTTTTAAGTGATGTGAAAGAATAACACATCTGTTTTTTTAATTGTCCACTAATGAGCTGGGGCTGTGCATCACCTTTCAGGCACCCAGGCTGTCCAGCTGCTTTCTTCCTGGGCTTGCACCAGGGTTTCTCCTGTTTTTGGACTCACTTGTGTGCTTGCACACCTTACTTGCTGGCTGGTCCAGGGTACAATGGGATTTAGGTGGGAGATGGGAGAGAGAGGATTACTTAGTGCAAAAATAAAGAAATGGGAGGGTGCATCCTGCTTCCCCTCTCCAGCTTCCCTTGCTTAGAAAGCCCTGCTCAGCTGGGTTCAATCAGGGGGAAGCTGCTCGGCTTGATTAGGAAGAGCCACTGATGCCTTACACCAGCTGGCTGGGCTGGGTGGTGGTGTGGGCAGGAGATGCTTAGTGGTAGAGCTGCTAGCTTTGGTCCCTCAGGCTGTGAGTGCTTTGCCTTTGGGCTTTAGCAAAGGGTGAAGCTGTCTCAGTTTCTCCTGTGCTTGGGAGTTTCTCCTCACGTGATGTGGAAATCCTGATATGCTTGGTGGTGTGGTCTGAGCTGTCACAGTGTTCTTGTGGTGTCATTGAAGCACTGGCATCTACAACATGCTCTTCTCCCTGGAGTTCAATTAAAGTCTACAAAAAAAAAGAAAAAAAAAAAAAGAAAAAAAAAAGAGCAGATGTGCTCTTGATAAATATCTAGGTACACTTTTCTGCAATCTTCACTTATTTAGCATTGTGTTCACTGCTGATGGTTTTTCAGCATTGATTACAACGTGCAGAAGCACCAGGAGGACTTTTTCCCCTGTGTGCATTTCAGATGATGCTGGAGATGAGCTTGGGTTCAGGATGGCTGCTCTGTTCCCAGCATGGTCTCCTCATTCACAACTAAACACTGTAGGAATAGATGTTGGATATCACATCTTGTTCTACTTTCTACCATGGTCCTGAGTGCCAGCGCCTCTGTTCGTTCTTCTTCCAGTGCTATGGTTCTGCCATGTTACATGTGATCCTCTCAATGCATGTAAATGTTAAAATAAAGGAAAAAAGGCTTGTTTTTGGCTGCAGGTTCAGATCAACCAGGGTTAGCAGCAGAAGCCAGAGCTTCTTTAGTTTTGTGGTCAGCAGTGTCTGGGAAGGCTTTGTGGGTGTTCTGAGCACAGGCACCTCATGTTTTGCTGGGCACTGGGAGAGCTGTGCCTCTTGTACTGTCAGCAGGACAGTGGTAGAGCAGCTCCATCTCATTCGTGTTTGGTTAATAACCAAGAAAAGATGCACTAGTGCTATAGGAAGTTCTCACAAAGCCAGACTGCATCTGAGGCTGGAGCTGTGCTGATAGAGTTGGAGGTTTTGGAGGAGCATCCTTTGTGGAGCAGCATTCACCAAATGATGTCTGCAGTTCCTAGTGTTGACTGTGGGGAGTGCCTCAACCAAAACCCAGTGCTTGGTGTGTTTTGGGAACCACAGAGCCAGCTCTGCTCTAGGCAGTACCAGGAGTAGGAACTGCACATGGCGTCCATTTGCTGGGCTGATGGAAAACATGGAAACTCCCTTCTGGGCAAGCTGGGCATCTCTGTGAACTAAAATTGTGGATCTGTTTGTCTAATGTTAACAGATGTAACATAAATGAGTTCCTATGCACTTTGCTGGTTCACTAATGGCACTTGTTTATAAGTGCTTTATGTTAACAGCTATTTGATGGTGCCCATTAGTATTTCCTAGGGTAATGTTTTATAATAAAGCGAATGCTAGCCAAAAGCAATAGTAATACGATAAACAAAAAATCCAAATGCTGGGTGAGAAATGTAATGGAGCCAGGGCTGAATTCAGGTGGGAGTTTGGTTTAATCTAAAGGTTAAAAAATGTTATAATTTGGGTTTAAGTAAATTGGCTCTCTAGTCCCAGAGGTCTCGCTCTTGTAATTCTCGTGCCTCCAAAGCTCCCACTAATGCCGATGGGAGCCTTGGGCGCACAAGAAATGCGGGTTCAGGTACTAAAGTTACAGATTGGCTTGGACCAAAACCCCTAATCCAAATACCTCCAGCTTTTGAAAGCATTTGCCAATTGGATTTGAATCTGGACACAAACATTGTGGCTTGAGCTCATCTGAGCTCACTTACATCTGTGTAAATCTGTAGTATGGCCCCGATCCAGCAAAGCACGTAAATATGTGCTTAATTTGACTTCAAGGGGGCTATTGTGCGCTTAAAGCTAAGCATGTGTTTAAGTGCTTTGCTGGACTCAAGTCCAAATACATCGGAGTCAATGAAATGACACCGAATAGTGCGGTGTAAGTGAGATATGAAATGAACCAAAATGTTTGCGTTTCTACCTGGAAATGAACACGCTGTTCATATCCTACATATCCTGCATGCACTTTGTGTTTTCATCTCTCTGCACGTCATGTATTCTTTACAGTAACCTGTCCCTTCAATACAGTAAAGAAGAAATATACTTTGAATTTTCCTACTCTATTACTCATATTTCATGAAATGTGTTCTTATGCCAAGTGTCTGTTTATATATATTTATACATGTTGTTTTTTTATTGGTATTGGCAAAATACAAGAAGAAAAAAAATTATACAGTTAAAAACTTGTAAACAGTTTTATCCCTCATTTAAAACATTTTTTAAGAGTTTACCTGCCAACGTTAGGTTACTTCAACTTATTTCCAGTTTGTTAGTCTGACCAATATGAAAAATAACTCCATTGCTTTGTTTTTAGCTGCAAATACACACATCACCCTTGTTTACAATGTGACACGTGAATGTGCCTTTATACTTAATAATTAAATGCTACTTTTGTACTTTAAATCTCCCACTGGGCGAGCTACATAAAGCTGCCAATGAATACTTTCATGTGAAGAAGTTAATATTGGTGAAAAGATTATGTATTGCTTTTTTGACCGCTGCAGCTTGCTGCAAAGAGAACACAAAAGAGTTAATTGAGTCCAGCTCTGTAAGGGTGGCACAGGCATGGGCTGGAATGGTGAATTAAGAAAAAGAAAACAAAACACAACAAGAAATGGCACTTGTGTCTGTGTGATGACCACAATGCAGACAGACAAAGACAAACTGCACGTTGCAAATGTCTGTAGCTTATTAATGAGGTAACAGAAGCAAAATTAGGTATCAGCGGGGTTTGGCTCTGAATGAAACAGAGATCTTTTATCTCGGAGTGCTCTGTGGAAGACTCATAGGCTGTGATGTGCTGGTCAAGGCTGTGGCACTCTTGGCTATAGGAGTGACTGGTGCCATTGGAATTCACCAGCGTTTCCCACTCGAGGCACCCAGATGTGAGTCTGCTGGCTGGCTGGAGGATGAGGAAATGTTTGCATGGGAATCAATGAAGAAAGATGCTTTTGTTTGTTTCCTCTAAACGTATAGAATGTTTTGCAGTTAAGTTCTGTCTGGAGGGTGGTCATTGGTTTTTCTCCCAGCCAGCACTGGGGGAGCTTGTAGAGGACGATGGCTGCAGAGAGCAATCTGCCTGCCAGGCCCATCCACAGCCCTCTGCCTCTGCGAGGCGTCAAAGCTCCCATTAACATTAACGATGTGGATTCAACCCTGGATAGGTAAGGTTTCCCTTTAAGAAAAATCGCTGTGGCCTTCAGCTGCACCATAAATACGTTCAGTGGTTGTGAAGAGATTCTGGTGCACGTACAGCCAAACCCTGAATTCCTCCTCAAGTGAGAGTCTGAGCGAGGATTGATTTCAGTCCCTGCTCTAGGCTACGCCTGAGTAACTCAGCTGGTGGTGACGGCGGTGCTCCCAATTCCCTTTGCAAGGCAGCGTGTACTCACTGCTGCTTGCTTGGTTGGGGTGACAGAGCCATCCTGCTGCCCCTGTATCTTGCCCCTTTGGCTCTGTCCCGTTGAGAGAGGTGGTGCCATGGTGCTGTCCCACCTGCGGGCTCTGTTGCAGGACCCCCGGCTCAGGAAATGCCCTATAAATCTCAGTGCCTTTTGTTACCTGCTGTGGTACGTGATTGATGGCTTAAGGTAAAGAATGGGTATTTGAGGAGAGGGTGATTAACAAAAACATCCTTCTGTGCTTTCTGCTCAGTTGCCATGACCAGTGCTCTCAGAAGGCAGGCTGATGTGATTTGCAGCCCCTTAGTCACAAAAATGAGGACAGGTCTGCTTTGCAGCCTGGCACTCCCTTACTTCCCCATTCCCTCCATGTCTGGTCTTGCAGGCCACTTCGCTGTGATGTTTTTGGGTTGTGGTTAATTTTCTGGAGCATGAGAGTGGCCTGGTGTGAGTGCATTAGCAAAGTGAGCCTGCGATAAAATGTCTCTGCATCCTGCTGCCCCTCCTGTAGGTCAGGCTATTTGTCCCACCCAGACGGGGTGTCTGGCAGCTCTGGCGGTGTCCCTCGTTTTGGCATGGGAAAACTTGTTTTGTTTAGCACTGGGGAAACAATATGCATAAATAGTAATGCTTGAACCTAAACATTCCTGTTGTCTCTATGCAATTATTTTATGACAGGTATTTCTTTTTCCCTGAAGGACTTGAGTCCCAGCCTGCAGAATAGCTGCTGTCGAGTGGAAGCATTCCTGCTATTTTCCCTCAATTCAGAGGAAGCAATGCACTTGTTGTGTTACCTTGGTGAATCCAAAGTGGTTTTCACTTCCCTTAATTAAGCCTCCTTTGGCGACAGCCCCTCCAAGGTGGAGAGTGGAGGGTGCTCAGGAGCACTGCCGCTGATTTGAATTCCTAAATTCCTCTCCTTGCAAACTTCAAAGGCGAGTATATTGCTCTAAGAGGCACCAATTATGTAAACCTTGGGCTATTCAGAGTGTTCCATAATTATTTATTTTCAACGACAGAGGTTTTAACCCAAACTAGACAGAAAACTGGCATTTCTCCAGTTATTAGATTCTATTGAAAATGGTATTAAACAATGGGCAGGGTAACAGGGTAGATTAGTGTTCCTTCATCTTCCTGACCTGGCCATGTGTCAGAGCTGACCAAAATTACTTTGATTTGATGGCCATTAAAGGTCATGAGCAGAATGGGATCAGATGTCTCGGCTGAGGCTGAAGTGCACAACATTATATATTGATAGTAATTAAGTTGTTTCATTTAATAAGCACCATCAGATTTAAAGGCATTGTTACAGTATTGAAGTGGGGAGGAGGAAGGAGGCAGCCTGGATGGAGGCTGAGGGAGAGAGAAAGGCTCTGGAATGAGTGAAATATGTCCCCAGAGTAATTTTTTATTTTATAAACTGAATGCAAACCTGATGGAGAACTATGGAAATGAGCAGTTGTGCTGGATACATACACACACACTCTCAATATTCCTATACTGTGGGTAATGAAAAGTGCCTTCAGGGATAGGGTGGCCTTACCATTCATCAGTGCCATAGCCTTAAGTGGGTAATAACTAAGAGCTCCCATATCTAATGTGTGTATAAATTCTAGCTCCTCAGTATATTTGCTGCAGACGGTATTTAATTTATACAATTCTTTAGCTTTAAAGCTGTCAATTGATAACATTCAATCTGTGAGCCTGACTGATAAAAGGGAAGGGGAAGAAGTATTCTCTGGTAGTTTCAGTAACAGAAGTTTTGAGGCCGGAGATCCCTTGGGGAGCAGCGTTCCTCTGGGTGAAGTCGTCCCCTTTGCTTTCTTCTTAGTCCCTTAAAGACGCAGGCTGGTCCCTCTGCTGGGCAGATGTATGTGGATATAGTCAGCAGGCAGCTCAGGCATGTCCTTTCTGCTTCCAGTGGAGGTGGGAATGGCATTGTCTAGCCCCTCTAACCCTTGTGAGTTTGGGAGATGCAGAGTGCTTCAGGTGGTTCCCCACATCCATGAAAAGATGATCACTGGGTTTGGGAGGGCCAGTGGTGGAGCTGTCTGGCTTTTGGAAGGAGCAAGATAGGAAGGAAGCCTCCAGCACAGTGAGATAAAGGGAGGCTGGTAAATGAGGGCTCTGCGGAAATCAGCTGTCCCATGGATGTTGAACTTGGCCAGCACCTGCAAAGGAAAGAGCTGACCCAGCCCTCCAGCACAGCAGCGCTGGGAATACAAATCTCCATGAACAAATGACTGGTGGCAGCTGAAGCTTTTGCCCAAGGCACTGAGTGCAGAGTTGGATGGGACACGTTGCAGATGTGCAGGACGTGGTGGGGCAGCTGCTGGCCAAGGCAGTGCTTCTGGAGAGCTGTGCTCAGACTGCCCCGGTGTATGGATGTATATCTTGCTGGTAGAGAGCCCTGGAAGTTGACCTGGCTTTCAGGGTAATTTCTTCATCTGTTTGGGAGTCTTAGAAGAGTAATATCTTGCTTGTAGAAGCTTTCTTAAAAGTAATTTAATTTATTGATTGGAAGGGAACAATCATAAGAATGGACTGGCTGCAGGGCTTGTTGCTCTTGTGAGAGCCCTGCAGTGGGATGCTGCAGGGGAATCCCACCCACTTTAAGTCAGAGACAGCCAATCTGTGGCACGTCCTGTGAAGATCAGCTCTGACACCTGGATTCCAGGATCCACAGGGAACTCCTCAGAGTTCCCTGCCGTGAAATGCAGGTGGATGGAGTTCTCTTTATTTCTGAGCTGTGTTAAAAGCTCCCCAGTAGTGAGGTGGCAATGCCATTGTTAGGTCAAAGGGAACAGGACAAAGGTTATTAGCATTGCTAGAATAACTGGGCAGGACATATGGAGATGCACTTTGAAGAGCAGTCATGCTGGGCTTGGGTTTGCTGTGGGCTCTGGTTCAGGAATATAGAGTTTTTTTGGCGTAGCAGTGTCCCAGTGGTCCTCCTTGCTGGGGGCACTGTTTTGGGGAGAAGTTGTCTCCTCTGTGCACTTCTCCAAACTTTTACTTCTCCCTGTATCTGTGACCCAACCATTTCGAGCTGTCCACTTTTTGATCGCCAGTGAGCACCTTATTTGAGCAAAATAACTCCATTGGAAAAGGGTCTTGGCTCAATCAATAAGCAAATGTTGAGCAGATATAAATAAACTTGGTGCAGACATCATAGTAAACCTATTGATGTGTTTTGGGGAGAATAAAATGATTTAGTGACTATAGAACATTTGGCAAAGAAATCTTCAGCTGGCTTCTGCTTTGCCCAAACTCAGTGGGAAGAGGATCTGCTGCAAACAGGTCAAAATGGCCCAAAGAGCATTAAAGAGCTTGTGAGCATCCAGGATGAGAAACAGAAAAAGGGAACATTTGCCAAATAATGCTTGCAACAGGTCTTGGAAGCTGGAGGGCTGCAATGGAAATAAACCTGTTGAAAGCTAAACAAAATGCATAGCACCCCAGCACAAAAGAAGGAAGGAAGGTGATTACCATGAAGGGCTCCTGTACCCTTCTAAGAATAAGTCTTCCAATATATAGGTCAGGAAGCAGCGCGGCTTCAGCTTGGATTCCTGGGGAAAAACAAAGTGATTGTTGGGTGGTATGTTAATACAGCAGGTGCAGTTTTATTTAAACAAGAGGTAGCTATTGTTTTGTGTAAGTGTGGTGATTTACAGGCTCATAGTTTATCCTGAAGGATCAGGGTGTTAAGTCCTGTGCGCATATGTGTGCTTTACCCAGGGTGAGCTGGGAGGAGCTTAAGGGAAAGGGCCCCGTCTACAAGCACGGAGAACTCAAAGTGCTGGGCTGTAATAGACAGTTAACATGAGGATCTGGATTTGGGGCAGAATGGAGTTGTGGTCTCCAGCTCGTGTGTTGTTCTGGGTGGATTCAGCTGACCTCAGTGGGATTTGTATAAGGGGAGACAGGATAGAACTCGGCCTTAAAGCATTGCTTGCCTAGCAACTCATGGAAAAGAGTAAGAACTAGCAGATATCTTAATTTCTGACTGCTATTTCAGCCCCCACCTCCAGTGCTGAGTGCAGAAGGAAGGCTGCTGGGAGCCCATCTTGCCCTGCTCAGCTTTGTTTTCGTCTTGGTTCTACCTGAAATCTCCCTGCCTATGTGCAGGTGTGGGCCCAGCCAAGCCCTTCTGCTGCTGCCGGTTATTTATATCTGTTTATTTTCACTCTGCAAGCTGGAGAGCATCTTTCCAGAACGGTCAGGTTGTTCTTAGCTGTGCTCAGTCAAAAAAAAAAAACCAAAACAAATGGTAGGGACTGAGTAAAATAGTGTATTCCAGCCCTGAAAAGCATGCTGCATTACTCTGAGCAGAGGGGGTGGAAGAAGGGGAAAGAGTGTCTGTGCTGGATTCTTCTATTTTACTCTGCAGAATGAGGTGTCTTCACTGGGCTATGTGCATTTCCACCAAAGTGAAAGTAGTGTAAAGAAACACATTAAAAGAAGCCCAAAATTGTGGATAATCTCCTTCCAGCCCGGCACACTGCCTCTCACTGGCTGCAGATTCCTCCATTGGAGCACAAGTCACCTTCGCCATGTGCTCCCAGCCCCAGGTGGCTGTGCAGTGCCCCATGGCCGTCCCTCCCTGCCCGGTTCCACTCTGGGCTCAGGGACGAAATGGCCGCTGAGTGCGAAGCGCCGCGCCGCACCACGGCGATGGGTGTCTCTGATGTGAGGCTGTGGGAACTCCCAGCAGCGGGCCGGGCAGCGCCCTGTTGTGCTGCTCATTGTCCAGCGCAGCGTAAATGACCGTCCCTTCCTCCGTGAGCTCACGGGCTAAAATTAATAACAGGATTGAAATGAAGGGTGCTTTATGAGTTAGGGCCGTTGTTATTATTTATTACTTTTTTTTTCCATAGAAACAGAACATTTTATTACTTTCACTGAAGAAATCCACGTTATCGGTTTCCTTTCGTGCAACAAAACACCATTTCATTCTTCTTTAACAAACATTAATCGCGCAAAGCTCGCTGTGTGCTTTGCATGCTGAAAACCCTACAGCACTGCCAAGTGTCCTTCTGCTTTTTTCCTCCCGGAGCTTCCAATTCACCGAGTCCACCAAGCCAAGACAGCACCATCTCTGCAGGGCAGCAGTGCGACGCATTCACAGCCCTGGAGCTTCTCTGTGTGCAGGCAATGGGCGGCAGGCAGACAGTGCATTTCTGCGTGTCAGAGGCACGGGGCTGGAGCTCCTTCTGAGAAATGGCTGAGAAATGCCATCACTGAACCCCTGAGTGACAGCTTGTGCTTTTCAGCCTCTGTTGTGATTTTTTGAATTCTTTTTTCTCTCTTAAAAAAAAATTTTTTTTTTGAAGCGTTGGCAGTCTGAGCTATTCTCAAGGATTTGGAAAAGAGCCACAAACAGGAATTATTGAACAATTGCTCTGTGAAACTTAAGATAACAGTTTGTTCCACCACAGTGGAATTGCTTTGTGGGAGAAGGAAATTATCTTTTTAGCTCTTGATTAACATTATGTGAGAAAAATAAAATTGAAGGTTGATGGTATCTCTCATGGAAGGGAATGTATGCTCGTGTGAGGGGAAGGAGGCACAGATGTTGAGGGTGCCAGAGGAGATGAATGCACTTCAGATTTTAGGTTATTTGCAAGCTAAGGGTATTTTAATGTTTGGAAAATTCCGCTGGTGCTTTGTTATGGTGTCGTTAATGCTCACTGTATGCTCAGTGTGACTCTAAACAGTGGATCATCGATGAGAACTGGTACATGCTGTTGTCTTTTTGGTGGTAAGCTTGCAGGTGGGGAAGGATCTTTTGTGCAAATCAATCTTTTAAAATCCAATCCCGAGTTTTGCTGTTGCTGGTTTAGCCACAAACACCTCCAGTTACTCTGCACAACAGCGCACCTACCTACGGTTTTATCACTAATGCTTATTGAAAGTAAACACTATGACTGAGAGCACAAGGACATTTTTAACATACCGGCCTGGTGCAGCTGACTTTGGAGAGAATGGGAGGTCCTTTCTGCAGCCAGAGCACCATGAGTTGGTCTGTGGGCTGGCAGCATCAGGTGCAGGGCTGACACTGAGGGCTGCACCTGCAGAGCAGACATGTTGTGTGACTGTGGGAGTGTGGTGTGGTGAGCTCTGCATCACACGCACAGCACTACAGCCTTCTTCTATAGGAAAGTGCCTTTGGTTGCTCTGGAAGGGCTGTGCTCCTTGGTTTTGTTTTTCACTTTAAAGTGAAACTCCCGGTGGTGCTGGTGGGAGTGCACTTTCACGCTGAGGGTGTGCTCCATGTGAAATGGATGGCTCTGTGCAGAGGCTGGGGCCCTGCTTCAGCCCCGTGGCCTGTCTGCAGCAGCCCGGGGGCTTCCAAGAAGCCAGGGACTGCCTGATGCCTTGGCCTGGGCTCTGTGCAGCTCTGGCCTCTTCCTGCCCCCCAAGCCCGGCTGCTGCGACACTCCACAACTCGAGGGAAGCCTGGGGGATGCTGACATCCAAACATGAACTTTGTGGGCAGGCCACGCTGCTGCTGTGATCTCCGAGCTCGCAGCCTGCTCTTATCTGTGCTCGCAACGCGCCCTGGGAGATCAAAATGTGCCCCCTCTGAGGCAATAGGAAAGGGACAAGATGCTTCTTTAATCACGTCTGATAAATTCTCACTTGTAATGAGAGCCTTAATTAAGGGAAATTACCTATTGGAAAAGAGTTAAAAGGGGCCCCCATACTCCTTCCAGCAAACTTAAAGACAAAAGGAAGTTTCCAACAATGGGTCACTGGAGATGCATTTCCGCTGGGGTTTAAAAAACAAGGTACTGTCTAGCTGATGAGCGGCGAAGGCGAGCAATGCTGCTTTGATGAGCCTTCTCCTGCTTCCTGATATTGTGACCCTCTTAACAAACACTGCAGACTAAAATCAGCATGCCTGTGGTATGCTGTAAGAGCAGGCAGGCTATCTGAAGAGATGCCTCACTTGCAGGATATGGTTTAAATCCTGTTTTTAATAAGGTTTACATCCTTGTCACTGAAATAATATTTTTGTACCGTAAAAATCAATGCGAAGAGACAAGCAGACAGGTCCCCCAATACGTAAACAACTTATCTTTGATGTCCCATTTTGCCAACATTTTTGTCCCGTGGGATGCTCAAGAGTTTGGCTGTTTAATTTTACTTTTACACATCTCTTTTTGATGCCAATAGGTGTGCACTGTTCTTGATGTTGAAGTGCTGGGCTGAAAACCTTAAGATCTGGACCTTGTTTTGTCCTCACTGCTCTGAAATCAGCTCTTTGGCCCATTTGAGTGGCTTGGAAAGTTCTAGTTTCCTGGTCAGCTCTGCAGCTAGCACAACAACAGGAGGGATGTTCTCTGGGTTGGGAGGAAAGAAGAAAGAGGCTGCAGGCCCAAAAATTTGATCATTGCACTACTTTGGAATGAGCTTTGCATGTGTCATTAGCGTGGAGTGGCTACGCATGGTGCTCCAGGCATAGTTCACATTCTGATCTCCCCTAAACCCGGCTTGGCTCTGGGATCTCAGCATGCCCTGCCTGCTGTAGTGAACGCTGGTGAGAAGCAGTCTGTTTTCTTCTCATACACATAAGCAAAAGGGCGTCTGGGTGTGCACTAAAAATACTGAGGGTGCAGTTTTAATGTCGGATATCAGCATCAGAACCAGCTGATTAACAGTGGCTGTGTGCCACCCTCCATCGAGCTCGCCTCATACAAAGCTCCAAATTGCATCTCCAAGCCCCAGAGAGGTTCCAATCAGCATCTAAGCTGTTGGGGCTGCTCTTTTGCCAATAAAAAGAGCGTCCCCAGTTGAAGCATAACTTCTCTTCATGTTACATTGTACTCGATTTGCAAAAAAGGGAAAACTGTTGATAGTTTTTTTTTCCTGTGAGTAAAGTATTTTGTTTTGCAAAACCACAGGCAGCAGTGGCTTGAACAGTGCTGTTCCTTCATGCTTAGGTGTTTGTAATATTTTTATTGCTTGTGATGTGAATGGGGTTCAAGTACGTTGAGGCACTGCAACCAGCTCTCCAGCACCTCTCAGTTACTGTTATCTAGAGAAAGAGGAATGTGAGGCACATGAAGTGAAACCACTTTCCTAGAGGTCTCGCAGGAAAGCAGGGGCTGAAGCAGGAATGGGCTGTGGGATGGGCCAGTCCCCATCCTGCAAGAGGTTGGGGTCAGAGAGCTGGACAGGGCACTGGCATCCCTCCAGGGATTTCTGCTGAGCTGAGGTGGCTCACAGCAGGCCACCCCAGGCAGGTTGTCCAGGACCTCATCCAGATGTGTTCTGAAGATCTCTAGGGTGGAAGACTCCACAGTCTAGTTTCAGTAAAATCCCCTTAAATACACTACTGAGTAAATTCCCCTGCATTTTTAGCTATTGGTAACATGAGCATTTATGAAGTTTCCCAGCCTCCTATTTAAAAAAAATACCCCCAAGCCTTCACCTTCCCAGATCTGCTGCCCATGCAGGGAGCAGCCTGGTGCATGCAGGATGCAGATGTGTGCGTGAGCAATGTGCATGTAGATGGACTTCTGGTGTAATTTGAAAATTGGTTTGTTTTATACCAGCTTCAGTTGCAAACAGGAATGATTAACCAAAACAGGAGCGCACACGTTACTCACCTTTAATTATGTTTGCAATACATCATGGTGATACGGGGGAGCAGAAAGCCGTGCTGTTTTCCAGCACGTTTGCCTCATAGCATATGGTCGTAGGGAAGTGGTTTTGATGCAGAGCCCCCAGCAACATATGGCCACAAAACCACCCTGAAGGCAAACTGTGGGCAGCAGCCTGCCCTGGGCCCCTAAGGAGCCCATGTCCCTGCCAGGCAGTGGCAGTGGGGCTGCGCATGTCACCGTCACACTCATCACTGTGATTTTATATTTGGTCTGGGACGCTGGCGTGTGAGGTTCTGGATGTAAAAGTCAGAAGAGATATGGTTCCTGTAATGTCTGCAGAGATCCTTGTGTCGATAAGGTCAGCAGCAAGTTAATAGATTTTTATCTTCTCATCACACAAACTTAATATAGTGCAACTGTTGGAGGGGAGGGGAGAGCCCTCCTTGCTGCTATTTTCTGATGTGTTTCGAGGGGGTTTAAAAGACAGGGTGTGCCTGAAAAGACTCTTTTTGCTCAAAGTGAAAATCAATAGTTCAAAAATATAACAAAATACTCGAGCACGAACCGAAGGCTGAATATTGTGCAGTCACCACATTTAAAAGTAATTACAATGGGAGAAGAAGAATGCATTTCTCTGTGGAGGTGATGAAGTGGCTGAAAAGGGGGAACAGCGATTTCTCACCTGCGCTCCCTGCAGCAGCAGTGCATGCCACAAACAACCACATGGTGCGAGGAGCAGGGCGGCTGGTTTATGCTACAAAAATAATTATAAGAGATGCTCAGCACTGTTCCTAAATCAGTATGTATAGGGGGTGGAGGCTCTGACAGTGTCCTCACAAAAACCCCAATCGAGGGGGCGAGAGCCTTGTTGAATGTATGGGCTGCTGCTAAGCTGGGGATGAGGAGGGGGACAAGGAGATGAGGACAGAAAGATGTTCTGGCTCTGTATTTTGCCATGAAAACCTGGTGTCGCTCGTGTTGCAGCCACCATCCAAGTGGACGGATGGAGGAGAGGGGCTGCTCCTGGGGCTGAAATACGGCATCGCTGTCAGGGGCGAAATCCATGGAGGGACACCGGCGGGTCACGCTGACTAGTAGGGCTCAGCGATCAAACGTGTCACACCTGTCTTGGCCACGGGTGCAGGTGTTCTAGGTCAGCTCTCGCTGTGGTTATCAATCGCTGACAGTTGACAGTTTAATTTTACACCACAAGTACCTCATTACTTGTGTAGGCACTTGAAGAACATGTGGGCACTGGGTTGGATCAGTGATCAATGACAAAGGTTGCGCAGGGTGCAAGTGGTAGCAGTAAAAGTGAAGGTCTCCATGCATGAGTTGGCAGTGGTGGGGATACATGACAAGGGGAGTTTAGCTGACAAACAGTCTGTCAGGGCTGGAAGAATGGAAGCTCGCTGGAGAGCTGGCGCTCCATTATAAAATACTGCTCACCACTTAGAAAAAAAAATAAGAGGGGGGGTACTGGCTTTGAAAAATGTTTAAACAAATTTAATGCATGTGGGGGGCTGTAAATTTTTATTCTACAAGCATTTATTCCATGACACGGAAGCATCCAGGTGCTCAGGAATTTTGTGTGCAGACAAAGCGGAGGTGCTGCTTTGTAGGGATGTGTGCAAGTGCTGCTGCGGGGCTGGTGAGTCAGTGGGTGAGGGCAAGGGGTGCTCAGTGCACACCTGCATCCTTCCACATGGATCCCTCCTCCCCACGTATCGATAGGATGATTCGCTGTGAGAAACGCTGTGACAGATTTCTCGTGCTACAGTAGGGAGAATATGTTGTTTCAACACACTTTGAAATGGGGCTTTAATCAATACCATCCAACTTTCTGTTGTGTTGCATGTTTTCCTCTGAGGAGTTTCTGACATTCTTTTGCACGTCAAATCCAGCAGGCGGATTATGTCACTGGGGCGATGGCTGAGGAAAGAGACATATGGCATTGGTTTGGTACAGCCGTGTATCTTGCATTAGGATGTAAATCTTGTTTGCTTGAGAAACCGCCTTGAAAGATACTTTGCTCGAGGTATAACATAGCCACGTTATTGAGTGCACCTTATAATAATTGATATGGTGGGAATGATATTAATGAAAATAATGTGAATTTCACCCAAACTGCAGTAAATAAGGAAAAGACTAATAGTCTTTGCCCTTTGCTGAATTGAACACATCTTAAAAAAAAGGCTCCTTGATTATTTCTCGCATGCTGATTAGGTGTAGGCTAACTTTGATCACATCACCTACGGTTCCCACTGAAGAGACACGTGCGGTGCAAGTCATGTTCTTTTGGAATTGTTAAAATGATTGAACAAGCGACTCAGAAATCACATGGCTTGAAAAAATGAGATGCACACTCTCTGTTGGTGCTCTGCATAGATTTAATAGCGATTGGAAAGCCCTCAGGTGTTGGGTATGCAGCAAAGACATCCCGCTCCCACCGCCCGCTTTGTGATGCCAGCAGCTCTGGGTTTTGTCCTGAGGAATAGTCAGCCCTTAGCAAATGTCAGTGGTAATGAATAGAAAAAACTTTCCTATGAATGGCAACGAGGGACCCGAGTTAACTTGATGAGTGCAGGTACCCTTGGACTGTTCAGTAATTTCTGAAGAAAATCCATGCTTCTGTAGAGTTTGGGGTTATTATGGGTGTGGATGTGTTGAGCTGTTGAAGTGTGGTGGCATCGCAGACCAGGGGTGGGAAGGAAACGTGGGCAACAAGGAGGGAACAGGGGAAATGGGAGGAGAAAGGAGGGAACAAAATTTTCTCTCCTTGGTTAAAGAGCAATATTGCAGGGATCCAATGTGCTGCAGAGGTCTGGGAGGGCTGTGATGAGGGAATAAAAAAATAACAGCTTGAGGAGAGATGGGAGCAAGTTTGGTGCCGTAAAAGATGTAAATTGGAGCTTGGTTGTTATTATGGTTCAGTGAGTGAAAACGGTCTGGAGAAGTAGTACAGAGGAGCAGACCCTCCACAGGGAGGTGTAGTGAAGGAGGAGGCAGGGCAAGAAAAAGTACCTCAATGTAATTAACGATAATGCAGACTATTCTTACAGAACTTTAAAAAAGCCAGGGTTTTCTAAATGGCTGAGGGTCCATCTGTGCAGAGAGAATTTGGGGGATCATCCAGTGCAGTTGCTGCAATATAAATAAAGAGCACTTTTTGCTAGAAATGCATGGTACCAGAAAATATCTTGCCTAAATTGCCAAGTGCTGCAGTGAGCTGCAGCCTTGCAACACCACTGACTTCCCTGAGGTTTTGCGGTCAGTGGGGGGCAGGGAAAGTTTGTGTATTTAAGGAATTATTGGGCCAAAAGTTTCCCTTAGTGACACTGGTGCAAATCCAGGGCAATCCCACCAAAGCTAGAGGTCGCCCTGCCTTTCCGCTGGGTGCAGCGACTTGGGTTTGGCCCACGGGGGGTGCTTACAAAAGCGTGACCTCGCTATGGTTGGCGTTGCTGGGGGGAACTGTGAGAAGTTGGCTGAGTTGCTGCTGGAGTGGCAGTGGTCATTTTTCCAAGTGTTACTTTAAATACAGGGGATTTTCTTTTAATGTTTGTAATTCAGAGCTGAGAAGTGACTAGTGACTTTTCTAACTATGTCAAGGTTCTGCTATTTAGCTTGTTTTTTGTCCCTTCTCCTTTCTCTCCTCCCTTTCCAAGCTGGCATCCAAGGGTAATGGATCCAAGGGTGGCATTTACACAAAATGCCACCAAATTGATTAAAAGAGGAAACAATAGTGTTCCACGTTCATTCTCCCAACCAGTGTGCTTAACCTGAACTCCACATGACTTCAGTGCACCCAAGCCCACAAAGACCACGGTTTCCATAAGCGATGCTGTAAGAGCCTTGCATGCATGTGCTGCCCTATGGCACATCCAGCCCTTCACAAGGAGAGGATGTGTGTGGTGTGTTGGCTGTTAAAGAACAATGCCAGTTTACACCAGCTGAAAAACTAGTCTGGTGCTTCAAATCCATTTAATACATGGCGGTGATAGGTTGTGTACATGGCCCCACCGAGCTTCTCCTGGCAAAGCTGTGCTGGGTGCTGCTTGAGTTATTTAAAAAGCAGGTTTTTCCAACGTTTTTAGGAGAAAAATAACCAATCTCTGCAGAGGACTATCTAACTGCTTCACATGTTCACATGCCTGTGCCTTTGGAGATTTTTATTGTGCTTATGCAACTGTGAAGTGCATATCTGTAGTAACTGGCAATACAGGATAAAACCATCAGGAGGAGAATTTCAGGCCTGATGTGCAAACTAATTGCAGCTTTTATTTTTCTAATTTGCATGAACGTCGGGTTGTGCTCACTGTGATGTTATGAGGCACTATGTGGTCAGACATACCTTTATGTACCAGCGCTTCCAGCAGGGCCATGGATACCTCACAGCTCCTTTCTGCTGCGGGTGGGTGGCAATTTGAGGATATGTAGTAGGAATGGGATATTTTTCTAGTGAGTGGAGAGCTCAAAGGGTGCTGTGGTGGCAAGGTCTGAGACCAGGAGGTGCAAGCTCTATTTGAAAGCCCTGTCTGATTTGAAGGATGGAGATGAGGTGATGGGATCAATGAGAAAGTGATAGCAGGCAGGGGGCTGATGGCAAGCACCTTGAATAGAAGCATGGCGATGGATTTTCTCTAAAGGGGAGAAGTACACCAGTCTATCGCCAGAAACAAAGAGGTGATAGTGCTGGAGGGGACAGGTGAAGAGTTGACATCTCAGTCCCACACCTTGAGCACGCAATGTGAGCATGTTAACAGTACTAGCATTTGAGCAGATAGCAGAAAAAGCATTTTAAAGGTGTATTCCATTGTCCTCAATGCGTGAAGGAGGCACAAGTCCCCACAGGGCGCTCGGTGGGCTCAGGGTGTGGGATTGGGGTGTGCTCTACAAGTACATCTGCCCCAGTGTGCGTCACCGCTGCCCATATTAGGTGGTCTTTAATTTGGCATTACATACTCGGTGCTTGTCTGCAGCTCATATGATTCAAAGTTCTCCATGGGGTCTAATGTACAAGGCTTGCCCTGTTTTCATTAGGTTTCCTGAGCTCTCCTCTGCTCTCCCCAGTGTCGCAGCACAAAGACACTTTTGTCAGCCGATGTTGGACTCTCCTCAAAATCCAAGCACTTTCAGGAAAGGACTTGGAAGTCTATCTTCTCAGTTTCCATATCCCTTTGCCCTCTGCTCTGGCATTTGGTTTGATTGGTTGTAGTCCCCCCTTTTTTTTCCTGCTTTTTGCTAAGTTGATCTGCCTGCTCCAGTCTATCTTGGAAAAAAAATGTCTACTGAAAGTCATGCAACATATATCTCTAAATTATTGCACGTTTTAAAGCATTAACTCCTTCAGTTCTCAGCTGGTTTAAGTATTAGGACCGAAATCATGATAGGAATGTTAAAGGATTGTTATTATATTTTATGTTCACTGCCACAAGTTTAGTAAGAAATTTAATCCCCCTCTCCTGCACTCCCACTCTCTGCCTCTCGAGAGAAAGAAAGAAAGGAAAAAAAATAAAAGAAAACTGGCACCAAACTTCCATTTGACTTGGCAACTTTTTCACTAATGTGATTTGATATGCTTTACTAGAAAGGGTAACGTGCTAATGTTTCAGAAGAGGCCGATTTGCTATTAGTGAAAGTAAGGTATAGAAAACATCAAGCTTTGCTATTAAAGTCTTCAGTCAACAGATTTATAGCCTATTCTAAGTGGTAATGATATAATGGAATGCAATCATTTAATATTGGAAAATATGTTTGGTCTGACGTTTCAGGGATTCCAGGAAACACAGTTATTTATGTAGCTACATCCCTGCAAAAATTAAAAACAGGAAAAAAAACAACCATTACAAACCCCTCAGACAGAGAGTCGGAAATCAAGCTATCCAAGATGCTTCCATAATGTATTACATAAAATCACACGTTTGATATTTCCCTTTATCTGTTTCTCCAGAATACGTGTCATGATTTATGGACCCCCTCCCAGCACTGACGCACAAACAGGGTGGCTGTGTGCTGTTTGGTTTCATGCGTTTTTAAGCTGGTTTGTAGGTTTTTCAGGCAGAGGTGAGAATAGTATTTCTGCTTCTGGGATATAATTATATTACTTTTACTGCAGAGGAGGACATAGTTCAGCGCAGTGTTTCAATTAATAATGTACTGTCAGCTCTGAGGGATGATAGGAAACTGCATTGGCTTGGAATTATCGGCATCAGTTGGGGCAGCCTCTCTTTTTCTTCCTTTTTTTATGTGCCGGATCGACAGCGCAGTTTTTGGAGAATAATATTTTGCTTAGAAGTAAAATGTGACATTCTTGCAATGCTGGTTGGGTTGCTTTGAAGGGAAAGAGTTGGTTCCCTGCCTTAAATGAGCAGATGTTAAGCTCCTTCCATTATATTTTAACATCTAACATCTTGCACACACCTTTTAATTGTTAATGTGGCTGGGCAATAAAGTCAATGTCTTAGGGGAACTAAGAATAATTTTCCAAATTTCATTTCTCTAACCAGTTGCTAGGAAATGAAGTGCTTTGGTTAATAATGTATTTAAGATATTTGCAGTGTCGTGATTCAATATTTGTTCTGCATTTACATGAAATTCTCATCAAAAGGGAAGGCATAATTAAAATACATGTAGTTTTTGGTTGCATTTAGCACCGGCTTGAAGCACACCACTAAAAATCATAAAATCATTTTGCAGACGAATAGGAAAATATTATTTGAAATCTGACAAGGTTTATTTGAAATAATGCTTACTTTTAAAAGTAACTCCTTTTAGATCTCACAATTCTACACTTCTTACTGAAAAATGGTTTCCCAGTAGCATACATATCCTATATCAGTGTAACTACATTTATATTGTTATAAATTTTTGAGGTTGGATTCTTGAGTTTTGAAATTAAATAACTACAGTTAACTGTATTAAGTGTAGACTTGAATTTGATCAAAAATAAGAAAAGCACTTATGACAACCTCTGTAAATGCTTAAATACTTTAGTTGTGTTTGTGAGCATTAAATTGTATTATAAGGAGCCAGCAGTGAGTATATACACTCCTGTGGGACAGCTTCGACTTTTGGGAGATTAAAAAATCGCGTGTTAATGAAATTCTGCAAGTTTTTTATTTAATAGATAGTGCTTTTCAGGGTATGCAAAATAATGAGGAGCAGAACGTTACATGCATCCTTACACTCACGCCGCATAATGTATATAATTACTTGGAGAAAATGCTTAACTTTAATGGGGCGTTTCTTGATCATATAATAGGAAAACTAACAGCTTTAATTAAGATTTATGAAGCAGAGAGGTAATATATTCTGCTAAATTAGGTAACTATTGGTGGGCAGTGTGTTTTTAAGCAATTAAGGGCCCAATCCTGCAGCTCAGGGGCTGTGTGAGGAGCTGCCAACCACTGCCAGCAGTCCCTTTGCCACGTGCGCAAGGACTGCAGAGCACGGTCCTGCCTCTGCACTGCTTTCCGATCCCTAAAGCACAGCACAAAACTGCTGCGTACCTACCAGGCTCACTGCAGGTTTTAGGCACCATGTTGGGGTGCTTTTTCCCTGTTCCTAATACTTGGTAAGTAATAACCACCATCCAGATGAAGGCAGCATTCCATCTGGCGAGAGATGGATGTCTCTCCCCAGAGCATCTCCAGGCAGCCCTCCTCACTGCAGTGGGTTGCAGTGATGATTCTATGGGTACTCCAAGACTGTTTGGGAGGCCCTGGGGCTGCAAAGCAAACAGTGTGGTGTTTTCCTCTGAGAACTCAACTGACCATCCGAAGAGAATCATAGAATCATAGAATCATAGAGAGGGACGGGGTGCCCTGGGGAAGCAGTGTTGTATGGGTGGGTGGGCAGCATGCTTGCAGGTTCATCACGTCTTCATAGAGCTGGAAGAACAGAATTGGCAGAATTTAGTGATTATTCACTATACAGGCGGTATTTCTAGTGCTAGCTGGGATTGATAACGCCGCTGGTCTTTGGGAAAATTCATTATCCTTACTTTGCAAAATGAGGAAACTGAAACAAAGAGCCTTGACTAAGCCCGTGGGTTGGTCACTCTTTCTTCTGAGTTGTGAAACAGCTTTTAGTTTTTGCTTCTCTAAGTGCCCTTTGAGCCCACATAAGCCAAGGTCACGTATAGGAATGACTTGGTCTAGAACAAAACAGGTTTGTCTCCTGGTGTTCTTGTGTGTGCTCATACTGGGTTTATGTTTAATGCAATGTGAAAGCAGTTCTTGAAAACACGGCCTGGAGCACAAAGTTCAGTATCTTTTAAAATATGAAACATCTCATGATTTTTAGGTCCTTGATCTCATAAGTCAAGATATTGGGATCCTGTATGTTGGCAAGGGTACTCCCAGGGGATTCAGCAGTACCAGCCCCAAGCTCACCCTGCTCTTTCTCCATGTTTTTGTAAAAGCACGCCATGCCTGAGAGCTCACATATCATCAAGACAATATTTCTAATGAATTTGGCTTGGGAAACATGTAAGTGCTGTCCAGGAGAGGAGGACCGTGGGAAGTACATTTTTAAAAATACATCCTACCAGATAAATAGGCTTTTAAAATGGAAAATAAACAGATAGCAAAAATTCACTTAGGCAAAGGGTGCATAAATTATCTTTACTCTGAGGATGCAGTGAGTTATTCGTCCTTTACATTCAAAACCTCTATATTTTGAAAGTCCGTATTTCACGTCCGATCACAAGAATGCCCTCTTTGACTTCCCCGTGCCTGCAGTCATGCCCTTTCCTGAGAAGGGTCCATTTGTCATGTGGGGAAAGAGGGTTTAATTAACTAGGGAAAATGTACCTAAGGTGGAAACTGTGAGCTCTGGCAAGGTTTCCATAGAAAATGCCTGAAAAACATGTATAGATGTTCCTAAACTGGTTTGGGTTTTTTTTTTCATGAAAAGACTTTGATTTTTTTTTTTTTTTTTTTTTTTTTTTTTGGTTCCCCACTTTGCTCTTCAAAACCCAAAGAGAGGCTTTTATATTGGATTCCCATCTGTCTTACCCAGAACAAGTGTGGAATGGTGGAATGTGCATGTATCCCACACAAAAAATACATTTTTCAAATTCACTTTTTCCCCTGTTTCCTCTTTCCCTCTGGGAACACAGCAAATGTCTCTGTTGTGCACTCCAAAAGGAGTCAAGGTTTTTAACAGGGAGGAGTCGAGAAAAAAGGCGGCTGGCAGATCCTGTGCTAAAATTCCAAGTATTTCTTTAAAACAAACAAAATTGAAACAAACAAAAGGGAAACTATCAAAGGAAAGTGTTTAAGTTACTGGAACGCTAAGGGAAGCCTTAATTTTCATGCCAGCAAAACAGTTGCATGAGTTTTATAAGAGCTTTGTTTACTGTTGTAGTCAACAACATAATTGCTCCCTATAGAAAACGCAGCAATCTGCAGCATATAGAAGTTGTCTGTGGGAATGCGATGTACACACGAATGCATAATGGATCTGCCTGCAGCTTTCACTGTGTTTTCGGAGCAACAAAAAACCCACAAAGGTTTCTTGTCAGCAAACCTACAGCTGAAATTTGCAGAGGTGCCCATTGGTGTCTTTGAGTCATGAGCTGCTCTATATGGGCTGCTTGTTCATGCACAGGTATTTATTGTCAGCGTGAGACTTTGCAGCCTTAGTCCTTTAATTTGTAACTATTTGTTTAATTTCTCTAAGCTCTCAGTTGCTATTTGGTTAAGGTTTGCCATCACCTTGTTCCCTCTGACAAAATGCGACCGAAGCTCCCCAGCGACTTTGCAGATGCCATTGTGCTAAGAGAGATGCTGCTTTGAGAGAGGCATCTGACAAAGGGATGATTTTGCTGCTGTTAAAGTTGGTAGCAAAACTCTCACAAATGGGTGAAAGAAGGGCTGGACTCGCTCTGCCCTGTGCGTGGCCATAGTCCGCACTTTTCTTCCAGAGGCATTTCCTAGGAAATCTGCTCTTATCTTCTGAAGCTGTGGATTATTCTTCTCTGGGCTGAAATAAGATGCTGTGAGGACAAAGGGACAAGGAGTAGCGGAGTGACAGAAATGGCAGGTCCTCTCACGGGGCTATGGAAATGTCGACACTTTTGCAGAAGGGATGAGAGAAGCCTTCTTTCTCTTTACATGAAAAGCATGGGGAGGAAAGGAAAGGGGCTGCTGCATTTCTATCATCTATAATCCTCCACTTAACCTATGAATTAGCCCTTGTGTGAGCAGAAAGGAAAGTTGGTGGCTAAAACATAAACCACCCCCCGATGTGGGTACAAGTCTTCCTTTTCCCGTCCTGAACACTGCATAACGGGCCCCTTGAATTAGGGAGATACATTAAAAAGGAATCCTGTCTGGCTTGCGCCATTTTCTTCTTGGCTGTGTATATATTTGTGTAGCAATCAATACCCTACATCCAACTTTTTCAGAGCTGGTTTTGGGGTGTAAGGTACAGTTTTACAATTAATTTTGTGCCCACTTGAAACTGTTGGCAAAAATGTTGGGAGGAGTGGATTTCTAATTGCCCAGTTTGGGTACCCAAACTGCAAATTAGATCTAGTGACAGTGAACACTGTACTTCTCAGGGAGTGTGTGCACAGTTACCTATAAGCAAGCCTGAGCCAGCAAAAACAGAGATGGAGTTTATACAGTAGAAAATCCCCTAGAGAGCTGGATAATTTGGCCAAGGACACTCTTTCTGCTGAAGCTGATACCATATATTTTAAAGGAAAATATGAGAGGCTTTGAAATAGGCAAGTATGAGATAAATTCTCTGTAGGCTGCCTCACAGGATGAGATTCAACTTGGCTGGCTCGAGCTGTTGGTATGCCAGGTACCCAGCTGGATGTGGCAGCCCCAACCCTTTGAGCGGGTGACAGAAGACCACGATGAGCTTATAGGTTTCGGTTGGGACATCAGACCTGTCTTCCTCCACTGACTGCAGAAGGAGGCTGGGCACTACCCTGGGAGATGTGTGCCCCTTAAAGCTGGCTGACATGCTCTCTGACTACAGAAGTCAACAGCTGAAGAGATGGAAGTTCTCTGGAATTTGTGGTTGTTGTTCATTTGGAGAGATGCTGACACCTGAAGGAGCACTGCTACCTCACAAATTCACCTTCCTGCTTGGAGGTGGTCTGGGTGCAGCTCATCTGGGCCCTGGATCAGTTTTATGAGTCCTCTTCTTCCAGGGCTTGGCTGGATCCAGAAGGGCAGGTACAAAGATCCTTGCTCTGGCTAATGCATATTTATTAGTGAATCCTTGAATGAAGGCAGCAGAAGGTGGATTCTATGTTTTCTGCTCTCTTGCTGTTGCTGCTGGGTTGCATGTAGGAGGATTTCTTGTGTGCTTCTTGAATGGCAGCTGCGTGGTGCTGGTAGCAAGGAAGTGGTGGTGGTGGTAGATTTGTTTGTTTGTGCCGTAAAAAGAAGATGAAACTGTATAGGAGTCTCTTACAAGAGTAGCTGTGAGTCCACTTAAGTGAGTTGGCTTTTGTTGTGAGCAAACTTTGCACAAAGAAATTGTCCTATCTCTGGGCAACACCGCCAACACCACATTGTGCCATCCTTGCTGAGATGCGGCTTAGAAGAATATCACCTTTATCTGAGTCCAGGAAAGCCTTTGTACTGAAGGAGCAACATGTGTTTAACAGATAATAGCTCTGTGTTTGAACAGTGCCAGCCCACAATACTGCTGGCTGTGCTCAGTGACGTGCCATTTTTTATTATGTAGAGGGAAATTTTGCAAATATGCCCAAGGGTGAGGCAACATCAATAAGCAGTGAATGAGTGCTCCATTACACTCATTTCATTTCGTAACTTCTGTTGGGTCACAGGGGAGCTGCTAAACAAAACAAAACCACATCTCTTGAATACTGTCTATATTTAGTCCTATTGGGTTTTACGTTTGTCCTAGGGATGAAGGACAGCATGTCCAAACCTGGAGGCTGTGGCCGAGTGTGTACTTGGGCCCTTCTCCCACAAAGGTTTGTGCGTGCTCCTAACTTTGTTCATTTTCAACGCAAAGGAGCTTTGGAATAATGAGACTACTCATGGGTTGTAATGGGAAATGTCTGTAACCTGTGCAGATATTTCTTCCACGCACTCATAACCCTCCCGCACGTACATGTGCGCTCACAAGCACAATGTGTGTTTGTACTTGTGTGGTATATATATCCCTGAACTGAAGGAAAAATGTTGACCTTTGCCTTTCAATTGCCTATCCAAATGTGGCTAAAATAGTATCTTATATAAAATAACCTGATTGTGTGTTTCAACATCAAACAAAACTACCGGTGGTGGCTGGCAGTCCCCATGACTGTGGCCCCTTCCCTTCCACATGGGCTCTCACACCAGACCCCGTGAATGCTTTTCCACCAGCACACTAAAGCTTATGACTGCACAACCATCATGTATTTATTTTCCCTATGTTGTATCCAGCAAAATATTATTATTATTACTATTATTTTCTGGGGGGGAGGAGAGGTGAAAGGAGAAGTTAAAAATAATTTATGTGGGAATATACATAGATATTAAGGAAAGTTAGAAGCTGCATGGCCTGTTGTCATCAACCAGTGGTCAGGCTGGATTAAAAGCACTCAGAATAGTTTATGACAGAGGCTTTCATAGCCACTATAACAGGTTTTCCAGGTTTTGGTGATCAAAAATCATGAATCAGGTGCCTCATAAGCATGAAAGTTGAAGCACATGGATTTCTTTTTGGTTTTCTTCAAGTCTTTGAATTCCAAAGGTACCTTGGGTGAGAATTTCAGGTGTTCTCTCTTGAGCTTGTTCTCACAGTGAGTTAAAATTACTTAAAACTCTCATATATTCACATGACTCCAAGAGCTGAGGCTTTAAAGTACCAAAGTGCTTATTATTAGTACAGATGCTAAATCAGAAGTGTTGGTGGCACTTCCGTCTGTGTTGTGGATATAGCGCAATTCATGAATTTCTAGTTGCTGCTCTACTTGTGACTTTTTATCAACTCTAAGCTGACAACATGGGTGGTTGGATTCAAGGTGTGCTAAGTTGGTTAAATAGCATTTAACCTCCTGATGGCAGAGGATGAGCAACTGAGATGTCCCTCCCAAATGGCCTCCGTTAATTTCACAAGTCTCGCAGTGCAAAAGGCATCCCCTGCCCTCACAGCAGATGAAAGGAAACTGGTGAAAAAAAATACATGACTTTTTTTGATTATTTAGAACTTGCAACAGAAATGTGCTCCTGCCTGCCTTCCCTTTACTTTACATAAAATTGTTATGCATTCTAAGTAGTAGCAACCTGGGCCTCTTGACCTCACAAGAAGAGCTGTTACTATACATTTAACAAAAACAAGGTATTATGTATTAGCCTACACATTTTGCAATAGCTCCAGCAATTTAGTAACTACAGTCCAATTTAAACTGTGCCTGGAGGCAACAAAAATTGCACAAAATGGCAGCTAATTTATAGAAGGGAGAGAGGAAATATTTGGGGGTCTATTCCTTCAAGCCATCTGATTCATATTATTGACTCATTTAGAAAACAGAAAGTGAGCAGAGACAAGTTTTTAAGGAGTTTGGTTTCACACAAATGACTCGCAATTGCAGCCCATTATTTTTATACCAAGACTTCATTAGTCATATCCCCGTCAAACCTGCGAGCAGTGTCAAATGTTTGCAGAAAGCACACCAGGACAGGTATGGAACTCATCAGCCCATGGCAAAGGTCGCTCTCATTAAGGAGTCAAAATGAAAACTTTCAGTGTCTCCAACACATTGCCCAGACGCTCCTGCCCCCACTTCTGAAAGGCAGGGCTGAGCAAGCACCTCCTGCTCCCCAGACATTCAAATAAGATCAAGATGACAGGGCAAGAAAATGAATAGGATTCTTAACTGGCTGTACTTCATAATATGGTACTGATTGGAAACAACCAGAAAGTTGTTTGCCATGTCTATAGTACCGTTTCCTGAGGTTAAACATAACATCTGAAATGAAGCAATTAAGTCCCCTTGAAACAAAAAAGAAAAAAAAAAAAAAAAAGAAAGAAAGAAAAAAAAAAAGGATGCTGACTCTGCACTCCAAACATAGATTGTGGTGACTGAGCCCGACATTTGTGTGCGCCTCTTCCCACCTGGAGGCTGGCCTGGGACAGTGTAGCTGTACCACTGGGCTGGTTGGGGCTGGCTTTCCAGCTGTGCCATGACAGATGTGTTTTGTGGAATTTCGAGGAATGGAGATAAGAATAACAAAAATCCATTCACCAGTGCATGTTACACAGGCTTAGCACAAAGAGGTGAAGGGAAAATGTGTCAATATGCTCCCTGTTTGTGGAAGGTTTGCACTATGGCTTGTTTTCATCTGTGGGCTGTCATCAACCTGAATGAAGGATGCTGTGTTGGGCCTTAAAAGCTATTCAGAGCATCTTGGCAATGAAAAGGGATTCCCTTGTGCTGCCTTGCACTGGGACAGAGCATGCAGAAAATGTTTATGTTTCAGAAGATTTGCTTATTTAAAAATATTGTCCATAGGGTATTACATAAAATAGCAGAAATGCTTTTAGGAAGTTTTTATTTTTTAACTACTCAGCCTGTGCAGGCAGAGATTCGCAGGCTGGGCTGTGCCCAAGGCCACCTGGGTTGGTCCGTGTTGTCCCTGTGTGCCCTGGCTGCTGGGTCTGATGTCTGTGGCGGAGCTGTGATGTCCTTGGTTATGGGCTCAGCTGCTACTGGTGTCCAGACTGAGCCTCCCTGTAAAACTGTTCAGGAGAGTGTGGGGGAGATGCAGTTAAATCACAACACTGCAAGATGAAAAGGTGAAAAAAATAAATACATTTTGAAAGAAATATATATAATGAACCCTATTGTTTGCACCAGCTTAGCTGCAGTGGGGACAGGGCAGGTCTCTATCAGGGCCAGAGGGATATAGGTGCTATCATCATTCCCTAAATAAAGCTGTTGATATGTTGCATGTAGGAAGATGTGTGTATTTCACTGTTTGCTCTCGTGTATCAGCATGAATATTGGTGTGTTTGTCTCACTGCTGTGTCTGTTCATGTCTATGCATGTGTGCTCGTAAAGTGGAAGTGCTTGAAAACCTTTCTGACAGTTGGAGGCATATTTTTGGGAAAAAAAAAAAGAAACCAAACCAAAGCAAAACACAAAAACCAACCAACCAAAACAGCCCAATCCATTTGTTTGAGTGAGTGTGACCTCGTGGCTCGCAGTAGCCAACTTTGCCCATCAGAAGCCAAAGCTCCTGGGAGATGGAGAAGGAAGGTTGTGGGAGATACAGAAAGCATACGGGAAGGAAATACAGCACAACTGGTGCTGGATTTGGCACCCACCCTTCAGCTGGGTCCCCTCGTTGCGATGGGATCAGCGTAGCCCTTCTATGGGCACTCGGGATGCCCGAGCCCTCACCTGCCAGCCCGCGGCTTGTGCGCTCAAGCGGTACATCCTGACGGCCGGCCGTGATTGATGCCCTTGGCCGAGAACTTCCCTCCTGCCCGTGCAGGAAACAGGAGGGCCGGGGAGATAGTGCTCGCCTTTCTTTCTCAGTCTCTGCTTCCTAACTCTAATCACCTTCTGCTGTGGGAAAGAGATGAGATGCGGCCTAAAAAACAGATCATTGTCCGCCTCCTAGATTAATGCAGAGAAAGCAGTATTGTCTGCTGAATGGATAAACCTTCCTCCCGTCACTCAAAACCTAAATTCAACGCTACTTCATTTCTAAGAGGCTTATCTTCCTTGAATAGACCCTTGCAGCTCAAGTAAGAGGCGATGTAATGAAGCGTGTTTTTTTCTTAAGTGAGAAACCTGCTGCAAAGAAGGGGTGAAGCCTGTGCAGCTGTTCTAAAGGGCCTTTGCAGGCTCTCGAAATACTTGTCATTTATCTGGTCTTGCATGACAGCAAATGAGAGAAGATCAAGTTCAAAATCTGCCAGTGCGGCTCTCAGAGCTTCTTCATCTGTTAATTAAATAATGGTTGTTAGTGCACAATGCCCTGCAGCAAGGGTGGGTACGGTGTGGGGATGGAAAAGGGGATCTAGGGGCTGGGGATAAGCAGATGGTCCCCAGGAATGTCTGTGGTTGCTCCCCAGGGATGCCTCGGTATGTGGCTGGGGGAACTGGTGGCATGAGGCAGATAAATAAATGCAGAGAAGCGTGCTGAAATCATGGTAGAATATATCCTTTTTATGCAGTGGAGCAATTAATTCAGTGATTTCCTACAAAATAGCTTTTTTTTTTTTTTTAATCACACATTACCACAAATAATGACCTATTTGCTCGGCTTTCTTGGAGCTTGCTGAAGTAGAGAGGTAACTTTCGCTTTTAGGGCATTTTGGTGAATGTGGGCTCTAAATTAAGATTGGTGACTAAACGTCAGAGGGCCAAATCCAGGGGTGTTCAACTCCTGCTAGGTGAAAACTCATACTGGTGTCAAAAAGAAGCTCTGAGGGGTGAGATACAAGATTGGGATCTGAATTCTTGTGGGCAACACAGGAATTTTTCCTGTTGTGGATGCAGTAATTTGTTTTCCGTTCAATAGCTAACTTATTTTTAGTTTTTTCAACCATCTGCAGATAGACTTTAGGTAAAAGCACTGATCTTATGACTGTCTTGTTCTCTCATCACCAACATGGTGACCTTTTTGGTCTCTCAGTCACCACAGGGACTGTGCCATCCAGTCTGTGCCTCTGTGCAATAGGACATGTCTTTGAAAGCCCTTCCTTGGCTCTTTCAGATACTCTGAGGTGCACATCTACTTAGCTCATGTGTGACCATGTAGGAATGATGTGATGTTGAGCCACCCAGGAACATCTCTGAGATTTCCCTTGAGTTTTCTTCCTGGGGTTGCAATGGTGGGACAAGGGAAGAGACTCAGCAAAGTGCAAGCAGGGGAAATGCTGGTTTGGCTTTTTTGCTTGAGTCAGAGCTAAGTGTGGCCAAAGACATCTACAGTTCAACCAGGACAGGAAAAAAAAAAAACTTATGAAAATAAGGCTACCTGTCAACCTGGGAAGATCTGACAAATCTGTGTACAGAGGAGGAGTGTATGGGAAGAAAAATCAGGTGCTTGTTGGATGATTGTTTAAAGGAGTAAAGTAGAAAGTCAAGAGTGCAGATCTCCATCAAAAAATGCAGAATTCCTAATGCTGAAATGGGTGCCCAGGGAAGTTGGTGTCCTTAGGGTGGGTCCTCAGCATGGCCAGAACTGGTGGAAGGAAAGCTAAGGTGGAGAGAGAAGTGGCTGGAAAAATAGGAAACACAACAAAAGTGTTCATGCAACAGGTCCACATTAAAGAAAACATGATGCTTGTGAGAGAAAGCAATAAAAGTAAGGAAATTTGCAGTTATTGGTAAAACATACCATATGTTCACAAATGCCTAAGCACACCAGGGCATCACAGTAACTGCTTTCTTGATGTCAAGCTGGTGAAGAACAGATGTCATATTCATCCCTAAGTTTGGGCTGCCTCTATGTAATTTTGTCCTTTGTCGTGGCTGTCAACATGGCTGTGAATCCACTAATCTATCCCCACTGTGTGTTGTGTACAATGTTTAGGAGATGCAGATGACCTGCAGTTCTGGTTGGCAAAGGTGGCTTTTCAGGCATCTGGAAAAAAATAAATGCTCACTGCTGTGCAGTGGTGCTCTGAGCAGGTCAATCAGTGCTATTGCTGAAGGCACCATAACCCTAAAATATGGCACCTGGCCTGGTGTGGAAAATGTCAGCGTAACTTGTAGGTTAGTCCTCCAGCCATGCATCTCAAGAAGCTCTTGACAAATATAATGCTGTATTTCTTGGATTAATAGGCATCCATAGCCAAATTCCCTCGACTGCAGAAAATTAACACATGCTTTCATCTTTGCTTTCATTTCTCGGTTATTTACAGAGATGTTTTGGTAGTAGGTGCTGTTTCAGTTAACTGTTTAGGAGCCCACTGTAGGCTCAGGGTCTGCAGATAGTGACCTTTTGCAGATTTTTTTTCCCCTTAGCTGATGTCTTCGTCAGTAAGGAGACACCTGCATCCGTGCAGTTCCGCAGAGCAGAGCCACGCAGCACTTCAGTATTTCCCCTTCTTCACCAGCTGGATAGGACCCCTGATACGAAACCTAAGGAATGTGCCAAAAGCCTTCAAAGTTCAGGCCAGAGGTGTTTGTGCCAGATAAAAATGGGACAATATGGGATCCCCGCACAACTCATCCGTTTGCACATGACACTCAGTTTGCTGTCTCTGATTAGCTTGTTAGTGAGGAGGCAGGAAGAAGTGCAATCAGGTTTTTATGATTCATCATTTCTGTTCCCTGTTTGGGAGACAATGTCAGTGCTCTTTGCCAATCATAGAAGAGGACTCTTGAGTGCCTTAGGGATATGCTTTTTTTAAAGATGCTCTCTGTGTTTCTGAAAGCTGAGCCACATTTCTAAATAACAGGGAAGTCCTGGAGTTTGTTTTTTTTTTTCTTTTTTTTTCTTCCTAATTGTATCTGCTAACAATGCTTTTATGTTTGCTGCACGTATGCTAAAAGAAAACACGTTTCCATTTTGTCTGTAATCCTGTTTTCCCTTAGAAGTGCTTGTGCAGAAATAAATTAGAGATGGTACCTGGAATATATTTCACAACACAATAGGCAAATGTAAGTTTTATTAAGTTGAAAAGGATACATTCTCTTCTGCTGACCTTGATTTTTTAGCTATATTCTCTATACCCCTGCTTTAGAAGTATTATTCTTCATCCCATCCAATTACCATTTCTATCAGCTCTTCTGAAAGATTATGCTTTTTGGGTGTTCTTCTGTAGATGTCTTTCCAGTGGCTTCACTTGATGAATGTGACAAGTTTTGTGTTTTCTCCCTCCCCTCATTGAATTGAAAAGTTTTTTGATAAATACAGGCCAATAAGTGCCCAAAGGCAGTGTTTCAATGGCTGCTAAATCTTTCAAGGTTAGGACTTAACCTCCGTTCTCCCTAATTCAACTGCAACCTTCAGTCTGGAGCCAATCAAGAATATCAGATGATACTTAAACAATGAAGGATTTCTGATATTCAGGTACAGCCTCTGTTCAATAGGATTGCAAATTCTTTGTGTGAAGAAAGTCGGTTTTGCTCTAAAGTACTGTCACAAAAAGTGAAATTACCATTTGCTTGGAATGATGCCATTCATCATTGTCAGAATTCTAAGCATTGTAAGTAGCTAGGCCTCTCCAAATTAATGCCTTGTTTTGCATCGGCTAAATTTCCCAAATCCTCGAGGATGGGTCATACAAAACTCATCTCACCGTTTTAATTTATCAATCCAATATGAGTGCAGTGAAAGGGAGCTTCATTCAGTCTTTGCTTTTTTATTTACAGTCTAATTCTAAAAGAAAAGGAAATAAGATATGAAAATAAGTTGGAAAATAAGATAAATCTCTCAGTGAAATCACAAGATCTACTCAGTCCTGTAGCAAACCCTCTATAATTCATTTGTAGGTCAGCTCAAGGGATTAGCCATGACGTATTTGGAAATTCATTTATTTTTATTTTATTTTGCTGTTTCTTATGCATAAGGGTAATGCTGTCCCCAAGGCTTTTCAGGTAGCCCTCAAATCTTGACAACATTTGCTGTCTCTGAGGCCTGGGCCAAAATTAATTTTCAAATAAACAGCATAAAAATGTATGGAGTTGTATAAATTTGAATACAAAATGCATTTGTTTTGCTTGCTCCCATCCATACATACATACTGTTGGCTCAGCCAAAAATCATAATATGACATTGAAATTAACGGCCATATGTACATCATGAAAGTCAAAAAAGTTTCTTAGTTTATTAGAAACACAATATTGTTGTTCCCCCCCCCACCCCCCCCACTTTCTGCTCGATACGCTCTGCAGAATGGGGAAGAAATGCACATTAATTGTGCTTCCCTCCAAGAGCCTCCCAAGCCAGCAGCTGTGCTCTGGGAGCCGAAAAGGCACCGCTTGTGTCACACTTGAGATGCTCAAAGGTGTGGCATCCTCGGAAGCACCGAGGTGTCTGCAGTGAAAATGAAATCCGAAGTAACTTTATATTGTTTGCAACTTCTTCTGTCAGGTGCAGGTGGGAAATAAGGAAAGAGAAAACTGCGTGGGAAGCCCCTCTGGTGCCTTAGCATCCTGAACAGACCAGAGGGCTGGAAATAACCCTGCCAAGCTCAGTCCTGAGCTCTAGTCTAAGCCAAAACAAAAGAAAACCAAACTGGAAGCCTATGACAGGAGATTACTGAGGAGTGAGGCAAACATATTGCTGTTATTTGAATGTGATACTGAGTGGGCTCTTCCCCGGGTGGTCAGTGTCTCTGGAACATCCCAAGGGGTGCTGACAGCCCAGGGACCCTGTGGAACCTTGGGGATCAGCCCCATGGCAGCTAAAAATGAGCCCTCTGTGCTCCTAAATTAAAACAATGCTGCTTTTTGGCACGGTTTTTGAAACCTCATTCCACCAGGGGGCTGCAGGCACGCTGGAATTTTGCAGGCTGGGGAGTGCCCAGCCAGAAACTGCGGCCACCCACATCCCATGTCCCACAGCTCCCACCTACTTGGGATATATTGGTACCAATTTTTTTTATTTTTTTTAAAATTTTTTATTTATTTTTTAATTTTTATTTTATTTTATTTTTCTCACTGGTGTGTGCAAAGCATAGATGGGTTGTGGTGTTTTGGGCTGTCACCGTGCCTGTGTGTGCCAGTCTGGATGAATGGAGCAGTGGTGCTGGGGAGGAAGATTCCTGATCCCAGGCATGGGTGCCCAACAGTGACCAAGTCAGGAGGGAAACGGCCCCTGGGCTCAGAGCTATGCTTGTGGACGCTTTTTTTGTGCAGATGTGACAACCTCTTTGGCAGGACTAGATATGGAGGGCAGGGAGGAGCAGGAAAGGTCTGTAGGGATCAGCCCAGATGCACAGCAGCATTGCTTTCATGGTGCTCCCGCCCAAAATGTCCTCTAGATTGATAGGGTTAGCGGAAATATCCTTTCACCTGTGCTTAATTAGGTAAAGCACTGACGTGGGAGATCTCCTTGCTGGTGCATTGCCTGGAACTTTGTATCTTGAGCAGTATCAGATGACCAATAAATCGTTGGTTAATTATTAATTAGTTAAGGTTATGTTTGGAAGGACAGATCACCTTGAAATGCTGCTTTCTATTCCTCTTTCCCATCCAGCCAATGAAAGATTTGAATTTAACATGATATGGCACGTCACTAACAAGTGGCTTTGGGACGGCTGGCAGGTGAGGGAGCCAGTGGGCTCCAAGGGGCTGCTTGCCTCCATGCTGTGCTGGGACACTGGAAGGAAGAACAGAAGAAGAAATTCAGTTTTACTTAAAAGTAAAGGGTGTGTGATAAAGTCTACTTTAAAAAGTATAGCAATTGGCATAAATGCTGCTGAACAGAATGTTTCAGAGCTGGAGAACTGATCTTAGAAAACAATTCCCTCTATTATCAAAGACAAAAATAAATCTATTTTGTGTGTTTCTACAAGTGGAAAATGAAGGCAGGCTCATTGAATTGTGTGATATTACTCATCATCCTCCTTGTTTAGCACATCCTTTGAGATTCAACAAATATGAATAGAAACATTTTATCTATATGTTTGCAATCTGCACAAGTCAAAATCCCCGAGAAATGCAATGCCTTACTCAGAATTTTAAATAAATTACTTTTTAACACTTCCTAATTCCTATTTCGGGCAGCACCTGCAGAACAGCAGAGCTCAGTGCTGCATGTGCACATCGTAATCACGGAGCACATGCTGCTGACATGCGAGCTACTCGTCTTGCTGTACAGAAACTCTGCCAAACCAGGCACATCGATAATGCTTAGCCCTGTAAATGTCTTTCTATTGTGCTTATCACCCTATTATGGCAATTGCTTCTTAGGTGACTTTCATTTCTTGCCAAAGCGTAAAACACCCCGTGATGCATGAAATGTGGGATTTGCATACCCATTTTAAGCATCAAACTCAGAAGTGCATTGGTGATGTGGCTTTAGTGAGGGATGCAGCACTCCCTCCTTTCCTCCAGCCTCGCTAAAACCCTTTTGCTCTCTGATGTTTGTCCTTTGTACTGAGGAAGGAAAAGAGGCTTGCAGCCAGGTACGACTGCTTTAGATAATCACACACATTTTGCGACTTCCAGCCGTTTTTGGGGAGTGAGAATGGTTTCAGTACTCGGGTTGAATCCCTCTTTTATGCACAAAATTTTCAGGAAACTCTATCCGGTTTCACCAGATGATCCCCTTCCCTGGAAGGGAATTGCTGTCAGTGCTGGCTCTGGGCTGCCACGAGATTCTGGCTGCTTCTGCTGGGAGAGGCAGAAGGATGAGTGTAATTTTGATTAAACCCTCCAACTTTTACATTTATGAGATTGATTTTTATAACTTTGAGTCACTTGTACAAACCCTCTTCCAGGAAGGCGCGCTGAGAAGGGACCCAGCCTCCTTTCCTTTCATTCACTCCTAAAACACCTGCATCTCTGGGCAGAGTAATCTATGAATCACTGTGTCTGCCGTCCACTCATTGTCTTGTCTAGTGCACTCCACGGTGGAACTAATCACCAGCCCTGAATGAAGCCCTGCTCCTCAGCTGAATTCCTTAAAGCTCCTGAAGTATTCAGCCAGGAGGAGAAATCTTTTAGTTTGATTTGCTTCACATTCCAAATTCATTTATAGAAAGAGAATAGATGATTAACAACGGGTCGAGAGACACAGATTTAGCGCTGCTTTGCCCTGACCTGCCCCAAGTTCCTCCTTCCACTTCCCAGGCTGCTCTAATAAGATGAGTTCAAGGAGTGGGATGGCAAAAGCTGCTCGAATCCCCTGCGTCCAGCCGTCTTAATTTGGTTTATTGATCTTAATGAACAAATCGAGTTCTTTAATCACAGGTGAACGGAAAAGGTCATGTGCCACTCTGACAAATGGCCTCACCCTGAGCTGTTTGTGTTGGGCTCGCAGATAGTGCCTTCACCCCTGCTTCTCCTCTGCCACGAAATGCCAGCGTCTCCACGCCACCTCCTGTTGTAGCCATTACCTGCGGTGCCTGGGCTGCCCGCCAGCCAGCACCCTCAGTAGCAGCAAAGGCATAATCGTTTCCATTTGGAAAAGGCTGAGTTGCTGTAATTTTCCCCTTCTAAAGCCATAGCAGTGGGGCTCAGGTTAAGCAGTCATTTGTTTTGTCCCTGGACGTGGGGCATCCAGGGCATGAAACTTTGTCACCCGTTTTGGATGAGATCTGGGAGTATTGCAACATCCCCCAAAGAAGTTCTGTGTCCCCACTGAGCTGTGTCTGGCTGGCAGAGGTGTATTTACACTTTGCAAATGTCTCTCTTTTGGTTTCTAAACTATGACAAAATGAGGGTGTGAAGTAGGATTACTGTTTCTTAAATGGTTCACAAGAGTGAGGGGTGTGCAAAGTGCTGCGAGCTCCTGCCCAAGCGGTCAGGGTGGTGGCAGGGGTCAGCTGTAGCCGTACAAATAATTCTTCTACCAAATGTACCTACAGGGAAAAGAGGTTTAATTGATATGAACGGTGCTGCGCCAGCCCTGCTCACTGCCTGACTATAGGAAATACTTTCACAGGTGGCACAGAATGGAAACCAGGCCAGAAAGCAGCTACAGAGCCACATGGGGAATTGCAGCAAAATCACAGTTTTATTGAGGGCTGAAAAGCTCCCAATGTGCACAGCAGACAGTATTTAAAGAGGGGTGTTTGTGGTGATGCCTATTTATCCCCACACTTGAGCTTTTTTGGACATACAGAAAACCAAACTTTGAACAATTTAAGGAGTGATACTCAGTGTCAGCTGAAGACAAAGCTCCTTGCCCAGCTCCGTGCAGCCTCCTGGCTGCCTTCTTGGGTCACATAAAAAATGAATTGGGTCAAACCCCAGCTGTGCTAACTGGGTGTTGAGATGCACTTATTTTCACTTTCTTGGAAAAAATGATGTCTCTTTTTACATTTCTGTGCTGAAACACAAAAAAAAGAGAGCTCAGAGTTTGTCCAAAACAGAGCTTTCCAGTTTTATCTGGCTCCTGAATTCTGTTACATTTGAGTAATGGTCAAAAAGATAAAGGTCTGCCTTGCAGGAATGCATTGGATGTGGAAAAGCAGTGGACAGGTGACTGGCAGGAAGCGAAGCGGCTGCTCCCGCACAGATGCAGGCAGCCAAACAGGTTTTGAGATCATCGTTCCGTTCAGGTCTTTTCCTTTTATTCTTCAGATTATTTTTAAGTTGGCGATGAATAAGAAACAAAGAAAAATCTGCAAAATGACGAGTCAGAGTTTATTGGAGCAGGAAAATAAGCCATTCATGCCACTTCCCGGTGTGCTGTGAGAGGCGAAATCATTCACAATGGTGAATCATGGCAGCAGAGCTGCCTGAAATTACTGCTTTCTGAAATGAAATTGCTGCTAGCGTGCCTGGAACAAGCACAGCTATTAGTTCAGTTACTTTAAAAGTACAAGTTTTCTCTAGCTGTGATTTCCCATGTGCTTTTGTTGGGCCAAGAGATGATCTTATTTTTTGACAGAGGATATTTAAGAGTATCTCTGTGTTTTCTTTGACTAATCACACTGTCTTCAAGAGAAAACCATATCAGGGAAGATGAAGAAATGCACCCCTTCCCAACTCCAACAGTCAAAATGGAAAAATCAAGTTTGAACCCCATCTCTTTGATAGCTGGAATAGCTGCTGGTGGAAATGCCCCATTCTTACCCCTGCTGTGAGCCTGGATTTTGAAATGAAATGTCCTGGGTGAAGCCTTTTTAAAAATTTTTTTAATACGATGTTTTTAGCATGAGCTTCCACTATCAGATATCTGTGACTTTTTAAGGCACTAGGGATGCTTTACAGGAGCTGAGCATTGTGTCTCCACGAAGTATTTTCTTTTGGCAGGTCTTCTTCCTTCCCACGTGTTGATGGCAGGAGATAGGAGGCATGTTATGTTAAAATATCGCTTGGGAAATTTAGCAACTTGGACTGACATGGGATCGAGTTAAGCGAGACTAATGCTTCCAGAACCCAAATTTAAATGCAAAAGCTGCTTCTCCAGATAATTCCTTGGAGTTTCTCCCTTTCTCTGGCTGCGAAGGAGAAAAACCTGTACCAAAACAAAGTTTCCTGCTTTGCTGCACCAAATGTAGAACGTCTGATGAAATCATGTGCTGTAATGCCTTCTGTTAGCACTGGGCCAAAGTTTTCCATCCCTTCTAAGTCTCCCAGATGGCCCAGGTGAGATGGATCTGATGAACTCTAGGTGCCTATAAACATGCTGCCTCTATTTAGATTTCCTTTGTACTCTCCAGACAGCTTGTGGGATGTCATCTCACCTGAAACTGGACATCTACAGTAAGTCCTCTGGAGTAAGCTCCAGCTCTATTTCCTCCAGCCTGCGCGATGCTGCCCTGTGTGTTGTATACAGCCCAAGTTATCAGTGGTGGATCCCCGCGTAGGTTGTGTACAGACAGCAGAGGGTGCTGGAGTTTTTTTTCTTTCAACCCACCTCCAAGGTTGAGGGATCATTATAACCTCGGCTCACTTGGCTTTTATTCTGATTGCTGACAACGCCAAAGCCAGGCAGGTACAGGGAGAGGAGGTGCTGAGACGGAGCTAAATGGGCACTGTCACCTTCAAAAGTCACCAGTCTGCCAAAAAACTCTGTATCTACCAAATCATCAACTGTACAGATCAGCAATTTTTGTTTTTCTAGTGATCCTTTTACAAGGATTTTCCCTCTTTTAAGCATTTTCAGAAACATTTCTTAGGAATAGAAAGAAAAAACCTTTACATCTCTTTAATTCAGAGAAGTAAGGGTTTGGAAATTTGAATTACACATGCTCCAGAAATCCAACCTCCAGTAAGTTGAATTTCTACAGATCAGAGCAACTGCGTCATCAGTTGGCGTCTCCCTTCCTGGCAGCAGCATCCAGCCCCATACAACCAAGGAGCTTCACCCAGGATAGCTCATTTCCAGGCCTGGAGGGAGGGCTTCAGGTGAATGTTGGGAGTGAGTCTTAAAAGGGAAGGATTTAATAGAAACAAAGGTAGCAAGTCACCCATTCAGGCTACAGGGCTGGAATAACACCTTTAAACTCAAAAGAACTTGATTGAACTAAACTTCCTGATGTTGAACTTTCCCATTTGGGACACTGACCTGCTGGTTACAGAATAAATCCAAAATTACTTTGCTCCTCAAGTCATGTCCAGGTATGCTGCAGATATAGTTGTGTTTTGGGCAGCATGGATTGTATCCATGTGTGCTGATACATCCTGCATCTGGAGATGCTAGTGACAAGGAATAGGAGCATGCAGGGGAAGAGCTGCTTTGCTCCCAGTGACTACAGTCTTGCCTCCATGTGTGTCCAAAAGCAAGGATTGTAAATGTTCTGGGTACAAGTCCAACTGAGGTCAGAGCCAGGATGAAAGCTCAGAAGCTTCTAGCCTGCTTCTTAATCTACTAAATCACCATGTCTCTCTCCTGCTAACTCTCACTCGTTGCTCAAATTGCTTGGCAGCAGCAAGCCCAGGCTGATGTCTGATGCTGGCTCAGTTACCAAGTCAGCCTAGTTGCCAGCTCAAGGGCATCCAGTCAGCAAACGTCTTATTTTTGGATTCTCCCATTCTCCTGAGATCCTTGCTATGAAGAATGACCTCCCTTACCTCATTCACCTTGTTTGTTGTTCCTGACCCAGATAGTGCCATGGCTATTGCATGAGGCAATCGCTCCATGGAGTAGTGGTCTTGCTGAGATGTTTTCCTTAGCATTTGAACCAGAGCAGTGGCTGGCATCTGTAGGACATTTCGGATGAACATATGAAAGTCTATATTTTAGTCATGTTAAAACTATGACCGTGCTAACAAATGTCAGGAAATTCAAACTGCAGATTGATAGGTTGTCCTTGGACTGCCCTGCCATGTCTAAGTACTGCATGGCGATGTCCCAGCACCAAGCACTGCGGTGAGCAGGGAGATGCCTCCAGCACGCGGGCATGGTGCCATGTTAAGGTGGAAGAGCAGCCACAGATATACTCAGGTCTTGTATTGATTCATGTCTCCTTTCAAACTCAACCCATTCTGCACTGGCTGTTAATTTGTTGTTGTTTGCAAAATGTAGAGTTGCCAAAGATGTGTGGCTTCCTTGCCTTAAAGTAGAGTAGTTCTTTTTGGATTTGAATGTCAGTGTGTCTTCTCCACCCTCAGAAGAGTAGGGTGCTTTTCCACAGCGTCACACAGAACCTTACTTGCTAAATGGGAATGTAATATTTACCAGTTCTTTTTCCGAGCCAGCATCACTTGTCTGTTTTGATCTTTTTTTTTTTTTCTTTTTTCTTTTTCTCTGTATGTTTTTGGGACAGATGTGGGACTCTGAAGTCTTTCAGCTTGCCTGCAATACAAAGCTTGTGCAGGGCAATCAAGAGTCGCAGATTCCTATGCTAAACTATTTTTTATGGTTACTCAGAAAACTTTGTCTATATTTTTATTTGAACTGATTAAATCATTCAGATCAAGTTAATTTACATAATTTCCAAATTTCTGGTTCTGTTCCAAAATGCAGTTCTTTAAAATTTTCTTGCTTCTTCTGTTACCAATCTAAATTGGTAATTTTCATTTTCTTTCCTTTTGGCAGCATGTGCACATGCCACAGGCAGTGTTTATAGCTTTTGCTGCCCAGGCTGAGCCAGGCTTGGTGCTTGAGAATCTGATGCAAAAGAAATGATGTTTAAATCTAAACTCAGACCTTGCATCCCTACATGTGGCCATCCCAAAAGGAGCAGCCCATGGGTCTCGTGTGCCCAGAGTGGGTGCTCTGGAGCCACTGACTCGGTGCTATCTCTGGGGGCAGCTTGGAGCTGCAATTGCCCTGCGACTTCCTCCTCTCTCTTCACAAGGAGAGGATGGGAATTTGCTGAAGTCTTTTATCAGCAATCTGCATCTGCCCCCATTCTAGCTCAGCAGCTCTCGCCAATGAGTGGGAAAAGTCGGGCCAAGGCGTAATCTGCTCCCAGCTTGCTTCCTGCCGCCGTGCCCCAGGGATGGAGGAAGCAGACAAGTGGCCCTGCGTGTTCATGCTTGGCCAGACCAAAAAGTTCAAGAGGCTCAGCAGTCTGGGGAGAGATTCCTGCTCCCTTTTGTGAGGACGTAGGCAATATTGCATGTTGGACTTTGGCATACACTAAAAGTTCGTAAAAAATGAATTATGCAGAACAAAATTCAGACAAACCTTAGAACTTCATGCTCTTTGGACACCTGCTGAGGTCCTTTGGGTATGAGCAGAACCGTCTGCACCGTTATGATCTGACGTGATATTAACGTACCATACGAAGGGGTTTCTAATTAAATAAGGCACCATCTTAAGGTTTCATTTTGCACTTTCACTCAGTATGCAGTTTCAGAGTGCCAGGGACCGCCGCTTGATTTATTTTTTTGTCGTTTCAAAAAAGTTCTTCATCCAGAGTTTCTCTCGTGTCTAAGAAAGTTATTTCTGAGAAAATGTGGGTTGGAAAGGAATCTCTGCCCCTGATGCTTGTAATTTAATTGGGTTCAGGGCAGGCTGCTGGGTGTGGAAGATCCCTACATGAGGATGGGGAGCACGCTGGGGCTGATCGATCTCCGGCATTCAACAAAGCCCCAGGACAGCACAGGGCAGAAGCCGTCCCACAGCATTTCTGTGTTTTTAGCACCTGAGTGTAGGTGCCTTTCAAGAGAATCCAGTTGGCGCAGCCTTCCCGTGCTGCGCTGAGGTTTGGAGTGAGCCAGGGCAGTTGCAAAGCATGGCACGTAATGCATTTGTGCATTAAATCCACCCACATTATCTTACATCCCAAGCAGCCCAGATTGTCAGTAGACAATTATGGGTTTTGCCGGGTTTATTTTGATTGGCCTGCTCTCAGTTTTCCGTAGTGGTACTCTATTTGTAAAAACAGATCATTAATGATAACAGCAGATGACATGTGTCTGAAATATGGGGTGGAAGAGGGAGTTAGTTTTTTTCCTTCTTTTTCCTGAGTGTCTGCACTTTGACAGCACGTTTGCCAGGCTGTCACTTGGTTGAGAGATCCACAAGATTAGGACCTCATTGTGTGAATGTTTTCACAGCACTTGTTGCTATAAGGAATCTTCACACTTTGGTGGATGAAATCTGGACTCCTAGACCCAAACTGTTAAGAAGCAATCATAACAATTAGCTAATGTGTCAACAATTAGCACTTTCCATCAACCGGCATTGAGTGGAACCTTCTTCTTATCCACATGCAGACAAAAATGCAGTGATGTAGTAAAGAAAAGCACAGAAGTTGGCTGCGCTCGTCCCTTTCTGTAGCCAGCAAACTCCCATGGGTATTGTTTACAATGATTATTCTTCCATTATGATGTTATTGCATAGGTCAGGGGTGGTAGCTAGACTGAAAATAAGCTTTTTTTTGTCTTCTTTTTTTTTTTTTTTAAACTCTTGGCTGCTTTTACAAAAGTACAACAGAAACAACTGCTGTGAAAAGGTCAGCCAGTAACAGTACTTCAGTGTTTAACTGGTAAATATTTCAAAATAGTATTTCTAATATTTTACCATTTGGAATTTTTTCAATGCATCTCCAGTCCAGCGCGACTCCATCAATGTAAGATTTCCACAGCCTCTGCTGGGAATTCTTTACAATGGGTGCATTATAGTCTGCTGCTGTACCTACCACCAGCTGGTCAAAATTTAATATCTTTTTATATGGTATATTACTGGCAGTAATATAAAAATCACTGTTTTCACAAGTATTTTACGTATCTCCATGTGTGAACGCTGACGAGAGCTGAAGATAGGTCTTTTTCCATAACATTGCAGCCATTCTTAGCAGTACGGTGTCTTCTTAGCAGGCAGCACATTTACCTGGAAAGAAGATCAGACTCTTCTCCACAGAAATGTCTTCTGGAAATATTTCCTACAGTGCCTGGGGTTCGAAACAGGCTACCAAGAGGTAAACATGCAGTACTCCAGCATCAGTAAGGATTGCTCTGCTTAATTGTGTAGCTGAAGCCAAAGTGAAACCATCTCAGAAACATGCAGCACGGCTTCTAAAAGTAACACGCTGCTTGACTGCAAGCCAAAGCAATTGATTTAAAACAGGGCACAGCGCTTCAGCACAACCTAATCTGGTGCAGCACCCCAGTAGCTGCGGTTTGGACCATGTGTGTGTGTTTAGGAATTGTTTGACAGCCCAATAAACAAGGCATTGCAGAAACCCCAATAACAAGGTGGAGGTAAAGATGCATATAGAAACAACAACATATGTGACTTGACTTTAGGGAGGGGAAGGGATGTTATCGGGGTTTGGAGGCAGATGCACTGTCCCCCAGCTCCTCCAAAATTTCCCTATGGCTGTGTGCAGAACTCAGACTCCAGAGCACCTCAGCCACCTCCTTTGAGTCCCAGTCCTTCCTTGTCTGGTCCTCTCGCTCTGGGACATGGTGATACTGAACAAATGTTTGAGATTTTTGGAACAGTGAAGGAGGTGAGGGGAGTATACTTACACTAGGGATTATTAATATGGGAAATATGGTTAATAAATGTGAGAAGGATTGGGTAACGTAGGAACATTCTTTACAAATTCTTTAGTACAGGAACAGGCAGAATGCCCCAGACAAAAAAAATTCTCTGAAGTGCAAGTGTGTTCTGCTGGCTTTTGCCAAGCCTATGACAAAACCAGTCCTTTCTTTTTGCATTAGGACTCCTATTCAATGACACACTTAAGCATGTTCTTAAATTCTGTTGACATTTGAAAGCACTGTTGACTTTAATAGGACTTAAGCACCTGTTCATGGTTAATTGTGTGCTTTTGGGGCATTTCTTACAGGGGAAAAAAGAAGGGTAGTCTTAGGCATGTGCATAAAGTTAAGCAGGTGCTTAAGTGCTTTGCAGAGCTGAGGCCTTAAGGCTGGGTCTGATCCTCTCTGAAGTTAGTGAGTGGATGGGTTTCCCCCTTGCACGAGGTGGAGGAGCTGTGGGTTTTAGTGACAAAGTGAAGTCATGAGAAACATCCAAAGGAAATTTTTGATCAGCACCCAATCATGAGGGCCCAATGCTGACAACCGAACTGTGAAATTATTTTACAACCAAACTAAATGGACAACGCAAAACATCATGAAACAGTAGCAGCTAGGGGCCCAGATAGTATCACTGGATAAGGTTGCCATTTGAAATTAAATCTGAGGGTCAGAATTTTGCTTTAAAGAAATAGTACCTCGGTTTCTTCACTGAGCCATCAATGGAGCAATGTTGATGCTTTGCTATGGTCAGCATTTGGATGGAAGGACACCACTGTCTTCTTGGAGGAACTAGATGGGAACAAGTGCCTGAAGGAGCCCCATCTAGACCATGAGCAGCAGAACAAAACATGAGGTTTTGTTGTAAAAGGACCATAGCTGCACAGAGCTCAGGTCTGGGTACTGCTCTGTTGTGGGCCTGGTGGTCAGAGGTGCTGCAGAAGAGATGCTGGTGCCTACACAGGGCATGCCGTGGGCAATGGGCATGGGAAGGGCCAGTTAGTGGGTCCTTCACCAGTGCTGTGCCATATTTGGTGGTTTTCTCAAAGCCCCATTTCCTTCAGTATTGTGATTAAGTGACAATGTCGTCTCTTATTTAAGGAAAAAAAAGAAAGTTTCCAGCCTTTGTGGTAACAGAGATAAGCTGGAAAATGTGAGCTTAAAACATTCCCAAAGAAGAAGGCCAGTATTTGAATTCAGAAAGCATTTTTAAAAACAAAAACTCCAAAATAATAAAAAACTGAAGCTATTTTCCTTGCTGAGTGAATTTGCATGGTGCCCTGCCTTGGTTTGGGAAGTGAAGGATGGGTACAGATGCCCTGCTCAGAACTTTTCTCTGCTTAATGTTTTTGCCAGGTAGACGTGAGACAGTTAGATGCAGCTGAAGTGCTTCAGCTGGGTGAAGGGTTATGGCTGGAGGGTGCTTCTCTCCTGCAAGAGTGAGCTAGACAGCAGTTTTATCCTCTCTCTGAATCTAGTATCTATGATGAAGTGCTTCACAGGAGAGTTGTCAATTCCTGATGGGCGTAGGAGCTGAAATCTGTACTACTGTGAACTGTAGGAAAAGAGACAATGCAAAAATTCCTGAGTATTCTTGCTAAGCTTATTTATAAAATGAAATGTGTTCTTATTAGAGAATGGCAAGTGATGCTTCCCACTGCAGATAGGAGAGCAAAACCGAGGAGAGGCGGGTGCTCACAGCAAGGCAACACCAGGGATGCTTCTGGCTCTGCCGACCATTCTGCACTATAAATCTTGGCAACGCCACCGCTGTGACCCGGAGCCTGGGGGAAGAGAATCGTATGAAAGTGATAAATCACAGCCAGCGTTCCAGATCTTAATCAGGAAAAGAAAGCTGGCTCCATTAGCAGACAGATTTATAAAATCCCGTAACAATGCTGTTCTACCTTTGGTTTCTCTCTGGTAAGACCCCAGGTTGCAGTCCTGAGATCAGGTCTGTTCTGGTGTCAGAAGGGATCCGAGCTCTCCTTGCCCAACCCTCTGTGTAGCACAGGCAATATTATATCCTCACATTAACACCTGCTTGAGGTAGAGATCTCTCAACAGAAGCAGTGAATCCTGAGCGAGCACAGCATCGGGTAAAGCTTCCTATCAATTATTTTTGGTCATACACCTCATCGCAGCATGCCCAGCTTCCAGCTGCTGCTCTCAGTCCACGTCTATTTTCTTCAGCTCAGGAGGTTTCTGTGAACAGAGTGCCTTGCTGTCTCTTTGCCCACACCACATACACTAAAGAAGCTATTCCCCATGTTTTTCCTACAAAGCACCATTCCAATATCTTCATCATTTTTATTGTTCTTATTTTCAATCTTCTGTAATGTTTCAAACTCTTTCTTAATCCAAGCATGCCATGGTGGTTTTCCAGGACAGTTTACATTGGTGTCACATCTGCATTGCTGGAGGGTATCCGTCTGCCCACTTCTGTCTTTAAGGGAAGCCCAATTCCTCTGCTGCCCTGTGCTATTCCTAACAAGCAGCTTCTCAGTTTTCATGCCTACAGCACACTATGAATAACAGTCATATGTTTTTCCTTTGTCATCAGTAAAATTTCTAATCAAGGTAATTCCAGAAAGCCATCCTTGTAAAATCTAGGGAATCTTGGGAAAATCTAGTTTCTTGATGCTGATTTCCTATTTGCAATTGCATTTTAATTTGTCTCTTAGCCATGTGTAGGTTGTATTATTCTAATTGATTCCATTATCAGATAAAACAAAACCACTAAGTAATAATCACCTACTGATAAATCTTCTCCCTCTTTCGATCTCTGAAATACTGGCTGAGGGCTTATATTGTCATGGAAATCTTTTGTGTAGCAATTAGCATTACCTGTATTCCTTTGATTCCTAAGGAAGCACGTTATTGCTTAAGGAAGTGGCTGTTAGGATAATTTCCCTGTCCTGATGGCACTTTGATGTGTCCATACCTGGCTCCTCTCCCTGGCACATTTCAGCTATCAGGAGGCAGATCTCTGAAACTTGCATTTCCTGTTTGAAATCCACATTCCTGATTCAGATGCCGTAACACTCTTGCATGGCAGCTATTTATAATAAAAGCTCCAGCTTTCATAGCTGCAATTTAATGCCCTTCTGGGTTATTTTTGGGTGTTTTTTAGATAGCTGTGTATATGTGTGATAGTACATTTACCTCCTGAATTTTCACAGAAGTATGTCTGAGCACTTCTTGCCTTTGTACTTTGTTTTTGACAATTAGCTACTGCCATGATTCAGGTCACTTTTGCTCCTATTGAACTTGTGTTTTTCTCGTGTCGTTATTTTCCTCTGGCAATTTGGGTAATTTATAGCTTCAAATTAACATTTATGACTGTTAGCTTCCCTCTTTTCTATTATATTTATATCAGCTCCCACTTCCTCTCTTAGTGACACTGTTTTATAGGTTTTCTGTTTTTTTTTTCTTTTTTCTTTTTTTTTTTTTTGGTGGTGACTTACTTGCTCAGCTAAAGAATAAAACCTTTAGAAAATATTGTAAAATGTTAACAGAGCTTATCTATTTTAGCACACTTTTATTTAATTTCTCCATTTCTTCTGAATGACTTGGGAAGAGGATTTGCCTTTGTAATATCATGCCTATAAGTAATAGTTGTGTTCACATCTGATGGTACTTTTGTTCTTACTCATAATGAATGTATTTAATATGATTTCATGCAATAGAAAGCTTGGTGTCATCAGCACAGTGCTGTAGTCCAGGTCTCTTCACTTACCATCCCAGTGCATGAATTTCAGTTATAAATGTACTTTTCCAAACCCTCCTGTTGTTTTCTATAGAAACTGGGGATTCTCTGAGCACATATGATTTGACTGCTGAGATCCGTGCAGTTAGCCAAGGTAGGATCATGTACTTCTACCAGCTCTATACTGGGTTACACATAGGGGTGACTTAGGAAAATATCTTCTGTACAGATCTTGTCTCATCTACATCCTCAGGCATTATGGCCACAACTCACCCCCCTTCCTCCCCCCACCTACTACTGCTTCATCTGTGTGCATCTGCTTTCCACTGCTCTCTATGTCCAAACCAACATGCTGACACTGTCCATATCTTTGCTGCTTTGAGGCTGCTGCAGCTGAACTCACCATCCAAGGTGAGCACTCTGATTCTCCTCTCATACCACGAGCCAGGAGTGATTTGAACTGATAAAAACAACGCCGCAGAAACATCACTGTGCTGGGAGAAGCATCTGCAACATATTTTTTTCCTTGGGTGTAAGAAAGCTGTTGGAGAAATGTGTGCCCCTGCGCTGTGAAGCATGCGTCCCAGGCACCTGTACATAACATGAAGTTAAATAGAGGAAATAATTGGGAAACCAGTTCTGTTGTCACTTCCATTCCAATCATCCTCATCATCACGTTTCAGGATGACACGTACAGGAGTGCTGTGTGAAAGTCTCTTCATGTAGAGCATTTTGAAAGCCTGCAGCTGTGCTCAAGTAGGCAGTCGGAATCAGGCTAAAATGAGGATCTGAGCTATTTATCAGTGGGCATGTGTGTGTCTGTGAGCACAAGTACAAGCCCCTATCTGTATAAAAAATTATGCTGCGGTGCCAAAGGCATTCAAGTGGACTGGGAAAGACCCTTGGGAAGATGCTGGGTTTTTCTGCTATGATATTTTCTGGTAATTAAACAGTTCTCTATTTTATAATAGTTAATGAAAATGAGAGTGGTTGGGAAGGTTATTTCTGTCTGTTGTTATTAGATCCTCCAGATTTGCTGACCCTGAATAATTAAATGTTTTTGATCACTCCGTTTATATTGCCTAGAACTGAAGTAACTCTGATCCTTCAGCAAACTGGAAGCACAGCATGGTACGTACTGAAAGGCGCCAAAAGATGAAACATTTCAGTTTTGCGGTTCACATCTGTCTGTCCTGAGACCAGAAGACCATTATAATGCACTTAGAGCATTTAAAACCTCCTCAAGGTTGAAAGCCCCGATTAAGGCAGTATCTGCTCACATGTGTCCTGCCAGAGTGCACCAGCCTGGGAGCCAGGAGCCCTTTGGTTCCCTCTGCAACAGGAAAAGAGGTTAATAACATTGTTTAGTGGGGGAAAAACAAGGGGAAAATGTAATCCAGGATACCCCGACACTAAAGTGAAAATAGCAGTGTACACATCCATCAGTTTGTAGTGTTTTTGCAGAGAGTATAAAATATTTAAACAGAAGTCATTAATCATCCTGCTCCTCCGTTCTAATCCATGGGAACCACAGGAGGTCACCAAATATGCATTTAATATAAAAGAATGAAACATCTTGGAGGGAAAAGTAGTGCAGTGGAAGAGCTGAAACGCCAAGAGCAGAAAAATTTCAAGCAGAAATTTTGCTAGAAGTGAAAAACTGATTTCAGTGTTCTGTTGGAAAATCATCACTTTTGGGACAGGAATTAAAAATATGTTTAGAATTAGTACAAAAAGGAAAGGGAAAGGAAAGGAAAGGAAAGGAAAGGAAAGGAAAGGAAAGGAAAGGAAAGGAAAGGAAAGGAAAGGAAAGGAAAGGAAAGGAAAGGAAAGGAAAGGAAAGGAAAGGAAAGGAAAGGAAAGGAAAGGAAAGGAAAGGAAAGGAAAGGAAAGGAGGAGAGGAGAGGAGAGGAGAGAGAGGAGAGGAGAGGAGAGGAGAGGAGAGGAGAGGAGAGGAGAGGAGAGGAGAGGAGAGGAGAGGAGAGGAGAGGAGAAAGAAAAGAAAAGAAAAGAAAAGAAAAGAAAAGAAAAGAAAAGAAAAGAAAAGAAAAGAAAAGAAAAGAAAAGAAAAGAAAAGAAAAGAAAAGAAAAGAAAAGAAAAGAAAAGAAAAGAAAAGAAAAGAAAAGAAAAGAAAAGCTTAAATTGGAAGGTTGGGGTTTTTTTCTGTTTTTTTTTTCTGGATTTTTTTTTTTTTTTTTTTTTTTGATAAGATATTATTGGATAGGAGCATTTTCAATTTTGTTTGTTTTGACACAACCCCAGCATGGCTCATGGAAAGCAGACGCTTCTTGCAGCAGCCGTTGCCAGGTTCACGTTCCAGGTTTCCATCAGGTACTTTTGATGGATGTTTCAAACCTCCCCGGTGCTGAGCTTTCCACACCACTTTGATATCACCCATACCTGCAGTACCTACAGGGAACCAAGGATTGTTTCCTTTCACTGAAGAAGGTGCCTACTCTCAGCAAGAGCCTTGGGGGATTGGTGCAGAGAGAAAAGCCAAAGACTGTGGCTCATTTAAACTGGTGCGATATACCCAATCATTTTGGTGTTTCTTGGAGGTAGCAGGCTGTCATTTATTTACCCATTTATTTATTTGCCGCAGCCTGGGCTGGTTGTGCAGGGAGGAGAGCCCTCGGTGCAGGGAGGCAGAAGCAGAGCGTTGAAGGAACAAACATTTCCATTATCCGGTGGCGGTAATCTATGGCTGCTGTAAGTGTTAACGGAAGCCCCTCCGCTGCCTGGGAACATGGGGAGAGACAGCAACACGCTGCCTAACGATGGCTTTCCAAAACTTGCCTTCGGCTTTGGCACAATACAGCCACTGTAGAAGAAGACATTAAGAACAAAAAATAGAGCTTGAAGCTTCAAGAGCAGGCTGCCAGAATTATTAAGAAAAACATCAAAATGATGCCATTAAAAACAGATGGGGATTCTATAAAGTATTGAAAAGAAAATGTTTAATTATGAGCCTTATGCAAAACCCATCAAAGTTGGATTAATATTATAGTGCTGTTGCTGTAGAGGGTTTAAGTAGTCCGTGGTGGAACATTAATCTTTCACTCCTTTAAAAATAATGTTTTCCTTTTGTTGATGACAAATTCCATCTCTTCACTGTTGAAATCATATATCCAGATTAATAGCATCTAACATAATGAAATCAAAAGGCACAGGTAATATGGATTAGTTTAGAAAACAACAACGAGGCGAAAAAAAAAGAACCCAGGGGAACAAAACTTCACTGGATGAGTGCTTTTGTCAGCATCACTGTATTTTTTCCTGTTGGTAAATGATGAGGGAGCAGTCTGTACTCACAGGTATTCCTGTCTGTCTGGGATGTAGTGCTGGGGCTGAATACCCAGTGCTCTGCAAAAACAGAGACAAACAGAAGGTGCTTCTAAATTTGGGAAAGAGTTTCTGTCTATTGTAGATTTCTGTAAGATTACCCATTTCTGCACAGTCGGAACGTGTCTGGCAGTGAGTACAGCCCCAAATCTGTCCCTTCCAGCTCAGCTGCCTGGAACAGCTAAGAAGTATTCCTGGGATTTGATTTTACAAAAGTATGAAGATAGTGGTGCATGAGTTGCTTTGAGAAGGTCGTTGTGATCCCTGCTTTGGGAGAGGGAGCATTCCAAATAAACCTTTCCCCTCCAGCCTCTGAGAGCTTCTGGGCTTGTACTTGTTGTGTGAGCAAGGCAAAGAGATGTAGTCCCCGTGTATTTCTTGTCACCTGTTTTCTCTCCAGAGCCAGGACTGGTCCTTATCTGGGTCAGGAGTTCCCTGCCCCTCCAGCACTCCTCTTTGCAGTGCTGATAGCTCTGTGCACGGAGCTCTACCTGCACTGCAGCCGCTCAGCTGCTTTCCTCCATCAGACATGAGGACAAAACCTGTGTGCTGCTTCGCTTCATACAATAGGAAGAATTTCCCTTCTTCCTTTCCTCCCTTCCCTTTAAAAAAATATATGCTTTATTGAATCATCAGGTACACCAAAAGCAGGCTCTTATTTTAGCAAAGATATCAACACTGACTGCCAAGGTAGATTTAAGGTATTCATTACAAAATATTTTGTCCTGGGCTTTAAGAATAATGCACTTTCAGTACAAAGCAATGGTTATTCTGAACATTGGACATTTTTTTAGTTATTTACAATAGGTTTCAAGATTTGGAATTACCATGAAAGATTTACTTATACTGCAGTTCATGTAAAATTTAAAATCAATAAAGTAAATAAATTTAGCTTGTCTGCCCGAATCGATTTCCTACTACTCTAAAGCAGCCCGGTAATACTGTACTTTCTTATCTCCAATGTCATCCTCCAGTGATAGTTTCGGGGTTGCAATTGTGCTATGTTATCATGCTCTTCGCAGCACAGCGTACCCCTGAGTCAGCCTCACCTTCCATATTTCAACCCCAGTGTATGAACTCTGCTTCCCTCAAACGGGAGCTTCGGGGCTCCTTCCCTTGCAGAGGAGGCAGATGGAGAAGGGAACCGTCACTGCCGACAAAAGGGCTCCAACAGGAGCAGTGCAGTGCTCTGCAGGGTGTCCTCAGCAGAGAGGGAGGAGGAATTGCCCCTTTCTTCCCCACGTTTTACAAAGGTACCTCTCCATCAGTTGTGCGTAAACAGAGTCTCTTTTTAATTTTATTTTAATTTGTGGGATAATTGGTGATCAAAACCAAACGCTAAGCCCTCATCCAGCTGTTGCCTTGCTGCGTTCCTCAGCACGAGGGCAATTCAACGTGTTCCCTAAAAGAGGAGACACCCCCTGGGATGTTTTGTCATTCATTTTGCCCTCCGCCACAGCTCTTTTGGGGCAACTTTTGTCCCCCACCTTGCGGTGGAGCAGTGGGAGCAGAGTAGAACTGTGAAGAGATGGCACCGACCTGCCTGCCCTTCATGTGTGCAAGATGTGGGAAGTTGGATGAGTGCAAGGAAAGCTTTGAGAGGAGGTGTTTGCTCTGTTTAATCTGTATGTCTGGACCTAAATGAAAAAGTCAACCAAAAATATAATTGTGTGCTTCCAGTATCCAACTGTGAAAAAACAAATCCTTTGGTTGTCTCCATCCTTCATGGTTTCTGGACCTATGGCATGACTGGTAAAGGCGATGGCGTCGACATGTTTAGCTCTCTGATTAAAAAGGGATTATCTGTTGTCAGATGGAGGGTGGTGGTTTTATTTTTAAAGAAGTTCAGCAATGCAGTCTGTTCTGCACTGGAACAACACATAACTTTGCAAAGTTTTGCAAAACAGACTTCTGTGGCGATGACTGTGTTATGTCTGTGTGATTTTCTGTTCAAGCTTTGATTGGAAAGAACTGAGGGTCAAGGATTTTGGAGGCTCTCACCTAAAAAATGTTGTCCAAGCTGATACACCTTCAGGAGATGGTCTAGGATTAAGGAAATAGCATGATGGAGGAAGGCAGCTTGTCTGAGATGTCGCAGCCAATCCCAGATTTAACACCTTGCAGCCTCATTAGCCTCATTAGGAAGCACAGATAACGATGTAACTGTTGGAGTACCTTGGCAAGCTGCTTTGAAGCGTGTCTAGCAGACTAGATACAGCTGTACAATTCAAAGGACGTAGAGGAAAATGATACTTACAACAACAGTAATTTAAAACGGATGAAATTTTAAAATATTGGATTTATTTATTAAAAGAGGAAACACATTAATACAAATGCTTTGATTCTGGGCCTGGCAGAACAGTAACTATTTTTATAGCCAAGCAAACACTGTTGTTTCGAGGCAGTGCTCTGGTTTCACGTGAAATGTAATGTTCCTTTTTTATTACTTGCAAAAGAAAAAAACTATCAAGCCCATCTGTCAGCCTTGCTGTTGAGTTTAAGATGGAGCACCCTTCTGGAAGCTGCAAGGAAGATGTCCATAAAATGTAAGGCAGACTTTAAAGAACAAAAAAATATAAAAAGGGAGAACAGAAAGCAGGAAAATAGAGGGTATGATGATGTAATAAAAATAATAAAGAAAGAGGGTAGAGTTCTTTCTGGTTTAAGTTAGGGTAAGCTCAAACAAAACCTATAATGTTGTGCTGCACAACCAATGCAACAGCAGAAGGTCTACATGCATGACAAGCCGTGAATTTGAGCAAATAAATACAACGTATGTTATCAGTTTTATTTTTGTTCTGATTCATGTCTGGTGCATGGAAGTGATGAGCCTTGGGTTTGAGGACAAGCTCTGTCCTCATGCCACCGGTGGGCACAGAGCTTTGCAGTGCACAGGACCTCCAGCTCTGCACCCAGCGTGTTGCAGCTGGCTCCTGGGCAGGATGGTACTCCAGCACAAATACAATTGAGCCTGCTGGGCAGCGTTAGAGAAAATAGGATGTGCTGAACTGGGTTTGTGTGTTAAGGACTAGATTTTCCCAGATACGGGGCTTCACAGCTCCCAGGGCTGTTCCTCAGTAGAAAACTGAGCCAAGCCATAGGGAATTGGGCTAATTAAGAAGCATTCAGCACAGCTTTGCAGTAACAGCAGCTGACTGGCACGTTGTCTGGAACAAGAGGCATACCGAGGCCGACAAGTCACGAAGCTGAGCAAGGAAGAGCCTGCTTTATGAACTGCAGAGATGCGTCTGATTGCCTTGGCGAGGCACTCCTGCAGCAGCACAGCCCAGTTTTCTGGGGAAGGCAAAGCCATTGCCTGGAGAGGAATGCCATTCTCCAAAAATCAGCCTTCGTTCTTTTATTCCCCCTTATTTTTCTGACCAAAAAACACATGTTTTTGAAAAAAAAAAACTTAATCCAGTGCCCACTTCATTCTGTTACTGACTGATTTGTTACTGGGGGCTTGAGCTGTACCCGCTCTGACGGGGTGGCTGAGGTTTCCTTCTGCACCCAAGGGTCACCATGCTCCACCTCTTTGTAAGAATAGCTCAGTGCAGGCACAGCAGAAATGCTCAGGACCAGCCAGGAATATTTTTGAGTGTATGTAATCAGCAGTGAGCTTGCAGACTTTATTTAAACCTTCAACTTTTCTACACTTTGGATTGTCAAATATTTTAAACCTTTCCAGCAAGTCATCCTTTCCACTCCTTTTCTTGATAGAATGTAATTTTGAATTTCCTTTCACTGAGTGTAATTGTTTGGATTAGCTAAGTGTAATTGTACTGAGTGTGGATTTTCTATATCATTCAGCCCCTGGCTGTAAACTCTTTCAGGTAGGATATCGATTTTTTACTGGATTGTTAGCAATTGATACATAAGTAAGTGATATCCTCTTGTCCTTAGCTTTGCCATTTATTTATGAAAGTAAAGGCTTAAATTTAAGTGGATAACTAAGTATAGGTGACAACATTCAAAATTGCAAGATCATCCCTGGGAAGCCCTGCTCATGGTCAATGTTACTCTGTTACTTTGTTTGGTATTTACATTTCTCACCAAAAACAATCAAAATCTGACCCTAAAATACAAGGAATTTTTTTTTTTTTCAAGTAATGAAACATGTAAGTCCCTTTCCTTTGTGGGCAGGCAGGTGCACTCTCATCCACCATCTGAAATATTTGCTAGTTCATCCTGAAGATCCTGGATGGCTCCCGATGCCCAGCATTCTGCCATTAGCTTAGAACCACTGACACAGCCTCTGTTACCCATTGCACAGCTCTGCAGGAGCATGATGCTGTGCCAGTCCCCTTTTACTGTCTGTGACCATGTAATTATTGCAGTATTTCCTCAGAGAGCGGTGATATGACAACAAACTGGGTTTTCAATTTCATTGGCTATCGCTGTGTGGTCCTGTGCAGTTGGGCTTCGTGAATAACGATGTGTGAATAACTGACTAGATACAAAGAGATGGGTCTGGGTGACAAGCTCCTAAGTTAATGGCTTTGATATATCAAGTGTTTAGATTGATCCAGCTGCTCTACTCCTGTAAGTACTCCTATACAGTGAGTTTTGGATGAGATTCAGTTAATGTCAGTGCTCATCTATCTTAAGATGGAGAAAGATGATACTGGAGCCTTGGCTTACAGAGGTGCCTGGTTTCCTCGTTCCCATGCGAGGAAACCCAGCTGTAAATTTCAAATGCTTCCTATTTTTTTTTTTCCTTTTTGGGTTTTTGTTCACACTGAACATCAACAGGTTGCAGTGAACATTATTTTCCCCTATCTCTAGAAGAAGAAAAAAGTAGGAAAGTGATTTATGAAATGTTCTTAGCTAGTTGGTTAAAGAATAACAAAATGAGGCAGCTATGCACAAAAATGGTGCAAGCCAGCCTGGTGCCAGGACCTCAACACCTCCCACCCCAACACCTCCGACCCCAACACCTCCGACATTCTCATGGTCCCGGCGCATTCCCTGTGCTATCTCCGAAATCAGCCCCCTAGTTTATCTGCCCGAGCACACAGACAGATAACATCCCGTGACGTGGCCCTGACCTTTGTCAACCTTTGTTAAGGCTCCATCTGAAGTCCGGCCGAGTGTTTGTAAACAGGATGTAATTAAGGCTGGGAACTGACAGCGCCTGACGGGAGGACAATGCGGAGCTGGCAGGACCCGGGCTGTCAGATGTTCGCCTGCATTGTGCTGCCGGTGCCTTCGCGGTAATTGGTGTCCCCTGGCCGAAGGAAGTGCACTCAACTCGGATTAATCGGCCGCGGTGCGGAGGCCATCCCTGCGAGCGCGAGTGTTTCCTCCGATAAACCGCCGGCCCTCGGGAGAGAACCGCGAGAGTCAGGGCTGCGGTGACAGGTGCTGACCGAAAATGGGAGCAGGAAAAGGGGGGAAGGAAAAACAAACAACACAAAAATAAGATGTATTTGTAACTCACCTTATCGGCCAGACGAAAGCGAGAGGCCAAGGGTTTATCGCTTGGCAAGGCTGGAGCGGGTTGGCGTGGCCGGAGCAGGAAGATGAGTGGGCAGAGGTACAGATAGCCCCGGTGTGCTGAGGGATGGGAGAGATGCAGCTCAGCCCAGCATGTGCCTGGATGGAGTTTGGAAAGCTTATTTATACATATATACACACATACACACAAAAAAGTGCGTATGTTACTATATCTCCATATGCATTATATCAAGTGTGTGCATTTACAGATACATGTGTACACACACAAAAGAGCTATAAGTCATTGCACGTATAACTCACTGCACAACTAACTGAGAGCAGAGCTGGCTAAAAGCAAGGCTGAACCTGAGTATTCTCTTTTATTTTTACATTGCTTCTCCAACAATTAGGAAAAAGTTGACTTTAAATTGAAACATATATTTCATTATCTAAATCAATCAAGTATGCTTCAAAGTATATATTTTATTTCTCATCCTTAGAACTGACAAAAATCTGTCCCATTAACCTCATGGTTAGGTAACTATTCATGGGTCTACATTGGTTTAAGACAAAGGGCTGCGTGCTCACTTCTTTAAGGGCAGTTTTGAGCATAGGGTGTGTTCCTAAAAATGGTATAATATGTCTTTCTTACATGTTTTAAATTAAATCAGCAGGATTGTACTGATCACACTAATAGGTTTATTCACATAGAGTTTGATGTAATGTGCTAGATTTCTCATGCATTGATAATGAATATAAAAACTGCTGTTCTTATATGAAGAATAAACAGGTGCACATGAATGTACATCAGTGAATATACGAAAAGTCGTATGGCAAATTCTGTCTTTATAGAGTAGACGCTTTGGAAATTCAAATACATCACAGCAGCTTAGAAAGGTAGCATCTTTCACAGCATCCAAGCCCAGACGAGTCATGGAACATTTTGAACTCTGTAATTTTGAACTCTGTAATTTAAGACTGAAGAAGGCGGATCTCACTGCTAGTGAAGTCAGTGGTCAAATTCTTCTTTTTCTCTGCTCCAAGAAACAGTGAGCAATGGGGGCTGGTTCCTGATGCCCCCAGCCCAGAGCCTCCTTGTGTTGGTTGGGAGGTGAGAAGGCAGCCATCTGTGGAGAGTGGCTGAACATCTAAATGATGGTGACTTCTCATGGAAGTAGGAGAAAATGGGGCTCCAGCAATTGGTTACCACATTTCCGTGTCTCCACAAGAAGTAAGCTTTGTAAGTAAAGGCAACTCTAGCCAAAAATCCACCTGTTCCCAGGTGAGAGGGAGTGCGCCTTTTGTTTTCTCCTGCTTTGATTTCTGGCAGCCTACAAAGAGACTGTATATATATATATATATATAAATATATATAAAATTATATATACATATATACATATTTATATGTGTTTATGCATAAGAAGAAAAATGAATGAATATATTTTTTCCTCAATATGTGAAGGAAAATAGAAGAATATGCTTTGGCAGCAGTGGAAGTTGTAGCTTACTCAGCAAAGAAATATGTCTCCAAGTTCAAAGCCGACTGATATTCCAAAGCTGCTTACAGCTGTAGATAGCAGCATCTGTTTCCAGATGTTAATGGGAATAAGGTAGATGAGAATAAAGAGCCTGGAACCTGTTCAATAGAAACAACTTTTTCCTATGCTAGATGGTATGTAGACATCCCTATCTCAGTGCAGGCAAGAGGGGTTGTGTAGCTGCGTGAAGTTGGCTGGGATCAGTGTTATGTACGCGTGCAACTTGTCTGCGTAGTGCTCAATGGGAAGCAGAGCCTTCACTCAGAAGTAAATAAATACAAGAAAGCAAAGGTCTGAGTATCTGAGTACAGTGCCTTTGGGAGCTGGAGAGGCCAAAGGAGGAAAGGACGAGTGTGAGCCACCAGCAGATGTGAGCTCTTTGTGGCTGGAGAGAGGTGGGACAAATCAGGGCAAAATGGTTCCACTTAGCTTACCTAACCTGCTTCTCTAAAGAACTGATTTCCGCGGCACATAGTGGGACATTCCTTAAAGACACCTGTCAGTAGATGAAAGAGTTAAAGACAGAAACCTTTGAAAGAATTAACTTTGATGTTTGAATACATTTTTGGCGTCTAAATACAGTTGCTGAAGGAAAAGGAACAAAATACCCAAAGCAGTGGATATAAGGGCTTTTTTTTTTTTTTTCTTTAGGTAGGTAAATCATTTTCTTTTTAAATGAAATTCTGTTTGACTGCATGAAATATGAACAGTAATTAAATGCACAGTCTGTGGGCCTTCCATACTTTAAAGCTCTTTCTTAAAAAAAAAAGTGCTCACCTCAGACAGGCCAATTACCCAAGAATGATGGAGTCAAGAGGAAAGTAGCTAAATTTCTTTACTTGAATGATCACAACCACAAGCCAGTGATTAGTCCCTGCAGCACCAGCGGGGATGTGGTGGGGACACTCACATTGGAAGACTTCAAATAGTCATTTCCTTGGTTAAAATAAAATCTGACTGCACTAAATAGACAGTTTTTAATCTCAATTGGACATCTGAAGATTTCTCAAGCTGTTGTTGGCTGCGGCAGAAACAAATTTTTCTGCTTTGTTGATTAAACCAGTGGTCTCCACCATTGCTTATCGGCCTGCGACGAGCTGTTCTTTTTAATTAAAAGTGAGCCACCACGAGAGAGCAATTAACAGCTAGTAATTACTGTGCTCTTCAGAACTGCAACATTTTGCCTTTCATTCCAATTATATAATGGACAAGTGGCTTTTTGATCTTCAAATTAGTGAGCTCTTGTACTATTTGTTTTGAGGCAGATTTGGAAGGTTAATGATGGCCTGTGGTGGCACTCTTTCCACTGACTGATGTAAGACAAGAAAAAAAGGGGAAGGAAACAGGAATAGTCTATCAAGAAATGCAAATGCTGCCTTCATGATAATGAACAGGAGAAGCACAAGCAACTTAATATGCAGGTTATTTAATATGAATCAAATAAGCACTTGTTTTGGTTCGAACTCATGCTATGGAATTCTTTTTTCTTTTTTCTTTTTTTTTCTTAAAAAAAGTTTAATTAAGCATTTCAATATAGATTCTTTAGAGAGTGACACATAACATTTAACCGTTTGATACTTAATTGTGTTTGCCTTTGATTGTGGCACCTATAGTTAAACGCTGTACAACATACAGAGGCATTGAACTGTCCCTCAGGACACACAATGCATTGACTCTGTCTAAAATCTTTTAAGTAATAAGTCTTAATATATTTAATGGCCACCATGGCCTTTGAGTACAAGGGCCCCTTACATCACAAACAGTTGTCTAATTTTAATTAATATTGATTTGCATCTCTTAAATAGAAACTGTAATTGTTGCAGTTGCTTATGGCTCTGTGATAATCCTAGAGGATATAGTGTTGAATATGTTTTGTATAGACGAATGTGTGTTCTAAAGAAAAGATCAATAACTCTGCTATTGGGGTGGATCTCTGCTCTGCTGTTTGGAGTAGCTGCAGCTGGCTAAGAGGTGCTGTTCTGATTTACACCAATTGTGGGCTTTGCATTTGACTTTTAAACTGTTTCCCCGGTATTCTTTTTGATATATGAGTTGCAGATGAAGTTTTGTCTCAGCTGCTCTGATTTTTTGGAAGAAGCCGGCAGCTGTAGTACTCTGATATCTCAAGAGCAGATTAAGGATTTGGCACTGTGTTTTGCTGTGCATGTCTGGATTGTGCATATCTGCATAGCTGAACAAAGCCACGGGCCGCAAGTAACAGACAAATTGCAGATGTTCTGAGAAGTAGGTGTCTTCAGTGTGATGAATAATGCAGGAAACTAACTGCACTTAGCTGAAGCAAAAATATCTGTACTTAAACTTCTTTACATTATTGATTTAGGTACTTCTTCATTACACACAGGCCTTAATTACCTGAATGACTGTAGGCGTGCTAGGATGGAGGCAGACCTATTCCTTTGGGCTGCTAAAGCTTTGCTCACTCAGTCATTGCCATAGGGCTGATCTCATTGGAGGCAGAGTCAGATTTGTATTGCTCAGAAGACAAATAAAACAAAAACAAAAACAAGATAAAAACCGGGTTCTTAAAATTTGGGGGTAAAATTTTCAAGTGCCCACTTAAATCCTGAGTTATTATTTTCCAAAAAGACTCTGTAACCAGTGAATGAGGCCCTTCACAGACAATGGCTTCTGCCCAAGCACTGCAAACTGAGGGCTTGGAAATCTGCACCGAGAGTCTCTTCGTGTGCTGTGACCTGGGCAGAACCTGCACTGAAAAAACTTTGGTCTGCAGAGTTCAAGATTGAAGTCATATGCAGGAGTTGGGAGGAGAAAGGAATTGGAGAGTAGGAAAATATAGAGGCTGAATAAGGATATGTTGAGCAGGAATTTGGACTATATGCATACACAGTATTTGAGAGAAAATACTTAAGATACTTGAAAGCTTAAGTCTCTTCTTAGCAAACTATTCTGCTCTATGGGGCAAATTCTGACAGGTTTGTTAAGGATCATGGACTGTTTTGGTTCACTGTCCAGCATATTCCTCCCTAGAGGTTCCAAATTTGAAGATAAATATGTGCTCTTTGTTCTGAGCAGTATGCAACCCATTACAGTAATACTTTCCACTGGCTGAATGTCACCAATGCAGTGTTCATCTGCATTGAAGGAATGTGGAGAAAGTTGCATTTCCCATTCTTTCTCCCTCAGATAATCAGTTGAAGTGATTTGTTGTAGCTCTCTTTTGCTTTTTTAATGCACAACATGAGGGGGTTTCTTCTAGAAACAGGTTGGGAGTGTTCAGATGAAGACAGTATCTGCGAGATGCTGAAATGAACTGGAGTCATGCTGGGGAGAATGGATAGATGGGAGTAAAGGCTCAAATCCTTAAAATTTATGAAGGTTGTGTGGGTAACAGGATACAGAGCACAACACCCCTAGAGGTGGAATTACTGGAGGTACGCACCAAAATCCCATCACTTGTAAATTTTCCTTTGATTTCAGCAAGCCAGCACTTAGTTCACAGCTTTTCCTGTGGTTCCATCATGCCTGGGATGAGAGGTGGGGTGCAAGCATCCCCAGACCAGCACCTGTTCCCACCCAGAGCGTTACTTCTATTACCTCCTATTCTGAAGTAGCGGTTACGTTCTGTGTGCATACACACTTGTAAGCAGTAGTTTTCCATGAGTAGTTGCTGCTGGTGGTTTTTTCTGCACCAGAAGATGCCCATATCCCTGTTATAAGTTTGCCTGTTACCTGACTTGTCACCTGCAACATGCTGCTGATCAGATCTAGTGATCTATCTAATAAATTCACAATAGGATTCCCAAAAACGTAGGTTGAAAGGGATCAGCCAAAACGTTAAGATCATTACTATGGCTTGATCTCAGAAATCCCTAACATCCAATTCAACATACAGATGAACTTGCAGAGCTGGGCAGTGCCCATTTTGCCTCTCTTGCACTCACGTACCAATGGATCCTCAGCCTGACTGTGGAGTGCATCGTGACCCACACCATTGGGAAGGGAGTACCTGGACCTGTACTCCAAGCAGCCCTCCTTGCTGCAAACCCTTGGTGTCTATCGGCGTGCTGGACGCTGAAAGCGAGCTGAGGCAGCCATTCTTCTCAGACAATCTGCTCTGTGCTTGATCTGCACACATGTGGTGACTCCTGTTAATGGGAGTTACACATGCTCGGTAAGAGGAGACTAAAGCTTTCCTATGGTTTTACTAGCAAAATACTGGAAATGGGATGACTGCAGCCAACAAGATTGTGAGAGCTCTTGTCAGAAATATGATTAGGAATTTGTTTCCATGTAGCTCATGCAGCAACAGACGTGAGCCTTGAGCCAGAGACAAATAGTAGTTAATATATAGAGAAGGCAAAGTGTTCTCTGAGAGGCTGGAATGAGAATTCCAGAGCAAGATGAAAATTGGCCTCCGAGGGAATAACATTTTCTTTCTCTTCATAACTGCGGATAAAAATTCCAAATAGATCATCAGTATGTATATTAAGGGGGGGATCACATTCCTGTGATATTGTTGGAAAATTCAGTAGCGATGTGCTTTTCATTTTTTTATTTTTTTCCTCGCAGCAATTTTTTTCTTGGATTTTTGCCAAATGGTGCAATAAAAAGCACCCATGAGATACAGGAAATTTAAGGTCTGTTGGTGTTCATTACATTACATGGAGTCATACAGAATTTAAGGTCCTATACATTAGTCTGCTTCTGAATCAACAGAGGCAAGCACATCCAAGGCAGAAGAAGCAAAACCTTGGATGCCTCTCTTGTAGCTGGAAATATGAGAATAAGTCATCTGAATGTGTGTTTATTTTGGAGTCTGAGAACAAACCAATAGTAGCACTGCTGCTTTATGTGAGGCCTGGAGTGAAAGAAAATATATATATTCACCCGAAAAAAAACAGAAAAGTGTGATCAAGTTAACTTTCATCTTCCCTGCCTTGTCCCATGTTGGTGTCACATCTCGTACTCTGAGCACAGCAAGGCTCCACGAGGGGCTGAAAGGGAACTGAGGCAAAAATTACTGTAATGATAAAGAAGAAAATGTCCTTAAGAAAAGCTCTAATATCCTCCATATGCTCCGATGCACCTCGATTTTTCAATGATACATAAAAAATTGACAAAAATCTTCCAAAGTGTTTTGCCATCCTATTTTCTGATTAGTTTTTGTTTTGTATCCTTCCTTCACAAAGCTGTTGTGTATTACCACATCACTTTTGAATGAGTGTTGCTTTAATATGCTTCAGGTTCTGAGCATTCTCCCCACAATCACATTTCTCCACTCCTCTGTCCACACTGGTCCATGTACCAAAGGGTCTGAGAGTGACCTAGGCCATCCCAGGAAGCTGTAGTATAATTCCAGATGGAATTTTTTTTTTGGCTGCAGCTAATAGTTACTAAATCCCTGCTTAATACTTCTGCTTTGTGGATATCTCTCCTCCAGTGAGCACCATGTGCTAATCTCTCGTTCTTCCAGTTATGCATCCATCCATAATTTAGGGAAACAGGCTTAAAGCTGTTAAACTCATGTTAAATGTGCAGAGTTGGCTTTTATAGATACTTGTGTCCAAGAGCCAGAGCACGTTCTGAAGCCTTCCCAGTGCTGGTGGGAAGTGGTGATTACTTGTTTTGGGAGTTTATTGAGATCCTGGCTGCCCTTCCCTCCCCACCTTCCTGCAGAATGTAAATCTTCAGTAGATGTAAATCTGTAATTCCCTTGGATTTCGGGTAAATTTCTTGATTTACACCAGGAATGTGGTTGTCTCCAAATTATCTATCTGGTGTAGGTGGACCAATATTAGAACTTTTATGCTTAGTGGTCTCATCCTTGTTTGTCTCAAGGGAGGCTGGAGCTGAGTCCAGCCCCTGCTCCCTGTCTTATCCCCAGGGCGTATTCTGAGTGTCTGTGCCACAAACCCCAGCCAGGAAAAAAATGTATTCTCCATTCAGTTGTTGGAAAAAAAAAAAAAAAAAGAAAAGGCAGACAAATTGAAGAGGTCTAGAATTGTATTCTCACTTTTGATTCTTCCTATGGGATTTAAAACCTTGACAGCTCTTTCTGGTTTGTTTCATGTATTACATGGAAATGATGTCAGATGAAGGATATGTTTGTGCCATGCCGTTGCAGCCTTGTTTTCTGTTGGGGTAGCAGAAGGCTCAGGGAGTAGCTCTATTTAGAAAACTGTGTGTTTGGTAGCTGTGGGAGCTACCTACATTCGTGGCATACGGAGCTACTGCGTGTGTGCCATGTCAGCGTGCAGCTGGAGGATAATGGGGTCGTGCATTGAGCAGTAAAGGAGTTGAATTTTTGTGTAACGAACCCTGTTTGCTAAAAGTCAACATTTTAAACTAAAATGGTGGCATTTTAAGCAGTTTACTTTTGTAGTGAAGTAGTTTTCCTTGTTCTCTGTAAAGCGGGAAAGAATGCCCCAGCTGCCCAGCCACTTTTCCAGTATGTTAGTACATGCCCGTTGTTGAAGAGCTAATCACTTTATTTTGCATTGTTTTAAGGAACACACTGCACATTCCTAGGAAGATACTCTTTTTCCAATAGAGGGAGTATTAGTGCCAGGCAATGCCCTTCTTTCTCACTCTCTTTGCATCGTAATCCTACTTTCTAGCAAATAAAATGCAACTAGTGGCTTGGTGCTATTTGTACTGAGTTTGCTGCCCACTGTGCCCTAACAGATGTCTGTGAGCCAAGAAGAAACAAATAATCAATTTGTTTATGACAACAGAGCAAGGTGCAAGTTGGCCCCCTCAGCCTACCTGATAGCAAGGCTGGCTCCTCCTTTCTGGCTCACTTCACATTCTCTTGACTAATCTCTTGCAGACAAAAGTCGCATTAGCATCCAGAAGTTTCTAAATGCAGAAGGTGCCAGGGGTGTGAGGATGGATACATCATGTTCATACAACTTTGGGGAGACTTCTTCCTCCCAGGGGCACAGCTTTGCTCTCCATTCTGTGGGCTGGCAGCTCAGGGTGCTTGTTTGAGTCAATGAGGCCAAATTCTGCTCCCAGTTCAAATGACTCCCAAAATGGTGCTCAGTGCAAATGAAATCAATGACCCAGTACAAACTTACTGAACTCTAGCAGCTGCCTTGGCTGGGAGCTTACCTTGGGAGCAAGACAGGCAGCTGCCGAACAACACCCACGTTGGGGGAGCAGCAACTTCCAATTTTCTACCTGCCCTTTGGCAGCTGGGAGGGTCTGTCAGACAAATTTGCAACCTCTGCAAAGGCTGAGGGGATGGGGAAGATTCTGGAAAAGCCCCTGAGAAGCTGTGGTACTGGGCAGCATGGGCTGTGCCTCAGCCAAAGCGGGGCTCAACAACAGCTGTAAATCCAGCACGAACCACGGAAATGGAATTAACTTAAAATGATACTTTGAAGGTGAAATAGTAGTAGTCCTAACAGTTTGTTTTTGTCAAATGGTCACGAGCTGCTGTGATTTTTAGAAAACTTTCCCTGGTAATTTAGCTTCTGGGTGTATTGCATATGCTGCAATATCTTTAATGGGGAGATGTAATAGTGTGTGCTGTGAGAATGTGGGTTCTCAATACTGAAGAACACTTTAGGCATCTAAAATGCAAAGGGGAGATCTATATCATTTCTGGTGACACAGAATGATAAAATCCCATAAGCAAAAGTATGAAAAATTAATTTAGATAGAAAAGATGCATCCCTTTGTGCATCTCTGTGTGTCTGCTGTTGTGAGATTTCTGAATGAATCGATATATTTTAGCTGTATTTAGTGCTGTAGGTACTTTGATTAATTTAGCTACATGTTACTGTCATGTTGGGCACATTCATCTTCTGTCTTGAAACATGTACTCCTCAGCCTCTCTATCATTCCACCCCTTCAGGCCTTATTTTCATCACATTTAAGGGAACTCTCCCCTGCCTGTCTTTATCTTGTTAGGCTTTCAACAGCTTAAGTTGAATCTTCATTCTTTCACTCTTGCTGTCAAAGCTCCTTTACCAAGTTATCTTATTTTCCTATTCATAACATCTAACCCATTATATTTAATACTCAAGCACAATTGCATCTGAGCATTATGTAGGACTTGCCAGCACAAACACTTGTAAATGAAATCAGACCACCCCTGCAAGAAACGGTGGTGGCTTTGCATTGCCAGTGTATTTTAAATTGAAAAATGCCCAGGACTAAATCCAGTCCTGGAGTAAGTGGCTGCAGCTTAAGTGAAGTCAGCAGAGCTTCATCTGCTGGACTGAGATGGATCTGACCCTTCAGAACTGCAAGCTGGAAGGTTAATAACGATCACATAATCTGATATGAAGCAGAAATTAATGTCAGGAATGTCCCAGTGGGTGTGTACAGTGCAGATGACAGAGCCCTTCACAAAGAGGGGTAAACAGTAATGTTCATACTCCTCAGACTGGAAAACTGAGGCAGGCAGTATGGGGGACCTGCCAAATTTCATCGAGTGATCAGTGCTGAAGCCCAGCTTTCTGCAGGGGCCATCCTGTCCTCCTCTCATGGAAGCAATGTGACCCCAGCCCAGCAGCGGGAGGTTGGTCCCACCGGGCAGGGGCTTGGTTTGCCTCCAGCTCAGTAGCAGGAGCTACTGAGGTGTTGTTGGAGAGAAGCCTCTTCAGGAATGAAAGAAAAATAAATAATTTTTTAAAAAGAAATGGAAAAAAAATAGAGAAAAGAAAGAAAAAGCAGAATCCGATGTTGAGGTTACTCACGTTTCAGCGATGCCGCATTGAGTGTTGCACCTTTGCAGAGGGGGACGTGGTGTTGAAGTGATCCTCTTGCTTCTGCCTGCTGCAAGAGCTTGGTCGCTTGGTGAAGGGTGATGTGGGAATTAGTTCCTTTAGGTAGCTCCGGACAAAACTCAGTGACCCAGGAAATGCTTTCCTCCATTCTGTTCATACAACTGCCTCTTTTTTTTCCATCTGGCAAGCTGACCCTTTTATAACTACTTCATCCTTTCCCTCCCAAATGTGGAATTTCCTCCCAAAAAATCATTCTGGCTCAAGACCCAAGACTGGTCAGACTCAGCAGAAGCTAGAATCAGGTTTTGATACAGGACAGCATCTCATTTTTGGCAGAATACTCTGGTCCTGGTGAACACCGTGCTGCTGGGGCTGCTCCCCCAGGCACTATCCTCGCCATCCCAGTTGCCTCCAAAGGAGTAGAAGTATTTTGTCTGTGTGTTGTTCTATTTTTAGGGGGAGCTATTTTAGGCCACTCTCACATGTTTTTATGGCTCTTTCTGAGCCCTCTGTAGCTAGCTGGTCTCGTGGTAATTAAGGCATTTGGCCTTACAAGTGGAAGGATTATGAAAACAGCTCTAGTGATTTCTAAAAGTGCTCCAGTGTATTCCCAATATAGGTTTTTTTTGCTATGTATCTTTGCCTTCTGATTTCTCTTTTTACAAATGAATGGTACGATGTGAAAATGTGCAACCCGCCACTTTCGCCGGGATGCTGTGACCCCGCTCCTGAGGGTGAAAGACACAATAGTGTGTTTCCTGATCATTAATATGCACAACTCACTCTGCACAGTGTATTATTTTTAATAAGTGGAGCAATCCAAGTATCTTTTTTTAGCTTGTACTTATCCCTAATGAGACAAAAGTCACCGGAAGATTTGCATGCAAATCTTTCTTGGACAGAGGTAACAAAAGAGCTTGGGTTTGGGGCTCAGGGACAGTGTGCTGCCTGGGGGGTCATGGCATTGAATTCTAGCTATCATCTCCAAATTTTTCAAAGTGATGACTGATATTTCAGCGCTGCCCTTCCCACTGAAACCAGACCAGCAAAACCAAACACTTTCCCTTAAAAATGGATGTTTTCTGTAGCACGTAGGTGAGGTAGAAATGTTATACACCCTCTGGGCTTGGGATTGTGACAACCACCGTGTTACGAAATACTTCGCATTTAAAGAATGTGCAAAGTTGATGGGATGAGGCAGTGAGAAGTGAAAAGTAACCCTTCCAGGGCTGGGAAAACAAGTGCCTTCACGTGGTCCAACAGATGCTTGGGGCCTGTTGGCTAGAGGTGCCTCAGGCTGAACACTTTGTGTTAGGTTTAAGACAAAACTGGTGGTACAGCCAACAATACACCCTCTGGAGCTTGTTTCTGAATTCTCTGTGATAGAAACAAATAGAGATTTAATAATGTCAGATGAACATGTAAACGGAACAGTCTCTTAAATCATCTCATTACAAGTCCTACTGCAGTAAATGTAATCAGCCTAAAATCTGGCAGGTATGAAGAAAAAATACTCTTCTACAAAAATCACATTTATTCATATATTCCTACAACTATTTATATCATTGACTTGAGGCACAAATACAGGTTAGTACCTTTGGGCCTGGGTGCCTGAAACATTAAAATTTATTATTATTATTTATTTTTATTAGCTTCATGTGGCAGAAGATTTATAATATTCTAGTTTTATTAAGTACTTGTGGTTTTTAAAACTGATCGTAATTGTTGCTGGGCAAATCTCATAAGGGAAGGAGGATTGGTTGGTTTAGTTTTGATTAAACTCTCAGAAGTTTGGGCATTTGTCCAAGCTATCTCAACCTTTTGCATTTCTAATATAGGTCTGCCAGTCTTGTGAGGATAGACTTTCATTTTTCTTGTTATCTTTTCTTTTCTTCTTCACTTTCTTTTCTTTTGGAACATTGCTGTCCTCACAGTTGCATCAAATACAAGGCACAGTATTCTGGTATATGTTTTGCTTCTGAATACAACCTGGAAAAGGCAGTCAAGGCACAGAAAGTTTGCAACAAGTAATTAAAGAGAAACCATCTGTTTCTCTTGACTGTTAATATATAAAAGACTGGTTCAAATTGTGGTTTATGATGAAGTTGCTAATAACTTTCTGTCGTAGCTATCGCTAAATCGTGATTGTGCAAACCTAATCCTGTGACAGCCTTGGCCATGGAATAGTAGGATTCTGATGCAGAAAGATTCAAATACTGTTTTTTTCCTTTGATAAGATATACCAAAAGTTGGAACTAAGAACTTGAGGGTGGACAAAAGCACCTTATCTTATGGTATTGTCAACACTCCTGATTTTATTACAAATGTCACCTCATTTCAGCCTAGCAGGATTTGAGCATCTGTTGAATCAAGCTATCGCCATATATCTTTGGCCACCATCAGATCCTACATGAGGACACACGTGTGCAAACAGGGTTGGAATACGCTCTCCTGAGCTCAGTGTTGCACAGAACCCATGGCTGAGACCATTTTTGGTAGACAGAAGGGATCCCAGAGCCTACTGGGATTGCCCTTACTTCAGTTGGTGCAAACAGGCTGAGTTCTTGGGAGGGAAGCTGCCGAAGGGATGAGCTTCTCTTACAAGGCATAAGTGGGTACTCAGTACCTGGGTACTCACCATCAAGCTCAAAATAGCTTTTGGTATTCAGTTTGGAAGCTGCACTTGGCCTGGAGGTTTTATGCAAGATTTCTGTGAGCAATGAGCAGGCCTTTATTCCTTTCTTCAGTGAGAACAACTTTCTCCATTTCCTGTCAAGCACAGGCTGTTGCTGTTATAATTGTGCAATTCCACCTGGGTTAAAAATGAAAAGTGTTTCTAATTGGATCCAGGCTAATATCAGTCCAGCACAGTGGTTTTCCAGCGTGACCATGATATTCCACCCTCTGCCAAGCAAAAAAAGCATGCTTTTTGCCTTAAAGCCCCTATGATTTTCACTTGGAAAAAAAATGCCTTTTTTTCCTTAAGAAAACCAGAATGATATATGTAATAAAAATATTTTTTAGAGGGCTGTAGTTCAATAGTTTGTGAATGGTGCTATTTGCTGAACCAGTTTCTGGTCACTGGTGTGTTTTGTCAGCATCAGCAGCTCTGTGCAGGCATGGGTGAATCCAGCAGTATGCTGGAAGAGCCCAGCGCTGGGTCTCAGGTCACAAGAGCTCTTGATGCCATGACTAGTGCCCCACTGATACTCCAAAGTGGGTAAGATATTGTATAATCAATGAAAATTATATAAAGGAATATTATATAATCAAATAATATTAAGATGCTATAATAATGAAATAAGCAAGAGAATTAGGCACAGCAAGACAAAGAGAATAAATAGGATGCTCACCTGTGTCATGGGCTCACTCAGGAACCTCCAGTGGAGTGGATCTTCCAAAGAGAGAGAGAACCTTCCCCACTGGTAGTCAGCTCTTAAATGGGTCTAGGAGAGGTGCAGCCAGGCTCCACCCCTTCCTGCAGCACAGGTGAATTGCTTTCACCTGTGCTCCCAGGGCTGACTCATTGCTCACCTCAGGTGATTAATCAGAGGTTCAGGCCGTGACTCAGCAGTTCCCATACAGATATATTCTGACAGCTCGTGAAACCAGTGCTGCTAGGTGGCAAGTATCTCCTGGACAGAGCTTGTGGTGCTCAGTACTGATGAAGGTGATGGTGTTTAATACCCCTTCAGGGCACCCTGCTGCAGGAAACATCACAGAACGTATTTTTGCTGCAGAAAAGTCCATCCCTGTGGAAATCTAGATGATGATGGTGTTGAGTGACTCCATTGCAGCAAGCTATACCTAGCATTTAGCATGGTGAAGAGCTGCTGGGTACTCCCGAGCCCAGCATGGAAAAGCTGTGTGCAATAGTGAGGGCGTTCAGTAGGGATTTGAGCTAAACCAGCTCCGTGGCAGTGCTGGTGGTCGTGTTGTCCTGCAGCTTCCAGCATGAAGGGATGGGTTGCAGCTGGAGCACCAGCGTATGGGACACGACCACCAGTGTTTGCATTCGGTCACCTTCTTCAAGTGCTGTGCTTTAAGTGCTGCAGCATTATGTGGTTTTATTATTTTAATAGATGAGAGAGGCCTGTGATCAATAGCAGGGATGCTTTTATCTTAATCATCCATCCCTCATTCATAAATATGAAGATTTTCAGCCTCCTGTAATACTGCTTATGATTTTCTGTGGTGTG